>JAYESA010000018.1:67732518-69147518 GCA_036927795.1 Iris macrosiphon | reverse complement strand
TTTGACTGTTTTGACTTAGAAATAACTCTTTGACCTAGCTGTTAACCAGTTTAACTTATTTTTATTCTGAAATCTTGCATTGATATTATATTCCATATCTAGGTCTTTGAGGCACCGTACCGGACATCTGTGATAATGTGTACCAGGTTTCAGGCGAGTATATTCTCTGATAGTTTTTTGTTTATAATATCCTTTATGTTTATTGTATCTATTGTAGATATTCTTGATTTTTTGACATGATGGTTACACGGATTGGTATATCCGAATCTCGTCATGAGATGTTATTTCCAATGCTGATATGAAACTCTAATGGCCTACGATGTTGATCTGCCCAATGCCGATACCTATCTTGCTCAACCCGAAGTCGCTTTCTGATCTGCCTAACAACTTCTACTGTCTGCGTGATCATTTCAGGGCCTAACATCTTTTGTTTGCTATTGTCATCCCATGCCAATGGTGACCTATACTTTCTTCCGTATAATCCCTCGAAGGGTGCCATTTGAATACTGGCCTGATAATTATTGTTATATAAAAACTCGATAAGATAAAAGTGATCTTCCCAAGACCCTCTAAAATCTAAAGTGCAAGCTCGTAACATATCCCCCAATGTATGGATGGTTCTCTCTTATTGCCCGTCTGTCTGAGGGTGGTATATCGTGCTAAATCTCAACTTGGTGCCGAATCTCTGATGTAGGCTCTTCTAGAAATGTAAAGTGAATCGAGTGTCTTGATCTGATATGATACTTACTGGGATACCGTGCTGCCTCACTACCTGTCGTATGTACATCTCAGCTAACTGCTCAGTGGACTATCCTACTTGGAAAGAAATAAAATGAGCTACTTTTATGAGACAATTCACTATTACCCAAATTACATTATGACCAGTCGGGGATCTAGGTAAACTGGTCACAAAGTCCATCGTAATATGTTTTTACTTCCACTATAGGGTAGGAAGCGGCTGTAGTAATCCCGTCGGTCTTTGTTTGTCGGCCTTCACTTGATATCGATAGACAAATCATGATATCTCCCTCTTCATCAGGTTCCACCAGAAATATTACTTGATATCTTGATACATCTTGGTATATCCTGGATAAATTGAATATTGGGAACTGTGCGCCTCGGCCATGAGTTCTTGCCGGATATCTCCGATTGGTACACAAAGACAATTTTTGAATCTTAGTGTCCCATCTTCATGAACTGTTAACTCTTTCCTGAGACCAGACTCACATTCTGCCCGAAGCTTCTGAATCCGTGAATCCTCTGCCTGAGCTGCCTTGATTCTCTCAACTAAAGTAGACTGTATCTGCAAAATGGCCAACATACCCGTATAATGTGAAAGTACTATCTCGATTCCTATCTCCTGAAGATCTTCTATGATATCCTGTTGCAGTATCAACATGTATACACTGTCCCTCCTACTAATATCATCTGCTACCATATTTGCCTTGCCTGGATGGTACTGAAATTCAACATCATAGTCCTTTATCAATTCTAGCCACATTCTCTACCTTATGTTAAGATCCTTCTGAGTGAATATATACTTTAGGCTTTTGTCATCCATAAATATCTCTACATGATCACCATAAAAGTAGTGCCTCCATAGCTTAAGTGCAAATACTACAGTCGCCAACTCCAAATCGTGCGTTGGATAATACTTCTCATGATCTCAGAGCTTCCTAGATGCATAAGCTATCACTTTTTCATGTTGCATCAAAACACACCCAAGTCTTTTAGCAGATGCGTCACAATGTACAGTAAATCCTCCGGAGCCTACCGGAAGCGTAAGAATTTGTGCAAAAATAAACTACTTTTTTAATTCTTCAAAAGTGGCCTGACACTCTGCTAACCAATCAAACTTAAGCTCATTGCTCATCAACCGAGTCATTTGTGCTGAAATTATTATAAAGTCTGCCACGAATCTCCTGTAATATCCTCTCATTCCAGGAAACTATGCACTTCTGCTACTGTCTTAGGAACTGGCCAACTTTTTACTGCCTCAACCTTCTTCGAATCCACTGCTACTTCTGCTCTAGAGATGATTGACCTAAGAATGATACACAATCTAGCCAAAACTCATACTTGCTAAGTTTTGCATATAACTGGTGTTCCTTTAAAATCTGCAAGACCTTCTGAAGATGCTCTTCATGCTCCTCTTTATTACTGGAATAAACAAGAAAGTCAACTAAGAAAACTACCTTGAACTGATCTAGATATAGCATAAAAATGTGGTTCATTAAATCCATGAATATTGCTAGAGCATATGTCAGTCTGAATGGTATAACTAAGAATTCGTAATGCCCATATCGTGACCTAAATATTATCTTGGGTAATTCTTGCTCCCGAACTCTTACTTGATGATATCCTGATCAGAGGTCGAACTTGGAGAAAATCTTGGCCTTGCTCAACTGGTCAAACAAATCATCGATTATTGGTAATGGGTACTTGTTCTTCACAGTCACTGTGTTCTGCTGCCTGTAGTCGATACAGAGTCATATTGATCTATCCTTCTTCTTTAGTAGAACCACTGGCTCTCCCAAAGATGATATACTAGTTCAGATAAACTTCTTCGCCTTCAGCTCTTCTACGTGTTGGTACAACTTGTCCAGTTCTGATGGTGCCATTGGGTAAACCTTACTAGATATTAGTTCTGCTCCAGAAGTCAACTCTATGCAAAACTCCACATCTCTTACTGGTGGTAACCCTGGAAGCTTATCTGGAAAAATGTCTAGGAATTCCTTGACTATCTCGAGAATAACATGTTCCTCTGTCGATACTACTGTTGTAATTTTGTCTTCAAGTCATTTTTTCAAAGATCTATCAAGAGCAAAATCTTTCATGCCTGGGATACTAAACAATATCCTATCCTTATGGCAATCTATCATAGCATGTCTGTCTCTCAGCCAGTCCATGCCTAGGATAACATTAAACTTATCTATTGGAAACTCGATCAGTCGGGCAGGTAATGAATGCCCGCACACTATGCTTGAACACGTTATACACACTCTACTAACTTCTACGAGCCCATTACCAATGAGTATATTCAAGCCCGCTGGCAACGCCTCAAACTCTAATCTGATACGTGTTACAAATTATACAAATATAAAGAATGAGATATGCATGAATCAAACAATGCTACAGCAGGAAAAGATGTGACAGAAATGTTACCTGCCACCACGTCGCTCGATGTTAAAGCCTCCTCCAAAGACAAGATGAATGTCTGCCCTTGGCCCTGCTGTGCTCCTCGTTGTTATCTCTCTTAGTGACGTTGTTGTGGCTTCTGCTGGCCCTGCTGCTGATTCTGCTGCTGCTGGTATATCTTAGCTTACATTAGTAACGGACGTTGAGCTAATGGCCGCACTGTTATTGCTGGCCCTCTTTGTTAAAATGTGCCTAGTATTGGCAGCGTTGGAAATTGCTGATATGCCCCCCTGGCCTCTATGTTATTGGACAATTAGTAATCTGATAATCTCGACTGCCATACCTCATATGCAATCTATTGGCTACCCTACACACATCTCTAGTGTGGCCTCATTTTCCATAATAAGTATATCCCAGCGGTGTTCCCTGGCATTGTTGTTGTTGCTGATGTTGCCTTTGCTGCTGCCGAGCCGATGTCATCATTGTTGAAACTTTTGCCCTCCGCGATGCTGAATCATGAATACAAGCACCATGTGATGGTATTGACATTCGTGGTACTCCTATACCTGCTCCTCCACTCTGAGCATGAGACCTCTTTTGGCCTCCGGTTCTCATTGCCAACCTCTGACAGTCAGCTCGTGTCTCCTAGCCGTGACCAATACGGCATCAAAAGTCTATAGTCGTGCCCCTCTACAAGTAAGATCTCCAAGTGAAGTCCCTGCTGGTACCTTATCGCTCTCTCTGCCTCCGTAGCCACCATGGTCGGAGCAAATCTACTTAAACTGTATAACTTCACTCATACCCATCCACAGTTCTACCATCTTGCTTAAGGACGATAAATCTCTGTTGTAGCTGATATTGTGCTACTACTCCAAAGTACTTAACCCTGAACTGGGTTCTAAAATTGTCCCAAGAGATAGGACACCTCAGGCCAACTTCTTCTGACGTCCACCAATCACGAGCAAGGTCCTGAAGCTATAATCGGATCTGGTCAATTTGTTCCTCAGCCAAAACTTTTGCCGCTGCTAAGATATCCTCGATATCTTGAAACCATGTATCTGCTATGATAGTATCCTTCGTGCCTTCAAAGTTTCTTGGGTTAAGTCTGCAAAACCTGACCGACGCCTCAGAATCTAGCCTTTAGCCTCTCTTTAGCATCGTTCGTAACCCCTGGCTCAGCAAGACATTCTGCTCTTGTTGCTAGAATTACTAATGTTGCGGTACCGCCATTTGGTATTGCTGAGTCACCATCATTACCTGGATAATTTCTAATAATATTGGGGTATCAAGTACTGCAGGTAATGCTGGTACTACTAGGGGTACGGGGATCTCAGGGGCTAGTTCCTCAACATGTCCAACTCCTGGTGTCACCCTCACTTTTTTATTCAAGGGTAGTTTGGTAATTGACATGGATAATTTTAATTTTAGGATTGATTGTATTTAATATTTGTGCATGCATAATTATTTAATTGTTGGATTAATTATTATTTGTTAGTTGTAGATTTGTTTTAGACTTGTATAGTAGACCTAACCCATTTATTAGAATGTATAAACCCAACTTTTAGTTTTAGTTAGATTAGCCCATAAATTAGGCCTATGGATTAGAAGGTTTGATTAATTAGAGAAACCATTAGACTGGAACCTTCTCTCCCTAATTAATTTCTTCATGAGAGGACCCAAGGGGTATTTGTGATATTATACATTGCTTGGGAGGGGGTTACATAGCCGGCCTATTGAGTAGGAGAGAGAGAGTGCCGTCATTTCATTTTATTTTATTTTACTCCAAATTCTAGATCTACAATTTTTCCTTTTCCAATTCCCTCTATTTTCTCATCAATTCTCTACTAATTCTTCACTAATCTCTTTCTAAATGCATCATTGAGGTTTCTACATCAAGAATCTACAAGAAGAAAGCAAGGAGCAAGGAGAAGGAGAAGGAGGTCAAGATCTACAAGGAGAGGAGCTACTTGGCAATTGGAAATTTTGTATTAGAAATCCATCTCCCAATAGGTATATTTCAGTTTTTTTTCTTCTAATAGACTATAGATCTGATATTTAACCATGAGAAACTAACCCACATGCATAGGCTACCCATAGAAATTAGTTTTAGGTTCATCAGAGACCTACGGTATAATTTATGTCCATTTTGGTACCAAATTTGGTGGAATTCTGAGATTAGCACATGTAGTGTTTATCATTGGGTCTAATAAATCTAATTAATATTTGATTACTTGTTTATAACTAGTGTCGTGCCTATAATTGGATACGTGTAGGCCGTATCTCGTTAATTTGATAAAACGGGTTGATTTTAGGGGGTTTTCTCCGACACGGGGCCTTGTGCATATTATATTGTGACACGAACATGTTTATACTCTAATTACTATAGGTATTGTTCATAATTAGTGCTTTTGGCTTGCTCATGTCCTCTGGGATGCATTTGGTTGTGTGTTGGAGACGTATCGCAAGTGTATCATAGAGAAAGTGTGATACGGGTGCAGTGCACTCCACATGTTTGTTGTTTGCCCTTTTGGCCATACATGTATGTGTAATTATATGTCTAGATGATATTTAAGTGATATATATATATTCATATAATATGTATTTGAGTTTATGTATATGTGTGTGTATATATATTTATATATTAGAGTATATGGTTATATATATATATATATATATATATATATGTGTGTGTGTGTGTGTGTGTGTGTGTGTGTGTGTGTGTGTGTTTGTCTTGTATATGTATTTATGTGTGCGTGTGTGATTAAGTGTGAGAGTATATATATGTATCTACATGAATGAGTAATTATGATACCTTGATATATGCGTATATATATATATATATATATATATATATATATATATATATATATATATATATATATATATATATATATATATATATATATATATATATATATATATACATCTATATGTGATTGTATGTATATATAGATATATAGATAGATTAATATATATATTTATATCAATAGAGGAATGTATATGTATATATGTTGTGTATAAGTGTATGTGCATTTGGTTGTGTGAGCGTGTGTGAGGGGACTCGAGCAGTCCAGTCAGTGACTGAGGAGGAAATGCACACGAATTACAATTGGGTATAATGCCCAGGAAGTGCAGTCGGGTATCATGCACAGGAAGGAGGCAGCTCGGGTACTTGCATAGGAGCAGTGCCTGTGCAGCAATGCTCACAGAGTATCAGTACAGTTCGGGCATGGAAAAAGCCACAGCAAGTACCAGTAGCAGGAACTACTATACAGTTTATATTGCAAGTCTCAGTCGATCTCCTTATGCAACCGAGCAACAGGTTCAGTATCAGTACAGCTTGGCAGCACATAACGGAGTTTACGAGTATCAGTACAGGAGGATAAGAAGGATCTCCACATCAGTCGAGCACAACAACTGCAAGTGCAGTTCAATATATGCAAGAGGTTTTCAACTGAATTTAGATTCAGCAGCTGCCCTGAGCTGCAAAGCTCGTGCAGGGGGTGGCATGTGCACAGAAATGTGTAGTAGCAGTGAGTGGGGTAATAGTTCAGTTAGTTAAGATTTTGGTATTGTAGTTTGTAGTGGGTTGGTTAGTTAGAGTTAAGTGTCTATGTATGCTAGTAAGTATACATGTTACAAGTTAGTAGGTTCTATATGGATACATAATATATGTTAGTAATTGAGATATATTAATATAGTTAGTTAGATGTGTATTATATTAGTATATTATATTGTTAGTAAATAGTTTGTATATTAGTAGTTATAGTATGTACTAGCTAGGAGTGGTATATGGTTTAGTTGGGGGTTAGCTATATTTTTAGCTAGATGCAATGAGAGGTTGTGTTACCTTGAGATACCAAGGTATTACCAAGGTTTTGGGCCGATACCCAAAGTATTGAGTTTGGATATCATGTTAGGTGTGATACGCATTGGTGCAAGACCAAGGTATCATATTTTATTATTTTAATATAGTTAAGTATCATGACTTGTATATATATATATATATATATATATATATATATATATATATATATATATATATATATATATATAAAATACTATCTTCACATTTGAAACTTGCGTATCTTAGGATACGACTTTTTGAATGCCTTTTAGTATCTTAGCTTAGCTTGTATAGCATAATTTCATATATCGACTTAGTGACTTAGCATTAGACTCTTGTAACCTAGATTTCATCGCTTTGACTTAGAAATGGTGTATTGACCTAGATTTGCGTTAACTTAACTTATTTTCATCCTTGAACCTTGTATTGATGCAACATACCATATATAGGTTGTGAGATACCGGCTTGGGCATCGAGAGACACACCTTACTCAGGACTTCAGGCGAGTATATTTCTCTGATTAATTCATAATATTGTATATATTCATATTCTAGAATTGTATACATTAATTCCGAAAAAGTGATTTCATGGACTAGTACTATATGGATCACGTCAGGAGATGTTATCCTCTACCATGTTCAGCGGGTACTCGTGTACATTGTATCTCATTGTGTATATTAGGTATTAATTATATTTTATATTCATACACTGCTCGTGTTCAGTGTGGTTATTCGTATATACCTACCGCTCGTGTTCGGTGGTTATGATATTCATGCACACCCACTGCTCATGTTCAGTGGTTATATTTCGTGTTCGTAGCGTATCATGATTGGATCCATCGGTATTAGTTGGGGTGGGAGAGTAGGAGTTGATTATGTTATCAAAGCCCATTGTTACATCGTATACATTCTGGTTACATACCTCACTTGTAATCCATCTTACCTGATTATGTTCACCCAACCCGATCACAAAATAAACTTGTATTTTGAGGCACATTAGTTTAGTTTAGATTACAGTTATTTTATCATATTGCTTATATTCATATTGTTGATCTATATTCTCGTACATTACCTGTATATCTATTGTTCATCATTCATATGTTTAGTGATCATGTATTTCATTTTTATATCTGTTTATATGTTCGATTATGTTATTAATACTGCTTTCAGAGGTATTTATTTTGCTCCAATCCTGACTGGATATATTTTTCCAGATGACTGGCTTATAGAGCAGTATTCCACATTCTACGGGCTGCAGGATGGCGTACCTTTAGAGGATACTCCTATTGACCAGGAGGACTTAGTTGTAGAGCCCGAGGAGGTCTAGATTATTTGTGTTGGATTATATTAGGCTATTCTTTTGGTAGATTCACAGTTTGTATTATTATTTTAGATTATGGATTATAATTATTCTTTCCTTCGCTATTTTATTCGTGCATTATCTTTCTTAGTTTGTTTTGTGATTGTGATTAGTTATTCATGTGAGATACCATATTGCTCCTCCATTTGGAGTTAAAATGATTGACAGGTACCATATTATATTGTTGAAATATTAGATAGTTAGAAATTATCCAGACAGTATTGTACCATCGATTCTGTGGCATAGGCTGGGCGTAACCACGTACTCGTGCCCGAATATACGGGTATGGGTCGTGACACCTAGTTCTACTGGGTTATTTTGCTCAATAACTGGTTCTATCCGGATCAGACTCTGAGCAGGCTCAACCGCCCATTGTTGCCCAGGAGGACCCTATCCTGCCATGCCCTATGCTCTAACAACTAAAGAAGCCCTAAAGAAAGGACAACAAGTATCGAGAACGGGATGGAAAGGATCAAGTAGGCAAGAAGTTTAACAGTTCAAGCAGTGGTATCGAGGAAGATAAATCAAGATATCAAAGGGGACCATTTTGATCGACACTCATATGACCATAACACCCCACTAGTTTGAAAACACAGACCTGTATGGGCCACAACTAAAACTTTATCATGCTCCAGTATCGAAATACAGAGACGGACATAGCCATCTCTCCCTAACAAGGTATAGAACATCATACGACGGTTACGGCTGTAACTAGACAAGGGCATGCATACTACAAGCAAGTTACTTAAATAAACATAAAATATATATAGCAAGGAATTAAGGCGTCCCAAATGCCCTGCTAAAATATTATAGAAACTAGTTGTGCAAAATGATAAGCTAGCGGAATATCAAAAGTACATGACCTTGATTAGCTGCAGTCTGATTAGTTACAATCTTGTAAAGAAAACTAAATGTCCAGATTTACAGCTAACAAGTACCGTTGGCTAAACGCCCAAAAGGCTAAAATATACAATAACGAGTAGTGATCAAGAAATCCACTCGTGTCCCTCAGCGGCCATCCTTCTAGTGCGTGCCATTATTCAGGAGAAAGTATGCTTGATTCTCGGGTGCTGGCTCTAAACCTGGTCATGCAAAACTAGTGGGGTTAGATCCCAAATAGCAAGTACCACAAAGGAAACATGAATGAAGAAACAAAAACCAAGGTAAAACCATATATAAAAATATAGTTTTGTCTCATAGTCTCGGTCCATAGCCTATCGTAGTATAACAATCTAACCCTACAACCAAACAAGGACAAGGTTAGGTCGCCGCACCATGAAATTATAAATCCCTAGACTTGTCAACAGATGGAAATTATACTTACAAACAATATTCGTTAAACCTGTTAATCACGACTACGACTTTCTAAATAGAGTCTGAACCAGGTACTAGTAGGGTTAGCCGAGCCATAAATTGCCACATAACACATAGTATTGGACACCGGTCCCTCGTAAGGCTATCGCGCTAAGATTGTATAAAATATATAGTATAATGTAATAGTCGGATATTGTCATCCAGTAATAAGGACTTAAACAATATCCATGGGGACTAGCCTGCACACCCCAATTCAGATGACTAGAGGTGGCTAGTTATACACGATCTCGAGATTCTATTCCCTCCTAATGCTCTATAACTTTAGTTGCCTTATTAAACCTATTATTAATTGGAATCACATGGCATGGTCATATGGTATTCCCCTTATATGACGTACCATAGTACGACCACTCTATATACGAATCTACTTTGTCACTTGATAGTTTAATTTGGATTCAACCCAGCATAATCCAATAATCAACAGATCCTAGCCACGCTTGGTCATTGACTAACACTTATGTCCATGCTGGAGATTGATTCATATCACATGTCACATAGCGCACATGTAATATAATCGTAAAGGAATACTTAGCATGTAGGAACATAAAGCACATAGTAAGTGTATCGGCACAGATACAAGTAGTTGGGTCATAGTGCATAGATGGGTCTAATACTCTTGTGGTCATCAAAGTCACACGTACAAACCATAAAGTCCATAGGAACATTCAAACAAAACCAGTCCAATAAAGCGTGTGCAAGCGGCTGCATGCGCGCATAAGGATCAAGGCCGCATGGGGATCAATTGCCGCATAGAATCAGTTGTCGTATATGGTCTAGGCCGCATAGGATCAGTTATCGCATATGAGACATTATCGCATAGAGTAAGTCAAAGTTCACTCTTCGATTTAAGTAGAGAAACGACGGGTAATAAATATGTGTCAGAAAAATGACTGATGTGACAAGCCATAAAGTGTGTCAGAGTAAATAACAAAATCATATAATTTTGTGCAAGGGAAAAACAGAGTTATGCGTCCAAAAGAGACTCGGACGCATAACATGTCTTGTTGCATAGTTTGTCCTGCCATATAGGTATCTGTTGGACTTAGCGAATTTCTTATTCGTTCAGCGAATAAACACAATAAGTCCCTTCAAAGCACATGTGTACTAATCAGTCATGCGTCCAAAAGTGATGGACGCATGCTGGTATGCGACAAGGAGTTCTGGCTGCATAGTATTTTCATGCCGCATAGCAACCTCTGGCCGCATAAAAATTTTATCATCCCAAACAGCAGGTTCAGCTATGGCGAAAGCCCCAAAACCAAAATTTTATTTTCTTCATAAAAATATTATTTTAACTCCGAATTGAGTGAACTAAAAGCAAAAATACTTAAAATGAAGTGCTCTATCAACCACAAAAACTAGTATTCTAAAATACCATGTTCTAGTTGATCAAAACCAAGAAAAACTTTTGAAACCCAAGAAAACCCTAAGTTAGAAAAGTAGATCTACACAAATTTATCGATCAAAATCGAAAACTCCAGGTATTAGAAGTGTTTAGAATCTCATGGCACACATTTTAGACTAATAAAAATCAAGATTCAACATATGGAGTGTTTCTCCAATCTATGCAAGATGTAGTTGCCTAAATGAAGGAAGAAGAGAAAATAGAGAGAATAAGGGA
Source organism: Iris macrosiphon (assembly GCA_036927795.1). Classification (NCBI taxonomy): domain Eukaryota; kingdom Viridiplantae; phylum Streptophyta; class Magnoliopsida; order Asparagales; family Iridaceae; genus Iris; species Iris macrosiphon. The sequence goes on along the minus strand of JAYESA010000018.1, from coordinate 69,136,179 downwards.
AGAGAGAGAGAGAGAAAGATATTGGGTTATATAGTTAGGGTTGAGGTTTAGACCATGGATTCAAATTTATGAATGAACCAACCCACAAATAAACCGTGAACCATGTTAAACCAAAGAATGGGTCTAGTCCCCATGCATGCAACAAAATTATCACGTAAGCAAGAAATACTCTTCTAAGCAAAAAATAAATACAAGCAAGAAATAAATATATCCTAAAATATACATTTTGGGAATAGGGGGTGACATAATCAATGTCCGAACTGCAGTCCAAGTGACCAATATATGAATTCTCATGTCAAACATGTGTTTTGGAATTATAAACTTGCTTATTAACTCTAATTGAGGTTTCTAGGTCAATTCTTGGTTAATCAGGTAAAACTAGTTCAATGCCTATTTTCGGGTTCCCAAGTACCTATTTAGTTGGCCTATGAAGTTATACTAGCTAATACTAGGTTTCCTAGGTCAATACCCTATAGATATGGGTATACTAGGTGTCATACTCTATGTATATATTTATACTAATATATACCAATACCTCACAATACTTAACTATGAACTTAATACCTTACTGTAAACACCCAAATTTTAAATCTTCAAATTATATTATTTTTATTGTAATTATAAGAATTTTTGCTCATTTTTAGAAAAATGTAATACTTTGACTTATTTTAACTTATAAAATATTTGTTAAATTTAGTAATTAAAATTATTTGACAACAATTATAGTTTTGCTATAAAATTTATTATTATAAAGTATTATGAATTTTTCACAAAATTATTTGAGTAACCAATATATATTTTTGGAATATATATATATATGTATATATATATATATATATAGACACACACACACACACACACACACACTTGGTTGTGTTAAAGAACAGAAGATGGAAAGGAAAGTAAAGAACAACAACAATAACAACAACAACAACAACAACAAACATAACTAAAATCAAAACCTAAACTACCCAAACCCACACTCGTTCACCCCCGCCCAGAAAGAAGCCCCGAGCCGTACTCTCTCTTCATAAAAAATGAATGTAAACAAAGCCTAACCCTAACACCAAACTCCTCTCCCTCAATTTTGACCTCCGGCGACTCCCCCGGATCGCCGCTTTCCTGCCAGCACCGCTCAAACCTGGCAGAACGTCGCCCGTGCACGAGCGAAGCAACAGTCGTGACCCCCTATTCAGGTCCATCTTTCTCCCTCATCTCTCCTTTGTTTTTAAATTTGATAGCTGTATTGGATTCACAACTTAATCCATTCAAGTCCCTTCAACTAGATTTTTTTATTAATGCTTTAAAACGAGTGTAAATTGACTCAAAAGTCGGACAAAAATCTGTTTAAAAATAGTATGGAAAATTATCTCAAACCCCCATATTTTGGGCCTGTTTTCTCCCAGAATATTAATCGTTTCCAAAATCTACTTGAATAATATTTTAGACAACATATACAAGTTCAAAATCCTTCTTTTAGTTTATTTTTATTTGCCTCCAATTTCTATAAAATTGAGTTCCAAAACCAAGAAAAACTTGTTTTCCAAAACCTACTTTTTTGATACGGGTGCATCCAGCTAATTGAGGAGACTTTATCGTGTGTGAATTACACCAAAAATCATGTATCGTAAACACAAATGTGTGGGCTTTGGTGGAACATGATTTGGACTTGTGTGCACGCCAGAATCAACGCGTATCTGGCAAAAAATCCCGTATCAACCTTTTTTTTAATTTGTGTAATTACCTAGTGTGTGCTTATCGTTTCGTAACAAAACTTGATCCATCAAATTCGCAGAATTATGATGGTCCTGTGACCCAATTTTAGTTCGATTCTGAGAATGTTGACGAAACGATGTTTCTTGGACCCCACGGTCCTACTTGAAAGGTAATTTTGTGATCGGCTCATCGAAAACCAGTTCTGGATATTTTGTTTTGTTCGTATCATTATTCTAGACTCGTATACACTAAGTTTGCTAAATTTGGAGAACTTTGCCTCCGACACATTTTTTGGTGCGAAGTGGGCCACATGTGGACCCCGATTTAGTCTAAAAGTGTCATTTTAGCTCTTGTGTCCAAATTGGACTTATGGATAGTCAATCCTAACTATTTCTTATATTCTGAAATGTTGGTGATGTTTGTTTCAGCATCCGGAGATGTTCGTATGGATTATACCTCTTTGGGAGCAATTGACGTTTCGAGCTCGCCACCTAGACTTTGTCATACCATCATCCTGAATCTAGGCCAGTAACCTTGCCATGAAGAATGTTTATTTATATTTTGTACAGTACATTGCATTTATGTTACTTATTTATTTAGTTATTTTTTATAAAAATTGTGCGTCCAAGATAGACTTGCATACAACGACGGATTGCACTATATTTATTTTATTCATTATGCACATTGACCTAGAGTTATGTGACCACCCTATATTTGTGAGATATTCTTATATCTCCATGACCTTGATACATACTTTTTATATACACGGATGTGTGATACGCATGGGGGCACGAATCCTCGTATTTGGGTCACTCCAGATGCGTAAGGGACGTGTGTCGGCTTAGTCATATTTATTGTGTTAGGATGCATTCATTGGACTTAGTAGTGAGTAACTGGTCAAGTCGTATTGGGGATACAATTTACTAGTCATTTGGATGAGGAGGGCATGAGTCGTTTGGGCCACTTTACACTTTTCCTATGCAGGCCATACGCTCCGATGGAGATACGAGTCATGAAGACCCTATATTTACTTGACCGCCTCTGACATACGTGACGTTATGCACGTGGCCCCTGGATATCCAAGAGAACTATGCGCATCCTATTTTCTTAGCAAGTTAGCCCATTCGTGCAAAGGTTCTCCTCAATTGCATTCATGTAGCTTGGTTAGTTTTCCAGTACATATGTTTATATTTAGTTTATGATTGGCATAATTCTATGTATCTTGTTACGTCCCTCTGAGGACCTAGCCCCTGCCAGTTTTGCAGCATAGACCATTTTGGAGCCTGCTTAGAGTTACTGATGTGTGTTGTTTTATCATACGGGCATTGGACCTAGGTACTATTTTTATTTCTATCACCATTATGTTTATCATTTCTCGTTAGTTATTTCTTTTGTTATCGCCTAGTTTTATAGACTCATATTTCTTTCTCGAATTTATTCGAGCTTGTGTGTTATTGGACAACAACTTTAGCACATATAGCTCATCGTTCTATTTTGTTTCATTATGGATTGAGATATAATTATATTTACTGTATTATCTAGATAGTGACCATTATAGTATAGCTTATACATATTCGAGTCAGACCAGAGTCTGGTAAAATGCGTTGTTGTATGTTACGTATTCCTAGTTCTACCTATTTTGGGACTGGGTGTGACATTTACCCATTACCTTGGTATCCTAATCTATTACCTAGTATCTCGATACCCTCAAATTACCTACTTACCAATACCTTAACACTTGACACTAATATACATACCTTAATATCCTAGACTTAAACTCTAATATCTTAACTATATATATATATATATATATATATATATATATATATATATATATATATATATATATATATATATATATATAGCTAGGATATCCTACCTTGACACACTCATACTCAAGATACCTATAATACTACACTAAAATACTCTTATAACACAATAATAGCACTCATACCTCACCTGAGCACCTGAGCACCTGAGCACCTACCATACTAACTGATACATCCAAATACAAAAACACTAACTCACATCCTCATATACACCACACTTAATTCTACTACACATGTTTTCCCCTAACACAACCATGCAAGCACTTGTGCACATACACAAAATTGTGCACAAGTGCATTGTGTACTTCACAACACATGATCACTCTTTTGCACACTCACATTGCACATCTACACAATATTCCAATACAATCCTATATGCCTCTACTGACTACCAAATGTTTGCAATTCTTCACACACTCAATACCTATAATAATTTCTTATGTATGCATACTGCAATGGAACTCTCTTCCTAAATACTACCTCTACACAATTGTATTATTATTATACACTACATACTAGTATCTAACCAAGTTGCACAACCCGATTGCACACAGTCATGTCTCCCCTTATATGTGTACTACAACACATATGCTCTCATGTATATTGACACACACTAACCCACACCTATCTGCACTATGTGCATCATGGAACGGAAGTAACCTCTGTCTATGCACTACATTCTTTAATCATCAGCTACATGCTGTTGTCCAACCTGCAGATTCCCAGGGTAGCTCCCCCTTACCTGCTGATAAATTTAGCAGTAAGCTGCTGCCATGTGCAACAATTAGTTCTCCAATAGCTCACTCCCATGAACTAGGACACTCTCATGAACACATATGCACCCCTCACTCTAACTTGCAACCAAAACCTACACTTAAACACAAACACAACACACTCACAACAAGCACACACCACACTCCTTAACCCAATAATTCACACACAATTATCACAAACACACCAAATATCAAACACTTCACAAGCACTCTTTAATATTGCTAGTGCACCATGTATCCATGATACTCTCATGAGTATCACAACACACCAATACACTACCAATACTCCATGATACCCATCCCTACTCTAAATTACCATAATATCAACCAAAAATTATATGAATAATATATATATATAGAATCTAACATGAATAGAGCTAGCATAACCAAATATATTGCAATAAATAGAATTAATCCAAATAGCCCAAATATCTTAAATTTACCAAATCTACCTAGACATATCATGGTGTATCATGATACGATCTCTACGTATTCCATTATGGACACAAGGACACTATCCCAAACCTAAATAGACAACAATATCCTCATAGGGATACTACACAAACACTTGGTGGACAAAAATTTATAATTTTACCAAATGGCCAAGAAAATTACATGTAGCAACTATAAATAGGCTCTAGACCATATAATTCTCTACCTACAGGGTTGGGTATCACTATGAGTATGTTCCTATGGGTTCAAATTAGTATTCTAACTTAAAAATTGGTAGAAAAAAAGGATTTTACCTATTGGGAGTTGGATTCCAATGAAACTCCACCAAATGGACACAATGAGGGTGAATTGGACACAGTCTTCTAGCTAGATCCTTTCCATTGGTCCTTCTTGTGCTCCAATGTGCTCCAATGCTCTATACCTTCATGGTGATGAGAATAATATGGATTAAGTGGTTTGGATTGAGAATTTGTTAAAAATTGGAATGACTTGGGGAAGAAGAAGCTTGGGAAGGAAGAAGGATGAAATGAAGTGACAAATGAAATAATCTACTCCTCCTACTAGGGCCGTCCACATTAGGGTGTATGAAGGATGGTTCAATGTCCAATATGTCCCATTACACTCTTTAATTAAGTTCTAGAATTGTCAATAAGGAAATTTCTTTGGTTTGGATAGAATCTAATTAGTTATGGGAGGGTATCTAATCCAACTAATTATAGAATATTCTATCCATGACAACTAACTAATAATTTTAATTAACTATTATTCTAATTAACACTAATTAATACTAAATAATACTAATTAATTATATCTATATAATTAACAAATAATAGTGAAATGACAAATATATTCCTACAAGTGAAAGTGGTGGTTATAGGGAGCTTTCGTAGTGGAGATCCCGACTGCGACTATCTAGATTTTAGTATAGCTTATAAACTATAGTAGTTTTTTTGAATTTGTCTCCTGTAGGCTTTTGAGATGTAATTCCCCACCCCCCAAAAAAAAAATTTACTAGAATTAAATTAGTCAGTATAGTTAATTTAGTATGTTTATATATATATGTGTGTGTGTGTGTGTGTGTATGTGTGTGTGTGTGTGTGTGTATGTAGTATTATATTTAAGGTTTAATATTATTTCATAAAAAATGTGTGACATGTGTTTTGTAGTGATTTAGATGCACTAAAACTTATACATATTCAGCCTTGACTAGTTTGAACTAGTATATGTTTTAGGCTAGTTTAACCCAATCAAATCTAACCCAAATGAGCTCACACCTTGTCCATACCAACTAGGGTATTTTGGGACCCAAACCATGCACACACACTTGTGTGTATAACATACAACTCAGCCATGCACCAGTTGGCCCAAGCAGTCCCCCACTCTATTGTATGTTGTTAAAACTACCCCTCCACCACTCCAAATCGCCTACAACTTAGTCCACACCTTCCCCACTCCCTTACCTACAACCAGAATACACCATTCATGCACTTTATTCATCACTTCCCTCTTATTTCATTCCTATATTCAACCCTAGTTCAACTAAACTCCATAGAACCTATATTGGATTGTGCCGACTTCTATAATATTTTGCACCTCCAAATCATTAGATAAATCCTTCAACTCTTTCACTACCTTCATTCTCTACCTATTTTCCTTCATTTTATATTTTTTCTAATTTTATCTTGTTGTTTTACCCCCTCTAATCACTATCACAAGACAATGTGTCCAGATGAGGTGCTGTCAGGACATTATATGCAAAGATCATGGTGCACAAACCAAACTACTTGGTAAAACTCTTCCGGACTTTTCCATCATGTACCTCTATCAATTCCCTTTAGTTATGTATATAATTTGATATATGTTCTATAATTTTTCCCTTCTGTAGAGGCCGTTCTACGCAGAGTGTGCAGATAAAGTTTGGTGAGAAGCACCGCTGTCCACACTTTGTAAATAGGTAAGTACCTCCAATATTATTCATTTTATGATTCATGACATAAGAACTAACTAGATACTTCACTCCCCTAAGTAGAAACGTTAATAAAATTGTGTATAAGTAAGTGAAACCATGTTAAATGCCGACTCGAACATTCAATTCCAGAACTGACACATCTTTCTGTGACTATCATTTTATGTGCAAAATTTCCATATTTATGTCCAAAACCTTCACAATCACATTCTTATCTTAATTCTCTATGAATCTATATAATTATTCTATGTTAATTTCATGAGAACCTAAGTTTGAGACCAATTAAGGGACACATTCAATTCCAGAACTGACACATCTTTTAATGTCATGATAACCCTACCAAACTTTGAGACAAATTAAGGGACACATTAGTATATATTTTGATCTAGTTAAACCTAAGTTCTTGTCATAAAAAACTTGGTTATAGATGTCACGTCCTGATTTCGTGGAATCGATAGTCATCACACGGGCGTGATATCGTGCGTGTCTAAATTGCACAACGCACAAGGCCATGATATTTTTGATATAATGAGCACATTTTTAGAGTACGCAAATATTTGAACACAATATTGAAACAAAAAAAAAATTCTCTTTATTGATATTGAACATTATTTACAAACTCTTAAACAAGTACAAATGGTTGCTTTGAAGGCTTACAAAAGCGGACGCAAAATGAGAGAGTCGTCTGATACATCATATCATTTTACTAAAACTTCAAAAGCTATAGATACCTTCAGACGAATCTATCGTCTTGACACAGAGCTATATAAAATATATGCACGAGCTCCTGGAACTTCAAACACTCTTCAAAAGGCCACAAACAGGGCGTGCCGGTAGATGGACTGGATTGGGAAGTCGCCTTAACTCCTTACAGGATTGCCTTAGCACGAAGAACCTGTTGCAACGAGGGTCAATACATCAAAATATATTAGTAACGGCAAGCTAATGCAACTATACCAATCAACATGTTATGTATGTGAAGCATGCAAGTTATTATGTGGTCTTTCTATCTTTCCTTAGTTCAAGTTATATGCAAGCAATGGATATGGAAATTGACTGATATGAACATGCCATCGTTTGGTAAATTTTACCTGTCCGTCTGAATCTCTTGCACAATACTTACCATGACCTTCCCTGCCACGAAGATATAGTTAGCTTGCACAGTTTACATATACATGGGGGTAACTAGCATTATACCATAGATGAAAAGTTATAGTCTTGGGAGAGAATGGTGTACCATGATAGAAAATTAAGGCATCACATGCCATTCAATCCACTCGAGAGACTAACATAATATTTCATCTAGATCAGATTGGAGCAAGTGCCCCAGCAACCGTCCGTACGAACTAAGAGGCCTTGTGCATTGTATAAGCATAAAAAATAATGCAGGCCGCATAGAGGTTATGCCCCCTAGAAAATGAAACCAAGCCGTTGAGAAGTCATATGCGGCCTGACCAGCTATGCCGCAGAGAAGCCACATCTGGCCTGAACGAAAAAGCTACAGTAGAGTCATATGCGAACAGATCAACCAAAGATCTAGAAGCTGCATAGTAAACTCTATACAGTCTGAACGACCACAGAGCAGGGAGGCCGCATAAAAACCCTCTGACCCAGCATTCGATGATTGTCAGACTCTGACACATAACTCATCATACTGAGACACATCGAGAATCATGAAGACGATGGCTCTGAAAAAGATAAAAAGTTATATCAACTCATTGATGGCCTCGACAGACGTTCTATGTTACATGCCCATTCATATGTGGTCATATACCCTTGCGGCCTCGTCATCATGCGGCCAGAGTGTCCATCCGACCAAGGCCAAATGAGAGCATATATGCGACCAAAATGATATGCGGCCAGAGTGTCCATACGACCAAAAGCAAACAAAAGCAGGTAAACGACCACGATGATATACGGCCAAGGCATTATGTGGCTCTCGACTTACAGGATCTTTCTGTTATAACTGAAGATAATTTCTCGTACAAACAGTGCTGACTATGTGTCCAGCTAACCAAGTCACCGCATGCAACAACATCAAAAACTTTTTAATAAGATATCGTAACCAAGATCACGTGGCCGCCTATCCATATGCGATTGCAGTTATAACCATATTCTGTTGAAGGAGTCATATACGGCCACCAAACAAATGCATATACGACATCAATAGTCTGACATCACGACGACTATAAATAGCAAGGGTAGCACACTCCAGAGCCAAGGGCTAGCTACTTACGTGCACACAAGCTCAAGAGAGAGAAAAATAGAAGAGAGCATCCCCATTCCCTCATCAAACCATTAACAGAGTAAAGGAGACGCTATCGGGCTCAAGCTTCATCGTCACTACCCAAATCAAAATATTGTACTAAGATTTTCTTCTTAGGATCTTTTTGTACTTCTTTGTTCGTTATTTCAACATTTAAAACTTATAATGGCAGAAAAGATGGCGACTCTGCTGTGATAAACTTCTCCACTAATAAGAAGTTCATGACGTAGTTCGATACGGCCAAGCTGGTTCAACCCAGAGAATGCTGGTGGTACACTTCGACCATCAAGCTTTCGAGAACATGCTCTCTGGGGATAGTATGGGTCCTTCTCCAAGACAACAAAGCCTAAGAAGACCCACAGGACATGGGTAGTGAAGGCCATTGTGCCTCACCCAACTGTAGAGCATGCTCTCCCCACTTCTCTTCCTGTTGCTGAATTCCCACATCACACATCCACCCAGGCTGACTCTGTCCATGCGACAGTTGAAAAAGGTACTCAGCGCCCAAACTCTGGCAAAGAAAAATACTACGATACCAGAAGTTCAGGTGCTGATACATGTTCCATGTGGACACAACATAAGTCGTATAAGTCGACAATCGTAGGCAAAAGTATACAAGCGGTACCGATCGTCGGCCGCAGGCAAATTACCATATGCGGCCAATACAGTAGCAGAACCACCGTCTTTGACCAAATCTCATGCAGTGCTGACTCCGTACGCCTTACTGAAAAAAGGGAGGATATGAACTTTGAATCTTCATACTACGCATAGGTGGATTCCAGGTCGAAGAAGTCTAGGGTAGTGCAAGCTCGCAAAGCTTAACCAACTGCTCATACGGCCAGCCGTTAGCAAGTAACTGTTATGCGAGCCCCTAACGAGAAGTTGCGCAAGACCGACCCATGTGTCCAACCTGCAGTGGCAAACAGACTCGGTCAGTCTCGAAAGTCTTCTATTAACGACTTAGGGAGAGTTCTTGTACTAACCCCAGGATAAAGAGCAAAGAAAATACCTATACACCCATGTGCTCGGTCTACCCATGCTCATAATAAGGGTGTAAAGAAGGATCATCTCTCACTTGACTTGAACAATGCGATCAACCACAAGCGTAAAGCAAGGAAACCAACCATGGCTTGTGAGGTATCCCCTCCAGGATACCCCTGTACTAACATCATCATCAACTACTGCTGTGCTAAAATAGCAGTGCCAACAACTAGGAAGTCGGCATTATAATGGCTGCAACCAAAGGCACCAACCTGGCAGCATCCCAAAAAATAGTTACAATTACCAGAGGAGGAGGAGCGGCCCTTCGCTTCGTGTTATTCTTCTTGGAAGTCTTTCTCCACAAGGATGGTCGAAAGTCTAGCGCCTCAAACCCTTTGCTTTTGTCTAATATATCGAGAAAGCGGGCCCAAGGAGGACAGGCAGCGGTACCTACAGAAGAAGTTTTCTTGGGCACCCGCTCCAAGAAGAAACTTTCAGCTGCTAGGTGTAGTTATTCATCAAGATCCCAGAACTCCACAATAGGTCGGCATTCCGAGGGGACATCGATTCCCAAGGAATAGATATTAAGATCCCTGGGGGTAGTCACTCACACTGGTTATAAGCATCTTCCTACATTGGGGGTAGTATTCTCTCTAAGTTCGAAGATGATGCGACAATGACAACTTTTCCTGAGGACTATTCGCTGTAAGAGTCCGAGGTAGAAATTACGACATCCATTATTCCATCTACTTCCTCCTATGTAAAAATAGTGTACATGGTAGAGGATGATCACGAGGGCCCCAGCAATCGACAGCGTCTCGAGACTCTCGAGACTATGATGTACACCATGAGTGCATCGATGTAAGCCTTGACCCAGACAATGCTGGAGATCATGGTAAATATGGCCTCTCAGCCACCAAGAACCTCGGGACAAGCTAGTCGTGATCCTGGGGCAAATGGAGGCTCAAACACCACCGCTTCGCCCATCAATGGCGATCCTATTAGGCCAAAATTATCTACTCATTCTGTAGTAGATGAGGATTGGGAAGCAATGCGAGAGGTACGAGAACTGTGAGCTCGCTTGGACTCAATGGGTAATCGAGACTCACTGCTCGAGCTCGAGATCCGACAACCATATTGTAGAAGCATAAAATATGCTGAGAAATTGTCCGCGTATTTTACAGTCAAAATCCCCAACATACATGAAGTTTGCGTAAAACAGAGCTTCAAGGCTGTTTGGCGTAAAATAGGGCTTCAGAGCTGTCTGCGTAAAACAAAGCCTCAAGGCTGTGTGGCATAAAATATGGCTTCAGAGCTGTCTATATAAAATATAGCTTCAAGGCTATGTGGCATAAAATATGGCTTCAGAGTTGTCCGCATAAAACAAAGCTTCAAGGCTGTGTGGCATAAAATATGACTTCAGAGCTGTCCACATAAAATAGAGCTTCAAGACTGTTTGGCGTAAAATAGGGCTTCCGAGCTATCTGCGTAAAACAAAGCTTCAAGTCTGTTTGGCATAAAATAGGGCTTCAAAGCTGTCCGCGTAAAGTAGAGCTTCGAGGCTGTTCTGTATAAAATATTGCTATACCTTCCTGCGTAAAGTTTAAAAATATGTTGTTTTAAATGCAGCGTAAAGTTGTACGAGAAACTCTTCGTATTCCTCGAATGAATTTATCAGACAAATCAGTGAACCTGATATCTGACAAAAGTACTGTACGATGATCGAGAGGATGGCTGTGATGATGATTTTATACAGAGACCCAAATTGTCATTTAGTGACATTTTTGGTACAAGTCATCTTTCGTATTCAAAAGGGAGAAACATGAAGTCTTCTGAATAAGCTGCCTATTCTACATTGACAGAAATGAGTTTTTACGCTCAAGATAAGACAAAATCTGATGCCACGTCAAAAGTTATTTCTTGTATAAAGTTCGAGGCATATCTCTGCATTTAATGCACGAGATGGAGGCATATCTCTGCATTTAATGTACGAAATTTTGTTCTATTTTTAAAAATTTGTCATGACTGGGAAAGCTAAAACTGTGACTAATACGCTCATATCACCATCCTTGCATTTTATGCCAACCAGGCTATTTTCAACTATAGGAGTACGTTGTATGCTATCTCCTCAAAATACGCCAACTCGGCTATATTTGCAAAGGTACATGATAAGGCTATTTAGCCCAGAATACGCTCAAGACCTCAGTCATGAAGGATAATTGGCTATTTTACGCTGGTTATCTATTATTCATGACTCATCAAGTTTTACGCATGGGCAGTTACCTACGTGGCTTGCATGCCATGATCTTCAAGAAGCAGTTATACGCGTTACGAAATAAAGGGATACATGTCATACGCAGATTCAGAAGATTATTTGAACGTGGGTAGCAGTTGTCATAACCGCAGTGTAAAGGAAGCAATCTTCTTCATAGTTTGGCCTTTTACGCCAAGAAGACAGTTATTTGGCTTTTATGCCAACCATTTTACCCAGGGGCAGTTACCTACGTGGCTTGCATGCCATGATCTTTGAGAAGTAGTTATACTTGTTACCTTGTAAAGGGACACGTGTCATATGCTGATTCAGAAGATTATTTGAATGTGGGTAGCAGTTGACATAACTGCAGCATAAAAGATACAATCTTCTTCACAGTTTGGCATTTTACGCCAACAAGACAGTTATTTGGCTTTTACGTCCACCAGGCAGTTATTTGATTGATCTCTATAAATAGAGACCTCTGGTCGTAGGGGACGATATCAAGTATTTTTGCTGACAAAAGAGATCAAAGTTTTGGCTGACAACTTTGGCAACAGGAATTCGACCTCACTTGCAACTTTCTTTTGACCGGCTTTTGCCTTCAGTTCAAAGAAAGTTTGGAGCTTCTCCTACAACACTTCTTCATCGTGTGGTCCAAGGAACAAAGTGATCGACCGCAGATCAGACTTCTATAGCAATACTTCCCCAGAATTATTTTATTGTACTAAATATCCTCGTATAGGATTACTTGTACTTTTCTTTTTTCTCGTTTGTAAGCAAAGGTTGCATACAAACCACTCTTTATTTATCTCAAACAGAATGACGACTCTGATGGGATGACTTTCTCCTCTGACAAGAAAGTAATTGCTCAACACGATGTTGTATCCATCGGATCGACGAAGAAGACTTTGGTCGTCCAGTTTGACCAATCTGTCTATGAAGACATACTTCATGCAGGGGTAGCTCTCATTCCTCCTCTATCCATAATAATAGGAAGCTGCGTAAAGTGTGGATGCCTAAGATGTCCTCTACCCTTCCTACAAGCTCTCACTCACTGATCAACAAAGTTGTGACAACACAGCCAACACGCCCTGTGCATAAAACTTTGTCTTCCATCTGTGATGTGGCAGGCAAGACTTCTGGCAATGCCTCAGTGCCAATCCAGAAGTCTCAAACACGCCCTGTGCATAAACTGTCTCCATTTGTAATATGGTAGACAATACTTCTGGCAATGCCTCAGTGCCAATCCAGAAGTCTCAAATACGCCATGTGCGTAAAACTCTGTCTCCCGTTGGTAACATGGTAGACAAGACTTCTGGCAATGCCTCAGTGGCAATCCAGAAGTCTCAAACACGTCATGTGCGTAAAAATTTATCTTCCGTATGTGATGTGGTAGACAAAATTTCTGACAAAGCCTCAGTGCCAATTCGGAAATTTTAAACACGCTCTTCGCGTAAAATTACATCTCCCGTTTATGATGAGGCAGATGTACCATTTGATCACATCAAAGGAAAATAAGTAGTGAATCCTTCAACCTCTAAGTTTTTACGCCTACAAGAGAAGAAAGTTCCCACTTTACAGATTATGCGTGACGCTGAAGGCCGTTTGAGGACTTTCCCTGTTTTACGCGAACCTATGCAAAAATCCAAATTATGCCAGGATAGGTCTGTCCGCGTAAAGAAGACTCGTTTCACGGGAAGATATGCTCCTCAGACAGATGATGGATCATATGCTACTCATATGGGTGGACTATTGTATTCCTATGGCAGAGAAAGGGTTATGGTTTCTATTCTCCATATTTTTACTAATGTAAAAAGGCAGAATAAGCCTTCTTCTTCTTCTGGTAATTCCCCTGATTTGCGTGATTTCTTGATCCAGAAACCAAAGACAGGGGATCTCCTAATATGTCTATTACACCCCCTAGAGAATATTATTGTAATAGTCATAAGGTTGTAATTAACTGTTGCTGTTCTATAGCAAAACGGTTAGTGTTCGACCGATTGAACTATTCTTTGTCTTTACAAGAAGAAAAACCAATATTTGCTTCAGTAAACATGGCTTCGCATATTCCTAGAGAAAAGTCGAGTTTAAGACGTCATCCCTCCAGAACTCCAAGTCAAAGGAGATATGACAGACTCATCGAGACTTTTAAAGAAGATATTTTTCAAAATACCCGCTCGAGGTTACGACAATCAACTTCATATTCTTCTGATTCCGACACTGGGAGTCACCAGTTTTCTGAATTTGATACTGAAAGTATAGATTCAATCTCTACAATGATCTATACTAATCCCTCAGTGGCATCTAGAGAAATGGGAGTTTATGCTGTTGGAGATGAACATGAAAAAGCTTTCCCATCAGAAAGTACTGAATAATGCATCACTGTATTGGAAACATCACTTAAAGAGATGCATACCATGATGGAGAGTATGCACCAAATGATAGTGACTCAACATACAATTGTAATAGCTCAAACACCTGTTCCTCTGACTAAACTACGTGTGGGGGTAGACATACCACCAGCCAATGCAAGCCAAGAGCCTGTTCAAAACCAAGAATCAGCTGCTCCTCAACCTCTTAACCCAGAGAATGTATTACCTCCTGTTAGAGTTATAATACATCTAATCTCTCACCTTTTTGTTGTCCCTTTCCCAACTGAAGATCCAATACAAGCAGTTCGGGAATTGAAAGCCCAATTTGATGCTTTAAAATATAAAGATCAGCTCAAAAAGTTGGGAATTAACCAGCCATATCCCGCTGTCTGGGATGAGATCCCTTTTCCATCAAAATATAAACCACAGGCTATGGTTTTGTTTGAGAGAAAGACATAGCCAAGCCAGTATATGAACTACTTCAGCATGATGACGGTATTGTTGCAAGAAAATAATGCCCTTCTCACTCGAGTGTGTAAAGGCTGTCTGTCTGGAGTAGCTAACCAATGGTATCATAGTCTATCTGACAACTGCATTACTTCTTTTGAAGATTTGAAGACTCTATTCTTCGCTCGATTCTACGCGGGAGGAATGGACATGTCTATGTCATCACTCATTGAAGTAAAGCAGAAGGAAAAAGAAAACATTTGTACTTTTATTAAACGCTTTCGTCAGGCTACTTTACAAATGCCTCCTGGAGTTCTAGATTCAGCCTTGGTGGACATTTGCAGAAAGAACCTACTCCCACTGATCTCAGTATTCACGAGACCATATCAGTTCCATGATTGGCCCTCATTTATCAAATTGACAGTAGTCGTGAAAGATAATAATCGGAAGGCTCATGACAACGGAATCATGATCTCTACCTCTGATAGAGGGAAGCGTTCATCCTCCAATAATGACCATACTCATAGTTTAAAAGGGAAGGAAGCCCTGGCAATCAACACGTCCAGACAAAATACTCCGATAACTATGCAAAAGAATTCTGGAACTTCCAGACCTAAAAAAGAATATTCTTTTGACGATGACGATATTCCAAGCATATTTGATTGTCTAGTCAAAAGTGGCAAGCTTAATCTACCAAAGATAAAGTGTCCAAATGAAGTCAACAGTACATATAATCCTAAGTACTGTATTTTTCATAGATACATACATCACCCCACAAAGGCATGCTATGTACTAAAAAGGAAAATCCAGGAATTGACCGACGCCAAAGCCATCACTTTGCGTAATAACGAGAAGACGGTCACTGCAAATATGATCTCACTCCAATTTGGCAATTTTCCCCCTGAAGAAGTACCGGATGGTGTGGTACCTATTCCACGGGTAATGATGGATATTATTAATCTTCCTCCTACCAGGGGTCAAAATCAAGATTTAGTGCCCCTAACTACCAAGCATGGGGAGATCATGTGGGTTCACCCTGATCTAGTATCAGAAATTAAGGAAGAGACTAAAGCTGCTAAAGCTAAGTCTAAGAAGAATTCAAGAAGTAAACCATGCCATATGGTTGGAATATCCCCAACATCGAAAAAAGAGGCTTTAGCAACCGGAACACGGTCAGGAAAATCCTACCTCAAAGAATATAGAAGGAATCAGGAAGAAGCAACGGCAGACAGTTCAGCTACCAAACCTCCAAAGTCTGAACCTATAATACCAGAGGCAGGTCCTTCTAAATCAACTTATGTGGACAAAGGTAAACAAAAAGAAGTTCATTTCGATTAACCTCTGAAGAATACTTAAAATAAAGGTTTAAAGAAACCATATAACTTTGACATCTTGGCTCAGTTGGCTAATACTCCAGCCAGATTGTCCATTTTTGAGCTACTTTGCTTATCCAAAGACACTCATCAAGCCTTGAGTGAAGCATTAATGCAAGCAGATGTATGCTTGACTCAGTTCAAGTCTCCTGATAAAGAGCCCTGTGGCATATCCTCAATCCCATAGTGTGATGGAAGTAATCCCTAACATCACTTTCACTCCAGAGGATATGTTATTGAAGCATAACAAACATGACAGGCCTCTTTATTATACATGATACGTCGGCTCCATTGAGGTAGACCAGATTCACATAGATCTGGGATCATCAATCAGTATTATCCATCATAGTCTACTAAGACCTTTTAGAATTCCTACCAGCGAACTGGCTTACACTACCACTACAATTATGGGATTCAATGCCAGGAAAAGCAGACCATTAGGGAAGATTCGTCTGAGAATCCAGATTGGTAATCTTAGATCATTGGCTATATGCTATGTTATTGATTCAGAGGTGTCTTATAATATTCTGTTGGGTAGACCATGGATCCATGATCACAATATTGTTCCTTCAACTCTACATCAATGTTTCAAATATGTAGATACTCAAGGAACAGTGAAAACAGAATTTGCTGATCTCAATCCGTTCAAAGAAGTTGAGTTCTACTATTCTGATGCCATGTTGTACACTCAAGACTATATGAAAGAGGTATCAGGCAAGATGGAGGAAGAATTCTACCAGGAGCCAGGAGAACCATTTGCTGAGCAACCTTTGTCGATCCAAGTGTAAGGACGGATTACCCGTCCAAAAGTCTTGGAACCTATGACTATTTACTTGGGCAAAACAAAGTCGGGAGGAGGAAATGATCCTCTAGTAATTAATTTGAACAACAAACCTCCACCTTTGGTCATTGACCTTAGGCGCAACAAGCAATTAGCTGATGTAAATATAATCGGGGACGTATTTGCTGATGATAATAAAGATTCTTTTTTCCAGTATACTGACGCCTAATTTTCTAATCAGGAATTTTCTTCTCATAAAGATATAGAACCCATAGCACAAAAATTCTTGGAAGCTATATACTTCTATCATCCATATGTGTGGGAAGTAGCGTCAACATCTAATATCGTCATGGCATATGGGCCACATGAAGATTTTGTCTTTATTGTTCCACCTACTCGCAACGATAATGATCAAATAGTCTTCGGTCGAATGCGGAATAGACCGATTGTACAAGAAGAATCTCACGAGTCTGATGTTGGGAAAATACAAATCCACAGATATAGCCCACATGCTTTAAAGATTATATAAAATATAGGTTATGATTTAAAGTTGAAGCAAGGCCTCAATTATAGAAAAGGCAGACGAATAACGTTGCATGGTGATCCTTACTGTCAATGAACTAATTTCGGGTTAGGGTATACCACATCTATTGCAACTCCAAACAATTCTGAGTCAGGTGATGAGACTATTTCCTTTTCTCAAGATGATTTATCATCCTTCGATTCAGATGATAAGTTTGAACTAGGATTATCAGCAAATATGGTGTTGACAGATTCCCTGGAAACAGAGGAATAAGAATCTAAACCATTTGAAAATAAATCTTGGGCACAGCAAATGGGTACACAATGGGAACTCCGGTTCGAACAAAAAGAACTACCCACTAAAGATAAGGTTATCCAAGTTAATGTTGGGGATAAATTTTCACCAAAGTCGATATTTATCAGTAATAATCTTTCTGAAGAAGAAAGAGAAGAAATGATCCAGCTGATAAAAGGATATATCGATATCTTTGCTTGGAATTATGAAGACATGCCAGGTCTTGATCCAAAAATGGCTACCCATAAACTTAATATATTGTCTAATTCAAAGCCTGTAAAGCAACAACAACGCTGGTTTCGCCAAGATATGATGGATGCCATTGAAGCTAAAATTAAGAAATTAATAGCCTGTGGGTTCATCCGGGAAGAACAACATCCTGATTGGGTCGCTAATATTGTCCCAATTATAAATAAAAATGGAAAAGTACGTGTTTGCATCGACTTCCGAGATCTAAATGCAGCCTGTCCTAAAGATGAATTCCCTCTTCCCATTACATATGTCATGATCGATAATACGTGCAATTTTGGGCACATGTCTTTCATGGATGGATTTTTAGGATATAATCAAATTAAGATGAATCCTGAAGATGAGAAGCATACTATTTTTCGTATACCATTAAGAGTATATTGCTATACAGTCATGCCTTTTGGATTGAAGAATGTCGGGGCCACATATCAACGAGCTATAAGTAACATATTCCATGAGCATTTACACAAAATGGTAGAATATTACGTAGATGATATTGCTGTCAAAAGCTGTCTCAAGGATAATCACATCCAAGGCTTGAAGACAATATTTGATTTGATGCGCCAACATCAACTCAAAATGAACCCTACAAAGTCCTTTCTTGGTGTATCTAGTAGCAAATTTCTGGGATTTGTCATTACTGCTAACGGCATTCAAGTTGACCTTAATAAAGTAAAAGCTATCCTAGAAATACGACCGTCCCGTAATCTCAGAGAACTTAGGCGATTTCAGGGTCGTCTAGCTTATATCAGGAGATTTATATCCAACCTCTACGGAAGATGTCAACCTTTTTCTTGTCTAATGAAGAAAGGTGTGTCATTTATATGGGACAAAACCTGCCAAGAAGCATTTAATGACATCAAACACTATCTTACTAATCCTCCAGTTCTGGTCCCTCCTGTCATAGGAAGACCATTTTTATTGTATGTTCGAGCAATGGATCATTCTTTAGGGGCTCTCCTCGCACAGAAGAACAATAAGGGTCATAAACAGGCTATTTACTATCTAAGCAGGATGATGGTCGGAGCACAACACAGGTATAACCCATTGGAAAAAAGAATGCTTGGCCCTAATGTTTGCCATTAATAAGACGCGATATTATATGACAGGCCAAACTATTCATATCATCTCCAGAATCAATCCACTTCGGGTATTGATGAATAAGCCAAGTATTCTTAATTTCTGACCCGTGACTTGGGCAATGCTATTGACACCGTATGATATGGTGTACATCCCTCAGAAATCCATAAAAGGTCAAGCCTTGGCTGATTTCGTAGCTGTCCATCCAATTCCAGAAACCTCCAAATTATATGAGGACATTCCCGACGAATTTGTAGAATATAATTTGGCAATGGAAGGTAATACATGGCAGCTATTCTTTGATAGTGCTTCCAGAACTGGTACCAAGGGAAACGTAATTTCAGGGATAGGAATTATTCTGGTGACTCCTGATAAACACATCATTTATCGAGCATATTCTCTTAGTGAATCATGCTAATAATGTGGTAGAGTATAATGCTCTATTAATTTGGCTTCAAGTTGCTAAAGAATTGGATGTTGAATACTCGAAAGCTTTTGGGGATTCTCAGCTGATCGTCAATCAGGTCAGAGGAATATATAACGTCTGCAATCCAGATCTCATTCCTTATCACCGAACAACAGTCGAGATAGAAATGTCTTTTAAAGGATTCTTCTTAAAACATGTTTCTCAATCTCAAAATTTGGAAGCTGATGCTCTGGCCAGTCTAGCTGCAATCTAGCTATTCCAATACGAAGGCAGAATTAGGTGATCCTTCTTAACAGAGATTTATTTTGTGTGAAAAATAATTTTTATATAGAACATAGCTATGTTATAAACACGGTTCCTCCTAAGAGAGATTGGAGAAGTCCCTTTATAGACTTCATGTCATATAGAATCTTACCAGAGGATCCTTAAGAAGCAGCATCTATTAAAAGATGATCGCTATGTTTCTATTTTGATGCTTCTTCACAAAGTTTATATTGACGAACATATGATGGACTATTGTTATGATGTCTCTCTAGTGATGGTACAAGGTAGGTTATCCGAGAAGCTCATGATGGAGTATATGGAGCACATCAACCCGGTCCTAAGTTAAAGGATCGTATCAGGAGGATGGGCTACTACTGGCCTACTATGATTGCAGATGACGTAGAATATGCAAGAAAATGCAAAACCTGTCAGGTTCATGCAGATTTCATATATCAACCTTCTGAATATTTACATCCTACTATTTTATCATGGCCCTTTGAAGCATGGGGTATGGATATTATTGGTCTTATTCATCCTTTATCTTCTAGAGGATATCGATTTATATTAGCTATCACTGATTATTTCTCCAAATAGGCGGAGGTAATTCCTCTTATTAAGGTAAAGACATCCAATGTGATCAGCTTTATCAAGCATCATGTAATTTATCGCTTTGGGATACCCCAAAGGATAATTCGTAACAATGGGCCTCAATTCATCAGTCAAGCGTTTCACCAATTTTGCGATAAGAATCAGATACAAAATATGGCCTCAATGGCATATAATCCTGCTGCTAATGGTTTGGCAGAAGCCTTCAACAAAACCATCATCAAATTCTTGAAGAAATTTGTCTCTTCGAACAAAAGAGATTGGAACAAGAAATTGGGGGAATGTCTGTGGGCATACCGTACAACGGTACGAACACCAACGGGTTGTACTCTATTTTTATTAGTTTACGGGTGTGAAGTAGTTCTCCCTATTAAAATTCAAATTTCATCACTCAGAATAGCAGTAGCTAATGAGCTGACTAAGGAAAATAATAATCGTTTAAGACTTCAAGAGCTAGAAGGGTTAGACAAAAAATGCCTTCAAGCTCAACAGCGTATTGAGTTCTACCAAGCACGCATCTCTAGAGCTTTTAATCAAAAAGTGAAGGAAAGAGTGTTCAAAGTTGGTGAGCTAGTTTTAGCTGTGAAGAGACCAATGATCATTACACATAAAAGTAAGAGAAAATTCTAACCCAAATGGGAGGGCCCTTATGTGATTGAAACAACATTTTCAAATGGCGCTTACAGATTAGCCAAGCCTAATAGAGATTTGATAATGGATCCTATCAACGATAAATTCCTGAAGAAGTATTATGCTTGATCTTCTTTGATTAATGGAGTATGATAAATATTTTATTCTGATGATACTACGTACGAAGATAAGTTGAATCATATTCTATCATGTTCATATGACCTCTGAATAGATATGTTTAACTAATTTAAAACTTTAAAACCTATCATATCCATATTACCTCTGATAGTGTTTTGAATACAAATTTAGTTGGATCATATTCTATCATGTTCATATTACCTCTGAATAGATATATTCAGCTAAACCAGTTACCGAAAGTATATCATGTCCATACTACCTCTGATATCACTTTTATCTTAGCCTATTATTTATATTCTAATAATAAATGATGGGTCCACAGAGTCAGAAAATGTATCTTTATTATCTCTGAGAATAATAAATTACAGGAGAAACAAAAAAGTACATAATCTATTATTGTGGATGAGCAGTTAAATCTCGGATTTGTCGTGCTAAAGCAGCCATCCTTTCATTCCTGGAGTTTAAAATTTTGGTGCGAGCCAGTTCCAGCCTTGCTTCGTCATTGCTTAAGAGAGATAATTCAGACAGAAAATCATAAAGACTTGCATGGATGACACCCACATATGTCAAGTTCTGTTGAGCTGTATTCACTTGGCCCTCCAATACATCACGAACTAGCGATACTTTGAGAAACCTCTCCTTTGTTTGAGCAAGTTCAGCTTCTAATTCTTGAATCCTTACTTCATATCCCTCATATTCGGTACGACACTAAGCTAGTTGAGGAATACTCTCCACTAATATTGCTTGCTCTTTCTCCATCTCTTGTTGCTGTTCCTGAATAGATTTGTTTAAGGTTTCTGCCTTCTGAGCAAATTCCGAAGTTAGGGAGTTATACTCAGCCTGAACTAAGTCATTGATGCTGCCTCTAGATAATTACAAATAGTCGTTAATTGGTTGTTCTAAACCATTAACCATTTGCTCTAGCGCATTAGCTCTGTCAGCATCATTAAAATTTCTAACTTGCGCTATAGTGAGCTTGCAAGACGTCTTCAAAGCATCAAAGCCTAGATTCTTCTCTAGCACCATGGATATTAATTCTTTCAAAGTATGGTAGAATATGCTAGTGTATTGTTCAACTAGCATAGCAAGACTCGAACAGAAGCTGGGAGTGGCCACAATATCAGTAAAAATCCTTTCTGGAATGACTGCAGAAGATGTTACCACAGTCATTGCTTTAACATATTGTGCGACAAAAGAAGAGACACCAACAATAGTTGAAGTTGTTGGCATGTTCGACGAAGGTATATCTCCAACGATTGGAGGCACAGTCGAGGTGATTGGTTCATCCACCTCAGATTCTATTTGAACAGCTGTTGGCGAGATTATATCTGAGAATATTGCGGATAAAAGATCAACGTTTCAATGTATGCTTCTTCGACAGAAGTCACAGTCATTTCAGTAGCTGGATCTGCAACAAGAACAGAGGTTGTTTCAGCTCCGCCTTCCCCAGAAATGTCTTTGCCTGAAAATAAGATAAGAGAAAGTTAATATCAATTTGATGTTAAATTTTCCTAAAAAAAGTGTAAAGACAACATAACCCATGGCCGATGGTATGTATATTACGTATGCAGCCTGTATAGCTAAATCATTTCTTAATGATGCTAAACAAGCTATCATACCTGGAGAGGAGGGTATACCAACTGACTCTTGAGGGTCGTCATCCCAGTCATCACCCAAATCTACTCAAGGTTCGTCGGGTGGAATCTCGCTTGAAATACATACAGATGAAGGGGGGACTAGTCCCATTATTTGTCTTGTAAAAGGTATAGTAATTATTAGAGAGCTCGACCTCGAAGGCGATATAGAAGCATCACCAGTATCGGTGGTAGACGTAATTGCGGCAGCAGTCGCTGGCAAAGAATCTCTAGAACTTTCAGCTAGGACTATGGAGGATCCTTCTTTAAAAGGAGAAGGATGATGAGGGGATATAGGATCCCTAATCAAAGAATCATCCCTAACATGGGAAATAATATGGAAATAATATGTTCACTTCTGGAAGAGGCCCCCTTGGTGGAAGTCCTTTTAGGACCTCTAGTAGTTTGCTTCTTCTTACGAGGGGAAGGTCTCTCTAAGTAGAAGTCTTTCGTTTATTAGAAATTATGAAAGGCTTTATTGGTAGAGCTATTACGTCTCTCGATAATATTAATAAATAATCATCTACCCTAGTAGGTTTATCACCTTCATCAGATGAGACAGATGGTATCTCCTCTCTTCCAGTAATTTATGGGAGGGCATTCTGAAACTTCCATATACATCAAAATCATAATGGAAAGTATTGATGGACACATAAAACTATGTGTATGAATAAAGGATGCACAATTTCATGGAGAAAGAAGTCATGGGTACAGCAAAGGTTGCTCCAGTACAACCCATGATGAAATAACACCATCCTCTAGCTCCATCAATAAGCCCATCTTTGAATTTAAAGCTGGTGATAGGATTTCTCACGTGCAACTGATCATATCCAAATTGCCTGGCAAAACGGCTAGGCAGATAAGGTTCCAGGTAGCAGTGATCCTCACTTCTATACAACAGGTGTGAAGGTCTAATACAGACCAACCAGTAAAACACTTTAAAAGAAAGAATAGACTTCCCCTGACCTATATCATGGAGATGAGTCCCCTGCTGATTGATATGTATGGGGGAATGAGGCAAAAAAATTTCCAACTATGGGCAAAATTCAATGCTAGTCGACAATCTATGACGCTAGTCACATTCCAAGAAGAATTCTTATAATTTAACAGGAAGTTATTGCCCGAACCACTGGCAGATCCGGGAGACATCACTCTAGTGTTACGAAGGATTAACCATCCCATCAGATATAAGAATGGTAATTCCACTCTGGGATATCCTTCGCACTGAGTGGTATCGGCCAGCAGTCCATCAGTAATAGCCTTCAGGCCAGCTTGTATCCTGCATACCATGGCAGGGAGTAGGCCCAATCTTGCTCCAAATACCAAATGTACTGTGGGCTATAGGGTATTGCGATAAATACGATCTCCAAACGCAATGCCAGGCACCACCTATTGGTGTAGCCAAATAGAAAGGAATCCAGCCAGTTGAGCTTCTTTTGACAGAGACTTTCGGCAATACCTCATATAACTGTAGGCTTTGGTCCTCTCTTCCAGTAATTTATATCTTCATTAAAGACACAATCTGGAGCCTCTGCATCTTCAATAAGGTCATCTATTGTGTTGGCATTGAGGATACTCAGAGGGTTCAAAGGTTTGTCTTTGCTATCTACAACTTTGTTCTGCTTGGCATTTCTAGCCTGATGGAAGAAAAGGTAAGATATCCACTTGTTAATATGAGCTAAATTAGAAGGCTCTCTATAGAAAGTGGTACATACAAGATAGTGGATCATCAGTTCTTGGTATACAACCACTACCCGAGGGTTGGTATCCTTTAACTCTCTGTTTGTGGGGACGTATTCTTCATACGGATTGTCTCCCATTGGTAGTTTTGAGATATCTGCCATCTCATGAAGTGCTAGGCCCAACTCACCTATTGGAGTGGCGAAAGTCCCAGTGAATAAGTTATATCGCTCCATCAAAGCCAAGAATAAATTTATGTTGATAGGCAATCCAATACTAGTAGCACTGACAGTATCAAATAAGTTGATACTTTCTAGCTCCAATTGAAAGTGCTTTGGGGCCCATGCAGTTAATCCGGCCTATTAAAGTTTATTTGGGTTAAGCCATCCACTGGTGTGAGGGTTAACCTTGGGATATACTCCTCCCTGCTTTATGAATTCATTGCAGAAAGTTGCTATTTGAAATAGCTGGATCAATGAAGAGTCTTCACTAGGGACGTTGCCTGGTAGTAAACCTCTGAAGGGCATAATAGGACCTGAGGGACTACTTACAAAGGATCCTCGGTTTAATCCTTTCTTATAGAAGATCTTTCCTAGCTGGCCATGAAGATCAGGGGTCAGAGTCAATGCCATCCTTCTGGGATGCGTGGCATAGAAGAATACAGAAATATGGTAGTCTCTGAACATCTTTGGCAGGTACATAACCGTGCCCTCAACAGAAAATACCCAATCTTCCTTCTTGGGCTTTGTTTGGGATTGCTTATCAATAACAACCCCAAATAAGAAAGCTGGTTTCTTATACTCGGTTCCATCTATGTATGTCAAGGGTTCCCCGCTGATCATACTTAGCAATATTATTTCTCCTTGAGCCAAGATCAGAATTTCCCTTTCATGAGGATACTCGTTTCCAGAGATGGAGAAAGTTACATGGGACAAATCCTCCAAGTAATTAGAATTTAACATTCCAGCAGCAGAACCCATTACTTCAGCCAGAGGGGGGATCTGTAGGTCCACTGCAAAAAAGCAAGAGAATAAGTCAGTTTTACGCTGGAATTTACTTTCAATGTATAAAATATAAGGTGCTATATTCTTGCAGTATACGCCAAATTTAACAGTCTGAGTTTTTATGCCAGATTACAAAATATAGAGTTTTATGCTAGAATTTACATTCAATGCGTTAAACGTAAGGTGTTACATTCTTACAGTATACGCCAAATTTAACAGTCTGAGTTTTTATGCCAGATTGCAAAATATGGAGTTTTACGCTAGAATTTACTTTTAGTGTGTAAAATGCAAGGTGTTACATTTATGCGTAAAATTAATGATGACCACAAGTCTTGCAATATACGCCAAACTTAACAGTTTGAGTTTTTATGCCAGATTGCAAAATATGGAGTTTTATGCTGGAATTTACTTTCAGTACGTAAAACGTAATATTGCAAAATATGGAGTTTTATGCTGACACATTAAAATATAGGCGTATTGATAAATCATCTCTATGCATCATCTTTCTCGAAGAAGTACTTTTAGCACAAAAGATAACTTTGCGCATACACGTATAACTTGTGCGAAAGGTTTTTATTTTCTCAAAGTTTTACCGATGATACTCGGTGCACAGCTAGACAGCGGAGCACTTCAGAAAGAGGTTCGCTTGGCCTAGTAGGAATCACTCGTGCTTGAGCAGAGGAGCAAGATGATGAAGCAGCTTGCTTTCCTTTAGCGGCGGAGGTCTATTTTGGTGCCATGGCAAATCTGAGGTTTTTCAGAAAGAGACGAAGGGTTTTTCAGAAAGAGGCGAAGGGTTTTTCTCTCTTATGACCTAGGACTATTTATAGAGTTCAAATGACTCTCCGAATTATTAACCAAATCTAATTTTATTATAGTCGGTTATGATTTGGGACCACGTCAGCCGATCATTTGGAAAGGAAGACAATTAGTCATGCTGCGTAAAGGATCTATTAGATGCTACAGATCTATGATTTTACGTGCAGAGCAAGGATCTATGATTTTACGCTCAGATGCTACGGATCTATGATTTTACGCTCAGATTCTACGGATCTATAATTTTACGCGCAGAGCAAGGATCTATAATTTTATACTTTTGAGCTACGGATCTATAATTTTACGCACAAAACAAAAATCTTGAATTAAGCAGGACAGATTAGTTAGCAGAATACGCGTATATATTGATAATATGAGTTTTATGCTCAAAAAAGTCAGTTACAAGAGTTTATGCAGAAAATACTCTTTTTATCAGCGTTTGCAAATAGACGACGAGTATTCAGTAAATTCTCTTCTTCTTCAGTCGAGAGGACTTCATCAGACGAAGGACCAAGGAGTTCCCTGAAAATGTCTGTCTTTATTGGAGATAACTTTTCCTTCCTTGGCCATTGATAGTTCATTCAAAGTTTGGCCAGAATCTTTTACATCTAGTTCAGGGATGGCCTGTTCGGCGGATATTTCTTACCCTGTCTCGAGAATCTTTCGAGAAGCCATTTTTTAAGATGATGTTCTGAACAGATATTTTTCGTATTTTGACGGTTCAGAATTCTATGTGACTCCTCGTCAAAAACAGCATAACGATTGGATCTTTAAGATAATTTAATGCTAAAGAGTTTTTACGTATCTTCCTTTATGCATAAAAGTTGGAACATGACTGGATGCATATTTATCAGAGTCTGCGTAAAAATTACTCAAGCGTGTTGAGGCTGCGTATTACCAGACTTTCTTACAGCAACATAGCAAATCAATAGTGCATAAAAGAAGACAAGTTTATTAATCATGATTACATATGATGGAAATCCATTTTTACAACAGATTTTTTATTAATATTCAAGATCACGATTACATATGACGAGAATCTATTACGCTAGGTTCTCGTCTAATGGAGATCTTCAATTCTTCTTATATAACACTTTTTCAGCTCTTATACACCGGGTGCCAAGAAAATGATCAATGGCGGAAGGATACAAAACTTGGCCTATTTTATTCAAGCTTACCCCCCATATGTCATCGGCGACCATGCTTAGAATTGTGATTGAGATTCAGACCCAACATAATAATGGAAGACACGGCCGAGCTATACCCCAGGATCCAGCTTCATAATAGGGGAAAATACAGCTAGCATGCTGTGTGGTCTAATGCGACCCTTCATCTCTCTTTGACGAATTGCCATATAAAATTGCTGATTATCTTGAGCAAAGGAAGCTATGATATCCTTCCATGGTCCATCATTGCGGAGAATATTTGCTCGAAGACGTCTCTTTTTACGGCTCCTTACATACTGGAAAAGCATAATCTTCTTCTTTCTCAGTTCAGCACAATGAATCTCAGCAGTCATCTTTATGATAAAGGAAGTATGGAAAACCAAGTTCATTTGCTTGCCCTTATATAGGCAGAAGAGAACATACAAATTCTAACGACTTCTTAAATATAGCCAAAAAATTAGCCTCGAAGAATGGGTCAAAGTTGACCATTTCATGCTTCATTCAAAGTATTTCAAATTACGAGGAATTTAAAAACTTTGAAAGGGGTCTTGTAGAAGCATGAAATATGCTAAGAAATTGTTCGCATATTTTACAGTCAAAACCTCCAACATATATAAAGTCCAGGTAAAATAGAGCTTCAAGGCTGCTTGGCGTAAAATAGGGCTTCAAAGCTGTCTGCGTAAAATAAAGCTTCAAGCCTGTGTGGCATAAAATATGGCTTCAGAGATGTCTGCGTAAACCAAAGCTTCAAGGCTGTGTGGCATAAAATATGGCTTCAGAGCTGTCCGCATAAAATAAAGCTTCAAGGCTGTGTGGCATAAAATATGGCTTCAGAGCTGTCCGCATAAAATAGAGCTTCAAGACTATTTAGCATAAAATAGGATTTCAGAGCTGTCTGCGTAAAACAAAGCTTTAAGTCTGTTTAGCGTAAAATCGGGCTTCAAAGCTGTCCGCATAAAGTAGAGCTTTGAGGCTGTTCTGCGTAAAAGGTTGCTATACCTTCCTGCGTAAAGTTTAAAAATATATTATTTTAAAAGCAGCGTAAAGTTGTATGAGGAACTCTTCGTATTCCTCGGATGAATTTGTCAGACAAATCAGTGAACCTGACATCTGACAAAAGTACTATACGATGATCGAGAGAACGACTGTGATGATGATTTTATACAGAGACCCAGGTTGTTATTTAGTAACATTTTTGATATAAGTCGTCTTTACGCATTCAAAAGGGAGGAAAATGGAGTCTTCTGAATACGCTGCCTATTCTATATTGACAAAAATGAGTTTTTACGCTCAAGATAAGACAAAATCAGACGTCACGTCAAAAGCTGTTTCTTGTACAGAGCTCGAGGCATATCTCTTCATTTAATGCACAAGATGAAGGCATATCTCTGCATTTAATGCACGAGATTTCGTTCTATTTTTAAAATTTTATCATGATTGGGAAAGCTAAAACTGTGACTAATACGCTCACATCACCATCCTTGTATTTTACGCCAACCAGGCTATTTTTAACTATAGGAGTACGCCGTATGCTATCTCCTCGAAATATGCCAACTTGGCTATATTTGCAAAGGAACGTGATAAAGCTATTTAGCCCAGAATATGCTCAAGACCTCAGTCGTGAAGGATAATTGGCTATTTTATACTGGTTATCTATTATTCATGAATCATCAAATTTTACGCATGGGCAGTTACCTACATGGCTTGCATGCCATGATCTTCGAGAAGTAGTTATACGCGTTACCATATAAAGGGATACATGTCATACGCAGATTCAAAAGATTATTTGAACGTGGGTAGCAGTTGTCATAATCGCAGCGTAAAGGAAGCAATCTTCTTCATAGTTTGGCCTTTTACGCCAACAAGATAATTATTTGGCTTTTATGCCAACCATTTTACCCAGGGGGCAGTTACCTACGTGGCTTGCATGCGATAATCTTTGAGAAGTAGTTATACGCGTTACCTTGTAAAGGGACACGTGTTATACGCAGATTTAGAAGATTATTTGAACGTAGGTAGCAGTTGCCATAATCGTACCGTAAAAGATGCAATCTTCTTTACAGTTTGGCCTTTTACGCCAACAAGACAGTTATTTGGCTTTTACGTCCACAAGGCAGTTATTTGATTGATCTCTATAAATAGAGACCTCTGGTCACAGGGACAATATCAAGGGTTTTGGCTGACAAAAGAGATCAAGGTTTTGGCTGACAACTTTGGCAACAGGAATTCCACCTCACTAGCAACTTTCTTTTGGCCGACTTTTGCCTTTAGTTCAAAGAAAGTTTGGAGCTTCTCCTACAGCACTTCTTCATCATCGTGTGGTCCAAGGAACAAAGTGATCGACCGCAGATCAGACTTTTATAGCAATACTTTTCCATAATTATTTTATTGTACTTAATATCCTCGTATAGGATTACTTGTACTTTTTTCTTTTCTCGTTTGCAAGCAAAGGTTTCGTACAAACTCTTCTTTGTTTATCTCAAACACATATCCCCTCGAGTGGAGAGACGTGCCCTATCCACTTAAATACAATCCCTTCAACTTAAATCCATTTGAAGGGAGGATGTCTCCTCATCAGTACATCAGATAGTTTAAGATAGCAATAGGGCATCTGCACTGCAGTGACGCTCTTCTCACCAAACTCTTTATCGAGATATTGTCTTGGGTGGCCTTTGATTGGTTCTGTAGCCTCCAGGATAACTATATATTATTATTTGACGATTTTAAAAGTCTATTTCTCGTTCAATTCTATGACGGAGGATGTTACATGATGATGTCCTCCTTTTTGGACATCATGCAAAAAAAAAGAGCTTGTATGGGAATAGATCAAACATTATAGGCAAGCTACACGGAAGTTACCCTTGGTAATCATGAATCCACGCTGATGGATATGTATCGAAAGAATCTACTTCCGACAGTCAGGCTTTGAATAGATGGCACCCAGTTCAAAGACTGGACGATGTTCATCAAAAATAATGTCGGTACTGAGAGAAAAGTAAAGGATGCCCGACTACTGGGAATACAAATTCTCGTCGTTGATGAAAGGGGAAGCGTCCTTACAACAACAACAGCAGAAATAGTGGCTGTGACAACAAAGGAAAGCAGGCCCTTGTTGCCAATATAGCCAAGAAGTCAGAACAGAAGCCGACAGAGGCTCTAAAGCCGAAGGAGACTTACTTTATCAAGGATGACGATGTCATGGAAATTATTGATGTACTGATAAAGGGGAACAAGCTCCGCCTTCCCGACATCAAGCACCCCGATGAGGCAGAAGACATAAATAACCCCAAGTACTGCCACTACCATTGGTACGTCCATCATGCGATGCGAGAATGCTACACACTGAAGTGGTACATCTAATGTCTACTCGATCATAAGGCCATCAACTTGGATTTTGAGGATAAACCGCTGCCGTCAACATGGTGTCCCTTAAGTTTGGTAACTTTCTGGCAACGGAAGCTCGAGACGGGGTGGTACCAATCCCAAAGGCCACAATAGAGGTTTTTAATCTTCCACCAGCTCGTGACCAAACTGCCGGACTGGTACCCCTCAGCACACCACGGGGAAAATTCATGTGGGTTCACCTAGACCTTGCTCCAGACTTGATACAATAAGAAAGGCCTTCCTCCATCAAGTCCAAAGGACGGAAGTCCAAGTCCTGCCATATGGTATCCTCCACCACTAAGGAAGCTATGGTTAGGGAGACTAGATCGGGCCTTACCTACCAACAGTATAATAATACTCCCAACGAAGATGCTCCGCCAACGGTCGTACTCAATGCATCTACTGCATCGGATCCGGATCCATCCCAACCTCCTGTCACGGACAAGTCCAAGCAAAAAGAAACTCTCTTTGACAAACCATTGCACAAAGATACGTCGCATGGGCTAGAGAAGTCCTATAACTTCGACATCCTGGCATAACTTGCCAATACTCCGGCAATGTTATCATTGTTCGAGCTTCTCCGACTCTCCAAAGACACTCAGGACGCTCTGAGTGAGACATTGTAGAACGCTGACACCCACTTGTCGCAGGTCAAGCCACCAATTGAAGATCCTACGGTATGCCCCCACTATAACAATATGATAGAGGCAATACTCAATATTCTTTTCTCGCAACATAACATGTTGCTGAAGAACAATAAGCACGATCGCCTTCTGTATTATACGGGGTACATCGACGCCATCAAAATAGATCGAATATACATCGATCCAGGTTCGACCATCAGCATCATCCCCATAGTCTACTTCAGAACTTGGGCATCCCAATGCATCAGCTGGCGGCTACCAATACTACCATCAGGGGCTTCAACGCTGGAAGAAGCTACCCTCTGGGTAAGATTCACCTAAAATGTCAGATAGGCGACTTGAAGACATAAGTCACATGCTATGTCATTTATGTAGATATATCTTATAATGTCATACTACGCATCCATGGATAAACAAATACATGATCGTACCGCCAACCCTTTACCAATGCCTAAAGTATGTTGACGACCATGGCACGGTTAAGACAAAGTTTACGATGTCAATCCCTTCAAAGGGGTAGAGGCCTACTACTCTGATTCACTCATGTACAAATATTACCCTTCCTCAACAAGCCATTATTGGTATTCAAGAGTCCTGGATATGCAATATATAATGGATCCTTAAAATCTCTCCACCGGAGCAGTCCTCAGGTCCACATGCACACTTCCGCAGTGACCACACAAAAACTAGTCTCGTTAGACGCTAGTTATGTCCATATTACCTCTGATCTATTAGCCTAACAATCTCCCCAGTAGAGTAACCCTCAGGTCTATCTACATTCCTGGATAGATCACACTCAGCAAACTACTCATCGGTGAGTTTCTCGGACGCTAGTTCGCGTCCATGCTACCTCTGAACTACTATCCTAATACTTCTCCCCAATCATGTTTGCCATATCCATATTACCTCTGAGCAAACCTTCCGGTTTTTTCTATTGATTATCACGTCCATATTACCTCTGATATCCGATGTTATCTCAACTTATCACCCGTACTTAACTCTAAGTACACCTGCGGTGTTAAGTCCATAAAACCTGTCACGTCCATATCATCTTTGTCAGAGTTTGTCTCGAACCTACTATTTGCACTCCAGTGCGCAAGAAGTAATAATTCCACCTAAGTCCCCCTGTGGGACACCCTAAAATGATTGTGATACTATACTACATCTATATTACCTCTAGTACGGTATCCAAAGCTCACATAAATAATTGCAACAAATAAAATTTTTATTTCTTTCCCCGAAGAGAAATTTAAAGCAAACTATATTTGAGGGATTGTCAAGATCCCAAGCTCGAAGGCAAAATAAAGGCACAAAAAGCAAAGAAAGAGCTACTGGTGCTGTGAGTCAGAGCATAACTCTGCTATCCGCTCATGGAGATGGACGATATGGCCATCCAGGCCCACTTGGACCCGACACTCAACCTACCTGGCCATAACCTTGGGATCCTTGTAACGAGCATAGAACTCATGACTGTCCTCTAGCTTTTGTACCATAACCCCAACGCTAGCTATGTTCTGTACAACTTGGCTCACCTCGGTTCGGATAGCCTCCTCTTCCTATTGGGGCTCCTGCAGCCTAACCCCAGTACATCAAGCTTGACCGGAAGTTTTCAAATATTCTCAGTTAGCCCCTTTTTTGGGAAAGGAACTCTTCTATGAGTTCACCCAGTCGATCGTACCTCTCTTATAAATTTTGGAAGTCACACAGTAAATATTCCACGGATAAAGCAAAGAAGGCCTTCTCCGTCTCCACCGTCTTCGAGAACTCATTATTCTCATGGGACATCAATATTCCCATATCTGCCAATTGTTATTACAGCAGTTCCATCAGGTATTGCTCTACCTCCACCAAACTTTGGCCCAGGAGGTTATCCATCTGTTCGAAATAAGTGAGACCCCTCGGAGAGTGGACCTAGCCCTCCGTAAAGTACTTTTCCCAGGCGAAGGATTTATTGCACTCCAGCACACCCTTGACCCCTTATTTCAGGAATATATAGAAGCTCCGAATGGAGAGTCTGATGTTTTCGTCAAGCTCTTCCAATATAGCTGGAGTCAAAGGGGGCTGGAAGGAGAAAGAAGGAAGAAGCCACTAGCTCGACAGGTCGTGCTGTGATGCTCGAAGATCCTGAGGGTGAAGCAAAAACAAAGGAGCGACCGACGGTACTGCTCGTGATCCAATCATTCATAGATGCATAAAAAGCCTGAATGCCCGACAACTGAGCAAATTATGGTAGGGTGGTACTACGACTCGGTATAGGAGTACCGGAGTGCCATGTCATATCGGCTCCCGCATGTAGGCCAACCATAGACTGCGTTGTTGCAGCCTCAGAAGATGATCCAGCAACCGCAGTACTGGGAACATCGGGAATAGCCTCCTCATGATGGCATACCACCCCAATATCGAGAGAGGCTTCATCTGCCGAGTCCCTGGTAGCAATAGTTGGGAGAGCAGCTGCCGTACCAAAAGGACCCATAATAATACGGACGTCCGTCACCAGAACTAGGGAGAGACTTAGGCGCCTTCCTAACAAGTTTACTGTCCCCCTCTTCCAGGATATCCTCCTCGGCAGCCACATCCACGGTCCTTAAGGGAGAGATAGTATAGCATTCGATACCAAAATATTATAATCAAATACACTAATGACTAATAGAACCTAAAAATAGAAATTTATGTTTTGTGGATCACAGAATATCGTACCTAAGCCTATAGGTGATAATTAGTAACATTAGATGGGATATGGCCACTAGAAACCTTTCTACAACATAAAATTCTTGTTTCTATTATTTTTGAATTTTTAAGATGTTGGAAAAATTTTCGATAATTAAAACCTAAGAAATATCATTTTCTATGGCTTTTAGAATTTACTACGGGACAATGCATCTATATTTTGCTACCACATATTTTATTTTAAACTTGGAATACCTAAATATATTTTTTATAAATTTATACGATTTTTCTGAATTTATTTTGATTTTATTTAGAATTAATTGGATAAGAAATTAAATAATAAATCAATTTTAGATTAAATCTATTCTAAAAAATATTAATAACTGAAAAAAACCCAAACCCTTAACACCCAGGGGGCTGGGTCCCATACGTCAGCCGCTACAGCTGGAAAGCGGGCCCCGCCATCAATGGCTCATCCCGCGGGTGACATATGAATTTGTTTGGAGCCAAAAAAGCTAGTCGAGCCAATTTCTTCCCCAACCATAGATTTGGGCGGGGATTACTATGATGTCACCACGTGGCCAGCTAATCCAACTCCTTAGATGATTTCTCTCTCTATATAACATTATGAGGGTCGGGTTTTATTGTTCAGTTTTGAGTTTTGGCTTAAGGAGGGATTTTGGGAGAGAGGCCTCTTGTATTCTTCGATCTTCACGAAGGAATAGCGTTCAACACCGACGTTTGATTCAATTCCCATTTCTTGTGTTTGAACCGTCTCGACGTATATTTTCTGAATATTTAATTATTTTATCAAAATTTTGAACCTATTTTTCTAGAAAATTCTTAGAGTGCTACTTGTCCAAAACTGACAAGTTTTGGTGTTTCGAGATTCTGATAGATCCAGAACTCAAAATCATGAGATGTTTAAAGTTTTGGAAAGCTGGCACAAAATACATAATATATGAATATTTTAGAATTTAAAAAATTAAATTAGTATTTTATTTAATTCGTTAAACATAAGGTAATCATTGAACCTCCAAAATTATGATCTGTGTGCCATATCGGTAATAACTTGTAACCGATTCAAGATTCGTTGAAACCGTCGATTTTAGCGTTCTTGTAGCACTAAAATCTATCGACTTACCTAGTCAAATCTCAGGTTCATATTGGTTGAATTTTCGGTCAACCAAATGCCTCGATTTGTATGCCACGAATCTCGAATTCGCAAACTAGATTTTGTTTTTGCCAAAAAATTAGTTTAACATTAAAATCATAATATAATAGGATTAAAAAGAATTTTATGATGATTTATTTTTGAATTAAAATAGATTAATTATGAAAACTAGTTAGACACTTTTTATGGCTTTAAGTCTAACTTGTCTTAATTCTTGCGATGGGGTTCGTGGGATGATGGCGTGGTTGGATAGCTGATGTAAACTCCCTCACCCAAAATTAGGCCTACTTGGCTTAGATAGTGAAATTATGGCTAGTTTAAACCAATTGGAATTTGAACACGGCATTTATTTAAGTATACAATAATTTATATCAAGTAGCGCACCTTATCGTTGCTTCGATAATTATAGCACCTCACTAGTCATTGCCTTTCTACAAATTTCACCACCTTATTCTAGACATGCCCGCCTACTATTCTGACCTTTGTGTAAATTATTATATTGCTTTCTTGGGCTACATTTTAGTCGCACAATAAACGTCGCGGACGATATTATTGTAATCCTAAATAAATATGACTTTGTACCCTTGTGCGTTCCAATCAAAATTGGGAACACAATCTTGACCGTTTTGTGCGACCCAAATTTTATTAATATTCCACACTGTATCCTCCTCGTCCCTGACACTTGTATCCCACCTAATTTTGAACCCATGTACTCCTAATTAATTTTCGAACATCGTGAGCATTCAAATTTAATTAATTAAACCCAATTTTCATCTTTGTGTAATTTTTTCAATTATTGAGGGCTTTTATGCAAAAATGCATTTAGGTGTCCACACCATTGGACAATACGTGAAGAAACCCAATTTTTCCTTCACATGGAATTATTCCCATAAATTTTGGGATGTGCGAACGCACAACATCGCCCGTTATTTTAAAACTATCTTTACATTTAAATAATGCAACTCTAGCCCTCCAAACATCCTTAAGTAAGCCCAAGGCCCAACCTAAGAGGATGTTGACCAATCAAACCAATTCTAGGTCACCCCAACCCCCTTTATAAATATATTTTTTATTATTTTTTCCCTTTTTCTATTTTTTTAAACCTAGAAATAGCCTTAGCCGACCTTTCCCTGTTCCTTCATCTCCATCTCCTTCCTTCCTTCAGCCAACCGAACGGAGACCCAAGCCCGCCGCCTCGCCAGTCTTCGCCGGAGTTCACCATCCCTAACAAAGGTCTTCCCCAAGCTACCTCGACCAAGAATCCCCCTACCGGAATCCCACTACTCTTCTCCGCCTCTACGCGACTTCTTCCCGCTGTAACCGAACCCCGTGGCCACTCGAACTCGACGGATCCCAAATCGACGAGCCACCGGGATCGACACCGTGTACGAACCCACTCCTCACCGAGCCGTGGATCACCGGGAGCGGCTGTCCCGACCCTGGCCACCTGAAGCCTCTACCTCATCGACCTTCCTCCCTGCTGTACTGGATCCAACACACCAAAAATCGGCCATCCCTACCATCTTCCTCGCCACAGTTGGAGACGCCTCCACACGATGCAGCCCCCACGCCGGAGCAACCCCGTCCCACCAGTACTCGACCACCTCGCCAACCCCTTCCCTTCGACGCACCTGAACACGCCATCGCCGCTGCCATTAAATGCCATCAACTCCGACATCCCGAGCCGGCCATCCCCCTCGTCAAACCATGCCTGCACGACCAGAAAACCATGAGCCGTCGACCCCGCTGTTCACCATTGTCTCCGTCCATCTCAGTCCCTGCTTCTTTCTTCTTCTCCGGTAATCCATCACCGCGGTCCTCCTCCTCTTCTCCTCGACCTCAGCCCCTACTCCTTGTCCTCCTCCTCCTTCTGGCCGAACACCCACCGGCCAGAGTTCAGCATGTCAACACCCATCACCAATATCACCCTTACCATAATTATTATCTCCAACATTATTACCATCACCACCATCACAATCACCATCATCGTCACCAATACCTTAACCTTAATCGCCCATATCGTCCTCCTGGTCATCACCATCCTCCAAATTATCGCCCTCGTCACCACCATCTTACACATCATCATCCACACCAACAACCTAGTCATCTCTATCATCGTCATCACCATCGCAATTGTCACCTACATCGCAATCATCCCCAACATCATGATCGTCAACATTATTATCATCCCTATCATCCTCATCACTGTCATCATCATTATCTCATCCTTGTCGTTATCATCATCATTAAGTAATGTTACCCTTAACCATCATCTTTGGCAACCTCAACCATCATTATTGACCTAATCTCCCTCGTCATCATCGACATCATAGACCCGTCACCCTTGTCAGACAACTGTAGCAGACACCCCCGATTCCTGTGCCTGTGCAAGCTGACTCCGAGAACCATTAGATCATTCTGCGTGACTTCAGGAGTCGGATATTGGTACTACACAGCCTTCTTGCCAGGCAAGTATACCTTGCCTTATTGTACTATTTAAATTCTGTATTATTAGCTGCATATTTATTATTTAAATTATGCGCATCCGAGAGAGACTCGAGTGCAGTCAACGAAGGCGTTGACCTTAGGACTTGTGTCTGACCTAGTATCGAGTAGACCCACCTAAAGTTGAGGAGTTATTGGTATGACTCCCCAGGCTTTGATATATTTCTTACATGTGTTGTGAGTCTCATGTAGGGCACAGACTCACGTATGCGGTTGGCCACCTGTACGCATAGGTCATGTAACGGATAGGGTATAACTGCTAATAGTGATGCATGTTAGAAGACTTAGCAGTTATTAGTAGGTGGAGCATAGACTATCGTGGTATGATGGCCCAATCCTTGTCCTTGTATGGTTGTAAGGTTGGGCTACTGTTCTAGTGATAGACTATGAGCCAGAGTTACGACGTCGAGGCATAGTAGCTGGCGCGTGTTGTGGATACAACATGCTTAGATTATTGGACAGGGAGGACAACTGGTAGACGTATGGGATACCCCACTTCCTTTATTCAGATTCTACACTCGACGGAGTGATTTGGATGATATATATTATTTATATGCCACACACTTTGGGGTGATATGGATGTTATATTATGCAGATGCCATGCTCTTCGGAGATGGACGTTATTACTGAGCGCCCTCCTACAGGGGCATATGTGGCATATACTAGCTAGTTGTCACGATTGCTGAATTACGTCAGCATATGTCTAGCCTACACTTTTCCATACACTCAAATTTGTCCTCAAGTTGCATTTCACTTAGATGGTTAGGTCACCCTTGAGTTTTTATAGTATTTACTTTATGGCATACTTTTATGTATCTTGTTATGTCCCTCCGAGGACCTGGCCCTTTCCAGGTGTATTATTCATGAGTGTTCGCAGGAGCGCAGATCCGGACTTGCTACGTATATTACGATGAGGTCTTTTTTTCAAGCCCGTGAGTGTTAGTTGATATCCTTATATTGCATTTATTTTATTTATCTATATTCTGGTTCGGTAGTGGATTTGTTTCCATCCGACTACCATTATTTGATACCTTATATTGAGATCTAGTTTCATAGCTACTGGTCATTTAATTATATTAATTCTATGGATGAGATCTAGATTTTACCATGTGACTTATGATGGAGTTATACAACCTATGGATTTTGTTATTCAGATACAGCATACGTGCGTTATGGTTTCCATATATTGGAGTGCCATATTCATACGGCCGGCATGCTCACATGTCCTAGTCCTACGTATTTTTGGGACTGGGACATGACATATTTTTAGTGGTGGCCCATGCAGGTCAAGAGTATATTGACTCGATTACGTTACTTTACCGAACAAGCCTGTAAATAGGATTAGAATATAGGATCTCATCCATATCTGACTATGACTCATCTTACTTTTAATCCATTCTATTTGAATAATTGCATCCTGCTTGATTCCTGTGCATCCCTGATAGTTCCTTGAGTGTAGCCTTCTCCTAGAATAAAGAAGTCCCTGTTGTTAGATAATAAGTAGGGTAGCCTTCCTATTAGGAATAACTAAAACCCTGACACGTCACTAAGTTTTGAATATTTAAGTCAACCCTAGCATCCTTATCTAAAGAATGGCTTACCATTATTCCTTGACATAATTATGAATGACTTAAGAGTAGTATAGGCACTACTAGAGCTAGTTAGAGATTTGACCCTAGTATTTGACCCTAGAATTAAGCGACCCATAGAAATCCAAGGATGAATAATAGGACCAAACTTAACTTTTATAGTGAGATAGTGTTATAGAACTATACATTAGATTTATTGTCTGATATTAGCATACCGTACCCTAGAAAGTCAAGAGGAATGAATATAACATTTCCTCGATCATTTCTCAAACACAGAGTTTAGCACACCACCTTTCCCTTAGGAAACCATGATATTATCTTGAGTCCCTCCATTTTAATTTCATATCTTGTTCCCCTGCAACCTTAACGTTCGCCAATTGTGCGACGATGTAAATTGTGTTCTTCCTCCTTCATCTTTTAACTCGTGCCACCTGACACCTCTGATTATAAGCCAATTGATTTTATTTTGTGTTAGGATATACAGCTTGCTAGGATTATAGTCGTAATCTTAAATTTTGAATTTTTGTGCTTGGTAGTTAGAACTTGATAGTTTAAATTATTCTTGTAGATTACAACTTGATGATTACCCTTAGTTTTAAACTGCGTAATTCGTATCCATAACCCAATATAGATATATCCTCCTTTCACTTAAGAACCAGTAGCTCTTCCATTCTTGCTATTGACACTTGTATTCTATGAACACTATGAATAAGATTCAAGATGACCGTTACCTACATGATACAATAGGAGAGTCTTAATTTTGTAACTTGTTTGGTTTTGTGAACTTAAATTATTTTTGTACCTCCTTTCATCATAATCTAGCGTACTTATATTTTTGTACTACCTCGACTTATGCTGCTGTTACAGCCTAGTTTTACAAGCTCATTCTTTTATCAAGCTTGTTCACGACATATGTATTATTGGACACGTACACTAATACATTTCAGAATCAGTGTACTACGGTCTGATCAACCATAGTGTGCTTGGTTCGCCTTCACATAAATATTTTATGTGAATTAAGATATATAGTGATTAGTAGACGAATGTACTTGCCCTCTAGATATGTCTGAGCACATCGTATCCGTTACATAACTATACTGATACGAGCATGTGAATAGGGATTACCAAAATAGGATTTTAATCCATAACTGGTTTGACAATTCCCATTGAATTCTTTAAATGCCTTGATCCCCATATTTTTAATCTATTACCTCCCCCTCGAACTCTCTATTATTATTTTTCGTCTTCCCTTATTTCGGAAAGACAAAATCTCATGCCTAGCATAAGTTGTTACACAGATAGTATTAGATATACCCTATAGGCCAATTACATTATTTGATGATTATTTTGTAACCCAGGGCATATCACATGTAATATATTTGGTGTTAAAATTTTTGAGGATTGAGTAACATGATTAAGAAAAATTGAGGAATGAGATCTCTTAAATATAAGAGCCTTATGTGATAGATGGTTAAATTCTAAGTTGGATAGCGGTTGCATTATCAGCTTGAGAGGAATTTTTTTTTTAGATGGTGATCGAGCAAAAAAATTTGATTTAAAGGTTCAAGTTATTTTAATTTTTAAAATTTTGGACGAATAAGTAAGAGGATGAGGATCAATGAATTTTAATTTTTAGCACATGATTTGAATTTTTAGAATTGGGGGTTGAATCATCGATTTAAACCTCGAGGAAAATAAAATAGAACTCTAAATATGAACAAGGTCGGATTGAATTCCAAATTCGATAATTTGAATTAAAAATAAAAATTTTGAGTGTTGGATTACCTATTTGAAATATTGAGGATATAAATTGAAAGTAATTTCTGAAGAGTACGTAATTCATAAGTTGAAAATAGAAATAATAATTGATTATAATTGTTTTCTAGAGGAGAATTGGATAGTTGGAGATTGCGAGATAAATTTTGATTTGGGGATGTCATGTAAATTTGAATCAGATTTGGATGAGAATTAATTAATTTGAAAATCAAGAAGATAGTGTAATGTGTTGAAGTTGATCTAAATAATGGTTAATCTAATTTAAAGGTGATTACGATGGATTTGAATAAGTTTTAAATTTTTAGAAGATATCGCGATTGACTTGCCTGATGCACACATGTGAAGGATTTAAACCAAATTATGCCCTATTTCAATTTCGCGTACAAAATTATTTTTAAGTTGGGTAGATTGTAAACCACCTCACCCAAAATTAGGCCTACTTGGCTTAGATAGTGAAATTAGGGCTAGTTTGAACCAATTGGAATTTGAACACGGCATTTATTTAAGTATATAATAATTTATATCACGTAGCGAACCTTATCGTTGCTTCGATAATTAGAGCACCTCACTAGCCATTGCCTTTCTACAAATTTTACCACCTCATCCTAGACATGCCCGCCTACTATTCTGACCTTTGTGTAAATTATTATATTACTTTCTTGGGCTACATTTTAGTCGCACAATAAACGTCACGGACGATATTATTGTAACCCTAAATAAATACGAATTTGTACCCTTGTACGTTCCAATCGAAATTGGGAACATAATCTTGACCGTTTTGTGCGACCCAAATTTTATTAATATTCTGCACTGTATCCTCCTCGTCCCTGACACTTGTGTCCCACCTAATTTTAAACCCATGTACTCCTAATTAATTCCCGAACATCGTATGCATTCAAATTTAATTAATTAAACCTAATTTTCATCTTTGTATAATTTTTCCAATTGTTGAGGGCTTTTATGCAAAAATGAATTTAGGTGTCCACACCATTGGACAATACGTGAAGAAACCCAATTTTTCCTTCACATAGAATTATTCCCATAAATTTTGGGATGTGCGAACGCACAATATCGCCCGTTATTTTAAAAGTATCTTTGCATTTAAATAATGCAACTCTAGCCCTCCAAACATCCTCAAGTGAGCCCAAGGCCCAACCTAAGAGGATGTTGACCAGTCAAACCAATTTTAGGTCACCCCAACCCCCTTTATAAATATTCTTTTCATTATTTTTTCCCTTTTTCTATTTTCCTAAACCTAGAAATAGCCTTAGCCGACCCCTGTTCCTTCATCTCCATCTCCTTCCTCCCTTCAGCCAGCCGACCGGAGACCCAAGCCCGCCGCCTCGCCAATCTTTGCCGGAGTTCACCAACCCTAACAGAGGTCTTCCCCAAGCTGCCTCGACCAAGAATCCCCCGACTGGAATCCCCCTGCTCTTCTCCGCCTCCTCGTGACTTCTCCCCGCTGGAACCGAACCCCGCGACCACCCGAACTCGTCGGATCCCAACTCGACCAGCCGTCGGGCTCGACACCGTGCACAAACCTACTCCTCACCGAGGCATGGATCGCCGGGAGACATTGTCCTGACCCCGGCCACCTGAAGCCTCCACCTCGTCGACCTTCCTCCCTGCTGTACTCGATCCAACACACCAGAAACCGGCCATCCCCACCATCCCGCTGCCACCATTCCTGTCGACCACGAGCGCCTGACCCAGCAATCTTCCCTGCCACGGCCGGAGTTGCCTCCACACGATGCAGCCCCTACGCCGGAGAAACCCTGTCCTACCATTACTCGACCACCTCGCCAACCCCCTTCCCTTCGACGCACCTGAATACGCCACCGCCA
This sequence comes from Iris macrosiphon, assembly GCA_036927795.1. Lineage (NCBI taxonomy): Eukaryota > Viridiplantae > Streptophyta > Magnoliopsida > Asparagales > Iridaceae > Iris > Iris macrosiphon. Next base: position 69,092,874 of record JAYESA010000018.1, on the reverse strand, counting down.
CTGCCATTAAATGCCATCAACTCCGACATCCTGAGCCGGCCATCCCCCTCATCGAACCACGCCTGCACGACCAGAAAACCATGAGCCGTCGACCCTGCTGTTTACCATTGTCTCCGTCCACCTCAGTCCCTGCTCTCTCCTTCTTCTCCAGTAATCCATCACCACGGTCCTCCTCCTCTTCTCCTCGACCTCAGCCCCTGCTCCCTGTCCTCCTCCTCCTTCTGGCCGGACACCCACCGGCCAGAGTTTAGCAGCTCAACACCCATCGTCAACATCACCCTTACCATAATTATCATCTCTAACATAATCAACATCACCACCATCACAATTACCATCATCGTCACCAATACCTTAACCCTAATTGCCCACATCATTCTCCTGTTCATCACCATCCTCCACATCATTGCCCTCGTCACCACCATCTTACACATCATCATCCAAACCATCAACCTAGTCATCGTTATCATCGTCATCACCATCGCCATCGTCACCGATATCAAAATCATCCCCATCATCATGATCATCAATATTATCATCATCCCTATCATCCTCATCACTGTCATCATCGTTATCTCATCCTTGTCATCATCATTATCATTAAGCACTATCACCCTTAACCATCACCCTTGGCAACCTCAACCATCATCATTGAACTAATCACCCTCGTCATCATCTATATCATAGACCCGTCACCCTTGTCAGACAACCGTAGCAGATACCCCTGATTCTCGTGCCTGTACAAGCTAACTTCGAGAACCATTAGATCGTTCTGCGTGACTTCAGGAGCCGAATATTGGTACTACACAGCCTTCTTACCAGGCAAGTATACCTTGCCTTATTGTACTATTTAAATTCTGTATTGTTAGCTGCATATTTATTATTTAAATTATGCGCGTCCGAGAGAGACTCGAGTGCAGTCAACGAAGGCGTTGACGTTAGGACTTGTGTCTGACCTAGTGTCGAGTAGACCCACCTAAAGTTACGGAGTTATTGGTATGACTCCCCAGGCCTTGACACATTTCTTACACGTGTTGTGAGTCTCATGTAGGGCATAGACTCGCGTATGCGGTTAGCCACCTGTATGCATAGGTCGTGCAACGGATATGGTATAACTGCTAATAGTAATGCATGTTATAAGACTTAGCAGTTATTAGTAGGTGGAGCATAGACTATTGTGGTACGATGGTCCAATCCTTGTCCTTGTTTGGTTGTAAGGTTGGACTACTGTTCTAGTGATAGACTACAAGCCAGAGTTACTACGTCGAGTCGTAGTAGCTGGCGCGTGTTGTGGATACAACATGCTTAGATCATTGGGCAAAAAGGACAACTAGTAGGCGTATGGGATACCCCACTTCCTTTATTCAGATGCCACACTCGACGGAGTGATATAGATGATATATATTATACAGATGCCACACTCTTCGGGGTGATATGGACATTATATTATTTAGATGCCACACTCTTCGGGGTGATATAGACGTTATATTATGCAGATACCATGCTCTTCGGAGATGGACGTTATTACTGAGCGCCCTCCTATGGGGGCATATATGGCATATACTAGCCAGTTGTCACGATTGGTGAATTACATCAGCATATGTCTAGCCTATACTTTCCTATACACTCAAAGTTGTCCTTAAGTTGCATTTCACTTAGATGGTTAGGTCACCCTTGAAGTTTTACAGTATTTACTTTATGGCATACTTTTATGTATCTTGTTATGTCCCTCTGAGGACCTGGCCCTTTCCAGGTGTATTATTTATGAGTGTTCGCAGGAGTGCAGATCCAGACTTGCTACGTATATTGCGATGAGGTCTTCTCTTCAAGCCCGTGAGTGTTAGTTGATATCCTTATATTGCATTTATCTTGTTTATCTATATTCTGGTTCGGTAGTGGATTTGTTTCCATCCGACTACCATCATTTGATACCTTATATTGAGATCTAGTTTCATAACTACTGGTCATTTAATTATATTGATTCTATGGATGAGATCTAGATTTTACCATGTGACTTGTGATGGAGTTATACCACCTATGGATTTTGTTATTCAGATACAGCGTACGTGCGTTATGGTTTCCATATATTGGAGTGCCATATTCACACGGCTGGCATGCTCACGTGTCCTAGTCCTACGTATTTTTGGGACTGGGGCGTATAAACCAGAGTTTAACTTTTCTCCAACTTATGATATCAACACATCCAAAAAGTCAGGCAAGTAATTATTTAATGCTTTCATGTGCAATTATTTTATATTATAAAATTTTATCTATACTTGTTACGTTTTCATATCTTGACTGTTATACACACGGGAGTGGAGTAAGATAGATATATTTCCTTATTGTTGTTATTGTTACCGTTATCGCAATTGTGTTTCATGATTGTGAGGTATGGATATTAGATAAGTACAGTTACTAGGCACGTGGACCAGCCCCATCGTTGGCATTTCTTTCGTTTATGGGGTGAGCCCTTTCCTATCATTTTTATCCAAGCCTTCTACGGGTAGGAAAGTTGTACTTCTTACGAAATGAGCACTTATTATATATTATTGAGCTTTCTCAGTCTTAATCTTGTATGCTTCTTTTTGTCATCTATTTTCCTTATCAAATGATTTATTGTTCATCTCGTGCATGTTCCTATTGCTCACTGGTTTATATCTTTAGTGTCTTATTGCTTTATATTATACTTGTATTGTGTTGGCTTAGACTTGTACTTTGCTCCAATTTTGACTGGATATATTAACAATTTTAGGCGACGATATTTTCTCGGAGGTCTACTGTGAGTACATTCACTACCAAAAATAGACAAATTAGCGACGTAAAAAAACGTCGCTAAATGACCAAAAAACATCGCTAATAGAATTTAGCGACATAATTAGCGATGTAATACAGAAGTCAAAAATTAGCACGTTACTGAAAGGAAAAAAGTCGCGAAAGGTCGCTACACCGACGTTTTTTAGCGACTTATATATGTCACAAAAATTGCGACGTTTAACGACTCAACGTCGCTAAATTAGTGACATTTTCATACGTCGCTAAACGTCGCTAATTAATGACTTATTCAGCAACATTTAGCAATATTTATCGACGTATTTAGCGACGTATAGTAACATCGCTAAATGTCGCTAAATATCGCTAAATTTCATTAAAAATAAAAAAATATTAAAAATTACCAATCTCCTGCAATTTATGAATTTCTAATTAAAAATAGACCCAGAGCAACCCTCCATTGAATTCTATGGGTTCGCCGACCCCTTCGGTGGAACACTCAACACCGGTAAATTAACATCATTTAATATGAATAAAAAGTATCACAGTCACACAATATATACAAATATTATAGACACACTTGGAGCTACCCTCCACTAAATTTTTAATAACACAAAAAGCGTCTATATATAAGTATCATAGTCACACAAATTGTATAATATATAAGTATCACAGTCACACAAATATATAAGTATCACAATCACACAATAACCACAATAAAAGTATATAAAACATCACAGTATCAATCTAGAGGATATCCAATACGCTGGGGCACATACCAGTCCCTCAGATACTGTAAATAAACAGTGTCTATAGGTGCTGGGTTACTGGAACTCCCCGTCTGAGATACAGCCGCTATATGTGCTGGGTGACTGGAACTCCCGATCTGAGATACAGCAGGTGGTATCTCTTCCTTATTAACAGTAGGAGACATCACTTCCTCCTTAACGGTAGGAGGCATCACTTCCTCCTTAACAGTAGGAGGTGTCTATCTCAAGCGACGTGCACGTGCTCGGCTCATGGGTGCCATCTGGTAAGATAGATGAAAACAAAGAATATAATTGATAACAGATATAAATATATTGTCTAATATTAAATATTGTGTAAATTTATATCTTAACTATTATCAACTGATACTAGTATAAACCCTAACCCTAACCCTAACCCCAGGTCAAAAACCCTACTTATATCTTAACTATTATCAACTGATACTAATATATATATATATATATATATGCTTATGCTTATGCTTATGCTATGCTTATGCTTATGCTTATGCTTATGAGATTCTCTCTTTTATTTATTATTGAAGATCTCATCCTGCATCTTCTTGTTAGGATTCATAAGTGCATATGCAAGTTGTGATAGACTACTGCAGTTATTTGTCACCAGATAATTTGCATATGTAGGAACACAATTTTGTGAAATTACTTTAAAAAATAATCGAAGTTATTATTGAAGATCTCATCCTGCAGCTTCCTTCTAGTACTCCTCTCGCTTGATCTCTTCTCTCACACCAATGCTGAGGACCGCTACCATGACTTTGTTGTATGTCACAATTTTGTGAAATTACTTTAAAAAATATTTAAGTTATTATTGAAGACTAAACTCATTTGTGCATGTTGGTGCATTGCCATTGTGTGTTGTAGTAGCTAAATCATAATTATCACATACGCTACCAGTTTGAATTTATATATAACTTAGGGTTCTTGTATAGCTTTTTGCTGGTTGGCATAAGTCCTACTTCTATTGTTAAGTAGGTCTCCAACTTGATATGTATAGGTGTTCTTAGTTTTAGACTATATATAAGTTTATTTTAAGCTAATGGAACACTATAATTACATACTTACTGCGTTTGCTTTAAGTAAGACAGACAAATATATTAAAAAAAGGATAAATATTTGATGTTGACTGTGCTTCCTGCTGTGCTGCGTTTGCTTTAAGTAAGACGAACATTAAGCTAAAATACTGCCCTTGTTGACATAATTTTACTTTAGTCGCTCCAGCATTAATTGTGCCTTTGAGTTGTAAGTAATGATATTAACATTCCCTGGTTGTATTATATTGTATTGTATTGTATTATATTTGGCATGGAATTCAACAAATGAGAAGCGGTTGGACTTGTTCTTAATTGTATGGGTTGACAGTAGCTATATATCTTGGATTAAATACTCGATATATGCGACATTGCAGACACCACAAATGGATAGCAAAGAACTTATAAGTTCTGATTGTTTAATTTGTTTGATATATATATATATATATATATATATATATATATATATATATATATATATATATATATAATGTGAGTGACAATACTAGTTAGGGGAAACGTTCTTGTCCTCGTGCCATTGGCAAGTACAAATAATATCAACTGCTTCCCACATACAACTTAACTATTCTCTTAATTCTTCAAGTGGCAAATCAAATAGGCAAAAGAATTTATTATATATACATATAATATGTTAAAATTGTGTCGGTAGGCTATAGCTACCGCTCCACATTTACAGATTTAACTGATTAAACAACATTATGTGTAAACTTACACATTTTGATCTTATGTCTATCTATATATATATATATATACCCATGTTCAGTACCTCCAAGACCTCAAATCAAGTTTATCGATAAAAATTGAACACTTGATTTTGTTATATATATATTTTCTAACGCAGCTAATTTCTTTCTTCATTAATTGTCAACAAATATATATTTTTAGATAACTGTTTTAATTTCGTTTGATGGATGGATGATAGTGCAGTGTTTGTGAATGGATTAGTGTGCAAGGACCCGAAGCTTGCGGTAGCTGAAGATTTTGCCTTTTCGGGCCTGGACAAGGCTGGCGACACAAATAACTCACTCGGTTCAAAGGTGACTGCTATCAATGTGGCTCAAATTCCAGGCCTCAACACCCTTGGCATCTCACTTGTTCGCATAGACTATGCACCCAATGGAGGACTCAATCCTCCTCACACCCATCCCCGAGACATCGAGATCCTAACTATTTTAGAAGGCTCACTCAATATTGGGTTCGTAACATCCAACCCCGGTAACAAACTCTTCACCAAGATTCTCTACAGGGGTGACGTGTTTGTGTTTCCCGAAGGACTCATCCATTTCCAGTTTAACCTTGATCATGAGCAAAAGGCCGTGGTAATCGTAGCCCTCAATAGCCAGAATCCTGGGGTTATAACCGTTGTAAATGCCGTCTTTAGTTCCAAGCTAGATCAAATATCGGACGATGTTCTTTCCAAGGCCTTTCAGGTGGACAAGAAAATAGTCGACTGGCTCCAGGCTCAATTTTGGACCGATGACAACTAACTCACTTAAACTACCAATATATCGATATATTGCAAACAATACATATATATTGTATTATTAATTAGTTTGGGTTGAATAAGCAAACTTCGATGTTCTATATATTATAATAAAAAGTATCGATCAGTATGTCAAAAACCCTAACCCTAACCCTAATCCTAGGTCAAAAACCCTAACCCTAACCCTAACCCTAACCCTAACCAGGTCAAAAACCCTAACCCTAACATTAACCCTAGGTCACGTGTGTGTGTCGTATAAGTGTGTGTGTCATATCTGTGTCAGTATTTGTAACATGTGTGTCATGTCAGTGCCGTGTGTGTCCTGTGAGAGAGAGAGAGAGCGGGTTTACCTAGAGGAGGAGGAGGAGGAGGAGGGGGGAGGACGCGGTCGGAGGGGGGTCGCCGGGAGGGAGGAGGGGGCGCCGGAGGTCAGAAGGGAGCCGGAGAGATCGTGACTTTTGGGAGAGGGAGAGGGAGAGGGAGAGGAAGAGATCAAAAGAAATAGGGGGAAGTTGCCCTAATTAAAACAAATTTAGCGACGTTTTAGCAACGTCACTAATGTCGTCGCTAATTTAGCGAGGTCTTAGCCATCGCTAATTACGTCGCTAAATGTCCAAAATACATACGTCGCTAAATACGTTGCTAAACGTCACTAAATTAATTATTTTATTGACGTTTAGAGACCTAAATTGAAATTATAGCAACTAATCTTTTAAAAACTGAATAAAAGTTGCTAAATGTTGCTAAATATCGCCTATTAGCGACATCTAGCGACGGTTTTTAAATGGAGTCGCTAAATTAGCGATGTTTTATTTTGTCGTCGCTAAAAAATATCGCTAAACCCGCTTATTCTAGTAGTGATTGGTGTTGCAGATGTCACCGATGTTCTGAGTTTATCTTTGGATGCGGAGCAGCATATTTTCTTTCTTATGTTTTTTCATATTATTCTTAGCTAGTAGGCTTAGTGGACTTTAGTTGCAGTTTTCCATATTTTATTCTACCAGGTTTGTTCCCGAGTACATCTTGAGTTGTAGTGGATATTTCTTTAAATAATGTATTAAGAGAATTAAGTTTAATTTCTTGTTATGACTTAGTTATGGATTATTTTTGTATTTGTACTTTTTGTGGACCATTGTTTATCATAGACAGCGTACTACTATCGATGTTGTGGCATAGGCTAGACTTGGCCATGTACTCGTGTCCCAAAAGTGGGAGTGGATCGTGACAAGTTTTTATGGTGGTCCATGCAGGTCCAGTTTCGTATCTAATGTGATGTCATGGTTAGTACTTCAATTTAGTAGTAATAGTTGTGTGCCTGCCAATAGGATTAGCTTCAAGGATTGAAGTAGATCTCAGAAAAGATACATCATCCATAATTAGGATTCTTACCATATCAATCCTACATTACATGTACTAATACAAGTTAAAGGCAAGAAATTACTATGTACAATATCCCAAGGTTTAGTTAAAAAAGCAAAATAATTTAAGAATATAGCAAAATTGGATAGAATAATCAAACATAAAATTGCACAAAACTAGATTTTGACAGATTTAGAAAACTAGGCATAACTCTCTCATCTGAACTTCAAATAAGATAATTCAAAAAGCTTTAGAAAGCCAAGACAAAGATCTACAACTTTCATGCTTTGAGTGCTGTGAGATTCTAGCTACAAAAATAGCTAAACAGGCAAAATGCCATCCTGGTCAGAGTGCGTGCGCCGTATTGCGCACGCTAGAAAATCTATGTGCGATGCACAGAGTGCAGCAAGAAAATACGTGAGGTAAGAAAATATGTACATGACGCACTTTCTGTTGCAGAAAATCTGTACGCGATAAGGAAATATGATCGTGACTCACTACGCGACAGAAAATCTGTGCATGGTACACTACGCGAGGCAAGAAAATATATGCTCCATGCGCAGCGTGCGGCAAGGAAAAGTAATCGCGACACAGTTCATCGTCCCTGCTAGTACAGGTCTGAGAACACAAAAAAAATTATAATTTCTTTTGGCCATAAAACCTACAAGTTAAATCGAAATTCGGATTATCAAAAGTCAATTTTGTATAAAATTGAAAGATCTACAACATCGAAAACTTAGTTTTGAAGGTTTTGAAAGTTTAATAGATTAATTCCAATAAAAACCCTAAAATACAAGTTTTTAAACCTAGATCTACCCAAAGTCATAAACCAAAATAAAAAATACCGAGAACTAAAGTTGTAGAGAATATAACGAAGAACATTTTTGATCAAACAGTTTTTTAATTTAATAAAATATGCAAAATTCCAAAAATGGGTAGTTTCTCTACTTGTGGAAGATGTACTTCCCTAAGGCTTGGATCTTGGCTGAGGGTTTTGGAAAGAAAGGAAAGAGAAGAGAGAGAGAGAAATTAAATATGTGAAGGAGAGAAAAAAAAGAGTTATATATGAAAGTTGAGGTTAATGGTGACCATCAGATTCTTGACATTCCATGCCTCCACTCCAAAACCAATTCTAACCAAACAAACAAAACCAAGTACCCAGTGGATAATAACCGTGCAAGTAAACCAATTTCCCAATGGTTAAGAACCATGCATAAACATTAATCATATTTTATCTAAAACAAAGCAATAATTAGTAAATATATGAAATAAATTATACAAGAAAAAATACTTGCGTATCTCGGATACGAAAACCAATACGGTGAGGAGAGCCACACAAAGCTTCAATTAGTTCTCCCATAAATGGTTCTCGCACTTTATCTGTCAAGTATGTATCCAATTCTTCGGCCAACAGGGGCACAGTCTCTTCATCCGCATCTGTTAGCTGATTATTTCCTCCGATAGGCTTAAAGCTGCCCTTCATGATGAAATCTAGATGGAAGTGGTTAATTGAGTAGTAAAAATTAGCGTACGAGTGTGCCATAAGCAGAAGAGAATTCTAGGAAGGCAGGGTAAACTCAACCCCGGTGCTACCATCACTGAAGTATCGTCACCCTCAGGTACTATCAATCACCCCACCTTTAGGTACTAGGCACCTGCTCGTGTTCCCGACGTACTTTTGATCATAGCCAAATTTCTTAGCAAAGCGACTAGGCAAGTAAGGTTCAAGGTAACAGTCCTGTCCACTTCTACAAACCAGATGGGAAAGACTAATGCTAAGTAGCCAATCAAAGACCCCAGCTGGCAGGGTAGAGCTGTCATTGAAAGAGTCACCTTCATCTTACGGTGCAACCTTGGGGGGACGCAATAAAACTTATACCCTACACCCAAGTTCAAAGCCCTCTTGGCCATAAATAGCATAATGTAGATCCACTTCGAATAACTATACCTAGTAAAAAATACCCTCCCTTTAGTGTCAGATGTCTATAAACCTGGGGGCATCAATGCTGGGTAGTGCAATACTAACTACCCCATCAGGTACGTATAGGGTATATCAGTCCTAGGAAAATTCTTTATACCTAAGGGCGCTTTCTCCAGGTGATCAGTAAAGATACTGAGGCCGACATTCAATCAACATACCATGTCTGGCAAGAGAGTTAGTTTGTGTCCAAAACTAGCCAAACGACAGGGAATAATAAATTGTAGTATATACGGTCTAGTAAGCTAGAGCCCCCTAGAACTACTAATCGACGAGCCACAACATCAGATAGCCAGCCAACCGAGCCATCGGATACATCTCATGCTGAGCTTGTTAAAAGAAGTTAAAAATAGAGGTACCCTCGGGATAGCTTCCCACTGCTTCTGTTAGACATCCTTGGGCATATGATTAGAAGAGATGGGATCTCTATGGACCTGAAGAAGATTTCAGCAGTGGATTCGTAGGCTACGCCAAGTTCAGTGGAAGAGATCAGGAGTTTTCTGGGACTAGCAGGTAATTATCGAAGGTTTGTACATGACTTCTCCAAGATTGCGCAACTGATGACTAGGCTGACCAGGAAGGATGTGAAGTTTTTCTGGATAGAGAAGAATCAGGTCGCTTTTGAGGAGATGAAAAAGAGGTTAACGATAGCTCTAGTATTGAAGTTGCCATCAGGATTAAGTGGATTTACTATTTATAGTGATGCTTCATGGAAGGGTTTGGGTTGTGTCTAACAGCATAACACAAAGATGATCCTCTATGCTTTCAGGCAATTACGTCCTTATGAGAAGAATTACCCTACCCACGATTTAGAGTTGGCAGCGGTTATTTTTGCTCTAGAGTTATAGGAGCATATAGAGATCTTTACAGACCACATGAGCTTGAAGTACTTATTTAACCAGAAAGAGCTAAACATGAGACAGCAGTGGTGGTTGGAGTTGATGAAGGACTTCAACATATCATTGTAGTACCATCTAAAGAAGGCCAACATAGTCGTTGATGCCTTGAACAGATATCCAGTGGCTATGTACTTGACTACGTTCAGACATTTATTAGCTGATCTTAAGAGCTTGGGTATTGAGGTACTGGTACCTGGTGTCGAGATACAGATTTGGAGATTGCAAATACAGTCTGAGCTGATGGATAGGCTCAGAGCTATGCAGTATGACAATGAGTCTCTGAGGAGCATCAGAGCACAGGTTCGGATGGGATTATCCGAGGACTTTACTTTAGTTGAGGATGGATCACTACGACACGGTACCAAATTATGTGTGGCAAGTGGGATATTACGTTAGGAGGTTCTTCAGGAGGTGCATCGACCGTAGTACTATATATATCCAAGTTCCAATAAGATGTATAGAGATTTGAGGGAGCATGTATGGTGGTATGGTATAAAATAGGAGATGGCGTGCTTCGTATCCAGATATTTAGTTTGCCAGCAGGTAAAGGCAGAGAGGCAGAGGCCTGGTGGTTTACTTCAGCCTTTACCCATTATAGAGTAGAAGTGGGAGCATCTTACGGTAGATTTTGTTTTGGGGCTTCCGCGTTCTCTAGGAGAAAAAGACACGATTTGGGTCATCGTAGACAGGTTGGCCAAATTGGCCCACTTTTTGCCATTCAAAGTGGATACGTCTACGGAGAAGCTAGCGAAGATGTATGTACGAGAGATTGTTAGATTGTATGGGGTTTCTATGAGCATTGTCTCATATCAGGATAGTTGCTTCATATCCCACTTCTTGAGGAGTTTCTAGGCTAGCTTGGGCATCCAATTCAAGTTTAGTACCACATATCACCCCTAAACAAATGGGCAGTCAGAGAGGACTATTCAGACTCTCGAGGATATGCTTCGTACTTGTTTTTTGGATTTCAGAGGCTCTTAGGAGGATCATCTTTACCTGGTAGAGTTTACTTAGAACAACCACTACCAGGCCAGTATCAATATGTCACCATTCGAGACTTTATATGGAAGAAGATATCGCATACCCCTATCTTAGGATGATGTTGGTGAGAGAGTCTTATTAGGACTGGAGATAATTGTGGATGCAGCTGAGAAGATGAAGCTCATTAGAGATAGACTTCAGGGTGCACACGACAAACAACGGCATTGGACCGATAGACACCGAAGACCTTTAGAGTTTGAGGTATAGATTTTGTTTATATTGCTTATGATTGCTTTGTTTTAGGTTGAGTGTTAAGACTGTATTTTATTCTAGGATGGCGATCTGGTATTCTTATAGAATTTTCTGACATGGGGCACGATTCACTTTGGTAGAGGTGGGAAGCTCAGTCCATGGTACATCGGACCCTTTGGTGTTCTTGCGAGGGTCGGTGTAGTGGCCTACAAACTAGACTTATCGCCTACATTGGAGGGAGTGCATGATGTATTCTATGTGTCATAGCTGAGATGGTACGTGGCAGACCCTAGTCACATATTGGATCAGTTATAGATCAAAGTGGGTCCGATTCTCAGCTACCCAGGGCAGCCAGTGGAGACTTTGGATCGCAGGGAGAAGGTGCTACAGAACCAGACGAATTTTTTGTATGCATTGCGTGGAGGCATCACTCTCCGGGAGAGTCTATCTGGGAGAGGGAAGCCGAGATGCGCGAGCGATACCATTATCTTTTTGAGCCATAAGGTATCATTCTTTCTTGCTTGTTGTGATGGCCTGTTTTAGTATTAGTTCTTCCTTAAATTTTGAGGGCAAAAATTTTCTAAGGAAGGGAAACTTGTCACTACCACATTGTCACGACTCGCACCCGGTTTAGGGGCACGAGTACGTGGGTACGTCCAGCCTACGCCGCAGCATCGGCGGTAGAACGCTGTCAAGGTCTTGATACTATCTAGCCAATCTCACACAAGCATCCAATCTCCATAAGGAGGCACGGATGACACAAATAAAATGAACACATACTCAATCACAGGATTACAGCACGATAAGATAGCGAAACAAAATTTAATACAACACGAGTCTAAGATAATAATCAAACTCAACAATATCCCAGTCTCAATAAAATTGCCGGAGACAAATCCGGTACCAAAAAGTCTACTGAAAGAACTAACTAAAATATAATAATTTCCGGCTAGACCTCCCGAAATCACAACTAGACTACCAAGTCTGCAGCTACTCACCATATGGTCCATAAAGAGTCAGACAGCGGTCCTCTAAGGCATAGTCTGGAAAAATGTTTCCAGTCAGGAAGGAGCAAAGCACAATCTCAAATAACAGTTCCATTAAATTGATAAGGACAATAAAGTAATAAACATGTGATGCTAGCTACTGAGAAGACCATGAAATAATTGCAATGGCAATAAAGAGAGACGGGCAATGTAAAGAGACAGGCAATAGGCAATATGATATAGTCAGTGCATGTATGAAAATGAAAAAAACAAGGAGCAGTATCATATACGGGTGATGTAGTATATAATTTAAATAGGAAACTGTAATCTATTATAAGTGTTTGAAATAGTAGTTTCAAAATGTGATCGGCTTGGGAACATGTACGATAGCTACAGGGCCTGGCTAATCATGGGTGAAGAGCATGATTAACACTTACATTGTTCTACACTATAATAAGAGGTTATGATCACATTTCTTACTAACTACTTCCCCGCCCCCAACTAGTACTGTGGATCCAACCATGACACGTCACGATACACGAGCAAGTCCAGTTTATCATGTACGATGTCTAATATACATGTCGTGTACAATGTCAATACGATAATCAAGGTAACATCTCATGACTGCAGATCCAAGCTATACTAGTCCGTGTAACACAGTGTCAAGGATTCAGATGTAACATTTCATGATTATTTAATTTATAGAAATTATCAAGAAATTGGAAATTATCAGATAATGTACTTGCCTTGGGTCCTTAGCTGGTATTTATGGATGTCCTGTTCCAGAGTATCCCCTGGGTACCACAGTCCTATAACACATCACAAAGCAAAACTATATTTGCATCAGATGCTATACTAACACAGACAAAAACACTGGCCTCAGGGCCATGCCAGGCAGGGCACTAGTCAACTAGGGTCATCTAGTAGGATATACATAAACCACATTACACTTATTAATACTTACAATATTTATTCATGCACCAATATAAATACATATACAATATATATATATGTGCCAAAATACTAATTATATTAAATTATACTATGTATACAAGTACATATATATAAACCAAATACCAAAACAAATATATATATATATATATTACCAAATTAGCACTTATATCAAAATAAATATACATATATTTATTTATATATATACCAAATTAACAATTACCAACATAAACTGAAATACAGATATACGTACATACCAATTTATATATTGAAATATATTAAGTATATAAAATATGTACATATACATATACCAATATTACATATTAATATTTATTATTTAATACGTACACACAAAATATATATTGAATACATATATAGATATATAGGAAGAAATACACGAACATATATACATACACATATATACTAATACTAGTACATCACATTAGATACATATGCAATACATTAATTGTATGTACAAGATATATATATATATATACATTTATACTAATTATACTAAAACATATACTATGCTAATACATATATTAAACATTAATTAATAAATAATTATACATATACATATTTAATACACATAGTCTATATGAAAAATACAATACAATATTTAATATGTATCATTTAAATATGTATATACCAATTTATCAAATACATACAATATATATTAAACATACACTATACTATACACATTAATTAATTTATATACAAATACTTATACATTAATTATTAACATACTAATACATTATGTGTTTAATTATTAATTAAATGAATGCTATACATACTCAATTATACAATTCAATAAAAATGAATAATATACATATTCATATTTTTTAAAAGCATTAATTAAATAATACTATTTATATACATATACGTATATACGTACGTATATAAATATATATACATACATATATATATATATAAGCAAAGAAGGAAGAGGGAGAGTGGATCTTACTGTGATGGGGTCGGAGCCTCGCCGGACCGCGGTGGCGAGGGGAGGAGCACAGCCTGGGAATAGGGAGGAGTAGGGTGGTTGGCCGCCGGGTGCAGTGGGGTACCGGAGGGAGGTCTGGAGGAGTCGGACTGTGCCGGGGGTGAACGCAGAGGGAGGAGATGAGGGAGAACAGCAGCGGGAGGGGGACTGGCCAGCCGCCGGAGGGAGTCGCCGAGCAGCAGGAGCAGCCGGCGGGAGGTCGACTCGGGGACAGTGGGGAGTCGGGCTCGGTTGGCCGCTTGCCGGAGAGATGTGGATGGATGGATGGATGGATGGGGTTGAAGGTGGTGGTGGTGTTAGATGGAGATGGTGGTCGGATGATGTGGGAGCCGGACTGTGCGTGGAGGAGTGGAGAGTAGGGCGGTGCCGGGGTTGGCCGGCCGGAGCACAGGGAATGGCCGAAAACAGTTGGAGCAGGGTCGGGGTGGTCGAGCAGCGGAGAGCCGGCGCCGAAGCTCACCGCAGAGAGGAGCAGCAGCGGCCGCCGGGGGATCGGCTCAGTCGTCGGACCGGACTGAGCAGCGGCCGGGGTTCAGGGGTGAACAGTAGGGAACAGTGTTCCCCCCTATTCCAGAATTGAATTCAAAATTCAAAAAATAAAAGAAGAAGAAAAAGGAAGAAGAAGAGAAGAAATGAGAAGAAGAAGGAAAAGAAGAAGAAAAGAAATCCCTACGTTGGAGAGAGGGAGATGGAGGCTTGGTTAGGGAAACCTAGGTTTTCTAGGGATTTGGGCTTGATGGGACATCACATATATACGGGGAGAGGGTGTAAAATCAAGGGTTGTGATTGACCCCCTTTAAATGAGGGGTCCAGATTGGACATGGAGAATTTCTTCATGTGGGTGAGGGTGAGAGATTTAATTAAATTATTATTAGGCTCCCTCATTATTTTAAACAATGAGGTATTGACACAAAAATGCCTATTTGCAAATTAGCCCCCTTTAATTTGGATAATTGCACAAACACATAAAATGATGAAAATTTGGCGGGCGATTCGGTGTTTGGAGTTTTGTAAGGTCAGGGGGTGCTGCAAGTTTGGTGTGGGCTCAAATAGTAGGGCGCTGGAATTAAATTGGGATTTTCAGAATTGGTTTAAATAGTATCCTCAATTTAATTAGAATAAAATGCAAGTTGTGTTCTAAAATTAATTAGGAGTACATGGGGCCAAAATTAGGTCAGGTCATCAATACTAATAATGAAGAAGACTCAGAACAAAATATTACCCTAATTTGGGCCGCACAAAAACTAGGTTAAGATTGCCTCCAATTTCAATTGGAACGCACAATGATACAAAAATAGGGATTTATTAAATAACATCCGCGACGATTTTTGTGCGGCCAGAAACAATGTACAGAGAGCATAATTATGAGTTACAAAAATAGCAGAATTGAAGGCGGGCACGTCTAGGGCAAGATGGTGAAATTTGTTGGAAGACAAAAGTCAGGGTAGCGCTCCAAATATCGAAGCAAAGGCAATGCGCAAAAATATTAAATAAAATACGGTAATTAATTACAATCTCCAAATATTAAATTCTAGATAAAATAATAAAATCCAGAATTCTATAATTCGGACAGGTGGTCATCTACTAGGCTTCTAGGTCTAGTCTGCTAGCTAACAATAAATGAACACTGCATCTAATACTATATTCAATTACACATCACATAATTATTTAAATAAAAAATATTATCATGTAATTATTTAATTGTAACTACCATAATATTAAATATTATAAAAATTCAAAAATACCCCTGTCTTCGGAATGTGGTAGTGACACACATTTCTAGATAAAGGTAATTTTATCATTTAGCATATTTATAATTAAATATTTATATATGTGCTACTAATTAATTATATTTTATTGTGCTATTTAATTATTTGTTAGTGGACTAGCCTATTTTATTTGGACTTATCATTAGTGGACCCATTAGATTATCATGACACATTAAGCCCAACATTGGATTAGGCCCATTAGACCCATTTCCTTAATTCATTAAGGAGATTAGATTAGTTTCGTGAAGAATTAGAAGCTTTCTAATATAGTCCTTCCTAATTAAACCTCATGACTAACTAGTATAGGTATCATGGACATTGTACATTGCTTGGGAAGGAGGAAAGAAGGGGCCGGATATTAGAGGGTCTCTCTCTCTCTCTTCTCTCATTAGTTCATTTATTATAGATCCCTAATAGTGTTCTTCCCCAAATTGACTCATTCACTCTCATTCCCTCTCAATTATATCATCCAATAAGCATTGGAGCTTGGATTACAAGGAACACTTGAAGGAGGAGGAATTATCAAGGAGATTGTATCCTAATTGTGTCCATTGAGCATTTCATTGGGAATCAATCTCCCAATAGGTAAATTCTGAATCTACTCTATAATTTAGACTATAATTCATGCATTTAACCATTAGAAAATATTCCTTGGATTAGGTCTACATATAGGATAAAGAACTAGGTTCATATGACTTGCATTATAATTTCTACATACATTTTTGTGCCCAATTAGAGAGAATTCCGATATTCATTCATTTTTAACTAGTTGTCTTAGTTGTTTATAAGTGTGATTGATATGTATTATAGGTATTTATAATGTATTATGAGTTTTGACACTTGGGTTGGGTACGTATCATGAGTATCCTAAGGATGCACTATAGGTGCTTGTTGAATTGGCTATTGAATAGTGTGGTTACAATTATAGGTTTAATTTTATATATATATATATATATATATATATTGCGTTCATGGTGTGTTTTACTGTGACAGTGAACATGGAGAGGTACACAGGTTACTGTAAGCAGTGTGTGTGTGTGGTGTGTGTGTGTGCTTTCATTGTGTGAGTGTGGAAGGTGCTCCGTTAGAGCCATCCTACAACAGAAGTAGCAAGTGGTAGAGGGAAGTAGCAACAAGAAAATGCTTCTGCAGGTAGCAGCAGCAACAAGCAAATGCTTGTGCAGACAGCAACAGCAGCAAGCAAATGCTTGTGCAAGCAGAACAGTAGCTGCACCAACATATGAGGCAGCATTAGCAGCAGCAAAAGCAAGAAAGTGCAGCAGCAAGTGTAGCCAGCAGCAGTTGGGTTTTTAGAGTATGATATTTTATAATAATTAGTATCAATGCTAGAGATGAGGGAATTAAGTGAGGGTTGGAGAGTAAGGTTTGAGACTAAGTTTAGAACAAGGTAACAACAACTATGGGGTATCAGTTGTGTTTTATATTAGAGTATGGTATGTTATAGCAATTAGGTAATAGATAGTGTGTTTCAGTTTTGAGATGTTAAGGTATTCATGATATCAAGGTATAGACTATGATAAGGTATTAAGATAACTAAGGTAATAAGGTATGGAGTTTAGTTGATACTAATATGTGGGTATTACCTTGGGATAATATTAAGATAATCAATACTAAGTTAGTAGTAGGTAGAGGAGAGCTAGTATTATATATACCTATATGCTATGTATTATTACTTAGTAGTTATGATACTCTAGTATCCTGTAATAGCTAGTATATCCTAGAAAAGTAGTGTATGGACCCAATACTCCAGATATAGACTCATACAACTTAGAAATAGCAAGTTTAACCTAGTTGGATTAGTGTGAAGTAGTATGGACCTAGAAAATAATATTTACTGCATTTTAGCTCATTTCTTATTTATTACACCAAGTAACATAATATTTCCTATTTAGGTGTGCGTGACACCAGCTCGGATACTGGGATATATTATTTTCTCAGGACCACAAGTGAGTACATTCTCTGATAGTTTTCTTATTTGCTAGCCTCTATGTTTCATGTATTTAGTAATGAGATATTTGATTTCTGATACGATGGTTACACAAATTAGTATATGCAGATCTTGGTTATGAGATGTTATTATTATGATGGCTCAGTGATCACCATACCGGGCTTCGTGATTACGTGATATCTTAGTAATTATATAGACCGTGATAATAGTGCATGATATCATAGACCGTGCATTGAGATATACGTGTTATAACGTATCATGATTTGGATCCGTGTAATAGCCGGGTGTTGGGAAAGTATTAGTAGATATGTGATCATACCTTATAGTCCATGATTTAGTGTAGCCCGTGATAGTTAGCAGATCATGCAACTCACGTGCGATCACGCTAGCTCACCTTTTATTTATAAACCGTGTTAGGCCCAAGTCGATCACATTATCTTACTAATATTTTAAGATATATTTATTATATTTTTTCCTTTATTCCAGTTTATTACATTATTTTTCTTCACCATATTGTTCTCAGTTCTTGCCATTATTTACCATGATGCTCTTTCTCATGATATTGCTAGTACAGTTACTTCCATTATTATTTTTATTGCTATTATTGTTTCATAATTTTTGTCAATTATTATAAGTGCTATTGAGTTATACTTCTCTCCAATCATGACTAGATATATTTTTTAGATAATTCATTAGAGGACTGGTGTCCTACGCATTACGGGCCATAGGATGTCGAGCCAGTTGAGATAGCACCCGTAGAGCCTGTTGAGATAGTACCAGCAGTTTATGAGACTTAGCTAGTTTATTTATGATATTGTATATGTCAGTTAGACACTTTATTGTATTATATTTGAGATCATTGTGTTGAGATATAGACTTGGACTTGTGATGTATTGTGACTTTATTTCTTTTCTTCTATTCCATATCATGCCATATCTTGCTCTAGTTTTTTTATTGTGATTGAGCATTGTTTACCATTATCATATTTTTCTTTATTTGGGAATTATGATATCTTGACAAGTACATTATATATATTGTGTAAGATATTTAGATAGTACTATTGACCTAGACTGTATTTTACTTTGATACTGCGGCATAGGCTTGACGTACCCACATACTCTTATCCTTACACCGGGTTGCAGGTCATGACACATTTTTGTGGTGGCCTATGCAGGTCTCGGTAGTAGTACTCAAACTTAGAGTATTACTACAAGCATGTTATAGGATATAGGACTAGGGATATAGGATGAAAGGATACTCAATCACAACTAAGAAGATTTTTAATATATTAAATTTATTACTTTATCATTCAGAATAATTGCTTTCTTTAAAATTTTACTATTCTTCCTTGATGATATCATGCCTTGCACAATATTGATTCCTTTATTTTGAATCTATCTTTAGGATGCCGCCGAAGACCCGATTACAGTGCTCTGAAGCAGTTTCGGCGAGGTCAGTTACTTTGTAACCTCAGAGAGAGACATCAGCTACTGTTTTGCCTTATTTCGATCAGAGGGTCGCCTTAGCAGTCCATGTGGGGATTTCAGCGACAGCTTTTGGGGGTGCTTCACCACCAGTTCTGAGGGTTGTTCCAACAGTCATGGAGGACCTTCCACCCCCACCACCCATGTCAATACATGGGACGCAGATGTTTGCCATGTTTTGGGAGATTATGGCATCACAGTTGGGGCATACAGATGTTCTACATCAGGGTATCGAGAGTGCCCACCAGTTAGCACTAGCAGCTGTAGAGAAGGTAGTACTTGTTCAGCCACAGATCGTACTGTCTCATCCTGTCCCGTACCAGCCGAGGTCGGGTTCCATTATAGATTTCAAAAGGATGGGGACCAAGGACTTCAAGGCATAGAAGGAATCTTATATGCCGATGATTGGAACGAGGACGTAGAGAGGACCCTGCGGCTGGCACAAATTCTAGAGGGTCTAAAGGTGGAGGCAGCAGGAAGACCTGAGGATCGTGGTGCCAGGACTAACTTGGGAAGATTTTAAAGAGATTTTCAAGGAGAAGTTCTTTCCGTATTTGGCTCTAAATGCTCTAGAGAGCCAGTTCCTAGACCTCTTCTGGGGGACATGACGGTGGACGAGTATGCCGCAGAGTTCTGCAGATTGGGCAGATTTATGGAGGGTCAAAATCCTCTAGAAAATGGTAGAAAGTTCTGAAAGGGTTTGATCAGGGAGGTCAAATACCTTACTAGAGGATACCGTACCGCGATATTCTAGGAGATCCTGATGGATGCACAGAGGGTTGAGGATAACTTGGAGCTCAAATCCAAGAAGATGCGAGATAGATCAGGTGAAGCTAACAGTAGTATGGGATAAGCCAAACGACCTTACTTTCAGTAGTAAAGGACCTTTCAGGCGTAGAGACAGCAGTTTTATGCACCATTCCGAGCACCAATGCAACAGACATACCAGGCCCCAAGACTGGCACAACAGGCCCCATAGTATACACATTGTGGGAAGATTGGACATACACGGGAGGTTTGCAGGAAGTGGCTTAGAGTATGCCTATACTGTGGAGAGCCAGGCCATCAGTTGAGGGAGTGTCTAATAGCTCCAGTTCGAGCAGGCGAGGGAGAAGCACCGACACAAAGAGCACCAGCTAGGCCACTAGCGGGACAGCAGAGGGGACCTCCTTTACCGACTCATTAACAATGTTTTATCCAGCACCAGCAATAATAGAGAGGTGCACCGCGAGGGCGTGCTTTCGCCATGACAGTTGAGAAGGAGGAGCCAGTCGGAGATGTGATATCAGGTTCAGTTCTTCTTGATTCTATTTTATCGTTTGCTTTATTTGATTTTGGTGCTTCCCATTCTTTTGTATATGTATCTTTTGCTCTTTAGCATCGTTTAGAGTCTGAACCTTTGGCTATGACTTACATGATCATGACTGGGGGTGGCATTATCCTGGCTAGTGATGTTTGCAATGATCGAAGAGTTATACTATGAGGCTGGGAGTTGAGCATATGCTTACTCGTAATGCCACTTTTGAGCAATAATATTATACTCGGGATGGATTGGTTGAGTAGGTACCATGCTAGTATAAAATATTGTGGAGGCAAAGTTTTGTTTCAATCGCTAGGAGAGCCAGAGTTTGAGATTGTCAGAGGAGCAGTGGAGCAGAGCGAGGATGCCATATGTAGAGCCATGGTGGAAGAAAAGGAATTTCCATATCCATTGATAGCAGAGTTCATGGATATTTTTTTGGGGGAGTTGCCGGGTTTACCGCCAGACCGAGATGTTGAGTTCTCTATAGATTTGGTACTAGATGCAGAGCAGATATCTCAGCACATCTATAGAGTCAACAACAGCGAACTGGTAGAGTTGAAAAAACAGGTGGATGAGTTGTAAGACAAGGGCTTCATTCGATCCAGTTTATCATAATGGGGTGCTCCGGTATTATTTGTACCGAAGAAGGATGGTTCGGTAGGCATGTGTATCGACTATAGGGCTCTGAACAACCTCATTATCAAGAACAAATACTTGGTACCGAGGATTGATGATCTCTTCGATAAGTTGAGCGGCACAAAGGTATTTTCGAAGATAGACTTGAGTTCAGGCTACCACTAGGTAAAAGTGAAGAAGGAGGATATTTTGATGACAGTTTTTCGGACTTTGTATGGCTAGTTTGAGTTTATGATGATATCGTTTGGGTTCACCAATTCCCCAGCGTTATTAATGAATATGATGAACAAGGTATTCCACCAGTATATTGATAAGTTTGTGATGGTAATTATTGATTATATTCTGGTATATTCGAAGACCCCGAAGGAGCATGAGGAGCACCTGAGGATAGTTCTGGAGACTCTCAGGAAGAAGAAGCTTTGTAGCAAGCTTTCAAAGTGTGAGTTCTTCCTTGAAAAGGTTTAATTCCTTCGATATGTGATTACAGGAGATGGGATCTCAGTGGATCCGAAGAAGATTTCAGCAGTGGAGTTGTGGGATACTCCAAGTTTAGTGGCAGAGATTAGGAGTTTTCTAGAGCTAGCAGTTTATTATTGGAGGTTTGTACATGACTTCTCCAAGATTGTGGAGCCGATGACTAGGATGACCAGGAAGGATATAGAGTTTTTCTGGACAGAGGAGAGTTAGAACGCTTTTGAGGAGATAAAAAAGAGATTGACGCCATCTCCAGTGTTGACGTTGCCATCAGGATTAGGTAGATTCACTATTTATAGTAATGCTTCTTGGAAAGGCTTGGGTTGTGTCTTATAGCTAAATGGGAAGGTGATTGCCTATGCTTCCAGGTAACTACGTCCTCATGAGAAGAATTACTTACCCATAATTTGGAGTTGGCAGCGATCATTTTTGCTCTAAAGTTGTAGAAATATTAATTATACAGAGAGCGTGTGGAGATCTTTACATACCATAAGAGCTTGAAGTACGTATTTACCCAGAAAGAGCTAAATATGAGACAGCAACAGAGGTTGGAGTTGATGAAGAACTTCGACATATTATTGCAGTACCATCTAGGGAAGGCCAGCGTAGTCGATGATGCCTTGAGCAGGTATCTAGTGGCTATGTACTTGACTACAGACAGATATTTATTGGTCAATCTTGAGAGCTTGGGTATTGAGGTTCTGGAACCTGGTGTCCAGATACAGATGTGGGGATTGCAGATACAATATGAGCTGATGGACAGGATCAGAGCTATACAGTATAACGATGAGTCTCTGAGAAGCATCAGAGCACAGGTTCGGATAGGATTATTCGAGGACTTCACTATTACTGAGGATGGATCACTATGACACGGTACCAAATTATGTGGGCTAAGTGGGATATTGCACGAGGAGGTTCTTTAGGAGGCATATCGATCATGGTACTCTATACATCCAAGTGCCAACAAGATGTATAGAGATCTGAGGGAGCATGTATATTGGTATGGCATAAAGCGGGAGATGGCGTACTTTATTTCTAGATATTTAGTGTATCGACAAGTAAAGGCAGAGAGGTAGAGGCCAGGTGATTTACTTCAGCCTTTACCTATTCCAGAGTGAAAGTAGGAGCATGTTACTATGGATTTTATTTTCTCCAGGAGAAAAAGATGTGATTTTGGTCATTGTAGATAGGTTGACCAAATTGGCCCACTTCTTGCCATTTGATGATGGGTACATCGACGGAGAAGCTAGCAGAGATGTATGTGTGCCAGATTATCAGATTGTATGGAGTTTCTGTAAGCATTATCTCGGATCGGGATAGTCGTATCATATCCCACTTTTGGAGGACTTTACAGGTTAGCTTGGGCACCAAGCTCAAGTTTAGTACCGCATATCCACCCCAAACAGACGGGTAGTCAGAGAGGACTATTCAGACTCTCGAGGATATGCTTCATACTTGTGTTTTAGATTTTAGAGGCTATTGGGATGATCATCTTCACCTAGTAGAGTTTACTTGATATGCTTCGTACTTGTGTTTTAGATTTTAGAGGCTATTGGGATGATCATCTTCACCTAGTAGAGTTTACTTACAATGACAGCTACCAGGCCAGTATCAAGATAGCCATCCATCCTTCTTGAAAAGGTAGTATGAAAGAAGCTAGATAAAGGATAATGACTGGATATCGTGGGAAGGAACATGACTTTGTCATCTATAGTAAAAAACCATCATCTCCTTCATCGGGCTCGTCCGTGCTAAGGCCACATTAATGGTGTCTCCAAACAAATAGGCAGGCTTTCGGTAGATTGCTCTGCCTATGGTCCAGAAATGGGCAGTACTTATAATAAAAAGCATCAAGGCATTTCCTTGGTAAGTTATCATAAGTTGCCTATTTTACGGTAAGGCTAGGTTAGATTGGGGAACATGCAGTGTGATAAATTACTCATATAGTTGGTATGAAGCATGCCCTCGGTCGTTCCCAGCACGTCAGCCAAAGGCTCCGTAGACACCGTAACTGTAAAAAAGGAAATCGAATGTCATGCATAAAAACAAAAAGTTTAAAATGCGCATAAAATGTGCAATCCTAGGATAGCGCATATAAAAATTATCTTGCCCTTGGAAAGAAGCCAAGGCACGCACGGTCCTAGGATAAGATGTGTGAGTTCGAAGACAACAATCATCTCTCCAAGAATGAGGGAAAAGAGTCCCAATGTGTGCATACGTGTTTGTGTATCTTGTATTTTTTCTTCAATAAAGTACAGAGTATGGAAGAGAATGGAAAAAGAAAAATGATGGGACTACAGAGCGTTCACCCATACTTTCCAAAGCAGGGTGAGCCATCTCAAAAAGTTTGAATCTTGGCATACAGAGTCGATCCATGGGGACATGTTCCTCATGGGTGCGGTCTGACGAGCGATGAGACTAGGAGGCGAGATCCTTTCCCTTCTCCATGAGAAACCTTCGGGGCTATGGCAGAAACGAGGGTTAAAGACAAATGAGAGCTTTGGTTAGGGTTTAAAGAAAGAGGCGAAAGAATAAAACCCTCTCACTCTTAGGGAGGCCTATTTATAGGCCCACTACCAAGAACCATTTGGCTAACCTAGTGAACGCCTAGGGACTATGACCACAATATTTCAAAAAACCCCTAAAAAGCATTTAAAAAAGACTTACAGTTGGCGGCGCGAGAGAAAAGCACCCGGATAGTTGAGAAAGAACCCTCTATGCTTCTTTCAAAGTATTTTAAATCTAAAAAGAAAATATTTAAGAAACATTGTAGGATTATTATAGAAGCATAGAAAGTACGTGTGTAAAATATACGCACGGCAGAAGTTTGCCGCTTACAAAGGTACGCACTTCCATAGTGGCAAAACCCAATAGATTTGGCCTATATGACACTCGTCGGAAGAGTGCACGCTTCTCTCTCTCTCCAAATTGACAGCGGGCGGTTCAGAGTGTAAACTCCCTCACCCAAAAATAGGTATTTTGTGTGTATTTTATATTTCTTGTATTTGTTTTAGATTTTTTTTAAAAATAATTAAACCTAATAATTTAATTAGGACACTTCACTGTGGTTTGGATATTAATAATGTAGAATGGCCCCAAAATCTGTATCGCCCTTCATAGGAAGTAGCCTACACAAAAAACACTACTTGTGGGATCTTTTTATGGCACAGAAATTCAATCTCTTGGTGTTAGCATGACATTAGTGTAACGACCATAGATTAATTATTAAATATTTAGATATTATATATATAATTTAATTGTGGTTATTTTTTAATCCCAAATTTCTACAATTAGCATCCCATAATCCCTGTGCCAAGTTAGGCATTTTTTTTTTATAGATATGCATATTATTTACTATTAACCTATTTTGTGGATAACCATTTAATTAATTACTTAGTTAATTAGATAATACAATTATTTTATTTATTATAACTAGATAAATATCTAATTATTAATTATAAAATATTTCATAAAATATTTTGGGTGTAGTATTGTATTAAAGTTTTACAAAATAATTTTTTAGAATTTATTTTATGTGCAAATATTATTCTTGAATTTTTAACCTCATTTATATATGTGAATTTATATAAATAAATATATAGTTATAATAATAATAATAATAATAATAATAATAATAATAATAATAATATTAGTAATAATAATAATAATAATAATAATAATAATAATAATAATAATAATAGTAGTAGTAGTAGTGATAATAAAAGAAAAAAAGAAAAAAAGAAATAACAATAAAAATAATAATAAATATATTAATCCTAAAACCTTAATTAAAAATATACTTAAACCTATTCATATAATAACTAACCCCCCCCCCTTATTTTCACAAAACCCATCTCGCGGATATTGCCACTACCATATTTTCTAGGAAAGAATATTTTAGTAATTTTATATTTAATTAAATATTGTGCATGATAAATAATTATTTGTTGTGTTATTTAATTGTTGTTAGATGTTAGTTGTTTATTTTGGACTTATGTTAGTAGACCTAACTAGTTTAGTTTAGACTCATGGACCAACATGTATTAATTGTTAGAATTGAGCCCATTTAGAAAGTCCATTGTTAAGGAGATGGATTAAAATTAATTAAACTATTAGACTAGAAGCTTCCCTCCTTAATTATTTCTTCATGAGAGGCCCCAAGGGGTATATTGGACAATTTATAGTAGCTTGAGGAAGAAAAAAGGGGGGCCGGCCTATTTAGAGAGGGGAGAAATTATTCTCTCCGGCCTATTTAGAGAGGGGGGAAATTATTCTCTCTTCTCTTTTCATTTGAAAACTAAATCTAGAATTTGCTTCAACCAAATTCTTTCATTCCTACTTTATTTCTCTACCAAATTTCATCATAATTCCTTCACAAATAACCATTGGAGGCTAGTGGAGCAAGGATCTATAAGGACAAAGTAAGGATCTACAAAGAGGAGCAAGGATCTACAAGTTGGAGGCCAATTTTATCATATTTGGAGGTTGCATTAGAAATCCATCTCCCAATAGGTATAATTTAGTTTTTTCCCTTAAATTAGGTTTTAAATTTGAGATTTAACCATGAAAAATTAACCCATATGCATAGGCTACCATAGGATTTGGTTTTGTGTTCATAGGAGGCCTATTGAGAAATTTATGGTACTTTTTATGTCAATTTTGGGGAAATTTCGAGATTGACAATTGTTGTGTGTGTCAATTGGTCCTATTGATCAATTTGGCATTGTCAGGTTGCTTTTGAGGAATTGAAGAAGACGTTAATGTCTGCTCATATTTTGACGTTGCCATCAGGGTCTGGAGGTTTCACTATTTATAGTGATGCATCAGGAAAATATTTGGATTGTGTTCTTCAGCAGAATAGGAAAGTTATTGCCTATGCATCCAGGCAATTGCGTCCTCATAAAAAGAACTATCATACCCATAATTTGGAGTTGGCAACAGTCATCTTCGCTCTGAAGTTGTGGAAACATTATTTGTACGGAGAGCTTGTGGAGATCTTCACAGACCACAAAAGCTTGAAGTATATTTTCACGCAGAAGGAGTTGAACATGAGACAACGTCGGTGGTTAGAACTGATGAAGGATTTTGATATATCTTTGAAATATTATCCTGGGAAAGCTAATGTAGTTGCCGATGCTTTGAGCAGGTATCCGGTAGCTATGTTCTTAACGCAAGATCGATATTTGCTGGAGGACTGGAGAGCCTGGGAATTAAGGTGATAGTTCCTGGTTATGCTATACAGATGTGGGAATTGCAGATACATTCAGATTTGATGGACAGGATCAAGACAACACAGTATAACGATATATCTCTGAAGAGCATCAGAGCTCAGGTGAGAGCAGGATTGGAGGATGATTTCACCATTGCTGAGGATGGATCTTTGAGGCATGGATTTAGATTGTGTGTGCCTAGTGGGGAGCTACGTAAGGAGGTATTTCTGAAAGCGTATTGCTCTCAGTATTCCATGCATCCAGGTGCCAACAAGATGTATCAAGATATGTGAGAGAGTGTGTGGTGGTATGGCATGAAGAGAAAAGTGGCACAGTTTGTATCAAGATGCTTAGTATGCCAGCAGGTGAAAGCCAAGAGGCAAAGGCCAGGAGGATTACTTCAGCCATTACCAATTACAATATAGAAGTGGGAGCACATTACTATGAATTTTTTGTCCGGACTTTCAAGATCTCCAGAAGGGAAGATGCGATTTGGGTTATCGTTGATAGGTTGACCAAGTTGGCCCATTTTTTGCCTTTCAAGGTGGGTTTGTCTACGGAGAAGCTGGCAGAGATATATGTGAGGCAGATCATTAGGATACATGGAGTTCCTGTCAGCATAGTCTCGGATCAGGATTGTTGTTTCACTTCTTATTTCTGGAGGAGTTTGCAGGAGAGTTTGGGCACTCAGCTCAGGTTCAATACTTCATATCATCCCCAGACAGATGGGCAGTCAAAGAGGACTATTCAGACTCTCGAGGATATATTATGCACTTGTGTACTATATGTGTACTATATTTTGGGGGTTCTTAGGAGGACCATCTCTATTTGGTAGAGTTTGCTTATAATAATAGCTACCAGGCTAGTATAGAGATGTCACCTTTTGAAGATCTGCATGGTCAGAGGTGTCTTACTCCCTTGTCATAGGATAATATTGGAGAGAGGGTTTTACTTAGACCAAAGATGGTTATAGATGCAGCAAAGAAGGTTCAGATGATCAGAGACAGACTTTATGTGGCGCAGGACAGACAGCGGCATTGGGCCATAGCCACCGGAGACCCTTAGAGTTTAGGGTATAGTTTAGATTTTGTTTTGTGCTTGTTATTGGTTATTGTTATAGATTAAGTTCTTAAGGTTTTATTTTGTTCTAGGTGGGTGGTTTGGTGTTTCTGATTTCTCCGACACGAGGCACGATTCGCTTCCGTGGAGGCGGGAAGCTTAGTCCATGATACATCGGACCTTTGACTATTCTAGATATGGTTGGTGCATTTGCTTATAGACAAGATTTGCCACCTACATTGGAGGGAGTACACAACGTATTTTATGTGTCATAGTTAAGATGGTATGTGGCAGATCCTAGTCATGTATTGAATCACTAGGAGATAGAGGTGGGCCCTACTCTTAGATATCCAAAGCAGCCAGTTGAGATTCTGGATCGGAGAGAGAAGGTGCTGTGGAACCAGACTATTTCTTTGGTGCATGTCGCGTGGAGGCATCACTCTCCGGGGAAGTCTACCTAGGAGAGAGAGGATGAAATGCGAGAGCGTTATCCATATTTGTTTGTGCCTTGAGGTATGTTCTTTACTAATTATGTTTTGTTCTTTCATAGTTAATTCTGTTCTTTAGTTCTGTATATTCTGGGGGTAGTTTTCGTCTTTGAATTTCAAGGACAAAATTATTTTAAGGAGGATAGACTTTCACTACCACATTTTCTAGGAAAGGGTATTTTAGTAATTTTATATTTAATTAAATATTGTGCATGATAAATTATTAGTTGTTGTATTATTTAATTCTTGTTAGATATTAGTTATTTATTTTGGACTTGTGTTAGTGGACCTAACTAGTTTAGTTTAGACTCATGGACCAACATATATTAATTGTAAGAATTGAGCCTATTTAGAAAGCCCATTGTTAAAGAGATGGATTAAAATTAATTAAACCATTAGACTAGAAGCTTCCGTCCTTAATTATTTTTTATGAGAGGCTTCAAGGGGTATATTGGACAATTCATAGTAGCTTGAGGAAGGGGAAAATTATTCTCTCTTCTCTTTTTATTTGAAAACTATATCTAGAATTTTTTTCAACCAAATTTCTTCATTCCTACTTTATTTCCTTACTAAATTTTATTCTAATTCATTCCTAAATCACCATTGGAGACTAGTGGAGCAAGGATCTAGAAGGAGAAAGCAATGATCTACAAAGAGAAGCAAGGATCTATAAGTTAGAGGCCATTTTATCATATTTGGAGGTTGCATTGGAAATCCATCTCCTAATAGGTACAATTAAGTTTTTCCCTTTAAATTTATTTCTAAATTTGAGATTTAACCATGGAAAATCAACTCATATGCATAGGCTACCCATAGGATTGGGTTTTGTGTTCATAGGAGGCCTATTGAGAAAGTTATGGTACTTTTTGTGTCAATTTTACGGGAATTCCGAGATTGACAATTATTGTGTGTGTCAATTGGTCCTATAGATCAATTTGGTAAGTGCTTGTGTATTTGGGACTAGTTTCATGTCCACAATAGGGTACATGTAGGTCATATCCCAATAATTTGGTGATATGTGTTGATTTGGGAGTTTTTTCTCCGACACGGGACTTTGAGCATGTCACATTTTGACACGGACATGTAGATTTGTATTTGACTCTTTGTATTATTCATAAATAATATATATGACTTATTCGTATCCTTCGAGATATGTTTGGATGTGTGGTGGACTTGTGTCACATGCGTATCCTAGATCTATTGGAATACAGAGTGATACGTTCCATGAGATGTGTAATTTGTTGGTAGATCTAATTCTTTTGTGTTCTTAGTCATGGAGGAGAATAATTATATATATATATATATATATATATATATATATATATATTGATATATATATATTGTTGTTACATATATTTATGCATTAGATCTATATGTATCTATGTATATACTATATGTGTATATATTGTTATGTAGCTATTCTTCTACATTTAAGTATAATTATATATTGTAGTATGTATAGGTATGTATATATTCAATAGATAATTATATATTGTTATATTTATATTATATAATGTGTGTTACATATTATTGTACGATTATATATATATATATATATATATATATATATATATATATATATATATATATATATATATATATATATATATATATTACTATGTCTGTGTGTGTATGTTACTATGTATTTATTATGTACATATTTTATATGGTTGTAGCTATGTATATATATGTTACTATATTGTAATATGTAATATTGTGTACATATATATGTATATATTATAAGTTGTAAGCTATATATATATAATTAGATATTGTGTTATATATATACATATGTTACTATATATATATATGTATGTGAGGAGTATGTGTGTATTTATATTTATTAACAGTAGATATGTACATATTTTTAGTATATATATTAGGTGTTATGTATATATATTATATATGTATGGTGTATATATATATATATATATATATATATATATATATATATATATATATATATATATATATATATATATATATATAAGAGAGAGAGGGAGAACTGGAGTTTTTAACAACAACTTATAAGCGACAGCAGCCAACAGCAGCGACAGCAGAGCATTAATAGCAACAGTGGCAGTAGCATTTAGCGACAATAGAGCAGGAAACTGTCGCAGAAAAGCAGCAGTATGAGCAGCAGTATCAGCACCTACAGTGACGGCAGCAGGGAAATCATCGCAGTAGCATCAGTTCCCGCCATCAACAACAGAAATGGCGATGGCAGCAGCAGCCTACAGCTACACTTCTACGGTTTAATTTGGTTTTTTATATATTAAATATATATATGGTATTTAAGTATATACGTATATATATATGTTCCTAAATTCTAATTGTTCTTTAGTATACCATATGTATTATATTTAGTTGTTAATATATATATATATTTATTAATTAATTAATTAATTTATTTATTTATTTATTTATGGGTAGTTAATATAATCAAGGTATTGGGTATTACCTTGAGATACCAAGGTAAGTACCAAGGTAATTGGGGATACCCAAGGTATTGGGTTTGGGTATCAAGATTTTGAGTTATTGTTGTGATGCCAAGTTGGTTCGAAACCAATGCACCTATTTAATATTATAAGTAGGATTGTATATATATATATAATTGTTTGACTTATATATGTAATATTTTACCTATCGATTTAAGTATCCGGAGATACAGTATCCTAGTATCTTAAGATATGGTTTTGTGACCTAGACTTTAGTTTTTGAACACAATATCCTTGTGTTAGACTAGTGCAATCTAGAAATAGGTAGTTGACCATAGTTTGTCTATTGTTCACCATAGATGACTTAGAATTGACTTGTTGACCTTGAAGTTGACTAGTTTAACTTATTTTTCTTTCCCGAACTTTGTATTGATGTTGTATTCCATATCTAGGTCTTCGAGGCACCGTATCGGACATCTGTGAGACTATTATTTGGACTTCAGGTGAGTACATTATAAACTCTCTTATTTATTTCTATAGATAGTCTGGTATGGGTTAAAAAAAATTGGTTTAGCTGCAGATGATTGATGTTTAGAGTAAGGTTGCAGATGTCTGTTTTAATTTAATTAAACCCTTGGCACACCCTAGCCTTGTTGTAATATTAAGAGCCCAGCATCAGCCCATAAATTCTAACAGATTTTTGCATTCTTGACTTGACACGCCAATTTAGGCGCTGGACTTTTTCGTCACTCAAAATCATATTTTATTGTGCTTTATATTAATTGCATAATTTTCTATAACTGAAACCCATTATTTAATCCCGTGTCGCTAACACCTGTGTCGTTACCATCTATTTTTAGAGACTAACTTAACCCGTTGAGTCGGACCAATAAAAGGGTCCAAGACTGACACCAAGCCTATACCATTCATGACATTTGTGTCACTCTCAATTGAGATCCCATGTGCCCCCATTTAATTTAAGAGCACATGATAATTTATTCTAATTAAATTAGGGATACCAACTTTGACTAATCCTATTTTAATCCTAATTTAATTCCAATGCCCATTTATTTAAGTCCATGTAAAACACACAACACCCTCTCACCCTACAAAATACCAAACATCAATTCCTCTATAATTTTTTCATCATTTTATGTGTTTGTGTAAATACCCAAACTTAAGGGGCTAAATTGGATATATTGTAACATGTGGCATAACCTCATTGGTCAAGGCCAAATGAACAAGCCACCCCACTCTTTGACCGGTCAAGCTTTTCCCTCCCTCCCATTTGGATGAAGAATTAATTTTTCCATATGAAATCTCCACCACCCATTTGAATTGGGCTCATCATCACCATCCAACCCCCACACACTTCCCTATTAAATGTCTCCATCACCACACACAACCCCTTGCCGGCCCTAATCCCAATACCTAGAGAAACCCACACCCTCTCTCTCTCCTCTCTCTTCTACATTGCAACCGTAGCCTTTTTTTCTTTTCTTCTTCCTTTCTCCTTCTTTATCTTCTCCTACTAACCGAGTGTTTCCCCTCGGCCGGCCCATTCTTCGGTGGACTGTTGTGCTCGTCGATCGGCCGAGCCCACCTCCGGCGAGCTACTGCAGCCTTACCCTCCGGCCAACCGACTACAGCCAAGCCACTCCGGCCAACCACGAGCTTCTCCCTACACCGTCGTTCATCTTCTCCGGCGAGATCCACCAGCACCTCTCCTCCACTGCATCTTATCCGGCGAGATCCACCCGTACCTCTCCTCCACTGCATCTTCTCCGGCGGGCCCGCAGCTTCTTCCCACCATAAATTTATGCTATTACCGCCACCTCCACGAGCCAACATCCTGCCAGCTTTCTCCCAAACACCACTGCCATGAGCATTTCCTGCTGACTTTCTACCACCTTCTGTCCGTTCCACCACCACCTGTTGTGATCTCCAGTCACCTCTTTTCCGGTGGGCCACCCTCCACTCCGACTCCACCACCGGCCAACATCGCCACCCCGCCGAGGTGAACCTCTCCCCCCTCTTTATATTTTTATATAAGTTGGTATGTGTAATTTTTAGTGTAGTGCAAATGAATCTTGTGTTTAATGAGGTGTGATTAGGGTTTAATGTAGAGTTTAGGGTTTATTTACAAAAGTATTAAAATAAAATTAATGGATATACATGAGTTAGGGTTTGAGAATAAATGGATCTTTATTTAGGGTTGGGTTATATGAAATTGTTATGAACTATTTGCATAGGTAGAAATTACAAGAAAATTAATTAGGGTTTTTGTATGCATGAGCTTAGGGTTTATTGATGTGTTTAAGGGTTTAGTTCCTTGTAATGCATGCAATGAGGATAAAATGCAAGGTTAAAATTTAAGGCATTGAATATATATTGAGTTTATGATATTGGGATACATTGAGATGTTAGGATATTTTAATTAATATATGTATTTGATTATTGTGGTTGAGCAGATTAAATTGTTGCAAAATAATACTATGATTTAACATCGAGGAACAGTTGATTTATTGTAAAATGATGTGTGGTATCAAACCATTAATCGGTGATTTGGGGACTGAAAATTTATGATGGGTTTAGTTGAAGAGTAGTACTTATTATGAATTGGTAATGACGATATAAAATGAAAAGTTTAATAAATATTAATTATTTATTTGAGAATGACAGTAAATGTACATGTTAACGTCGGTGTATACCGAGGTAAAATTTGAGGAATAAACATGCATGAAATACCAATGAACACTATGATGAATATAGTAGGATTGAGGATAGTTTGATGATATTGTACAGATGATTAGTTTGATTTGATGTAACATACCAATAGTCAACCTTGGTCAAGCCTCTAGCGTCGTATCCCTGTGAGTTGTAGCTGAGTCTAAGCATATGTTTAGACGTGTGTCACATCCCTGTTTGTCGTGTGATAGTTTATTTATTGAGTTTGTATCTTGTCTCTAGGTACTATAGGACCTGCAGACTCGGACGTGGTACCGGATCTCTATCTTCAGCAGTCGGACGCAGGCAAGTATACCTTGCAACCCTGTATTTCAGTTACAGATATTTATTATTTTATTATGTACATTGTGCGCCTGTACGATTAAGATTATTGCTTCGCATCCGGATCACAATCGGGTGTAGACGTTCATCGTAATATATTGTAATTGATGTTAGATATTCATAACACCTCGATGTATGTACCTGAGTATATCGTCACCCCAGGACACATTCATACACTGTTATCGTGCCAGATTTCCTGTATCCTGATACTGACATCATGACTGGAGACTGGGATGACCTTAGGGTCACATTTGTTGATAGTTACTCCTGTGCCAAGAGACTGCTAGATAGAGGTTCAGGTTCAAAGCACAATCGTTGACCGCTAGGGAAGGAGAAGACAGTTACTAAACGTTTGGGCTCCTCAGCACACGCTTTATATATGTATATCCTATTGATGTAGTGTTCCTATATCCGGAATAGTAGTATCACCCGTGTGACTCTGTGCTCGGAGCTACAGTATGCCCCATGTGTCTCTGTGTTCGAAGCTACAGTTTTATTTTGGATTGTGTCTCACTTGTTTAGTTATGATAGATTATCCCGTCGTTGCACTTGTACCTTCTGTTATACTTGGCATACTGTATTTTTGTACCTCATTACATCCCTCTAAGGACCTGGTTCCCTTCCAGGTTTAGGCGAGGAGGATTATCCAGAGGAGTACGGTCCGGGTACGTATCCAGCAACAGGATCCATTGTCGAGGATGAGGTCATCCCTGAGGACTTCTCCTGATCACTGGTAGTGACTCTATCCTTGGGACGGTATTATTATCTACCAATCTGATGTCGTTTTAAGTTATCCTATTGCTTACTTCTATTCCAGTATTTTGTACTAGCGAGTTTGTTCTCGTGTGACTACTCTAGTATGTGTACTATGATACATTATCTCGTGACATTTCTTTTCTGCACATTAGTTGTTATGATTACCTCTATGTGCTCTTATATCTGTTGCATGTGGATGAGATTTAGATTCACTATTTATATGTTATGTGTTGGGTTATTCATTGTACTTTACAGCTTAGGTGCACTCCGACGGGCCAATTAGATTGGGATGCCTGTCGAAGTGTGCTGCTGGCCATTGCCACGTGACTCGGTTCCTTATCTTTGGAAACGGGGTGTGACAAGATTTTTGTGGTGGCCCATGTAGGTCCGATTTAAATCGTCTTGGTCACCTGACTGTGCCAAGCGAGCCTGCAAATTAGGAATAGATATTAGGAATCTTATCTACAAGTTTGAAACCTTCACATGACACCTCTATCTCGATTTCTTTTACCAAATTATATCTTATTTATTTCCTCAACGTTGATCACAGTCATGACTTCTTTTCAGAGTTATAAACCTCCGCAGCGGACGCGTTGCACAGCCGGGCGATGTTCCCCGTGACGCAGGATCATCCGGGGAACCGGAACTGGAGCAGGTCCTTCTGTTGACACCAGCTCCCTGGAATAGTCATTAGGGCAGCCCGAGGTGCCTTCGGACGGGCATTAGACTCCGCGTCAGGTAGGACCTGAGGATCATAGGGCCCAGAGTCAGGAGAAGCAGCAGCTGCCTCCACCTTCACCATTCCTAGCCCAGATGCCCTATATGCCATTCCCCGTAGGGCAACCCATAGATGGGACACAGATATTCTAGATGGTATATACGATGATACAGGCCCAGTAGCAGGTCCAGCAGTAGGCCCAGCAGCGCCAGGCTGAGACCCTGAGAGAGAGTATAGTAACGGCCTTGGGACAAGCGTCACCGCCAGCACACCAGTCGACGATGAGGTCTGTCATAGACTTCCGTTGTATGATGCCACAACCTTTTGCTGGCACCGAAGAGCCGACAGAGGTCAACGCATGGCTCACTAGCATTCAGCACCAACTGGAGGCTACCGACCTCCCCCGGCACCGATGGATGACTGTCGTCAGGATGCAGCTCACTGGCAACGCGCATCACTGGTGGAACTCAGAGGAACAACATTTGGGACCAGACCGGTCCACGTGGGAAGAGTTCTCTAGGCTCTTCCATGAGATGTATATACCCTCCACTGCCCGAGCAGAGCTTCAGGATAGATTTTCGAACCTCAGGCAGGGGAGTATGACGATTGAGGAATACAATGCTGAGTTCCTCTGCCTGAGCAGGTTTGCACCGTACCTGATACCCACCGAGGAGGTGAAGGCCGAAAAGTTCTATGAAGGACTGAGTTTCGAGACCTAGAGGTTTATCAAGTCCATAGCCACCACCTCCTACTCCGAGGTGTTATTAGCGGCACGATGCCAGGACCGCATCAACAAGATGGAGGCAAGCCTGAAGAGCTCCTGTGCGTCATCATCAGCAGTTTGAGCCCCGCAGGGAGGACCTGCGAAGCATCCTCTAGTACAGCAGCAGCAGCAGAGAGCAGCACCCCTGCAGGGAGCAGTGATTCACATATGCCATTTCTATGGCAAGAGGGGACATTTGTTGAGTGTCACGATCCGCATCCGGAATTTGGGCATGAGTCGTGTGTACGTCCAGCCTACGCCGCAGCATCGGCGGTAGAACGCTGTCTAGGTCTCAACATAATATATATCCTGTCAATAGTCTCAACTCCGTACGGAGGACAATGATAATAATCCACAGTTCTATAAATATACTCAATCATAAGCTATAAGAATAATGGGCACGATGAGAATGGAAAAGAGTTCTATAATAAACCAACCACAATAAGTCCAACTCAATCCTGGGTCTAGATGACCTCACAAAGTCACAAAATAATAAATACAATTCAGTCTCAGTCTAAAATAATAAATACAGAAAAAGTAATCTAAGTACAGGCAGGTAAGATCTCCTCTAGGATAGGCAACTCCTCTGGGATTTTCGGAGTGAAATCTTCCTCTAATCCTGGGCCGTAATGAGTGGGGAACAAGTTCTCCAGGTCCTCTAAAAAATGTTATCCAGTCAGGATTGGAGCGAAGTACAAGCACTAACAGCAGTTTCATTAAATTGACAAAAACTATAAACAGTGTAAGAAATACAAGATGAGAATAAATGCTAGAAATGTAAAGTACTGGAGAAATGAAAATAGGCAATAGAGCATCTAGCAATGAACAATAAATAGTGAATGCTAGAACAATAAGTAGTGAATACTGGAACAAGTGAATCTGAATAAAGAATAGACATCTAGCTAAGTGTTTGAATTATCAGTTTATTATGTGATCGGCTTAGGACTAGATCAGGCTGGTTATATATGATTAACTATAATTTTTGTAGGTCAGGCTAACCATATGGTTAGCTATGATGCATGTAGTGGTCAGGCTAAGCATATATAACAGCTATGATGCATGTAAATGGTCAGGCCGCACCCGACGTGAGAAGTAGGGTGAGCTATGATGCGTGTAAATATTTGGATATGATCACATAATCTACTAATAATTCCCCATCCCCCAGCTAGCACGATGTATTCCAATCATGACTCCTCATGATGGGGATCTAGGGTGCTAACCCGTGTATCCATAGTGTCAGAATCAAGTATGTAATACAACTGAATTATAGAGATAATCAACAATAAAAACTGTCAGAGAATGTACTCGCCTGTGGTCCTGAGCAAGGTATGAGGATTGATGTCCAAAGTGGGATCACAATGACCTATTTGTGGAATATAAAAGTCAGATACTGAATTAAGGAAATAACAGGTTTAATTAATTAAATGTGAGGCTTCTAGGTCATATCTAAGGTTTACTAGTCAACTTAGTTAAAACTTGTCCATATGCATTATAATAGTCCCTTTGGATGAAACCTAACTAAACTAGTCATTTTTAGCTATACTAGACATTAGTACATAACTATCTATAAGATATTACATTGAGGGACTGTCGACGGAGGCTGGGTTTATGTCTGAGATATGGATCGGGCCAATATGCCATCCAAAATTTCCTCGATCAGAGGGATCCAGTACAGATGGTTTACCGGTCAGCCCTGCCAGCACCAAGGCCGCCTTACACAGGAGCTGGAGCACAGCGACCACCAGCACCAGGGGGAAATCAGAGGAGGCCATCCTTGGCCCTACAGGCAGATCGGTTCCAGCAGGTTCGACAACAGCAGCAGAGGGCACCGACACAGAGACATGGTCAGGCCTATGCGATGACTATAGAGAAGGCAGAGACAGCCGGAGAAGTGGTCGCAGGTACTATCTTAGTAGCTTCATTACCAGCAGTAGTCTTATTTGATTATGGTGCCACACACTCTTTTATAGCTGCTAGTTTCGTGGCCACCCATTGAATAGCTACTGCACCCCTTCCGAAGATCAAGAGGATTCTTACGGGAGGTAGAATAGTACCTGTTAGCGATACTTGTAGATCAAGTTCAGTAGTTGTCTGCGGGCGAGAGATGCGTGCCCGATTTCTGGTCTTCTCCATGCCAGACTATGACATTGTCCTAGGCATGGATTGGTTGAGCCAATACCATGCAACGCTAGATTGCCGCCATGGTTGTGTCATATTTAGACCCCCAGATCACCCAGAGTTTGAGTATCTTCGGGGAGCCCGAGAGTATGGTGTCCAACCTACCCTAGCAACAAATATTGCAGAAGGTGAACCGATGTACCCTCACTTTATATCAGAGTTTAAGGATGTGTTTCTAAAGGATCTCCCAGGCCTGCCACCTGATAGAGAGATTGAGTTCACTATAGAGTTGACTCCCGGAGCCGAGCCAGTTACTTCCCCCATTTACAGACTAGCAACGAAGGAGTTGGTTGAGTTGAAAGTCCAAGTAGATGATCTCTTAGATAAGGGTTTCATACAGGCTAGTATATCTCCATGGGGAGCACCCATTTTATTTGTACCGAAGAAGGATGGGACGGTACGCTTGTGTATCAATTACAGGGCGTTAAATACTGTAACAATAAAGAACAAGTATCCACTGTCGCGTATTGATGATTTATTTGATCAGCTTAGTGGTGCATGTGTATTCTCGAAGATCGATCTCAGATCCGGTTATCATCAGATCAAGGTACAGAGAGAGGACATCCCGAAGATGACTTTTCGGATGAAGTATGGGCACTGCGAGTTTCTAGTCATGCCGTTTGGTTTAACTAATGCGCCAGCAGTATTTATGAGTCTGATGAACAATGTTTTCTACCAGTACTTAGATAAGTTCGTGGTGGTATTTATCGATGACATCTTGGTATATTCCAAGAGCCAGGAGGAGCATGAGAGACATCTCAGGATCGTATTGGAGATACTGAGACAGGAGAGGCTGTACGCCAATTTCAGCAAATGTGAGTTCTGTTTGGATAGAGTACCATTCCTGGGACACATAATCACCAAAAATGGACTATCAGTTGACCCAGAGAAGATAGCTACAGTAGAGACGTGGCCTACCCCTATATCAGTTACAGAGGTTAGGAGTTTCCTCGGACTTGTTGGATATTATCGGAGGTTCATAGAAAATTTCTCGAGGATCGCTGCGCCTATGACGCGACTAACGCATAAAGGCGAGGAGTTTATCTGGACCGACGAGTGTCAGACGACTTTCAATTAGCGAAAGAAGCGTCTAAAATCAGCATCGATTTTGACACTACCTTTAGGATCAGGAGGATTTATAGTGTACAATGATGCCTCTGGTAGCGGATTAGGTTGTGTACTGATGCAACACGGCAAAGTGATAGCCTACTCATCGAGACAGCTGAGAGCTCATAAGAAGAACTATCTGACGCATGATCTAGAGCTAGCTATAGTAATATTTGCACTAAAGCTATGGCAAAACTACTTTTATGGTGAGCATGTTGAGATTTACACAGATCATAAAAGTCTGAAGTATGTCTACATACAGAAGGAGCTCAACATGAGACAGAGGCACTGGCTAGAGTTGATGATAGATTATGATATAGAGTTGCAGTACCACCCTGGAAAGGCAAATATAGTAGCAGATGCCTTAAGTAGGAAGCCCATGGCATACTTTTTGACGACTCAGCGATAATTGCTAGAGGATCTTGAGGAGCTTGGGATAGAGATTGTATTACCAGGCATGGATAGACAGATGTCCAGTCTCGAGGTTCAGTCTATATTGATTAAGAGGATCAAGGCAGCCCTGCCTACAGATATGAGATTTTTATGACTGCGAGAGAGGACAGAGGCTGGCATACAGACGGGACTCAGAATTCATGAAGCCGGAATGTTAAGGTATGGAGATCATCTATATGTTCCGAGTGGCAAGCTACGTCAGGAGTTGATGACCGAGACTCATATCTCGATTTTTTTTATTCATCCCGGGGGTACGAAGATGTACCAAGATTTGAGGCAATATTTCTGGTGGCATGGAATAAAGAGAGAGATTGCAAGATTTGTGGCGAGATATTTGGCTTGTCAGCAAGTCAAGGCTGAACATCAGAGGACTGCAGGACTATTGCAGCAGTTTCCCATTCCCGAGTGGAAGTGGGAACATATTACCATAGACTTTGTCATAGGATTCTCGCGGAGCCCTAGTGGAAAGGATGCAGTTTGGGTTATCGTAGACAGACTCACCAAGTCTGCACATTTCTTGCCCTTCAGAGTTGGGCAGTCCACGAAGATATTAGCTTACATGTATATGTGGCAGATAGTACGACTACATGGAGTGCCTGTCAGCATTATATCGGATCATGATTCCAGATTCATGTCATTTTTGGCAGAGTATGCAGGAGAGTCTAGGAACTTGACTCAAGTTCAGCACTGCATATCATCCACAAACTGATGGCCAGTCAAAGCACATGATACAAATATTGGAGGATATGTTGAGAGCGTACATGATCAATTTTAGAGAATCTTAGGAGGACCATCTACACTTGGTAAAATTCTCCTACAATAACAACTACTAGGCTAGCATATAGATGGCACATTATGAGGCACTGTATGGCAGGAAGTATAGGTCACCAGTATATTGAATGACGTGGGAGAGCGTCAGATACTTGGTCCAGAGTTGGTGATACAGACAGTAGAGAAAGTTAAGCAGATTCAGAGCCACCTTCGTGCAGAATAGGACAGACAGAAACATTGGGCAGATGCGCACCGTAGGCCTTTGGAGTTCAAGGAAGGTGACCATATATTTTTGAAGATATCGCCTACTCATGGTACCATCAGATTCGGAGGCAGAGGCAAGTTGAGTCCGAGGTACATCGGACATTTTGATATCTTGGAACGAGTTGACGAAGTGGCTTATCGTCTTGTATTGCCTCCATCATTAGAAGGAGTGCATGACATATTTCACATATCGCAGTTGAGAAGATATGTGGCAGACCCTAGCCACGTGCTTGATCATTCAAAGATTATAGTTGGGCCCAGTTTATCTTACGTAGAGCAGCGAGTGGAGATACTCGATCACAATAAGAAGACTTTGAGAGCTCAGACTATTCGACTGGTCAGATTTGTATGGAAGCATCATTCGCCAGGCGAGTCTATCTGGGAGCGCGAGGATTCCATTCGACAGCGTTTCCCGTATTTATTTGAGGACCAAGGTACGAATTTACGTAACGCATTTGATTACCTGTTTACTTTTAAATTCTTATAGCTATTATCGTGATTTACTTCTAATTTCGGGGACAAAATTTTTCTAAGTTGGGAAGGATGTAAAATCCCTTATTTATTTCTATAGATAGTCTGGTATGGGTTAAAAATTTTGGTTTAGCAGCAGATGATTGAGGTTTAGAGTAAGGTTGCAGATGTCTGTTTTAATTTAATTAAATCCATGGCGCGCCCTACCCTTGTTGCAATATTCAGAGCCCAATATCAGTCCATAAATTCTAACAGATTATTGCATTCTTGACTTGACACGCCAATTTAGATGCTGGACTTTTTCGTCGCTCAAAATCATATTTCATTGTGCTTTAAATTAATTGCATAATTTTCTGTAACCGAAACCCATTATTTAATCCCGTGTCGCTAACACCTGTGTCGTTACCATCTATTTTTAGACACCAACTTAACCCGTTGAGCCGGACCAATAAAAGGGTCCAAGACTAACACCAAGCCTACACCATTCATGACCTTTGTGTCACTCTCAATTAAGATCCCATATGCCCCCATTTAATTTAAGAGCATATGACAATTTATTCTAATTAAATTGGGGATACCAACTTTGACTAATCCTATTTTAATCTTAATTTAATTCCAATGCCCATTTATTTAAGCCCATGCAAAACACACAACACCCACTCACCCTACAAAATACGAAACACCAATTACCCTACAATTTTTCAATTATTTTATGTGTTTGTGCAAATATCCAAACTTAAGGGGCTAAATTACAAATGTTGTAACATATGGCATAACCTCATTGGTCAAGGCTAAATGAACAAGCCACCCCACTCTTTGATCGGTCAAGCTTTCCCCTCCCTCTCATTTGGATGAAGAATTAATTTCTCCATATGAAATCTCCACCACCTATTTGAATAGGGCTCATCATCACCATCCAACCCCCACACACTTCCCTATTTATTGTCTCCATCACCACACACAACCCCTTGCCGACCCTAATTCTAATACCTAGAGAAACCCATCCCCTCTCTCTTCTTTCTCTTCTACATTGCACCTGTAGCCTTACCCTCCGGACCACTGTGCTCGTCGATAGGTCGAGCCCGTCTCTTACGAGCTACTTCAGCCTTACCCTCCGGCCAACCGACTGCAGCCAAGCCACTCCGGCCACCCATGAGCTTCTCCCTGCACCACCGTTCATCTTATCCGGCGAGATTCACCCGCACCTCCCCTACATTGCATCTTCTCCGGCGAGATCCACCCGCACCTCTCCTCCACTGCATCTTCTCCGGTGGGCCAGCAGCTTCTTCCAACCACGACTTCATGCCATTACCGCCACCTCCACGAGCTAATATCCGGCCAGCTTCCTCCCAACCATCACTGCCACGAGCATTTTTTGCTGACTTCCCACCACTCCTGTCCGTTCCACCACTACCTGCTGTGATCTCCGATCACCTCTTCTCCGGTGGGCCATCCTCCACTCCGACTTCACCACCGGCCAGCATCGCCACCTCGTCGAGGTGAACCTCTCCCCCCTCTTTATATTTTTATATAAGTTGGTATGTATAATTTTTAGTGTAGTGCAAATAAATCTTGTGTTTAATGAGGTATGATTAGGGTTTAATGTAGTGTTTAGGGTTTATTTACATAAGTATTAAAATGAAATTAATGGATATACATGAGTTAGGGTTTGAGAATAAATGGATCTTTGTTTAGGGTTAGGTTATATGAAATTGTTATGAAATATATGCATGGGTAGAAAATATAAGGAAATTAATTAGGGTCTTTGTATATGCATGAGCTTAGGGTTTATTGACGTGTTTAAGGGTTTAGTTCCTTGTAATGCATGCAATGAGGATAAAATACAAGGTTAAAATTTAAGGCATTGAATATATATTGAGTTTATGATATTGGAATACAATGAGATGTTAGGGCATTTCAATTAATATATGCATTTGATTATTGTAGTTGAGCAGATTAAATTATTACAAAATAATACTATGATTTATCATCGAGGGACAGTTGATTTATTGTGAAATGATGTGTGGTATCAAATAATTAATCGGTGATTTGGGGACTAAAA
The DNA here is from genome assembly GCA_036927795.1 of Iris macrosiphon. Taxonomy (NCBI): domain Eukaryota; kingdom Viridiplantae; phylum Streptophyta; class Magnoliopsida; order Asparagales; family Iridaceae; genus Iris; species Iris macrosiphon. Next base: position 69,048,937 of record JAYESA010000018.1, on the reverse strand, counting down.
ATTTATGATGGGTTTAGTTGAAGAGTAGTACTTATTGTGAATGGGTAATGATGATATAAAACGGAAGGTTTAATAAATATTAGTTATTTATTTAAGGATGACAGTAAATATACATGTTAACATCGGTGCACACCGAGGTAAAATTTAAGGAATAAACATGCATGAAATACCAATGAAAACTTTGATAAATATAGTAGGATTGAGGACAGTTTGATGATATTGTACAGATGATTAGTTTGATTTGATGTAACGTACCAGTAGTCAACCTTGGTCAACCCTCTAGCGTCGTGTCCCTGTAAGTTGTAGCTGAGTCTGAGCATATATTTAGAAATGTGTCATATCCCTGTTTATCGTGTGATAGTTTATTGATTGGGTTTGTATCTCATCTCTAGGTACTACGGGACTTGCCGACTCGGACGTGGTACCGGATCCCCATCTTCAGCAGCCGAAAACAGGCAAGTGTACCTTGCCACCCTGTATTTCAGTTATAGATATTTATTGTTTCATTATGTATATTGTGCGCGTGTTTTATTAAGATTGTTGCTTCGTATTCGGATCACAACAGGGTATAGACGTTCGTCGTAACGTATTATAATGGATGCTAGATATTTTTAACACCTCGATGTACGTTCCTGAGTATATCGTCACCCCAGGACACATTCATACACTGTTATTGTGCCAGATTTCCTGTATCCTGATACTGATATCATGACTGGAGACTGGGAGAATCTTAGGATCACGTTTGTTGATAGTTACTCCTGTGCGAAGAGACTGCTAGATAGAGGTTCAGGTTCAACGCACAATCGTTGACCACTTGGGAAGGGGAAGACAGTTACTAGACGTTTGGGCTCCTCTGTACGCATTTTATATATGTATATCCTATTGATGTAGTATTCCTGTATTCGGAGTAGTAGTATCACCCGTGTGACTCTGTGCTCGGAGCTACGGTACGCCCCGTTTGTCTCTGTGTTCGGAGCTACAGTTTTATTTTGGATAGCCCACATGTCAAACATCGTCTTTAAACTGTGTCTCACTTGTTTGGTTATGATAGATTACCCCATCATTATACTTGTACCTTCTGTTATACTTGGCATATTGTATTTTTGTACCTTGTTACTTCCCACTAAGGACCTGGTTCCCTTCCAGGTTTAGGCGAGGAGGATTATCCAGAGGAGTACGGTTCGGGTACATATCTAGCAGCAGGACCCATTGTCGAGGACGAGGTCATCCTCGAGGACTTTGCCTGATCACTGGTAATGACTCTATCCTTGGGTCGGTATTATTATCTAGCTATTTGATGCCGTTTCAAGTTATCCTATTGCTTACTTCCATTCCAGTATTTTGTACTAGCGGTTTTGTTCCTGTGTGACTACTCTATTATGTGTACTATGATATATTATCTCGTGATATTTCCTTTTTGCACATTAGTTGTTATGATTACCTCTATGTGCTCTTATAGCTATTGCATATGAATAAGATTTAGATTCACTATTTATATATTATGTGTTGGGTTATTCATTGTACTTTACAGCTTAGGTGCACTCCGACGGGCCAATTAAATTGGGATGCCCGCCAAAGTATACTGCTGGCCATTGCCACGTGACTCGGTTTCTTATCTTTGGAACCGGGGCGTGACATACATTCTCTGATAGTTTCTCATTTATGATATCATCTATGTTCATTGTATCTAGTGTAGATATCCATGTTCTCTTGACACTATGGTTACACGGATTGTATATTCAGATCTCGTCTTGAGATGTTATTCTTTGGTATATGGTGTATATAGTGCAAATCTTGTTTCATTGGTTATCTTGTACATGTACAGATACTGATTCTTGGGAAGAGTCGCTATCTTCTTGGGAAATCTTGTGCTGTAGCATACCGTGGTTGAATCTATTATACCAGTCGAGGGTGGGAAGTACTTTAGTATAGATATATGATTAATACCCCTATTGTATCAAGTACTGTTACGGAATAGTGTTAATCATACACTGCACATATGATTTGCCAGGCCATATATATTATATCATGTTTCTAAGCCGATCACATGTTAAAGCTAGTACTCACACACTTAGTTATTAGTATTCTTGTTCATTGGCATATTATTCATTATTGTGTTCATTCCAGTATTTCCTTATTGTATATATCTCTCGTATCTGTTGTGCATCTTGTATATTCACATCTATTTATAGTTATATAGTTTTTATCATTGATTAAAACTGCTATTAGAGATGTACTCTGCTCCTTTCCTGACTGGATATATTTTTTCCAGATGACACTAAGGAGTGGTATCCTACATATTATGGACCTCAGGATGTTGTGGGCTTAGAGTCAGAGACTCTAACTCAGGAGGGACTTATCCCGAATGAGTCAGATAACCCGGGCTTAGTACCTCATTAGTATTTTTTATACTGGATTTGTCTCCTGCTTATTTGTTAGTATTCTTTCAGACTCATTGATGTATTATTTTAGACTCATGAGTTGTATGTGACTCTTTCTATTCTTTTATCTGATTTGTGATCATTTCCATCTTAGTTATGTGATTGAGTATATTATTATTATTGGTGGCTCAATATATTGTTAGATAGATTATCCAGACAGCGTTCTACTGTCGATTATGCGGCATAGGCTGGGCATTATTTCCAACTTGCATCCTTACATCGGGTGCGGCTCATGACAGATATCTCTCTCCCTCTCTCTTTATATTTATATATATATATATACACATATCAAAAACCCTAACCTTAATCTCTAAACCCTAACCTTACCCCAGGCCCGATGACCTCAGCCCAACGCCACCACCCCCGTATCGACCTCAGCCCAGCGCCACCGCTGCCGTTCGCGTGTGCGTCGCGCGTGCACATGTGCACTGTCTCGAGCCATCTTCAAGGTATCTTATCTTCTCCATCTTTGATTCTTTTTGCGAGCGGTTTATCTGTATACCTTCACAACCTAACCCTCTAGGATTTTTATTCAAATGGGATGAGTTTTCATGTCCCAGATTGGTCAAAAAATTGACCGGAAAATGGCCAAAAAACTGACCAAAATAGTCTTAAAATTTCAACCCGAACTCCCATGTTCACACCCAATTTGCCCCCAAACTATTCAATATTTTTAAAAACTAATTGAAGGATTTTCTTCTCAATATAACTGAGAATTTTTGTGTTCTTTTAGTTTTTATTAATTCGTTATATGTGTTAAATTATTTGACCTCCAAAACGACCAAAAACTTGATTTTTTAAAACTTAAAATTTGTGATACGGAGTGCGCCCTGCCAAACGGGAGTGCCTCATCATATACCAATTGCACCAAAAGGCGCGTATGATATATCCTGATGTGTGGGCTATCGTAGAAGCTGATTCGGGCGTGTGTGCGCGTCGGAATCAACCTGTATCCGTAAAAAGTCCCCATATTGTGACTTTTGTAAAATATCACACCATTTTGTGTACGCTCGTCGGAATACGACGAAATTTGTGTCATTAGATTCGTGGTATCACGCTGGTCCTATGACACAAGTTTTATAAGATTCTGAGAGTTGACCAAGCCACCAATTCGCGGGCCCGATAGTTTGACTTTAAGGGCAAATTTGTGATCGGCTCACCGGAATCCAAAATTGGACATACCATTGAGTTTGTATTGATGTTTAGAATTTGTTTGACCTATAATTTGTCCTATTTAGAGACCTTTACCTCTGGCACACTTTTTGGTACAAAGTGGCCCATAAGTGGACCCGTTTTGACCCAAAATTATTGTTTTGTCCCTGTGTCCAAATTGGACGAAAGGGTAGGATTTTTTGACTATATCGCTTATTCTGGAAACATTGGTGATGTTTATTTCAGCATCTGGAGACGTTCATTCGGAGACTATAGTTTCCGATCCTATGTACTTGACATCTGGATGCTTACACTGTACAACTTTCTTGCCAGGCAAGTATACCTTGCCATTGTACTGTGATTTATATTCTATATGATGCATGCATTTTATTTTTGCCATTTAGTTCATATATTTTAACTGCTATATAAACTGCGCATCCAAGAATAACTTCGGTGCAATGACGGTGGCGTCGTATTTTATTTTTATTATATATTATGCATATTGATCTAGTTTTATAAGACCACCACATGATCATGAGGCATTCTTATGTTTATTTGGCCATGACACATTTGTTACACGAGTTATGAGTCTCATATAGATCACGGACTTACGTATTGACTGATCATCGGTACGTGTGGGACGTGCGATAGAAAATAACTGATAATAGAGATATGTTAAAAGACTTGGCAGTTATTAGAGGTATTATCGTGTCATGGATATGACATACTTAGAGCATAGGGTGGGGAGGACAACGAGTAAGGCATTTGGGCTCCTTTGTACTTTCCTTGTGTAACCCGTATGCTCCGTCGGAGATGCGCGGTCATGATGACCCCTATATTATCAGGCGGTATTTGACGTTCAAAAGATGTCATGCTTTGTAGGCCCATGATTCTCCGAGAGAATCATGCCAATCTCATTTTTGCCAGATAGCCCACTTGTTGGAAATTTGTTCTCAAAGTGCATTCACATAGATGGTTAGATGACCTTTTTGGATATTTATTTTTAGTACTTTATTGGCATGCTTCTATGTATCTTGTTACGTCTCTCTGAGGACCTGGTCCATTTTCAGGTGTAGACGATCATGACTATTCGTAGGAGCATGGATCAGGACTTGCTACTCGATTCTTTTTCGAGGAGGTCTTCTCTTTGAGCCTCATTATTCATTAGATGTACTTATTTTGTTTCTCTTATGTTCTACTTTGGTAGTGGATTTATCTCCACCCAACTACTTGTTTGTATCATGCATCTTATACTTGATTCAGTTATATAGTTGATTGGTTATTCATTTATATTTGATTCTGTGGATGAGATTTAGTTATGCCCTGTGACTTATGACAAATATATACCACTTATGAATTATTGTTCATAATACAACATACGTATGTGTATAGTTTCCATATATTGGAGTCTTCATATACATACGGCTGGCATACGTATTCCTAGTCCTACGTATTCCTAGTCCTACGTATTTTGGGACTGGAACGTGACATATTTTTAGTGGTAGTCCATGCAGGTCGAGAGTATATTATCTCGGTTAAGTTACTGTACCGAGCAAGCCTGCACCTAGGATTAGAGCATAGGATCTCATCCACATTTGACTATGACTCACCTTCCTTCCAATCTATTCTATTTAAATAATTGCATCCTGCTTGATTCATGTACTTCCCTAATAGTTTCTTGAGTATAGCCTTCTGCTAGAATATAGAAATCCTTGTTGTTAGGATGATAGTTAGGGTAACTTTCCTATTGAGAATACAACTAGAATATTGCCACATCACTAAGTTAGCATACCTAATGAACCCTAGCATCTTTACATGTAGATTAATTGACCATTATCCTTTGATATATTTATGAAGGACTTGACAGTAGTATAGACACTACTAGGGTTAGTTAGAAATTTGACTATATTATTTGACCCTAGTATCGAGGAACCAATAGAAATCCAAGGTTGAATATTAGGACTAAACCTAACTTTCATAGTGAGATAGTTCTAGAGAAATATAAATTTAGATTCTTGTCTTGGTATTAGCAGAACAGTACCTTAGGAAACCAAGAGGAATGAATAGAATATTTTCCTAGATCATACCTCGAACACAGAGATTAGCATACCACATTTCCCTTAGGAAACTATGATATTATCAAGAGTCTCTCTATTTAATTTTATATCTTGTTCGTCCGAAACCTTAACACTCTCTATTTGTGCGAGGACTAAAATTTTCCTCCAACTTTTAATTCGTGCCACCTAACCCTTCTGATTGTAATCCAAGTAATTTTCTTTTATGTTAGAATATATAGTTTGCTAGGATTATAGTTGTAATCTTGAATTTTAAAATTATGTGCTTAGTAGTTAGAACTTGCTAGTTGAGTTATTTATTTGGATTATTATTTTATAATTATCCTTTAGTTTTAAATCAAGTAATTTGTTCCACATATCTCCATACAGGTTATATCCTCTTTCACTTGAGAGCCAGTAACTTTTTTATTCTTAATATTAGCAATTTTTTCTATAAGAACTATGATTAAGACTTAAGATGACCATTACCTATGGAGTTTTATGATGCAATAGGTATTATGCCATAATCTCCCGCAAGCTCAATAGTCTTCGCTGAACGTGAAATCACCACGTTGCAGCTCTCCCGCGGGACAATCGTTCTCTTCGGGACGTGATGCCGTACGAGCCTGGAGTTGCGCTCGTACAAGGCGATGTTGTTAAAAACCAAAGTTATCATCGAAACAACCAAGTTACAGCGGAAGTCGTTTTGTGTACCAAGCACACATCAGAGTAATACGCAGCGAAGCTCTCGATAGGGTCCAAATGAAATGCCCCGAAGGCAATACCACAAAGGCGATGCCACGGAGATGATGAAATGCTCTTTCTCTTTTCTCTAGCCCACAAAGGTACTTATAGTTCATACATCTTGTCCCGTATATCCAAGCAGTGCCACTATGCCTGCGTACCTGAAATATTGCCCACAAACGTGGGTCAGTACACAACCGTACTGGTGAGCGGGGTAACCCACTCGCCTAAGCCGACACTAAGTAAAATAGTGAATACAAACAGGTATATGGTGATCTTTCTAGTTGAATCCTAGATTCGTTTCATGGCATATGAATGACCTGTTAAGAAAAGTTGTAAAGCAGTTTACGCATGCAAGCATTAAATCTTAAACCAATCGACAAGCATAAATATAACCAACCTGAAGGTTACTAGCATGCAACCCGTCCTACTCAATGCCATCGTTCGCACGATAACATATCGAACCATTCCCAAGCCTCAAATATCTATCCTCAATCAAAGTCTATATCCCAATCTCGAGTGCACACTCTTGCCGAGGCAAGGTGGCCGCGCCTACACGAAAGCCAAACCAACAAAAGAAAAGCAAGCCAACTCTTAAGCTATATGAAGTCACTGGCTAAGCCATACAGGACATATCTCAAGCATTACGACGCGCCCTATCAGCCCGGAATGCAAGCCCCGCTGGAGGTCCCATAATGTATTGTGACTAGCACGAATCAAATATTTCCCTCCGGATCGAAATGGCTCCAGTGCCCCGGATCAATACCGTTTCGAGGAAATGCCAAAACTTGTGCACAAGTTGTCCGTGACATACAAACACAAGTAGGTATGACGAGAGGATCGAACATTCTCGCCCCACCAAGCGATCCTAGACTCGTTCAACCGATATCCAACCAAAACATCCATAACCATTCTTCCAACATATCCCCAAGGATTCTAAATCTCGACCTCAACATATAGCCCAAGGCACCAAAATACCCATAGGCACAATCTCTCAAGTTGTACCCAAGTTATGCCCATATTTTACATTGCCGCTTTGCAGCAATATATTCTGAATTGGTGCAACACCCATGCTCAAAGCAATCCCATGGCCCAATGCCATTTCAGTGGCACAATGCCCCATTCATGGCATGATGCCCCATCAAGCGGCACAACACCCTCGCCGATGCAGTTGTTCGATTTTGAACCATAACTGCTCGCTTTGTAAAACAAAGCGACCAAGTGATACTCGTACACAAATGCACGCTCGCTCGCCCAAATTCTCGATAATCCCAACGCCTTAATGTATTATTCCAACTTATTCAAGGATAATCCCAAGTATCCAACTGACTGCCTCAAATGCATAATCCAACTATCGCTCCAACTATCCAACGCATAAATCATTTTAAGCCACAATCCTACCAAGCCAACGACGTACACTCTATGCACGCCTTAGTGTAGTGTTTCCCGAGTTTCAGCCCAAGTATTCAAGCTTTTTACGTGTTTTCCATATTATTAGGCATAAAAGAGTAGAGAAGAAGTGAAAGAGCCCACTCATAATTTTTGATCCCGTTAGGCATCCTGTCCTGCCGATACGGCCAATTCTTTGAACCCGTGGTCCGATGCAAGCGCGATCTACTCAACTGGTATGACCGTGCGAGTAGACCGTGCTCTCCAAATCATCCGACCGATCAGACTAAGAAAGACGGCATTATCGCTCCCATCCTGCTATCTCAGTACTGTTCTGAACGAACACCTGATTTTTATCGACCCCGCTAGCCATCTGCATATTGAAACCAACTCAATCTGTACTTCTTCCCAAAATCCAACAATTCAAATATAACCAGCATTTGATTTATTCCATCCGACTCAGCGTAACGCACCGAGCGGTTGTGGGGCGTTACAATAGGATACCCTAATAGGTACCAAGATCTTTTCTCGTGTACCCCAACAAGAGTTTCTACTTTATCCCCACAAGGCAGTTCAGTATTAGTTTATTCTTTTAAGTTTGGTAGTATGCCTCACAACATAGTATCACATAGTCATTTTGATCCATTAATGAAGTATAATTGAATAACATTAACTATATGCTAGCATAAGACGATAGTGTTTATCTAGACTGTAGAACTTAGAGGCCCATACTCCCATTTGGTCGACTAGGGACTTAGACAAGGAGTTAGTATGGCAACTGTAGAGGCACAACACCGGACGAGTCTTATCTTTTTTGTAAACTTGAATTATTCTGTACTTTCTTTCTTCATAATCCAGCGTACTTAAATTTTCTGAACTACCTCGACCTATGCTGCTATTATAGCCTAGTTTTGCAAGCTTACTCTGTTATCGAGCTTATTCATGACATATGTATTATTGGGTGCACACAATAATATAATTGTATAATCAGAATCAGTGTATTATGGTCTAGCTAACCTTAGTGCACTTGGTTCGCTCTTCGCATAACTACTTTACGTGGATTGAGATATAGTTGACTCAGCTTGTTAGACGAATATACTTGCCCTCTAGACAGGTCAGAGCATATTATATCAGGTACATAATTGTTCTGATATGAACATGCGAATAAGAATTTACAAAAATAGGATTTTAATCCACAACTGCCTTGACAACTCCCGTTTGAATTCTTTAATCGCTTTGAACCCCGTACTTGTACTCTATCACCTCCTCCTTGAATTCTTTATCATTGTTTTTCCGTCTTTCCCTATTTTGGAAAGACCAAATCTAGTGCTTGGTATAAGTTTGATATACAGAGAGTACTAGATATACCCCATAGGCCAATCATATTTCTTGGCGACTATCTTTTGTAATTAAGGGTACATCACATGTGATATATTTGATATTAAAACTTTTGAGGATTGAATAACATGATTAAATAATTTGAGGAAGCCTTTCTTAAATGTATAGCCTTATGTGATAGATGGATAAATTCTAAGTTGGGTAGAAATTGTATTATCAACTTGAGGTGAATTTCTTTTAGATTGTGATCAAGTAAAATTATATTAAGAGATTTAAGTCACTTTAATTTTGAGAAATTTTTTTAGAAGAATGATTAAGACGATGAGGATTTGATGAATTTTGAAATCTTGATATTGTGGACCAAATATTTATAAATTGAGCACATGATTTAATTTTGAGTATTAGAGATTGAACCAATAATTTAAATTTTGAGGAAATAAATAAATAAATAAATAAATGATAGAACTCTAAATATATACATTGATGGAGTGAGTTTAAAATTTTATAATTTGATGATTTGAATTAAAAGTTGAATATTGATTGTTGGATCATCTATTTGAAATATTGAGAATGGAAATTGAGTTTAAAATTTGATGAGTACAGAATTCTTACGTTGAGAATAGGAATAAGATTTGATTAGAATTGTTTATTGTTCAAAGTTTAGAAGAGATTATGATAGTTAAAAAATATGATATAAAATTTGAAGTGGGTTTGACTTAAATTTGGATGTTGATGATTTAAAAATCGAGAATATATTACAATAGGTTGAATTTTGATTTAAACAGTGGTTATTTTAAATTTGAAGTAATTACGATGGATTTAAAAATATTTTATATTTTAAATTTTTGTAAGAGAATGCGATTGACTTATCTTATATACGAATGTGAAGGATTTAGCAAATTATGCCTTATTTTTAATTTCGATGACAAAATTCTTTTAAGTTGCGTAGATTGTAATCCCCCACCCAAAAATAGGTATTTTGTGTGTATTTTATATTTCTTGTATTTGTTTTAGATTATTTTTTAAATAATTAATCCCAATAATTTAATTAGGATATTTTACCGTGGTTTAGACAATAATAATGTAGGATGGCCCCAAAATCTATATCATCCTTCATAGGAATTAGCCTACATAGAAATACTACTTGTGGGATCTTTTCGTGGCAAAAAATTCAATCCCTAGGTGTTAGTATGACATTAGTGTAACGAACATAGATTAATTATTAAATATTTAGATATTATATATATAATTTAATTTTGGTTATTTTTTAACCCCAAATTTCTACATTTAGCATCCCATAATTCTCCTTGCCAAGTTAGACATTTTTTCTTTTTATAGATGTGCATATTATTTACTATTAACCTATTTTGTGGATAACCATTTAATTAATTACTTATTTAATTAGATAATACAATTATTTGATTTATTATAACTAGATAAATTTCTAATTATTAATTATAAAATATTTTGGGTGTAGTAATGTATTAAAGCTTTACAAAGTAATTTTTTAGAAATTATTTTATGTGCAAATATTATTCTTGAATTTTTAACCTCATTTATATATGTGAATATATATAAATAAATATACAGTTATAATAATAATACTGTTAGTGATAATAATAATAATAATAATAATAATAATAATAATAATAATAATAATAATAATAATAGTGGTAATAAAAGAAAAAGAAAAGAAATGACAATAATAATAAATATATTAATCCTAAAACCTTAATTAAAAATCTACTTAAACTTATTCATATAATAACTAACCCCCCTCCTTATTTCCACAGAACCCATCCCGCGGATATCTCTCTCCCTCTCTCTTTATATATATATATATATATATATATATATATATATATATATACACATATCAAAAATACTAACCCTAATCTCTAAACCCTAACCCTACCTCAGCCCCGACGACCTCAGCCCAGCGCCGCCGCCGCCGCCGTCCGCGTGTGCGCCGCGCGTAAGCATATGCACAGTCTCGAGCCATCTTCAAGGTATCATATCTTCTCCATCTTTGAATTTTTTTGCGAGCGGTTTATCCGTGTACGTTCATAACCTAACCCTCTAGGATTTTCATTAAAGCGAAACTAGTTTTCGTGTCCCAGATTGGTCGAAAAATTGACCAAAAAATGGCCAGAAAACTGACCAAAATAGTCCAGAAATTTCAACCCGAACCACCATATTGCCACCAACCTATTCAATATTTTCAAAAACTAATTATAGGGTTTTCGTCTTAATATAACCAAAAATTTTTGTGTTCTTTTAGTTTTTATTAATTTGCTTTATGTGTTAAATTATTCGACCTCCAAAACGACCAAAAACTTAATTTTTTAAAACTTAAAATTTGTGATACGGAGTGTGCCCCACCAAACGGGACTGCCTCATCACATAAAAATTGTACCAAAAGGTACGTATGGTATATCTTGATGTGTGGGCTTTCGCGGAAGCTGATTCGGACATGTGAGCGCGTCGGAATCAACCCGTATCCGTAAAAAGTCTCCGTATCGAAACTTTTATAAAATACCACACCATTTTGTGTACGCTCGTCGGAATGTGACAAAACTTGCACCATTGGATTTATGGTATCACGCTGGTCCTGTGACCCAAGTTTCACGCAATTCTGAGACAATTGACCAAGTCACCTATTCGCGGGCCCCACGGTTTGACTTTAAGGGCAAATTTGTGATCGGCTCACCAGAATCCAAAATTGGACATACCATTGAGTTTGTATTGATATTTAAAAAAAAATTGACCTATAATTTGTCCCATTTAGAGACATTTACCTTTGGGACGCTTTTTGGTGCAAAGTGGCCTACGTGTGGACCCGCTTTGACCCAAAATTACAGTTTTGCCCTTATATCCAAATTGTACGAAAGGGTAGACTTTTCTGACTATTTCGCTTATTCTGGAAATGTTGGTGATGTTTATTTCAGCATCCGGAGATGTTCATTCAGAGGCCATAGTTTCTTATCCCTTGTGCTTGACATCTAATGCTTACACTATACAGCTTTCTTGTCAGGCAAGTTTACCTTGCCATTTTACTATGATTTAAATTCTATATGATGCATGCATTTTATTTCTGTCGTTTAGTTCATATATTTTAACTGTTATATAAACTACACGTCCAAGAATAACTTGGGTGCAACGACGGTGGCGTCGTATTTTATTTTTATTATATATTATACATGTTGACCTAGTTTTACGATACCACCATATGATCCTGAGGCATTCTTATGTTTATTTGGCTGTGACATATTTCTTACACAAGTTGTGAGTCTCATATATATCACAGACTTACGTATTGACTGATTATCGGTACGTGTGGGACGTGCGATATAAAATAAATGCTAGTAGAGATATGTTAGAAGACTTGGTAGTTATTAGAGGTATTATCGTATCATGGATATGACATGCTTAGAGCATGGTGTGGGGAGGACAACGAGTAAGGCATTTGGGCTCCTTTGCACTTTTCTTGTGTAACCCGTACGCTCCACCAGAGATGCACGGTCATGATGACCCCTATATTATCATACGACCCCTGACGTTCAAAAGACGTCATACTTTATAGGCCCCTGATTTTTCGAGAGAATCATGCTAATCCCATTTTGGCCAAATAGCCCTCTTGTTGGAAAGTTGTTCTCAAAGTGCATTCACATAGATGGTTAGATGACCCTTTTAGATATTTATTTTTAGTACTTTATTGGCATGCTTCTATGTATCTTGTTACGTCCCTCTGAGGACATGATCCCTTTCCAGGTGTAGACGATCATGACTATTCGCAGGAGCATGGATCTGGACTTGCTACTCCATTCTTTTTCGAGGAGGTCTCTCTTTGAGCCTCATTGTTCATTAGATGTACTTATTTTGTTTCTCTTATATTCTAGTTTAGTAGTATATTTCTCTCCACCCAACTACTTGTTCGTATCAAGCATCTTATACTTGATTCAATTATATAGTTGATTGGTTATTCATTTATATTTGATTATGTGGATGAGATTTAGTTATGCCCTTTGACTTATGACAAATATATACCACTTATGAATTATTGTTCATAATACAGCGTACGTATGTGTATGGTTTCCATATATTGGAGTCTCCATATACATACGGCTGGCATACTTACGTATTCCTAGTCCTACGTATTTTGGGACTGGGGTGTGACATAGAGTTTAAGATAGACTTTCACATTTAATGCAGTATCTCTCGAAGGTTCATGGAGGAGATCACGCATAATTAATTTTGTGATCATAAAATGACAATTCTCATCATGACTAAAGTTTAGTCAACATGGCCAAAGTCTACCACAAACAGAGATACACGGGTACAAAATGGCAAAACACAGTAGAGTTGGCGCATTTTTGCATACATCAGAAGAGTGCACGCATTTCTCTCTCTCTCTCTCTCTCTCTCTCTCTCTCTCTCTCTCCAAATCGATAATGGGCGATTTAGGGTTCGAGACAAACTTTCATATTTAATTCAGGGAAAATGGCCCTTTTTTGTACACATCAGAAGAGTGCACTCTTTTACTCTCTTAAATCGACAGCGGACGGTTAAGAGTACGAGACAAAGTAGGAATTTAATGCAGTATCTCTTGGAAAAATGTAAAGAAGATCACGTCCAATTAATGTTGCGATCTTGAGAAGATAGTAGTATCATGATAAAAGTCTAGTGAGCATGGCCGAAGTCTACCACAGTAGCATCATGACAAAATTCTAGTCAGCATAGCCACATACGCAAGTGCAACAAATCACAACGAGGATTGTTCATTCAGTACGCGCCGTAGAAAGGCTATAAATACGTACGGATCAGTGTTATCCCAAGAAAAGGAGAAAAAAGGACAAAGACAAAAGAACTCTTTTCCAAAACCTTACTACAACCTACTTCTCCAGTGATTGAGATTTGGCCTTTCTTTCTCATGTGTCGGGTGGTCCAAGGAGTAAAGTAGTCGACCGCAGACCAGATTTCTATAGCTATAATTTTCCAAAACTATTGTACTTTGATTTTCGTATATGATCTTTTATACACTTTTAAACAGTTTATAATAAGCAAGATAGCTTTGAAGGAAAAACGTACACTATTTTATTGTCTTTTCTCTCGACTCCTACCATATATTTCTTCGCAAGCAAACAGAAGCATACGACAGAGTTCTTGCTAAGTGCATCATCCAGTTCTTCCTAAAGGCGCATCCTCCCTAAATGACAGATGGCAGTGACCATTAATGAGGCTTATAATCGTGTGTGTAAAAGCATAGAAAAATCTAAGTCCATGCGCCTATAAACAACTATGCGCCCAAGAAATAAATAGACAGATTCAGTGAAGTCAGGCCGCATATACCCAAATATTCAAACAGTATGCGCCATGAGGCCCATGCAGCATCCAAACCAAAACAAAGAAAGTTCTCCGTCTATGCAACCAATAAATCAACCACATACGTTACTATGACACAAAATTAATTGCTCTGGATGCTTCATAGTCTGTGCAGGCGACGGTTACAAGACAAACGTCAGTGCCTAGGTTATCGTCATTAGTAATTTTTATCAGTATACATATGTGCAGTGACACGTGTATATGTGACGAATTTCCTTAGACGGCAGGAAGCAGTGATCCCCCTATGCAGCATCGATCTTTCCTTTATTCGGCATAGTCTTATGTGGCAAACCATTCTTATTCTACATGGCAGAGCATTGATTATGCGACAGAACGGTTATGAAGTTGAGAAGATTATGGGCATTTAAGTGTCTATATATTTTAAATTATTGATGGCAAACCATTTACAAATGACAATGAGCATTTAAATACAGATTATGGATCGTTGTAACACATACCACATGTCAAGTCGATCGGGTTATGCGTATACATTCGGAACTGGGTTATGCGCCTCATCAATCATAAAAGCCTATGCGGCAAGCCAAAAATCTTATGTGCCAAAGCCAGAAAGCAGTGACTTTTCAAATTCAGACGCATGGCCGTTACAATGTGAATGGCTATAAATAGCAGGGTCATATGCTTCCCAAACTCATCGAAAGTTGAGTACTTTTGAGCCAAATTGATGTTCACCTTGCCTGTAAGCCAAGAGATGCAAGTATTTTTTTCAATCTTCATTTTCGGGTAGTCAATGGAGTAAAGAAGTTAACCGTAGCCTTGATATCCATCGCTACAATCTCCAGATATTTTATACTTAGAATTCATTGTTTTTAGGATTCTTTTGTACTTAATTAAATTTCTCAAATAAAAGTTATTGAACTTTTGTTAATGGAAACATTGTGCACGTGGTGCTGAAAGTTATTAAACTTATGTTCCTGCGTGACGTCAGCCACAACCAAGACGTAGTCTTAGGCGCATGACACATGTCAAGTCGACCATGGCATGCACGCTTGTCTGACCGAATCTCGTAGACAATTACAGTGGGGATCACATACGCCAACTATGATTTGATGCGCCAACGTCTGAAAATAATATTTTTTTAGAAATAACACGCACATGTCCAATTCAGTACAAATGGCTAGAAATAATAGGGACATGTGCTTCCCAAGGGACATGAGGCTATAGACTTGAGAGCCCAATTGTTGTCTTTCTTACCAGTGAGCTGAGACTTAGCAATTTTCTTTCGTAGGTCGATTGTAAACGGAGTAAAGGAGTTAGCAGCACAACTCGATCTCCATCGTTACACTTTTCCAGATTCTTGTACTTAGGAATTCGTTGTAATCTTCTATATACTTTATTTATTTGTAATTTGCAATCAAGTTAGTAAAACTTTTTTGTGATGGAAACAGTAGCACTTTCCAAAATATGTTTGGATAAAGTCCTTTTTGTCCCCAGCAAGTGAGAATGATAACTTTCAATATTTGGATAGAAGTAACTCCTTGTCACACCAGTCCCAAATTACGTAGGACTAAGAGTACATAACATGTCAGCTATGTATCAAGTGGACTCCAGCCTAACTCAAATATGTATATGATGTCTATACTATAATATCATATCTAGCATGCCAAGTCAACTACATCTCAATACACATAAAATAGTCATACGAGGAGCAAACCAAGTACACCAAGGTAGATCAAACTATAATATACCAATTATGATTATACAAATGTATTAGTGTGGACCCCCAATTATACATATATCATGAGCAAGCTCGATAAAAGACTAAGCTTGCAAAACTAGGCCATACAGCAGAATAAGTCAACAATAAATAAATAGATTAATCTTATCAAAATCTAATAGACGTTCGGTGGAGACAAATCCACTACTAATAGATAGAAAATAATGGCAAAAGAATAAACTAAGTCTATATTAAGACTACGATGGATCAATCTCTACTTCAACCACCAAAAGGTGCAACTGTGCCATGACCTGCTCCATGTTGCTATACTGAACCTGGAGAGATCACTTGGTTAAAAATTCGGATCCATGTCCTCAGAGGGACGTAACAAAATACAATAAAAATATGCTAAAAGTACAGTAAATAAACATGCAAGAGTGACAAGGAAATAAATATAAGAGAAATAACTAAGATACGAGGAAGTACACATCTAAGACAGTAGCATGCCAACGAACATGATGCTATCAAACATGAGTTCAAGTAAATTAGGGTAACCACAACTCTATAGAAGATCATGGTCCTATAGAAAGTAGGCCAATAGGGACTCTCAATCTATAGTATGGCTCTTTCGCAGCCCAATAGGATCTCACGAATGAGGGTGGTAAAATGAACAAATCTCTATCATAGTACAATGAGTACTCACAATCGAGAGTGCTCAAAGTATAGTAACGCTTAATAATGGTATCCTAAACTACGAAGTCAAGTCAAACTTGAGTCAACTCAATCTCATCTCAAGTCAGGTCAAGTCTATGTAATACGAAGACACATTATCTGTAAACCTCCTGATTTTTTAGGAATTTTTAGAATGGATTTTTACAATTTTTCTGGAATTTTTTGGAATTTTTCTGTAATTAAAACTAAGTTAATTTAAAATTAAATGATTTTTAAATAATGTTAATTAATATTAAAATATTATGAAAATAATATTTTAGGGTATAAAATGAAAAATTAGACATAGAGTAATTTTTTGAGAATTTATTTGACCCCGGAAGCATTTTTAAAGACCTAAAAACTAAGTTTAAAATAAACCAAATTAAACCCGAAATTAAACCCGGTTCAAGTGACCAAAGCAACCCGAACCGGACCCGGTCTAGCTGAACCGGGCCCAACCCTAGCGGGTCGGATCCGGGCCCGTCAGCCAACCAGACCCGACCCGCTTCGACCCAAACCCGACTGCTACAGTGTACCCCAACCCTTTCCTCTCCCTCGACCCCGGCGATTCTCCTCCGTCGCAACCGCCGTGGCCCTCCGGCATCCCGTGCCGCTCTGGCTCCCTGCAACGCCCGCTGCTCCTCTTTCCTCCCCCGCAACGGCCACTGCTACGCCTCCCTTCCTCGCCCTTTAAAACCCCGAGCAGCTCTGGCCGAGCTTTTCCCTCAGCTGCCATGATCCCCCGCCTCCCCGTCTGAGCCCAGCCATCTTCTCCGGCAGCCCTGTCCTCCGCCCTCAACCCTGACCCGACCTCGTCGTCCTCTCGCAGCACCGCCTCAGCCGTCGACAACCCTCGAGACCCTCCGCAGAGCCGCCTCCGGCTGAATACCTCCGCCCCGAGCAGCACTGGTCGACGAAGAACCCAACGAGTCGACGGCCCAGCCGCCTCCGCGAGCTCCTCCGGCGAAGCCCTCGGCCGCAGCCCCCAGCTTCGGCCGCCCCAGCCACCGAAACCCTAGCAGAGTCTGAACCCTAGCTACAGTGCCGTGTCCCCTTGTGTCGTGTCTCCTCGCGGATACGAGAAATTCAGTTTTCGCGGAGCCCTGTTAAGCAACCGGAGGACTACCTGCAAATCCCACTGAGACCAGAGCTACAGTTGGAGTCAGAACCCCAGGCAAGTGTACCTTGCCAACCATGCAGTTTTTATTACTTATTTCTTTGACTTAATTAATTCTTGTACATGCTTAACCTAGGACCGTGTGATATTACTTAGCGTTCGATTAATAGTCGGGTGCCAACACCGTATGCGGAGTTGTGTAACGTCATCTAGAGATGGATATCGAGACCCTTTACATTCTTGTGCTTGCAATATCAAGTACGTTATAACCCAGGACACCTGACACTATTCATGAGACATAATCTTCCTAAGATATTTATGGTAATTCTGTATAGGTTACATGATTCATGACATAGATATTTTATGTGCTTAGCTATCATTATGACTTGCTGCATTAGTTATGATCTTGCGTGTCATGGACATGAGACGTATGATTACATTGGATGGGGAGAGACGCACAGACTACAGGCTGATTATATATATTTATTGCAGAGCCTTAGCCATTACAGAGCGAGGCCCACTACATAGTAAACTACATAGTAACTACATACTAACTACATAGTAAAACTATATAGTATTACTGCTACCGGCTCCCCGACACAGAGCTTGTAGTGGTCTCAACCTAAGTCTAATATTGCTCTCATTTTGCATATCACTTAGATGGTTACATAGTTTGCCCTATTGATATATTTTATATACTCTATTTATCTTGGCATATTGTTTCTTGTACCTTGTTACGTCCCTCTGAGGACCTGGTCCCTTGCCAGTTTTGCAGCATAGACCATTGTGGAGCCTGACTAGAGTTGCTAATGTGTGTTGCTTTGTCATACAGGAATTGGTGTCAGGTACTTATATCATTTCTTTCGGAGTATTGTTTATTATTCATATTGTTTTTTTCATCTGCTAATATATCCTAGTTTTATAGACTCATATTCCTTCCTCGAGTCTATTCGAGCTTATGGGTTACTGGCAGCCGACTTTAGCACATGTAGCTCATTCTTGTATATTCTGTTCATTGTGGATTGAGGCATAGATATTTATAGATAGTAACCCTTCTAGTACAGCTTATACTTATTCGAATCGGACCAGAGTCTGGTCGAATGCGTAGCTGGCATGTTACGTATTCCTAGTCCTACGTATTTTGGGACTGGGGCATGACATTATCCATCAAGTAATACGCACAAGGTGCAAATAGGTTACTATAAATTAGAGACGAGCATCATATATGGAAATAGTAAATAAGTGGCACAAAACATGTACAAGAACACATATGATAGAATATGAAAAGACTAGACATAAACAGAAATGAATAGAAATATCATGCATAATTACTGTGCAAGTTGGCAAGGTATCTTACAAGTTTTTGTAGGTGGTGTAATCACAATCTCAAGATGTGCAATCCAATCTACTAGCTATCCAATCATGTCATCATGTCGCGTACCCCATCGTACAAAATTTAGCACAAGTTAGATCTATAATTTCTACGAATACTAATGATCCTAAACAATCAATTTTCCTAAATTATTTACTAATAATTCTGAATAAAATTATTTATAATCATTCCTATATTAAGTTTTGATATATATAATAACTATGAATTTTCAGTCGTTAGGGTCATTTGCAAACAATGAATTTGTGGCACGCAAATCGAGGCATTCATTGACCAAAAATTCAACCAATATAAAAGCTAGATTTGTGTGTAAATTCTTATAGATTTTAGTACTAAATAAATACTTGAATCGACAGTTTTAACAAATCTCGAATTAGTAAAAAAGTTATGGGCAATATGGCTTATAGATGGTAATTTCGGTGGCTTACTAGTGAACCTTATATTCTACGAATTAAACAGAATAATAAAATAATCTTTTAAATTCTAGAAAAAATATATGTTATTAGTTATCGTGTTAGCTTTCTGAAACTTCAAATAAATCATGATTCTGAGTTTGAGATCTCCCAAAATCTCGAAACCACCAAAACGTATCATATTTCGGACAACTGGCACTCCACAAATATATACATAATTACTGAAAATAAATAATATTCTGAAAGTTAACCTCAAGACGATTCCAACGCAAGAAAAGGGGACACATTTGGATTCCAGAGCTAAGAGTTATAGCCTCGCGAAGTTGGAGGAAACCCTAGAAGAAACCTCCTCTTAGTCTCTCTCTCTCTCTCTCTCTCTCTCTCTCTCTCTCTCTCTCTCTCTCTCTCTCTCTCTTAATTTTGGCAAAAATAAAAAATTCTAACCATATATAGACAGTGAATGACTGTTGGGCCCATCGTTGGGACGCGGGTGGCTGACATGCGGGCCCAATTTGGCTGGCTTGGTATTTAAATAGATTTTATATACAAAATTCATTTATTAATAAGTTGTAATCTAATTAACTCCAAATAAATATTTAAAAAAATATCAAAAATTTTAGAAAAATACTAGAAAATATAAAATACCCTTGTAAACTCAAAAAAAAAAATTAAGACCAAATTAAGCTCCTAGGCTTACACAATAAATTCTAGAAGTCCTAGAAAATTTAGTATTTACCCTATTTTAAAACCAAATAAATCTATTTAAATTCCAAAGAAACTCAAATAAATTACAGAAAATATATTTAAGTATTTTAATCCTAAAATAAATGTTTGGTTGAAAAATATGCAAGTATAATCTCACATTAAATTATGAAAGCCCTAGAAAATTATGTTTCCTAGGTTTTATTATCTAAAAAATTCTTGAGAATTCTAAAAAATTCTAAAATGATGTAAATAAATTTCTAAGGCTATATTTGAGTCTCTATGAAGATATAGCATAGTGTTACATATTTTTGGGCGTTGTGACCATGGTGTAACATGGTTTTATCTATAACTCAATAAATTATAAAATAATTATTTAAATTAAATAAATAAATAATAAATTACTAATTACCATAATAATCCTATATACAAATTCAGGGTCCTCACAATCTACCAACCTTAAAAAGATTTCGTCCACAAAGGGATTAGCCAATATCACTAATGAAAATATTTTACTATAGCTATGGTTTACCTTGAAAGGTTTCAACAACACTATGACATACCCTAATCAAGCAACTAGCACAGCAGTAATAAAATTATCAATCTACTCATAAACATAAGATTATGCGTTTAAGAAAAAATTCTCAAATATGTTAATATTGTTCACCAATCCTCAAAAATCTTAATATTTTCATAACTAAGATTACATCTTATCTAACTCATACTTAATTCCCAATTAATACACCTAACAAAATTTATTATAGTATCGTTTCTCTCAACCATATCTGATAAACTCCTCTAATACTCTCAACAATTTATTTTACCACCAAAGTATCAAATTTGTATTAGGGGACACCCACCTTTGATCACACTACTTTCGTGACTTCAAAAATTTTATAAGATTTGATGCTAGCAAAGGAAAATATTGATAATTTTATTTGCTATCTTAAAATAACCATACTACTATATACTTATACCATCCATACTACCCCTTCTTATTTACTAAGGAAAACATGATAAGGAAACTAACTATGCAGACATTACGAGTTGGCCAATTTCCTAATTTCTACCAAGCACAAATTTCATTTCTCCAGAATAGGAAGAAATATGAAACAACAATGCGAGTTGTCAATGCAGGAAGAAAGATAGGGGGCATATATACGGAGTCCAATGGTGATAATAAAGTTTAAAATGGAAATTTTAAGTAGTTGTGGATTGAGATCCTATCTTGGTCTATTCTTATTCGTATGCTCGTATTAGTACAGTTACATAACTGATATGATATGCTCTAACCTGCATGGGCTACTACAAAAATATGTCACGTCCTAGTCCCAAAATACGTAGGACTAGGAGTACGCAACATGCCAGCTATGTATCAAGTGGACTCTTATCACGCCCCGGTTCTGCAGAACTGATTTGTCCTGGCATTCGGTTCCGCAGAACCAATCGTCCTGACTGGGCATGATGTCGTACAAGTCTGGGGTTGTACTTGTACAAGGCAAGAACGTAAAAATTAAGTCAAATATCTTTTATAAATATTTTCAAAGAGAACTATTGGACTCATTCTAACAGAAGCCGAACCATTGATTGGAAAGGTTCATTATATTGTCCGTGATCGATTCTGCCGTAAAGCTTCCCCATACTCAATTCTGACTGAGTCAATCGAGCAACAAGCCTTATATAGTGCACCGCTAGGAGCGGGGCGCTACATAATATACCACTAAGAAAAAAATTATCCTCGAAACTTAAAACAAAGGTTCTACCTCTAGTTTATCGAATAAGAAAGGGTACTGCTTTCGCATCTCTTCCTCAATCTCCCATGTCAATTTCTCGACTACTTGATTCTGCCATAACACACTGACCAAAGCCATTGATCAATTTCGTAGGGTCTTCTCTTTCCTGTCTATGATCTGAACTGGTTCTTCCGAGTAAGATAGGTTGGCACTCATCTCAAGCTGATTGAAGTTCACTATGTGACTCGGGTCATATACGTATCTCCTTAGAAGGGAAACATGGAAGACATCATGCACTTCGGCGAAAGTAGGAGGTAGTACAAGTCAATAAGCCACTGGTGCCATCCTATCTAGAATCTTAAAAGGTCCGACAAACCATGGACTCAGCTTTCCTTTGAAGCTAAACCGCATCATACCTTGCATAGGTGTCATCTTTAGGAATATATGATTACCCTCCATGAATTCTGAAGGTTAACTATGTACATCCGCGTAGCTTTTTTGATGACTTTGAGTGACTTGAAGATTTTCTCAAATCATGCGAACTTTTTTGATGGCTTGTTCAATAAGTTTCGATCCGAGTACTTGTCGTTCACCAACTTTCTCCCAACATATCGGCGATCGACACTTGCGTCCAAACGTTTCTTTATACATAACCATCTAAATAATTGCTTGATAACTATTTTTATAAGTGAACTCTGCCAGCGATAGATAGGTATCCAACTTGCCTTCAAATCTAGCACGCACAATCATAACATGTCTTTACTCTCTCGGTCTGTCCATCAGTCTACGGATGGTATGCTGAGCTGAAATGCAACTTGGTGCCTATTGTCAGTTGAAGGCTTATTTAGAATCGAGACAATAACCATCAATCCCTATCCGACATAATTGAGACTGGCACTCCATGTAATTGGATAATCTGATCTAAGTAAATTTGAGCCAAACGATCAGCACTCTATGTATTTTTTATTGCTATAAAATGAGCCAACTTGGTCAATCTATCCATGATGACCCAAATCGTATCATTTTCCTTTGGCGTCCTTGGTAAGGCCACTATGAAATCCATTGAGATGTCCTCCCAATTCCATTCCAGAATGGCCAGGTTCTGTAACTCTCCACCGGGTCGTTGGTGCTCTGTCTTTATACGTTGACAATCCAGGCATCGTGACACGAACAATGCCATATCTTGCTCAATGCCATGCTACCAAAATATTATTCGCAGATCCTTATACATTTTAGTGCTTCTTGGATGCAAAGTGTACTTAGCATAATGAGCCTCAGTCAATATCTTCTTCCTGAGTTCATCATCCTTAGGTACACATAATCTTCCCTTAAGCCATAATATTCCATTCTCATGTTCCAAGAAATCAGTTGCCTTTCCTGCTAAAATTAACTCACGTATCTTCTAAAGGAATTGGTCATCCTCTTGCTGATTTGATCTTTTCGAGCAAGTTTGGTTCTAACTGCAATTGAGCTAGCTGAGCTCCATGTGTAGGAAATTTGTATTCGATGCCATTTCTTTCAACTCTCAAAGTAACCTGCTTGACACAGATAACGATCTGACAAATTTTTGACTCAATGCATCTGCCACAATGTTTGCTTTTCCCATTGTATAAGCAATCATCAAGTCATAATTCTTTATCAATTCCAGCCATAGTCGATGCCTCAAGTTTAATTCCTTTTGCATGAATATGTACTTAAGGCTTTTGTGATCCGTGAAGATCTCACAGGATACTCCATAAAGATTGTGTCGCCATAATTTTAATGCGAGCACAATTGTCTCAAGTTCGAAATCATGCGTCGGGTAATTCTTTTTATATTGGTTTATCTGTCTTGAGGCATGTGAAATTACTTTCCTATGATGCTTAAGAACATGTCCCAATCTGAGCTGAGATGCATCACTATATATCTGAAATCCCTCAGGTCTATATGGAAGAGTAAGAATTAGAGCCGAGATGAGCCGCTGCTTCAGTTCCTGAAAACTACTCTCACAGTCATTTGTTTATTTGAATACTACTCTCTTTTGGGTGAGGCGAGTCAGAGGCGACATAATCTTCACAAAGTTCTTTACGAATCTTTGATAGTAGCCAGCCAAACCGAGAAAAATTCTGATCTCACTAGCCGATGTAGGTTATTTTTAGTCCACCACTGCCTCTATTTTTTTTGGGTCAACTGATACACCATCTGCTGAAATAACATGCCCAAGAAAAGCCACACTACTCATTCAAAACTCATACTTACTTAACTTCTTATATAACTGATGTTCACGAAGTGTCTGCAATATGGTCCTAAAATGTTCAACGTGAGTTTCTTAATCTGTTGAATAGATTAAGATATCATCAATGAACACGACGATGAACTTGTCTAAGAAGGGTCGGAATACTCAATTCATTATATCCATGAAAGTCGCTAGAGCATTGGTCAAACCAAAAACTTATAATATCCATATCTTGTATGAAGAGCCGACTTCAGAATATCCTCTAGTTTGATCTTCAACTAGGGATACCCCAAACGAAGGTCAATATTTGAAAATATTATTGCCCCCTGAAGTTGGTCAAACAGATCATCAATTCTTGGCAACAGATATTGTTACGGACTGTCACTTTGTTTAATTCCTAATAATTTATGCAAAGATGCATTGTGCCATCTTTCTTCTTCACAAACAGTACTGGAGCTCCCTAGGGTGAGATATTGGGACGATTGTAGCTATGATAAAGTAACTGTTATAGTTGTGACTTTAGTTCTTTTAATTAGACCGGAGCCATCCGATACGGAGCTTTTGATATCGGTCGAGTATCAGGAAAGGTGTCAATAGTAAACTCAATTTCCCGGTCTGGAGGCATTCTAAGTATCTCCTCTGGAAACATGT
This sequence comes from Iris macrosiphon, assembly GCA_036927795.1. NCBI lineage: Eukaryota > Viridiplantae > Streptophyta > Magnoliopsida > Asparagales > Iridaceae > Iris > Iris macrosiphon. The sequence goes on along the minus strand of JAYESA010000018.1, from coordinate 69,023,830 downwards.
CAGAGAATTCTGCTACGACTTTAGTTTCACCCGAGTGTGCGCTATTCATCCGAGTGTCCTATATAGAATCAAGGTACCCTTCAAACCCCGAATATAGCATACATCTTGCCATCATTGCCGATACCACCATCATTGTTTTAGCCGTCGGACTACATGAATAAGAAAATTCTACCGCTCCATGAATAAGAAACAAAACTTTCTTCTCCGCACAGTCAATTGTCGTATTGCACGATCTGAGCCAATCCATGCCTAAGATGATGTCGTAATCGATGATGTCCAAAACTTTTGAACCCAAGGACATGTACTTCCCCCAATACAAAGGTAACCATCTCTAGAAATTGAAGTAGCAGACAAATCTATTCCAAACAGAGTGTTGACACTAAAATTTATATCTAATGGTGTCTTACAAAATTTGCGTTCATTAGAAAATATAGATAATATAAAGCTATGTGTAACACCAGAGACAAAAACTACACGAGCAGGTATTTCTCTGTAAAGTAATTTATTTGTTATGATAGTGATTGAGACAAGCACTTCTTCTTGAGTAAGTGCAAACACTCTACCCTGTCCTCCTGGTCGAGGGTTCTGAGCATTCATAGTTGTCGTCTGTGGAGCTCGTGGCACTTGTCAACGATTCTGATTTTACTATTGATCACGATTCTGATTTTGATATTGATCATGATTCTGATTTCTTCCCCCATTATTGCACCAAACAGCCTTATGATCCAAACTGCCATACTTAAAACATCCACCCTGACATTGGTCTTGCTGGAGTCCAACCTGCTTGCACCTGTTATAGTGCAATCATTGATAGGGTCCCCTGTTGTCATTTGTGTTTTGACGCTTAAAAGCACCAGACCCGCTAGCTGCCATGGGTCATTTGTAGCTGTTACCAAGGTTGTGCTTTATCGCCCCTCGAGGATAAGATTTCTCCAACTCGAGAATCGCTTCATAGGCTTCCCGGTACATCGCACACTTCCGGTTGAGAACATCTTGTTGTAAGCCTTCATTTAGACCTTCAATGAATCACAGTCATTTTGCCTCATCGTTCGGTATCATGTAAGCTTTTGAATTCAGAAAACTTGAATGTTGGTCGCCTTCTTGGAGGTTGTTTCATCTCCTCTGCTTCTACTACCACTATCTCTTTTGTGGCAGCCACTTCGATCTCATTGTTATTCTCAGTTAATGTAGCCACCAGTTGAGACAAGTTATCAACTTGTTATTATTGTGCATCAAATTGCGCTTGAAACTGGTTTATTAGTTGTGCTTGAAGATGACAATGTTGTACCTCAATCATCTTATGATGTGCATTGCTCTGTTTCCTTTGCGTCTCTAATATTTTTATTACTTTCTCCATTGGGTCAGACGATGATGTAGTCTTGGTGCTATCACCCTTAGTCATCTGTAAAAGAAATAATTTCTATTAGCACTCATAAAATATTTATAGGCTTATTGTATGGAACATTATTTCATTCAGTACTACTGAAAAGCAAATAATCTAAGAAAATCGTTATTGTTTGAAAACTTCCACTTGAAAACCAATTTTTTAAATTCGGAGAACTTTAAACCGTGCTCTGATACCAACTTGTCATACCCCGGTTCCACAGAACTGATTCCTCCTCGTATTCGGTTCCGTATAACCGATCGTCATCGCTGGATGTGATATCATATAAGTCTGGGGTTGCACTTGTATAGGCAAGAACGTGCACACTGTGTCAAATATTTTTATTAAACAGTTCCACAATATAGAAGTAGCACATATATGTATAGGAAAAAAATAATTCTTTTATTAATTTATTGCAACGAAGTACAATTTTTTCAGCACCGAAATAAAAATGCCTGGACAGCTTACATAGCTTTGCATAAGAGAAAAACTAATAGGCTGACATAAAATAATGTTCTGTTCCCAAGCCGATCATATGTTAAAGGGTATGATTAGAACTATTCAATAAAAAATAATTGATACAATAAGGGTATGATTAGTACTATTCAATAAAAGTACACCCCACCCTCGATTGGTATAATAGATCCAACCATGGTATGCTATGGCACAAGATTCCCCAAGAAGATAGCGACTCTTCCGAGAATCAGTGTCTGTACATGTACAAGATAATCAATAAAATAATACTTGGATAAGATACACCATATACCAAAGAATAATATCTCATGACGAGATCCGGATATACCAATCCGTGTAACCATCGTGTCATGAAGACTTGGATATCTATACTAGATACAATGAACATAGAGGATATCATAAATGAGAAACTATCAGAGAATGTACTCGCCTAAAGTTCAAAGAATAGTCTCACAGATATCTGATACGGTGCCTCAAAGACCTAGATATGAAATACAATATCAATACAAGGTTCCATAAAGAAAATAAGTTAAACTAGTCAACTTCTAGGTCAACAAGTCAATTCTTAGTCAATAGTCAAACTATGGTCAATCTATAGTCAACTATGGTCAACTATCTATTTCTAGGTTGCAATAGTCTAATACAAATATATTGGGTTCAAATACTAAAGTCTAGGTCATAAAAACTATATCTTAGGATATTAGGATACCATATCTCTGGATACGTAAAACAATAGGAAAATTATCACATATTAATGTCAAACAATTATTAATTATATAAAATCCTAATTACAAATATTAAATAGATGCCTTTGATTTTGAACCAACTTAGTATCACAATACTAAACCATAAATTTGATACCCACACCCAATACCTTAGGTATCCCCAATTACCTTGGTATTTATCTTGGTATCTCAAGGTAATACCCAGTACCTTACTTATGCTAACTACCCGTATTTATAATATATGCTACACTAATTATTATACATATAGTATATTTAAATACTATCAGCAATTAGGAAAATATTTGCATATATATTAATTACCATATATATATACATATATATCTATATATATATAAATATCTAATATTAATAAAACTGCCAAATTGTCACTAATAACCGCTACTGACCGTCGCTGAAGCCACTGATACCGCTGATACTTAGTTGTTTTCTCGACGGTTCTCTGCTGTCGTCGCTAACGGTTGTCGCTGCTACTGTATGCTATTGCTTCTGCTGCTACTTGCGACGCTGCTATTGTCGTTATTGCGGCTGTTGTTGCTGTTTTGTTATTGCTGCTGCTGCTTTGGTGACGCTACTGTTGTCGCTATAGCTCCCTGCTCTCCCTCTATCTCTAATATATATATATCCAATATATTATATATATATATATATATATATATATATATATATATATATATATATAACACATAATATAAATAGATACTAACATACATATAAATACAATATATATAACTATGATTATATAAATACATACATACACTCTATAACATATATATGTACATAATAACTACATAGTAATATACACATACATAGTAACATATTTATAATAGCACACATACGTATACGCATGTATAATCATACACAATATATAAGATACATTATATAAATATAAATATAACAACATATAAATATCTATTTAATATATACATATCTATACATACTACAATATATATATACTTACATGTAGAAGAATAGCTATATAACAAATATACACATATAGTATATATATAGATACATAGACCTAAGACACAATATTACATAAATATATATACACAACAATATATATATATATATATATATATATATATATATATATATATATATATATATATATATATATATATATATATACAAGAGAAATAGATCTACTATTAAATTGCATAAACACATGGAACGTATCACCCCGTATCCCACTAGATCTAGGATACGCATGCGACACGAGTCTACCACACATCCAAACATACCACGAAGGACACAAGCAAGTCATAAATATCATTTATGAACAATACGAAGAGTCAAACATAATTTTACGTGTCCATGTCAAAATATGACATGCTCAAAGTCCCATGTCGGAGAAAAAATCTTCAAATCAATACGTATCACCAAATTGTTGGGATACGACCTACACGTACCCAATTATGGACACAAAACTAGCCCCAAACATACAAGCATATGCCAAATTGATCTATAGGACCTATTGTCACACACAACAAATGCTAATATCGGAATTCTCCCAAATTGACACAAAAAGTACTATAACTTTCTCAATAGGCCTCCTACGAACACAAAATCAAATCCTATAGGTAGCCTATGCATATGGATTAATCCTTGCTCTACTAGTCTCCAATGGTGATTTGGGAAGGAATTAAGATAAAATTTAGTAGGGAAATAAAGTGGGAATGAAGGAATTTGGTTGAGAGAAATTCTAGATCTAGTTTTCAAATGAAAAGAGGGAAAAGAAACCAATTTTCCACTCTATTATAGGCCGGCCCCCCTTTCCCCTTCCTCAAGTCAAACTATGAATTGTCCAATATACCCCTTGGGGCCTCTCATAAAGAAATAATTAAGGAGGGAAGCTTCTAGTCTCATAGTTTAATTAATTTAATCAACCTCCTAATCAATGGACTTTCTAAATGGGCTCAAATCTAATAATGAATACATGTTGGTTAATTAGTCTAAACTAAACTAGTTAGGTCCACTAACACAAGTCCAAAATAAATAACTAATATCTAACAATAATTAAATAATACAACAAATAATTATTTATCATGCACAATATTTAATTAAATATGAAATTACTAAAATATCCTTTCCTAGAAAATGTGGTAGTGACAAATAGTTCATGTTGTGAAATATATATATATATATAAGCTTTGCATATATGGAATCCTTACCTCGGCCAATGGTCGTTCCTGTATAATCTACAGGATTATTCTTATCGCCCCTGCATAAGACATCATTAGTATGCAACTCATTTCCACTGGGTCATTTATGGTGTAGCACCATAATGGACATGCCGTATAGGACTTCGATGGGCGTGCGATGCGCCATTCAAAGAAGGTATCAAGTATCAATAAATGTCTCGCTTATACCCGAGTCCCAAGTCCCGTTCGAGGAAATTTATTACCTTGTGCACAAGTTTTCTATGACCATACAATGCATCTGCGACTATATGATAAGCATAAATAGCAGTTTAAGGTATTAAATATTTAGAGCAGCAATGCACATTTACACATTCTTATTTCGGCATACTTATTCATTGATTCGATTGGTAGTTCGTAGACTCTAATTTATCACTATGGCATGGCATCAAACTATGACATAATGATTATATCCTTCCCTGTGTTACTTAATTAAACTTTCCTCTTATCAATGCAATTCCATTAATTTATAATAGTGGTATAAAACTTGTGGCATTAGTGGCTTTATCGATCATTGGACTTAGCAAGGTTACAAGAGAACATTATTGCTTATTGTCATGAAGGAGTAGAGAAGAAGGGACAGAATTTCTCACGAAATAAAGAATGTCGAAAGAAAATGATGCTTGCTCGCTCAGGCTCCGGTCATGTGTATATCTGCATTGGCACCAATATTTGGTTAGACAATCATCTTTATTTCTCTCAGAGTTCTCTGGAATAAATACATACAATCGATGAAAATAGGCTAAATAATCAATCATCAAAAATCAATCACGAAAATGTATTCATCAAAACCAAGTAGTAAAAATCCAAGAAAGTCAACCAAAAATCCAACGAAAGCTATTGGACTCATTCTAATAGAAATTGATCCATTAATTGGAAAGGTTCATTGTATTGTCCGTGATCGATTCTGCCATAAAGTTTCCCCATACTCAATTCTGACTGAGTCAATCGAGCTACAAGCCATATATAGTGCACCACTAGGAGGGAAGCACTACAACTCTAGCCCAACTCAAATACGTATAAGCTATCTATATTATAATATCATATCTAGCATGGCAAGTCAATTATATCTTAATATACATAAAATAGTCATACGAGAAGCGAACCAAGTGCACCAAGGTTGATCAGACCAAAATATACCGATTTTGATTAGACAAATATATTAGTGTGCGCCCTTAATTACAAATATGTCTTGAACAAGCTCGATAAAAGAATAAGCTCACAAAACTAGGCTATACAACAAAATAAGTCAATGAGAAATAAATGTAACAATGGAAAAAGAATATAAATACAAATAGATTAATCTCATCAAAATCTAATAGACGTCATGTCACGACCCATAACTGAAATAAGGACACGAATACGTGGGTACGTCCAGCCTATGCCGTAGCATCGGCGGTAGAACGTTGTCTAGGTCACAATACTATCTATCACATCTTACAATAATATATAACCTGTCAATGAACTCAACTCCAAAAAGAGGACAGGATGAATATAAATATAATCCCATACCAATACTCAATCAAAATATAATATCTATAGGAAGATGAATGGCATGATAAAGATATGAGAATGATATAAAATATGTTCCAACACATAAGTCTAAAAAAAATCTTAAACAATAGCAATAAATCTAAGAGTTTAGCTCACTCAAATATAACATAAGTCTCAAATAGTAAAACTCATAGTATCTCTAAATGGAACAATCAAAATATAATATAAATACTAGGCTCTAAGTCACTACTAATGGATCCCCTACTGGAACGGGATCCTCCTGAAGCTCCTGGATGTAATCCTCATCTACTATCGGTCCATAGTATGTGGGATAAAAGTCCTTGAGATCCTCTGAAAATATATTCAGTCAAGATTATAGCGAAGTACATAAACTAATAGTTGTTCCAATTATAATGATAAAGACTATAAAATTGTAAGTAATAAAAATATAAGATGGAAAATAATGCTGGAACAATAAGGAAACTAGTACACAGATAATCATATCATAGGCAATAATGAACTGTAAATAAACAAGGGAATGACTATATCAGCAGGTGTAAACTGGAATAGAGAAATAGAAATACTAGCTAAGTGCCTTAAAATATTATTTATTATGTGATCGGCTCGGGACAAGATCAGGCTCTACTATATATGATTGACTATGCATAAGTACATGTAAGGGGATCAGGCCAATCATATATGGGGAGCTATGCACAAGTAATAAGATCAGGCTACACCCTCGTGTGGTGAGGGTGAGCTATGCACAAGTAAATGGGGGTATGATCACATAATCAACTAATACTTTCACATCTCCAGCTAGTACGCTGGATCCAATCATGACTCCTCATGACAAGTATCTATAATACTAGCCCATGAAACCACTGTGTCAGGAATCAAGTATAAAACTACTGAACTAGAATCATAATAATTATTAAAATAATAAAAAATTTCAGAGACTGTATTCGTCTGTGGTCCTCAGCAATGTGTGAGGATCATGTCCAAAATGGAGTCACAAAGACCTAAATATGAAATATCAATGTTAATTAATTTTTGGAAAAAAAATTGGTTAACTAGGTTGAAATGAGGTTTTTAGGCCATTTCTAGGTTGTCTTGGTCAAACTAGGTCAGAACCTTCATTAAGGTTCTAAGATACCCTTAAGGTTGTTATTGAAGTCATACTAAGGATACTAGGTCAATACTAGGTTGGCTCTAGGTATCTAAGTTTAAACCTTATGAATATTAACTACACTAGTTACCACTGATATATATATATATATATATATATATATATATATATATATATATATATATATATATATATATAACATATATGTGTACTAGTACTAAGTGGTATCATATCTTATATGCAATACCTTAGTATACTACACTAACACTACCTTGATATTGATTTAAGGTAATGTAACCCTCACTTTTTCAGCTAAAGGTAGTTTGGTAATTTGATATGGGTATTCAATTTTAGGAATATAATATTGAATAATTGTGTGATGATTGTATAAATTTATTTAATTAATTTGAGCTTTAATTGTTAGACTTGTATTAATTAGTCATTAGAGACTTGTGTTAATTAGTTAGTTAGAGAGAGACTAGACAATATTTAGACTTATCACATATTAACCATTTAGATTTATCATGACAATTAGTGAGCCCAACTTGGATCCAAGCCCATTAGTCATTCCACTAATTAAATTAAGGAGAATTATTTTAATTATATAGTTAGAGACTACCAAATTTACCCATCCTTAATTATTCCTCTTAATGAAACATGTAGGGGCAACTTGGACATTTGAATTTGCTTGGGGAAGGGGGAATAGGCCGGCCACTATAGAGGGGGGTTCTTCTCTCTCTCTCCTTATTTACATTTTATTTTGATCCAAATTCTAGATCCCTAATTTTTTATTTTCTCTCCATTAATTTCTACACAATTCACAACCAATTCATTCTCAAATTCATCACTCTTTGAGCCTTGAAGCTTGGAGAAGCAAGGAGCATAAGGAGGAGACTTTGGAGCTAGAGATCGTGTTCGGATCGTGTCCAATTATATTTTTATTAGAAATACATCTCCCAATTAGTAATTCCTAAATTTATCTCTCATTATAGCTTCTTAATCATGCATTTGACCATTAGAAATGACCCTATGGTATAGGACTACCTCTAAGAAGAAGTTCTAGGCAATTTGGTTATGTAATGTGAGTTCTATGTGATATTTTGTGTGCATGTTAGGAAAATTATGAATTTGATACATCAATTTTGTGTCATAAAACCAATTAGATCTAATTAGACTTAGATCAGGGTTATGGGACTAGGTACGTGTCCACAAATAGATACGTATAGGCCGTATCATTATATTTTATGATATAGTATGATACGGGGCCAATTTTGGGTGATTTACATAAATTCTCTTCATTATATGTTGTAATAACTTCTACTAGTTGTAATTATATATATATGACTTGTGGGAATGATAAATTGTAGAGAATGAAGAGTTTGCCAACTCAATGGATTGAGTATCTTAGATATTCTATTTGGTGCACTATAGGTATTTGTTTATATGTCTCACATATATATATATCTAGATATAGAAATCTGTGTGTGTGTGTGTGTGTGTGTGTGTGTGTGTATATATATATATATATATATATATATATATATATAACAGTTGTGTGTGTGTGTGTGTATATGTTATAGAATGAGGTATTTTGGTTGTGGGTTAGCTTACTGGGTCAGTAGGCAGGTGCAGTGGTATCGAGCAGTAGAGGGAGTTGGTTAGTGATGTGTGCATTGTCTGTTTCTTAGAAGTTTTGGCACTACAGGCTTTTAGCAGTTAATTAGGAAGTCGGAGGAAGAGGTCAGCAGTGCATTTTATGTACTGCTCTGTGAGCAGAGAGCAGCCAACTGCACCAGCAGCATGGTCGAGTTGTTATTATGATGGTTGGTGTTTGAAGTGGTGTCTGTTAGATTACAATAGCAGTAACAGTAAGGTAAAGGTGGAAAATGTCAGTGAAGCATTAGCAACAATAGTGTATTAAAACACCAAGAAGCAGTGCCTGTTGGTGTTATTGCTATTATTTCTTTAGTTTCTACTGTGGTATTGAGGTTGTATATGGGTGAGTATGTCAGATGTGGTGAAGGTGTTGCTTGTGTAAGGGAATTATATGAATATCAAGAAGGGATGTATTCTCAGTTGGATTTGTGAGGAAGATGGGGGTCAGGATTTAACTCCAGATGTGCTAAGGACTGAAGGAAGGTATGGATATGTTGTTCTCTGAGTGTGGTGTGTATTGGTGATACTTGGGTAACCCTGATACCAAGAGTATTATAGTGCAGCAGTGATGTGAAGAATATATTCTGTTATACAACATTGGAGAAGGGGAAAGTTTAAGTATTCTTGATAGCTGGGGAATGTGACCAGATAGGCCAGCAACTGAAGATGGAAGTATCGCTGCAACAGTAGCAGCAGTACACCCTTTGTTGTGCATTGATATCAGATGGGTAGCAATAATGGCAAGGTGAGTATGTAAGCAAGTATGGAATATTGGCCTGTGCATTCAGTATGGTAGTGATATATTCAGGTGTGAGTGTGGGTGTGCTAGATTAAGTAAGTATAGTGACATGGATACAATGGTGTCCATGTATCATTAAGCCAAGGGTAGATAAGTGTAGAGGTTTTGATGCATAAATAGGGTACATATATTGTGGGTAAGGTATTGATACCTAGTATCAGTTATTAGGTAGAGGGTAGGTACCAATGTAGGCATTGATGATACCAATAGGTATTCAAGATACCAAGTTGTAGTTAATGTATTTGTATACTAAGGTATTAGAGTATTAAATAAGTACTATGGTATTAATATAATGATATATATAAGTTCAAATAGCGTATTGTGATATGTGGTATATTATATTAACTAGTATATATAGATAATAGGTAACTAGTATATGTAGATGTTATATATATAGATATTTAGTGATATTAGCTAGCTAAACTAGTATGGACCTAGAAACCTAGGTATCACCTAGGTTGACCAAGTTCGACTAGTATGACCTAGAAATGGCCTAGAAATTTGTATTAGTGCATTTTAACTCATTTATCATCTATTACACCTAAGTGACATTGATATTTCATATATAGGTTTGTGTGACACCATCTCGGACAACGAGTTATATTATTTGCTCAGGACCACAGGGGAGTATATTTCTCTGTTAGTTTTATTTTATAATAATGTATATATCGCATATTCTAGAACTATATACTTTAATACGATACAGTGGTTTCACAGACTAGTACTACATGGATCTTATCAGGAGATATTATCCCTTACCGTGTTCAGTAGGCACTCTTTCACATATATTTTATCGTGTGTATCGCATATTGATTTAGTGTACTTCGTGTTCATATACTACTCGTGTTCAGTGTGCCAATATTTGTATTTATAACGTGTCATGATTGGATCTATTGGTATTAGTTGGGAATAGGGGAATAGGAGTTGGTTATATGATCAAGTCCTAGTGTATTCGTGTACATGACGATTACATATCACACGTATAATCAAGTTACCATATTATATTTGTGTTCAACCCAAACCTATCACATAATAAACTTGTATTCTATGGCACATTAGCTAGATTTTATTAATTTCTATTATATTGCAGTTATTCTATTATATGTTCTTTATTCCAGTACATTACCTGTTCATTCTAGTTCATTTCATTCTGTTGTTTAGTTATCTTGTACTTTTTCTATTATTTGTTATATATGCTCGATTATGTACTTGAAACTGCTTTCAAAGATATGTACTTCACTTCAATCCTGACTGGATATATTTTTTAGATGATTGGCTCGTAGACCAGTGTCCCACGTACTATAGACCGCAGGACGGCGTACAATTAGAGAATACTCATTTAGATCATTAGGAGGTTTAGATTATTGTTAGACTTGTATTAGACTTTTATTGAGGTTATTGGCATGTATATATTATTTTAGGCTTGTGGATGTATTGTGACTCTTTCTTTCGTTATTCCATCTCGTACTTTATATTCCTTAGTTTGCATTATGATTGAATATAGTTATATTTATCGGATACCATATTGTTCCTCCGTTTGGAGTTGAGATGATTGACATGTACCATATATATATTGTTTGAGATGTTTAGATAGTAGAGTTGATCCAGACAGAGTTCTACTACCGATGTTGCGACATAGGTTGGACGTACCAATGTACTCGTGCCTTTATTCCGGGTACGGATCATGACAGGTAAAACCAATACATTAACTAGATTCTCAATACTCTACTCATAACAACATAGTTCCAACTTGCTGCATACCCACTGCAGCACTCAAACTTGCCCATAAGTCTCCCTATCTGTGCTTCCTTCCCACAGCAGTTAACATCTGCTACTACACAATATTGTGTTACCATACAGACCCAAGCCTGCCCCCTCATGCTGCCATATACAAGCAGCAATGTTGCTGTTAGCAGCATACCAAAGTCACACATCTCTGATATACTTGTATCATATTTCCCTCATACACATCAGTGCACAAAGCGCTGATGTCTAACTACAGATATACAGCAGACATCCCCCTCCTCCTATACTTCTATGACACACACCCATCTAGGGATGCAACACACCTCTCTCAAAATTATGATACACACATCTATCTAACCCATTGTCCATAAGGACAGGACATTAACCCATTCATCTCATAAGCCTCACATTACTGACACCCTTGTTATATACAGTCACACATACACCCTTATGCTCCTCACTGATACAGTGAACTGCACGGTTCACTCACCTACACATACACTGGCACCTGCATACAAAAGCACACCCCTCAAATAATAGAAATATATATCTATAAAGACACAATAACCTCTCTCTCTATATATATGTATATATATACAAGTGCTTATATCATATTAGGATACACACACTAGTAGTAGTCAATACATCAAACACCTTATGTCCAATATCGATATACTCTTGATACACCCTCAACTAAAATGTCAAATCCCCCCAATACTTAATAATTACTATTTATATATATATCTATTACATCCTTATATAAATAAGGTGACTAGTTGCAATGAAATTTAAAGAGCAATTACACTAACATGCACAAAATTCCCAAATTAAACCTCTGAATCATAGTGTATCACAAAGTATTATGACATATCCAACTCGTATCCAATTGTTGACACGTAGCTAGCCCCACACTATCAAATTAGGTCTAGACAAACCTATTTAACTCAATGACACACACTTGGTGCACCAACCTCGGATTTCCCCTAATTTGGGTATAAAACTCAATGTAGAAGTCACAATAGGGGTCATTAGAAGCTCAAATTTCTTTTTATGGGTAGCCCTAATCCATGGGTAGATTTCTAATGATCAAATTCAACAATTAGGATCTAATTAAAGAAGAATTTTAGAATTTACCTATTGGGAGATAGATTCCTAATAAAAATTTAATAGGACATGATTTGGACACAAGCTCCTAGCCAAACTCATTCTCCGCCAATGCTCCTACAATCCAAGCTCCTAGTACTCCTTGAATAATGATTAGGGAAGGGATTGAGAGTAGTTTTTTAGAATTTTGTGAAGGAATGAGTCAATTTGGGGAAGAACACTAATTAGAAAATAATTTAAATGAATAAATGAGAGGAGAGAGGGAACCCCCCCTATAATTAGGGCCGGCCACAATAACCCTCTCCCAAGCAATAAAAAAAGCCAAGGATTTTCCTAGTGGGTTGTCATGAAGAAATTAATTAGTGAAGGAATCTTCTCTTCATAATGAAGGTTCAATCTAATCTTTAATTATTTAGAATGGTTAGCTAATTTGGGTCCAATGTAACTTTTCTAATAAGTTGGTCTAAGTTGCCAAGTCTAGTTAGGTTCACTGGTGTCATGTCTAATTAGCCAATCCAACATATTAACCAATAATGATATTAGGCATAATATATAACATACATATTTATATAAATAGAATATAACCATATTATTTATAATAATAGAAAAATGATAAAAATACTCGTATTCTAGAAATATGGTAATGATAAGTCTACCCTCTTTAAAATAATTTTATTCTCGAAATTAAAGAACAAACTAGCACAAGAACACAACAAAATAAGAAGAAGAATACCTCAAGGCTCGAAGAGATAAGGGTATCGCTCGCGGATCTCAGCTTTCCTCTTCCAGGTAGACTCTCTCGGAGAGTGATGCCTCCATGCGATGCATACCAAGGGAATTGTCTGGCTCTGCAGCACCTCCTTCCTATGATCCAGAATCTCCACTAGCGGCTCTGGATAGCTGAGAGTCGGATCCACCTCGATCTTCGACTAGGATCTTCCACGTACCGTCTCAGCTACGATACATGTAATATGTCGTGTACTAAGCTACTACATAATCTAAAACAAAGCAATCATAAGAAACATAAAATAAAACCATATACCTCAAACTCCATGGATCTCTGGTGGCTGTCGGCCCAATGCAGTTGTATGTCCTGCACCACCCAAAGTCATTCCCTAATAAGCTTTACCTTCTAAGCTGCATCCACAATCATTTATGGCCCCAACAAGGCTCTCTCACCAATATTATCCCAAGATAAAGGAGTGCAACATCTCCATCCTTATAAAGCCTCAAATGGTGATATCTCAATGTTGGCCTTATAACTGTTGTTATAAGCAAACTCTACAAGATGCAGATGATCCTCCCAAGAATCTCTGAGATCCAAAACACAAGTGCAAAGAATATCCTCGAGAGTCTGAATAGTCCTCTCTGACTGTCCGTCTGGGGGTGATATGTGGTACTAAACTTGAGCTGAGTGCCCAAGCTAGCCTACAAACTCCTCAAGAAGTGAGATATAAAGCTACTATCCCAATCCGAGATGATACTCACAGAAACTTTATGCAATCTGATAATCTATCGCACAAACATCTCTGCCAGCTTCTCCGTAGGTATTACCCACTTTAAATGGCAAAAAATAGGTTGATTTGGTCAACATGTCTACGATAACCCAAATCGCAACTTTTTCCTCCAAGAGAACGCGGAAGCCCCAAAATAAAATATATGGTCACATGCTCCCACTTCCACTCGAGAATGGATAAAGGCTGAAGCAATCCACCTGGCCTCTATCTATTTGCCTTTACCTATTGGCATACTAAATATCTGGATACGAAGTGCGCCATCTCCCGCTTTATACCATACCACCATAAATGCTACCTCAGGTCTCTATACATCTTGTTGGCACCTGGATGCATAGAGTACTAAGAGTGATGCACCTCCTGGAGAACCTCCTCAGGCAACTCCCTACTCGGCAAACACAATATGGTACCGTGCCAAAATGATCCATCATCATAAATGGTAAAGTCCACTGATGATCCCATCTGCAGCTATGCCCTGATACTCCTTAGAGCCACATCATCATACTACATAGCCCTGATCTTGTCCATCAGCTCATACTATATCTGCAATCCCTACATCTATATCTCGATACCAAGAACTAGCACCTCTATACCCAAGATCTCAAGAACGGTCAACAAATGGTTGTCCGTCGTCAAGTACATAGCCACTGAATACCTGATCAAGGTATCAACAACTACGTTGGCCTTCCTAGATGGTACTGCAATGATATATCGAACTCCTTCATCATCTCCAACTATCGCCTATATCTAATGTTCAACTTCTTCTGTGTGAACACGTACTTCAAGCTCTTATTGCCATGCCCCAGTCCCAAAATACGTAGGACTAAGAATAAGTAACATGCCAGCTACACATTCGACCAGACTATGGTCTGACTCGAATACGTATAAGCTATATTATAATGGTCACTATCTAAGTAATCAAGTAAATATAAATATCTATGTCCCAATCCATAATGAACAGAATATACAAGAATGAGCTACATATGCTAAAGTCGGCCGCCCAGTAACACACAAACTCGAATAGACTCGAGAAAGAAATATGAGTCTATAAAACTAGGCTACATCAGCAGATAAATAAACAATATGAATAAATAACCATAACTCCGGTAGATATGATATAAGTACCTAGTACTAATGCCTGCAAGACAAGCAACTCCAACAGCAACTCCAAAGTCTCCATAATCGTCTATGCTACAAAAATTGGAAGGGGACCAGGTCCTCAAAGGGACGTAACAAGGTACAAGAAATAGCATGCCAAAAGTAAAATAGTATATTGCCACATACTCAAGGGTAAACTACTGTAACCAACTATGTTATATACAAATGAGAGTATAGTATCATACCCCAAGCTGGTACTCATAAAAGATCCTATTGGACACTTATGTATGCTAATAGTACACTCAAGGCTCCGTGTGGGGGAACCAGGAGGAAGCTGTATATACATAGGGCTGGTACTCACGAAAGATCCCAATGGACACTTCCATATGCTAATAGTACACTCAAATAGTAATAGTAAAATATGCCCAGAGCATGATAAAGACCCTTCCTACCTAATGTAACCTCACGTCTCATGTCCACGATATATCATGTCCATAACACGCAAGATTATGACCTCTAGCTAGTACAATAAGTCATAATGATATCTATATAATATACAAATCTCATATCATGAATCCTGTAAACCATTATAGAATCCCCATGAATAACTCAAGAAAGATTCTCTCATATAAAATAGTGTCAAGTGTCCTAGGGTATGGCATAATTGGTAAAGCAAGCACGTAAAAAAAGGATCGTGGGATCAACTCTCTAAGTGACATTACACGACTACGCGTACGGCGTCGACACCCGAATTTTGTTTAGACACTAAGCAACATCTCAAGGTCCTAGGCTAAACACACACAACAATCATATAAAATTACTATAATAACTAAATATTATAATAAAGGCAAGAAACTATGATACATCATGGCAAGGTACACTTGCCTGGGTTTTGAACTCCATAAACTGCTCCTAAGAATGTGGAATCTACACGCACACCTCCTGATACTGAAACAAACTTCACTATTATTCTCAGAATACTTGAAATAGCTAGGATTGACTACCCATAAGTCTAATTTGGACACAGGGGCAAAATTGACAGTTTTGGATCAAATCGGGATCCATATGTGGCCCACTTCGCACCAAAAAATATGTCGAAGACAAAGTTCTCCAAATTCGTCAAACTTAGTATCTACAAGTCTAGAACGATGATACGAACCCAACCGAATGTCCAAAACTAGATTCTGATGAGCCGATCACAAAATAGCCCGTCATGTGGAACCATGGGGCCTACAAAATAATATTTCGTCAACATTCTCAGAATCGAACCAAACTTGGGTCACAGGACCAGCGTAACGCTGCGAATCCGATGGCACAAGTTTCATTGTGAAACGACAAGCACACACAAAATAGGACGAGTGTCAGAACATATCGATACGGTATATTTCGACGGATACGTCCATATTTCGGTGTGCACGTATATCCAAATCAAGTTTCGCGAAAGCCTACACGTTTGAATTGATGATACGCGCCTTTCGGTATAACTCGTACATGATAAAGTTGCCTCGTTTGGCAGAATACACCGCATATCATAAGAATTTGGGTATTTAAAAATAAGTTTTTGGTCATTTTAAAACATGAATAATTTAACCATTAAAGTAAACTAATAAAAACTAAAAGAACAGTAAAAGTCTTGGTTATATTGTTAAGAAGTCCCTTCGATTAAATTTTGAAAATAATTAACAAGTTGGTGGAAAATTGGACATGAACAGGGGTACTTTGACTGAAATTCTGAACTGTTTCTGAACAGTTTTTCGGCCAACTTTGGGTCAATTTTTTCGATCAAACCGGGGTGCCTAAATATGTTCCACTTGAAAGAAATCTTAGAGGGTTAGGTTGTGAACATACCAGAGAAGATAGAACGCAAATCGGACAAGCGAGGAGGGCGAAGACTGTGCACGAAGGAGGGGCTAGAGATGCTACTAAGCGAGCGCGCGCGCGCGGGGGGGGGGGGGGGGGGGGGGACGGCGGTGCGGCGGCGCGACGGCGAGGCGCGGCTGCAAGGCAATTCGACGGCACAGCTGTGTGCGGTCGAAGGCGGCGGGTGGTGATGGTTAGGGGTGGGATTAGAGTTAGGGTTAGGGTTTTGTGAGATATATGTATATATGGTATAGAGGCTGTGTACGCGGGGGGGGGGGGAGGGAGTCGGGTTATATAATAAACTATTAATAGTTTTGAACCTCAATAAATTCCAAAAAAATTATATATATATAATAAACTATTAATAGTTGTACACCCAAAAATATATTTTTATACAATATTAATAATTAATTATTTACACATAATTATAAATTCATGAATATTATATATTATAATTAGCTAAAATAAAATAAAAGTTTTCTTAATCACAAAAATTACAGAATACCATTATTAATAAATTTAAAATTTTAATTCAAAAATCAGGGTGCTTACTGTCACGACCCGATTCCGTAGAATCGTTTGAGGCGTCCCCCAAATCATGACCGCCGTGCGGGCCTGGGGTTGCGCCCGCACAAGGCTTTAATGATTTGCATAGCAAGCACATATTCAGAGTACGCAGATAAATTAAAACACAGATTTAAAACATGGAAAAGTTCTTTTTATTGATAATGAACATCTATTACAAACTCTTGAACGAGTTAGCTAATATGCTGAACGGCTTACAAAAGAGATGACTCAAAATGAGATAGCAGTCCTGTACATTATATCCCTTTACTAAACTTCAAAAGATATAGACCTCCTGGCTGGAGGATAGCTTTTCCACGGAGCTGCATTTGTGTATAAAGAGTTGCAGCTTCGGACTTCAAAAGGCTTCAAGGGGCACGATGAAGATGCGCCAACAGCTGGACTGGATCGGGAAGACGACTTCGGCTCCTCGCTCGGTTCGCCTTGGTACGGAGAACCTGTTTCAACGAGGGTCAGCATATCGAAACATGCTGGTGAAGGCGAGCTAGCCGAACTATACCAATCAACACGTTGTTTAGTGAAGCATGCATACTTTGTGGGTTTCTATCTTGCCTTAGTTCATTTACAAGTAAGCAGCATATAGAATTTACTGAAATAAACGTACCACCGTTAGGTGGATTTTACCTGACCGTCTGAATTACCTGCACAATACTTACCATGCCTTCCCTGCCACGAAGACACAAGTTAGTATGCAACAGGTTTAAATGTACACGATAATCACTGGCGTGGTGCCATAACGGACATAGTCAAGGACAGGGATAGCATGCAACGAGAACACAACAAGCACACGACAAGCACACGATGCGTTGCAAGCTATCCCCTCCAGCACACAATGACTATACACGAGTTTCGCCCGGACCGGAACGGTGCCAGTGCCCCAGCGACCGTCCGCAGAACTTACCCTTGTGCACAAGTTGTCCATGATCGAACAATACGTTACTTAAACAATCAGTTACGCCTTCGAGGCAACACGAGCACACAACATATCCATAATTGTTAAGCATTCATGCACTTCAGGCAACACGAGTATGAAATATGTATTTGCACAAGACAAGCAACAGTTTATGATTATTTCCAAGCGAACAAGCATGCAGTTAAGTATCCGTTCGTACGGTTTATTGACAAGCATAACATACCAAGTCTATTCTCTTTTATCTTGATTTCTTTTATTATTACTTGGTATCGTTTGATCGGGGCAAAGAAGTGAAGCTTGGAAGCAGGGCTAGCTAATCGGGTTGGTAGCCACTCACTTAGAAGTTGGAAAGAAGAAGGAAGGAGGCGCTTCCCGACTCCGCTCGCAAGCCGCCTACTGCTCGTTCACCTGCACACGAACAGCTCGATTAATACTTCTTCCTCTCTTTCCAATCTCGGAATAGAAGTGCAAGTCAATGAACGAAAACAATGAAAACCATCAAAACCGTTCAAAGAAAATAAGCAAATCCTAAAACCAACTCAAAGCACGAAAGCAACAAGCGACATCGAAAACCGAGGCAATAAAAGATAGCAGCGGAGAGGTCCCTCCTGACTCTGCCGCTAAGCCGATCCTTGGGACGCGGTCCACTGAATATGGGAATCAATTCCGAAGAAATAAATCCATAACGAGGACAAGTTCTTAATTCAATCTATCCCGATCGAACGATACCATCTTGAGTTTCTTAGCCGCGATCTCCGCACCGGAAGAACGGGGCGCTACATCCTACCCAACTAATTGGAAGTTTTGTCCCGAAACTTAAGAATAGGACCTACCGTTAAGGATTATTTTGTTCAGGACGACGACCATGAAGGTTCGGACAGGAGGAAATAGCATGGCCTGGATCGCCACAAGCGAGGCATAATCCAAGTCTTTTACGGCAGTACTTCTTAAGGTGCCCTTTTCTTTTACAGAAGTGACAAGTTTTGTTCCAATCCCCGTCCTGCTGACTAGCGTTATTCGGGCACTTTGTAGTGGTATTTCCTCCCTCGTTGCTTTGGCGTTTGTGACTGGATGTATGCACAGCACCGGCAGCAACATGAGGATATTGTGGTTCGAGAGATAGGGCGTGATTCATGACTTCACGCATTGTCCCGCACTGATTATTGACCACGTGCGAATGGATGGCAGGGCGTAGTCCACCTTCAAACCTTCTGGATTGACTAGCTGCATCAGGTAAATAGGCCTTAGCGAATTTGGAGAGTCGGTTGAATTCGGCAGAATACTCTTTAACTGTCATCCTGCCTTGCCTCAGTTGCACAAAGTCATTTTCCATTTGACGTTGTACTGGAGGGGGTATAAACTCCTCTTCGAATGCGGCATAAAAGGTCGTCCACGAGATCGCCTCCTCTCCGTGATCAAATTGGAGAGATCATCGATGCATGTCCCACCAATCGTGTGCGTTGAGGCGGAGCTGTAGTTGCGCGCAGGCGACGCGCTTATCTTTAGGGACCTCTAGCAGAGCGAAGTGATCTTCAAGCTCGGCTAGCCAATCTAAAGTGACCACTGGGTCCTCAGTCCCGTTGAATGGGGTATTGCAGACTTTCTTGAAGTATCCCAAGTTGAAGGCAGTCACGTCCCTCGGCCTTGGAATTTGAGGCGTCTCTACTTCAAGCACGGGCTGTTCCACCGGAGTCGTTGCTGTTGCGGCGGAATGGTTGGCATCCAAAGTCTGAATGATCTGTTGTAGGGCATCTACCTACTTTTGTTGGACTGAGAATCGGGTCTCTAGATTACTCTCGAACTTGGCTTGGCGAGCATCGTCTCGTTGTCGTTGCGATTCTAACATTTGCATTACCCGCTCAAGCGGGTCGACTTGAGACATGCCTCGTTGGCTCCGAAAGCTTCCCAAATTGCCCGAACTACTTTCCTGTGTTTCGTTCGGTGGTTGCACTGCAGATTATGCTGGTACCATTCCTTCAAAAGAAGGTAAATTATGTTAGAATCATAATGTATTATGGACTTATTGCCTGAACGTATCTCATTTTTGGCCTAGCGAGTTCAAGAGTTCGCACAGGAATTTGATCGTTAAAGGAACTTTTTCAGCACGAAGTCTAAGGAACTTGAATCTGTGCTCTGATACCACTATGTCACGACCCGATTCCGTAGAATCGTTTGAGGCGTCCCCCGAATCGTGACCACCGTGCGGGCCTAGGGTTGCGCCCGCACAAGGCTTTAATAATTTGCATAGCAAGCACATATTCAGAGTACGCAGATAAATTGAAACACAGATTTGAAACATGGAAAAGTTCTCTTTATTGATAATGAACATCTATTACAAACTCTTGAATGAGTTAGCTAATATGCCGAACGGCTTACAAAAGAGATAACTCAAAATGAGATAGCAGTCCTGTACATTATATCCTTTTACTAAACTTTAAAAGATATAGACCTCCTGGCTGGAGGATAGCTTTGCCACGGAGCTGCATTTGTGTATAAAGAGTTGCAGCTTCGGACTTCAAAAGGCTTCAAGGGGCACGGTGAAGATGCGCCAACAGCTGGACTGGATCGGGAAGACGACTTTGGCTTCTCGCTCGGTTCGCCTTGGTATGGAGAACCTGTTTCAACGAGGGTCAGCATATCGAAAGATGCTGGTGAAGGCGAGCTAGCCGAACTATACCAATCAACACATTTTTTAGTAAAGCATGCATATTTTGTGGGTTTCTATCTTGCCTTAGTTCATTTACAAGTAAGCAGCATATAGAATTTACTGAAATAAACATGCCACCGTTAGGTGGATTTTACCTGACCGTCTGAATTACCTGCACAATACTTACCATGCCTTCCCTGCCACGAAGACACAAGTTAGTATGCAACAGGTTTAAATGTACACGATGATCACTGGCGTGGTGCCATAACGGACATAGTCAAGGACAGGGATAGCATGCAACGAGAACACGAGAAGCACACGACAAGCACACGATGCATTGCAAGCTATCCCCTCTAGCACACGATGACTACACACGAGTTCCGCCCGGACCGGAACGGTGCCAGTGCCCCAACGACCGTCCGCAGAACTTATCCTTGTGCACAAGTTGTCCATGATCGAACAATACGTTACTTAAACAATCAGTTACGCCTTCGAGGCAACACGAGCACACAACATATCCATAATTGTTAAGCATTCATGCACTTCAGGCAACACGAGTATGAAATATGTATTTGCACAAGACAAGCAACAGTTTATGATTATTTCCAAGCGAACAAGCATGCAGTTAAGTATCCGTTCATACGGTTTATTGACAAGCATAACATACCAAGTCTATTCTCTTTTATCTTGATTTCTTTTATTATTACTTGGTATCGTTTGATCGGGGCGAAGAAGTAAAGCTTGGAAGCAGGGCTAGCTAATCGGGTTGGTAGCTACTCACTTAGAAGTTGGAAAGAAGAAGGAAGGAGGCGCTTTACGACTCCGCTCGCAAGCCGCCTACTGCTCGTTCACCTGCACACGAACAGCTCGATTAATACTTCTTCCTCTCTTTCCAATCTCGGAATAGAAGTGCAAGTCAATGAACGAAAACAATGAAAACCATCGAAACCATTCAAAGAAAACAAGCAAATCCCAAAACCAACTCAAAGCACGAAAGCAACAAGCGACATCGAAAACCGAGGTAATAAAAGATAGCAGTGGAGAGGTCCCTCCTGATTCTGCCGCTAAGCCGATCCTTGGGGCACGGTCCACTGAATATGGGAATCGATTCCGAAGAAAAAAATCCATAACGAGGATGAGTTCTTAATTCAATCTATCCCGATCGAACGATACCGTCTTGTGTTTCTTAGCCGCGATCTCCGCACCGGGAGAACGGGGCGCTACATCCTACCCAACTAATTGGAAGTTTTGTTCCGAAACTTAAGAATAGGATCTACCGTTAAGGATTATTTTGTTCAGGATGACGACCATGAAGGTTCGGACAGGAGGAAATAGCATGGCCTGGATCGCCACAAGCGAGGCATAATCCAAGTCTTTTACGGCAATACTTCTTAAGGTGCCCTTTTCTTTTACAGAAGTGACAAGTTTTGTTCCAATCCCCGTCCTGTTGACCAGCGTTATTCGGGCGCTTTGTAGCGATATTTCCTCCCTCGTTGCTTTGGCGTTTGTGACTGGATGTATGCACAGCGCCGGCAGCAACATGAGGATATTGTGGTTCGAGGGATATGGCGTGATTCATGACTTCATGCATTGTCCCGTACTGATTATTGACCACGTACGAATGGATAGCAGGGCATAGTCCACCTTCAAACCTTCTGGCTCGACTCACTGCATCAGGTAAATAGGCCTTAGCGAATTTGGAGAGTCGGTTGAATTCGGCGGAATACTCTTTAACTGTCATCCTGCCTTGCCTCAGTTGCACGAAGTCATTTTCCATTTGACGTTGTACTGGAGGGGGTATAAACTCCTCTTCGAACGCGGCATGAAAGGTCATCCACGAGATCGCCTCCTCTCCGTGATCAAATTGGAGAGATCGTCGATGCACGTCCCACCAATCGTGTGCGTTGAGGCGGAGCTGTAGTTGCGCGCAGGCGACGCGCTTATCTTTGGGGACCTCTAGCAGAGCGAAGTGATCTTCAAGCTCGGCTAGCCAATCTAAAGTGACCACTGGGTCCTCAGTCCCGTTGAATGGGGTATTGCAGACTTTCTTGAAGTGTCCCAAGTTGAAGGCAGTCACGTCCCTCGACCTTGGAATTTGAGGCGTCTCCACTTCAAGCACGGGCTGTTCCACCGGCTTCGTTGCTGTTGCGGCGGAATGGTTGGCAGCCAAAGTCTGAACGATCTGTTACAGGGCATCTACCTTCTTTTGTTGGACTGAGAATCGGGTCTCTAGATTACTCTCGAACTTGGCTTGGCGAGCATCGTCTCGTTGTCGTTGCGATTCTAATATTTGTATTACCCGCTCAAGCGGGTCGACTTGAGACATGCCTCGTTGGCTCCGAGAGCTTCCCGAAGTGCCCAAACTACTTTCCTGTGTTTCGTTCGGTGGTTGCGCTGCAGATTGCGCTGGTACCATTCCTTCAAAAGAAGGTAAATTATGTTAGAATCATAATGTATTATGGACTTATTGCCTGAACGTATCTCATTTTTGGCCTAGCGAGTTCAAGAGTTCGCACAGGAATTTGATCGTTAAAGGAACTTTTCCAGCACGAAGTCTAAGGAACTTGAATCTGTGCTCTGATACCACTATGTCACGACCCGATTCCGTAGAATCGTTTGAGGCATCCCCCGAATCGTGACCGCCGTGCGGGCCTGGGGTTGCACCCGCACAAGGTTTTAATGATTTGCATAGCAAGCACATATTCAGAGTACGCAGATAAATTGAAACACAGATTTGAAACATGGAAAAGTTCTCTTTATTGATAATGAACATCTATTACAAACTCTTGAACGAGTTAGCTAATATACCGAACGGCTTACAAAAGAGATGACTCAAAATGAGATAGCAGTCCTGTACATTATATCCCTTTACTAAATTTTAAAAGATATAGACCTCCTGGCTGGAGGATAGCTTTGCCACGGAGCTGCATTTGTGTATAAAGAGTTACAGCTTCGGACTTCAAAAGGCTTCAAGGGGCGCGGTGAAGATGCGCCAACAGCTGGACTGGATCGGGAAGACGACTTCGGCTCCTCGCTCGGTTCGCCTTGGTACGGAGAACCTGTTTCAACGAGGGTCAGCATATCGAAACATACTGGTGAAGGCGAGCTAGCCGAACTATACCAATCAATACGTTATTTAGTGAAGCATGCATATTTTGTGGGTTTCTATCTTGCCTTAGTTCATTTACAAGTAAGCAGCATATAGAATTTACTGAAATAAACGTGCCACCGTTAGGTAGATTTTACCTGACCGTCTGAATTACCTGCACAATACTTACCATGCCTTTCCTGCCACGAAGACACAAGTTAGTACGCAACAGGTTTAAATGTACACGATGATCATTGGCGTGGTGCCATAACGGACATAGTCAAGGACAGGGATAGCATGCAACGAGAATACGACAAGCACACGATGCGTTGCAAGCTATCCCCTCCAGCACACGATGACTATACACGAGTTCCGCCCGGACCGGAACGGTGCCAGTGCCCCAGCGACCGTCCGCAGAACTTACCCTTGTGCATAAGTTGTCCATGATCGAACAATACGTTACTTAAACAATCAGTTACGCCTTCGAGGCAACACGAGCACACAAAATATCCATAATTGTTAAGCATTCATGCACTTCAGGCAACACGAGTTCTTAATTCAATCTATCCCGATCGAACGATACCGTCTTGTATTTCTTAGCCGCGATCTCCGCACCAGGAGAACGGGGCGCTACACTTACAATCTACCCAACTTATAAAAAATTTGTCCTCGAAATTAAAATAAACATAGTAGAAAAAATTTTAGTTAAGAAGGTTGCACTAAAAATGGGGACGCAGTTACCAAATGGAGTCCTAGTTTGACGTCGTATTCTAAGAATAAGGGTACGCTTACTCAAGGCTCTACCCAGCTTATAAGAATGAAGCTGGCTGCAGGAACTATAGTTACGATCTTATTTCTAAGGATTTTTAGTAAGTCTAACTTCAAGGAGGGGTTCGAGATGGTAAAGATTTTATGACCATTGCCACAGCCTATTAAAGAAAATCTATGTACTACCATGGCATTAATGAGTCAATAACTCTATAAAGGAAGTTTACCAGTTCTCCTTGCTTCTAATTAGGTCATGAGTCTACAAGATAATAAAAAATATCATAGCCAAATACAACTAGGGTGATATGGTACCGAGAAGTTGTTCATTGCATATCATGGATGTCGATGAATGGTTCAGCAATAAGCATCAAAAGGTGATATAACTCCTTAAGGTGTTTTATATTGTGTAAAGGGTACAAGGGGTTCAATTTAATGCAACACAAGTGTCATAGACGTAGTTTGGCATGAATGGGATACGGGTATATCAGTGGTTGGGATATTTGGGTTGACTATGTATAATTTAATTCAATTACAATAAAATTGGACATAGGATTTAGAAGGAGATGTACCACGAATGTTGTGGGGTCTACATGGAGCATGGGTGTGTATATTTGGAAGTAACAGTTGTGTCATTAGTGAGTAGGTTCCAGTTAGGCTCATGAATGTCAAGGTTGCCGGAAGAATTAAGTCGGTGTAGAGTATTAAAATCGTCCATAACTGAAAAAGGATATTTATGTGTCATGTGTGTACAAATGTGTCACGAATGTTGTACAACTAAAACAAAATATAAAAATACCAGTTTGTGAGTGATAGTCATGTCATAGGTGTAGAGTGACTAGTCTAGCTCATAAGAATGGAAGTTATTGAAAAGGAAATGATAGTGTTGTGCTCCAAATATCTGAGCCATAACAAAGGATATCAAGGATACAAAAATTAGATAAGTAATTTATTCCGTTTGAGATTAACCAAATTAAAACCAAAATAAATTTAAATTTATCCTAAATTTCTAGAAATAATCCTACACTAAAACCAAGGGCTAACCACCTACCTAACTTATAAAATTTAAGTTGGTATTAAAACTAAGGTCATGGTTTTGCTAACAAAATTTCTGGAGGGGCCTATTTTCTAAATAAGGTTACAAAATTTTTAGACTTTACTAGCCGTAATCAAGGATTTTCTAAAGGAACCTAGAAACTATTAGGGTACTATTGATTAACAACTTTATAAGAGAAATTAATACCCATCCATTACTGCTCTTGTATAGGTCAAGCTTCTACAAGGCAGAAGAAATGACTGAGTCAGATCTAATTAAGGCAATGTGGTAGAGAGGCTTAAATCATTGGTTGACATTGATGACGAAGAGACAAAAATTTAGGCCATGACAAGAAGAATTTCTGATAAGTCTACATAGTTGAATAAGGCACGATTAGGCAGGTATTTGGAGAATCGAGTCATGGTGACTAGATCAAGGGGATTAGAGTAGAAAAGAATTGATACCTATGGTGATATGGATATTAACACAAGGAGTGGTACCAACTAAGAGATTGATTTTATAATTAAGGCACAACTAGGAAAAGAGGAAGGATCTACTCATTGTTATAATTACAAAGATCGTTGTTGGAAAATGCACGAGGCCATATATGCAATACAAGATAAAAATTTGATAGGAAGGATATGAATGCAGTCGATGGAGTAATACAACTTATCCTTAAACTCAATACTATATTCATTTAAGTTATATTTTATATAATCTCCCTCATACTATTAGCAACCTACTTCTGGCTTTAGGTAAACAATATACGATCCTTACAACTTTGTCTTCCTCGCATATTTCTAACTTAGTAGGTAATGGTCTAAACTAAGTATGTACTTAGGTCTATCACTCATGGCATACTATTCACTAAGGACACTCTTCAATACTCGTCTAATCTTTAATTGGAATGCCTACCCACTTTCGTACAACTTACTCCATTCTATTGTCTATCTTTTTGTACTGTTGTTCGTCTAATCTCTTCCATCTAAATCCTATCTTCCTTACGGGAATCTTCCAGCTAGGCTACTACCCTATTACACAAGAATGATGTCATGGTTATCTTGAGTGAAAATTCTTTGAACTCAATGAGATGATAAGATTTCTAAAATCCAAAAATCTATCAGCTATGGTAACTTGAAAATAGGTTCTCATTACCTACAACTAAGGATAGGTCCATCAAACTCCTACCCTATTAGTCAAAAATCTAAATTACTGGCCTTAATCAGTTTATATGTAAATCCGCAATATTTAGCTATCATTCCTATAAGACTTCTATCTTTCATTTACACTTTCCTACCATGTATAAATCTATAATCTAAGGGTCTTGTTATAATCGTCTACAGTATAACCATCGAGTTAGTATGTGATTCTGAACCAGTGTTTAATTTCTTGAAGTTCGTATTACTTCGAGACTGATCAACAATTTTTACTCACACTAAATTTTCAAAAATCCAAAAGTATTACAATTTATAAATACTAAAATTATTATCCATCAAGTCCATACCATAATCCTTTCTGCTTGGAATATGCGACCATAATATATTTTCCTTATCATTTGTTTCCTACTAACCTTCATATCCTTTTTGTATGTTAATCTTGTTTTCAATTTATGCTTAACTAATCATGTCCCAGTGCTTTCCGTTTTATATTATAGATCTTCTAGGCAACTACCGAGTGATAAAATCTTCAGTCCTTCCTAGATCCTTCTATCAATTTAAAATGCTTAAGGTCATGTACTCCTCGTGAATCTCTTCTTGTTATCATTCTACCTTCTTTACTTGAACCTGAGATTTATCCTAGTTTATTCCATGTATATCCTTCATCCAAACAACATGGTTACCATCTTGTTATATCTTATCATCTATTATAGGTAGTTCACTATATCTAACTCAATACTATAATATCTATCAAAACTCTCATCCTTCAACCTATTTGCTCTATCACAGATACTAGCTTATCCACCCAAGTAATCACGGGTAAAACTCACTTATTCAATGAACACTGACAACCCAAATAATTAAATACATCTAATTTGATTTTGAAAGTATACTTTAGTACTCGAGTTATCTAATTACTCAAATATTAGGTCTAGCAATCTACCTGTCTATTTAGTCCAGACTTATAGTCATCAATAATTTAAGGGGGTCATAAGATCTAGTTTTGACGCTAAAAGTCACAAGACAACTAGAGATTTAACCATTATTGCCTGCTACGTAAGGTTCTAATTTCTTAAGGTTATAATACCATTCCTTGTATCACCAACATGGGCCACAAATAATTCCTAGCATCTAGTTATGTATTCTATAAATTATTCCAGTGCATTACAATCAAACCATCTTTCTAACTCCTAATACTTCCAAATTACTGCTACCTTAAGCAAGGGTAAGGTTTTATTAGTTCTAGGCCTCTAATACGATATTCAATTCTTATGCTAACAATCTACACTAGCTCTAGCATCTAGGAATAACCTATATATCTACCCTACTAAGGGCAACCATCTTCTTAAAACTTTATATCCAACATATTTTTTCGTCTTGATAAGGATCTGCTTCTGGAGGAAATACGGCACACGAACGTCCATCTCTCTGAAGTAGAAAGAGATGATAAACAATAATAAGGATGTCAAAAGGAATAAACGAGTATAATTATGAAGTTCAAGGGTGATAATCATATGCTAAGGAATTTTTAAATCAGTTGTGGATTGAGATACTAATACTGCTAATCCTGATTACAGGCTCGCTAGGTACCAAAAAGTAACCAAAACGATTTAATCAAGACCTGCATGGGCCACCACAAAAATATGTCATATCACAGTCCCAAAATATGTAGGAATAGGAATACGTAACATTCCAGCTACGCATTCGACCAGACTCTGGTCTGACACGAATACGTATAAACTGTATTATAATGGTCACTATCTAACTAATCAAGTAAATATAAATATCTATGCATCAATCCACAATGAACAAAATACACAAGAATGAGCTATATATGCTAAAGTCGGCTGCCCAGTAACACACAAACTCGAATAGACTCGAAAAAAATATGAGTCTATAAAACTAGGCTACATCAGCAGATAAATAAACAATATAAATAAATAACCATAACTCCGGTAGATATGATATAAGTACCTGGTACTAATGCCTGCAAGACAAGCAACTCCATCAGCAACTCCAAAGGCTTCATAACCGTCTATGCTGCAAAAACTGAAAGAGGACCAGGTCCTCAGAGGGACATAATAAGGTACAAGAAATAATATGCCAAAGTAAAAGAGTATATTGCCACATACTCAAAGGTAAACTACTGTAACCAACTATGTGATATGCAAATGAGAGTATGGTATCATACCCCAGGCTGGTATTCACGAAAGATCGTAATGGACACTTTTGTATGCTAATAGTACACTCGAGGCTCCGTATGGGGGAACCAGGAGGAAGCTGCATATACATAGGGCTGGTACTCATGAAAGATTCCAATGGACACTTTTGTATGTTAATAGTACACTCAAATAGTAATAGTAAAATATGTCCAGAGCACGATGAAGACTCTTCCCACCCAATGTAACCTCATGTCTCATGTTCACGATGTCTTATGTCCATAAAATGCAAGATTATGACCTCTAGCTAGTAAAATGAGTCATAATGATATCTATATCATATACAAGTCTCATATCACGAATCATATAAACCTTTACAGAATCTCTATGAATAACTCAAGAAAGATTTTGTCACATAAAATAGTGTCAAGTATCCTAGGGTATGGCGTACATGGTAAAGCAAGCACGTAAAAATAGGATCGTGGGATCAACTCTTTAAGTGACGTTACACGACTCCGCGTACGGCTCGATACCCGAATCTTGTTCAGACGCTACGAAATATCTCACGCTCCTAGGGTAAACATACACATCAATCATATAAAATAGCTATAATAACTAAATAATATAATAAAGGCAAGAAACTGTGATACATCATGGCAATGTACACTTGTCTGGGTTCTGAACTCCGTCAACTGCTCCTGAGAAAGTAGAATCTGCATGCACACCTCCTGATACTGAAACAAACATCACCATTGTTCTTAGAATACTTGAAATAGATAGGATTGACTACCTATAAGTTCAATTTGGACACAGGGGCAAAATTGACAATTTTGGGTCAAAGTGGAATCCATATGTGGCCCACTTCTCACCAAAAAATATGCTAAGACAAAGTTCTCTAAATTTATCAAACATAGTGTCTACGAGTCTAGAACAACGATACGAACCCAATAAAATATCCAGAACTAGATTTTGATGAGCCGATCATAAAATCGTCCGTCATATAGAACTATGGGGCCCACAAACGATATTTTGTCAACGTTCTCAGAATTGAACCAAACTTGGGTCACAGGACTAGCGTAATACTACGAATCCGATGGTACAAGTTTTATTATGAAATAATAAGCACACACAAAATTAGAATGAGTGTCAGAACAGGCTGATAAGGTATTTTTCGGTGGATACGCGTTAATTCCAGTATCCGCATTGATGATACGCGCCTTTCGGTGCACTTGCACACAACGAAGTTACCACGTTTGGTGGAACGCACCGTGTATTGAGAGAATTTAGGTATTTTAAAAATAATTTTTTTGTCATTTTGGAACAAGAATAATTTAACCATTAAAGCAAACTAATAAAAAATAAAAGAACAGTAAAATTCTTGGTTATATTATGAAGAAGTCCCTTCAATTACATTTTAAAAATAATTAACTAGTTGGTGGAAAATTAAACATGAACATAGTTACTTTGACTAAAATTCTGAACTGTTTCTGAACAGTTTTTCGGCCAACTTTCGGTCAATTTTTTGATCAAACCGAGGTGTCTAAATTCGTTCCACTTGAAGGAAATCCTAGAGGGTTGGGTTGTGAACATACCAGCGAAGATGAAACACAAATCGGACGAGCGATGAGGGCAAAGACTCCCCACGAAGGAGGGGCCGGAGATGCTACTGTGCGTGCGCACGGGGGGGGCAGACAGCGGTACGGCTGCGGGCGGTCGGAGGTGGTGGGTGGTGAGGGTTAGGGGTGGGATTAGAGTTAGAGTTAGGGTTAGGGTTTTGTGAGATATTTGTATATATGGTAGAGAGGGATGGGGGGTCTGTGTACGCGGGGGTGGCGGGGGGGGAAGTTGGGTTTAATGGCTTAGGATTGGTTTAGGGAATAGGTTTAGGGTTTTAATTTCTTTATTTATTTATTTATTTATATATATATATATATATATATATAATATATATATAATATATATATATATGTATGTGTGTGTGTGTGTGTGTGTGAATATTTTAAAAATAGTTTTGGACCTCAATAAATTCCAGAAAAATTATACAATACACTATTAATAGTTGCACACCCAAAAATATATTTTTTGTACAATATTAATAATTAATTAATTACACATAATTAT
Organism: Iris macrosiphon; assembly: GCA_036927795.1. Classification (NCBI taxonomy): domain Eukaryota; kingdom Viridiplantae; phylum Streptophyta; class Magnoliopsida; order Asparagales; family Iridaceae; genus Iris; species Iris macrosiphon. The sequence goes on along the minus strand of JAYESA010000018.1, from coordinate 68,992,160 downwards.
AAAATCATGATTATTATATATTATAATTAGTTAAAAATAAAATAAAAAATTCTTAATCACGAAAGTTATAAAATACCAATATTAATAGATTTAAAAATTTAATTCAAAAATTAGGGTGCTTACACTTGTGGTCTGTAAAGATCTCCACATGCTTTTCGTATAGATAGTATTTCTACAGCTTTAGAGCAAAGATGACCGCTGCCAACTCCAAATCGTAGGTGGAGTATTTTTTCTCATGAGGACATAATTGCCTGGAAGCAGAGGCAATCACCTTCCTGTGCTGCAGAAGAACGCAACCCAAACCCTTCTCTGAAGCATCACTATAGATAGTGAATCCACATGTCCCTGATGGTAATGTCAACACTGGAACTATCATCAATCTCATCTTCAGCTCATCAAAAGTAGCATGACCCTCCTCTATCCAGATAAAATCCACATCCTTCCTGGTCAGCCTAGTATCGACTCTGTAATCTTGGAGAAGTCATGTACAAGTCTTCTGTAATAATCTGCCAGCCCTAGAAAACTTTTAATCTCTGCCACTGAACTTGGAGTAGTCCATGACTCCACTGCCACGATCTTCTTCGGGTCAACTGAGATCCCGTCACCTGTCACCACATACCCAAGGAATTCAACCTTGTTACGGAAGAACTCATACTTCGAAAGCTTTCCATAAAGCTCTTCCTTCCTCAAAGTCTCCAAAACTATCCTCGGGTGCTCTTCATGCTCCTTCGGTATTTTCGAATACACAAGAATGTCATCAATGAACACAACCACAAACTTATCAAGGTACTGATAGAACACCTTGTTCATCAGTTTTATGAATACCATCGGGGTATTGGTCAACCCAAACGATATTACCATGAACTCAAACTGGACATACCGAGCTCAAAAAATTATCTTCGGAATATCCTCCTTCTTTACTTCCACCTGATAGTAACCTGACCTCAAGTCTATTTTTGAGAATACCTTTTCTTCTCTCAACTAATCGAAGAGATCATATATCCTAGACAGAGGGTATTTGTTCTTGATAGTGAGGTTGTTCAGAGCCCTGTAGTCGATACACATGCGTATCGACCCATCCTTCTTCGGTACAAATAATACCTGAGCACCCCACAACGATGAACTGGATCTGATGAAGCCTTTATCCTGCAACTCATCTACCTACTTTTTTAACTCTGACAACTCATTATTGTTGACTGTCACTACCATATTTTCTATGAAAGAGTATTTTAGTAATTTTATATTTAACTAAATATTGTGCATGATAAATAATTATTTATTATATTATTTAATTGTTGCTAGATGTTAGTTATTTATTTTGGACTTGTTTTAGTGCACTTAACTACTTTAGTTTAGACTCATGGACCAACATATATTAATTGTTAGATTTGAGCCCAATTAGAAAGCCCATTGATTAGAAAATGGATTAAATTAATTAAACCATTAGACTAGAAGCTTCCCTCCTTAATTATTTCTTTATGAAAGGCCCCAAGGGGTATAATGGATAATTTATAGTAGCTTGAGGAAGGGGAAAGGGGGCCAGCCTATATAGAGAGGAGGAAAATTATTATCTCTCCTCATTTTATTTCAAAACTAGATCTAGAATTTCCCTCAACCAAATTTCTTCATTTTTACTTTATTTTTTTGCCCAAATTTTATCCTAATTCCTTCCTAAATCACCATTAGAGGTTAGTGGATCAAGGATCTAGAAGGAGGAAGCAAAAATCTATAAAGAGTAGCAAGGATCTACAAGTTGAGGCCAATTTTATCATATTTGGAGATTTTATTAGGATTCCATCTCCCAATAGGTTCAATTTAATTTTTTTCCCTTAATTTAGGTTCTAAATCTAAGATTTAACCATGATAAATCAACCCATATGTATAGGTTACCTATAGGATTTGGTTTTGTGTTCATAAGAGGCCTATTGTGAAAGTTATGGTACTTTTGTATCAATTTTGGGGGAATTCCGAGATTAATATTTGTTGTGTTTGTCAATTGGTCCTATAGATCAATTTGGAATATTTTTGTGTGTTTGGGGCTAGTGTCGTGTCCACAATTGGGTACGTGTAGGTTATATCCCTACAATTTGGTGATACATGCTGATTTGGAGGTTTTTCCTCTAACACAGGACTTTGAGCATGTCACATATTAACAGACACTTAGATTTGTATTTGACTCTTCGTATTGTTCATAAATAATATATATGACTTGTTTATGTCCTTTGGGATACGTTTGGATGTGTGGTGGACTCGTGTCGCAAGCGTATCCTAGATCTAGTGGGATACGGAGTGATACATTCCATGTGTTTGTACAATTTATAATTAGATCTATTTTCTTGTATTCTTATTCTTGGTATTATGTAATATATATATATATATATATATATATATATATATATATATATATATATATATATATATATATATATATATATATATATATATATATATATTGTTGTTACATATATTTATGTGTTAGATCTCTCTCTCTCTCTCTCTCTCTCTCTATATATATATATATATATATATATATATATATATATATATTTATATATATGTGTGTGTGTGTGTGTGTGTGTGTGTGTGTGTGTGTGTGTGTGTGTGTGTTATATTTATATAGTCATTATATTACATATGTAAGATCTACTAGTTATAGTATATACATATGTGGTTGTTGTGTGTATATATGTATGGTGGTGGAGATATATATAATTATGTTTCTTGTGTCTTAGATCTATGTATCTATTTATGTTTATTGCATGCAGCTATTATTCTACATATATAGGAGCTCTTTTAATAGTGTAGTGCATGTGTATATATATTATAATATATATATGTTATAGTTATGAATTATGTATATGTATATATATAAGTTGTTATATTATATGTATATAGCATATTATCTTATGATTATATATACATATGCATGTATGTGTAATTATATATAAATATTAGTATATATGTATGGGTGTATGTATTGTTCATATGTAGTAATTACATATATTAGTAATTATAGATGTAAGTATAATTATATAGTTGCATATATATATATATATATATATATATATATATATATATCAGCAAAGGCTACAGCAGCAGCGTCGCAATAGCACAACAACAGTAGCCGTAGCAAGCAGCAGCAGCAAAGGCGATAGTATATATATATTTATGGGTAGTAGTATAACAAGTATTTTGGTATTACCTTGAGATACCAAGGTATTGGAGATACCCAAGGTATTGGGTTTAGGGTATCAAGATTATGGGTTTATGTTGTGATACCAAGTTGGTTCAAAACCAAGGTTCCTATTTAATGTTTGTCGTTAAGATTTTATTTAATAATATTTTTTTGGCATTTGTATGTGATATTTTACCTATGGATTTACGTATCCGGAGATACGGTATCCTAGTATTTTAAGATATGGATTTTGTGACCTAGACTTTAGTATTTAAACCCAATATCCTTGTGTTAGACTTTTACAATCTAGAATTAGGTAGTGGACTATAGTTGATCATAGTTTGACCATAGTTGACCTTGTAGTTGACCATAGTTTGACTTGTGACTTAGAGTTGACTTGTTAACCTAGAAATTGACTAGTTTAACTTATTTGCTTTTCAGAACCTTATATTGATGTTGTATTCCATATCTAGGTCTTCGAGGTACCATATCAGACATCTGTGAGACTATTCATTGGACTTTAGGTGAGTACATTCTCTGATAGTTTTTCGTTTATGATATCATTTATGTTTATTGTATCTAGTATAGATATTCATGGTTTTTGACATGATGGTTACATGGATTGGTATATCCGGATCTCGTCATGAGATATTATTCCTTGTATATGGTGTATCTTGTGCAAGTCTTGTTTTATTAATTATCTTATGCATGTACATATACTGATTCTCGGGGAGATTTGTTACCTTCCTAGAGAATCTCGTGCCATAGCATACAATAGTTGGATCTATTATACTATAGGGTGGAGAGTATTTTAGTGTAGATATGTGACCATACCCGCCTTGTGCATGTCTTATTTCTTGTGAGTGTTTATCATACACCGTAAGTATGATCAGCCAGGCCATTATACTCTTGTGCAAGTTCCCAAGCCGATCACATGTTAAAGCTAGTACTCACTCACTTAGATATTAGTATTCTTGTTCATTGCCATATTGTTTATTCTTGTATTTATTCCAGTATTTTCTTATTGTGTATCTCTTATATCTATTGTGCATATTGTATATTCACATATATTTACTGTTACATAGTTTTTATCATTGATTAAAACTACTGTTAGAGATGTACTCTGCTCCTTTCCAGACTGGATATATTTTTCTCAGATGACACTGAGGACTGGTACCCTATACATTACTGACCTCAGGATATTGTGGGTTTAGAGTCAAAGACCCTGGCTCATGAGGGACTTATCCCAACTGAGACAGATGACCCAAGATTAGTAGCTTCTTAGTATTTTTTTGTACTGAATTTGTCTCCAGCTTATTTGTCAGTATTTCTATTCAGACTCATTGATGTATTATTTTATACTCATGAGTTATTTGTGACTATTCTATTCTTTATCATATTCGTGCTTGTTCCATCTTAAGATCTGGGATTGAGTTTATTGTTATTGTTGGTGGTTCATTATATTGCTAAATAGATTATCCAGACAGCGTTCTACCGTTGATTCGGTAGCGTAGACTGGGCGTTGTTCTCGACTTGTACCCTTACACCGGGTGCGGGTTATGACACATTTTTTGTGGTAGCCCATGCAGGTCCAGGCTTCGCAAGTTATGCGATATCGTGGTAGTACGACGACTTAGTTGTACTACTGCGAGCCTGATTTAGGATGTAGGCTATAGGCTATAGGCTGAGAATACTCAATCACATTTAGGAAAAAATCTTTTGATTAATTCAACTATTATCCTTTGATATTGATACTTGATCTCTTAATCTGTCCTTTCCTTTAGTGTCTTACATTATGTGCCATATTGATTCTTTCCTTCGCTTTATCTCAGGTTGCCGCCTACGACTAGATCGCAGTAGGGAGAGCAGTTTTTGAGAGGTCTGCGATATCCCGAGGGCCTGCACCAGTCACTTCTTCGGTAATTGTAGTGTCAGCTACTTTCGGAGGTCCACCACCTACTCAGAGAACTATGCCAGCTGTATCTGAGGGGCTTCCACCTTCACCTCCTATGCTAGTAGAGGCAACACAGATGTTTATACTATTTTGTGAGATGCTCGAGGGACAGAGGGCTCAGTCAGAGACACATCAGAGGCAGACTGACATTTTATGGCAGGGCATCGAGAGTGCTCATCAGTTTGCTCATGCCGTAGTCGAGAGAGGAGTTCCGGTCCAGCAGTAGGATGTTCCTCAGGTTGCTCAGCTTCGGCCAGGTAATATTTAGGACTTCAAGAAGCTGGAGCCTAAGGTCTTCAAGGGGACGGAGGGCATCGTCTATGCTGATGATTGGCTCAAGGATATTGAGAGTCTTATGAGGGTGTCCCGTCTTTTTGAGGATCTGAAGGTTGAGGCGGTAGAACTTCAACTGTTCGATATCGCTCGCACTTGGTTCAGGAATGAGCCGATTCTTGTTGACGCGGGACAGTCTTGGCAGGTATTCAAGGACCTCTTCAAGAAAAAGTTTTTCGCTCGGGCAGACAGGCTAGACTTAGGAAGGCAGTTTGAGAGTCTCATTCAGGGGAGCATGTCTGTGGAGGAGTATGCTATAGAGTTCGGCAAGTTGAACCAATTTACAGAATATTTGGTGAGAGAATCGGAGGTTCGGGCTATTCATTTTCGTGAGTGTCTAAACTAGAAAGTGAAGATCCTTATTCCATCTTTTTATGAGACATACTCGAAAATACTTATGGAGACAAGCAAGGTTGAGCAGGAGTTGGGTTTGAAGCCTAAGAGAGACCATGATTCTTTTCTGGGGGTAAACGGTAGTACAGTATCGGCAAAATATCCTCATTTCTAGTCCAGACCTTTCCACCAGCCGCAGCAGCACCAGACTCCAGCTAGGGCAACTTTTCACCAGGTACCACAGCAGCAGAGACAGTTACAGCAATCTTTCTGCCACTTCTATAAGAAGTTCGGCCACATCTGGGAAGTTTACAGGAAGTGGTTGGGAGTTTATTTGTATTATGGTACTGAAGAGCATCAGCTGAGGGCGTGTCCTTCTAATTCTCGTCGTGCAGTTCAGGGAGTAGCTTCAGCTCCGAGGGCACATATGAGACCATCTGCAGTACAGCCGGGGGGACCGCTTCCGACACAGCAGCAGCATTATATCCAATATCATCAGTAGGGAGGTGCACGTCAGGGACGAGCATTTGCTATGACCATCGAGGAAGATGAACCCACCAAAAATATTATCGCAGGTTCTATTCTTCTTGATTCTATTCCAACTTTAGCTTTGTTTGATAGTGGTGCTTCCCATAGTTTTGTATATGTTTCTTTTGCTCAGAAGCATGGTTTGGTAGCTGAGTCTTTACTTAGGACTTGCAAGATCATGACCGGGGGAGGTATTATCCTGGTTAATGATATTTGCAAGAATCGGAGAGTTACTCTAGGAGGCCGAGAGTTGAGTGCGTGTCTACTTGTAATACCACTTCTGAGCTACGATATTGTACTCGGGATGGATTAGTTGAGGAGGCACCGTGCTAGCATAGATTATAGAGGAGGTAGAGTTTTGTTTGGTCCATCGGGAGAGCCAGAGTTCGAGTTTGCTAGAGGAGCTGCAGAGCAGGGAGAAGGCATTATTTGTGGAGCTATGGTGGAAGACAAGGATTTGCTACATCCGTTGATAGCAGAATTCTTGGATGTGTTTTCTAAGAAATTGCTAGGGTTGTCGCCAAATCGAGATATTGAATTATCTATAGACTTGGTGCCAGGTGCAGAACCAATTTTGTAATATGTCTATACAGTAAACAACAGTGAGTTGGTCGAACTGAAGAAACAGGTGGACAAATTGCAGGATAAGGGGTTTATTAGATCGAGTTCTTCACCATGGAAAGCCCCGGTATTGTTTGTACCGAAGAAGGATGGATCGGTGCGCATGTACATTGATTACAGGGCTTTGAATAATCTCACTATCAAGAATAAGTACCCTTTGACATGGATTGATAATCTATTCTATCAGTTGAGTGGTGCCAAGGTATTTTCTAAGATAGATTTAAGATCAGGTTACCATTAGGTGAAGGTAAAGTCGGAGGACATACCGAAGACTGCTTTTAGAACTCAATATGGTCAGTACGAGTTTATGGTGATGCCGTTTGGATTGACTAATGCACCGGCGATATTTATGAACTTGATGAATAAGGTATTCCATCAGTCCCTTAACAAGTTTGTGGTGGTGTTCATCAAAACATACTCATATACTTGAAGATACCGGAGGAGCATTTGAGGATTGTGTTGGATGTGCTGAGAAAGGAGAAGCTATATGGGAAGTTGTCTAAGTGTGAGTTTTTCCTGGAAGGTGGAGTTCTTGGGGCATGTTATGACTGGTGATGGTATTTCAGTGGATACGAAGAATATCGCAGCAATGGAATCTTGGAAGACCCCGAATTCGGTAGCAGAGATCAAGAGTTTCTTGGGATTGGCAGGCTACTATAGGAAGTTTGTGCAAGATTTTTTGAGGATTGCTGAGTCAATGACCAAACTCACTAGGAAGGATATAGAGTTTGTTTGGACGGAGGATTGCCAGGTTGCTTTTGAGGAATTGAAGAGGTTGACGTCTGCTCCTATTTTGACATTGCCATCAGGGTATAGAGGTTTCACTATTTATAGTGATGCATCGAAGTAAGGTTTGGGTTGTGTTCTTTAGTAGAATAAGAAAGTGATTGCCTATGCATCCAGGCAATTGCAACCTCATGAAAAGAACTATCCTACCCATAATTTGGAGTTGGTAGCAGTCATCTTTGCCCTGAAGTTGTGGAAACATTATTTCTACGGAGAGTGTGTGAAGATCTTCACAGACCACAAGAGCTTGAAGTACATTTTCACGCAGAAGGAGTTGAACATGAGACAGCGTTGGTGGTTGGAACTGATGAAGAATTTTGATATATTTTTGCAATATCATCCTGGAAAAGCTAATGTAGTTGCCGATGCTTTGAGTAGGTATCCGGTAGCTATATTCTTGACGCATGATCGATATTTGTTGGAGAACTTGGAGAGCTTGGGCATTGAGGTGATAGTTCCTGGTTGTGCTATATAGATATGGGAATTGCAGATACATTCAGATTTGATGGACATGATTAAGGTAGCCCAGTATGAGGACGTATCTCTGAGAAGCATCAGAGCTCAGGTGAGAGCAGGATTGGAGAATAATTTTACCATTGCTGAGGATGGATCTTTAAGGCATAGAGTTAGATTGTGTGTGCCTAGTAGAAAGCTGCGTGAGAAGGTATTGCAGGAAGCGCATCGCTCTCAGTATTCCATGTATCCAGATGCCAACAAGATGTATCAGGATATGCGAGAGAGTGTATGGTGGTATGGCATGAAGAGAAAAATGGCACAGTTTGTATCTAGATGCTTAGTGTGCCAGCAGGTGAAAGCCGAGAGACAGAGGCCAGGAGGTTTACTTCAGCTACTACCTATTCTAGAGTGGAAGTGGGAGCACATTACTATGGATTTTGTGTCCGGACTTCCACGATCTCCAGGAGAAAAAGACGCAATTTGGGTCATCGTTGATAGGTTGACCAAGTCGCCCATTTTTTGCCTTTCAAGGTGGGTTTGTCTACGGAGAAGCTAGTAGAGATGTATGTGAGGCAGATCGTCAGGATACATGGAGTTCCCGTTAGCATAGTCTCCGATCAGGATAGTTATTTTACTTCTTATTTCTCAAGGAGTTTGCAGGAGAGTTTGGGTACTCAGCTCAAGTTCAGTACTGTATTTTGTTGATAGTTTGACCATAGTAGACCATAGATGACCTTATAGTTGACCATAGTTTGACTTGTGACTTAGAGTTGACTTGTTGACCTAGAATTTGACTAGTTTAACTTATTTGCTTTTCAGAACCTTGTATTGATGTTGTATTCCATATCTAGATATTCAAGATACCGTATCAGACATCTTTGAGACTATTCATTGGACTTCAGGCGAGTACATTCTCTGATAGTTTATCGTTTATGATATTCTCTATGTTTATTGTATCTAGTATAGATATCCATATTTTTTGACACTATGGTTACACAGATTGGTATATCTGGATCTTGTCATGAGATGTTATTCCTTGTATATGGTGTATCATGTGCAAGTCTTATTTTATTGATTATCTTGTGCATGTACAAACATTGATTCTAGGGGAGATTTGCTACCTTTCTAGAGAATCCCGTGCCATAGCATACCATGGTTTGATCTATTATACCAGTTGGGGGTGGAGAGTATTTTAGTGTATATATGTGATCATACCCTCCTTGTGCATGTCTTGTTCCTTGTGAGTGTTGATCATACACTGCACATATGATCAGCCAGGCCATTATACTCTTGTGCAAGTTTCCAAGCCGATCATATGTTAAAGCTAGTACTCACTCACTTAGACATTAGTAATCTAGTTCATTGTAATATTGTTCATTCTTGTATTTATTCCAGTATTTCCTTATTGTGTATCTCTTTTATCTATTGTGCATCTTGTATATTCACATATATTACTGTTATATAGTTTTTATCATTAATTAGAACTGTTGTTAGAGATGTACTATGCTCATTTCTGACTGGATATATTTTCCTAAATGACACTGAGGATTGGTACCCTACACATTATGGACCTCAGGATATTATGGGTTTAGAGTCAGAGACCCTGGCTAAGGAGGAACTTATCCTAACTCAGACAGATGACCCGGGATTAGTAGCTTCTTAGTATTCTTTTGTACTGGATTTGTCTCCAGCTTATTTGTTAGTATTTCTATTCAGACTCATTGATGTATTATTTTATACTCAGGAATTATTTATGACTATTCTGTTCTTTATCATATTTATGCTTGTTCCATCTTACATATATGATTGAGTTTATTGTTAATATTGGTGGTTTATTATATTGCCAGATAGATTACCCAGACAGCGTTCTACCGCTGATTCTACGACGTAGGCTAGGAGTTGTTCCCGACTTGTACCCTTACATCGGGTGCAGGTTGTGATATTGACCCAATAGTGGTATTGTGATATCGGTTCTAAACCTAGCACCAAGTCTATAAAAAATTCAACATTTTAGTCTGGCGACAATTCTGGCAACTCCTTCTGAAAAATATTCATAAACTTTGCTATCAAAGGATGTGGCAGCTCCTTCTCTTCTACCATGGCACCACAGATGATACTCTCACTCTGCTCCACTACTCCTTTGGCAATCTTAAACTTTGGCTCTTCTGGCGATCAAAACAAACCCTTCCTCCACGATAATTTATACTAGCATGGTGCCTACTCAACCAATCCATCCCGAGTTCAATGTTGTAGCTCGGAAGTGGCATTATGAGTAAGCACACACTCAACTCCCAGACTTCCAATGTAACTTTTTGATTCTTACAAATATTACTGACCAGGATAATGCCACTCTGGCCATGATCTTACAAGTGCTAGCCAAGGATTCAGCCTCTAAATGATGCTTAAGAGCAAAAACTACAGATACAAAATTATGGGAAGCACCAGAATCAAATAAAGATAATGCTGGAATAGGATCAAGAGGGACAGAACCTAAAATTATGTCTCCCTACGGCTCAGTCTCCTTAACTGTCATGGCAAAAGCTCACCCTTGGGGTGAACCTCTCTGATATTGCTGGTATTGGGCGAATCGATGTTGCTGTGGCAAAAGTGGAGGTCCCCTCTGCTGAACTGTAGGTGGCCTCACTGGTTCTCCCTAAATCGGTTCTCTAATTGGTCCTCTCTGAGCTGGACGAGCTAGACAATCCCTCAACTGGTATCCGAGTGACCCACAGAAAAGGCACACTCCTAGGCTCAACCGATAGACCTCCCTGGTATATCCTAGCTTTCCACAAAATATACAATAAACTTCCTGTTATGCCTGTCTATGTGGCTGCTATTGAACATGCCCACGAGCTGGTGCCTGGTGCTGCTAATGATGGTGCTAGAATGGTCTCTACTGCTGCTAAAAATGGGGATGCTTGGCCTATCCCATGCCGCCACTCGTACCTCCAAAATATTGTAACCCCTCTTGGGCCTGAGATCCAGATCATCCTCAGCAATCTAGGCATATATCAAGATACCCTCATAGGTAGCGATGCATTGACTAAAAGTGCGTGACTCGATCTCTCTCATCAGTCCTTTCTGAACTTTCGGGCTTGATCTCCTGGGTCCCGAATCATAGATGGTGCAAAATGGCTCAAACGGTAAAAATCTACGGCGTACTCATCAACCGATATGTTTCCCTAGACTAAGTCATGAAACTGACTCTCCAAAGATCCCAGGGCTACGTCGGGGAAGAACCTTTCCTTGAAAAGCTTCTTGAAGGCATCCCAAGTAATTCCTTATATGGTAAGCCTGGGCTCCGTGCGATACCAAGTGAGTGTAATATCAAATATCTGACTGTCGGCTGCCTCGATCTATAAGCTCTATGGGATCTGGGCCAATCGCAGGTTCTTCTATATATCCTTTAACCAGTCGTCAACGTAGAGTATCCCCTCGGTACCCTTGAACTCCCGAGGAAACATCCTCTTGAAGTCCACAATAATGCCTGGCCTCTGTTGTTGCGGCTGGCCAGGATGCTGGTGGGCAACTCTTTCCACGGCTTGTAAAGCCACCTATTGAGCATTCTTTATGCTCTCTCTCATCATCTCAGTTTGTGCTTGGTGCACCTCTGCCTGCATCCTCTGTGCCTCATTCTGGATATATTGGGCCTCCGTCGACACCCTCTGGGCATCTACCATGCCCTGGATCAAAGTAAAAAACTTGTGCCCCATCAGCAGGTATACCTCCAGAAAAAGGAAATTATGGAGGTGGAGGAAGGTCCTCCGCAACAACTAGGGCAGCCCTTTGAAAAGGAGTGAGAGGAAGGACCCCTGAAAGCTGCCAAAACTCCTATGTGAACAGGTGAAGCAGAAGGAGCAACTCCAACTGCCTGGGTGGCAAGTCGAGAGGTGGCAGACCTCTTTGAAGCTGTGGATCCTGATCTCTGTAATCTGGTCTTCGGCGGCATCCTGAAAATAGATCGAAATAAGAAGAAGTCAAACAAGGCACAAGATATGATATCATTAATGAATGACAGTAATATTCAAATAAAGAAAATATTCAGAGTAATAAGGACAGCAAAATCAATAGTTAGAAGTTTTTTAGTTGTTATTGAGTATACTCTCATCCTATATCATATATCTTATATCATATATCCTATATCCTATAGTAGGTTCATAATAGTACTCTAAGGCTGAGCACTACTACGATATTGCACTAGTTGCGACTTAGACCTGCATGGGCCACCATAAAAATGTGCCACGACCGTACCCGAAATAAGGGCACAAGTACATAGGTACGTCCAGCCTATGCCGCAGCATCGACTGTAGAACGCTTCCTAGGTCACAATACTATCTATCAAATCTCAGAATAATATGTAATATGCCAATGAACTCAACTCGATAAGGAGAACAAGATGAGTATAAATATAATGTCAAACCAATACTCAATCATAATATATATATAGGTAGATGAATGGCATGATGAAGATATAAGAATGATATAAAAGATGTTCCAACATATAAGTCTAGAAATAACATCTCAAACAATAGCAATAAATCTAAGAGTCTAGCTAACTCAAATACAACATAAGTCTCAAATAGTACGACTCAGAGTATATCTAAGTAGAATAATCCAAATATAATATAAATGTTAGGCTCAAAGTCACTACTAATGGATCCTCTACTTGTCACGACCCTCACCCAAAAAATTGGGCATGAGTCGTGGGTACGTCCAGCCTATACCGCAGAATCGACGGTAGAACGCTGTCTAGGTCCGTTCTAGGTTACAACTATATATATCTCACAATAACCTGTCAAGATAACCTCTCCAAAAGGAGGGCAACCACAGAATATTTATAAACTTAATCATAATAACTAGGGGAAGAGTAAACCATGATAAGATATCAATAAAGTAACAAAGAACCAAAGAGAGCAAGTACAATATCCAAAATATATAGTCTAAGTCTAAGAGTCTACAATATCACACAGCAGCAAAATAATAAATAGTACAGTCATCCAAAATACCAACTGGGAACAACCCAGTAAAACCCACCTAGTTATACTAGGGCGCTAGCGGCATCTCCTCAGAGGGACGGGCTCCTCCTCAATCTCAGGGTCACAACACTCGTTGACACCTGGCATGTAGTAGGTCGGGCTAAAATCTTCAGGATCCTCTGAAAAAAATATATCCAGTCAAGACTAGAGTGAAGTACATAACTCTGAAAGCAACTCCAAATACATGCTACGGTGTATATAACTAGCAATAAAAAAGAATACAAGATGCACAGAAAAATAAATATAGGGTAAAACTAATAAAGTAACTGCAATATAAAACTGGAGAACAACATAAGTAATAGAGAAGTAACTACATATGCGAAAATAGGAATACTAGCAAGTGCCTTGAGCACAAGTTCGTTATGTGATCTGCTTAGGTTTTACATGATTTAATCTACGATAACTCCGTTATGTATGAGTTGCATAACTGACATACACATGAATACTGTTTGGATTTAATCACATAACCAACTTCTAGTCCCCTCCCCCACTAATACTCTTGGATCCAACCATGACACGCTACGTACATGATAAATAACTTGCGCACATAAAGGCGGGAGCATACGAAGCACATGATAGCACATAAGAATCAATACCCGAAGCACATAATGAAATACACGTGATAGAGTACCCGCTGAATACGGTAAGGGGGATAACATCTCATGACAGGATCCAACTAGTACCAGCTCATGAAATAATATGTCAGAATTAAGTATTACAGTTCTAGAATAAGTGATATATACGCTATCATGAAATAGAAATAATCAAAGGTAAGTACTCGCCAAACATCCTGAGCAACTGGTGAGGATCGAGATCCGGACTGGCATCACAAGGACCTATTACGAAAAGTAAGGTTAAACGGAGTTCTAAATAGTTAAACTGATATAAAATAACTAAAAACAAGCTTCTAGGGTTATTCTAGGTCAAACGGATCAAACCGGTGAAATCTGGATCAAAAGTCAACCTAGGGTCCAAAAAGTCAACTCTAGGCCGAAACTAGGTCTAACGTTGACTTTTGTGGTCAACGGAGGCAATTACGGTCAACTCTAGGTCAAACTAGGGTGCTCCTAAAATTTTAGGTCAAAACTAGCTCATTAAGCTAGTAAACCCTCAAACTTGCCTCTTTGAGGTACCGGGATACCCTCGATATCCGATACCTCAACCAAAGCTATACACCCCGTATATACCCACTAACACATACCCTAACACGTATATATATATATACATATACATATAAAAGCAACTCTAATACCAAACCTAGGCAAACGCCCAATGCCTCGCCCCGATACCCAATACCTTGAGTATCTCAAGGTATTGAGATACCTTGTTATCTTAAGGTATTGAGATAACTATCTAACCCCTCTCTAACACTAACAAACCAGCTAACTATCTATATATATACATAGATCTAGCTATCTATCTAGGTAAATATATATGTAGATATATATATATATATATGAGATGGGCATAGATATGGAACGATATCCTCCTGAAGCTCCTGGATGTAACCCTCATATACTCTCGGTCCATAGTATGTAGGACAAAAGTCCTCGAGATACTCTAAAAATATATTTAGTCAAGATTGTAGCGAAGCACATAAACTAACAATAGTTTCAATTATAATGATAAAGACTATAAAATTGTAAGTAATAAAAATACAAGATCAAAAATAATGCTGGAACAATAAGAAAACTGGTACACAGATAATTATATCACAGGAAATAATGAACTGTAAATAAATAAAGGAATGACTATATCAGCAAGTGTAAACTGGAATAGAGAAATAGAAATACTAGCTAAGTGCCTTAAAATATTAGTTATTATATGATCAACTTGGGACAAGATCAGGCTCTACCATATATGATTGACTATGCACAAGTACAGGTAAGGGGATCAGGCCAATCATATATGGGGAGCTATGCACAAGTAATAAGATCAGGCTACACCCTCGTGTGGTGATAATGAGCTATACACAAGTAAGTAGGATATGATCACATAATCGACTAATACTTTCCCGTCCCCGGCTAGTATGATGGATCCAATAATGACTCCTCATGACAGGTATCTATGATACTAGTCTGTGAATCCACTATATCAAGAATCAAGTATAACACTACAGAACTAAAAGCATAGTAATCATCAAAATAATAAAAACTGTTAGAATATGTACTCGTCTGTCATCCTGAGTAATGTGTGAGGATCAATATCCAAAATGGAGTCACAAAGACCTAAATATGAAATATCAATGTTAATTGGAGTTTGGAATGGTAAAAGTGGTTAACTAGATTGAAATAAGATTTTTAGGCCATTTCTAGGTTGTCTTGGTCAAACTAGGTCAAAACCTTGGTTAAGGTTCTAAGATGCCCTTAAGGTTGGTTATTGAAGTCATACTAGGGATACTAGGTCAATACTAGGTTGGCTCTAGGCGTCTAAGTTTAAACCTTATGAATATTAACTACACTAGTTACCACTAATATATATAACATATATATGTACTAGTACTTAGTGGTATCATATCTTATATACAATACCTTAGTACACAACACTAACACTACCTTGCTATTGATTTAAGGTCAACCCAATACCTTATGTCACTACCACATTTTCTAGGAAATAATATTTTAATCATTTGGTAATTAATTGAATATTGTGCATGTTGAATATTTATTTATTATATTATTTGTTTATTGTTAGTATGTTAGATTTATTTTTAGACTTGTGTTAGTAGACCTAACTAGTTTAGATTAGAACCATGTACCAACATTTAATTCTAGTTAGATTTGAGCCCAATAGTAAGCCCATTCATTAGGAGGATGATTAATTAAGTTAAACCCATTAGACTAGAACCTTCTCTCCTTAATTAATTTCTTTATAAGAGGCCCTAAGGGGTATTTTAGACTTTAAATAGTAGCTTGAGGGAGAGGTACGAGAGACCTATATAAAGGGGATAAAAACTTTCTCTCTCTTCATTTTTTATTCCAAATCTTGATTTAGAATTTTTCTCAACCAAATTCCATCAAATTTCTACAATATTTCTCCCTAATTTCTTTCCAAATCACCATTGGAGGCTATTAGAATATGGATCTACAAAAAGGAAGCAAGGATCTACAAAGAGGAGCAAGGATCTACAAGTTGGAGGCCAATTTCATCAAATTTGGATATTTTATTGGGAATCCATCTCCCAATAGGTATAATTTAGTTCTTTCCCTTTAATTAGGTTCTAAATCTATTAATTAACTATAAGAAACCACCCCACATGCATAGGCTACCCATAGGAATTGGAATTAGGATTATATGAGTCCTATGGAGAAAGTTATGCGTATTTTTGTGTCAATTTTGGGAGAATTCTGAGATTGACACTTGTTGTGTTTGTCAATTGGTCAATTAGACCAAATTAATATGTGTTTGATTATTTGTGGCTAGTGTCGTATCCACAATTAGATACGTGTAGGTCATATCCCAATAATTTGCTGATACGTGTTGATTTGTGGGTTTTTCCTCCGACACAGGATTTTGTGCATGTCGTATTTTGACACTGATACATAGTTATGTAATTGACTCTTTGTATTATTCATATATATTATTTTAGACTTGCTCATGTCCTCATAGTTGTCCTTCGTAGGATGGCGTACCTTTAGAGGATACTCCTTTGGAGCATGAGGACCTAGTACCAGAGGCTGATGGGGCTTAGATTATTCATTTAGATACCATGATAGTATTGATTGTCATAGAGGTACAGTTTTATTTCAGATACTAGGAGAGCCAGAGTTTGAGTTCATCAGAGGAGCAGCAGAGCAGAGCGAGAAAGACTTCTGTAGAGGTATGGTGGAAGAGCGGGAGCTGCCACATCCATTGATTGCAGAGTATATAGACGTCTTTCTGAAGGAGTTGCCGCGGTTGCCACCAGACAAAAATATGGAGTTCTCTATAGACTTAGTGCCAGCACAGAGCCAATATCACAGCACGTCTATAGACTGAATAATAGCGAACTAGTAGAGTTTAAGAAGCAGGTGGATGAGTTATAGGTCAAGGGCTATATCTACCCCAGTTCATCACCATGGGGTACTCTGATATTATTTGTACCGAAGAAGGATGGGTTGGTATGCATGTGTATCGACTACAGGGTACTCAACAACCTTACTATCAAGAATAAATATTCATTGCCGCGGATTAATGATTTATTTGATCAGTTGAGCGAAGTGAAGGTATTCTCGAAGATCGACTTGAGGTTGGGGTACCACCAGGTGAAAGTGAAGAAGGAAGACATTCCGAAGACAGCTTTCAGGACTCGTTATGGGCAATTTGAGTTCTTGGTGATGTCGTTTAGCTTGACCAATGCCCCGGCGGTATTCATGAACCTGATGAATAAGGTATTTCATCAGTATTTGGATCAGTTTATTGTGGTATTGATTGATGGTATACTGATTTATTCGAAGACCCCGGAGGAGCCTGAGAAATACTTGAGGATAGTTCTGGAGACCCTCAGGAAGGAGAAGATTTATGGCAAGCTTTTGAAGTGTGAGTTCTTCCTTGATAAGGTTGAATTCCTCGGGTATCTGATTACAAGAGATAAAATTTCAGTAGACCCAAAAAAGATTTCAGCAGTTGAATCATGGTCTACCCCAAGTTCAGTGGCAGAGATCAGGAGTTTCCTTATATTGGTGGACTATTATCAAAGATTTGTGCAGGTTTTTTCAGGATTGCGGATTCGGTGACTAGACTAACCAGGTAGGACATGGAGTTCATCTGGACTGAGGATTATCAGGCTGCTTTTGAGGAGCTAAAGAAGAGGTTGACTACAACTCTAGTGTTGACATTGCCATCAGGGACAGGAGGATTTTCTTTATATAGTGATGCATCGGGTAAGGGTTTGGGTTGTATGTTACAGCATAATGGGAAGGTGATTGCCTATGCTTCCAGAAAATTATGCCCGCATGAGAAGAATTGCCCTACCCATGACTTGGAGTTGGCAGCAGTTATTTTTTCTCTTAAACTGTGGAAGCACTACTTGTATGGGGAGCGAGTAGAGATCTTTACAAATCACAAGAGAATGAAGTATGTGTTCACACAACAAGATCTCAACATGAGACAGTGGCGATGGTTGTAGTTGATGAAGGGCTTTGACATTTCTTTACAGTAAAATCAAGGAAAGGCCAACGTAGTCATTGATGCCTTGAGCAGGTATCCAGTAGCTATGTACTTAATAAGGGATAGGCACTTGTTGGCTGATCTTGATAGCATGGGTATTGAGGTGTTAGTTTCGGGGATTATGACACAGATGTGGGGACTTTAGGTACAGTCAAAGTTGATGGACCGGATCAGAGCTGCACAGTACGAGGATGAGCCTCTAAGGATCATCAGAGCGTAGGTCCGAATGGATTGGCAGAGGACTTCAGTATTGTAGATGATGGATCATTGTAACATGGTACCAGATTGTGTGTGCCGAGTGGAGCATTGCGTGAGGAGGTTCTTTAGAAGGTGCATCAATCTCAGTACTCTATGCATCCAGGTGCCAACAAGATGTACAGGAATATAAAAGAGCATATTTGGTGGTATGGTATGAAGCGGGAGGTGGCTATCTTCGTATCCAAATGCTTTGTATGCAGCAGGTAAAGGCAGAAAGATAGAAGTAGGTGGATTTCTTCAGGCTTTACCCATTTCTGAGTGGAAGTGGAAGCATGTGACGATGAACTTTGTTTTAGGTCTTCCGTAATCTCCAGGAGGTAAAGATAAGATTTGGGTCATCATAGACAGGTTGACCAAATCAGCCCACTTTCTGCCATTCAAAGTGGGTACATCTATGGAGAAGCTCATGAAGATATATGCGTGTTAGATAGTCAGATTACATGGTATTCCTGTGAGCATAGTCTCGGATCAGGATAGTCGCTTGATACCCCACTTCTGGAGGAGTTTACAGGCTAGCATGGGCACTCAGCTCAAGTTTAGTACTGCATATCACCCTCAGACAGACGGGTAGTCGGAGAGGACTATTCAGACTCTCGAGAATATGCTACGTACCTGTGTTTTAGATTTTGGAGGCTCTTGGGATGATCATATTCACTTGGTAGAGTTTTCTTACAACAACAGCTACCAGGTCAGTATAGAGAGGTCACCATTTAAGGCATTATATGGACGGAGATGCCGAACTCCGTTATCATGCGATAATGTTTGTGAGAGAGCCTTATTGGGACCAGAGACCTAAGCCCTCCCTCCTTGGCTCCGGTCGATCCCCCTCTCCATATGAGTCTGCATATGGTACAAGTTAGTTAAGATGTTCCAAGGTTTATGCCATTAATAGATTTATGTTGAAATTAAAATAAAAGTAGGTAAACAGTAGGATTTGTTGTGAGGAAAATGGTGTTTGGTAAGTAGGAAAGTGGGGAATGGGTGTATGGTATTGTGCATAAGTTAAACAAGTTGGTTTGAGTGCTTAAGTTGGGGGTTCGGGCTCGGTCAGGTGTAATTAATCAAAATGGCCATTTTTGACTAATTAAAATGTAAGGTATTTCTATATTAATTTTTAGAGCCTACGGGGACTCAAATAAATGTGACACCAATGACATGTGCATAGTTGATTATGTTAGGCTAGGGGTTCTAAAAGTTAGTGTCAAAATTTGGGTTCATGTTGCTCGTGTAAATTGACTGCAACAGAAAAGTTTCCAAGTGTCATATTTTTGAGTCAAAAAGCGTCGTGGTTGTTGTACGATCAAAACGAAGTATAGGTTTATAAAATTATGTAAGACATACATACCATGAGCCTAATTTGGCTCAGCTAAGCCTATTATGCAAAGTTGGTTGAAAAGAAAAAGCTAGTATTGTATTCTTGGCATTAAGAATACACTAAAGGGTTTCTAAATTCTAGAAATTATTTTAATAATTATAATTATAATAATATTACTAAAATAACTTAATATAAATTTCAGGGGGTTTACAATCTATCCTCCTTAAAAGGATTGTGTTCTCGCAATTAAGAATTTAAACTACTCTAAGAATTTATAAAGATATGGTAATCTAAGGGTAGTTCTTAGGTTATGCATGCATTCTCGAATAAATAAGGATAACGCTATTGTATGACGTCCTCTCACTCCCAAGTAGATTCACCTGGAGAGTGATGCTTTCAAGTTGCCCGAACCAGTCTGATCGTCTGTCCCCGCAACGTCTTCTCACTAGTGTCCAGTATTCTAATGGCTGCTCCTCATAAGTCAAACTCGGACCTACTGAAATCTCGAAATAATCAACTATATGACTTGGGTCAGTCACGTACCTCCTCAACTATGATACATGGAATACACCATGCATTCTCTCTAGATATGGAGGTAATGCAAGATAGTACGCCACCTCACCAACACGCTCAAGAAAATCAAATGGTCCAATATACCATGGACCATACTTGCCTCTTCTCCTAAATCGAATAGTGCCCCGATTAGGTACGATCATCAAAAACACATGCTCTCCTTTCTTGAACTCCAAAGGTCGGCGGTGTGTGTCAGCCCAGTGCTTCTGTCTGTCCTGAGCTGCCCGCAGATGGCTCTGAATTTGCTTCACCTTCTCCACTGTCTGTATTACCAACTTTGGACTGAGTATCTAACGCTCACCCACATCCATCCAACATATAGGAGTCCTGCACTTTCTGTCGTATAATACCTCAAAATATGCCATCTGGATGCTTGTCTGGTAGCTGTTATTGTAAAAGTACTCTACCAGATGCAAATGGTCTTCCAAGCCCCGCCAAAGTCTAACGTGCATGACCTCAATATATCCTCGAGGATCTGGATTGTGCGTTCCGACTGACCATCTTTCTGTAGAT
This sequence comes from Iris macrosiphon, assembly GCA_036927795.1. Lineage (NCBI taxonomy): Eukaryota > Viridiplantae > Streptophyta > Magnoliopsida > Asparagales > Iridaceae > Iris > Iris macrosiphon. The sequence goes on along the minus strand of JAYESA010000018.1, from coordinate 68,971,131 downwards.
GGTAAGCAGTACTGAACTTGAGTCGTGTGCCAAGACTCTCCTACATGCTCTGCTAGAAATAGGATATAAATCTTGAGTCATGATCCGTCACAATACTAATTGGTACTCCATGTAACCTTATGATCTGTCGAATATACATGTCGGCTAGAATCTTTATGGATTATTCAACTCTAAACGGCAAGAATTATGCTGATTTGGTGAGTCGATCCATAATAACCCAAATTGCATCCTTCCCACTGGGGATTCTTGGAAAGCCTGTACCAAAATCCATGGTGATATGTTTCCACTTCCATTTGGGGATGGGAAGCAGCTGTAACATAGCAGCAGTTCTCTAATGCTTGGCCTTAACCTGCGGACAAAGCAAATATTTTGCCACAAACCATATAATTTCTCTATTCATCCCAAGCCACCAATAGTACTGCCTCAAACCTCGGTACATCTTCGTACCTCCCGGATGAATAGAGTACATGGAGCTATGTGCTTCTGACATCATCTCATGTCTCAACTCCCCATTCAAAACATATAGGCAATTTTTGTACCTTAACGTCCCATCATCATGGATCCAAAGTCTCGTCTGTATGCCGGCTTTCTTCCTCTCTTTAAGTCTCCGGAACCTAGCATCTGTAGGCAAAGTCACCTTAATCCTCTCCACTAGTGATGACTTAACCTCAATATTAGCCAACTTCCCACTCTTCCCTGGCAAAATAACCTCTATCCCGAGCTCTTGTAGGTCCTCTAATAACTGGGGCTGCATCGTCAAAAAATAAGATATAGGCTTCCTGTTGAGAGCGTCTACTACAACGTTTGCCTTGCCCGGTGGTACTACAAATCTATATCAAAATAAACCATTAACTCTAACCAACGCCTCTGCCTCATATTGAGCTCCTTCTGAGTATAGATATACTTTAGACTCTTTGATCCGTGAAAATTTCTACCCTTTCTCCGTAAAGATAGTGTCTTCATATCTTTAATGCAAATATCACTGCAGCTAGCTCGAGATCATGCGTTGGGTAGTTCTTATCATGAACCTTTAGCTACCTTGATGCATAAGCAATAACTTTGCCATACTGTATCAAAATATATCTCAATCCACTGCCTGACGCATCATTATAAACTATGTATCCTCCCGATCATAAAGAAAGAGTCAAGACCGGTGCTGTCATTAATTATCTTTTTAACTCCTTAAAGGCCTTTAGGCACTCCTCTGTCCATGCAAACTCCTGGTCCTTACACGTCAACCGCATCATAGGCTCTGCAATCCTCGAAAAGTTCTCTACGAATCTTCGATAATATCTAGCAAGTCCGAGAAAACTTTTCACCTCCAACTGATATAGGTATGGGCCAAGTTTCTATTACAGCAACCTTCTCCAGATCAACTGAAAGTCCTTCTCCCAAGATGATATATCCTAGGAAAGGCACCATATCCAGACAAAACTTATATTTGCTAAGTTTGGCGTACAGCCTCTCATGTCTCAGTGTCTCCAGCATAATTCTGAGATGTTTCTCGTGCTCTTCGTGGCTCTTAGAGTATACCAAGATGTCATCAATAAACCCAACCATGAACTTGTCCAAGTACTGATGGAAGACTCTGTTTATCAAACTCATGAACACAGCTGGCGTGTTGATTAAACCAAACAGCATAACTACTCATAGTGCCCGTACTTGGTCCTGAAGGCTGTCTTCGGTATATCCTCTTTTCGTACTCTAATCTTATGATAAATGGATCTAAGATCGATCTTTGAGAATACACAGAACCACCCAATTGATCGAATAGATCGTCAATGCGCGACAAGGGATACTGGTCTTGATGGTTACCTGTAGTCAATACATAGGCATATCGTTCCAATATTCTTCGGTACAAAAATTATGGGTGCTCCCCATGGTAAAATATTGGGCCGAATAAAATCTTTCTCTAGAAGATCATCAACTTGTTCTTCAATTCTACTAACTCCTTAGGTGCTAGCCGGTACACTGATGAAGTGATAGGCTCTGCTCCTAGAGTCAAGTCTATGGTGAATTCTATTTCTCGATCCGGTAGTAAGCCAAAAAGATTATCGGGAAATACATCCATAAATTCTGATACCACATTTGGGTACTCGGGCTCCCCTTCTACAGAGAGTGCCTTAAGTATAGGTTGAACACCTTACTCTTTGGCTCCCCGAATAAACTCAAACTCCGGATGACCAAGCGGTCTAAATATAACATGTCCACACCGATAATCTAGAGTCATATGGTACTGACTCATCCAGTCTATACTAAGTACAACACTATAATTCGGCATAAAAAAGATCAAGAATTGAGCTCGTATGTCTCGCCCACAAACTACTACCGAACAAGATCTACAAATATTACTAACTGGGATAATTCTGCCTCATGTAAGAATTTACATAGTCTTCAGAAGGGTTACGGTAGCTACTATATGCGTGGCTACGAAGCTAGCAGCTATGAATGAATGCAATACTTTAGAATCGAATAATGCTAAAGCAGGTAATAAAACTATTAATATAGTACCTGCGATGACCTCTCCTGCAGTAGTTTCCTTTTCAATAGTCATGGTAAATACCTGCCCTCGCCCCTGAGCTGGTATTCTCTGTTGCTGCCGAGCCTGCTGGAATAGTATTGCCTGTGGTACCAAAGGTGGCCTCGGCTGATACCCTCCTGGAGCTGGTGGTTTGACTCCTCCAACTCCCGTTTATGGTGCTCCCAATACTGGATAAGCTGGCCTAGGTGGCGGCTGGACTGGTCTCGGTGGTGGTAAAGCCAGTCGGTTTACCATTGGTGCTCCCTCTTGACGCTCAGGTCAATCCCTGGTTGAATGTTGGCTGGATCTACAAACCAAGCATAATCCCAACTTGCGACTGCACTAACTCGAGTAATGTCCTCGCCTGCCACAATATTAACATATAGGCAATATCTGCGGAGCTTCTTTGGGTGGTTGGTGTATGTAAGGTCTCTTTGCAGCTCCTCCCTGTGGTACTCTGGCTGGGGCTGATATGAGCGACCATTTTTGGATGGACTCTCTCCTGGCGACACGCTCCATGCGTTGGGCTGTGGCAAGGACCTCCGTATAAGAAGTAGGTGTAACTGAGCCGATCAACCTCTACAACTCAAAGCTAAGTACATCAAAGAATTTATCTGCCTTCTTCTCTTTTGTCGGGATTATAGTAGGAGAAAAATAACTCAACCGAATAAACTCCGTATTGTACTCTTCCACAGTCATATTGCTTTGAGTGAGGCGGTTGAACTTATCCTGAAGTTTTGCTCTAGCAATAGATAGAATATACATCTCTTAGAAGAATCTAGAGAACTCCTCCCAATTAACTTGGCCTGGTTCGAGCTGTTTCTCCTCAGATAGCCACCAGTGATGTGCATTGTCCGTCAACTGCATCCTGACGGCAGTCATCCAACGCTCCCTCAAAAGCTCAGCTGCTTCTAATTGGTGTTGAGTGTTTGTGAGCCACTTATAAACTTCAGTGGGCTTCTCCTTACCAGAAAATGTATAGGGCTTCAACTGACAGAAATCAGTGGTAGATCTCGTCGATGGCCATCTAGCTGGTGGGGTCGCATGCTCCAATACAGTCACTATACTGTTCCTCGGGTTCTCTGCCTGGTGACATTGAGCATCTTGCTGAATTTGTTGTTGAGCTTGCATCATTGCATAGAATATCTGAAATATATGATTTTTGTCCATAGGCTACCCTGGCCGAAAGTCTAGCATTAGTGGAGTGAATTACTGTGGTGGTGGTGGAATATCATCTCTCTGAAACCTCGAGGTATCCTGATCAGCTAGATTACTTTGTTAAGTAGATGGATCTCCACCAAATTGTGTCACCCCATCGTCATAAGTAATCACCGTACCCAGTAGGGTTCTCATGGCAGTATCATCACTAGTTCGTGGATCCATTACTCTGCACATAAAGTAAACTATTAGAGTCGCACAGAGGAATCAAGGCAGGATGCAAGTTAAGAAATTATTTTAAATACGATATAGAGGTCAAGAACAGGTTGTCACTACCACATTCCGAAAACAGGGGTATTTTTGACTTTTTACAATATTTAATATTATGGTATTTACAATTAAATTAATTGCATGAATAGTATATATTTAAATTAAATAACTGTGTGATGTGTACTTTAATATATTATATTATAGACAGTGTTCATTTGTGTTGTGATGGTAGACTTGACCTAGAAGCCAGTAGATGAGCACCTGTTGGAATTATGGAATTTTAAGGTTAATTGTTTTATCTAGAATTAAATTCTTGGAGTTTATAATTAATTACTGTATTTTATTTAATGTTTTTGCGCATTGCCTTTGCTTCGATATATGGAGCACTATTCAGACTTTTGTCTTCCAACAAATTTCACAATCTTGCCCTAGACGTGCCCGCCTTCAATTCTGCTATTTTTGCAACTCATAATTATGCTCTTTGTGCATTATTTCTAGCCGCACAAAAATCGTCGCGGACGTTATTTAATAAATCCCTATTTTGTATCGTTGTGCGTTCCAATCGAAAATTGGAGGCAATCTTGACCTATTTTTCGTGCGGCCCAAATTAGGGTAATATTCTGTTCTGAGTCTTCTTCAATATTGGTATTGATGACCTGACCTGATTTTGGTCCCATGTACTCCTAATTAATTATTGAACACAACTTGCATTTATTTCTATTTAAATTGAGGATACTATTTTATCTGATTCTAAAATCCCAATTTAATTCCAGTGCCCTGCTATTTAAGCCCGTACCTATCATACAGCGCCCCCTGACCCTACAAAATACCGGACCCCGAATCGCCCGCCAAATTTTTGTCATTTCATGTGTTTGTAAAATTTTTAAATTTTAAGGGGGTTAAATTGCAAATTGGCATTTTGTGTCAACACCTCATTGTTTAAACTAATGAGGGAACCTAATATTATTTGTAGCCCTCACCCTCATTTCTATATGAATTAATTCCCTTCATGATTTAATCTAGACCACTCATTTAGAGGGTCAATCACAACCCTCCATCAAATCCCCTCATCCCTATATAATGTCTACATCCTAAACCCTAATCCCTAGGCAACAACCTAGAAAACACCACCCTCACAAGCCTCCTCCATCCTCAACGTAGGAACCAAAACTCCTTCTTTCTTTTCTTCCTTTTTTCTTCTCATTTCTTTCTTCTTCTTCTTCTCATTGTTTTAATTTTGAATTTGAAATTCAAATCCTTAGGGGGATACTGTTCACCATTTCCCCCTTTACTGTGCATGCTCCGGCGGGTCTCTCCCTCTCCGGCGACTGAGGCCGACCCGGCCGGCGCTGCTGTGCGTGTCCGGCGGCCACAGCGAGCCCCCGGCCGGCGCTGTCCCTCTGCTCCGGCGCAGCCGTATCTCCCTGCTGCCGCTGTTGCTGTCGCCTGCTGCTGCTCCGGCCGCTGCCGCTGCCGCTGCCGCTGCACAGTCCGGCCGCTGCTGCTGCACAGTCCGTGACCCGCAGTTAACTCCGGCGGCTCCCCCTCACGCACTCCGGTTCGGCCTCCTCCACCTGTGCAACCCCCCGGCGGCTTCCCCCTCCGGACTGGCGGCCTGCTCCGGCCGACCCCCCTTCAGTAAGCTTCTCCCCCTCTCCCCTTCCCTCTTTATATATATATATATATATCTATATATATATATATATGTATATATATACGTGTATATATATACGAGTATATATATACTATATGTATATGAATTGCAGGTACTTAATTAATGCTTTAATACGTGAACATGTATAGTATAATTAATGTATGTATATTAGTATAATTAATGTGTATACGTATATGTATATATTTAAATCAAGTTATATATATATATTTGGTATATAATTAATTAATGTGTAGGTATGTGTATATAGCATATTTTAATTTAGTATATGAATAAGTATAGCATTTATTTGTTTAATATTTTAATACATAATGTATAGTATATACAAAATATATGTATGGATATAATAGTTATTTAAATTATGTTAATACATAAACAATGTATTGGTATATAATGAAAAGTGTATAATATAATTAGTGTATGTGTGTACATGTATTATATATAAATATTTAGCATATTGCAATATAAAATTGATTGGTAATGCATGTATTTTAAAATATGAATATATATATATTATTTATTTTATTAATATTAATTGTATAAGTATATGTAAATATTAGCATGTATATGTATAATAGATACTTTAATTAATGTATAGTATTGTGTATGTATATATATACGTATGTTCTCTATTTTTATGTATATGTAGGCAAACATATATATATATTTTGCATATACATATTTAATATCATATGTAAATTAATGTATAGGTAATTGCATATATATTAATTAATGTGTATAGTATATAAATAAAATGGTAAAATATAATTTAATAATGTGAATGTATATTATCTATTTAATTTATGTGAATATGTGTATATGTATATAATTAACCTGCTTAGTATATATTCTAATACGTATTATAGTACGTATATATAAAGTATATATAACTAATTTGGTGAATTAGTATGTATTTAAATTAATGCTCATGTACATATATGTAAATTGGCATATACATATTTAAATGCTATATATATTTTGAATATTGTATTGTATTTTCATATAGACTATGTATATTAGATATGTAAATGTATAGTATTATTTATTAAGTTTATATATATATACAAGTATCACTTGTTTTAAAAGTATATATATATTGTAGGTATTTAACCAAGGTGTATGTATTAAATTTAACTGGTAAAAATGCATATATTTTTATGTGTATAATTATTTTGATATATATATGTATGTATATTTGTATAACATTTAGTATATTTTAATATATATATACATTGCATATGTATTTAATTTGATATATATATAGATATATAGTAAGTATATATGTTATTAAGATATGTATTATTTTGGTATAAATGTATAGATATGTAAATACGTATTTGATATATGTTAATATATAAATGTACGAATTTTGGAAAATGTGCAACTATAGCAAGTAAGTTATATTGGTATATATTTTAGATATATTTCATGAATTATGTTTATATATATATATACATACAAGTATTATTTTATTATGTTTATATGCAAGTATTATTTATTTTTAAAGTATATAGTTATACATATATCTATTATTGATATTGATGGAAATTATATGTAATTAATTAATAAGATGTTTATTTAAATATGTAGTCCTACTAGATGACCCTAGTTGACTAGTGCCCTGTCTGACATGGCCCTGAGGCCAGTGTATTTCTATTGTGTGTTAGTATAGCCCCTGATACAAATGTCATATTGTGATGTGTTTATAGGACTGTTGGTTTCCCAGGGGATACTCTGGAACAGGACATCCATAAATACCAGCTAAGGACCCAAGGCAAGTACATTCTCTGATAATTTCCAATTCTTTGATAATTTCTATAAATTCAACAATCATGAAATGTTACATCTGAATCCTTGACACTGTGCTACACGGACTAGTATAGCTTGGATCTGCAGTCATGAGATGTTACCTTGATTATCGTATTGACATTGTACACGACATGTATATTAGACATCGTACATGATAGACTTGACTTGCTCGTGTATCGTGACGTGTCATGGTTGGATCCACAGTACTAGTTGGGGGCGGGGAAATTGCTAGTGAGAAATGTGATCAAATACCTATCGTACAAGTTTATATTATTGGTGTTAATCATTCGCCTCACGCATGATTAGCCAGACCATGTAGCAATCGTACAAGTCCCAAGCCGATCACATTTCAAAACTACAATTTCAAACACTTAGAATAGTTACAGTTCTCTATTTTTAGATCATATACTACATCACCCGTATATGATACTGTTCCTTGTTCTTTTTATTTCCATACATGCACTGACTGTTTCATAATTGCCTATTGCCTGTCTCTCTTAAATTGCCATTGCATTTATTTCACTGTCTTCTCAGTAGCTAGCATGACATGTTTTATTGTATTATAGACATTATCAATTAATGGAACTGTTATTTGAGAGTGTTGCTTTGCTCCTTCCTGACTGGAAATATTTTTCCAGACTATGCCTTAGAGGACCGCTGTCCGACATTTTATGGACCATATGATGAGTAGCTGCAGATTTGATAGTAGTTGTGATTCCAGGAGGTCTAGCCGGAGATTATTATTTATTGTTAGTGTTTTAAGCAGTCTATTTGGTACCGGATTTGTCTCCGGCATTTTGATGATTCTTGGATATTGTTGAGTTAGAATATTACTTGTGGACTTGTGTTGTGTTTAATTTAGTTTTATTCGAAATCTTATTGTGCTGTAATCCTGTGATTGAGTATGTGTTCATCTTATTTGTGTCATCCGTGCCTCCTAATGGAGATTGGATGCTTACGTGACAGTAGTTAGATAGTATCAAGACTTGACAGCGTTCTACCGCTGATGCTGCGGCGTAGGCTGGACGTACCCACGCACTCGTGCCCCTAAACCGGGTGCGGGTCGTGACACGTTTTTAGTGGTGGCCCATGCAGGTCTCGAACCTGCGAGTTGTGCGATGTCGTAGTAGTGTGGCATCCTTGTTATACTACTGTGTGCCTGCGATAGGATCTAGGACATAGGATACTAGGATGAGAGAGGATACTCAATCATAATTTATTTGAAAGATTTCCTGGGATGACCCCATGAGAATCTTATTATAATTTCCAATTTAATTCCTTCGCCTTTGTTTCCGTCCGTCCTCACTCATTGATATTGAGTTTGATTCTTGTTGACCTGTTGTTAACTTTAATTCTTGGTATCGTTGTTGAGTTGATTTCATATTGAGATGAATCTTACGGACTAGAATTTATGGTATCATCTGATGACATATTGATGAGGACAGTGAGAAAGGTAAAACGTCTACTTTGGTTATGGAACCTAGAGTTTATCGCAGCCATATTAGCTGTCGTGACAAGAACGCAGGAACCTAACTTGGATGTACATACTTTAGTTATGAGATTTAGAGTCTCTCGCAGCCATACCGGTTGGCGTGGCGAAGATTCTAGATGACGTAATTATGGAGTTGCATACCTTAGTTACGGAACCTGTCGTTTATCGCGTCTATGCTTACTGGCGTGGCGAGGATTCTGAGTGTCATGATTTCGGATAGACGTGTATGATTATCAGGTTGTATCTTAAATTGGTTCTTAAAGTATCATCTCAAGACTTATCTATTTATGTTATTCCAGGACTTTGTTCCATCGCTTCTTTTCTTTACTAGCAGTAAAGATACCTTCCGTCCTTGATCCAGTTCCTTTTGAGCTTATTTTCTTTGAGGATTCCTTGTTAGTATGATAATTAGTGACTTGCAATTTTGGTTGTGTCTTGTATTAGTTTGACTGAGTGTGACTTGTGAGTTTGTAAGTGTTTCTTAGTTGGATATGGGAGCATTAGGCATTAATCTAGAGATACCCATAGCATAGTACCATGTAGCAATAGTTCTATGATAGGTGTTATTATAATTAGTGTTGGTATTATAGAAAGAGGAGTAAGAGTATCAGTGAAGGTTCCAAGAGTTAGTATCAGAGCCAACATACCCGTCCTGGATAATCATGATTTGCAATTGGATGACCTACGTGAACATTTAAGTATCTAAGAAATTGTGTTAAGAATTTATGGAGCATGATGTTCAAATTGATGATTGATATCGGAAGTGTTAAAGGTAAGGAAATATATACGTATAAAGAGTTAATGAGGTGTCATGAGTAGAGAAATATCGAAAATTGTAATGAAAATGGTGAAGCGTATCACAGATTAGCGTAACGGGCTATGAAAGGTTAAAAGGAAATGCATATACAACAATCGAGATAAGGAACCATACACATACCCATGAGAGTAAATAAACATGAGTGTAATAGAGGATACAGGTAAACATGAGTTCTAATGAGCTTGATGAGATGATTCATTAATGAAGCTAGTAATATAATACCAAGAGTGCCGATGATTCTATATCAAGGATTATTGAAAATGGTGCTAGTAACAGTAAGCACTCGGTGTGATGATAATTAGATGATATACCAGTTGACATAAATTGAAATCATGAAAGAAAACACAGCTGATGATGACTTTGATCATTGGAGGTAAGAGTACAAGTGATTCAGGCAGTACAATTTTAGTACACAATTATAGACACTAGATGCATTGAGAGCACCTTGAGTATCAGAGACCGTGAGCACTGATATGTACATTGTGGAGTTATAAATTAAAAGGTGGAAATAAGATTGTATTTTTAGAATAATTGAGGAGTTGAGATTTTGTCATTAAATTTTTGAGGATATTGTGATAAGAATGGGATTTGATTTTATATTTGAAGATTTTTAGGGATATGATATTTATAGAATTTTGAAAAAAAAAAAAATATTGTGAAATAACAATATGGAGTAGTTCATGATTATATGATTTGATGAATTTAATTTTGATGGTAGTAAATAAATAAATAAAACAATCGAGGATTTAAAAATTCGAGGATAAATATTGATTTAAATAGAGGGTTAAGAATTTAACATGGCAGAAATTATGACTTATTAATTCCAGGAAGATTATGACATTATTAAATGGGTTATAAAAATTTGGAAAATTGGGGGATTATCAATATATTTAATTGATTGCAAGTTATGAATTTTAAAATATTATATTTGGATGTGGCATTGTTGAGTATTTTGAGGAAAGAGGAAATCGAGGAATAAAATCATTTATGGATTTATGTTTAAATTCAAATCTTGTGGGACGAGATTACATTATATATATCTGTGCATTGATTAAATCAAATTTGAGGAGTGGATATTAAATTCTGAGTGTTGAAGTATAAAAAAAAAAAAAAAAACTTTCAGGAAATTTTTGATAAAAATAGACTTTGATTTTATTTGGAGGATTTTTAGGAATGCAATAATTTTAGAATTTTGAAATTGTGCAAAGGCATTTTCATGGATGCTGAATTTAAATTTTGAGGGAAATAATAAGGTGTATGATCAAACACTAATATGAGGATTTTAAATTTCGAGGATGAAATTCTTTTAAGGTGGGTAGACTTGTCACTACCACATTCCGAAAACAGGGGTATTTTCGACTTTTTACAATATTTAATATTATGGTATTTACAATTAAATTAATTGCATGAATAGTATATATTTAAATTAAATAACTGTGTGATGTGTACTTTAATATATTATATTATAGACAGTGTTCATTTGTGTTATGATGGTAGACTTGACCTAGAAGCCAGTAGATGAGCACCTGTTGGAATTATGGAATTTTGAGGTTAATTGTTTTATCTAGAATTAAATTCTTGGAGTTTATAATTAATTACTGTATTTTATTTAATGTTTTTGTGCATTGCCTTTGCTTCGATATATGGAGCACTATTCAGACTTTTGTCTTCCAACAAATTTCACAATCTTGCCCTAGACGTGCCCGCCTTCAATTCTGCTATTTTTGCAACTCATAATTATGCTCTTTGGGCATTATTTCTAGCCGCACAAAAATCGTCGCGGACGTTATTTAATAAATCCTTATTTTGTATCGTTGTGCGTTCCAATCGAAAATTGGAGGCAATCTTGACCTATTTTTCATGCGGCCCAAATTAGGGTAATATTCTGTTCTGAGTCTTCTTCAATATTGGTATTGATGACCTGACCTGATTTTGGTCCCATGTACTCCTAATTAATTGTTGAACACAACTTGCATTTATTTCTATTTAAATTGAGGATACTATTTTATCTGATTCTAAAATCCCAATTTAATTCCAGTGCCCTGCTATTTAAGCCCGTACCTATCATACAGCGCCCCCTGACCCTACAAAACACCGGACTCCGAATCGCCCGCCAAATTTTCGTCATTTCATGTGTTTGTGCAATTTTCAAATTTTAAGGGGGTTAAATTGCAAATTGGCATTTTGTGTCAACACCTCATTGTTTAAACTAATGAGGGAACCTAATATTATTTGTAGCCCTCACCCTCATTTCTATATGAATTAATTCCCTTCATGATTTAATCTAGACCACTCATTTAGAGGGCCAATCACAACCCTCCATCAAATCCCCTCATCCCTATATAATGTCTACATCCTAAACCCTAATCCCTAGGCAACAACCTAGAAAACACCACCCTCACAAGCCTCCTCCATCCTCAACGTAGGAACCAAAACTCCTTCTTTCTTTTCTTCCTTTCTTCTTCTCATTTCTTTTCTTCTTCTTCTTCTCATTGTTTTAATTTTGAATTTGAAATTCAAATCCTTAGGGGGATACTGTTCACCATTTCCCCCTTTACTGTGCATGCTCCGGCGGGTCTCTCCCTCTCCGGCGACTGAGGCCGACCCGGCCGGCGCTGCTGTGCGTGTCCGGCGGCCACAGCGAGCCCCCGGCCGGCGCTGTCCCTCTGCTCCGGCGCAGCCGCATCTCCCTGCTGCCGCTGCTGCTGCCGCCTGCTGCTGCTCCGGCCGCTGCCGCTGCAGCTGCCGCTGCACAGTCCGGCCGCTGCTGCTGCACAGTCCGTGACCCGCAGTTAACTCCGGCGGCTCCCCCTCACGCACTCCGGTCCGGCCTCCTCCACCTGTGCAACCCCCCGGCGGCTTCCCCCTCCGGACTGGCGGCCTGCTCCGGCCGACCCCCCTTCAGTAAGCTTCTCCCCCTCTCCCCTTCCCTCTTTATATGTATATATATCTATATATATATATATATATATGTATATATATATACGTGTATATATATACGAGTATATATATACTATATGTATATGAATTGTAGGTACTTAATTAATGCTTTAATACGTGAACATGTATAGTATAATTAATGTATGTATATTAGTATAATTAATGTGTATACGTATATGTATATATTTAAATCAAGTTATATATATATATTTGGTATATAATTAATTAATGTGTAGGTATGTGTATATAGCATATTTTAATTTAGTATATGAATAAGTATAGCATTTATTTGTTTAATATTTTAATACATAATGTATAGTATATACAAAATATATGTATGGATATAATAGTTATTTAAATTATGTTAATACATAAACAATGTATTGGTATATAATGAAAAGTGTATAATATAATTGGTATATGTGTGTACATGTATTATATATAAATATTTAGCATATTGCAATATAAAATTGATTGGTAATGCATGTATTTTAAAATATGAATATATATATATTATTTATTTTATTAATATTAATTGTATAAGTATATGTAAATATTAGCATGTATATGTATAATAGATACTTTAATTAATGTATAGTATTGTGTATGTATATATATACGTATGTTCTCTATTTTTATGTATATGTAGGCAAACATATATATATATATTTTGCATATACATATTTAATATCATATGTAAATTAATGTATAGGTAATTGCATATATATTAATTAATGTGTATAGTATATAAATAAAATGGTAAAATATAATTTAATAATGTGAATGTATATTATCTATTTAATTTATGTGAATATGTGTATATGTATATAATTAACCTGCTTAGTATATATTCTAATACGTATTATAGTACGTATATATAAAGTATATATAACTAATTTGGTGAATTAGTATGTATTTAAATTAATGCTCATGTACATATATGTAAATTGGCATATACATATTTAAATGCTATATATATTTTGAATATTGTATTGTATTTTCATATAGACTATGTATATTAGATATGTAAATGTATAGTATTATTTATTAAGTTTATATATATATACAAGTATCACTTGTTTTAAAAGTATATATATATTGTAGGTATTTAACCAAGGTGTATGTATTAAATTTAACTGGTAAAAATGCATATATTTTTATGTGTATAATTATTTTGATATATATATGTATGTATATTTGTATAACATTTAGTATATTTTAATATATATATACATTGCATATGTATTTAATTTGATATATATATAGATATATAGTAAGTATATATGTTATTAAGATATGTATTATTTTGGTATAAATGTATAGATATGTAAATACGTATTTGATATATGTTAATATATAAATGTACGAATTTTGGAAAATGTGCAACTATAGCAAGTAAGTTATATTGGTATATATTTTAGATATATTTCATGAATTATGTTTATATATATATATACATACAAGTATTATTTTATTATGTTTATATGCAAGTATTATTTATTTTTAAAGTATATAGTTATACATATATCTATTATTGATATTGATGGAAATTATATGTAATTAATTAATAAGATGTTTATTTAAATATGTAGTCCTACTAGATGACCCTAGTTGACTAGTGCCCTGTCTGACATGGCCCTGAGGCCAGTGTATTTCTATTGTGTGTTAGTATAGCCCCTGATACAAATGTCATATTGTGATGTGTTTATAGGACTGTTGGTTTCCCAGGGGATACTCTGGAACAGGACATCCATAAATACCAGCTAAGGACCCAAGGCAAGTACATTCTCTGATAATTTCCAATTCTTTGATAATTTCTATAAATTCAACAATCATGAAATGTTACATCTGAATCCTTGACACTGTGCTACACGGACTAGTATAGCTTGGATCTGCAGTCATGAGATGTTACCTTGATTATCGTATTGACATTGTACACGACATGTATATTAGACATCGTACATGATAGACTTGACTTGCTCGTGTATCGTGACGTATCATGGTTGGATCCACAGTACTAGTTGGGGGCGGGGAAATTGCTAGTGAGAAATGTGATCAAATACCTATCGTACAAGTTTATATTATTGGTGTTAATCATTCGCCTCACGCATGATTAGCCAGACCATGTAGCAATCGTACAAGTCCCAAGCCGATCACATTTCAAAACTACAATTTCAAACACTTAAAATAGTTACAGTTCTCTATTTTTAGATCATATACTACATCACCCGTATATGATACTGTTCCTTGTTCTTTTTATTTCCATACATGCACTGACTGTTTCATAATTGCCTATTGCCTGTCTCTTTACATTGCCTGTCTCTCTTAAATTGCCATTGCATTTATTTCACTGTCTTCTCAGTAGCTAGCATGATATGTTTTATTGTATTATAGACATTATCAATTAATGGAACTATTATTTGAGAGTGTTGCTTTGCTCCTTCCTGACTGGAAATATTTTTCCAGACTATGCCTTAGAGGACCGCTGTCCGACATTTTATGGACCATATGATGAGTAGCTGCAGATTTGATAGTAGTTGTGATTCCAGGAGGTCTAGCCGGAGATTATTATTTATTGTTAGTGTTTTAAGCAGTCTATTTGGTACCGGATTTGTCTTCGACATTTTGATGATTCTTGGATATTGTTGAGTTAGAATATTACTTGTGGACTTGTGTTGTGTTTAATTTAGTTTTATTCGAAATCTTATCGTGCTGTAATCCTGTGATTGAGTATGTGTTCATCTTATTTGTGTCATCCGTGCCTCCTAATGGAGATTGGATGCTTGCGTGACAGTAGTTAGATAGTATCAAGACTTGACAGCGTTCTACCGCCGATGCTGCGGCGTAGGCTGGACGTACCCACGCACTCGTGCCCCTAAACCGGGTGCGGGTCGTGACACAGGTCAACAAGTGGATGAGATCCTATAATTTATTCTAACCTAATTTACAAGCTTGCTCGATTCTGTAATTAGAATCTGAAGCAATATAATCATTAACCTGCATGGGCCACTACAAAAACTATGTCGCGTCCCATGTCACGATCCGCACCCATATATTCAGGCACGAATACGTGTGTACGTCCAGCCTAAATCTTATTCTAATAGAAAAGGATAGCAAAACTGATATTAGAAGTATTTTCTAGTTATGATTGAGTATACTCTCAGCCTAAATCCTATATCCTAAAACAGGCTCGTAGCAGTACTCTAGGTGAGTACTACTACGATATCGCTCTAATTGTGACTCTAGATGACAGAAAAAAAGAAAGAAATAAAGAAAGAAAGAAAAAAATAAAGGAATGAATGACTTGCATGGGCCACCACTAAAAATGTGTCATAACCCGCACCCGTATATTCGGACATGAGTACGTAGTTACATCCAGCCTATACCGCAGCATCGGTGGTAGAATATTGTCTGGGTCAACTCTACTATCTAAATATCCTAAACAATATATATATGGTACCTATCAATCCTCCCAACTCTAAACGGAGGAACTATATGGTATCTGATAAATGTAAACTATACTCAATCATAATACAAACTAGGAAAGATAAAGCACGATATGGAATAACGAAAGAAAGAGTCACAATACATCCACAAGACTGAAATAATATATACATGCCAATAATCTTAATAAAAGTATAATATAAGTCTAACAATAATCTAAACCTCCTCAGTCTCTGGTACTAAGTCTTCCTGCTCTAAATGAGTATCCTCTAATAGAATACCGTCCTACGGTCCTTAGTATGTGGGACACTGGTCTACGATACAATCATCTAAAAAAAATATCCAGTCAGGATTGGAGTGAAGTATATACCTCTGGAAGCGGTTTCAAATACATAATCGAGCATATATAACAAATAATAGAAAAGAATACAGGATAACTAAATAATAGAATAAAATAAACTAGAGTGAACAGGTAATGTACTGGAATGAAGAACATATAATAGAATATCTATAATATAATAGAAATAACTGAAATCTAACTAATGTGTCATGGAATACAAGTTCATTATAGGATCGGTTTAGGTTGAACACGAATATAATATGGTAACTCGATTACATGTATGGTATATAATCGATATATACACGAATACACTGGGGCTTGATTTTATAATCAACTCCTATTCCCCCGTCTCCAACTAATACCAATAGATACAATCATGACACGTTACGAACACGAATATGGGCACACTGAACACGAGCAGTGTGTGTACACGAATATGAGCACACTGAACACGAGCAATGTGTAAATATAAAATACACTAAATTAATACCCGATACACACGATAAAATATATATGAAGAAGTACCCGCTGAACACGGTAAGGGATAACATCTCCTGACAGGATCCATGTAGTACAAGTCCGTGAAACAACTGTGTCAGAATCAAGTATATAGTTCTAGAACATGAGATATATATACTATTATAAAATAAAAACTAATAGAGAAATATACTAGCCTGAGGTCCTGAGCAAGGTATGTTTCTCAATGCCCAAGCTAGTATCACACAGACCTATATATGGTATATTACATCAATACAAGGTTTTAGAATAAAAATAAGTTAAACTAGTTCAATTCTAGGTCATAAATCTATTTCTAAGTCAAAATAGTCAAACTAGGTCAAACTAGTCAAACTTGGTCAAACTAGCTATTGCTAGGTTGTATGAGTACATCTCTAAGATATTGGGTCTATACACTATGTAACTAGGCTATATTAGCTATGTTAGGATACTATAAATACCAACAAAATATCGTATCATAAGATACGTGAGTTATTATATATGAAAATACTATAATATATATATATATACAAGACAAAATATATAGTACCCTAGCCAAACTAATGCTAAATAGATACCTTGGCTTTGAACCAAATATGGTATCACACCCACCTTGATATACAAACTTAATACCTTGAGTATAAACCAATACCTTGATATTACCTTGGTATCACAAGGTAATCCAATATCTAACATTAGCTAACTAACCAACATACCTCACTATATGCTAACATGCATTTAAAATTATAAAAATATTATACCAACTAACATAACTAACATACCCATCGGATATTCAATATACATACCCAAGATACCTCAACTCTCATTACCTTTGTGTAACTCAAGGTAAACTAGAAATAATACTAACCAATGCTAACTAGTGCTTATATATATATATATATATATATATATATATATATATATATATATATATATATATATATATATATATATATATATATATATATATATATATATATATATATATAAAACTTATGAACAATATATACATAACTAACTTATCAATATAAACTAACTTAGCTTATTAACTAGGTTAACTTAACTTACCTACAACTTAATTTCTAAGCACTCAAACTACTGCTGCTTATTGCTACTGCTTCTGCTTATTGTTGTTGCCGCTTACTTCTTCTGCTGCTGCTGCAACTTACTGCTTGCCGCTGCTGCAACTTACTGCTTCGTTGTTGCTTCTTGATGCTTCTGCAGCTGTTTCTTGATGTTTTTGCTGTTGCTTTTCGTTGTTTCTGCTGCTGCTTCTCTGGCCTACTTATCTGGCATGCTTATTGGTCCCCCTAGCTCACATGCACACATCTATATATATACACTCACTCATATATATATATATATATATATATATATATATATATATATATATATGTTACCATATACCTACACTAATGATACACATGTACTCTCTATTCTCTCATGACCACCAATACATCAAAATAAAATATAGAGCATACACATAATTATATATACATATATATCATATAACAATTATAATTATAATACTCTAATAGCTATAACCAAGGTAAAAAAGAAACAAACATGTGGAGTGCACCGCACCCGTATCACACTCAATCTATGATACGCTTGTGAAACGGCTCCACCATACCGCCAAACGTACCCCGAAGGACACAAGCAAGTCTAAAATTATAATTAGAAGCAACACGAAGTGTTAGCTATTCGTCTATGTGCCTGTGTCAAAATATGACATGCTCAAACCTCCATGTAAGAAAAAAAAAACCCAAATCAACCTGTATCACCAAATTGCTGGGATACAGCCTACACGTATCCAATTATGGATATGACACTAGTCACACACAATCAAACACATGTTAATTTGGTCTAATTGACCTATTGACAAACACAAGATGTGCCAATCTCGGAATTCTCCCAAATTTGACATAAAATACCACATAACTTTCTCCATAGGCCTCCTATGAACATAATTCCAATTCCTATGGGTAGCCTTAGTGCATGGAAGGGTTCCTAATAATTAAATTAGAGAGGAAAAACTGAATTATACTTATTGGGAGATGGATTTCTAATACAATTCTCTAATTGCGACACTAGATGACAGAAAGGAAGGAACGAATGAATGACCTGCATGGGCTACCACTAAAAAAGTGTCACAACCTGCATCCGTATATTCGGGCACGAGTACATGGGTACGTCTAGGCTACACTGCAGCATCGATGGTAAAACTTTGTTTGGGTCAACTCTACTATCTAAACATCTCAAACAATATATATATATATATATATATATATATATATATATATATATATATATATATATATATATGGTACCTATCAATCCTCTCAACTCCAAATAGAGGATATGGTATCTGATAAATATAAACTATACTCAATCAGAATGCAAACTAGGGAAGATAAAGCATGACATGGAATAACGAAAGAAAGAGACATACATCTACAAGACTGAAATAATATATACATGCCAATAACCTCAATAAAAGTCTAATACAAGTCTAACAATAATTTAAACCTCCTCAGGCTCTGGTACTAAATCTTTCTGCTCTAAATGAGTATTCTCTAATGGAACACCGTCATGCGGTCCGTAGTATGTGGGATACTGGTCTACGAGCCAATCATCTGAAAAATATATACAATCAGGATTGGAGCAAAGTACATACCTCTGAAAGCAATTTTAAATACATAATCGAGCATATATAACATATAATATAAAAGAATACAAGATAACTAAACAACCGAATGAAATAAACTAGAGTGAACAAGTAATATACTGGAATAAAGAACATGCAATAGAATATCTGCAATATAATAGAAATAACTAAAATCTAACTAATGTGTCATAGAATACAAGTTTATTTTGTGATCGGTTTAGGTTGAATACGAATACAATATTGTAACTCGATTACATGTGTGGTATATAATCGACATGTACAAGAATATACTGAGGCTTGATCACATAATCAACTCATATTCCCCCATCCATAACTAATACCAATGGATCCAATTACGATATGTTACGAACACAAATATGGGCATACTTAACACGAGCAGTATGTGAACAACACTAAATCAATATCCGATACACACGATGAAATACATATGAAGGAGTACCCATTGAACACGGTAAGGGATAACATCTCTTGACAGGATCCATATAGTACCAGTCTGTGAAACCTTTGTATCGGAATCAAGTATACAGTTCTAGAATATGAGATATATACACTATTATGAAATAAAAAATAACTAAAAAATATACTCGCCTGAGGTCCTGAGTAAGGTGTATCTCTCGATGCCCAAACTGGTGTCATACAGACCTATATATGATATATTACATCAATACAAGGTTTTAAAATAAAAATAAGTTAAACTAGTTCAATTCTAGATCATAAAATCATTTCTAAGTCAAAACAGTCAAACTAGGTCAAACTAGTCAAACTTGGTCAAATTAGCTATTTCTAGGTTATGTGAGTCCATCTCTAGGATATTGAGTCCATACACTATGTAACTAGGCTATACTAGATATGTTAGGATACAAGGATACCAATAAAATATCGTATTATAAGATACACGAATTATTAGATATGAAAATACTATTATATATATATATATATATATATATATATATATATATATATATATATAAGACAAAATATATAGTACCCTTGCCAAACTAATGCTAAGTGGATACCTTGGCTTTGAACCAAATATGGTATCACACCACCTACACACCCATCTTGATATACAAACTCAATACCTTGAGTATAAACTAATACCTTGCATTACCTTGCTATCACAAGTTAATCCAATGTCTAACATTAGCTAACTAACCAACATACCTCACTATACACTAACATGCATTAGACTTATAACAATACTATACCAACTAACGTAACTAACATACCCATCGGATATTCAATACTCATACCCAAGATACCTCAACTCTCATTACCTTGGTGTAACTCAAGGTAAACTAGAAATAATACTAACCAATGCTAACTAGTGCTTATATATATATATATATATATATATATATATATATATATATATATATATAACTCACTAACAAAATATATATGACTAACTTATCAATATTAACTAACTTAGCTCATTAACTAGCTTAACTTAACTTACCTACAACTTAATTTCTAAGCACTCAAACTACAGCTGCTTATTGCTACTACTTTTGCTTATCGCTGCTGCTGCTTATTTCTTCTGCTGCTACTGCAGCTTACTACTTGCTTCTGCTGCTTCTTGTTGTTTTTGCTGCTGCTTCTCACTGTTTCTGCTGCTGCTTCTTCGGCCTGCTTATCCAGCCTGCTTATTGGCCCCCTAGCTCACATGCACACATCTATACACACATACACTCACTCATTCATATATATATATATATATATATATATAT
Organism: Iris macrosiphon; assembly: GCA_036927795.1. NCBI lineage: Eukaryota > Viridiplantae > Streptophyta > Magnoliopsida > Asparagales > Iridaceae > Iris > Iris macrosiphon. The sequence goes on along the minus strand of JAYESA010000018.1, from coordinate 68,949,754 downwards.
ATATATATATATATATATATATATATATATATATATGTTACCATATACCCACACTAATGATGCATATGCACTCTCCTATTCTCTCATGACCACCAACACATTAAAATAAAATATAGAGCATACACATAATTATATTTATACATATATATCATATAACAATTATAATTATAATTATAATACTCTAATAGCTATAACCAAGTTAAATTAAATTAAAATACAAGAAAACAAATACGTGGATTATATCGCACCCGTATTACACTCAATCTATGATACACTTGCGATACGACCCTACCACACTACCAAACGTACCCTAAAGGATACAAGCAAGTCTAAAATCATAATTAGAAGCAACAAGAAGTGTTAGCTATTCGTCTACTTACCGTGTCAAAATGTGACATAACTAACCCCCCGTGTCGGAAGAAAACTCCCAAATTAACTCGTATTGCCAAATTATTGGGATACGGCTTATATGTATCCAATTATGAATACGACACTAGTCACACACAATTAAACACATATCAATTTAGTCTAATTGACCTATTGACAAACACAAGATGTGCCAATCTCGGAATTCTTCCAAAATTGACGCAAAATACTACATAACTTTCTCCATAGGCCTCCTATGAACCTAACTCTAATTCTTATGGGTAACCTTAGTACATGAGAGTTTCTAATAATTAAATTACAGATTTATAGTCTAATTAGAGAGGAAAAACTGAATTATACCTATTAGAAGATAGATTCCTAATATAATTCTCGAAATGAGTGTCAAGAGCCTTCAACTTGTAGATCATTGCTCCTCCTTGTAGATTATTGCTTCCTCCTTGTTCTAATACCCTCCAATAATAAATAGGGAAGGAATTGGGAAGAAATTTGGGTAGGAATTGGTGTAGGGATGAAGGAATTTGGAAGAGAGAAATTTTAGATCTAGATTTGTAATAAAAAATAAAGAGAGAGAGTCTCTCTACACTCCAAATGTGGGTAGCCTCTACCCCCTCCTCCAAGCTACTATTAAATGTTCACAATACCCCTTGGGGCTTGTCATGAAAAAATTAATTAAGGAGAGAAGATTCTAGTCTAATTGGTTCAACTAAATAATTCATCCTCCTAATGAATGGGCTTATTATTGGGCTCAATTCTAACTAGAATTAAATGTTGGTCCATGGATCTAATCTAAACTAGTTAGGTCCAATAAGACAAGTCCAAAATAAAATCTAACATCTAACAATAAATAAATAATATAATAAATAAATAAATATTCAATATGCATAATATTTAATTAATTATAAAATAATCAAAATACCATTTCTTAGAAAATATGGTAGTGACACCCCAGTCCCAAAATACCAAGGAACTAGCCACGTGGTAATGGCCAACAATACAGCTCCAATAGGCAAACCCAATTTAAGGGACCAGTTAGAGTGTACTTAAGCTGTAATAAGTATAAATATATGTTTGTATTATTTATCTCAGTATAATTCTAATCTCATCCACAGACAACAATCATAATATGATAGACTAGTCAAAATACTAGATAACAGAAAGTAGTCCATCATCAAGTCCAATAAGTAGTATCTCGGGGAATAACCCGTCACAATAAATAAAAGAGAAATAATACCAAATACATATGTTCAGAAGTCCAAATATAAAATAACACTAAGCATGAATAACTAAATAGATAATTGAATACTCAGAAAAAGTCCTCTGGCACAACCTCGTCCTCTGGTGCAAGTACCGCTCCAACGTCCTCTCATATCCCGTAAACCTTGGAGTAACTCTCCTCTGTTATACCTAGAAACATAATACAGATCCAGGTCCTCAGGGGACATAGCAAGGTACAATAAACACTCAAGCCAAATAAAATACAGTAAATAAAAATAGATCTTTGGGGCAAGCTATGTAACCAACTAAGTAAAATATAAATGAGAGCATCACTAGTACTCAGGCTGAAACCACTAAAGGCACTATGTCGTGGAGCCCATAGCAGCAAGTAGTATCTCGTAGGGCCAATAAATGTGCCAAGCACTAATAAAGAGACTAAAGCACCGCCAGTAACATAGTATATATATATATATACAAAATCAATATGTAGCATGTGTGTCTCTTCCCACCCAATGTAACCTCACGTCTCATGTCCATAACACGCAAGATCATGACCTCTAGCTATGACAATGAGTCATAATGATATCTCTATATATACAAGTCTCATCTCATAAATCCTGTAAGCCTATACAGAATCACCATGAATAACTCAAGAAAGATTCGGTTACATAAAATAGTGTCAAGTGTCCAATAGTCTGACGTACTTGGTATAGCAAGCACGTAAAAATAGTATCATGGAATCAACTCTCTAAGTGATATTATACAACTCCGTGTACGGCGTCGACACCCGAATCTTGTTCGGACTCTAAGCAACGTCTCACGGTCCTAGGTTGAACAGGTACATCATAAGAGTATATATATAGAAGAAACACAAGCAGATAATATAACAAAATCTTCTGCAAGTTTGGCAATGTACACTTGCCTGGGTTCTGAACTCCGTCAACTGCTCCTGAAAAAGTAAAATCTGTAAGTACGCCTCCGGATGCTGAAACAAATATCACCAATATTTTTAGAATACATGAAATAGCTAGGATTGACTACCCATAAGTCCAATTTGAACACAGTGACAAAATTGACAGTTTTGGGTCAAAGCGGGTCCACATGTGGTCCACTTCCCACCAAAAAATATATCAAAGTCAAAGTACTCCAAATTCATCAAACTTAGTGTCTATGAGTCCAGAATAATGATACGACCCCAACGAAACATCCAGAACTGGATTCCGATGAGCCGATCACGAAATCGTCTGTCATATAGAACCGTATGGCCTACGAAACGGTATTTCGTCAACGTTCTCAGATTCAAACCAAACTTGAGTCACAGGACCAGCATAACGCTGCAAACTAATGGCATAAGTTTTGTTATGAATCGACGAGTACACACAAAGTTATGGTAAGGTGTCAGAATAGGCCGATACGGTATTTTTGGCGAATACGTGTTGATTCCGGCGTGCACACACGTCAGAATCAAATTTCATGAAAACCCACACGTCTGTGTTTATGTTATGCACTATCCGATGTAATTTGCACGCGACAACATGGCCCCATTTGGTGGGACGCTCCTTGTATCGAGAATTTTAGGTTTCCCGAAATCAAGTTTTTTGACAGTTTTTTATACATAATTAATCACAGAACAACACCTAATAAAATAAAGTATTTAAAGGATTTAAAACTTGGTTAGGTTGTTTTCAAACAGGATAAAGAATCACTTGATTTGGCATCATGGTTTGGGAGTTATTGATCTCGAAACATAGGTATTTGGGCTATTTTGAAACTGTCGCAAAGTCAGTTTTTTGCTCGACTTTCGAGTCGACTTTCGAGTCGACTTTCTTCGATTATAAATTACTTTAAATCAAAACTCTTGAAGGAGTTTGAGGTCCTTCATATGATGAATGTATACGACAAGAAGCTTGGAAAATGATCAAGCAAGGAGGTCGGGCTCATACCTCAAAGTGGCCCTCACGAAATGCTACTGTTGCTGCTGATGTCCGTGCTCGCGGTAGCCGCGGTGGTCGCAGTGGTCACGGTGGCTCTGTTGGCTCTGGTGGTCGGGCTTGCTCCGGTGGTCGACCGGTGCTCCAAGGTGGTGGAGAAGAAGTTCATCGTGAATGAGAGGAAGAGAAGAGGAAGAGAATAGGTGGTGATTTAGGTTGGGAAGATAAAAGTTGGCTGAACCATGCATGGGGTGGGTTCTCTTAGGATTTATTAGCTATAAGTGGTAGTAAGGGAAGGGAAGATGAATAGGTTGGGGGTTTAAAAAATACTAAGGGTCATTAGTAACTCCCTCTAGGACCCAATCCCTCCCTCCTTGGCTGCGGTCGGTCCCCCTCTCCATATGAGTGTTCACATGGTACAAATTAGTAAAGATATTCCAAGGTTTATGCCATTAATAGGTTTATGCTGAAATTAAAATAAAAGTAGGTAAAAAGTAGGATTTGGTGTGAGGAAAAAGGTGTTTGGTGAGTAGAAAAGTGGGGAATGGGTGTATGGTGTTGTGCATGAGTTAGACAAGTTTGTTTGAGTGCTCAAGTTGGGGGTTCGGGCTCGGTCAGGTGCAATTAATCAAAATGGTCATTTTTGACTAATTAAAAGGCACGATATTTCTATATTAATTTTTAGAGCCTACGGGGACTCAAATAAATATGACACCAATGACATGTGCATAGTTGGTCGTGTTAGGCTAGGGGTTCTAAAAGTCAGTATCAAAATTTTGGTTCATGTTGCTCGTCTAAATTAACCGCAACAAAAAAGTGTCTAAGTGTTATATTTTTAGTCAAAAAGCATCACGGTTGTTGTGCAATCAAAATGAAGTATAGGTTTGTAAAATTATATAAGACATACATGCCATGAGCCTAATTTGGCTCAGCTAAGTCTATTAAGCAAAGTTGGTTGGAAAGAAAAAGCTAGTATTGTATTCTTGGCATTAAGACTACACTAAAAAAATTTTAAATTCTAGAAATTATTTTAATGATTATAATTATAATAATATTACTAAAATAAACTTATCTAAATTTTAGGGGGTTTACAACTGGCACCAAAACGTGTCAGATTTTCCTCCAACTTCGCGAGGCCATAAGTCTACAACAAAACGTGTTAGATTTTGTACAACCGACACTCCATAAATTTTATAAACTTTTGTATATATAATTACTGAAAATAAATTTAATATTCTGAAGATAACCTCAAGATAATTTCAATGCAAGAAACGAGAAAATATTTGGAGTCCGGAGCTAGGAGTTATGGTCTCACGAAGTTGGAGGAAACCTTAGATGAAACCTCCTCAAAGTCTCTCTCTCTCTCTCTCTCTCTCTCTCTCTCTCTCCTCTTAATTTTGGCAGAAATAAGAAACCCTAACCATATATACACATATATATATAGACAGTGAATGACAACTGGGCTCATTGTTGAGCCGTAGACCTGTTAATTGGGCTGGGTTGGCTCAGCACGGTACGAGTCCAGCCTGAAAAAATGACCCATTTGTCGACACAATCCGAATACTCTTGGGCCCGAGCTAGCCCGGCCTAGTATATAGGGACATACCAGGCCTCATATATTGATCCATAATTGAGGCCCGGCCCGAAGCTCAGGCCAGTCCCGACCCGAGGCCCGGCCCGTTGAGATGACATATTTTTGTATTTTAGAAGGTAGTTTATTAGTAAAGTTGTTGGAACTTTTTTGTACAACAGAAGCCTTTTTGAGAGGTTTTAACAAGCTAGCTTCCCAACCATATTGTTTTCTGTTTAATATAGGATGCATCTCAAAATTTGTGACTTTCTATCCAGGTACTTCTATATAGGACGTCTAATTGACTGTGAAACCATAGCTAATTTAGTTGATAAAATTTACTATAAACCCTCTGTTTTAACAACCACATGGTCGTGAGTCTCACAGAGGTGGTTTATCATCATACCAAACTATACATGAAGCAAAGTTTTTTCTATTCTTCATAAGTTTTGAAAGCCATTAGCGAGAAGAAGGTTTCTCTTGGCATTATTACACGATACAAGCTACAATTGAAGTGCATCCAATAAGAATTTAAGAAAATTCTTAATTAGACCTGAGGCCCAGCCCGACCCGGCTCGGCCCGACCGATTTTGAAACTCACCGTGCTGTGGGCCGTGGGCCGGGCCGGGCTCAGATTTTTACCTTTAAGCCCGGTCCGCCATAGTGCATGGGCCTAAGAAGTCCGACCCAGGCCCGGTTCAACCCGGCCCACTTGACAGCTCTATTGGGTTGTGGGTGGTTATCATGGGAGCCCGATTTGGCTGACTGGATATTTAAATAGGTTTTAATATCCAGAAATTAATTTATTAATCAGTTGTAACCTAATTAACTCCAAATGTATATGTAAAAATGTCAAAAAATTCCAAAAGATTCTAGAAAATGTAAAATACTATTATAAACCTTAGAAAAATACTTTGGACCAAATTATGCGCCTATGCTTCCACAATAAATTCTAGAAGCCCTAGAAAATTAGTATTTAGCCTATTTTAAAACCAAATAAATCAAATTAAATTCTAAAATTTTTAAATAAATAATAGAAAATATATTTAAGTATTTTAACCATAAAATAATGTTTGGTAGAAAAATATGCAAGTATGTCTCACAGTAAATCATGAAAGTCCTAAAAAATTATGTTTCCTAGGTTTTAATTATCTAAAAATTCGTGAAAATCTCAAAAATTCTAAAATGTTATAAATAAATTTCTAAGGCTATATTTGAGTCTCTATGAAGCATACATAGCATAGTGTTACATGTTTTTGGACGATGTGACTATGGTGTAACATGAGTTTATCTATAACTCAATAAATTGCTAAATAATTATTTAAATTAAACAAATAAATAAATAAATAAAAATTACTAATTACCATAATAACCCTATATAAAAATCCAAGGTCCTCATACTCCTGCATAATGTTCACCTCCTCCTAAAAAGAAAAGAAAATAAAAAAACTCTCAGCCCACGTGTCAACCTCTCCACCACATCTAATCCCACGTGTCCGAAGAGGGAAAAAAATCTGCCAAATCCTGCACTATCACCCTCACTTTTTCAACTAAGGGTAATTTGTTAATTTGGGATAAGTATTTTTTATTTTTAGGATTATCATATTAAATATTGTGCATGTTATAATATTATTTATTGTATTATTTATTTATTGTAGATGTTAGATTTATTTTAGACTTGTGTAGTGGACCTAACAAGTTTAGTTTAGATCCATGGACCAATATTTAATTCTAGTTTAGATTGAGCCCAATAGTAGGCTCATTCATTAGGAGGGTGAATTAATTAGTGAAACTAATTAGACTAAAACCTTTCATCCTTAATTAATTTCTTCATAAGAGGCCCCAAGGGGTGTTTTGGTCATTCCATAGTAGCTTGGAGGAGGGGCAAGGGTCGGCTACCTATAGGAAGGAGAGAGAATCTCTCTCTTCTCATTTTGTCATTCTAATCTAGATCTAGAATTTTCCCTCTTCCAAATTTCTTCATTTCTACACCAATCCCTACTCAAATTTCTTTCTAATTACTTCCCTATTCTTTATTGGAGGCTAGTAAAATAAGGATCTAAAAGGAGGAAAAAATGATCTACAAGGAGGAGCAAGGATCTACAAGTTGGAGGCTACTTTCACTCAATTTGAAAATTTTATTAGGAATCCATCTTCTAATAGGTATAATTCAGTTTTTTCTCTCTAATTTGACTCTAAATTTATAATTTAACCATAATAAACCATGCCATATGCTAAGGGTACCCATAGGAATTGGAATTAGGTTCATAGAAGACCTTTGGAGAAAGTTATGTGATATTTTTTGTCAATTTTGGGAGAATTTTGAGATTGGCACATCTTGTGTTTGTCATTTGGTCAATTAGATTAAATTGACATGTGTTTGCTTGTGTATGACTAGTGTCATATCCACAATTGGATACGTGTACGCCATATCCCGATAATTTTGTGATATGGGTTTATTTGGAGGTTTTTCTCCATCACGGAAGTTTGTGTATGTCATATTTTGACACGGACATGTAGTTGCGTATTTAAATCTTCGTATCGTTTATAATTATTATTTTAGACTTGGTCGTATCCTTTGGGATACGTTTGATTGTGTGGTAGAGTCGTATCACAAGCGTATCACAGAATGAGTGTGGTACGGGTGCGGTGCACTCCACGTGTTTGTTTTATTGTATTTAAATTCATTTGACTTGGTATTATATATTAGTATGATATATTATGTGATTGTGTGTATATGTATATGTATCTCTATAGTATAATATAGATATAATTATAACTAGTGATACATATATATAGTGTATAGATACATATTCATATATGTGGTGATATATATATATATATATATATATATATATATATATATATATATATATATATATATATATATATATATATATGAGTGTATATTATATTATATATATGTATATATATGGCTATATATATAAGTGTAGTGATATGTGTATATGTGTTTGTACATATATATGGACATCTATATGTATATGTGTATGTTTGTATATATATCTATATATGTATAGATGAGTGTGTATATACATATTGATATCTATATGTATATATATGTGTGTGTGTGCGTGTGTGTGTGTGTGTGTGTGTGTGTGTGTGTGGATGTGTAGTGAGTGATCAGTGAGTGAGGGTCGAGCTGCACAGTAGGAATTAAGCATGCATCTGCAGCATATGCACCTGCAAGCCAACTGAATACAGAGGCATGCACTGTCGTTTAGCATAGCAAGAGGGAGATGCAGATCGGGCAACTGTACAGCAAGATGCTTAAGCAGCCAGTGCTGCATCGGGCATCAATAATAAAGAGTAGTAACAGTTGTAGTGGTGGGAGAGTAGTCACAACTGAAGAGCAACCAGTTGCAGCAAGAGAAGAGTACCCTGCAGCAGCATGCAGGCACAGCAAGTGCAACAAGCAGTGGCAGCTGCAAGCATGTACTGTATCAGTGCATCAGTTGCAAACTACAGCTGCATCACTAGTAGTAATTTAGTGTGCTTCAACAGCAACTGCTCACACCGGGGAAAGACAGCATATTACAGCAAGTGCATCAATTCAAACTGAGCGGCAGCCAAGGCAAAGAGCAGCAGCAGCTCCAACAGCAGGGTTTCAACTAGGCAACAGCAACAGAGGTCAGGGGGTTCTGCTAGTTAGTCAGTAGTTAGCTAGTTTATTAGTGGTTTAGCTAGTTAAGGTTAGAGTCTAGTTAGTGGTTCAATAATGTAGTAGTTAAGTACTTGTTTAGTAGTTGTATATATGCATTGTTAGCTAGCAGTTAGATATATATACATACTTGATTAGATTAGTAGCTATATGCATATATGTATATATGTAGGTATTGTATATAAGTAATTGATATGTATTGTATGTTAGGTAGTTAGTAGTATTCTAGATAGTTTAGTTAATGTTAGTATAGTTAGTATATTGATAGTGTATATATATATATATATATATATATATATATATATATATATATATATATTAAGATTTGAATTATCTTGTGATACCAAGGTAATGTCAAGGTAATTGGTGGATACTCAAGGTATTGGGTTTGAGTATCAAGATGGGTGTGTAGGTAGTGAGATACGCATTGGTTCAAGCCAAAGTATCCAATTTGCATTAGTTAACTAAGATTAATATATGTATTTTCTTGTATATATATAAATTAGTATTTTTATATCTAAAAACTTGTGTATCCTATGATACGGTATTTTATGTGTATCCTAGTATCTTAGTTTAGCTAGTATGGCCTAGTTACATAGTGTGCGGACCTAATATCCTTGAGTTTGACTCATACAACCTAGAAATAACTAGTTTAACCAAATTTGACCTAGAGTTGACCTAGTTTGACTGTTTTGACTTAGAAATAGCTTCACAACCTAGAATTGAAATAGTTTAATTTATTTTTATTCCAAAATCTTATATTGATGCAATATACCATATATATGTCTGTGTGATACCAGCTTGGGCATTGAGAGACACACCTTGCTCAGGACCTCAGGTGAGTATATTTCTCTGTTAGTTTTTATTTCATAATAGTGTATATATCTCATGTTCTAGATCTGTATACTTGATTTTGACATAGTATTTTTACGGACTAGTACTACATGGATCCTGTCAGGAGATGTTATCTTCTACCGTGTTCAGCGGGTACTCATTCACATATTTTTTATTGTGTGTATTGGGTATTAATTATTTATATTTTGTGTTCACATACTGCTCATATTCAGTGTGCTTATATTCATGTACACACACTGCTCATATTCAGTGTGCCTATATTCATGTTCGTAACGTGTCATGATTGGATCAATTGGTATTAGTTGGGAATGGGGGAGTAGGAGTTGATTATGTGATCAAAGCTCCAGTATATTCGTGTACATATCGATTACATACCACACTTGTAATCGAGTTACCATATTGTATTCGTGTTCAACCTAAACCGATCACATAATAAACTTGTATTCTAAGGCACATTAGTTAGATTTTAGTTATTCTTTTTTATTGTAGATATTCATATTGCTTGTTCTTTATTCCAGTACATTACATGTTCTATCTAATTTATTTCATTCAGATAGTTAGTTATCATGTATTCTTTTCTATTATCTATTTTATATGCTCGATTATGTATTTGAAACTGCTTTCAGAGGTATGTACTTTGCTCTAATCCTGACTGAATATATTTTTCCAGATGATTGGCTCATAGATCAGTGTCCTACATTCTATAGGCCGCAGGAGGGTATACTATTAGAGAATACTCATATTGTCACGACCCGCACCAGGTGTAAGGGTACAAGTCAGGGACAACGCTCAGCCTATGCCGCAGAATCGACGGTAGAACGTTGTTTGGATAATCTATCTAGCAATATAATAAACGACCAACAATAATAATATACTCAATCATAGATCTAAGATGAAACGAGCATGAATATGATAAAGAATAGAATAGTCACATACAACTCATGAGTCTGGAATAATACATCAATGAGTCTGAAAGAAATACTAACAAAGATAAGCTGGAGACAAATCCAGTACAAAAAAATACTAAGAAGCTACTAAACTCGGGTCATCTGTCTCAGTTGGGATAAGTTCCTCCTGAGCCAAGGTCTCTGACTCTAAATCCATAACATCCTGAGGTCCATAATGTGTAGGGTACCAGTCCTCAGTATCATCTGAAAAAAATATATCCAGTCAGGAAAGGAGCAGAGTACATCTCTAACAGCAGTTCTAATCAATGATAAAAATTATGTAACAGTAAATAGATATGAATATACAAGATGCACAATATATACAAGAGATACACAATAAGGAAATACTGGAATAAATACAAGAATGAACAATATGTTAGTGAACAAGAATACTAATGTCTAAGTGAGTGAGTACTAGCTTTAACATGTGATCGGCTTGGGAACTTGCACAAGAGTATAATGGCCTGGCTGATCATACGTATGGTGTATGATCAACACTCACAAGGAACAAGACATGCACAAAGAGGGTATGATCACATATCTACACTAAAATACTCTCCACCCCCGACTGGTATAATAGATCCTACCATGTGTAAAACTCCTAATTTTAAAAATCGTATTAATTATTTAATTTATTTATAGTATTTATTAGTTTATTAGAAGAAATAGAATTTATTGGATTTTAATTATTAGGTAAATATTTATTTAGAGATTTATGGAGCAAACTATTATTTTACTGTATTTTATATTATGTAGGAGACCTTGTAGAAGGATAAAAGATTATTTTTATATACAAATATAATTTTCTAGAATTATATATATATATAAGTAATTGATTTATAAATAAATAGATAATAAAAAAAAAAGAAATAGAAAAGAAAAGAAAAGAAAGGAAAGGAAATTAAAGTCCTTAATCTAATCTACCCCCTAAACAAACCCCTAAACAACAACTACCCAAGCCTTAAACTAATAACCCCTTCCAACAAATTTCCATCAGCACGCCAGACTACCCGATCCCACATAACCCATGTTCCCAACTCTCCCTCTCTCTCTCTCTCTCTCTCTATATATATATATATATATATATATATATATATATATATATATATATACACATTATCATACTTCAAACCATAAACCTAATTCCTAAACCCTAACCCTAACCGCGCCTCCACCACCGACGGCCACCCTGGCCGATCGTCGACGAACTCGCATCGCCGACCTCCTGACGCCGCCTCCCGCGCCGCCGCCGCTGCAGCAGCGCCATCCATCCCCGCACGCGTCGCACAAAAAACTACAGTAGCGTACCCTGTTCACACATAGATTTTTGCTCCATCGCTTGACCAAATTCGATCCCGTCTTCACCGGTATGTTCATGACCTATCCCTCTTCCAACTCTGTGTATAGTTTCCTCCGATTAATGCGTAACACTAGATAAAAAATGAGACCAAGTTAGAGAAAAATCACAACGTTAACTTCAGAAAAAACTGTTGTAACTACCCATGTTCACGGACTCGTATCTACCACCACAGGGATCCAAACTTAGATTTTCTTTTTGCTATATGAAGACCATATAACCGAGATTATTTTTTGTCAATTACACTATTTTATATTGTGTTAAAATCAGAAATAAATTAGGTTAAAAAATTATGAAAAACTATTTTTAAAATTGATAAAAATTGTGATACGGAGTGTGTCCTGCCAAACGAGACTGACCCATCGCTTACAAATTATACCGAAAGGTGCGTATGGTATGTCCATATGTGTAAACTTTCACAAAAACTGATTTGGACGTGTGTGCACGACTTTTACAAAATACTGCACCATTTAGTGTACGCTCGTCAGAATGCAACGAAACTTATACCATTAGATTTGTGGTATCACGATGGTCCTGTGACCCAAGTTTGATGCGATTCTGAGACAGTTGACCAAGCCACCTATTTACGGGTCCTACGATTGACTTTTTAGGTAAATTTGTGTTCGTCTCATCGGAATCAAAAATTGGACGTACCGTTGAGTTCATACTAACGTTTAGAATTGGTTTGACCTATAATTTGTCCCTTTTAGAGACATTTATCCCTGGCATACTTTTTGGTGTAAAGTGGGCCATAAGTGGACCCTACTTTGACCCGAAATTATTGTTTTGCCCCTGTGTCCAAATTGGATGAAAGAGTAGTATTTTCTAGCTATCTCGCTTATTCTGGAAATATTGGTGATATTTATTTCATTATCCGGAGACGTTTATTCAGAGACCATAGTTTCTGATCCTGTGTGCTTGACTCCTGGACGTTGCACTTTGCAGCTCTCTTGTCAGGCAAGAACCTTGCCAAATTGCTTACAGAACTTTCATGCTTATTATATTTTTGTATTTTCATTGCATGTGTATTTTTTTCAGTCATAATTATATACTATATATATGTTGACACACATTTGACACATAGTATCATGGGAGGGGAGGACAATCAGTAGGCGTATGGGCTATAACCACTCTGGTAAACCGTAGTATCTAGCATGCACTACGGTAGTGTATCGCGCTGGTCGCTACCCCCGCGGTATATCAATTTCTGGAGTCGCGCTGGTCGCTACCCTCTCGGTATGTCAATTTTTGATGTCCCTGCCGTGTGTGTGAGTTATGAGATTTAGATCGAGTAGCCTATCCATGCTCATATGTCAAAAAGTTATCCTCATTATGCATTTCATATAGATTATCTTATACAGCGTACTTATATATTTTCTACCTATTATGCATGTTTACTATATTCAAATTGGCATGCTTTTATGTATCTTGTTACGTCCCTCTGGGGACCTGGTCCCTTTCCAGGTGTAGACGATCTCGACTATTTGTAGAAGCACGGATCAGGACTTGCTACTTATATCTTTCGAGGAGGTCTTCTCTTCGAGTCTCATGGTTCATTAGATGTAACTATTTTGTCTCTCTTATATTCTAGTTTGGTAGTGGATTTATTTTTACCCGACTATCATTCTCTGATACTTTATATTGAGATTCAGTTATATAGTAGATTGGTTATTTATTTCTATTTGATTCTGTAGATGAGATTTAGTTATGCCCTGTGACTTGTGACAATATTTATACCATATATGAGTTATTATTCATATTACAACGTACGTGTGTATTATGGTATCCATATATTGGAGTTGTCATATACATACGGCTGGCATGCATACGTATTCCTAGTCCTACATATTTTGGGACTGGGATGTGACATATTTTTGTGGTGGCCCATGCAGGTTGAGAGTATATTGTCTCGGTTACGTTACTGTACCGAGTAAGCCTGCACATAGGATTAGATATTGGATCTCATCCACTTATTTAATCATCTCCCTTAATTTTTCTCGCATTCTTATTCGATTGCTTGTATTGCATCTTGCTTGATCCTTTCATAACGTAAATCTTATCTTTTCTTTCGTTCTTGATAGGGGTTAGGAAGATGACTTGTACTAGGTATATACACTCTAGTATTCAATAATACTATTAGTTAAATTCTTGTAAGTTTGGTAGTATGACTCATTACCTAGTATTACATAGCCCTTTTGACCCATTAATGAAGTATAAATGAATGACACCAACTATAGACTTGTATAAAAAGATAGTATTTACCCAGACTGTAGAACTTAGAGGCCCATATACCCATTTGGTTGACTTTAGACTTAGACAAGAAATTAGTATGGCAACCGTAGAGGCACAACACCGATCTTCTTGGTGAAATTAAATTATTCTGTACCTTCCTCCATCATAATCAAACGTACTCATTGTAGAAGCATGAAAAATACGCTGGGGAATTATACGCATAAAACCCCCCAACATGCATGAAGCCCCGCGTAAAACAGAGCTCCAGCACTGTGTGGCATAAAACATGACTTCAGAGCCATTGGCGTACAGTAGAGCTTCAACGCTATTCAGCATAAAACATAGCTCCAGAATAACCCGCGTAAAGCAGTAATTCCAAACTGCTTTGGCGTAAAAAGGTTGCTACATCGCCACTTCGGCGTAAAACCTGTCTGCTTTTAATGCAGCGGAAAGTTGTACGAGAAACTCTTCGTATTCCTCGAATGAACCTGTCAGACGAAGCAGTGAACCTACTCCTGACAAAGAGTACTGCACGACGATCGAAGAGGATGGCTGTAATGATGATTCTGCACAGAGCCCCAGACTGTCGTTTAGTGACATAATCCTGGATGTAAGTCATTTTTACGCATTCAAGGAATACGCTGCCTATTCTACACATGCAGAGATAAGCTTTTACGCTCAGGATAAGACAAAACCAATCGCCACGTCAAAAGCTGTTCTTCATACAGAATATGAGGCACGTCTTTGCAGTTAATGCGCGAGATGGGGGCAGATCTCTGTATTTAATGCACGTGATTTAGTTCTACTTTTAATGACTGGGAGAGCTAAACTTAAGGCTAATACGCTCATATAACCATCCCTGCATATTATGCCAACCAGGCTATTTTTAGCTATTGGAGCAAGCCGTATGCTATCTCCTCGAAATACGCCAACCTGGCTATTTTTAACTATAGGAGCACGCCGTATGCTATCTCCTCGAAATATGCCAACTCAGGCTATATTTGCAAAGGTGCGTGATAAGGTTATTTGGCCCAGAATACGCTCAAAACCTCAGTCAAAGAAGGATAATTTGCTATCTTTACGCTGGTTACCTATCTATGCAGCATCAAGCTTTATGCAGAACTTGGCTTTTACGCCAGCAAGACAGCTATTTGGCTTCTACGCCAACAAGACAGCTATTTGGCTTCTACGCCAACAAGGCAGCTACTTGGCTTTTACGCCATCGAGACAACTACTTGGCTTTTACGCCATCAAGACAGCTACTTAGCTTTTATGCCATCAGAATAGCTATTTGGCTTTTACGCCAACAAGATAACTATTTGGCTTTTATGCCAATGAGACAGTTATTTGGCTTTTATGCCAACCATCTCTACGCGAGGGGCAGTTATCTACGTGGCTTGCATGCCATAATCTTCGATGAGCGATTATACGCGTTACCTCATAATGGAACACGCATCACAAGCAGATTTAGGAGATCATTCATACGTGGATAGCAGTTATTATAACTACCGCGTAAAAGGTGCAGCTCTCTCCGCTGTTCGATTTCTACGCCGACTGTGACCAAACTCAATAAATAGAGACCTCCAGCGATAGGAGACAGGGGTCACAGACAAAGGTTAGAAAAAAGCAAGGGTCAAATACAGAGGTCAAGGTCAAGAGAGCACATATAGAAAGCTTTCGCAATGAGAGTTCAACCTTTCCTGTAACCTTTGAAGCTTCTTATTCTTCTTGTACAGCACTTCTTCATCATCGTGTGGTCCAAGGGACAAAGTGATCAACCGCAGATCAGACTCCTATAGAAATATTTTCCCAGAATCAAATTTTTGTACTTAACATCCTCGTATAGGATTAATTGTACTTCTTTTTCTTTTTTGTAAATAAAGAAAGGGTTTCGTATAAACCCAGTTTCAATTTCTTTCGTTTATCATCAAACACAAGATGGCGACTCTACTGGGGACTACTTTATCATCTGACGAGAAAGCCATTGCTCAACACGATGTTGTATCTGTTGGATCAACGAAGAAGACTCTGGTCGTCCAATTCGACCAATCTGCTTATAAAGATATGCTTCGCGCAGGGGGTAGTTCTCAGTCCCTTTCTATCCAAGACAACAGGAAGCTGCGTAAAGTATGGATGCCCCGGACATCCTCTACCCTTCCTGCAGGCTCTCTCTCTCCGACCAACAAGGTTGTGACATCGCAACATGTACACCTCGCGCGTAAAACTTTGTCTCTCGTCTGTGATATGGCAGACAAAGCTTTTGGCAATGCCTAGCACCAATCCAGAAGTCTAAACCGCGTCCCGCGCGTAAAACTTTGTCTTCCGTCTGTGATGTGGCAGACAAAGCTTCTGGCAATGCCTTAGCGCCAATCCAGAAGTCTACACCGTGCCCCACGCGTAAAACTTCGTCTCCCGTCTGTGATGTGGCAGACAAAATTTCTGACAATGCCTCAGTGCCAGCTCAAAATTTTCAAATGCGCCCTGTGCGTAAAAATATATCTCCCATCTATGATGAGGCAGATGATCCCTTCGATCACCGTAAGGGAAAAAAAATGGCAAACCTCCCAACCTCTAGGCTTTTACGCCATCAAGAGAAGAATTTGCCCGCTCTTCAGATTACGCGGAACGATGAGGGCCGATTGAGGACTTCCTCAGTTTTACGCTAACCTGTGCAAAGCTCTAGATTACGCCAGGACAAGCCCCTCCGCGTAAAGAAGACCCGGTTCACAGGAACATATGCTCCTCAGACGGATGACGGATCATATGCTACTAACATGGCTGAACTATTGTATTCTTGTGGCAGGAAAAGAGTTATGATCCCCAATCTCCATACCCCAACTAATATAAAAAGGCAAAATAAGCCTTCTCCTTCTTCTTCTCCTGTTAATCCCCCTGACTTGCGTAATTTCCTGATCCAGAAATGCAAAGACAGGGGATCTTCTAATATGTCTATTATGTCCCCTAGGGAGCACTGTTGTAATAGTCATAAAGTTGTAGTTAACTACTGCTGCTCTAAGGCAAAATGGTCAATTTTTGACCAGTTGAACTACTCTTTGCCTCTACAGGAAGAAGATCCGATATTCACAATAGTAAACATGACTTCACACATTCCTAGAGGAAGGTCAAGTTCAAGACGTCATCCCTCTAGAACTTCAAGCCAAAGGAGATTTGACAGGCTCCTTGAGAATATTGAAGCAGGTGTCTTTCGGAATACTCGCTCGAGGTCGCGACAATCGGCTTTATATTCCTCCGATTCCGACACTGGAGGTCACCAGTTTCCTGAATGTGATACTGATAGTATAGACTCGATCTCCATAGAGATCTATACCAATCCCTCAGTAGCACCCAAAAAATAGGAGTTTATGCCATTGGAGATGAATATGAAGAGGCTTCCCCATCATGAAGTACTGAGCAATGCATCGCTGTATTGGAAATATCGCTGAAAGAGATGCATTTCATGATGGAGAATATGCACCAGATGATGTTGACTCAACATGCAGCTGCCATAGCTCAAGCATCATTTCCTCCAACTCAACTACGTGTGAGGGTGGACATGCCACCATCCAACACAAGCCAGGAGCCTACTCCAAATCAAGAGTCAACGGCTCCTCCACCTCTAAACCCGGAGAATGTATTACCTCATGTTGGAGTTACAATACAACCAACCTCTCACCTCTATGCGATCCCTTTCCCAGCTGAAGATCCGATGCAGGCAGTTCGGGAGTTGAAAGCCCAGTTTGATACCTTGAAGCATAAAGATCAGCTCAAGAAGTTGGGCATCAACCAGCCTTACCCAGCTATCTGGGACGAGATCCCTTTTCCACCAAAATACAAACCACGGGCTATGGTTTTATTTGAGGAAAAGACGTCACCAAGTCAGTACATGAACTACTTCAGCATGATGACGGTGTTGCTGCAAGGGAATGACGCCCTTCTCACTCGAGTATTTAAGGGCTGTCTGTCTGGAGTAGCCTACCAATGGTACCATAGTCTTACGGACAACTGCATTACTTCTTTTGAAGATTTTAAGACTTTGTTCTTCGCTCGATTCTGCGAAGGAGGGATAGATATGTCTATGTCCTCGCTCATCGAAGTGAAGTAGAAAGAGAAAGAGAACGTTCATACTTTTATTGAATATTTTTGTCAGGCCACTTTGCAGATGCCTCCCGGAGTTCCGAATTCAGCCTTGGTAGACATTTACAGGAAGAACCTGCTCCCACTGATCTCGGTGTTCACAGGACCATATCAGTTCCATGATTGGCCCTCATTTATCATCTCAACGGTAGCCGCCGAAGACAACAGTCGGAAGGTGCGTGACAATGGAATCATGATCTCTACCTCTGAAAGAGGGAAGCGATCATCCTCCAATAGCGACCATCCTCGTGGTTCCAAAGGAAAAGAAGCTCTGGCGATCAACACGTCCAGGCAATATACTCCAGGGACTACGCAGACGAATCTTGGGACTTCTAGGCCTAAAGAAGAATATTCTTTTAATGACAACGATATTCCGAGCATATTCGATTGTCTAGTCAAAAGTGGCAAGCTCACCCTCCCCCGAGGTAAAGCGGCCCAATGAAATCGGCAGTACCAATAACCCTAAGTACTATATTTTCTACAGGTACATACATCATCCCTCGAAGGCATGTTATATACTAAAGAGGAAAATCTAGGAGTTGATCGACGCCAAGGCCATCACTCTGCGTAATAGCAAAAAGACGGTCACCGCCAACATGATCTCTCTCCAATTCGGCAATCTGCCCCCTCAAGAACTCCCGAATGGTGTAGTACCTATTCCCCGGACGATGATAAACATTGTTAATCTCCTTCCAGCCAGGGGTCAAAA
This sequence comes from Iris macrosiphon, assembly GCA_036927795.1. Lineage (NCBI taxonomy): Eukaryota > Viridiplantae > Streptophyta > Magnoliopsida > Asparagales > Iridaceae > Iris > Iris macrosiphon. The sequence goes on along the minus strand of JAYESA010000018.1, from coordinate 68,930,738 downwards.
CCAAGACTTGGTACCCCTAACTACCCAGCGTGGTGAGATTATGTAGGTTTATCCTGATCTGGTGTCAGAGATTGAGGAAGAGACTCAAGCTGCTAAGGCTATGTCTAAAAAGAACTCAAGGCGTAAACCATGCCATATGGTTGTAATATCCTCGACATCAGAAGAAGAGGCTTTGGCTACCGAAACCCGTTCAGGGAAAGCCTACCTTAAGAACTATGGAGGAAATCAGGAAGAAGCAACGGCAGACACTTCAGCTCCCAAACTTTTAGAGCCTGAACCTGTCATACCAGAGGCAGGTCCTTCTAGACCAACTTCGACGGACAAGGGCAAGCAGAAAGAAGTTCGTTTTGATAAACCTTTGAAGAATATTCAAAACAAAGGTTTGGAGAAACCATATAACTTCGACATCCTGGCCCAATTGGCTAATACTCCAGCCAGACTGTCCATTTTTGAGCTACTCAGGCTTTCCAAAGACACTCACCAAGCCTTGAGTGAAGCTTTAATGTAGGCGGATGTATGCTTGACTCATCTTAAGTACCCCGACAAAGAGCCTATGGCATGTCCTCAATGCCATAGAGTGATGGAAGTGGTTCCTAACATCACTTTCACTCAAGAGGACATGCTGTTGAAACATAACAAGCATGACAGGCCTCTTTACTACACCGGATGCGTCAGCTCCATGAAGGTAGACCGGATTCACATAGATTCGGGATCATCGATCAGCATTATCCCTCATAGTCTGCTCAGACCGTTGAGAATTCCTACAAGCGAACTGGCTTACACCACCACTACAATCGTGGACTTCAACGCCAGAAAAAGTAAGCCATTGGGGAAGATTCGTCTGAGGATCCAGATTGGGGACCTTAGATTAGTGGCTACTTGCTACTTTATTGATTCGAAAGTGTCCTACAATATTCTGTTGGGCAGACCATGGATCCACAAGCACAATATTGTTCCTTCGACTCTACATCAATGCTTCAAATATATAGACGTCCAAGGGACAGTAAAAATAGAGTTTGCTGACCACAACCCGTTCAAAGGAGTTGAGTCCTACTATTCCGAAGCCATGTTGTACACCCAAGACTACATAAAGGAGGTGTCAGGCAAGATGGAGGAGGAATCCTACCAGGAGCCAAGAGAGCCATCTGCTGAGCAACCTCTGTCAATCCAGGTGAAAGGGCGGACTACCCGTCCAAAAGTCATGGAACCCATGGCTATCCACTTGAACACAACCAAATCAGGAGGAGGAAGTGATCCCCTAGTGATCACTCTAAACCAGAAGCCTCCACCTTTGGTTATTAACCTTTGGCGTAGCACACAGCCGACTGATATAAATACAACCGGGAACATGGTTTCTGACGATAATAAAGATTCTCTTTTCCAGTATTCTGACGCTCAATTTACAAATCAAGAATCCTCCTCTCATAACGATATAGAGCCTATAGCACAAAAATTCCTGGAAGCTATAGACTACTATCATCCGTATGTGTGGGAAGTAGCGTCGACATCTAATGTCATCACGACATACGGGCCACATGAAGATTCCATCTTTATTATCCCGCCTACTCACAACAATCAGCATCCAATAGTCTTCGGTCTCATACGGAACAGACCAATTATACAAGAATCTTATCACGAGTCCGATGCTGGAAAAATACAGGTTCACAGATATAGCCCACATGCTTTGAAGATTATGCAAAGCATGGGTTATGACTTGAAGTCAGAACCAGGCCTCAATTATAGGAAAGGCAGGCTGTAAAAGCATGAAAAATATGCTGGATAGCTATACGTAGCATGTTGATATAGGACAGCGTAAACAGAGGACCTCAGAGCCATCAACGTACAACAGAGCTTTTCTACTGAGCACAGCATAAAATATAAACTCAAGGACCATCCGTGTAATGCAGTATGTCCAGGCTGCTTCTGCGTAAAAAGGGTGCTACATTGCCTTTATGGCGTAGAACTCATCCACTTTCAATGCAGCATTGAAGTGTACGAGGAACGCTTCGTATTCTTCGAAATGAACTTGTCAAATCATGCAATGAACCTGACGTCTGGACTCCTGACAAAGAGTAATGCACGACTACCTAGGCGACGGCTATAATGATGGCACGGCACTGCAACCCAGCCTGTCATTTACTGCCATTTCCTTGGCGTAAACCGCTTTTACGCATACAAAAGAATACGCTGCCTAGTTTTACACAGGCAAACGTGAGCTTCTTATGCTCCACAGAAGACAAACAGCCTGCCACGTCAAAAGCTGCTCTTCGTACAGGGATTGAGGCACGTCTCTGCATTTAATGCGCAGAGTGATGACAGAGCTCGAGGCACATCTCTGCATTTAATGCACAGAAAGGATGGCAGACCTTCAAAACACGCCTCTGTATTTAATGCGTAGGATAATGATGGATCTCTACATTTAATACAGGAGATCTGATTAAATATCACCGAACCATCGTTTAGTGACATCCCCTTTGCGTAAACTTCTTTTACGCATACAAGGGGATATGCTGCCTAGTTTTACACAGGCAGACGTGAGCTTCTTATGCTCCGCAGAAGACAAACAGACTGCTACGTCAGCAGTTACTCTTCGTACAGGATTCGAGGCGCGTATCTATATTTAATGCACAGAATGATGGCAAATCTGAAAGACAAGCCTCTGCATTTAATGCGCAGGATGGGGGCAGATCTCTGCATTTAATGTAAGAGATTTGATTATATCTCCAAGAGCCATAATTTCGGCTAAGACATCCACATCATCTCGGCTTCTACGCCTACTCGGCTTCTATGCCTACTCGGCTTCTATGCCTACTCGACTTCTACGCCCACTCGGCTTCTATGCCTACTTGGCTTCTACGCCATGGTGACAGTTATTGGCTTCTACGCCAACCTCTTCTACACAAAGGATAACTACCTACGTGGCTTCTACGCTGTGATCTTCGTAGCAGTTATACGCGTTGTCTCTTAATTGACACGCGTCATACGCTCATTCAAAAGATTATCTATACGCAGGCAATGGTTATTGTAACCGTCGTATAAAAGGGTTCTGTACTTTCCACTACTCGGTTTCTACACCGACTGAGTGGTCACTGTCACTAAAACTCTATAAATAGAGACCTCTATTGACAGAGGTAAAGGGTTAAAAATTGGTCAAGAAATCCAGTATCAGATCCAAGGTCAAAAAAGAGGTCACAGATTGAAGGTCAAAAAAATAGAGTATCAGATCAAGGAGAGAAGAATCCAGAGCTCAGGTAAAGAGTAGCGATCGATAACTTTGGCATCGAGCATCCACTCTCTTTAGCAACCTTCGAAGATGCTTTCTGTCTTCCACGGCACTTCTTCATCATCGTGTGGTCCAAGGGATAAAGTGATCGACTGCAGATCAGACTCCTATAACAATATTTACCCAGATTAAAAAATTGTACTCGACATCCTCGTATAGGATTAATTGTACTGCTTGTTTGTAAACATAAAGAGCGAGTTTTTGTATAAAGCCTCGTTTCTATATCTTTTGTTTATTTTATCAGACAACACAGGCGAATGTCGTTGTATGGTGATCTCTATTTTCAACAAACTCACTTCGGGTTAGGGTATACCATGTCTCTTGCAACTTCTGAGTTAAGTGAGGATACCATTTCCTCTTCTCATGATGGTTCGTCGTCCTCCGGTTCATGTGCTGATCCCGAACGAGTATTGTCAGCAAATAAGGTATTGACAGATTCTTTCGAAGCAGAGGAACAAGAATCTAAATCGTTTGAAAATGACTCCTAGGCACAGCAAATGGATACACAATGGGAACTTTGGTTCGAGCAGAGAGAACCGCCCACTGAAGATAAAGTTATCCAAGTCGGTGTTGGGGATAAATTTTCACCAAAGCCGATATTTATCAGTAACAATCTTTTCGAAGAAGAAAAGAAAGAGATAATCCAGCTGATAAAAGAATATATCAATGTCTCTGCGTGGAATTATGAGGATATGCCAGGTCTTGATCCAAAAATGGCTACCCATAAGCTCAATATACTGCCCAATTCAAAGCCTGTAAAGCAGCACCAGTGCCGGTTCTGCCCAGATATGATGGATGTCATTGAAGCTAAAATCAAGAAGTTGCTAGAGTGTGGGTTTATCCGGGGAGAACAACATCCGGATTGGGTCGCCAATGCTATCCCAGTCATGAAGAAAAGCGAGAAAGTTCGTATTTGCATTGACTTCCGAGATCTCAATGCGGCCTACCCCAAGGATGAGTTCCCTCTTCCCATCACAGACGTCATGATCGACAATATATGCGATTTTGAGCGCATGTCTTTCATGGACTGATTCTCAGGATACAATCAGATTAAGATGGATCCTGAAGACGAGAAGCATACTGCCTTTCGTACACCACTGGGGGTATATTGCTATACAGTCATGCCTTTTGGATTGAAGAATATCAGGGCTACATATCAGCGAGCTATGAGTAACATATTCCATGAGCATCTACGCAAGACAGTGGAAGGTTACGTAGACGATATCGCTGTCAAAAGCCGCCTCAGGGATACTCACATCCAAGACTTGAAGACAGTGTTCGAGTTGATACGCCAGCATCAACTCAAGATGAACCCTACAAAGTCCTTTCTTGGTGTATCCAGTGACAAATTCCTGGGATTTGTCATTACCGCTAAAGGCATTCAAGTTGACCCTGATAAAGTAAAGGCTATCCTAGAGATGCGATTGCCCCATAATCTGAGGGAACTTAGGTGTGTCATTTGTATGGGACGAAGCCTGTCAGCAAGCATTTAATGACATCAAACGCTATCTCACTAATCCTCCAGTTCTGGGGTCTCCCATCATAAGAAGACAATTTTTGATGTATATTCGAGCAATGGATCATTCTTTAGGAGCTATCCTCGCACAGAAGAACAATGAGGGTCGTGAATAGGCTATCTACTACCTAAACAGGATGATGGTCGGAGCTGAACACCGGTACAATCCAGTAGAAAAAGAATGCTTGGCCCTAATATTTGCCATTCAGAAGACGCGACATTATGTCACAGGCCAAACTATTCATATCATCTCCAGAATCAATCCTCTTCAGGTATTGATGAATAAGCTGAGCGTCCTTAATTCTTGACTCGCGACTTGGGTGATATTATTAACACAGTATGATATGGTGTACGTCCCTCAGAAGTCCATAAAGGGCCAGGCCTTGGCTAATTTCTTAGCTGCTCATCCAATTCTGAAAACCTCTAAACTATACGAGGATATCCCCGACGAAGCTGCAGAATGTAATTCTGCAATGGAAGGTGATACATGGCAGCTATTCTTTGATTGCGCCTCCAAGACTGGTCCCAAGGGAAATGTGGTTTCAGGAGTAAGAATTATCCTGGTGACTCCTGATGAACTCGTTATCTATCGAGCATATTCTCTTAGCGAACCCTGCTCTAATAATGTAGCAGAGTATAATGCTCTACTAATCGGGCTTCAAGTCGCTAAAGAATTAGACGTTTAATACCTGGAAGCCTTTGGTGATTCTCAGCTGATTGCCAATCAGGTCAGAGGGGTATATGAAGTCTGCAATCCAGACCTCATTCCTTATCACCAAGCAACGATCGAGATAGCCATATCTTTTAAAGGATTCTTTCTAGAACATGTGCCTTGATCTCAAAATTTGGAAGCTGATGCTCTGGCCAGTCTAGCTGCAGATCTAGCTATTCCTATAAGGAGGCAAAATTCGGTGATCCTTCTCAACAGAGATCTATTCTGCGTGAAAAATAATTTTTACATAGAATGCAGCTACGCCGTAAACACGGTTCCTCCTAAGAGAGACTGGAGAAGTCCCTTTATAGACTTTGTGGCATACGAAATCTTACCAGAGGATCCTAAATAAGCAGTGTCTATCAAAAGATGATTATTACGCTTCTATTTTGATGCTCCTTCACAAAGTCTATATCGCCGAACATATGATGGACTACTGCTACGATGTCTCTCCGATGATGATGCAAAGCTGGTTATCCGTGAAGCTCATGACGGTGTATGTAGAGCACATCAACCCGGTCCTAAGCTACAGGATCGTATCAAGAGGATGGGCTACTACTGGCCTACTATGATTGCAGATGCAGTAAAATATGTAAGACAATGTAAAGCCTGTCAGGTTCATGCAAATTTTATACATTAGCCTTCTGAGTATCTATATCCTACCATTGTATTATGACCCTTCGAAGCATGGGGTATGGACATCATTGGTCCTATTCACCCATTATCTTCTAGAGGACATCGGTTCATATTGGCTATCACCGATTATTTCCCTAAATGGGCGGAGGCGATCCCCCTTGCTGAGGTAAAGACATCCAACGTGATCAGTTTTATCAAGCACTATATAATTTATCACTTTAGGATACCCCGAAGGATAATTCATGACAACGGGCCCCAATTCATCAGCCAAGCATTTTACCGATTTTACGATAAGAATCGGATACAAAATATGGCCTCTACGACATATAATCTGGCTGCTAATGGTTTGGCGGAAGCCTTCAACAAAACCATTATCAAACTCTTGAAGAAGTTCATCTCTTCGAACAAAAGAGATTAGAATGAGAAGCTGAAAGAATGCCTCTGGGCATACCGTACAACCGTACGAACACCGACGGATTGTACCCCATTCTCATTAGTCTACGGGTGTGAAGCAGTTCTCCCCATTGAAATCCAAATTCTATCACTCAGAATAGCAGTGGCTAATGAGTTGACTCAGGAAAATAATGATCGACTACAGCTTCAAGAGCTAGAAGGATTAGACGAGAAATGCCTTCAAGCTCAACAGCGCATTGCATTCTACCAGGCACTCATTTTCAGAGCTTTTAATCAAAAAGTGAAGGAAAGAGTGTTCAAAGTTGGTAAGCTAGTTTTAGCGGTGAAGAGGCCAATGATCATTACGCACAAGAGTAAGGGTAAATTCTAGCCCAAATGGGAGGGCCCTTATGTGATTGAAACGACGTTTTCAAACGGCGCTTACAGATTTGCCAAGCCTAATGGAGATCTGATAATGGCTCCTATCAACGGCAAATTCCTGAAGTAGTACTATGCTTAATCTCCCTTGCTTAAACGGAGTATGTTGAAGATCTCATTCTGACGATACTATATGCAAAGACTGGTTAGAGCATATTCTATCATGTTCTTATGACCTCTGAATAGATATATTTAACTAATTTAGAACTTCAAAACCTATCACGTCCATATTACCTCTGATAGTGTTTTGTATACAAATTTAGTTGGATCATATTCTATCATGTCTATATAACCTCTGAATAGATATATCCAGCTGAAACTTACCGAAAGTATATCACGTCCATATTACCTCTGATATCACTTTTACCCTAGTCTATCATTTATATTCAAAAATAATGGGTCCACAAAAGTCAGAAGAAGCCTATTTATTATCTCCGGTAAAGGCAAAATTACAAAAGAAGCAAAAAGTACATCATTGGGGAGGAGCAGTTAAGTCGCGAATATGTTGCGCCAAAGCAGCCATCCTCTCATTCCTGGAGTTCAAGATGTTAGTGCGAGCCCGTTCTAGTCGTGCCTCATCATCTCTCAGGAGGGATAGTTCAGACCGAGCATGAACAAAACCGACGAAGATGATACCCGCATGTGCCAAGTTCTGTTGAGCTATATCCAGTCGGCCCTTCAGCACATCTCGAGCTGCCGATGTCTTGAGAGCCCGCTCCTTTGCCTGAGCGAGTTTAGCTTCCAAGTTGTGAACCCTCACTTTATTTCCCTCATATTCGGCCTCGTACTTCGTTAGCTGAGGAATAACCTCTGCCAACACAGCCTGCTCTTCATCTATCTCTTGCTGCTGTGCTTGGATGGATTTGTTCAGAGATTCCATCTGCTCAGCAAGCTTCGCTGTCAAGGAGTCATATTCGGCCTGTACCATATTATTGATGCTGCCTCAAGATAGTTGCAAATATTTGTTAATGGGTTGTTCTAAACCATTAACTATTTGCTCTAGTGCATCAGCTCGTCCAGCGTCGTTGAAATTTCTGATAGGCGCTATCGCAAGCTGGGAGGACGTCAGCAGAGTATCAAAGCTCAGGTTCTTCTCTAGCACCATGGAAATCAACTCCTTCAAACTGCGATAGAATAGACTGGTATATTGTTCAACCAGCATATCGAAGATCGGATGCACGCTGGGAGTGGCTGCGATACCAAAAAATCTCCTTTCAGGGATGACTGCAGAGGATGTCGCCACAGTCGTTGTCTCTACAGATGGCACGACAAAAGAAGGGACACCAGCAACGGTTGAAGTTGGTGGCATACTCAATAAAGGAGGCATAGTCGTGATGATGGGCTTATCCTCCTCTGATGATATCTGAACGGTTATTGGCGAGAAGACACCCGAAAATATTGCGGATGAAGGATCAACAGCTTCAAAGCGTGTCTCTTCGGTATCAAATACCGCCATCTCATCGGCAGGATTTGTAACAAAGTCAGAGGTTACGTCAACTCCGCCCTCCCTAGAGATGTCTTTGCCTGAAAAGAAGACAAGAGAAAGTTAATATCAACTTGATGTTAATTTTCTAAAAGAGGCGTAAAGACAATATTTACCCATGGTCGATGGTATGTATGTTGCGTCTGCAGCTTGTACAGCTAAATTATTTCTTAATGATGCTAAGCAAGCTGTCATACCTGGAGAAGAGGGTGCACCAACTGACGTTGGAGGATAGTTTTCCCAGTCGTCACCAAGATCCACTCGAGGTTCATCGGGTAGAATCTCGCTGGAAATACTTACAAACGAATGAGGGGTTATTCCCATTATTTGTCTGGATAAAGATATCCTTAATATGTTCGGCCTCGAAGGCGATCTCGTAGCACTACCAGAAGCAGTAGTAACAGCAGCGATCGCGAGCAAAGAATCTCCGGTACTGTCAGCCGGAACTATGGAGGTTCCCTCTCTAAAAGGTGAAGGACCTCCGATCAAAGAATCATCCCCAACAGGAGAAACAACAGGCTCGCTCCTAGAAACCCCCCTGGTGGAAGCCCTTTTCGAACCTCAGGCAGTCTTCTTCTTGTGGGGAGAAGGCTCTTTCAGAGCGGAAGCCTTCTGTTTATGGGGGATAACGAGAGGCTCTGCCGGCGGAGCTATTACGCCTCTCGGTATTATCAATAAGAAATCGTCTTCCCCGGTGGTGTCTTCATTCTCATCCGAGGAAACAGACGGAATCTCCTCCCTTCCAGTGGACCAATGAGAGGGCATCCTAAAACTTCTATGCACATCAAAATTGCGATAGAAGGTATTGATGGACGCACAGAACTGCGCGTACGAGTGAAGGATGCGCAACTCCATGGAGAGAGAAGTCGCGGGCACAGCAAAAGTTGCACCAATATAGCCCGTGATGAAGTACCACCATCCTCTATCTCCATCAATAAGTCTACCTTTGGACTTGAAGCTGGTGATGGATTCCCTACATGCAACTGGTCATACCCAAACTGCGTGGTGAACCGACTGGGCAGATAAGGCTCCAAGTAGCAGTGGTCCTCACTTCTGTACAGCAAATGGGAAGGTCTAATGCAGACCAACCAGTAGAAGACTTCAGGAGAAAGAATAGTCCACCCTTGACCTCCATTCTTAAGTTTTGTCCCCTGTTGATTGATATATACGGGGGGGGACGGTACAGAAGAGCTTCCAGCCGTGGGCAACGTTTAATGCCCGCTGGCAATCTATGACGGTCGCCACATTCTAAAGAGAATTCTTGTAATTCAACAAGAAGTTATTTCCCGAACTGCTGGCAGAGCCGGGATACATCACCCTGGTATTGTGAAGGATTAACCATCCCATAGGGTATAGGAAGGGTAATTCTACTTTGTGAAATCCTTCACGCTGCATCTCATCTGCGAGCAGCCCATCAGTAAGGGCCCTCAGGCCTGTTTGTATTCTACATACCATAGCAGGAAGCAGGCCCAGTCTTGCTCCAAACACCAAACGTACTGCGGGCTATAAGGTGTTGCGATGGATGCGATTCGCAGACGCGATGTCAGGCACTACCCATCGGTGTAGCCAGACAGAGAGAAAGCCAGCCAATTGAGCTTTTCTTGACATAGGCTTGCGATAATGCCTCATATAACTGAAGGCTTTAGTGCCCGCAGGATAATCCCCTATCTCCTCATCGAGAATATAATCCGGAGCCCCTGCGTCTTCAATAAGGTCATCGACCGTGTTGGTACTAAGCATACTCAGGAGGTTTAAGGGTTTATCTCGGCTATCTACCACCTTGTTCGGCTTAGCATTTCTGGCCTGGTGGAAGAAGAGGTAGGTTGCCCACTTGTTGATGTGAGCCAAATCAGAGGGCTCCTTATAAAAGGTGGTGCAGGCAAGATAGTGGCTCATCGGCTCTTGATACACTGCCACTGCCCGAGGGTTTGTATCCCTCAGCTCCTTGTTTGTGGGGACGTAATCTTCATAAGGAGCATCCCCCATTGGCAGCTTTGAAATCTCTGCCATCTCATGAAGGGCTAAGCCCAACTCACCTAGCGGAGTAGCAAAAGTCCCAGTGAGCGAGTTATATCGCTTCATCAAGGCTATGAACAAGTTAGGGTTGACAGGCAGCCCAACACTTGTGGCACTCACGGCCACGAACAAACAATACTTTCCAGCTCTACCTGAAAGTGCTTTAGGGCCCAGGCAGTTAAACTGGCCCATCGAAGATTCCCCGGGCTAAGCCATCCACTGGTCCGAGGGTTAACCTTGGGGTACATTCCTCCCTGCCCTATAAAGTCATTACAGAAGGTCGATATCTGAATCGGCTGGATCAGTGAAGTGTCCTCACTAGGGACACTACTCGACAGTAATCCCCTAAAGGGCATAACAGGGCCTGAAGGATGGCTCATATAGGCCCCCCGGTCGTATCCGTTGTTGTATAAGATCTTCCCCGGTCGGCAGTGAAGATCTGGAGTCAGAGTCCACATCATCTTCCTAGGATATGTGGCATGGAAGAAGGCCGAGATAGGGTAATCTTTGGGCATCCGGGACAGATACATGATCGTGCCCTCAGCAGTAAACACCCAATCCTCCTTCTTAGGCTTGGTCTGGGATTGTTTGTCGATAACATCCCCGAATAAGAAACTCGGTTTCTTATACTCTGTTCCATCTATGTATGTCAGGGGCTCCCCACTGATCATACTCAGCAGCATGCGTTCTTCCTGGGACGAGATCAGAGTTCCTATTTCTTCAAGATAATTGGCTCCAGAGATGGGGAATTTCACATGGGACAAGTCCTCCAAATAGTTTGAGTTCAGCATCCCGGTAGCAGAGCCTATTACCTCAGCCAAAGGAGGGATCTGCAAGTCCACTACAAAATGCAAGAAAATAAGTCAGTTTTTATACTAGACTTTACACTCTTGTAGTTTACAACAAAGATTATCAGTCTGAGCTTTTACGCCAAGACTGCAAAAACTTGAGTCTTACGCTGGAACCTATTTTGAGGCATAAAATTCAAGGTTGGCAGTATACGCCAAAATTTAACAGTCTGAGTTTTTACGCCAAACTGCCAAAATTTGAGTTTTTACTCCGGAATTTTCATCCAGCGCGTAAAACCCAAAGTTTGAAATATACGCCAAATTTTGACAGTCTGAGTTTTTACGCCAGACTGCGAAAGATAGAGTTTTTACGCTGACACATTAGAAATATAGGCATATTGGTTCACATACACGTACAACATGTACGAAAAGTCCTCTATTCCCCTCGAAGTCCTTTTACCTGTGACATCCGGAGCACAGCTTGACGGCGGAGCGCTTCATTCAGATCGGGGCTCGTTCAGCCTAATGGGAGTTGCTCGTGCTTGAGCAAAGGAGCGAGAAGAGGAAGAGACCTTCTTTCCCTTAGCAGTGGAAGTCTGTTTAGGTACCATGGCGAATATGAGTTCTCAGGAAAGAGACGAAGAAGAAGGGTTCTTGGAAAGCAAGGGTTTTGCGAAGACAGATAAAAGTTTTCTCTCTCAAGACCTTGGGCTATTTATAGAGTTTGGATAACTCTTCGAATCCCTAACCAAATCTGATATTTAATAAGTCGGTTATGATTTGGGACCATGTCAGCCTATCATTTGAAAAAAAAGACGGACAGTCAGTGGATCCAGATTTTATGCGTAGAGCAGATCTATGATTTTACGCTCAGGAGCTTTTACGCTCAGAGGCTACAAATCTACGGTTTTACGCTCAGAGGCTATAAATCTATGATTTTACGCTCAGGAGCTTTTACGCTCAGAGGCTATAAACCTACGATTTTACGCTCAGAGGCTACAAATCTATGATTTCACGCTCATAAGCTTTTTACGCTCAGAGGCTACAAATCTACGATTCTACGCTCGAAAGCTACAGATGGCCAATTACAAGGGTTTACACAAAAAATGCTCCTTTTTGGCTATAAAACATTCCAAGTGCCTGAAACACACAGAGTTCAGCATTGAAGATGACTCTTCTTCTTGGGCCGTTAGAAGTTCATCCAAAGTCCAGTCAGAATCTTTTACAAAAGTTCAAGTATGGCCTATTTGACGGCCATTTCTTACCCTATTTCAAGGGATTTTTGGGAAACTATTCTTGAAGATGATGGTCTGAACAGAAAGTTCTTCGTATCAGAGAAGTGACAGTTCAGAAATTCTATGCGACTCCTCATCCAAAACAGCATGACAGTTTGGATCTTCAAAGACAACTTAATGCTAAGAAGCCTTATACGCGTCTTCCATTTTGCGTAAAAGACAGGACATGATCAGATACTCTTTTATCAGAGTCGGCATAAAATTATTCAGACATGCCGAAGCTGCACATTATCAGACTTTCGCACAGCAAATATGGCAAATTATCATATGCGTAAAAGAAGACAAGTCTATTAATCATGATTACATACAATGGAAATCCAGTTTACAAAAAGTTTTTTATCTTCATGATTACATATGATAGAAATCCTTTTTCTACAAAGGGTTTCTCATTTTTATTTAAGATCACACCAAGAATCTGTTGTGCCAGGTTCTCATATTGGTGTAGATCTTTTTTCGTCTTCTACAGCACTTCATCGGCTTCCATGGTCGATGAACAAGAAAATGATTAATGGCGGGAGGATACAGAACTGGGCTTGTGTAAATTATTTAAGCTATCCTCCATACGCCATGGCAGCCATGCCCAAATTTGTGTTAGGGATTCAGACCCAACACAATATTGGAAGACATGGCCAAGCTGTCTGCCTTCGTTCAGTGCCATAATGGGAAAGAATACAGCTTGCAAGCTGTGTGGCCAAATAAGACCCTTCCTCTCTTCTAGACGAATCGCCATATGAAATTACTGATCATCCCGAGCAAAGGAAGCTATGATATCTTTCCATGATCCATCGTTGCAGAGGATATTTGCTCGAAGACGCCTATTTTTATGGCTCCTTACATGCTGGAAGAACATGATCTTCTTCTTCCTCAAGTCAGCCCGACGAATCTCGGCAACCATCTCTTTTTGGTGAAAGAAGTATGGGAAAAATAGGTTCACTCACTTGCCTTTATATAGGCAGAAGAGAATATATCAAATCCCAACAAATTCCTAAAAATTTGTCGAGAAATCAGCCTCGCAGAACGAGACAAATTTTGACCGTTTCATGCTTCATTCAAAGTATTTCAAATTACGAGGAATTTGAAAACTTTGAAGGCGGTCTTGTAGAATCATGAAAAATACGCTGGGGAATTATGCGCATAAAACCCCCCACCATGAATGAAGCCCCGCGTAAAATAGAGCTCCAGCACTATGTAGCATAAAACATGACTTCGGAGCCATTGACATACAACAGAGCTTTAACGCTATTCTGCGTAAAATATAGCTCCAGAACAACCTGCGTAAAGCAGTACTTCCAAACTGCTTTGGCTTAAAAAGGTTGCTACATCGCCACTTCGGCGTAAAACCTGTCTGCTTTTAATGCAGTGGGAAGTTGTATGCGAAACTCTTCGTATTCCTCGAATGAACCTGCCAGACGAAGCAGTGAACCTGACTCCTGACAAAGAGTACTGCATGACGATCGAAGAGGACGGCTGTAATGATGATTCTGCACAGAGCCCCAGGCTATCGTTTAGTGACATAATCCTGGATGTAAGTCATTTTTACGCATTCAAGGAATATGCTGCCTATTCTACACAGTCAGAGATAAGCTTTTATGCTCAGGATAAGATGAAACCAACTGCCATGTCAAAAGCTGTTCTTCGTACAGAATTCGAGGCACGTCTCTGCAGTTAATACACGAGATGGGGGCATATCTCTGCATTTAATGTACGAGATTTGGTTTTACTTTTAATGACTGGGAGAGCTAAACTTAGGGCTAATACGCTCACATCACCATCCCTGCATATTATGCCAACCAGGCTATTTTTAGCTATAGGAGCACGCCGTATGCTATCTCCTCGAAATACGCCGATCTGGCTATTTTCAACTATAGGAGTACGCCATATTCTATCTCCTAGAAATACGCCAACTCAGACTATATTTGTAAAGGTGCGTGATAAGGCTATTTGGCCCAGAATACGCTCAAGACCTCAGTCAAAGAAGGATAATTGGCTATCTTTACGCTGATTACCTATCTATGCAGCATCAAGCTTTACGCAAAACTTGGCTTTTACGCCAGCAAGACAGCTATTTGGCTTCTACGCCAACAAGACAGCTATTTGGCTTCTATGCCAACAAGATAGCTACTTGGCTTTTACGCCATCGAGACAGCTACTTGGCTTTTACGCCATCAAGACAGCTACTTGGCTTTTACGCCATCAGAACAGCTATTTGGCTTTTACGCCAACAAGATGACTATTTGGCTTTTACGCCAACGAGACAGTTATTTGGCTTTTATGCCAACCATCTCTCCGCGAGACAGTTATCTACGTGGCTTGCATGCCATGATCTTTGATGAGCAATTATATGCGTTACCTCATAATGGGACATGCATCACACGCAGATTCAGGAGATCATTCATACGTGGGTAGCAGTTATTATAACCGCCGCATAAAAGGTGCAGCTCTCTCCGCTGTTCGGTTTCTACGCTGACTGTGACCAAACTCTATAAATAGAGACCTCCAGCCACAGGACACAGGGGTCACAGACAAGGGTCAAAAAAAAGCAAGGGTCAAATAAAGAGGTCAAGGTCAAGAGAGCACATATAGAGACTTTGGCAACGAGAGTTCAACCTTTCCTACAACCTTTGAAGCTTCTTCTTCTTCTTCTACAGCACTTCTTTGTCATCGTGTGGTCCAAGGGATAAAGTGATCGACCGCAGATCAGACTCCTATAGCAATATTTTCCCAGAATCAAATTTTTGTACTTAACATCCTCGTATAGGATTAATTGTACTTCTTTTTCTTGTTTGTAAACAAAGAAAGGGTTTCGTATAAATCCAGTTTTAATTTCTTTCGTTTATCATCAAACACACTCATATTTTTTTACTACCTCGACTTATGCTGCTATTATAGCCTAGTTTTGCAAGCTTATTCTTTTATTGAGCTTGTTCATGACATATGTATTATTGGGTGCCCACACTAATACATTGTCTAAATCAGAATCAGTGCATTATGGTCTGATCAACCTTAGTACGCTTGGTTCGCTCTTCGTATTACTACTTTACGTGGATTGAGATACAGTTGACTTAACTTGTTAGACGAATATATTTGTCCTCTAGACTGGTTAGAGCATATCATGTCAGGTACATAACTGTTCCGATGTAAATATGTGACTAGAAATTTACCAAAATAAGATTTTAATCCACAACTGTCTTGGCAACTCCCTTTCAAATTCTCTAATCCCTTTGAATCCCGTACTTGTATTCTATCATCTCCTCCTTAAATTCTTTATTGTTGTTTTCCGTCTTTTCCTATTTCGGAAAGACGAACGTGCTTAGTATAAGTTTGATACACGGATAGTACTAGATATACCCCATAGGCCAAGTACTCATGATGACAAATAAGGAAGCGCAGGCACAGAAAGTCGTAGATACAGGTATGACCTTTAGTTATATTTGTCATTGCATACTCATGACCCCCTATATGATACGAGATCTTAGGTGCATAGTAGACGTAGAATTATATATAAGGTAGTTTAGCATATATGAGGATATATTGATATTCTACCCAGATGGCATACACGCGATGCTAATAGATGATGCGAGTAGTAGTAGTAGTAGTATTCTTTCCCCCATCACCATCTCGCCCCTTGGGGTTGCTCATCTTCTCTTCTATATCCATTCCTTATCTCGTGCTTATATCTCGTGCTTAACTCTTCCTATCATAATCGTATCCTTTCGTGCCATTATGAATTATTTGAATTACTTCAACCTCACCCTTATTTTGGTAAGTTAAAACATAAATGGTTTAGTAAATGATTAATAACTAAAAAATGAGTACATAATAATAACCCTTATGTATATGTACTATAACAAATATCTGTATTCTCTTACTATTTTAAAAACCATGTATAGCATCCCTTAGTCTAACAGGAATTAGTTGGATTGTTAAAATAGTTCATACTCCTCATAGATTTATAAAGTTAGTCAAGACCTTAATTGTTGTCTTAAAACCTAGACTAAGCCTAGGAAAGAGTTGAAGACACTTGTTACGAACTGACAACTATGACAAATCGCTGGCGAAGTAGCGACAGCTGTAGCTTGACCGTTATAGTAGAGTAGTCAAAGTATCTGCAGACATACTGGTCAGGTGGCATAGCAGTATTAGACTACGATACTTGATGGTTACAAAAAAATTATAGTTATGAGATTCCAGACAGGTATCTCAAGATTCTTGACCTAATGAATAAAAATTGTCCTACCACCTAGACAATAGCCTCAAGAGACTGTGACTACTAGTAGAACTCCTGTAAGTTGGGTAGTATACATGAGTTAGAGGATAATAGAATAGTGGTAGAATGGCTGACCATGACTTTTAGGAAGCACTGCTAGATAGCAATAAAGTGTAATAGCTATAGTGATTTATTATGAATATGGGTTATTGTCAATTTCGAGGACAAAATTTTTATAAGTTGGGTAGAATATAAAACCCCTAATTTTAAAAACCATATTAATTATTTAATTAATTTATTTATTTATTTATAGTATTTATTAGTTAATTAGAAGAAATAGAATTTATTAGATTTTAATTATTAGGTAAATATTTATTTAGAGATTTATGGTACAAAATATTATTTTACCTTATTTTATTTTATGTAGGAGACCTTGTAGAAGGATAAAAGATTATTTTTATGTACAAATATAATTTTATGGAATTATATATATATATATATATATATATATATATATATATATGTGTGTGTGTGTGTGTGTGTGTGTGTGTGTGTGTGTGTGTGTGTTTGTGTATTAGTAATTTATTTATAAATAAATAGATAATAAAAAGAAAAAGAAATAGAAAAGAAAAGAAAAGAAAAGAAAAGAAAAGAAAAGAAAAGAAAGGAAATTAAAGTCCTTAATCTAATCTACCCCTTAAACAAACCCCTAAACAACAACTACCTAAGCCTTAAACTAATAACCCCTTCCAATAAATTTCCTCCAACACCTCAGACTACCCGATCCTACATAACCCACATTCCCAACTCTCCTCTCTCTCTCTCTCTCTCTCTCTCTCTATATATATATATATATATATATATATATATATATATATATATATATATATATATATTATCATACATCAAACCATAAACCCAATTCCTAAACCCTAACCCTAATTGTGCCTCCACCACCAGCGGCCATCCCGGCCGCTCGTCGGCGAACCCGTGCCGCCGACTTCCCGACGCCGTCGCCCGCGTCGTCGCTGCCGCAGCAGCGCCGTCCATACCCCCCCCCCCCGGCGCGCCGTGCAGAAAACTGCAACAGCGTACCCCTGTTCACACGTAGATTCCTGCTCCATCGCTCGATCAAATTTGATCCCATCTTCACCGGTATGTTCACGACCTATCCCTTTTCTAACTCTGTATATTAGTTTCCTGCGATCAGCGTGTAACCCTAGGTAAAAACCAAGACCAAGTTGGAGAAAAACTATAACGTTAACTTCAAAAAAAACTGTTGTAACCATCCATGTTCACGGACTCGTATCTCCCACCACAGGGATCCAAACTTAGATTTTCTTTTTGCTATGTGAAGCTATGTGAAGCCATATAACCGAGATTATTTTTGGTCAATTACTTTATTATATATTATCTTAAAATCAGAAGTAAATTAGATTAAAAAATCATGAAAAATTATTTTCGAAATTGATAAAATTTATGATACGGAGCGCGCCCCGCCAAACGGGATCGCCCCGTCACGTACCAATTGCACCAAAAGGCACGTATAGTATGTCCAAACGTGTAGAATTTCACAAAAACTGATTTGGACGCGTGTGCACGTCGGAATCAACCCGTATCCGTAAAAATGCCCCGTATCGTGACTTTTTTAAAATACTGCACCATTTAGTGTACGCTGGTCAGAATAAGACGAAATTTACACCATTGGATTCGTGGTATCACGCTGGTCCTATGACCTAAGTTTTACGCGATTCTTAGATAGCTGACCAAGCCGCCTATTTGCGGGCCCCACGGTTGACTTTTTGGGTAAATTTGTGTTCGGCTCACCGGAATCCAAAATTGGACGTACCATTGAGTTCGTATTGACGTTTAGAATTGGTTTGACCTATAATTTATTTCTTTTAGAGACCTTTACCCCTGGTACGCTTTTTGGTGCAAAGTAGGCCATATATGGATACTACTTTGACCCAAAATTACCTTTTTGCCCCTGTATCCAAATTGGACGAAAGGGTAGTATTTTCTAGCTATCTCGCTTATTTTGGAAATGTGGGTGATGTTTATTTTAGCATCCAGAGATGTTTATTCGGAGGCCATAGTTTTTGATCCTGTGTGCTTGACTCCTGGACATTACACTTTGCAGCTCTCTTGCCAGGCAAGATATCTTGCCAAATTGCTTACAGAAATTTGCATGCTTATTATATTTTTGTATATTCATTGCATGTATATTTTCTTTCAGTCATAATTATATATACTATACATATATTGACATACACTTGACACATAGTATCATGGAAGGGAAGGACAATCAGTAGGCGTATGGGCTATAACCACTTTAATAAACCGTAGCATCTAGCACGCACTACGGTAGTATGTTGCGCTGGTCGCTACCCCCACGGTATATCAATTTCTTGAGTCACGTTGGTCGCTACCCACATGGTATGTCAATTTCTGATGTCCCTGCCGTGTGTATGAGTTGTGAGACTTAGATCGAGTAGCCTACCCATGCCCATACGTCGAAAAGTTGTCCTCGTTATGCATTTTATATAGATTGTCTTATACAGCGTACTTATATATTTTCTACCTATTATGCATGTTTACTGTATTCAAATTGGCATACTTCTATGTATCTTGTTACGTCCCTTTGAGGACTGGTCCCTTTCCAGGTGTAGACGATCTCGACTATTTGCAGGAGCACGGATCAGGACTTGCTACTTATCTCTTTCGAGGAGGTCTTCTCTTCGAGTCTCATGGTTCATTAGATGTACCTATTTTATCTCTCTTATATTCTAGTTTGGCAGTGGATTTGTTTCCACCCGACTATCATTCTCTGATACTTCATATTGAGATTCAATTATATAGTAGATTGGTTATTTATTTTTATTTGATTATGTGGATGAGATTTAGTTATGCCATGTGACTTGTGACAATATTTATACCATATGTGAGTTATTATTCATATTACAGCGTACGAGTTATTATGGTATACATATATTGGAGTTGCCATATACATACGGCTAGCATACTTACGTGTTCCTAGTCCTACGTATTTTGGGACTGGGGCGTGACACCATAGTATGATATGGCACAGGATTCTCTAGGAAGGTAGCAAATCTTCCCGAGAATCAGTGTCTGTATATGCACAAGATAATCAATGAAACAAGACTTACATAAGATACACCATATACAAGGAATAACATCTCATAACAAGATCCAGATATACCAATCCGTGTAACCATCGTGTCAAGAAACATGGATATCTACACTAGATATAATAAACATAGAGAATATCATAAACGAGAAACTATCAGAGAATGTACTCACCTGAAGTCTAATGAATAGTCTCACAGATGTCTAATACGATGTCTCGAAGACCTAGATATGGAATACAACATCAATACAAGGTTCTAGAAAGCAAATAAGTTAAACTAGTCAATTTCTTGGTCAACAAGTCAACTCTAAGTCACAAGTCAAACTATGGTCAACTATAAGGTCAACTATGGTCAACTATGGTCAATTATGGTCCACTACCTAATTCTAGGTTTCAAAGGTCTAACATAAGGATATTGGGTTTAAATACTAAAGTCTAGGTCATAAAACCCATATCTTAAAATACAAGGATACTATATCCCCGGATACGTAAATCCATAGGTAAAATATCACATACAAATGCCAAAACAATATTTTTAAATAAAATCTTAAAGACAAACATTAATTAGGTACCTTGGTTTTGAACCAACTTGGTATTACAACATAAACCCATAATCTTGATACCCCAAACCCAATACCTTGGGTATCTCCAATACCTTGGTACTTACCTTGGCATCTCAAGGTAATACCCAAATACTTGTTATACTAACTACCCGTAAGTATATATATATGCTACACTAATTATTATACATATATTATAATACAATTAGCAAATAGGAATATATTTACTTATATATTAAACAGCAAATATATATATATATATATAATAGGAAATCTACCAAACTGTCACTAAAGACCGATGTTGACTGTCACTGAAATCCCGATACTCTGATACGCTATCGATTTAGCGACAGTTCTGCTGCTGTCGCTAAACTGATGTTGTTGCTGCTGCTGTAGGTTCTCGCTGCTGCTGCTGCTGCTTTGGCGATGGTCCTGCTGTGGCTAAATTATCGTCGATGCTGCTGTTGAATGCTACTGCTGATGTTCTGTGCTATTCTATTGCGATGTTGCTGCTGTTGTCGCCTTTGCTGCTGCTGGTGTGTTGTTGCGCCGCTGCTGTTATCGCCTTCGATGTTATCGCTAAAACAACTTTTATATATATATATATATATATATATATATATATATATATATATATATATATATATATATATATATATATATGCAACTATATAATTATACTTACATCTATAATTACTAATATATGTAACTACTACATATGAACAATACATACACCCATACATATATACTAATATTTATATATAATTACACATGCATATGTATATAATCATAGGATAATATGCATACATGTATTATATAAGTATATACATATAATATAACAACTTATATATATATACATAATTTATAACTATAATATATATTATAATATATATACACATGCACTACACTATACTACACTATTAAAGAGCTCCTACATATGTAGAATAATAGCTACATGCAATATAAATAAATAGATACATAGATCTAAGACACAAGAAACATAATTTTATATATAAATATATCCACCACCATACACATATACACACAACAACCACATATGTATATACTATAACTAGTAGATCTTACATATGTAATATAATAACTATATAAATATATAACACATATATATATAATAGATATATATATAGATCTAACACATAAATATATGTAACAATAATATATATAACAATATATATATATATATATATATATATATATATATATATATATATATATACATATATATAATTACACAATACCAAGAATAAGAATACAAGAAATTAGATCTATCTATAAATTGCACAAACACATGGAACATATCACTCCGTATCCCACTAGATCTAGGATACGCTTGCGACACGAGTCCACCACACATCCAAACGTACCCTAAAGGACACGAACAAGTCATATATATTATTTATGAACAATAAGAAGAGTCAAATATAATTCTACGTGTCCGTGTCAAAATGTGACATGCTCAAAGTCAAAACGTATCAGCAAATCAATATGTATCACCAAATTGTTGGAATATGACCTATACATACTCAATTATGGACACGACACTAGCCCCAAATATACAACCACATGTCAAATTGATCTATAGGACCAATTGATATATATAACAAATGTCAATCACGGAATTCTCCCAAAATTGACACAAAAAGTACCATAACTTCCACAATAGGCCTCCTATGAACACAAAACTAAATCCTATAGGTAGCCTATGCATATGGGTTGATTTCTCATAGTTAAATCTTAGATTTATAACCTAATTTAAGGGGAAAACTGAATTGTACCTATTGGGAGATGGATTCCCAATAAAATCTCCAAATATGATAAAATTAGCCTCCAACTTGTAGATCATTGCTTCTCTTTGTAGATCCTTACTTTCTTCTTCTAGATCCTTGCTTCACTAGCCTCCAATAGTGATTTAGAAAGGAATTAGAATAAAATTGGATAGGTAAATAAAGTGGGAATGAAGGAATTTAGTTGAGAGAAATTCTAGATCGAGTTTTGAAATGAAAAGAGGAGAGAGAAATCAATTTTTCTTTCTTTAATAGGCCGGCCCCCTCTACCCCTTCCTTAAGCTACTATTTAATATCCATTATACCCTTTAAAGCCTCTCATGAAGAAATAATTAAGGAGGGAAGCTTCTAGTCTAATGGTTTAATTAATTTAATCCATCTCCTAATCAATGGGCTTTCTAATTAGGCTCAAATCTAACAATTAATACATGTTGGCCCATGAGTCTAAACTAAACTAGTTAGGTCCACTAACACAAGTCCAAAATAAATAAATAACATCTAGCAATAATTAAATAATACAACAAATAATTATTATCATACACAATATTTAGTTAAATATAAAATTACTAAAATATCGTTTCCTTGAAAATATGGTAGTGACAAGTCTACCCTCCTTAAAATAATTTTGTCCTCGAAATTCAAAGATGAAAACTACCCCCAGAAAATAATAGATCATAACAAAAGAACAAAACTAAAGAACAAAATTAACTATGAAAGAACATAACATAATAAAGAAAGAACATACCTCAAGGCACACAAAAAATATAGATAACGCTCTCGCATTTTATCCTTTCTCTCCCAGGTAGACTCCCCCGGAGAGTGATGCCTCCATGCGACGCGCACCAAAGGAATTGTCTGGTTCCTCAGCACTTCTCTCTCTGATCCAGAATGTCAACTGGCTGCTCTGGATAGCTAAGAGTAGGGCCCACCTCTATCTCCGAGTGATCCAATACATGACTTGGATCTGCCACGTACTATCTCAACTATGACACGTGAAATACGTTGTCCACTTCCTCCAATGCTGGTGGCAAGTCTAGCCTATAAGCAACTGCACCGACCCTCTCTAAAATAGTAAAAGGTCTTATGAATCGCGGACTAAGCTTCCCGCCTCCACCGAAGCGAATCGTGCCTCGTGTCAGAGAAATTCTTAGAAATACCAAACCACCCACCTAGAACAAAATACTACCTTAAGAACTTAATCTATAATAAACAACCAATAACAACACAAAACAAAAATTTAAACTATACCTCAAACTTCAAAGGTCTCTGGTGGCTATCGGCCCAATATCGTTGTCTATCCTGTGCCACACGAAGTCTGACTCTGATCAAATGAACCTTCTCCACTGCATCCACAACCATATTTGCCCTAAGTAAAACTCTCTCTCCAACATCGTCCCATGAAAAGGGAGTACGACACCTCCGATCGTACAGAGCTTTAAAAGGTGATATCTCTATACTAGCCTGGTAACTGTTGTTATAACCAAACTCTACCAAATGGAGATGGTCCTCCCAAGAATACCCAAAATCTAGTACACAAGTATGCAATATGTCTCTCAAGAGTCTAAATATTCTTCTCTGACTGCCCATCTGTCTGGAGAAGATATGTAGTACTGAACTTGAGTTAAGTACCCAAACTCTCCTGCAAACTCCTCCAGAAACGAGAAGTGAAACGACTATCCTGATCTGAGACTATGCTGATGAGAACTCTATGTATCCTAATAATCTGCCTCACATATATCTCTGCCAGCTTCTCCATAGACAAACCCACCTTGAAAGGCAAAAAGTGGGCTGACTTGGTCAACCTATCAATGATGACCCAAATCGCGTCTTTCTTTCATGGAGATCATGGAAGTCCGGACACAAAATTCATAGTAATGTGCTCCCACTTCCACTCTGGAATAGGTAATGGCTGAAGTAAACCTCCTGGCCTCTGCCTCTCGGCTTTCACCTGCTGGCACACTAAGCATCTGGATACAAACTGTGCCACTTCCCTCTTTATGCCATACCACCACACACTCTCTCGCATATCCTGATACATCTTGTTGGCACCTGGATGCATAGAATACTGAAAGCGATACACTTCCTGCAACACCTCCTCACGCAGCTCTCCACAAGGCACACATAATCTAACTCCATGCCTCAAAGATCAATCCTCAGCAATGGTAAAATCATCCTCTAATCCTGCTCTCACCTGAGCTATGATGCTTCTCAGAGATACATCCTCATATTGGGCTACCTTAATCCTATCCATCAAATCTGAATGTATCTGCAATCCCCACATCTGTATAGCACAACCAAGAACTATCACCTCAATGCCTAAGCTCTCCAAGTCCTCCAACAAATATCGATCATGCATCAAGAACATAGCTACCGGATACCTACTCAAAGCATCAACAACTACATTAGATTTTTTAGGATGATACTACAAAGATATATCAAAATCCTTTATCAGTTCCAACCACCGATGCTGCCTCATGTTCAACTCCTTCTGCGTGAAAACGTACTTCAAGGTTTTATGGTCTGTGAAGATCTCCACACGCTCTTCGTACAAATAATGTTTCCACAACTTCAGGGTGGAGATGACTGCTGCCAACTCTAAATCATGGGTAGGATAGTTCTCTTTATGAGGTAGTAATTGCCTGGATGCATAGGCAACCACTTTTCCATTCTGTTGAAGAACACAATCCAAATATTTTCCCTATGCATCACTATAAATAGTGAAACCTCCAAACCCTGATGGCAACGTCAAAATAGGAGCAGACATCAACCTCTTCTTCAACTCCTCAAAAGTAATCTGGCAATCCTCTGTCCAAACAAACTCTATATCATTCCCAATGAGTCTACTCATTGGCTCGGTAATCCTTGAAAAATCTTGCACAAACTTCCTATAGTAGCCTGCCAATCCCAAGAAACTCCTGATCTCTGCTACCGAACTCAGGGTCTTCCAAGATTCCACTGTTGCGATCTTCTTCGGATCCACTGAAATACCATCACCAGTCACAACATGCCCCAAGAACTTTACCTTGTCCAAGAAAAACTCACACTTGGACAACTTCCCATACAGCTTCTCCTTCCTCAGTACATCCAACACAATCCTCAGATGCTCCTCCGGTGTCTTCGAGTATATGAGTATGTTATCGATGAACACAACCATAAACTTGTCAAGGTACTGATGGAACACCTTGTTCATCAAGTTTATAAATATCGTTGGTGCATTAGTCAACCCAAACTGTATCACCATAAACTCGTACTGACCATACCGAGTTCTAAAAGCAATCTTTGGTATATCCTCCGCCTTCACCTTCACCTGGTGGTAACCTAATCTCAAATCTATCTTAGAAAATACCTTGGCACCACTCAACTGATCGAACAGATCATCAATCCATGGCAAAGGGTACTTATTCTTGATAGTGAGATTATTCAAAGCCCTGTAATTAATGCATATGCACACTGATCCATCCTTCTTCGGTACAAACAATATCGGGGCTCCCCATGGTAAAGAACTCGATCTGATAGACCCTGTATCCTATAATTCGTCCACCTGCTTCTTCAGCTCGACCAGCTCATTGTTGTTTACTCTATAGACATGTTGCAAAATTGGTTCTGCACCTGGCACCAAGTCTATAAAGAATTCAATATCTCGGTCTGGCGGCAACTCTGGCAATTCCTCATGAAACACATCCAAGAACTCTGCTATCAACGGATGTGGTAACTCTTTATCTTCCACCATAGCTTCGCAAATAATACCTTCTCCTTGCTCTATGGCTCCTCTAGCAAACTCGAACTCTGGCTCTCCCGGCGGACCAAACAAAACTCTACCTCCTCTACAATCTATGCTAGCACGGTGCCTACTCAACCAATCTATCCCAAGTACAATATCGTAGCTCGGAAGTGGCATTACAAGTAGACACGCACTCAACTCTCGACCTCCTAGAGTAACTCTCCGATCCTTGCAAATATTATTAACTAGGATAATGTCTCCCCCGGTCATGATCTTGCAAGTCCTAAGCAAAGACTCAGCTACCAAACCATGCTTCAGAGCAAAAGAAATAGATATAAAACTATGGGAAGTACCACTATCAAACAAAGCTAAAGCTGAAATAGAATCAAGAAGAATAGAACCTGCAATGACATCTCTGGTGGGTTTATCCTCCTCGACGGTTATAGCAAACGCTTGTCCCTGACATGCACCTCCCTGGTGCTGATGCTGGACATAACGATGCTGCTGTGTCGGAAGTGGTCCCTCGGCTGTACTGCAGATGGTCTCGCTTGTGCCCTCGAAGCTGAAGCTACTCCCTAAACTGCACGACGAGGATTGGAAGGACACTCCCTCAGCTGATTCCCTTCAGTACCATAATACAAACAAACTCTCAACCTCTTCCTGCAAACTTCCCAGATGTAGTCGGGCTTCTTGAAGAAGTGGCAGGAAGATTGTTATAACTGTCTCTACTATTGTGGTGCCTGGTGAATAGGCACCCTAGTTGGAGTCTGGTGCTGCTTAGGCTGCTGGAAAGGCCTAGACTGGAAATATTGACATTTTGCAGATATTATACTGATGTTGGTCCCTAGAAAAGAATTACGGTCTCTCTTGGGCTTCAAACCCAACTCCCGCTCAACCTTGTGTGCCTCCGCAAGTATCTCCGAGTATGTCTCATAAAAAGACGGAATGAGGATCTTCACTTTCCATTTTAGACCCTCACGGAAACGAATAGCCCGAACCTCCGGCTCTCTCACCAAATAATCTATAAATTGGCTCAACCTGTCAAACTCCGCTGCGTACTCCTCCACAGACATGCTCTCCTGAATGAGACTCTCAAACTGCCTTTCCAAGTCTAGCCTGTCTGCCCGAGCAAAAAACTTTTTCTTGAAGAGGTCCTTGAATACTTTCCAAGACTGTCCTGCATCAACAAGAATCGGCTCATTCCTGAACCAAGTGCTAGCGACGTCGAATAGTTAAAGTCCTACCGCCTCAACCTTCAGATCCCCAGAAAGACGAGACACCCTCATAAGACGCTCAATATCCTCAAGCCAATTATCAGCATAGATAATGCCCTCCGTCCCCTTGAAGACCTTAGGCTCTAGCTTTTTGAAGTCCTGAATATTGCCTGGCCGAAGCTGAGCAACCTGAGAAATATCCTGCTACTGGACCGGAACTCCTCTCTCGACTACGGCACGAGCAAGCTGATGATCACTCTCGATGCCCTTCCATAAAATGCTGGTATGCCTCTGATGTGCCTCTGACTGAGCCCTTTATGTCTCGAGCATCTTATAAAATAGTGTAAACATCTGTGTCACCTCTGCTGGCATAGGAGGTGGAGATAAAAGCCCCTCAGATACAGCTGACATAGCCCTCTGAGTAGGTGGTGGACCTCCGAAAGCAGCTGATACTCCAATCACCGAAGAAGTGACTGGTGCAGGCCCTCGAGATATCACAGACCTCTCAGAAACTGCTCTCCCCTGCTATGATCTAGTCTTAGGCGACATCCTAAGACAAAGCAAAAGAAAGAATCAATATGGCACATGATGTAAGACACTCATGGAAAGAATAGATTAAGAGATCAAGTATCAATATCAAAGGAGAATAGTTGAGTGAATCAAAAAAAAATTCCTAGATGTGATTGAGTATTCTCAGCCTATAGCTTATATTCTATATCCTAAATCAGGCTCATAGTAGTACAACTAAGTCGTTGTACTACCACGATATCGCATAACTTGCGAAGTCTGGTCTGCATGGGCCACCACTAAAAATATGTCAAGACCCGCACCTGGTGTAAGGGTACAAGTCGAGGACAACACCCATCCTACGCCGCAGAATCGGTATTAGAACGATGTCTGGGTAATTTATCTAGCATTATAATGAACCACCAATAATAATAATATACTCAATCACAGATCTAAGATGGAATGAGTACGAATATGATAAAGAATAGAATAGTCACATACAACTCATGAGTCTGGAATAATACATCAATGACTGAAAGAAATACTAACAAAGATAAGCTGGAGATAAATCCAGTACAAAAGAAATACTAAGAAGCTACTAAACTTGGGTCATCTATCTAAGTTGGGATAAGTCCCTCCTGAGCCAATATGTAGGGTACCAGTCCTCAGTGTCATCTGGGAAAAATATATCCAGTCAGGAAAGGAGCAGAGAATATCTCTAACAGTAGTTCTAATCAATGATAAAAACTATATAACAGTAAGTATATGTGAATATACAATATGCACAATAGATACAAGAGATACACAATAAGGAAATACTGGAATAAATACAAGAATGAACAATATATCAATGAACAAGAATACTAATGTCTAAGTGAGTGAGTACTAGCTTTAACATATGATCGACTTGGGAACTTGCACAAGAGTATAATGTTCTGGCTGATCATACATGCGGTGTATGATTAACACTCACAAGGAACAAGATATACACAAGGAGGGTATGATCATATATCTACACTAAAATGCTCCCCACCTCCGACTAGTATAATATATCCAACCATGGTACGCTATGGCACGGGATTCTCTAAGAATGTAGCAAATCTTCCCGAGAATCAGTGTCTATACATGCATAAGATAATCAATGAAATAGGACTTGCACAAGATACACCATATACAAGGAATAACATCTCATGACGAGATCCGAATATACCAATCCGTGTAACCATCGTGTCAAGAAACATGGATATCTATACTAGATACAATAAACATAGAGGATATCATAAACGAGAAACTATCAGAGAATATACTCGCCTGAAGTCCAATGAATAGTCTCACAGATGTCTGGTACGGTACCTCAAAGACCTAGATATGGAATACAACATCAATACAAGGTTCTGGAAAGCAAATAATTAAACTAGTCAATTTCTACGTCAACAAGTCAACTCTAAGTCACAAGTCAAACTATGGTCAACTATAAGGCCAATTTTGGTCAACTATGGTCAAACTATGGTCAACTGTGGTCCACTACCTAATTCTATGTTGCAAAGGTCTAATATAAGGATATTGGGTTTAAATACTAAAGTCTAGGTCACAAAACCCATATCTTAAAATACTAGGATACCGTATCTCCGGATACGTAAATCCATAGGTAAAATATCACACACAAATGCTAAAATAATATTATTAAATAAAATCTTAAAGACAAACATTAATTAGGTACCTTGGTTTTGAACCAACTTGGTATCACAATATAAACCCATAATCTTGATACCCCAAACCCAATCCCTTGGGTATCTCCAATACCATGGTACTTACCTTGGTATCTCAAGGTAATACCCAAATACTTGTTATACTAACTATCCGTAAGTATATATATATATGCTACACTAATTATTATACATATATTATAATACAATTAGCAAATAGAAATATATTTTTATATATATATTAAACACCAAATATATATATATATATATATAAAATAAGAAATCTGCCAAACTGTCACTAAAGACCGATGTTGACTGTTGCTGAAATCCTGATACTCTGATACGCAGCTGATTTAGCGACGGTTATGCTGCTATCGCTGCTGCTGCTGTAGGTTCTTGCTGCTGCTGCTGCTTTGGCGATGGTTCTACTTTCGCTAAACTATCATCGCTGCTGTCGTTGAATGCTACTGCTTCTGTGTTGTTCTGTTGCGACGCTGCTGCTGTTGTCGCCTTTGCTGCTGCTGCTGCTGTGCTGTTGTGACGCTGTTGCTGTCATCTTCGCTGCTGTCGCTAATATATATATATATATATATATATATATATATATATATATATATATATATATATATATATATATATATATATATATATATATATATATAATTACTATATATGAACAATGCATACACCCATACATATATACTAATATTTATACATAATTACACATACATGCATATGTATATAATCATAGGATAATATGCATACATGTATTATATAAGTATATACATATAATATAACAACTTATATATATCCATATACATAATTCATAACTACAACATATATATATTATAATATATATACACATGCACTACACTATTAAAGAGCTCCTATATATGTAGAATAATAGCTACATGCAATATACATAAATAGATACATAGATCTAAGACACAAAAAACATAATTATATATATATATATCCACCACCATACACATATACACACAACAATCATATATGTATATACTATAACTAGTAGATCTTACATATGTAATATAATGACTACATAAATATTTAACACATATATATATAATAGATATATAAATCTAACACAGAAATATATGTAACAATAATATATATAACAATATATATATACATATATATAATTACACAATACCAAGAATAAGAACACAAAAAAATAGATCTATCTATAAATTGCACAAACACATTGAACGTATCACTCCTATCCCACTAGATCTAGGATACGCTTGCGACACGAGTCCACCACACATCCAGATGTATCTCGAAGGACACGAATAAGTTATATATATTATTTATGAATAATACGAAGAGTCAAATACAATTCTACATATCCGTGTCAGAATATGACATGCTCAAAGTTCCGTGTCGGACGAAAAACCCCAAAATCAATACATATCACCAAATTATTGGGATACGACCTATACGTACCCAATTATGGATACAACACTAGCCCCAAACACACAAGCACATGCCAAATTGATCTATAGGATCAATTGACATACACAATAAATGTCAATCTCAAAATTCCCCCAAAATTGACACAAAAAGTACCATAACTTCCATAATATTCCTATGAACACAAAATCAAATCCTATGGTTAGACTATGCATATGGGTTAATTTCTCATAATTAAATCTCATATTTAGGGGGAAAAAACTAAATTATACCTATTGGGAGATGGATTCCCAATGAAACCTCCAAATATAATAAAATTGGCCTCCAACTTGTAGATCCTTGCTCCTCTTTATAGATCCTTGCTTTCTCCTTCTAGATCCTTGCTCCACTAGCCTCCATTGGTGATTTGGGAAGGAATTAGGATAAAATTTTGGTACGAAAATGAAGTGGGAATGAAGGAATTTGGTTGGGAGAAATTCTAGATCTAATTTTGGAATAAAAAGAGGAGAGAGAAATCAATTCTCCTATCTTTAATAGGCCAGCCCCCTCTACCCCTTCCTCAAGCTACTATGTAATGTCCATTATATCCCTTGGGGCCTCGCATGAATAAATAATTAAGGAAGAAATCTTCTAGTCTAATGGTTTAATTAATTTAATCCATCTCCTAATCAATGGGCTTTCTAATTGGGCTCAAATCTAACAATTAATACATATTGGTCCATGAGTCTAAACTAAACTAGTTAAGTCCACTAACACAAGTCTAAAAAAAATAACTAACATCTAGCAATAATTAAATAATACAAAAAATAATTATTATCATGCACAATATTTAGTTAAATATAAAATTACTAAAATATCCTTTCCTAAAAAATGTGGTAGTGACACCTATAGACCAGGAGGACTTAGTTGCAGAGCCTGAGGAGGTTTAGTTTATATTTTTGTGGACTTGTATTAGACTTCATTGAGATTCATGGCATGTATATAATTTCAAACTTGCGGATTGTATCTTGATTCTTCCTTCGTTATTCCATTCGTGCTTTATCTTCCTTAGTTTGAATTGGGATTGAGTATAGTTATATTTGGAAGATACCATATTATTCCTCCATTTGGAGTTTTATATATATATATATATATATATATATATTATTGAGATGTTTAGTTTATTAGAATCGACCCAAACAACGTTCTACCATCGATACTGCCGTGTAGGCTACCCACGTACTTGTGCCCGAATATCCAGGTGCAGGTTATCACCCTCACTTTTTCATTCAAGGGTAGTTTGGTAATTGACAAGGATAATTTTAATTTTAGGATTAATTGTATTTAATATTTGTGCATGTATGATTATTTAATTATTATTTGCTAGTTGTAGATTTATTTTAGACTTGTATAGTGGATCTAATCCATTTATTAGAATGTATGAACCAAAAATTTTAGATTAGTTGGTTTGAGCCCATGAATTAGGCCCATGGATTATGAGGTTTGATTAATTAGAGAAACCATTAGACTAGAACCTTCCCTTCCTAATTAAATTCTTCATAAGAGGCCCCAAGGGGTATTTGTGATATTATACACTGCTTGGAAAGGGGGTTACATGGCTGGCCATAGCAAGGAGAGAGAGTGCTCTCATTTTATTTTATTCCCCAAATCCTAGATCTACAATTTTTCCTCTTCCAATTCCCTCAATTCCCTTATCAATTCTCTACCAATTCTTAACCAATCTCTTTCTAAATTTTTCATTGAGGCTTCTACATCAAGGATCTACAAAAAGAAAATAAGGAGCAAGGAGGAGGAGGCCAAGATCTATAAGGAGAGGTGCTACTTGGCAATTAGAGACTTTTCATTGGAAATATATCTCCTAATAGGTATATTTCAGTTTTTCTTCTTCTAATAGACTCTAGATCTAAGATTTAATCATGATAAACTAACTCACATGCATAGGCTACCCATAGAAATTAGTTTTAGTTTCATCAGAGACCTACGGTAGAAGTTATGTCTATTTTGGTGCCAATTTTGGAGAAATTCCGAGATTAGAACATGTAGTGCTTGTCATTGGGTCTAATAAATCTAATTAACATTTGATTGCTTGTTTGTAACTAGTTTCATATCCACAATTGGATACATATAGGCCGTATCTCGTCAATTTGATAAAACGGGTTGATTTTGGTAGTTTTTCTCTGATACGGGGCCTTGTGCATATCATATTATGACACAGACACGTAGATACTCTAATTACTATATATATTATTTATAATTAATGTATTAGACTTGTTCGTGTACTCCGGGATGCGTTTGGCTATGTGCTGGAGCCGTATCGCAAGTGTATCATAGAGAAAGTGTGATACGGGTGCGGTGCACTACACGTATTTATTGTTTTGCTCTTTTTGCTATACATGCATGTGTATTTATATATATATGTGCTATCTACGTAGTTTATAGTATATATATATATATGTGTGTGTGTGTGTGTGTGTGTGTGTGTGTGTGTGTGTGTGTGTGTGTGTGTGTGAGCTTGTATTATGGGTAAGTGTATATATATATATATATATATATATATATATATATATATATATATATATATATATATATATATAAGTAGTTGTGATACTTTGATAGCATGTATCTATATGGGTATACGTACATATATAGCTAGTTATATATTTTGGTGAGTGTCTACTGAGTTTATATATATAAATGTGTGTTTGATTGTATGATATATATATATATATATATATATATATATATATATATATATATATATATATATATATATATATAAATGTGTACTTAGAGGTAAGAGTTGTGTTAGTGTGTGCTTGTGTCTGTGTTGTATATGTGTAGAGTTGAGCTTGTCAGCATCGACAAGGAGAGGAGACTCAGGTAGCTACAGTAGCAGCAGGTCACAGTATCAGTACCTGTGCAGTCTGCAGCAAGTATCAGTAGTTTGATGCATTTACAGCAAAAGGGGGGGTCTCGGGCATGACTGAAGGGGGCTCGTGTAGCCAACTGAGAGCAACTCGGGATACAGAGGAGGCAGCAGCAAGTAGTAGCTTCAGCGGGCAAGGGGGCTTGGGCCACTGCAGGCAGTAACTCATGCACCAGACTGCAGGAGGGCTCGGGCAGCAAGTAGTCGAGCCTCGAGCAGTCAGTATTTGTGCAACTAGAGTTACACAGTGAGGAGGTGCAGCCCTAGTTCAGTGTTTACTGTAGGAGGAGGCCTCACTGCTATACAGTATTAGCTTTAATGTTGAGTTTGGGTATCGAGAAGTATCAGTGAGGTTCAATTCAGTTAAGGTATTGGGTTTAGAGGTATTAGTTGAGGTTTGGTTAGGAAGTCAGTGTACCAGTTCTCATATTCAGGTAATTGGTATCAGGGGTTTTGGTTAGTAGTTTTAGTATAGTTGGTATATATATAACTATGAGTACTAGTTTTATTATTGGTTAATAAGTATTAGGTAAGTAGTTAGTATACTAGTTAGAAATAGTTAGTTTAGTAATTGTTAAATAGCTAGTTATAGATATATTACTTGTTATATGATAGGTAGTTAGTTGTATTAGCTATGTTAGTATTGTGTTGCTTTGGAATACCAAGGTATCACCAAGGTATTAAGTTTGGGTATCGAGATAGTGCGACACGCATTAGTGCAAGGCCATGATATCCTATTTAAATTAATTTGTTATGGTATTATAATAATTGACTTGAATATATATATATAAAACACTATTTTCATATTCGAAACTTGCATATCTTAGGATACGGCTCTTTGAGTGCCTTGTTGTCTCTTAGATTAGTTGTATAGCATAGCTTCAAAGAGTATCGACTTAGTGACTTAGTATTAGACTTCTGAAACCTAAAATTCGTTGGTTTGACTTAGAAATGGCATATCGACCAAGAATTGCATTAACTTCACTTATTTTTATTTTAGAACCTTGTATTGATGCAATATACCATATATAGGTTGTGGGATACCGGCTTGGGCATCGAGAGACACACCTTGCTCAGGACTTCAGGCAAGTATATTTCTCTAATTATTTTTAATTCATAATATTGTATATATGCATGTTCTAGAATTGTATACATTGATCCCGACACAGTGATTTCACGGACTGGTACTATATGGATCCCGTCAGGAGATGTTATCCCCTATCATGTTCAACGGATACTCGTGTACATTATATCTCATCGTGTATATTGGGTATTGATTATATTTCATGTTCATACACTGCTCGTGTTCAGTGTGTTTATTCGTGTACACCCATCGCTCGTGTTCGGTGGTTATGATATTTGTGTACACCCACTGCTCGTGTTCAGTGGTTATATTTCGTGTTTGTAGCGTGTCGTGATTGGATCCATCGATATTAGTTAGGGGTGGGAGAGTAGGAGTTGATTATGTAATCAAATCCATTGTTACATCGTGTACATTCTGGTTATATACCTCACTTGTAATCCGTCTTACCTGATCATGTTCACCCAACCCGATCACATAATGAACTTGTATTCTGAGGTACATTAGTTTAGTTTAGATTGTAGTTATTTTATCATATTGTGATATTCATATTGTTGATCTATATTCTCGTACATTACCTGTATATCTTGTTCATTCTTTCATATGCTTGTGATCTTGTATTTTATTTCTATTATCTATTTATATGCTCGATTATGCTATTGAAATTGCTTTCAGAGGTATGTACTTCGCTCCAATCCTGACTGGATATATTTTTCCAGATGACTAGCTTATAGAGCAGTATCTCATATTCTATGGGCCGCAGGATAGCGTACTTTTAGAGGATACTCTTATTGACCAAGAGGACTTAGTTGCAGGGCCCGAGGAGGTCTTGATTGTTTATTTTGGATTGTATTAGACTATTCTTTTGGTGGATTCATAGTTTGTATTATTATTTTAGATTGTGGATTGTATCTTATTCTTTTCTTCGCTATTCCATTCGTGCATTATTCTTCCTTAGTTTATTTTGTGATTAAGATTAGATATACTTGTGAGATACCATATTGCTCCTCCGTTCGGAGTTGAGATGATTAACAAGTACCATATTATATTGTTGAGATGTTAGATAGTTAGAAATAACCCAGACAGCGTTCTACCACCGATTCTGTGGCGTAGGCTGGACGTAACCACGTACTCGTGCCCAAATATTCGGGTGTGGGTTATGACATATTTTTAGTGGTGGCCCACGCAGGTCTCATCTATCCTACGATATCGCACTACTTGCAACTCTAGATAGATATCGTAGTGGTGCTCGTCTAGAGTACGGCTGTGAGCCTGCTTTAGGATATAGGATTTAGGCTGAGAGTTTACTCAATCACACCTAGAAAAATTCTAATATCTATTTTTGCAAATCCTTACTATTGAATGTTGCTTTACTTTGAATAAAGTTTTGTCCTTCTTTGATGATATCATATCTTATTCAATATTGATTCCTTATTTTAATCTATCTTCAGGATGCCGCCGAAGACGCGTTCTTAGAGCTCAGGTGTCGTGACAGCACTCTCAGTGTAAACCCCCTGACCCAAAAATAGGTATCTTGTATGTATTTTGTATTTTTTGTATTTATTTTAGATTATTTTTTTAATTAATGTAAACCCCCTGATTTTTTAAGATTTTTAAAATGAATTTTCGTAATTTTTCTGAAAATTTTTTGTATTTTTACTAATTAAAATCAAGGTATTTTTGGAATTAAATAAAATTAAATATTTTTAAAACATATTAAAATATTATAAAAATAATATTTTTGGGTGTAAATTAAAATATTGGACATAGGGTAATTTTCTTAGAATTTATTGGACCCCAAAAATATTTTTAAAACCCTAAAAACCCTATTTTAATTAAAACCCATATAAATCGGGTTGAACCGGGCTCAAACCGGTTTGAACCGGCCTGAACCCGGTCCAACCGAACCCGGTCCTACCCAAACCCGACCTGACTCGACTCCGCTCACCCGCTCACCCGCTCACCCGCACGCCGCGCTCCCCGCGTTTTCCGGCCGCCGGATACGATCCCCCTCGGCCCGCGTCCCTCGGCCCATGACCCCTCTCCTCCGCCTCGCCCGGCGCTACCCCTCATCCTCTCCGCCCTATAAGAACCCCCATCGCCACCGCCCTCTCCCCACGACAACTCCCCACCGGATCTCCCCGCCACCGCAGCCGCCCTCTCCCCCTGACGATCTCCTCCGCCTCCTGCCGCCGCTCTCTCCCCTCGCCGCCGCCGACGCCGCCCTCGCCCTCGCCCTCGCCAGCCTCCGCCTCCAGCAGCAGTAGCAGCAGCAGTCACCCCGAGCCGTGCCCTAGCCGCCACCGGCTTCGGCCAGCTCCGGTCGGCCCAGCCATCGAAACCCTAACCCTAGGCACTGTTCAGCTCCGTGTCGCAGTGTCGTGTCGACTCACGGACACGAGAATCCCAGTTTTCGCGTAGCCCAGTTCAGGTACCCTTTTCTCTCTCCTCGTTGTCCCATTTTTTGTTCCGTCTGTTGTGACGCGAACCCTGCATGACTCTCTCGATGTCTGTGCAACCCGTTCGGTGTGTCGCGTCCTGTGGTGATCGCGAACTGCGGTCCAAAAATAGGAAAATAAATAGCCTATTTTCCCCCGGAACTGAGTGCGCCCCGCCAAATGGGACGACTTGGTCGCATGCGGTCTTTACGAAAAGGTGCGCGCCATTGATACGGACGTGCAGGATTTCGCAGAAGTTGATTTGGATGTGCGTGCACACCGAAATCAACGCGTATCCGCCGACAACGCCCTGTATCGGCCCATTCTGAAACTTGTTGTAACTTTGTGTACACATGTCGGATCGAAACAAAATTTATGCCATCGGACTCGTAGCAATACGCTGGTCCTGTGACCCAAGTTTGGTTCGATTCTGAGAACGTTGACAAAATTGCGTATCGTGGGCCCCGCGGCTCCACTTGACGGGCGATTTTGTGATCGGCTTATCAAAATCCAATTCTGGAAGTTCCATTGGATTCGTATCATCATTCTGGACTTGTTGACACTAAGTTTGACAAATTTGGAGAACTTTCTCCCTGACATATTTTTCGGTGCGAAGCGGGCCACATGTGGACCCCGCTTTGACCCGAAATTGTCATTTTTGCCTTGTGTCCAAATTGGACTCAAGGACAGGCATTTCTAGCTATTTCATATCTTCTGAGCATTATGGTAATATTTGTTTCAACATCCGGAGATGTTTCTGAAGATTTCACGAATACCAGAGCAGTAGTTGGAAACCAAACACCAGGCAAGTGTACCTTGCCAACTCGCAATGATTTCTGTTATAGTACTTGCTTGAGTTCTTTGTATATACATGTATAATCTTGATATAAATGTTCAACCTAGGACCGTGTGACTTTACTTAGCGTCCGATTAATAGTCGGGTGCCAACACCGTACGCGGAGTTGTGTAACGTCACCTAGAGATGGATATCGAGACCCTATACATTCTCGTGCTTGCATTATCAAGTACGTTATACCCAGGACACCTGACACTATTCATAAGACAGAACCTTCCTGAAATATTCAAGGTGATTCTGCATAGGTTACAGGATTTGTGACATAGACATTATATTCATAGCTATCATATGACTTGCTGCATTAGTAATGATCTTGCGTGACATGGACATGAGGCATCGTGGACATGAGATATGTGATTACATGGGATGGGGAGAGACACACAGGCTATAGGCTAATTTTATATATATGGTGCCACTACATAGTAAACTACATAGTCTAACTGCTACCGGCTCCCCGACATAGAGCTTGTAGTGGTCTCAGCCTGAGTTCTAGTGATGCTCTCAACTTGCATATCACTTAGCTGGTTACATAGTTTACCCTCTTGTTTTATTTATTACTGTACTGCATTTATTTTGGCACGAGTTATTTTGTACCTTTCTATGTCCCCTGAGGACCTAGATCTGGATTATGTCCCAAGGGTTAGTAGAGGATATCTATCCTGAGGTGTACGGAACAGGAGCACTTCTCGGAGCAGTACCAGAACCCGAGAACGAGATCGTGCCAGAGGACTTCTCCTGAGTATTGGCTTTATATACTCAGTTATTTCTATTTTTAGTTACTTTATTTTCTGTCTATTGCATTAATGTATCAGACTTATTCTCGGGTTGTTCCCCGACACACTTTTATTGAGATATGTTAGATTATATTTATTTGCATTTATTCTGACTTTTGATCTGTAATTATATGTTGTGGATGAGATTAGAATAGAATGTGACTTGTATCATTGGACCTATTTATTGTTGTACTACAGCTTAAGTACGCCCTGATGGATCCATTAAATTGGGTTTGTCCATCGGTGTGTGCTGCTGGCCATTGCCACGTGTCCAGTCCCTCAGTATTTTAGGACTGGGGCGTGACAATTAAATAAAACTCAATAATTTTATTAGGATACTTCACCGTGGTTTGGATATTAATGATATAGAAAAGCCCCAAAATATATATCTCCCTTCATAGGAAGTAGCCTACACAGGAGACACTACCTGTCGGTTCTTTTCATGGCACAAAAATTTGATCATTTGGCATTAGTTTGACATTAGTACAATAACCATAGATTAAGTGTTAAATATTTAGATATTTATATATATAATTTAATTGTGGTATTTTTTTAATTCTAAATTTTCTAATAATTAGTAGCCCATAATTCTCCGTGCCAAGTTAGGCATTTTTCTATTTTATAGTTGTGCATATTATTTACTATTATCCTATTTTGTGAATAACCATTAAATTAATTACTTAGTTAATTAGATAATACAGTTATTTAATTTATTATAAATAGATAAATATCTAATTATTAATTACAAAATATTTTATAAATATTTTAGGTGTAGTATTTTATTAAAGCTTTGCAAAGTAAATTTTCTAGAATTTATTTTGTGTGCAAATATTATTTTTAGATTTTTAACCTCATCTATATAAGTAAATAAATATATATAAATAAATATACGGTTATTAATAAGAAATAATCATAATTATAATAATCATAATCATAATCATAATCATAATAATCATAATCATAATGTTGATAATAAAAACAATGTAAAGAAATAAAAAAAACAAAAATAAAATAAAAGTAAAATAAAAATAAAAATAAAATAAAAACCTAATCACCAAAACCTTAAATACTAATCATAAAACCTATAACTAATCCTACCCAGCAGCCAATTCCCCCCCCCCCCGCGAGCCATAGACCCCATCTCCCTATATATATATATATATATATATATATATATATATATATATATATATATATATATATATATATATATATATATATATATATATATATATAAACCCTAATATATATATATATAAACCCTAACCCTAGCCTCCGACTTACCTTAGCCCCGGTTCGTCGACCGACCGCCTCGACGTCGTCCCGCGCCGCACAGCCGACGGCGTCCGCCGTCACCGCCGTCCATGCCGCGCGCGCGTGCATAGTAGCCCGA
This sequence comes from Iris macrosiphon, assembly GCA_036927795.1. Lineage (NCBI taxonomy): Eukaryota > Viridiplantae > Streptophyta > Magnoliopsida > Asparagales > Iridaceae > Iris > Iris macrosiphon. The sequence goes on along the minus strand of JAYESA010000018.1, from coordinate 68,890,412 downwards.
GTCCCCACCTTGGTGGTATCATATCTCCCTCATCTTTGATTCTTTTTGCGAACGGTTTATCCGTGTACGTTCACAACCTAACCCTCTAGGATTTTCATTCAAGCGGGACGAGTTTTTGTGTCCTGGATTGGTCAAAAATGCGACCGAAAGTTGGCCGAAAAACTGACCAAAAATAGTTCAAAAATTTGACCCAAACCTCCATGTTCACACCCAATTTGCCACCAACCTGTTTAATATTTTTAAAATCTAATTAAAGAGTTTTTTTCTCAATATAACCAAGAATTTTTTTATTCTTTTAGTTTTTATTAATTCGTTTTATGTGTTAAATTATTTGGCCTCCAAAACGACCAAAAACTTAATTTTTCAAAACTAAAATTTTGTGATACGGAGTGCGCTCCGCCAAACGGGACTGTCTTGTCATCTACCAATTATACCAAAAGATGCGTATGGTATATCCTGACGTGTGGGCTTTCGCAAAAGTTGATTCGGACGTGTATGCGCGTCGGAATCAACGTGTATCCGTAAAAAGTCCCAATATCATGATTTTTGCAAAATATTACCCCATTTTGTGTACGCTCGTCGGAATGTGATAAAATTTTTACCATTGGATTCGTGGTATCACGCTAGTCCTGTGACCCAAGTTTCACGTAACTCTGAGATAGTTGACCAAGCCGCCTATTCGTGGGTCCCACGGTTTGACTTTAAGGATGAATTTGTGATTGGCTCACCGGAATCCAAAATTGGACATGCCATTGAGTTCGTATCGTCGTTTAGAATTTCTTTGAACTATAATTTGTCCCATTTAGATATCTTTACCTCTGGCATACTTTTTGGTACAAGGTGGCCCACATGTAGACCCGCTTTGACTCAAAATTACCGTTTTGCCCCTGTGTCCAAATCGGACGAAAGGGTAGGCTTTTCTAACTATCTCGCTTATTCTGGGAATGTTGGTGATATTTATTCCAGCATCCGGAGATGTTCATTTAGAGGCCATAGTTTCTAATCCCTTGTGCTTGACGTCTGGACGTTTACACTTTGCAGCTTTCTTGTCATGCAAGTATACCTTGCCATTGTACTGTGATTTACATTCTATATGGTGTATGTATTTTATTTTTGTTATTTAGTTCATATATTTTAACTGCTATATAAACTGCGCGTCCAAGAATAACTTGGGTGCAACGATGGTGGCGTTGTATTTTGTCTTTATTATATATTATACATGTTAACCTAGTTTTACGAGACCACTCCATTATCATGAGGCATTCTTATGTTTTATTTGGCTATGATATATTTCTTACACGAGTTGTGAGTCTCATATAGATCACGAACTTATGTATGGACTGATCATCATTACGTATGGGACGTGCGATAGGAAATAACTATTAATAGAGATATGTTAGAAGACTTGGCAGTTATTAGAGGTTTTATCGTGTCATGGTTATGGCATGAATAGAGCATGGGGTGGGAAAAATAACAAGTAAGGCGTTTGGGCTCCTTTGCACTTTTTTTGTGTAACCCGCACGCTCCGTCGGAGATGCGTGGTCAGATGACCCCTATATTATCTATAGGCGGCCTCTGATGTTCAAAAGACATCATGCTTTTTAGGCTCTTGATTTTTTGAGAGAATCATGCCAATCCCATTTTAGCCATATAGCCTACGTATTGGAAAGTTGTTCTCAAAGTGCATTCACATATGTGGTTAGACGACCCATTGGATATTTATTTTTGGTACTTTATTGGCATGCTTCTATGTATCTTGTTACGTCCCTCTGAGGACCTGGACCCTTTCCAGGTGTAGACGATCATGACTATTTACAGGAGCACGGATCAGGACTTGCTACTTATCTCTCTTTCGATGAGGTCTTTTATTCGAGCCTCATTGTTCATTAGATGTATTTATTTTATTTTTCTTATATTCTAGTTTGGTAGTGGATTTGTCTCCACCCAACTACTTGTTCTTATCAAGCATCTTATACTTGATTTGGTTATATAGTTGATTGGTTATTTATTTTTTTATGATTTCTGTGGATGAGATTTAATTATGCCCTGTGACTTGTGATAATTATATACCACTTGTGAATTATTGTTCATAATACAGCGTAAGTATGTGTTATAGTTTTCATATATTGGAGTTGACATATACATACGGCTAGCATGGTTACGTATTTCTAGTCCTATGTATTTTGGGACAGGGGCGTGACATATTTTTAGTGGTGGCCTATGCAGGTCGAGTTAGCCATTTCGGTTACGTAACTGTACTGAGCGAGCCTGCACCTAAGATTATAGTTTTAGGTCTCCTCCACATTTGACTATGACACACCTTCCTTCCAATCAGTTCTATTTAAATAATAGCATCCTGCTTGATTCATGTACTTTCCTAATAGTTTCTTGAGTATAGCCTTCTGCTAGAATATAGGAATCCTTGTTGTTAGGATGATAATTAGGGTAACATTCCTACTAAGAATACAACTAGAATATTGATACATCACTAAGTTTAGAATACCTAATAAACCCTAGCATCCCTTACCTGTAGATTAATTGACCATTATTCCTTGATATATTTATGAAGGACTTGAGAGTAGTATAGACACTACTAGGGTTAGTTAGAAATTTGACCATATTTTTTGACCCTAGTATTGAGGAACCAATAAAAATCCAAGGTTGAATATTAGGACTAAATCTAACTTTCATAGTGAGATAGTATTAGAGAACTATAAATTTAGCTTCTTATCTTGATATTGGCATAACAGTACCTTAGGAAACCAAGAGGAATGAATAGAATATTTTTTCTTGACCATACCTCAAACACAGAGATTAGCATACCACCTTTCCTTAAGAAACTATGGCATTATCAAGAGTCTCTCTATTTAATTTTATATCTTGTTTCTCTGAAACCTTAACGCTCATTATTTGTGCGATAAATAGTTTGCTAGGATTTTAGTTGTTAATCTTGAATTTTAAAATTATGATAGGATATATAGTTTGCTAGGATTATAGTTGTTAAAAAAATTTCTTCATCTTTTAATTCGTGCCACCTAACCCTTCTGATTGTAGGCCAAGTGATTTTAATTTTATGATAGAATATATAGTTTGCTAGGATTATAGTTGTTAATCTTGAATTTTGAAATTATGTGCTTAGTAGTTAGAACTTAATAGTTTGAGTTATTCATTTAGATTATGATTTTATGATTATACTTTAGTTTCAAATCACATAATTTGTATCCATATCTCAATACAGGTTATATCCTCTTTCACTTAAGAGCCAGTAACTTCTTCATTATTAATATTAATATTTTTATTCTATAAATACTATGATTAAGACTTAAGATGACCATTACCTATAGAGTTTTATAATACAATAGGATACCCTAATAGGTACTAAGATCTTTCCCTCGTATACCCTAATAAGAGTTTCTACTTTATCCCCACAAGGCAGTTACAGTATTAGTTAATTCTTGTAAGTTGGGTAGTATACCTCACAACCTAGTATTATATAGTCCTTTTGACCCATTAATGAAGTGTAATTGAATGACACCAACTATAGACTCGCATAAGAAGATAGTATTTATCTAGACTGAAGAACTTAGAGGCCCATACCCTCATTTGGTCGACTAGAGACTTAGACAAGAAGTTAGTATGGCAACTGTAGAGGCACAATATTAGACGAGTTATCTTCCTTATGAATTTGAATTATTTTGTACCTTCTTTCATCATAATCTAGCGTACTTATATTTTTCTAGACTACCTCGACTTATGCTGCTATTATAGCCTAGTTTGCAAGCTTATTCTTTTATCGAGCTTGATTATGATATATGTATTATTGGGTGCACACACTAATACATTGTCTAAAATTAGAATTAATGTATTATGGTCTAGCTAACCTTAGTGCGCTTGGTTCGCTCTTCGCATGACTACTTTACATTGATTGAGATATAGTTGATCAGCATATTAGACGAAAATACTTGCCTTCTAGACAGGTCAGAGCATATCATATCAGGTACATAACTGTTCTGATATAAACATGTGAATAAGAATTTACCAAAATAAGATTTTAATCCACAACTGCCTTGACAACTCCCTTTTAAATTCTTTAATCGTTTTGAACCCCGTACTTGTATTCTATCACCTCCTCCTTGAATTCTTTATTATTGTTCTCCATCTTCCCCTATTTCGGAAAAGCGAACGCTCATGCTTGGTATAAGTTTGATACACAGAGAGTACTAGATATACCCCCATAGGCCAATCATATTACTTTGTGACTATCTTTTGAAATTAAGCGCATATCACATGTGATATATTTGGTATTAAAATTTTTGAGGATTGAATAACATAATTAAATAATTTGAGCAAGTCTTTCTTAAAAGTATAGCCTTATGTGATAGATGGATAAATTCTAAGTTGGATAGAAGTTGCATTGTCAACTTGAGGTGATTTTTTTTATATTGTGATCAAGTAAGATTAGATTGAAAGATTTAAGTCATTTTAATTTTGAGAATTTTTAGAAGAATGATTAAGATGATGAGGATTTAATAAATTTTAATATTTTGATATTGCGGACCAAATATTTGTACTTAAGCATATGATTTAAATTTTGAATATTAAAGGTGGAATCATCGATTTAAATTTTGAGGAAAAAATAAATAGAACTCTAAACATGAACATTGATGGAGTGAATTCAAAATTCTATAATTTGATGTTTTGAATAAAAATTTGAATTTTGTTTGTTGGATCAGCTATTTAAAATATTGATGATAGAAATTGAATTCAAAAATTTAAAGAGTACAAAATTCATAAGTTGAAAATAGGAATAAAATTTGATTAGAATTGTTTATTATTTAAAATCTAGAGGAGATTATATTTAGAAATCATGATGTAAAATTTGATATGGGTTATTTAAATCTCGAAGATGTTATATGGATTTGACTTAAATTTGGATGTTGATGATTTAAAATTCGAGAAGAGATTATGATAGGTTGAATTTGATTTGAACAATGGTTATTTTAATTTTGAAGTGATTGCCATGGATTTGAATATATTTTGTTATTTAAATTTTTGAAAGAGATTGTGATAGACTTGCCTTATATACAAATGTAAAGAATTTAGCAAATTATGTCTTATTTTTAATCTCGAGGACAAAATTCTTTTAAGTTGGGTAGATTGTAAACCCCATAACCCAAAAATAGGTATCTTGTGTGTATTTTATATTTCTTGTATTTGTTTTAGATTATTTTTTAATTAAATAAAACTCAATGATTTTATTAGGACACTTCACCGTGGTTTTGACATTAATGATATAGAAAAGCCCCAAAATCTGTATCTTCCTTCATAGAAAGTAGCCTACACAGGAGACACTACCTGTAGGATCTTTTCGTGGCACAAAAATTCGATCATTTGACAATAGTATGACATTAGTGTAACAAGCATAGATTAAGTGTTAAATATTTATATATTTATATATATATATTATTTAATTATGGTTATTTTTCTAATTTCAACTTTTTTATAATTAGTAGCCCATAATTTCTCGTACCAAGTTAGGCATTTTTTCTTTTTATTGATGTGCATATTATTTACTATTATCCTATTTTGTGGATAATCATTAAATTAATTACTTAGTTAATTAGATAATACAGTTATTTAATTTATTATAACTAGATAAATATCTAATTATCAATTACAAAATATTTTATAAAATATTTTGGGTGTAGTATTTTATTAAAGCTTTGCAAAGTAAATTTTCTAGAATTTATTTTCTGTGCAAATATTATTTTTGGATTTTTAACCTCATCTATATAAGTAAATAAATATATATAAATAAATATATGATTATTAATAAGAAATAATAATAATAATAATAATAATAATAATAATAATAATAATAATATTGATAATAAAAACAAAGTAAAGAAATAAAAACAAAAATAAAAACAAAAGAAAAAGGAAAAGAAAAAGAAAAAAAAAACCTAATCACCAAAACCTTAAATACTAATCCTAAAACCTATAACTAATCCCACCCAACAGCCAATTCCCCCCCCCCCCCCCCCGCCCGCGAGCCACAGACCCCATCTCCCTGTGTATATATATATATATATATATATATATATATATATATATATATATATATATATATATATATATATATATATATAAACCTTAACCCTAGCCTCCGGCCGACCTCAGCCCCGCGCCGCCCGCCGCTGCCACCGTCCGCCCCGCACGCGTGCGTGCACAGCAGCCCGGGTCCCCACCTTGGAGGTATCATAAGTCCCTCATCTTTGATTCTTTTTGTGAGAGGTTTGTCCGTGTACGTTCACAACCTAACCCGCTAGGATTTTTATTCAAGCGGGACGAGTTTTCGTGCCCTGGATTGGTCGAAAATTCGACCGAAAGTTAGCCAAAAAACTGGCAAAAATAGTTCAAAAATTTGACCCAAACCTCCATGTTCACACCCAATTTGCCACCAATATATTTAATATTTTTAAAATATAATTGAAGGGTTTTTTTCTCAATATAACCGAGAATTTTTTTGTTCTTTTAGTTTTTATTAATTCGTTTTATGTGTTAAATTATTCGGCCTCCAAAACGACCAAAAATTTAATTTTTTAAAACTAAAATTTTGTGATACGGAGTATGCCCCGCCAAACGGTACCGTCTCGTCGTATACCAATTGTACTAAAAGGCACGTATGGTATATCCTGACGTGTGGACTTTCATGGAAGTTGATTCGGACGTGTGTGCGCGTCGGAATCAACCTACATCCGTAAAAAGTCCTCGTATGATGACTTTTGTAGCACCATCCTATTTTGTGTATGCTTGTCAGAATGTGATAATACTTATGCCATTGGATTTGTGGTATCACGCTGGTCCTGTAACCCAAGTTTCACGCGATTCTGAGACAGTTGACCAAGCCGCCTATTCACGGGTACCACGGTTTGACTTTAAGGGCAAATTTATTATCGGCTCACCGGAATCCAAAATTGAATATACCATTGAGTTTGTATCATCGTTTAGAATTTGTTTGACCTATAATTTATTCCATTTAGAGACCTTTATCTTTGGCATACATTTTGGTGCAATATTGTATACCCACTTTGATTCAAAATTACTGTTTTGCCCCTGTGTCCAAATTGGACGAAAGGGTAGGCTTTTTTTGACTATCTTGCTTATTCTGAGAACATTGGTGATGTTTATTTCAGCATCCGGAGACGTTCATTTGGAGGCCATAGTTTCTTATCCCTTGTGGACGTTTACACTTCGTAGCTTTCTTGCCAGGCAGGTATACCTTGCCATTGTACTGTGATTTATATTCAATATGGTGCATGCATTTTACTTATGTTATTTAGTTCATATATTTTAACTTCTATATAAACTGCACGTCCAAGAATGTCATGACCCGCACCCGGTGTAAGGGTACTAGTCGGAAACAACGTCCAGCCTACGCCGCAGAATCGGCGGTAGAACGCTGTCTAGATGAACTATCTAACAATATAATGAACCACCAATAATGATAGTATACTCAATCACAGAACTAAGATAAAAATGAGCACGAATCAGATAAAGAATAGAATAGTCACAATACAACTCATGAGTCTAAAATATATCAATGAGTCTGAAGAAAATAGAGAAATAAGCTGGAGACAAATCTAGTACAAAAGAATACTACGAGGCTACAACTCCAGGGTCAACTGTCTCAGTTGGGATAAGTCCCTCTTGAGCCAGGATCTCAGAATCTAAACCCACAACATCTTGGGGTCCATAAAAGGTAGGGTACCACTCCTCAGTATCATCTGAAAAAATATATCCAGTCAGGAAAGGAGCAGAGTACATCTCTAACAGCAGTTCTAATTAATGATAAAAACTATGTAACAGTAAATAGCTGTGGATAAACAAGATGCACAATATATATAAGAGATATATGTACAATAAGGAAATACTGGAAATAAATACAATAATGAACAAATGCCAATGAAACAATAATACTAAAGACTAAGTGTGTGAGTACTAGCTTAACATGTGATCGGCTTGGGCAAGATGCAATGCGGCCTGGCTAATCATACGTGCGGTGCATGATCAACACTATTCAGTAATCTGTACTTTATTCAATAGGGATATTGATCACATATCTATACTAATACTCCCCACCCCCAACTGGTATAATAGATCCAACCACGGTATGTTATGGCACGAGATTCCCCAAGAAGATAGCGACTCTTCCCGAGAATCGGTGTCTGTACATGTACAAGATAACCAATGAAAGAATACTTGCACCATATACACCATATACCAAGGAATAACATCTCATGACGAGATCCGGATATACCAATCCGTGTAACCATAGTGTCAAGAGAACATGGATATCTACACTAGATACAGTGAACATAGAGGATATCATAAATGAGAAACTATCAGAGAATGTACTCGCCTGAAGTCCAAAAAATAGTCTCACAGATGTCCGACTCGGTGCCTCGAAGACCTAGATATGGAATACAACATCAATACAAGGTCCCGAAAAAAGAACATGTTAAACTAGTCAACTTCTAGGTCAAAAGTCAACTATAGTCAACTCTAAAGTCAACTAAAGTCAACTATGGTCAACTATGGTCAACCCAAGGTCAACTATCTATTTCTAGGTTGCGCAAGTCTAGCACCAAAATCTTGGATCAAAATACTAAAATCTACGTCCTAGGAACCACAATCTAAAATATTAGGATACCGTATCTTCGGATACGTGAATCCAAGGTAAACCTCACAATACATATATATTAATAATAATGTATAATAATATAGAATATTAAATTTATAATAATTAGGAACCATGGTTTTGAACCAACTTGGTACCCACACAAAGTAATGCTCAAGATACATAGATATAGTATTTACCCTTATACATAATATAATATATATAAACCAATATATTATACAATTAAAATTATAACTATACTAGTATTATATCTCACAATAAATACATATATATATACATACATATATATAAATATAATATATAAAATATAAACTAAAACTGCCTAACTGTCACTGAAAACAGTGTGCTAAAACACTGATTTTCAATAAACAGACCCTTTAGTGACAATTCCAACTGTTACAGCAAAAACCGTCGCCAAAACCACTGTATAAAAACCCACTGTCACTTAATTGGTGACAGTTAACAACTGTCACAGAAAACCGTCGCCACTGCTGTTCAAAAACCCGCCCGCAGCATTAATGACAAAACTGTCATTAAATGCTCAGTGAGCTACAGCGGCTGCTGCTGCTATTTAATGACAGAATCTGTCATTAATGCAGCCGTCGCCTAAAAGTAATAATATATATTAATATATATATATTAATATATAAATATATAAATCAATATATATATATATATATATATATATATATATATATATATATATATATAGCAAATAAATATATATATATATACTTATATATACATAATCCTATATATATAAATAAATATTAAAAGCTACAATACACATTCCATACTAATGTACATATTTTAACATGGTTAAATGCACACATAAAAATACATTCATTTATATATAATTAATTATATAATAATTATAATTAATATAATTACTCATTTAAACACATAAATATATTTTATAAAACATTTATATATAATTTATTTTATTAACATAAGTTGTAACATATATAAATGCATGTAAAGAAAGCTACATATATATTTATACATTATATTAGTACACATAAAAATACATAGATCTATGCTACAATAAATATCATAATAATTACACTAAAATAAATATATAACATCTATATATATTTACTAATTATAATTCAAGAATTAAAGCATAAATAATTAGATCTACACATAAACACACACAAATGAAGAGTACCACACTGTATCCCACTAGATCTAGGATACGCATGCGACACGAGTCCAACACACAACCAATTGCACCCCGAAGGACACAAGCAAGTCACAAATATTATTTATGAACAAATCAAAGTATCAAATGTAGATCTATGTGTCCGTGTCAAAATACGACATGTACAAAGTACCGTGTCGGAGGAAAAACCCCCAAAATAACACGTATCACCAAATTATTGGGATACGACCTACACGTACCTAATTATGGACACGACACTTGCCCAAACACATAAGCACATGCCTAATTGATCTATAGGATCAATTGACACACACAACAAAATGTCAATTCGGAATTTCCACAAAATTGACACAAAAAGTACCATAACTTTCTCCATGGGTCTCCTATAAACAAAAAATCAAGTCCTATGGATAGTACATACATATGGGTTGATTTTACATGATTAAATCTCAGATTTAGAAGCTATTTTAAGGGGGAAAACTGAATTATATCTATTGGGAGATGAATTCCCAATGACACCTCCAATTGAGATGAAATTGCTTCCAAATTGTAGATCCTTGCTCCTCTTTGTAGATCCTTGCTTTCTTCTTCTAGATCCTTACTTCTCAACTTTCTAATGGTAAATTGGGAAGGAATTGGAATAAATTTGGTAGGAAAATGGAATGGGAATGAAAGGAATTTGGTAGTGAGAAATTCTAGATCTAGATTTGAAATAAAAATGAGAGGAGAGAGAAATTTTCCCCCTCTTTTAATAGGCCGGCTCCTACCCCTTCCTCAAGCAATTATGAAATATCCAATGTACCCCTTAGGGCCTCTCATGAAAAAATAATTAAGGAAGGAAGCTTCTAGTCTAATGATTTAATTAATTTAATCCATCTCCTTAACAATGGGCTTTCTAAATGGGCCAAGTCTAACTAATTAATTCATGTTGGTCCATGGGACCAAACTAAACTAGTTGGATCCACTAATATAAGTCCAAAATAATTAAATAACATCTAACAATAATTAAATAATATAATAAATAATTATTTACCATGCATAATATTTAATTAAATAGGAAAAGACTAAAATATCCTTTCCTAGAAAATGTGGTAGTGACAAGTCTACCCTCCTAAAAAAATTCGTCCTCGAAATTCAAGGATAAAAACTACCCCCAGAAAAATTACAGAATAGAACTAAAGAATCACAATTAACTATGAAAGAACATAACAAGAAAATAACATACCTCAAGGTATAAACAAATATGGATAGCGCTCTCGCATTTCATCCTCTCTCTCCTAGGTAGACTCCCCCGGAGAGTGATGCCTCCATGCGACGCGCACCAAAGGAATAGTCTGGTTCCTCAGCACCTTCTCTCTCTGATCCAGAATCTCAACTGGCTGCTCTGGATAGCTAAGAGTATGGCCCACCTCTATCTCTGAGTGATCCAATACATGACTAGGATCTGCCACGTATCGTATCAACTATGACACATGAAACACGTTGTGCACTCCCTCCAATGCAGGTGGCAAGTCTAGTCTATAAGCAACTGCACCGACCCTCTCTAGAATAGTGAAAGGTCCGATGAATCGCGGACTAAGCTTTCCGCCTCCACCGAAGCGAATCATGCCTCGTGTCGAAGAAATCCTCAGAAACACCAAACTATCCACCTATAACAAAACACCACTTAAGAACTTAATCTATAACAAATAAGAACAAGCACAACAAAATCTAAACTATACATCAAACTCCAAAGGTCTCCGATGGCTATCGGCCCAATGCCGCTGTCTGTCCTACGCTACTCGAAGTCTATCTCTGATCAACTGAACCTTTTTTGCTGCATCCACAACCATCTCTGGCCCAAGCAAAATTCTCTCTCCAATATCGTCCCAAGACAAAAGAGTACGATACCTCCGACCATATAGAGCTTCAAAAGGTGACATCTCTATAATGGCCAGGTAACTGTTATTGTAAGCAAACTCTACCAAATAGAGATGGTCCTCCTAAGAACCCCCGAAATATAGTACACAAGTACGCAACATATCCTCGAGAGTCTAGATAGTCCTCTCAGACTGCCCATATGTCTGGGGATGATATGCAGTACTGAATTTGAGCTGAGTGCCCAAACTCTCCTGCAAACTCCTCCAGAAATGAGAAGTGAAACGACTATCTCGATCTGAGACTATACTGACGGAAACTCCATGTATCCTAATGATCTGCCTCACATACATCTCTGCCAGCTTCTCCGTAGACAAACCCACCTTGAAAGGCAAAAAGTGGGCCGACTTGGTCAACCTATCAACAATGACCCAAATTACGTCTTTCCTTCCTGGAGATCGTGGAAGTTCGGACACAAAATCCATAGTAATGTGTTCCTACTTCTACTCTAGAATGGGTAATAGCTGAAGTAAACCTCCTGGCCTCTGCCTCTCGGCTTTCACCTGCTGGCACACTAAGCATCTGGATACAAACTGTGCCACTTCCCTCTTCATGCCATACCACCACACACTCTCTCGCATATCCCGATACATCTTGTTAGCACCTGGATGTATGGAATACTGAGAGCGATGCGCTTCCTGCAACACGTCCTCTCGCAACTCCCCACTAGGCACACACAATCTAACTCCATGCCTCAAAGATCCATCCTCTGTAATAGTGAAATTATCCTCCAATCCTGCTCTCACCTGAGCTTTGATACTCCTTAGAGATACATCATCATACTGTGCTGCCTTGATCCTGACCATCAAATCTGAGTGTATCTGCAATCCCCACATCTGCATAGCACACCCAGGAACAATCACCTTAATGTCCAAGCTCTCCAAGTCCTCCAACAAATATCGACCCTGCATCAAGAACATGGCTACCGGATACCTGCTCAAAGCATCGGCAACTACATTGGCTTTCCCAGGATGATATTGCAAAGAGATATCAAAATCCTTCATCAGTTCCAACCACCGATGCTGCCTCATATTCAACTCCTTCTGCGTGAAAACGTACTTCAAGCTTTTGTGGTCTGTGAAGATCTCCACACGCTCTCCGTACAAATAATGTTTCTACAACTTTAGGGCGAATATGACGGCTGCCAACTCCAAATCATGGGTAGGATAGTTCTTTTCATGAGGACGCAATTGCCTGGATGCATAGGCAATCACTTTCCCATGCTGCTGAAGAACACAACCCAAACCCTTCCCCGATGCATCACTATAAATAGTGAAACCTCCGGACCCTGATGGCAACGTCAAAATAGGAGCAGACGTCAACCTCTTCTTCAACTCCTCAAAAGCAACCTGGTAATCCTCCGTCCAAACAAACTCCACATCCTTCCTCATGAGTCTGGTCATCGGCTCGGCAATCCTCGAAAAATCTTGCACAAACTTCCTGTAGTAGCCTGCCAATCCCAAGAAACTCCTGATCTCTGCTACCGAACTCGGGGTCTTCCAAGATTCCACTGCTGAAATCTTTTTTGGATCCACTGAAATACCATCACCAGTTACAACATGCCCCAAGAATTCCACCTTGTCCAAGAAAAACTCACACTTGGACAACTTCCCATACAGCTTCTCCTTCCTCTGCACATCCAACACAATCCTCAAATGCTCCTCATGCTCCTTATGCTCCTCCGGTGTCCTCGAGTATATGAGTATGTCGTCGATGAACACCACCATGAACTTGTCAAGGTACTGGTGGAATACCTTGTTCATCAAGTTCATAAAGACAGCTGGTGCATTTGTCAAACCAAACAGAATCACCATAAACTCGTACTGACCATACCGAGTTCTAAAAGCAGTCTTCGGTACGTCCTCCGGCTTCACCTTCACCTGATGGTAGCCTGATCTCAAATCTATCTTAAAAAATACCTTGGCACCACCCAATTGATCAAACAGATCATCAATCCATGGCAAAGGATACTTATTCTTGATAGTGATATTATTCAAAGCTCTGTAATCAATGCACATGCGCACCGATCCATCCTTCTTCGGTACAAACAATATTGGGGCTCCCCATGGTGAAGAACTCGATCTGATAAACCCCTTATCCTGTAATTCATCCACCTGCTTCTTCAACTCGATCAGTTCGCTGTTGTTTACTCTATAGACATGCTGCAAAATTGGTTCTGCACCTGGCACCAAGTCTATAGAAAATTCAATATCTCGATCTGGCGGCAATCCTGGCAATTTCTCAGGAAACACATCCAAGAACTCTGCTATCAACGGATGCGGCAACTCCTTGTCTTCCACCATAGCTCCACAAATAATGCCTTCGCCTTGCTCTGCAGCTTCTCTAGCAAACTCGAACTCTGGCTCTCCTGGCGGACCAAACAAAACTCTACCTCCTCTATAATCTATGCTAGCACGGTTCCTACTCAACCAATCCATCCCGAGTACAATATCGTAGCTCGGAAGTGGCATTACAAGTAGACACGCACTCAACTCCCGGCCTCCCAAAGTAACTCTCCGATCCTTGCAAATATCATTAACCAGGATAATGCCTCTCCCGGTCATGATCTTGCAAGTCCTAAGCAAAGACTCAGCTACCAAACCATGCTTTAGAGCAAAAGAAACAGATACAAAACTATAGAAAGCACCACTATCAAACAAAGCTAAAGCTGGAATAGAATCAAGAAGAATAGAACCTGCGATGACATCTCCGGTGGGTTCTTCCTCTTCGACGGTCATAGCAAATGCTCGTCCCTGCCGAGCACCTCCCTGCTGCTGATGCTGGACAAAATACTGCTGCTGTGTCGGAAGCGGTCCCCTCGGCTGTGCTGTCGGTGGTCTCGTCTGTGCCCTCGGAGCTGGAGCTGCTCTCTGAACTGCGCGACGAGGACACTCCCTCGATTGATGCCCTTCAGTACCACAATACAAACAAACACCTAGCCTCCTCCTACAAACTTCCCAGATGTGGCCGGGCTTCTTGTAGTAGTTGCATGGAGCTTGCTGTAACTGTCTCTACTGCTGAGGTACCTGGTGAAAAGGTGCTCTAGCTGGAGTCTGGTTCTGCTATGGCTGCTGGAAAGGTCTGGACTGGAAATGAGGACGTTTGGCAGATACTGCACTGCCGTTGGCCCCCAGAAAAGAATCACGATCTCTCTTGGTCTTCAAACCCAGATCCCGCTCAACCTTGCGTGCCTCCGCAAGTATCTCTGAGTATGTCTCATAAAAAGATGAAATGAGAATCTTTACTTCCCAGTTTAGACCCTCACAAAAACGAATAGCTCGAACCTCCGGCTCTCTCACCAAATACTCTGCAATTCGGCTCAACCTACTGAACTTCGCAGCGTATTCCTCCACAGACATGCTCCCCTGAATGAGACTCTCAAATTGTCTCTCCAAGTCAAGCCTGTCTATCCGGATGAAAAACTTCTTCTTGAAAAGGTCCTTGAATACCTCCCAAGATTGTCCTACGTCAACCAGTACTGGCTCATTCCTGAACCAAGTACGAGTGACATCGAACAGTTGAAGTCCTACCGCCTCAACCTTTAGATCTTCAGAAAGATGGAACACCCTCATAAGACGCTCAATGTCCTCGAGCCAATCATTAGCATAGACGATGCCCTCCATCCCTTTGAAAACCCTAGGCTCCAGTTTCTTGAAGTCCTGAATGTTGCCTGGCCGAAGCTGAGTAACCTGAGGAACAACCTGCTGCTGGACTGAAACTCCTCTCTCAACTACAGCACGAGCAAACTGATGAGCACTCTCGATGCCCTACCGTAGAACGTCGGTCTGCCTCTGATGTGCCTCTGACTGAGCTCTCTGTGCCTCGAGCATCTCACGAAACAGTGTACACATCTATGACGCCTTTGCTGGCACAGGAGGTGGAGGTGGAAGCCCCTCAGATACAGCTGGCACAGTCCTCTGAGTAGGTGGTGGACCTCCGAAAGCAGCTGACACTCCAATCACCGGAGAAGTGACTGGTGCAGGCCCTCGGGATGTCGCAGACCTCTCAGAAACTGCTTTTCCCTGCTGTGATCTAGTCTTAGGCGGCATCATGAAACAAAGCGAAAGAAAGAATCAATATGGCACAAGATGTAAGATATCAAGGAAAGGACAGTTTAAGGGATCAAGTATCAATATCAAAGGAGAATAGTTGAATCAAAAGAATTTTCCTAGATGTGATTGAGTATCTCAGCCTATATCCTATATCCTATCGCAGGCTCGCAGTAGTACAACTAAGTTATCGCACTACCACGATATCACATACTTTGTGAAGCTAGACCTGCATGGGCCACCACCAAAAATGTGTCACGACCCGCACCCGGTATAAGGGTACTAGTCAGAAACAACGTCCAGTCTACGTCGTAGAATCAGCTGTAGAACGCTGTCTAGATGAACTATCTAACAATATAATAAACCACCAATAATGATAGTATACTCAATCACAGAACTAAGATAGAAATGAGCACAAATCAGATAAAGAATAGAATAGTCACAATACAACTCATGAGTCTAAAATACATCAATGAGTCTAAAGAAAATACAGAAATAAGCTGGAGACAAATCCAGTACAAAAAAATACTACGAGGCTACAACTCCAGGGTCAACTGTCTCAGTTGGGATAAGTCCCTCTTGAGCCAGAGTCTCAGAATCTAAACCCATAACATCCTGGGGTCCATAAAAGGTAGGGTACCACTCCTCAGTATCATCTGGAAAAATATATCCAGTCAGGAAAGGAGCAGAGTACATCTCTAACAGCAGTTCTAATTAATGATAAAAACTATGTAACAGTAAATAGCTGTGGATAAATAAGATGCACAATAGATATAAGAGATATATGTACAATAAGGAAATACTGGAAATAAATACAATAATGAACAAATGCCAATAAAACAATAATACTAAAGACTAAGTGTGTGAGTACTAGCTTAACATGTGATCGGCTTGGGCAAGATGCAATGCAGCCTGGCTAATCATACGTGCGGTGCATGATCAATACTATTAAGTAATCTGTACTTTATTCAATAGGGATATTGATCACATATCTATACTAATACTCTCCACCCCCAACTGGTATAATAGATCCAACCACGGTATGTTATGGCACGATATTCCCCAAGAAGATAGCGACTCTTCCCGAGAATCGGTGTCTGTACATGTACAAGATAACCAATAAAATAATACTTGTACTATATACACCATATACCAAGGAATAACATCTCATGACGACATCCGGATATACCAATCCGTATGACCATAGTGTCAAGAGAACATGGATATCTACACTAGATACAGTGAACATAGAGGATATCATAAATGAGAAACTATCAGAGAATGTACTCGCCTGAAGTCCAAAAAATAGTCTCACAGATGTCTGACTCAGTGCCTCGAAGACCTAGATATGGAATACAACATCAATACAAGGTCCCGAAAAGTGAACAAGTTAAACTAGTCAACTTCTAGGTCAAAAGTCAACTATGGTCAACTCTAAAGTCAACTAAAGTCAACTATGGTCAACTATGGTCAACCCAAGGTCAACTATCTATTTCTAGGTTGCACAAGTCTAGCACCAAAATCTTGGATCAAAATACTAAAATCTACGTCCTAGGAACCATAATCTAAAATATTAGGATACCGTATCTTCGGATACGTAAATCCAAGGTAAACCTCATAATACATATATATTAATAATAATGTATAATAATATAGAATATTAAATTTATAACAATTAGGAACCATGGTTTTGAACCAACTTGGTACCCACACAAAGTAATGCTCAAGATACATAGATATAGTATTTACCCTTATACATAATATAATATATATAAACCAATATATTATACAATTAAAATTATAACTATACTAGTATTATATCTCACAATAAATACATATATATATATAATATATAAAATATAAACTAAAACTGCCTAACTGTCACTGAAAATAGTGTGCTAAAACATTAATTTTCAATAAACAGACCCTTTAGTGACAATTCCAACTGTCACTGCAAAAACCGTCGCCAAAATTGCTGTATAAAAATCCACTGTCACTTAATTGGTGACAGTTAACAACTGTCACAGAAAACCGTCGCCACTGCTGTTCAAAAACCCGCCCGCAGCATTAATGACAGAACTGTCATTAAATGCTCAGTGAGCTACAGCGGCTACTGCTGTTGTTTAATGACAGAACTGTCATTAATGCAGCGGTCGCCTAAAAGTAATAATATATATAAATATATATATATATTAATATATAAATCAATATATATATATATATATAAAACAAATAAATAAATATATACTTATATATACATAATCCTATATATATTAATAAATATTAAAAGCTACAATACACATTCCATGTACTAATGTACATATTTTAACATGGTTAAATGCACACATAAAAATACATTCATTTATATAAAATTAATTATATAATAATTATAATTAATATAATTACTCTTTTAAACATATAAATATATTTTGTAAAACATTTATATATAATTTATTTTATTAACATAAGTTGTAACATATATAAATGCATGTAAAAAAAGCTACATATATATTTATACATTATATTAGTACACATAAAAATACATAGATCTATGCTACAATAAATATCATAATAATTACACTAAAATAAATATATAACATCTATATATATTTACTAATTATAATTCAAGAATTAAAGCATAAATAATTAGATCTACACATAAACACACACAAATGGAGAGTATCACACCGTATCCCACTAGATCTAGGATACGCATGCGACACAAGTCCAACATACAACCAATTATACCCTGAAGGATACAAGCAAGTCACAAATATTATTTATGAACAAATCAAAGTGTCAAATGTAGATCTATGTGTCCGTGTCAAAATACGACATGTACAAAGTTTTGTGTCGGAGGGAAAATCTCCAAAACAACACGTATCACCAAATTGTTGGGATACGACCTACACGTACCCAATTGTGGATACGACACTAGCCCAAACACATAAGCACATGCCCAATTGATCTATAGGATCAATTGACACACACAACAAAATGTCAATTCGGAATTCCCACAAAATTGACACAAAAAATACCATAACTTTCTCCATGGATCTTCTATGAACACAAAACCAAGTCCTATGGGTAGTACATACATATGGGTTAATTTTACATGATTAAATCTCAGATTTAGAAGCTATTTTAATCAAAAAAACTAAATTATACCTATTGGGAGATGGATTCCCAATGAAACCTCCAATTGAGATAAAATTGCTTCCAAATTGTAGATCTTTGCTCCTCTTTGTAGATCCTTGCTTCCTCCTTCTAGATCCTTGCTTCTCAACTTTCTAATGGTGAATTGGGAAGGAATTAGAATGAATTTGGTAGGAAAATAGAATAGAAATGAAAGGAATTTGGTAGTAGAAAATTCTAGATCTAGATTTGAAATAAAAATGAGAGGAGAGAGAAATTTCCCCCCTCTTTTAATAGGCCGGCCCCTACCCCTTTCTCAAGCAATTATGAAATGTCTAATGTACCCCTTGGGGCCTCTCATGAAGAAATAATTAAGGAAGGAAGCTTCTAGTGTAATGATTTAATTAATTTAATCCATCTCCTTAACAATGGGCTTTCTAAATGGACCAAGTCTAACTAATTAATTCATGTTGGTCTATGGGTCCAAACTAAACTAGTTGGGTCCACTAATATAAGTCCAAAATAATTAAATAACATCTAATAATAATTAAATAATACAACAAATAATTATTTACCATGCACAATATTTAATTAAATTGAAAAAGACTAAAATACCCTTTCCTAGAAAATGTGGTAGTGACAAAGAATAACTTGGGTGCAACGACGGTGGCGTCGTATTTTATCTTTATTATATATTATGCATGTTAACCTAGTTTTATGAGACCACCCATTATCATGAGGCATTCTTATATTTTATTTAGCCGTGACACATTTCTTACACGAGTTGTGAGTCTCATATAGATCACGGACTTACGTATGGACTGATCATTAGTGCGTATAGGACGTGCGATAGGAAATAACTGCTAATAGAGATATGTTAGACGACTTGGCAGTTATTAGAGGTCTCATCGTGTCATGGATATGGCATGAATAGAGCATGGGGTGGGGAGAATAACAAGTAAGGTGTTTGTGCTCCTTTACACTTTTGTGTAACCCGCACGCTCCGCCGGAGAAGCGTGGTTAGATGACCCATATATTATCTACAGGCGGCCTCTGCCGTTCAAAAGACGTAAAGCTTTTTATGCCCCTGATTCTCCGAGAGAATCATGCCAATCCCATTTTAGCCAGATAACCTACATGTTGGAAAGTTGTTCTCAAAGTGCATTCACATAGGTGGTTAGACGACCCTTTGGATATTTATTTTTAGTACTTTATTGGCATGCTTTTATGTATCTTGTTACGTCCCTCTGAGGACCTGGTCCCTTTTCAGGTATAGACGATCATGACTATTTGTAGGAGCACTGATCAGGATTTGCTACTTATCTCTCTTTCGAGGAGGTCTTTTCGTCGAACCTCATTGTTCATTAGATGTACTTATTTTGTTTCTTTTATATTCTAGTTAGGTAGTGGATTTGCCTCCATCCAACTACTTATTCTTATCAAGCATCTTATACTTCATTTGGTTATATAGTTGATTGGTTATTTATTTCTTTATAATTTCTGTGGATGAGATTTAGTTATTCCCTGTGACTTGTGACAATTATATACCACTTGTGAATTATTTTTCATAATACAGCGTACATATGTGTTATGGTTTCTATATATTAGAGTTGTCATATACATACAGCTGGCATGCTTATGTATTTCTAGTCCTACGTATTTTGGGACAGGGGCGTAACACTAAGTCACTTCATCTTGACTTTCGAGCAGAGAGGAGCGCAGCGACAGGGGTGAGCTTTTGCCTTGACTGTCGAGAAAGAGGAGCCGATTGGAAAGTTTATCTCAGGTTCAGTTTATCTTGATTCCTTTCCAGCTCATGTTTTATTTGATTCTGGTGCTTCTCATAGCTTTATATCTATATTTTTTGCTTTGAGGCATCATCTTGAGTCTGAACCATTGGCGAGGACTTGCAAGATCATGATCGGGGGTGGCATTATCCTGGTCAGTAATATTTTCAAGAACCAGAGATTTTATGTAGGAGGCCGTAAGCTGAGCATATGTTTACTCGTAATGCCACTTCCAAGTTACGATATAGTACTCTGAATGGATTGGTTGAGTAGACATCACGCTAGTATCGATTGTCATGGAGGTAGAGTTTTATTTCAGTCGCCAGGAGAGCCAGAGTTCGAGTTCATCCGGGGAGCAGAGCGGAACGAAGGCAATTTCTTTGGAGCTTTGGTAGAAGAGCAGGAGCCACCACATCCATTGATTGCGGAGTTTTTGGATATCTTTCTAGAGGAATTATTGGGGTTGTCGCCAGACAGAGATATGGAATTCTCTATAGATTTGGTGCCAGGCACAGAGCCGATCTCTCAGCATGTCTATAGAGTCAACAACAGCGAACTGGCAGAGTTGAAGAAGCAGGTGATGAGTTACAAGACAAGGGCTTTATCTGTTCCAGTTCATCACCATGGGGTGCTCCAGTACTTTTGTACCGAAGAAGGATGGGTCGGTACGTATGTGTATCGACTACAGGGCACTTAATAACCTCACTATCAAGAACAAATACCCGTTGTCGTGAATTGATGACTTATTTGACCATTTGAACAGAGCGAAGGTATTTTCCAAGATAGACTTGAGATTAGGGTACTACCAAGTGAAAGTAAAGAGGGAAGACATCCCGAAGACAGCTTTTAGGACTCACTATGGGTAGTTCGAGTTCTTGGTTATGCCGTTTAGGTTGACCAATGCCCCGGCAGTGTTCATGAACCTAATGAATAAAGTATTTCATCAGTACCTGGACCAATTTGTTGTAGTCTTTATAAATGATATTCTGATATATTCGAAGACCCAAGAGGAGCATGAGCAGTACTTGAGGATTATTCTAGAGACCCTCAGTAAGGAGAAATTGTATGGCAAGTTATCAAAGTGTGAATTCTTCCTTGATAAGGTTGAATCCCTTGGGCATGTCATTACAGGAGATAGAATCTCGGTGGACCCGAAGAAGATCTCAGCAGTTGAATCGTGGTCTACCCCGAGTTCAGTAGCAGAGATCAGGAGCTTCCTTGGATTAGCAGGCTACTACCGAAGGTTTATTCAGGACTTTTCCAGACATGCAGAGCCGATGACTAGACTGACCAGGAATGACGTAGAATTCGTCTGGACTGAGGATTATCAGTCAGGATTTTAGGAGCTGAAGAGAAGATTGACTAAAGCTCCCATCTTGATACTACCATCAGGAGTAGGAGAATTTTCTATTTACAGTGATGCATCAGGAAAGGGTTTAGGTTGTGTGTTACAACAGCACAGGATGGTGATTGCCTATGCTTCCAGGCAATTGCGCCCACATGAGAAGAACTACCCTACCCATAACTTAGAGTTGGCAGTAGTTATCTTTGCTCTCAAATTATAGAAATACTATTTATATGGAGAGAGAATAGAGATCTTCACATATCATAAGAGCTTAAAGTATGTGTTTACACAGAAAGAGCTCAATATGAGGCAGCAACAATGGTTGGAGATGATGAAAACTTTGACATATCTTTGCAGTACCATCCAGGGAAGGCCAATATAGTCGCGGATGCTTTGAGCAGGTATCCCGTGGCTATGTGCTTGACTAGAGATAAATATTTATTGGCATATCTTGACAATTTGGGCATTAAGGTATTGATTCTGGGAGTTGCAGCACAGATATGGGGACTTCTAGTTCAGTCGAAGCTAATGGACTGAGTCAGAGTTGGACAGTATAAGGATGAGTCTCTGAGGAGCATCAGAGGACAGGTTCAGGTCGGGCTGGCAGAGGACTTTATCATCACAGATATTGGATTATTGTAACACAGTACCAGGTTATGTGTACCGAGCGGAGCATTGCGCGAGGAGATTTTGTAGAAGGCACATCATTCCTAATACTCTATGCATCCTGGTGCCAACAAAATGTATAGAGACATGAGAGAGCATGTATGGT
This sequence comes from Iris macrosiphon, assembly GCA_036927795.1. Lineage (NCBI taxonomy): Eukaryota > Viridiplantae > Streptophyta > Magnoliopsida > Asparagales > Iridaceae > Iris > Iris macrosiphon. Next base: position 68,867,544 of record JAYESA010000018.1, on the reverse strand, counting down.
GGTATGGCATAAAGCGAGAGGTAGCTAGCTTCGTGTCCAGATACTTAGTTTGCCAGCAGGTCAAGGCGGAGAGATAGAGGCCAGGTGGATTGCTTCAGCCTTTGCCCATTCCGGAGTAAAAATGGGAACATGTAACTATAGATTTTGTATCAGGACTTTCACATTCTCCAGGAGGCAAAAATATAATTTGGGTCATCGTGGACAGGTTGACCAAATTAGCCAACTTTCTGCCATTTAAAGTGGGTACATCTACAGAGAGACTTACGGAGATGTATGTGCGCCAGTTTGTCAGATTGCACAGTATTTCAGTGAGCATAGTCTCGGATCGGGATAGTCACTTCACGTCCTATTTTTGGAGGAGTTTGTAGGCTAGCTTAGGCACCCAGCTCAAGTTCAGTACCGCTTATCACCCTCAGATGGACGGACAGTCAGAGAGGACTATTCAGACTCTCAAGGACAGGCTACGTACCTATGTTTTGGATCTTGAAGGTTCTTGGGAGGATCACCTTCACTTGGTAGAGTTTTTATACAATAACAGCTACCAAGCCAGCATTAAGATATCACCATTTGAGGTATTGTATGGACGGAGATGTCGTGATCCATTGTCCTGGGATGATGTTGGTGACAGAGCTTTATTGGGACCAGAGATGGTAGTAGAAGCAGCAGAGAAGATGAAGCTTATCAAGGACAGACTTCGAGTGGTACAGGATATGCAGCGGTATTGGGCCGATAGCCACCGGAGATCTTTGGAGTTTGAGATTGACGGTCTGGTTTTCTTGAGGATTTCTCTGACATGTGGCACAATTTGTTTCGGTGGAGGTGGCAAGCTTAGTCTACGATTCATCGGTCATTTCAGTATTCTTGAGAGGTTCGGTACAGTTGCATACATACTAGACTTACCACCTGCACTGGAGGGAGTGCACAACATATTTTACGTATCGTACTTGAGACGGTACGTAGCAGATCCCAGTCATATGTTGGATCACTCAGAGATAGAGGTGGGCCCTACTCTTAGCTATCCAGAGCAGCCAGTGGTGATTCTGGATCAGAGAGAGAAGGTGCTGAGGAACCAGATAATTTCTTTGGTGCATATCGCGTGGAGGCATCACTCGCCAGGAGAGAGTACTTGGGAGCGAGAGACCGAGATGCGCGAGCGATATCCATATATGTTCGAGCCGTGAGGTATAATTCTTTCTTGCATTGTATTATTGCTTTTGGTAGATAGTTTTTTCCTTAATTTCGATGATAAAAAATTTTTAAGGTGGGTAGGATTGTCACCCTCAGTTTTTTATTCAAGGGTAGTTTGGTAATTGACAAGGATAATTTTAATTTTAGGATTAATTATATTTAATATTTGTGCATGCATGATTATTGAATTATTGTATTAATTATTATTTGCTAGTAGATTTGTTTTAGACTTGTGTAGTAGACCTAACCCATTTATTAGAATGCATGAACCAAACATTTTAGATTAGTTGGTTTGAGCCCATGAATTAGGCACATGGATTAGGAGGTTTGATTAATTAGAGAAACCATTAGACTATAACCTTCCCTCCCTAATTAATTCTTCATAAGAGACCCCAAGGGGAATTTGTGATATTGTACATTGCTTGGGGAGGGGGTTACATGGCCGACCATTGCAAGAAGAGAGAGAATGCTCCCATTTTATTTTATTTCCTAAATTCTAGATCTATAATTTTTTCTCTTCTAATTTCCTCCATTCCCTCATCAATTATCCACCAATTCTTTATCAATTTCTTTCTAAATTCTTTATTGAGGCTTCTACATCAAGGATCTATAAGAAGGAAGAAAGGAGCAAGGAGGAGGAGGCCAAGATCTACAAGGAGAAGAGCTACTTGGCAATTGGGGACTTTTTATTAGGAATCCATCTTCCAATAGGTATATTTTAGTTTTCTCCCTTCTAATAGACTCTAGATCTGAGATTTAACCATGATAAACTAATCCATATGCATAGGCTACCCATAGAAATTAGTTTTAGGTTCATCGAAGACCTACGGTGGAAGTTATGTCCATTTTGGTATCAATTTTGGAGAAATTCCGATATTGGCACATGTAGTACTTGTCATTGGGTCTAATAGATATAATTGATATTTGATTGCTTGTTTGAGTGTCCTATCCATAATTGGATACATGTAGATCGTATCTCGTCAATTTGACAAAATGGGTTGATTTTGGGGGTTTCCTCTGACACGGGGCCTTGTGCATATCATATTATGACACAGACATGTAGATACTCTAATTACTATACGTATTATTCATAATTAATATATTAGACTTGCTCGTGTCCTCCGGGATGCGTTTGGTTGTGTGTTGGAGCCGTATCGCAAGCGTATCATAGAGAAAGTGTGATACGGGTGCGGTGCACTCCACATGTTTGTTGTTTTGCTCATTTTGCTATACGTGCATGTGTATTTATATATATATATATATATATATATATATATATATATATATATATATATATATATGTGTGCTACCTACGTAATTTATAGTGTATATTATATTTGAGTATATGAGTGTGTCTTTGAGTATATATGTTAGTGTTTATAGTTATATATATATATATGTGTGTGTGTATGTATGTGTGTGTGTGTGTGTGTGTGTGTGTGTGTGTGTGTGTGTGTATGTGTGTGTGTATCAATACATAAGTATTTGTGATACTTTGATAGCATGTATCTATATGGGTATACATATATATATATATATAGCTAGTTATATATTTTGGTGAGTGTCTATTGAGTATATATATATATGTGTGTGTGTGTGTGTGTGTGTGTGTGTGTTCGATTGTATAAGAGTATAGCTATATATATATGTACTTAGAGGTAAGTGTTGTGTTAGTGTGTGCTTGTATCTGTGTTATATATGTGTGGAGGTGAGCTTGTCAGCATCAGCAAGGAGAGGAGACTCGGGTAGCTACAGTAGTAGCAGGTCACAGTATCAGTACCTGTACAGTCTGCAGCAAGTATCAGTAGTTTGCTGCATCAGCAGCAAAAAGGGGGGGTCTCGGGCATGACTGAAGGGGGCTCGTGCAGCCAACTCTGAGCAGCTCGGGATGAAGAGGAGGCAGCAGCAAGTAGTAGCTTCAGCGGGCAAGAGGGGCTCGGGCAACTGCAGGCAGTAACTCGTGCACCAGACTGCAGGAGGGCTCGGGCAGCAAGTAGTCGAGCCTCGAGCAGTCAGTGTTTGTGCAACTAGAGTTACACAGTGACGAGTTGCAGCCCCAGTTCAGTATTCACTACAGGAGGAGGCTTCATTGCTGCATAGTATTAGCTTTAATATTGAATTTGGGTATTGAGCACTATCAGTGAGGTTCAATTCAGTTAAGGTATTGGGTTTAGAGGTATTAGTTGAGGTTTGGTTAGGAAGTCAGTGTATCAGTTCTCAGATTCAGGTAATTGGTATCAGGGGTTTTGGTTAGTAGTTTTAGTATAGTTAGTATATATATAACTATAAGTACTAGTTGTATTATTGGTTAATAAGTATTAGGTAAGTAGTTAGTATACTAGTTAGAAATAGTTAGTTTAGTAATTGGTAAATAACTAGTTATAGATATATTACTTGTTATATGATAGGTAGTTAGTTGTATTAGCTATGTTAGTATTGGGTTGCTTTGGGATACCAAGGTATCACCATGGTATTGAGTTTGGTTATCGAGATAGTGCGATACGCATTGGTGCAAGGCCAAGGTATCCTATTTAAATTGATTTGTTATGGTATTAAAATAATTGACTTGAATATATATATAAAATACTATTTTTATATTTGAAACTTGCATATCTTAGGATACAGCTCTTTGAGTGCCTTGTTGTCTCTTAGATTAGTTGTATAGCATAGCTTCATAGAGTATCGACTTAGTGACTTAGTATTAGACTTCTGTAACCTAGAATTCATTGGTTTGACTTAAAAATGGCATATTGACCTAGAATTGCATCAACTTCACTTATTTTTATTTTAGAACCTTATATTGATGCAACATACCATATATAGGTTGTGAGACACCGGCTTGGGCATCGAGAGACACTTTGCTCAGGACTTCAGGTGAGTACATTTCTCTGATTATTTTTAATTCATAATATTGTATATATGCATATTCTAGAATTTTATATATTGATCCTGACATAGTGATTTCACGGACTGGTACTATATAAATCCCGTCAGGAGATGTTATCTCCTACCGTGTTCAGCGGGTACTCGTATACATTGTATCTCATCCTGTATATTGGGTATTGATTATATTTTGTGTTCACACACTGGTCGTGTTCAGTGTGCTTATTCATGTACACCCACCGCTCATGTTCGATGGTTATGATATTCGTGTATACCCACTGCTCGTGTTCAGTGGTTATATTTTATGTTCGTAGTATGTCATGATTGGATCCATCGGTATTAGTTGGGGTGAGAGAGTAGGAGTTGATTATGTGATCAAAACCATTATTACATACCTCACTTGTAATCCATCTTACCTGATCATGTTCACCCAACCCGATCACATATTGAACTTGTATTCTGAGGCATATTAGTTTAGTTTAGATTGCAGTTATTTCATCATATTGTGATATTCATATTGTTGATCTATATTCTCGTACATTACCTGTATATCTTGTTCATTTTTTTATATGCTTGTGATCTTGTATTTTATTTCTATTATCTATTTATATGCTCGATTATGCTATTGAAATTGCTTTCAGAGGTATGTACTTCGCTCCAATCCTGACTGGATATATTTTTCCAGATGACTGGCTTATAGAGCAGTGTCCCACATTCTACGGGCCACAGGATGGCGTACCTTTAGAGGATACTCTTATTGACCAGGAGAACTTAGTTGCAGAGCCCGATGAGGTCTAGATTATTTGTTTTAGATTTTATTAGACTATTCTTTTTGTGGATTCACAGTTTATATTATTATTTCAGATTGTGAATTGTATCTTATTCTTTCCTTCCCTATTCCATTCGTGCATTATTCTTCCTTAGTTTATTTTGTGATTGAGAATAGATATACTTGTAAGATACCATATTGCTCCTCCGTTTGGAGTTGAGATGATTGACAGGTACCATATTATATTTCTGAGATGTTAGATAGTTAGAAATGACCCAGACAGCGTTCTACCACCGATTCTGTGGCATATGCTGGACATAACCACGTACTCGTGCCCAAATATTCGGATGCGAGTCATGACATGGGTCATGACACATTTTTAGTGGTGGCCCATACAGGTCGGTCTAGAGTCGCAATTAGAGTGATATCGTAGTAGTGCTCACCTAGAGTACTGCTATGAGCCTGTCTTAGGAAATAGAATTTAGGCTGAGAGTTTACTCAATCACAACTAGGAAATACTTCTAATATCAGTTTTGCTATCCTTATCTATTGAATGTTTACTTTGCCTTGAATAAATTTTGTCCTTCTTTGATGATAACGTATCTTACTCAATATTGATTCCTTATTTCAATCTATCTTCGAGATGCCGTCGAAGATGCGTTCCCAGCGCTCAGATGCTATGTCAACGCGGTCAGTCACTTCATCGCCTATAAGGGTAGCACCATCGGATGATGTTCCAGCACCTATATTCCAGAGGTCAGCTTCACCGATCCAGGTGAGCATTTCTGCAGTAGCTTTCGGAGGTGCTCCACCTCCGGTGCAGAGGGAAGCACCGACAGTTTCAGAGGATCTTCCACCCCTACCACCCGCAGTCGATCAGACGCAGATATTCATGCCCTTTCAGCAGATAATAGAGGTGCAGCAGTATCAGTCAGAGTTCATGCGATAGAGCATTGAGAATGCTCACCAGATTATGCTTGCAGCAGTTGAGAGAGCCGCCTTAGTCCAGCCACAGACGGTACCACCTCAGTTTACCCCGCAGCAGCTGAGGTCGGGGACCATCATAGACTTCAAGAGGATTGGGCCGAAGGACTTTAGAGGCACAGAAGGGATCATTTATGCTGATGATTGGATAGAAGACAGTGAGCGGAACCTGCGGCTGGCGCAGATTTTAGAGAGGTTGCAGATAGAGGCAGCGGGGTGCATGATGTTCGATATTGCGTTGACTTGGTTCAGGATGGACCCCAGGATCTCAGTACCAGGACTTACTTAGAAAGCTTTCAAAGTGCTCTTCATGGAAAAGTACTTTCCAGATGTGGCTCTGATATCTCTAGAGAGCCAATTCCAGTACCTTGTTCAGGGAGGTATTGTCACTACCATATTTTCTAGAAGAGGATATTTTGGTCATTTTATAATTAATTAAAAATTATTCATATTGAATATTTTTTATTATATTACTTAATTATTATTATATGTTAGTTTATTGTTTTGGACTTGTGTTAGTGGACCTAACTACTTTAATTTAGACCCATGGACCAACATTTATAATTAGTTAGAATTGAGCCCAATTAGAAGCACATTCATTGGGAGGATGATTAATTTAATTAAACCATTAGACTAAAATCTTCTTTCCTTAATTATTTCTTCATGAGAGGCCCCAAGGGGTATATTGGATATTATATAGTAGCTTGAGGGAGGGGCTAAGGGGACTGGCCTATTTAAAAGAGGGGGAAATTTTTCTCTCTCCTCTTTTTATTTCAAATCTAGATCTAGAATTTCTCTCAACCAAATTCCTTCATTCCTATATCATTTTCCTATCAAATTTCTTTCCATTTCCTTTATAAATCACCATTAGAGACTATTAGAGTAAGGATCTAAAAGGAGGAAGCAAGGATCTACAAAGAGGAGCAAGGATTTACAAGTTGTAGGCCAATTTCACCAATTTTGGAGGTTGTATTGGGAATCCATCTCCCAATAGATACAATTTAGTTTTCCCCTTTAATTAGGTTCTAAATCTGAGATTTAACCATGAGAAACCACCCCACATGCATAGGCTACCTATAGGAATTGGAATTAGGTTCATAGGAGGCCTATGGAGAAAGTTATGGTGTATTTTGTGTTAATTTTGGGGGAATTTCGAGATTGACACATGTTGTGGTTGTCAATTGATTAAATAGACCAAATTAACATATGTTTATTTGTTTGTGGCTAGTATCGTGTCCATAATTGGATACGTATAGGCCGTATCCCAATAATTTGGTGATACGTATTGATTTGGGGGGTTTTTTCTCCGACACGGGACTTTGTGCATGTCATATTTTAACACGGACACGTAGATGTGTGTTTGACTCTTCGTATTATTCATAAATAGTATTTTAGACTTGCTCATGTCTTTCAGGGTATGTATGGTTGTGTGGTAGACTCGTATCGCAAGCGTATCATAGATCTAGTGTGATACAGGTGCGATGCACTCCACGTGTTTGTTGTATTACGTTTCTAGATTTATATTGCATTAATCATAGCTATTGGTAATGTATATACTCCTATGTGTGTGTGTGTGTGTGTGTGTGTGTATATGTGTGTGTGTATGTATGTATATATATATATATATATATATATATATATATATATATATATTAGTGTATGGATATCTATATATATATATATATATATATATATATATATATATATATATATATATATATATATATATATATCCATACACTAATATATATATAGATATATATATATATACTTATATGTATTTGTCTATAGTTATCTATATATCTATTATAATAGGTATATACTTGTGTATGCATAGTTCCATATATGTATATATGTGATGTATGATATATTTATATATACTTGGGTAAGTACCTACATGTATATGTGTATGTTATATATATATATGTTATGTGTGAGGGTGAGTGTGTGCAAAATGAGTACTTGATATGTTTATGTATCTAGATATTGGAGAAGCATATAGTGTGTGTGTGTGTGTGTGTGTGTGTGTGTGTGTGTGTGTGTGTGTGTGTGTGTGTGTGTGTGTGTGTGTGTGTGTGTGTGTGTGCGTGCATGTTCTAGTGTTATGTGTATTGAAGAGAGAGGGGCTCGGTCAGTGAGCAGTGCAGCAGCCATTCAGCATGTACTAGCAGCAAATAGTGACAGCAACAGCAAACAACGACATCAACAACAAACAGCAACAGCGACAGCAATAGCAAACAGCAACAGCGACAGCAACAACAAACAGCGAGGCAGCAGCAATTGCACGAGCAACTGCACAGCAGAAGCAAGGAGGTTTAGCACAGTAGCAGCAATAACATAGTTCCAGTTAGCTTGTTAGGTGTTTCAGTCAGTAGTTCAAGTATTGGTTAGCAGTTTATTTGGTTAGTAGCTAGTATAAAGTTAGTAGTATCTAGTTTAGATTAGTATCTATTTATCTATATATCTTATGTGTATCCCTAAGTTATGTATATATGTATGTATGTATGTATGTATGTATGTATGTATGTATGTATGTATGTATGTATGTATGTATATATGTATATATGTATGTATATGTCTATGTATTTGTTTGTATTGATAGTTAATATAGCACGATAGTTAGTATTTAAATTCATATTAGTAAATACTAATAGTTGGTATAAGTTCACACTAGAAGTTTATAATAGATTGATATATACCTATTAGTATATAGTTAGATTGGGTAGCTAATATATACTAGAGTGATATTACCTTGAGATATTAAGGTATTTGAGTTAGGTATCAAGGTATTATGGATACTCAAGGTATTTGAGTTGGGTATCAAGATGAGTGTTTAGTGGTGCGATACCAAGTTGGTTCGAAGCCAAGGTATCCATTTGGCACTTATAATTAGGATTAGTATATTTAATATTGATTGAATATGCATATATGATATTTCATATCTCTTGTTTGCGTATCTTGCGATACAGTATCTTAGTATCCTAAGTTTAGATTGTATGGCCTAGATTCTTAGTGTATGGACCCAATATCATAGGGATAAACTCATTCAACCAAGAAATAGGTAGTTTGATCAAGTTTGACCGGTTTGACTTAGAGTTGACCTAGTTTGACTATTTTGACTTAGAAATGACTCTTTGACCTAGCTGTTGACCAATTAACTTATTTTTATTCTGAAATCTTGTATTGATATTATATTCCATATCTAGGTCTTCGAGGCACCGTACCGGATATCTGTGATATTGTGCACCAAGTTTCAGGCGAGTATATTCTCTGATAGTTTCTCGTTTATGATATCCTCTATGTTTATTGTATCTATTATAGATATTCTTGATTTTTTGACATGATGGTTACACAGATTGGTATATCCGGATCTCGTCATGAGATGTTATTCTTTGGTATTTACGGTATATCTTGTGCAAGCATTATTTCATTGTTCTTCTTATACATGTACCGATATTGGTTCATGATGAGAGTAGCGTCATTTTTGTGGAAACCTGTGTCATGACATACCATGGTTGGATCTACTATACTAGTCAGGGTGGGGAGTATTTTAGTGTAGATATGTGATCATACCCTCCTTGTGCATGTCTTGTTCCTTGTGAGTGTTGGTCATACACCGCACGTATGACTAGCCAGGCCCTTATCCTTGTACAAGTTCCTAAGCCGATCACATGTTAAAGCTAGTACTCACTCACTTAGTCATTAGTATTCTTGTTTATTGCCATATTGTTCATTCTTGTATTTATTTCTAGTATTTCCTTTATTATATATCTCTTGTATCTATTGTTGCATCTTGTAAATTCATATCTACTTACTGTTACATAGTTTATATCATTAATTAGAACTGATGTTAGAGATGTACTCTGCTCCTTTCTTGATTGGATATAATTTTCTCAGATGACACCGAGGAGTGGTACCCTACTCATTACGGGCCTCAGGATGCTGTGGGCTTAGAGCCAGAGACCCTGGCTCAGGAGGGACTCATCCCGATTGAGACAGATGACCCAGGACTTGTAGCTTCTTAGTTATCCTCTTGTACTGAATTTGTCTCTAGCTTACTGTTTACTATTTTCTCAGACTTATTGATGTTATTATTTTGACTCATGAGTTATATTGTGACTATTCTATTCTTTTATCATATTTGTGCTATTCTCCATCTTAGATCTGTGATTGTGTATATTGATATTATTGGTGGCTTATTATATTGCTAGATAAATTACCCAAACAATATTTTATCGCTGATTCTGTGATGTAGACTGGCGTTGTTCCTGACTTGCATCCCTACACCAGGTGCGGGTTATGACACATTTTTAGTGGTGGCCTATGTAGGTCTTCGAGGTCGCAACTAGTGCGATTCGTAGTGGTGCTCTTATTTGAGTGCTATTATGAGCCTGTTTCAGGATATAGGATATAGGCTATATGCTGAGAATACTCAATCATATCTCGAAAAAACTCTTTTGATTCATTCAATTATTCTTCCTTGATATTGATATTTGATCTTTAAACTATCCTTCCCCTGAGTGTCTTACATCATGTGCCATATTGATTCTTTCTTTCGCTTTGCCTCAGGATGCCGCCTAAGACTAGATCACAGCAGGGGAGAGTAGCTTCTAAGAGCTCTACGACTTTTCGAGGGCCTGCACCAATCACTTCTTCGGTGATTGGCGTGCCAGCTGCATTCGGGGGTCCACCTCCTACTCAGAGGACTCTGCCGGCTATATCTGAGGGACTTCCACCTTCACCTTCCATGCCAGCAGATGCGACGCAGATGTTCACACTATTTTACGAGATGTTGGAGGCACAGAGGGCTCAGTCTAAGGGACACCAGAGGCAGATCGACGTCTTATGGCAGGGCATCAAGAGTGCTCATCAGCTTTCTCATGCTATGGTAGAGAGGTAAGTTCCGGTCCAGCAGTAGGTTGCTCAGCTTCGGCCAGACAATATTCAGGACTTCAAGAAACTGGAGCCTAGGGTCTTCAAGGGGACGGAGGGCATCGTCTACGCTGATGATTGGCTCGAGGACATTGACCATCTTATGGGGTTATTCCATCTTTCTGAGGAAGGTTGAGGCAGTAGGACTTTAGCTGTTCGACGTCGCTCGCACTTGGTTCAAGAATGAGCCAATTCTTGTTGACGTAGGACAGTCTTGGGAGGTATTCAAGGACCTCTTCAAGAAGAAGTTCTTCGCTCGGGCAGACAGGTTAGACTTGGGGAGGCAGTTTGAGAGCCTTATTCAGGGGAGCATATCTGTGGAGGAATACGCTACAAATTTTGGCAGGCTGAGCCGATTTATGGAGTATTTGGTGAGAGAGCCAGAGGTTCGAGCTATTCGTTTTTGCGAAGGTCTAAACTGGGAAGTGAAGATCCTTATTCCATCTTTTTATGAGACCTACTCGAAGATACTTGCGGAGGCACGCAAGGTAGAGCGAGAGTTGGGTTTGAACCCCAAGAGAGATCGTGATTCTTTTTTGGGGCAAACAGCAGCACAATATCTGCCAAGCATCCTTATTTTTAGTCCAGGCCTTTTCAGTAGTCGTTGCAGTACTAGACTCCAGCTAGGGCACCATTTTACCAGGTACCGCAGCAGCAGAGACTGTTACAACAAGCATTATGCCACTTTTACAAGAAGCTCGGCCACATCTGGGAAGTTTGCATGAAGAGATTAGGAGTTTGTTTGTATTGTGGTACCGAAGGACATCAGCTGAGAGAGTGTCCTTCCAATCCTCGTCGTACAGTCCAGGGAGTAGCTCCAGCTCTGAGGACACAGGCGAGACCACCTGCAGTACAGTCGAGGGGACCACCACTTCCGACCCAGCAGCAGCGTTATGCCCAACACCAACATCAGGGAGGTGCATGTCAGGGACGAGCGTTCGCTATGACAGTCGAGGAGGATGAGCCCACAGGAGATGTCATCGCAGGTTCTATTCTTCTTAATTCTATTCCAGCTTTAGCTTTGTTTGATAGTGGTGCTTTCTATAGTTTTGTATTTGTTTCTTTTGCTCTGAAGCATGGTTTGGTAGCTAAGTCTTTACTTAGGACTTGCAAGATCATGATCAGGGAAGATATTATCCTGGTTAATAATATTTGCAAGGATCGAAGAGTTACTTTAGGAGGCCTGGAGCTGAGTGTGTGTCTACTTGTAATGCCACTTCTGAGCAATGATATTGTACTCGAAATGGATTAGTTGAGTAGGCACCGTGCTAGTATAGATTGTAGAGGAGGTAGAGTTTTGTTGGGTTCGCCAAAAGAAGCAGAGTTTGAGTTTGCTAGAGGAGCTATAGAGCAGGGAGAAGGCATTATCTGTGGATCTATGGTAGAAGATAAGGAGTTGCTGCATCCGTTGATAGCAGAGTTCTTGGATGTGTTTCCTGAAGAATTGCCAGGATTGCCACCAGATTGAGATATTAAATTCTCTATAGACTTGGTGCCAGGTGCAAAACCAATTTTATAGCATGTTTATAGAGTAAACAACAGTGAGCTGGTTGAGCTGAAGAAGCAGGTAAACAAATTGCAGGATAAGGGGTTTATCATATCGAGTTATTCATCGTTGGGAACCTTGGTATTGTTTATACCGAAGAAGGATGGATCAGTGTGCATATGCATTGATTACAGGGTATTAATAATCTCACTATCAAAATTAAATACCCTTTGCCACGGATTGATGACTTATTTGATCAGTTTAGTGGTGCCAAGGTGTTTTCTAAGATAGACTTAAGATCAGCTACCACTAGGTAAAAGTGAAACCGGAGGACATACCGAAGACTGCTTTTAGGACTCGGTATGGTCAGTATGAGTTTATGGTGATGCCGTTTGGGTTGCCTAATGCCCCGACGTTGTTTATGAATTTGATGAACAAGGTGTTCCATTAGTACCTTGATAAGTTCGTGGTGGTGTTCATCGATGACATATTCATATATTCGAAGACACCGGAGGAGCAAGAGGAGCATTTGTGGATTGTGTTGGATGTGCTGAGGAAGGAGAAGTTATACGCGAAGTTGTCCAAGTATGAGTTCTTCCTAAACAAGGTAGAGTTCTTAGGACATATTATGACTGGTGATAGTATTTTAGTGGATCCTAAGAAGATCACAGCAGTGGAATCTTGGGAGACCCCGAGTTTAGTAGCAGAGATCAGGAGTTTCTTGGGATTGGCAGGCTACTAAAGGAAGTTTATGCAAGATTTTTCAAGGATTATCGAGCCGATGACTAGACTTACCAGAAAGAATATAGAGTTTGTTTAGACAGAGGATTGCCAGGTTGCTTTTGAGGAATTGAAGAAGAGGTTAACGTCTTCTCCTATTTTGAATTTGCCATCAGGGTTTGGAGGTTTCACTATTTATAGTGATGCATCGGGAAAATATTTGGGTTGTGTTCTTCAACAGAATATAAAAGTGATTGCCTATGCATCCAGGCAATTATTTCTCATAAGAAGAACTATCCTACCTATGTTTTAGAGTTGGTAGCAGTCATCTTTGTCCTAAAGTTGTGGAAACACTATTTGTACGGAGAGCGTGTGGAGATCTTTACAGACCACAAGAGCTTGAAGTACGTTTTCATGCAGAAGGAGTTGAACATGAGGCAGCATCGGTGGTTAAAACTGATAAAGGATTTTGATATCTCTTTGCAGTATCATACTGGGAAAGCTAATGTAGTTGCCAATACCTTGAGCAGGTATCCGGTAGCTATGTTATTGATGCAGGATCGATATTTGTTAGAGGACTTAGAGAGCTTGGGCATTGAGGTGATAGTTCCTGGTTTTACTATACAAATATAGGGGTTGTAGATATACTCAAAGTTGATGGACAGGATCAAGGCTGTCCAGTATGAGGATGTATCTCTAAAGAGCATCAGAGCTCAGGTGAGAGCAGAATTAGAGAATGATATCACCATTGTTGAGGATGGTTCTGTGCGGCATGGTATTAGATTATGTGTGCCTAGTAGGGAGCTGCGTAAGAAGGTATTACAGGAAGTGCATCGCTCTCAGTATTCCATATATCCAGGTGCTAACAAGATGTATCGGGATATACGAGAGAGTATGTGGTGGTATGGCATGAAGAGGGAAGTGGCAAAGTTTGTATCCAGATGCTTAGTGTGCCAATAGATGAAAGCCGAGAGGCAGAGGCCATGAGGTTTACTTCAGCCATTACCCATTTCAGAGTGGAAGTTTGAGCACATTACTATGGATTTTGTGTCCGGACTTCCATGATCTCTAGGAAGGAAAGACGCGATTTGGGTCATCGTTGACAGGTTGACCAAGTTGGCCCACTTTTTGTCTTTCAAGGTGGGTTTGTCGACGGAGAAGCTGGCAGAGATATATGTGAGGCAGATCATCAGGATACATGGAGTTACCATCAGTATAGTCTCAGATCGGGATAGTCGTTTCACTTCTCATTTCTGGAGGAGTTTGTAGGCGAGTTTGGGCACACAGCTCAAGTTCAGTACTATATATCACCCCTAAACAGATGGACAGTCAGAGAGGACTATTCAGACTCTCGAGGATATGCTGCATACTTGTGTACTAGATTTTGGGAGATCTTGGGAGGACCATCTCCATTTGGTAGAGTTTGCTTACAACAATAGCTACCAGGATAGTATAGAGATGTCACGATTTGAGGCTCGATACGGGCGAAGATGTCATACTCCCTTGTCATGGGACAATATTAGAGAGAGATTTTTGCTAGGGCCAGAGATGGTTATGGATGCAGCGGAGAAGGTTAAGCTGATCAGAGATGGACTTGAGTGGCGCAGGACAGACAGCGGCACTAGGCCGATAGCCACCAGAGACCTTTGGAGTTTTAGGTATAGTTTTATATTTTTGTTTTGTTTTGTTTTGTGCTTGTTATTGGTTGTTTGTTATAGATTAAGTTCTTAAGGTTGTATTTTATTCTAGGTTGATGGTTTATATTTCTGAGAATTTCTCCGACATGAGGCACAATTCACTTCGGTGGAGGCAGGAAGCTTAGTCCGCTATTCATCAGACCTTTCACTATTCTAGAGAGGGTTGGTGCAGTTGCTTATAGGCTAGACCTGCCACCTACATTGGAAGGAGTACACAATGTGTTTCATGTGTCACAATTAAGATGGTATATGGCGGATCCTAGTCATATATTGGATCACTCAGAGATAGAGGTGGGCCCTACTCTTACCTGTCCAGAGCAGCCAGTTGAGATTCTAGATCGGAGAGAACAGGTGCTGAGGAACCAGACTTTTCCCTTAGTACACGTTGCATGGGGGCATCACTCTCTGGGGGAGTCTACCTGGGAGAGAAAGGATGAAATGCGAGAGTGTTACCCATATTTGTTTATGCCTTGAGGTATGTTCTAATATGTTCTTTCCTAGTTATGTTCAGTTCTTTCCTATTATGTTCTATTTATTTTTGGGGGTAGTTTTTGTTTTTGAATTTTGAGGACGAAATTATTTTAAGGGGGGTAGACTTGTCACTACCATATTTTCTATAAGAGGATATTTTGGTTATTTTATAATTAATTAAATATTGTGCATATTGAATAATTATTTATTATATTATTTAATTATTGTTACATGTTAGTTTATTATTTTGAACTTGTGTTAGTAGACCTAACTAGTTTAGTTTAGACCCATGGACCAATATTTACAATTAGTTAGAATTGAGCCCAATTAGAATCATATTCATTATGAGGAGGATTAATTTAATTAAACCATTAGACTAGAACCTGTCAAGCCCCAATTTTGCTAAATCGATAATCATCTCCTGGACGTGATGGCGTACACACGTAGGGCACACATGCACAAGACCTAGGCATAATGATATACTTTTGAACACATGCAATAGAGTACGCAAATAAGATAACACACATTTGATGCATATAAAAGTTTTCTTTTTATTGATAATGAACATCTGGTTACAGACTCTTGACCCAAAAGCGATAAGTATGCCACACGGGCTTACAACTTGGATACAAAATGAGATAGTCATTCCATACATCTGTCACGCCCCAGTCCCAAAATACGTAGGACCAGGAATACGTGACACGCAGCTACGCATTCGACCAGACTCTGGTCTGACTCGAATACGTATAAGCTATAATATAAAGGGCACTATCTAGATATTCCATAAATATAAACATCTATGTCTCAATCCACAATATACATCAGTATACAAGAAAGATCTATATGTGCTAAGGTCGGCCTCCCAATAACACACTAACTCGAATAGACTCGAGAAAAAGTATGAGTCTATAAAAACTAGGCTATAACAGCAGATGAATAATTAATGTAAAATAACTATAATGCCGGTAGATATAATGTGAGTACCTAGTACCATGTCCGCAAGACATGAAACTCCAACAGCAACTCCAAATGCTCCGTAATCATCTATGCTGCAAAACTGGCAAGGAACCAGGTCCTCAGAGGGACGTAACAAGGTACAGAAATACAACATGCCAAGTAAACAGAAAGTACAAGTGCAATAACAAGGTACTCTATCATAACCAAACAAGTGTGACACAGTTTAAAGACAATGTTCGACGCGTGGGCTTTCTAAAATAAAACCGTAGCTCCGGACACGAAAACACACGGCACGTACTGCAGCTCCGGGCAAGGAGTCACACGGGTGGTACAACTACACTAGATACAGGATCACTATAGAAATAATACATATATATATATAAGCACGTGCAGAGTAGCCCAAACGTCTAGTAACTGTCTTCCCCTTCCCAAGCGGTCAACGATTGTGCGCTGAACCTAAACCTCTATCTAACAGTCTCGACACACAGAAGATAACTCAACAGACGCGACCCTAAGGTCATCCCAGTCTCTGGTCATGATGTCAGTATCAGGATACAAGAATCTGGCACGATCACAGTGTATGAGTGTGTCCTGGGGTATCGATATACTCAGGTACGTACATCAAGGTGCTACTAAGCATCTAATAATTTTTCTAATACGTTACGACGAATGTCAGCACCCGGTTGTGATTCGGACGTAAAGTATCGAGCGTCAACATAAGTACGTACACAATATACATAACAAAACAATAAATATTTGTAACTGAAATACAGGGTGGCAAGGTACACTTGCCTGCATGCGGCTGCTGATGACGGGGATCCGGTACCGCGTCCAAGTCCTCAAGTCCCGTAATACCTAGAGATGAGATACAAACTCAATCAATAAGCTATCATACGACAAACAGGGATGCGACACACATCTACTCCTAAACTCAGTCTCAGCTACGACTCACAGGGACAAGGCACTAGGGGGGTTGACCACAGTTGACTGTCGGTACGATAGTCAAATCAACTAGTCATCATTACCATATCATCAAGCTATCCTCAAAACACAGTTCATGATTTTTATCCCTTCGTTTTATATCATTGTTACCCAATCACAAAGTACCACTCTAATTTAACCCTTCATTAATTTCCAGTCTCTGAATTACCGATCAATGGTTTTATACAACACACTAGTTCACAATCAAATACGTGCTTCCTAGTGTTCACCAATGTTCAATTATCAGAATCTTATTACTCAATAAATTAAATTTGTTCCCACAATAATCAATTTGCATTTAATTAGGACGACAACTGAAAATCTTATTTGGCGATTTAAATTCCCATTCATTATTTATGCCTCAAATCCGTCCATCATGCATATATATTCCACGTCCTTATTCAACTCATTTTAAAACCTCCATTAATTGATTTAGAAATCTTTTAACCCTGCGTAATATCCAGAATATTTAGTTATAAACAAATTACTAAACTTTCTTGTAAACCTTAATCATAAACCCGAATCTACATTAGACCCTAATCTCATGTCATTATAATCCACATTCACCTTAATCATCATTAACACTAATCATACTATAAACACATGATTATTTATACTTCACCACAACTACACAACCTTATTAGGCACTAACCCTAGCTATGAACACAACCCATATATATAAATAACATCCTATTTAAAAATAATAATAAAATCTGGAATTTAATACAAAAGTGGGGGAGAGTCGACCTCGACGGCGAGGTGGTCGCTGGAAGCGGTGATCCGCAGGGTGGTGGTGCGACCATGGCCGTTCAAATGCCGGAGGGGGAGGAGGTAGGCTCGTCAGGGTGGCAGACTTGATTAGCCGAAGTGGGATGAGGAAGCTCGGCCGGATCTGGATGGAGCTCCGGGGTTGGTCGCTGGAGCTCGAGATCTGCGGGAATGCAGCAGACCGGAATGTGGTCGGAAGGAGTGGCTGGAGCCGGACTGGATTTGCCGGATGTCGCCTAGGGGGACTCAGTCGGCCGAACGGAGTAGAGTTGTGCCGTTGGGTTGGGACCGGAGTGCACAGTCGGGCTGGTCGGACCACACAGTGGGCCGGATGAGCGGCACAGTGGGCCAGAGTCGAAAAATCTTTACTGACCAGAGACTGTACATCGGACTGCGGCTGGACCGGAGCTGCACAGTCGTGGGCCGGAGCTGCATAGTCCACAGAAGTCGGAAGTGGACTGGACCGCCGGGGGGGTCGGCTGACCGGACGGCTGCTGGTCAGGCCGCGCGGGGAGAGGAGAACAGCCGATCGGGACGCTTGCACAGCGGCGGAGGACGCACAGCCGCGGGAGGGGATGGCTGCTGCACCGGTCGGAGTCGGGCGATGCTACCTGGCCGGACCGGGGTTGGTCGGGGGTCGACGGCCGGAGTCGGGCTGAAGCTGGAGTGTTGGAAAAGAAGGAGAAGAAGAAGAATAGAAATATAGAGGTTCGGTTTTTAATGTAGAGGAGGGAGGAGAGAGAAGCTTGTATGGAGAAATAAATGGAGGAAGAGAGAAAGAAGTTTTCTTTGGGATTAGGGCCGGCTGGAATGTGTGAGGGTGGGGTGAGGTAATGTTTTATAGGGGATTAGGAATTAGATGGAGGGTGGTGATGATCCTATTCAAAATGGAGGGTGGAGATTTGTCACGAAGAAAAGTGGGTTTCTTCATGAAGGGGGGTGAATGGATGGGTGAGAATGGGACCCCATTTTGGGACCTCTCCATTGTTCATGGCCAATAGGGTGATGACATATAATTTTATTAATTGCAACTTAGCCCCTTAAATTCGGGAAATTGCACGAACACATAAAATGACACAAAAATTGTGTAGAAAATTATGTTTAGTAATTTTTATGGTGAGAGGGTGTTGTGCGTTAGGCGCGGGTTTAATTTTATGGCCATCGGGATTAATTAAGGATTAAAATAGGATTAGGCAAAGTTGGTATCTCCGATTTAAATAGAATTTAAAGTGTCCCGCGCTTTTAAATTAAATGGGGGCACTTGGGGTCAAAATCCGAAAATGACGCAAAGGTCAAAAATGGTGGGGGCTTGGAGTCAGTCTTGGACCCTTTAGTTGGTCCGGCTCAACGGGTTAAGTTATTATCTCAAAATTTAGGGTAACGACACAGGTGTCCGATACGGAATTAATTATGGGTTACGATTTCAGAAAACTGTGCAATTAATTTAGAGCACACAAAAACTGATTTTAAGTGACGAAAAGTCCAGTGCCTAATTTGGCGAGTCAAGTCAAAAGTACAATAGCCCGATGGAATTTATGGGCTGATATTGGGCTCCGATTAATTTGACAATGATAGGGCGCGCCAAGGGTCTTAATTAAATGAATTAAATACCAGATAAAATTTTCTCCACTCTAAACCTCGACATCTGCTAACAAAACCAATTTTTTCCAAATCCACCCTAACTATCTATAGAATAAATCGAGGGAGTTTACAACATCACATCATTTACTAAAACTTTAAAACATAATAAACACCTGCTGGTGAAGCTATCGCCTTGCCTCAGAGTTGCATAAAAGGGTTGTACGGGCTCCGGGTGCTTTGTACAAACTCCAAAAGTCATCAACGGGGTGCGTCGAGTACTGGACTGGTTGGGGAAGAAAGCTTCAGCTCCTCGCCACGTCGCTTGGGCTCGGGGAACCTGCTGCAACGAGGGTCAGTACTTTGAAAAGTACCGGTAAGGGCGAGCTAACCCAACTAACCAAATCTAGAGTTGTTTATATGAAGCATGCAAACTATTTATGGACTTTCTATCTTGCCTTAGTTCATTTTACATGCAAGCATTGAGTATGCACTTTACAGAAACAAATATGCCATCGTTAGGTAACTTTTACCTTCCCGTCTGAACTGTCTGCACAATACTTACCATGTCCTTCCCTGTCATAAAGACATCATTAGTTTGAGAAAATAATGCAAATATATATATATATAGTCATGGTATATCATTGTCACCGTAGACAATAGCTACAGTAAGACGGTGACCCTTGAAGCTCGGGTAGCAAGCCCCACTACAAGGCCCCCGTATTACCCGTGCTAGAATTGCTAGCATAGCTATCCGAGTTTCGCCCAAAACGAATCGGCCCCAGTACCCTGGACAGCGTTCGCAGGAACTAAACCTTGTGCACAAGTTATACGACGGAACCATGCATTGACATTAAGTTAATAAGTAAAGCATTCCAAGCCAAGGAATATACATATCTACTTTAGCATAGAGCATTTTGCATAGTCTACTTTTCCAAGTAATTGCATTTAAATTATTTACATAATATATCTGTACAGTTATATAGAATGAGTTCTAGCTACCACTGAAACATGAATATATGTAAATGCACAATGGACAAGCACGCATCAATGTGATCGATGAGAATTCTAGACAACGAGCATTATAAGTATTTCAAGTCTAACTCTTCTTTCATTTGACTTAATTTATTTTATATTTTGGTATAAGTGGAGTGGGATGCACGGGTGAGTCAATTTATTAAGAGTGAATACTTAGAAGAAGGGCACTAATCGAAGTAAAGTCACTCACAGTTTGTGAACTAGGAGAGAAAATGGGAGATCTTTAAGACTCCGCTTGCGCGTCGCCTACCCGATCACCTGTACGCACCAACAGATGATCAATATCTCCTGCTTCGGTCTCCAAAGGTTCGATACAAAATGCGAAATCCTAAGAACGAAGGCAATGAAATCCATCAAAACCGTTCAAGAAAACGAAAGTCATAAAACCAACAAGAAAGCAACCAAGCGGCATCAAAAACGGGCAAGGAAACCAACGCAACGGAAAGGCCCCTCTCGACTCTGCCGCCGAGTCCTTCCTTGTGGCATGATCCATTGAATATGGGACCTGATTTCAAAGAAATCAATCCATAATGAGGAAAGGATCTTGATTCAATCTGTCCTGATCGAACGATACCAAGTATTTTTTAGCCGCGCTCCCCGAATAGGGGGAATGGGACACTACATCATAACCATCTAATAGAAAGTTTCGTCCTCGAAACTTAGGAATAGAGCCTACCCCTAAGGAATAATGAGAAAAACTGTTTTCTTATGTTAGATTCGAATTCCCAGGTCGAATTTTCGACTGAGTGGTTTCGCCAAAGAACGCACACCAGCGAGACTGCCCAATTTTGTAACTGCTTTTCTTTTCGATCCAAAATTTGAACGGGCTCTTCGACGTACAATAAGTCTGCCTGCAGATCCAGCTGATCGAAGTCTACCATATGGTTCGGTCATGCACGTACTTTTTAAGCTGAGACACATAAAAAATATCATACACTTCTGATAGGGCTGGTGGCAATACAATTTGATAAGCAACTGAAGAGACTCGCCTGTGAATTTTGAATGGGCTAAAAAATCTCGGACTTAACTTCCATTTTCCTCCAAATCTCGTAACTCCACGCATGGGCGAGACCTTTAAAAACATATAGTCACCCTCTTGGAACTCAAGGGGGCGACAACGAATATTGGCATAGCTCTTCTGCCGGCTCTGTGCTACCTTTAATCGCTCTCGGATCAATCAAACCTTTTAGACTACTTGTTCAATCAGTTCTGGTCCAATAATTTGCTGCTCTCCAACTTTATCCCAGCAGATCGATGACCTACACTTTCGCCCATACAGAGCCATTTGGATGCTGGACTGATAACTGTTATTGTATGAAAATTCGGCCAACGATATGTAGATATCCCAACTTGACTTCGAATCAATTACACAGAGGCGCAGCATGTCTTCTAGTACCAGATTCACCCGTTCTGTTTGGCCATCTGTTTGAGGATGGTAGGCTGAGCTGAACTTTAACTTGGTCTCCATCGCTGACCGAAGGCTCTCCCAGAAACATAATATAAATCATATGTCCCGATCTGATACTATGGAAACTGGCACTCCGTGCAACCGGCCTATCTCATCAAGGTAGGTCTGGATGAGTCAATCGGTGTTCCAAGTACTTTTGATGGAAATAAAATGTGCAGACTTGGTTAACCGATCGACGATGACCAAGATTGTGTCGTTCCCCCATCATCCTTGGCAGGCCAACAATGAAGTCCATAGTTATGTGCTCCCACTTTCATTCCAGGATAGCAAGATTCTGCATTTCTTCGCCCGTCCTCTGATGATCTGCTTTTACCCTCTGACAGGTTATGCATTGCGATACGAAGAGCGCCACATCTTTCTTCATGTCGTGCCACCAGAAGATAGTGCGAAGGTCTCTATACATTTTTGTGCTCCCAGGATGGATCATATAGGCTGCGTAGTAAGCTTCCACAAGGATCTCCTTTTTGAGTTCTGAGTCATTGGGGATACATAGCCATCCCTTCACTCGCATCACTCCATTCTCATCCACTGCAAAGTTTATCTCTCTCCCTGCTAGAATCTTCTCGAGCATTTTTCTTAGGAATGGGTTGTCCCTCTAAGTAGATGTGACCCTTTCTATCAGGTTGGGTACAAATCGTATCTAAGAAACCCGCACACCGTGATACCGGATTCAGAGTTCGATGCCCATCTCTTCTAAGTCCCTTTGTAACCTGCTATCAATAGACAGTGATCCCGCAAAGACCTGACTCAACGCATCCGCTACCACATTTTCCTTGTCAGGTGTGTAGTCTATTGTCATAATCCTTAATTAATTCTAGCTAATGCCATTGTCATAGGTTCAGATCCGCTTGGGTGAATAAGTACTTCAAACTTTTATTATCAGTATAAATTTGACAAGCTACTCCATAAAGGTAGTGTCGCCACAATTTTAGCCCAAACACAATTGTCGCTAGTTCTAGATCATGCGTAGGATAATTCTTGTACTTTTTCAGCTGTCTGGATGCATAGGCTATCACCTTATCCTATTGCATAAGTATACACCCTAAGCCATGCCCTGACGCATCGCTGAAGATTTGGAATCCCGAGGTCTCGTCTGGTAGTGCAAGTAATGGGGCAGAGGTGGGGCGATGCTTTAACTCTTCAAACGAGGCTTCACATTCGGCGGACCACTCAAGCGCGACTCCCTTTTGTGTGAGGCGAGTCAGAGGTGATGCTAGTTTGGAAAAATTCTTTATGAACCGTCTCTAGTAGCCCACTAGCCCGAGGAAGCTTTGAATCTCACTGATGGATACAGGTCACTTTCACTCGACGATGGCCTCAACTTTCTTTGGATCGACTGAAATACCTCCCACAAAAATGATATGCGCGAGAAAAGATACACTGCTCAGCCAGAATTCGTACTTACTCAGTTTCGCATATAGCTTGTGTAGCGCCCTGCTCCGCATCGACGCTACGTACAAAGTGATATCGCCTTGCTTGCTCGAACGGAAGTCTTCTCGGAGAGTTCCCGACCGATCGATCAAAGTGAGTGGGCAGAACTTCATTCTCTGATTCTTGTATGACTTAATAATGAATCTAAGTTTTTGAATGCTTGTTTGCTTAAGAAGAATATTTTCGTAAGAGAATGATAGAACCGACTCAGTATGCTAATAAGAGAACTCACATAGCTTGTCATCGAAACGAATCTGCTGTCTAACTAAGAGAATATGAATGCTTGTCAGAATAAGATAGAACCATTGCTATGCTAAAGAGAATAAGAAATATTGCATGCTTAGAAACACCGACACAGCTATTGAACGAACCTTTGCTATGTTAAGAAAGATAAGTAAATGAATAATTCGAATATGTCTCTTTGAATATGCTAAGAATGAGATAGTTTTTGCATACTAAGATATGAATCAATCGTGCTTGCCATTATATGTTTCGTTTGTCTGTCTGCTATATTGATCTGCTAAGAAAATGTGTGAGTGCTGTGACTAATAGTACGCCCTGAGGATACGGCTCGCAAGGGTCTAGTGGGGTGTGCTATTAGTAATGTGATAAGATGTGCTTCGTTTCGATAAGATGTGTTTTGCTAAGACCGCATATGTTTAGCTTGATCATTGTTTTGCTTGAACTAAGTGTTTTTGTCATTGCATTGGTCTCGGACAACTTGTGCACAAGGTCTTGTCTCTCGAACGGTTCCTGGGGCACTGGGAACCGCTCGGTCCGGAAGAGATTTTTGGATTGCCCTAAGGTATACGGCTCGAAAGGGGGTCTAATGGGGCGATATGTCTATTAGTGTTGTGCAGAACCCATGATGTCACAGCTGCTTGCACTCGGGTGTGTTGGTGAAGAGCTGAACCTTGAGTCACAGCTGCCGACACCCGCGCGTGCTAGTGAAGAGCTGAACCTTGGGCAACTGCTACTAATCATGGGGCAACCCATGGACCGTCATATAGATAGGGCGCATGCTAGGTTTACCTTCTTGCATACCTATCATTTGTGACACCAGTGTTTTGATACATAAGTTATGAATATGCAAATGTGGCTAACTTGTGTGTCTGCTGCAGGGATAACCGTTCGGCTATGGGGTAAGAAATATAAGTTTATGCTTAAGTCTGCTCGTTCATTTTGTCTGCATCGTAGAGATTATATAATAGAGCTTCATGCATTGCATCGGTCAGACAATGACTATTAGTGCAGAGCTGAACCTCGGTCACAGCTGCTAATAGAATCAGAATGTGAGTCATTGGATAGCTGGATTACCGCTGCCAATCCTGAGTTTCTCGGGGACCAAAATCATATAGATGTATCTGCTTTTGTGCTAATAAATATATGATATGTTTGCCTCGATTCAATATGTTCAGTCTGCTAGATAAGCTTTGCCCCGAGAGTTAGTTTTGTGTTGCACAATATATGCTGCGCACTACACGATACCGCACTGTCCCAATTCGTATGCTTATAGTTTGAATGTGCAAAACTGTTTCAAAGTTATGTTTTCAAAAAGATGTAATCTGACTAATAATTCTGAACTACATGAAATAAACTTAGGTAAAAGTAGCAAGATCACTAGTAATACAATATTTTGCCACATGATTACTTAGTGTGGGTCTCAGGGGGTGTAGCTTCTGTTCAGTTGTTTTATCTCACCAGTACTTGTATAAAGTGCTGACCCACCAACAGTTTGCTTGTTCTCAGGTGCTCGTTCGTTCGGGAAGCGATAGCCGTGCCTCATCCCAAGGAACCGGAAATCTGGAGTCGATGCCTAGAGCCGTATCGAGTTTGAGCTGCTTTCAGATAGAGGGACATAATGTATGGAACAGTATCATTGTAATCGAGAGAAGAGTGCTTGAGCGATTTGTAACCTCGGCCATGCGCCGCTTGTAACACTTCTGAATATCAATAAAAGAGCTTGTTTATCATGTGCCATTGTGTTCTTTACTTTTCTGCAATATGTATGCCGCTGCTTCAGTATCGAATAGCTTACTTGCCCTTGTTCAAAGCTTTGGCCTTGTGCAAGCGCACTATAGGCTTGCACGGCATCACGTCCCGATGAGAACGATTGTCCCGCGGGAGAGCTGCAACGTGGTGATTCACGTTCAGCGGGGACAATTGGGCTTGCGAGAGATTGGGGCGTGACAGCTTGTTGTCCCGAAGAGTCTGTAGCATGGCCCGCAGGTGCTCTGCATGATCCTCTCTATTCTTCGAGTACACCAAGATGTCATCAATGAATATTACTGCAAATTTATTGAGATACGACCGGAATACACGGTTCATTAAGTCCATAAAGGCGGCAAGGGCATTGGTCAATCCGAACGGTATTACAAAAAACTCATAGTGGCTGTAGCGAGTGCGAAAGGCTGACTTTGGCACATCGTCCGGCTTAATCTTGAGCTGATGGTAACCCGAGCAAAAATTAATTTTTAAGAACACCGTTGCAGCTTGTAACTGATCAAAGAGATCATCAATCCTGAGAAGAGAGTACTTATTTCGGACAGTAGCTTTATTCAATTTTCGATAATCGATGTAGAGCCGTAGTGAGCCATCCTTTTTCTTAATAAATAACGCAGGCACATCCCACGGAGATATGCTAGGACGAATATACCCACGATCTAGCAATTCTTGCAACTGAATCTTTAACTCCTTTAGTTCTGCCGGGGCCATTTGATACGAAGTCTTGGAAATTGGTCGGGTTTCTGGAAATGTGTCTATAGTGAACTCTATCTCTCGATCGGGCGGCATATCGGGCAACTCATCTGGAAACACATCAGGAAAATCTGCCACAACGGGAATGGACTCAACGTGTGCACAATCTTGGTGAGTGTCTCGAATGGATGCCAAGTACCCTTCATAGCCAGAGTGAATCATCCGTCGAGCAGACATTGCTGAGATCACCATGCAGGCATTCGATGCTTTCGACTGTGGACTGCACGCATAGCAAAATTTGATCTCGCCAGGTAGACAAAACATGACTTTCTTTTCCGCAAGCGCCGAGCCAATACATCCCTAGAATAAGATCATAGTCCCTTATGTCTAGAACTATCGTATCAAGTGACAATTTTCTTCCTTCGATGCAAATACAGCCATCTCGACAAACTGAATCGGCAGTCAAGTCCATGCTCCCTAGCAAAATTTGTTGATACAAAACTATGGGTGGCACCAAAATCAAATAGCACTTGTACAGGTACATTATTGAATAGTAACATACCTGACACTACGATGTTCGAGGCGAGCGCCTCGTCCCTCGTCAAGGCATAAATCCGGCCCCCAGTGTTCAGACGACGCTCTTGTTGCTGCACAGGCCGATTAGCTTGGGGTCCCTGAATAGAATTTTGCTGCTCTGCTCAGCACGGAGGGACTCGATTTGGACGATCAAGATAGTCTCGAGCATAATGGCCGAGCCGACCACAGTTGAAGCATCCCTGATTTCGACATTCGCTAGCCTGGTGCCCTGTACGGTTGTATTTTGTACAGCGCTGCCCCTGATTCCCCCCCGTTTGATTGCCCTGGTTACCGCCATTATTTGGACGATTATTAGCCTTATTTTCTTCTGTATTACTAGAGCGCTTGTGATAAGAATATTGTACAGCGCCGACAGTAGTGGAAGGATATTATGGTTCCAGGACAAGGGCATGATTAAGGACTTCCCTTATCATCTCGTACTGTAGAGCGACTACATACGCGTGAATGAAAGGTTGCAGATCACCTTCAAATCGTCTGGCTTGGCTTACTGCATTGGGCAGATATTAACTAGCAAACTTGGCCAACCGGTTGAATTCTGCGACATATTGCTTCACTATCATGCTCCCTTGTTGCAGACGCACAAAATCGTTCTCTTTTTGACGACGAATGGGTGGGGGGATAAACTCCTCTTCGAATACGCCATGGAAGGTGGACCAAGGGATCGTCTCACCATCATCGTCTGTGGAGAGAGATCTGCAATACATATCCCACCAATCGTGCGCATTCATACGAAGCTAGAGTTGGGCACTGGCGACTTGCTTGTCATCAGGTACTTCTAGGAGTTTAAAGTGATCCTCAAGCATGGCCAAACAATTTAGAACCATAACGGGATCCTCAGTGCCATGAAAGGACGTATTGTAAACCTTTTTGAAGTCGGCAAAGTCGAAGGCAGTCACATCCTTCTTCTTTGCGGTTTAGGGTACTTTGACTTCTTCTGTTGGTGGCTCCACCGGTGTCGCTATTGTCGTTGCAGAATAGTTGGAAGCCAAGGTCTGAACAATTTATTGCAGTGCGTCCACCTGCTTCTGCTGGACCTCAAATCGGGCTTCTAGATTTTTTTCGAACTTGTCCTGTCAGGCCTTATCCCTCTTTTGTTATGACTCTAGCATTTGCATCATTTGTTCAACTGGATCGACGGAGGGCGCATGTCGTTAGCTCTCAGAACTAGCCAAAGTACCAAAAGTACTTGCATCAACTTGCCCTGTTGCTTGGGTTTGAGCCATTCCTGCTCAAATAAGAAACTTATATCAGTCTCATAGAGTATTACGGACTCACTGTATAGAACATATCTTATTTTGCCCAAACGATTTCAAGAGTTCAACTCAGGAGGGACAGGGTCATCTTAAGAAAACTTTTCTAGCAATCTGTCATGCCCTAATCTCCCGCAGGCTAATCGGCCATCCTCGCTAGGCGAGAACCACCTCGACAGTGCTTCCGCGGGACGATCGCTTGACCCATCTGGGCCGCACGAGCGTGAAACACGCCCATGCAAGGTCGTAGTTTTTGGCTGGCGGTAAGATGTCTAAGCTACAGAGTCGCACAGATTATCCGAGTGCAGCAAAATTATAAACGTATAGGCGATTAGTAAAAATTTTACTGAGTCGACAATAGCGGAAGCATTAAATAACACAAGTTTAAGTAAAATAAACTCTTTATTGATATTGAACAAGTATTACAGGCGGTGTATAGCCGAGATTACAAGTCGCTCAAGCCTCTCTCTTTGAAATAGTAAAAGTGTGCCAAGTGGCTATATTTGTGGAATGATGTACAGGCGATGTTCCACTATAATATCTTGTATATGTCCTTCAGTTTCGGACGCAGTGCTCCAAGGCTTCAAAGTGAACTCCATGCCTTAGCACGCATAAAGGAGGCATCTGCACCGAACGAGGTTCTCCCGCACCCTGCAAGCAATCTGGTGGGTTATCAGTACATGCATGCACTGGTGGGAAGGCTACTCGCCCGCTCGACAAATCCAAACATGTAATATAGGTTTCGTGCACCAACTATTATGTTGTCTTAGGATCAATTTTTGCAAAGATTGAATAGCCTAACTCGTATGGTAGTGCGCCATATGATATAAGAGAAAATACGGTAAGACTTACCAACTTACCTTCCCTGTCCAAAGTAAACCAAGTTAATTCAAGCACGAGCATGTATAAACATTCAGGGGCAATAGCATATACAAATACTGTATTGTGAGCGAGATTACGCTTCGGTGCACGAGTTACACGAAATATCTGGTGTGTTGCATAAGATGTTGAAGTGTCCAGCTGATGTACAAGTATCTTATATCCATGATCGTTCAGGCATTTTCGATATTCTTGACCTGATGCAATGACTCGCACGCGAATAGCCGCTAAGCGATGATGACTTATCTATATGAATAATTATCGCTGGCTTAGCCATAAAGGACATAGTCATTGACGGGGAGCATATGCAGCGAAAGTATATGGTGCACTGTAAGCCATCCCACCAATTATGTGAGACTAAACGTTAAGTTCCATCCAGATCGGATCGGCCTCGGTGCCCCGGCGACCACTCGTGGAACTGAGATCCGAAGATCACCTTTTTCAAGTTGTCCGCAATATGCAGGTCAGGGTCTTTCCAAATCCATAACTTGACATGATAATCCATGATTCTTTGTTCTGAACCGAGCATTTGCTCCACGAGCTGTGATTCTTAATTTGCTTGACATAATTCTCGTTCAGATGTAAACTTGATGTGATTATTATTCAGTTATAAACTTGACATGATTCTAATTCAGTGTTAAACTTTGCCTTGATGCATACCCCTGGTTCGAGGACTGCCTTGGTGACCTAACGATCCCGGATACTTATAGGTTCAATTGCACAGAATGACTATATGATAGTCTTCTGGCTGACTCAATGCATACAAGATACGCGATAGTGTAGTTGACTGTAGCATAATCTCATTGTGGAGAGCATTGAGTTGAGGCAATATTACAAGTTAACATATAAGCAGACAAGCATTGCATTCATAAGAAAACTTAAGCATTCATGTTTGCTCAGGCCCGAAGGTAAGCAGAGGAGTGAAACAGTAAAGGGACTTACCGAGTAACATGAACTAGGGTCATGCATTATAGCAAGTAAAGCAGTGTACTATAGAGTATATATATATCGTTCTACTCGAGGCATAGCGGGGTCTAGTTGCACAAGGCAAAGGTAGCATGCGAGGGTCTGATCATAAGCAATATTTTATTTCCATATTCTAACACAAGCAATACAAGTTGGGATTATTCCCTTAGCTAGGTGTATTATATTCTTATTAGCATGCAGGGGGTGATTCACCTAGCGACTAGCATGAAACGTCCATATTTTAAGTGTGCTGGCTAAGCAAAGACAAGTTCACCGTAGCTATCCACCTTAGCAATGATTCGCCTCGGTTGAGCGATACTCCAAGCGAGCCTCTGAAAGCCTAAGTCGGAACTCCTAAAGAGACTAGTCTGGAAATCCTCTTGCCTCCAACGAGTATTCTTGCCGAGCAAAGTGGGTCGGGACGTTGCACTTTTACCGTTTAAATCGACAGTCCGCTTGAACGGAATGGGGTGTTACATCATACACCACTCAGAAAAGTCTCGTCCTCGAGACTTCCTGAGGGCAAGCCATACTATTGCATTATTAAATCTATCCCAAGCTTAACAATCGGTACCACTAGATTCATTGAAACATAATCTCCTACTCGATCCTTATGTCGTGTCGTGTGTATGCTGAGTCGGGCTCATTTGCACTTTAACGCGGGACATGTTGCTTAATGCAGGGTATATTTTAATCCATCGTGAATGATGACCTAGGGCTGAGGCAAACTTATATAAGTCGTTATACATGTCCAGGTGGATATCACTTGCACTAGCATAAGAGATCGGTATACCGTAAGTCTGGATCGTGCACATATTCGAAGTGCCCCTCAAACATATGTATGTCAACCAACTTAGCGATAGAAAAGTCTCAGCACTCAATTCAAGTATTTGTACTACCGTTAAGCATGATCTATTCGGTTTATCGACTAGCGTTCATTTGTTCAGGTCAAATACAGCACATGTTATCATTCCCAAGTCTAACCCTAAGTCTTGCTGCCCCAGTTCTATAGCTTGTTTCAAGCAATAAGCTAAAGTCGATAACATAGGTTTATTCGCTCGACACAGGGTCGTCTGCCTAATTACTATGTCAGCTCACAAGGTCATAGTTACAAGTTCAGGCATACAATTTATCGTACAAATTTGTCGTACGATGCTCGTCCCAATTCCTAGGGTCAAACCATTACTCATTTGCATGGGATAATCTATCCAAGCTCGTTTTACTCAGATTTCTAAACATCGAGCACAGATTTTCCTATACACAATTTCACATTCATTTGTATAGGGGTTCGAGTCCGTTTAGTAAAATCTATAATATTTAAGTTGTAGGACAAGCCTAGTGATTTGTATAGTCTAACACTCCAAACATGTTTTGATTGAATCTCTATCCATATCAGAGTGGCACAGCAAAAGTGTGGTAGGCCCATAACCCACAGGTCCCAGCATCGAAACCTGGCTCTTATACCAATATGTCATGCCCCGGTTTTGCTAAATCGATAATCGTCCCCCGGATATGATGCCGTGCATGCGTAGGGCATGCGTGCACGAGGGCTCGGCATAATGATATACTTTAGAATATATGTAACAGAGTACGCAAATAAGATAACACATATTTGAGGCATAGAAAAGTTTTCTTTTTATTGATAATGAATATCTGGTTACAGCTCTTGCCTAAAAGAGATAAGGATGCCACACGGGCTTACAACTTGGATACAAAATGAGATAGTCATTCCATACATCATATCCTTTACTAAAACTTCAAAACATAATAGACATATGCTGGCGAAGCTATCGTCTTACCTCGGAGCTGCATAAAAGGGTTGTACGGGGTCCAAGTGCTTTGTACAAACTCCAAAAGCCACAAACGGGGTGCGTCGAGTACTAGACTGGTTGGGGAAGAAAGCTTCAGCTCCTCGCCGAGTTGCTTGGGCTCGGAGAACCTGCTGCAACGAAGGTCAGTACTTTAAAAAGTACCGGTGAGGGCGAGCTAACCCAACTAACCAAATCCAGAGTTGTTTATATAAAGCATGCAAACTATTTATGGACTTTCTATCTTGCCTTAGTTTATTTTATATGCAAGCATTGAGTATGCACTTTACAGAAACAAATATGTCACCGTTATGTGACTTTTATCTTCCCGTCTGAACTTTCTGTACAATACTTACCATGTCCTTCCCTGCCATGAAGATATTATTAGTTTGAGCAAAAGATGCAGAAATATATATATATCGGGTCATGGCATATCATTGCCACCGTGGACAATATCTACAGTAAGACGGTGACCCTTGCAGCTCGGGTAGCAAGCCCCACTACAAGGCCCCCATATTATCCGTGCTAGAATTGCTAGCGTAGCTATCCGAGTTCTGCCAAGAACGACTCGGCCCCAGTATCCCGGGCACCATTCGCAGGAACTAAACCTTGTGCATAAGTTGTCCGAAGGAACCATGCATTGACCTAAGTTAATAAGTAAAGCATTCCAAGCCAAAGAATGTACATATCTACTTTAGCATAGAGCATTTGGCATAGTCTACTTGTCCAAGTGATTGTATTTCAATTATTTGCACAATACATCTATACAGTTATATAGAATGAGTTCTAGCTACCACTAAAATATGAATATATGTAAATGCATAACGGACAAGTACGCATCAATGTGATCATTGAGAATTCTAGGCGACAAGCATTATAAGTGTTTAAAGTCTAACTCTTCTTTTATTTGACTCAATTTATTCTATATTTTGGTATCGTTGGAGCAGGATGCACGGGTGAGTCAATTTATTAAGAGTGAAGACTTGGAAGAATGACGCTAATCGAAGTAAAGCCACTCACAAGTTGGTGAACTAGGAGATAAAAGGGGAGATCTTCAAGACTCTGCTTGCGTGTTGCCTACCCGATCACCTGCACGCACCAATAAATGATCAATATCTCCTACTTTGGTCTCCAAAGGTTCGATACGAAATACAAAATCCTAAGAACAAAGGCAATAAAATCCATCAAAACCGTTCAAGAAAATGCAAGTCATAAAACCAACAAGAAAGTAACCAAGCGACATCAAAAACGGGCAAGAAAACTAGCACAACGTAAAGGCCCCTCTCGACTCTGATGCTGAGTCCTTTCTTAAGGCACGATCCATTGAATATGGGACCTAATTTCGAAGAAACCAATCCATAACGAGGAAAAGATCTTGATTCAATATGTTCCGATCGAACGATACAAAGTATTTCTTAGCCGCGCTCCCCGAATAGGGGAAACGGGGCACTACAGAACCTTCTCTCCTTAATTATTTTCTCATGAGAGGCCCCAAGGGGTATATTGGATATTACATAGTAGCTTGAGGGAGGGGCTAAGGGGGCCGGCCTATTTAAAAGAGGGGGGAAATTCTCTCTCTCCTCTTTTTATTTCAAATCTAAATCTAGAATTTCCCTCAACCAAATTTTTTTATTCCTATATCATTTCCCTACCAAATTTCTTCTTATTTTCTTCCCAAATTACCATTGGAGACTAGTAAAGCAAGGATCTAGAAGGAGGAAGCAAAGATCTACAAAGAGGAGCAAGAATTTACAAGTTGAAGGCCAATTTCACCAATTTTGGAGGTTGTATTAGAAATTCATCTCCTAATAGATACAATTCAGTTTTCCCCTTTAATTAGGATCTAAATTTGAGATTTAACCATGAGAAATCACCCTACATGCATAGGCTACCCATAGGAATTGGAATTAGGTTCATAGGAGGTCTATGGAGAAAGTTATGGTGTATTTTGTGTTAATTTTGGGAGAATTTCGAGATTGACACATGTTGTGATTGTCAATTGATCAATTAGACCAAATTGACATATGTTTATTTGTTTGTTTGTTTGTTTGTTTGTGGCTTAGTGTCGTATCCATAATTGGATACGTGTAGACCGTATCCCAATAATTGGTGATACGTGTTGATTTGGGGGTTTTTTCCTCCGACACGAGACTTTGTGCATGTCACATTTTGACACGGACATGTAGATATGTATTTGACTCTTCATATTGTTTATAAATAGTATTTTAGAGTTATTTGTGTCCTTTGAGGTATGTATGGTTGTGTGGTAGACTCGTATCGCAAGTGTATCATAGATCTAGTGTGATACGGGTGCGATGCACTCCACGTGTTTATTGTATTACATTCCTAGATTTATATTGCATTGATTATAGCTATTGGTAATGTATATACTTCAACTCCTATATATATTGTAATAGGTATGTACTTATGTATGCATAGTTCCATATATGCATAGTTCCATATATGTATATATGTGATGTATGATATATTTATATATACTTGGGTAAGTACCTACATGTATATGTGTATGTTATATATATATATATATATATATATATATATATATATATATATATATATGTTATGTGCGAGGGAGAGTATGTGCAATATGGGTACTTTATATGTTTATGTATCTAGATATTGGAGAAGCATATATATATATATATATATATATATATATATATATATATATATATATATATATATATATATATATATATATATATATATATATATATATATATACATGTTCTAGTGTTGTGTGTGTTGAAGAGAGAGGGGCTCAGTCAGTGAGTAGTGTAGCAGCCATTCAGCATGTACTAGCAGCAAACAGCGACAGCAACATCAAATAGCGACAACAACAGCAAACAGCAACAGCGACAATAATAATAAATAGCGACAGCAACAGCAAACAGTGAGGCAGCAACAGCAGTTGCACGAACAACTGCACAGCATCAGCAAGGAGGTTCAGCACAGTTGCAGCAATAACATAGTTTCAGTTAGCTTGTTAGGTGTTTAAGTCAGTAGTTCAAGTATTGGTTAGCAGTTCATTTGGTTAGTAGCTAGTATATTGTTAGTAGTATCTAGTTTAGATTAGTATCTATTTATCTATATATCTTATGTGTATCCCTAAGTTATATATATATATATATATATATATATATATATATATATATATATATATATATATATATATATATATATATATATATATGTATGTATGTATGTATATATATATATATATATATATATATATATATATATATATATATATATATGTGTGTGTGTGTGTGTGTGTGTATATATATATGTATGTATGTATGTATGTATGTATGTATGTATGTATGTATTAGTTTGTATTGATAGTTAATATAGCATGGTAGTTTGTATTTAAATTCATATTAGTAAATACTAATAGTTGGTATAAGTTCACACTAGAAGTTTATATTAGATTGATATATACCTATTAGTATATAGTTAGATTGGGTAACTAATATATACTAGAGTGACATTACCTTGAGGTACTAAGGTAAAGGTCGAGGTATTGAGGATACTCAAGGTATTTGAGTTGGGTATCAAGATGAGTGTTTAGTGGTGCGATACCGAGTTGGTTCAAAGCCAAGGTATCTATTTGGTATTTATAATTAGGATTAGTATATTTAATATTAATTGAATATATATATATAATATTTTATATCTTTTGTTTGTGTATCTTGCGATACGGTATCTTAGTATCCTAAGTTTAGCTTGTATGGCCTAGATTATTAGTGTATGGACCCAATATCATAGGGATAGACTCATGCAACCTAGAAATAGGTAGTTTGACCAAGTTTGACCGATTTAACTCAGAGTTGACCTAGTTTGACTATTTTGACTTAAAAATGACTCTTTGACCTAGTTGTTGACCAATTTAACTTATTTTTATTCTAAAATCTTGTATTGATATTATATTCCATATCTAGATCTAGGTCTTCGAGGTACCGTACCAGACATCTGTGATACTGTGCACCAGGTTTCAGGCGAGTACATTCTCTGATAATTTCTCGTTTATGATATCCTCTATGTTTATTGTATCTAATGTTGATATCCTTAATTTTTTGACACGATGGTTATACGGATTATATATCTGGATCTCGTCATGAGATATTATTCCTTGGTATTTACGGTGTATCTTATGCAAGTATTGTTTCATTGTTCTTCTTGTATATGTACAGACATTGGTTCATGAGGAAAGTAGTACCCTTCTTGTGGAAACCCGTGTCATGATGTACCAGGTTGGATCCACCATACCAATTGGGGGTAAAAAGTATTTTAGTGTATATATGTGATCATACCCTCCTTGTGCATATCTTGTTTCTTGTGAGTGTTGGTCATACACCGTACGTAAGACTAGCCAGGCCCTTATCCTTGTGCAAGTTTCCAAGCCGATCACATGTTAAAGCTAGTACTCACTCACTTAGTCATTAGTATTCTTGTTCATTGCCATATTATTTATTATTGTATTTATTTTTAGTATTTCCTTTATTGTATATCTCTTATATCTATTATTATATCTTGTATATTCACATTTATTTACTATTACATAGTTTATATCATTGATTAGAACTGCTGTTAGAGATGTACTCTGCTCCTTTCCTGACTGGATATATTTTTTCCAGATAACACCGAGGAGCGGTACCCTACTCATTACGGGCCTCGGGATGTTGTGGGCTTAGAGCCAGAGACCATGTCTCAGGAGGGACTCATCCCGACTGAGACATATAACTCAAAACTTGTAACTTCTTAGTTATTCTCTTATACTGGATTTGTCTCCAGCTTACTGTTTAGTATTTTCTCAGACTCATTGATGTTATTATTTTGACTCATGAGTTGTATTGTGACTATTCTATTCTTTTATCATATTCGTGCTATTCTCTATCTTAGATCTGTGATTGAGTATATTAATATTATTGGTGTCTTATTATATTGCTAGATAGATTACCCAAACAGCGTTCTACCACCGATTCTATGGCGTAGGCTGGGCGTTGTTCCCGACTTGCATCCCTACACCGGGTGCGGGTCGTGACAGGTATGATGGTGGATAAGTATGCGGCGGAGTATTACAGATTATGTCACTTTGTGGAGGGGCAGAACCTATCACTACCATATTTCTAGAATAGGGGCTTTATTGTCATTTACCATATTTATTTTATTATGTTAATAGATTGCATGATATGTAATATACATATTATATAGTGTTCATTAATGCATGGGTTAGTGGACTAGACCTAAAAACCTACTAGACAACTCCCTAATCTTTTATTTAGCATTTAGTTTAAACCCTCACATGTATTACTAAACTCCCTTGACCAAATATAGGATTATGGATTAAATTAGTATTATTCGGGATTAATTATTGGGGTTATAATTCACTACCGTAATTTTTATTCAATTATTGTACTTTACCGTTGTTTAAATATCTAGAGTACTATACTAGTTTCTGTCATCCAACAAATTTTACACCCTTGTCCTAGACGTGCCAGTCTTCCATTCTGACCTTTGTGTAACTCATAAATACCCTCTCTTGTCCTTTATTTTAATCGCATAATATTCGTTACAAACATTTATTTTTTAAATCCAAATAAATCCAATTTTGCATTCTTGTTCGTTCCAATCAAAATTGGAGACACAATCTCAACACATTTTGTGCAATCCAAATTATGACAATAATCTATTCTGAGTCTACTACGTCCATGACACTTGTGTCCCATCCAATTTTAATCCTATGCACTTTCAATTAATTTAAGAACACCATTTACACTAATTTTAATTAAATTGGTGTAAGGACCCAACCTAACCCAAAACTAGACCAACACCAATCCAAACCCCCACTTACACTCTCAAGGTTTATACTAAACACCACACACCATTTTAATCTACTACATCATACCAAATATGGTATTTTTTCTCATCCAATCCCAAATCCCATTTTTTGTGCAATTTTCCAATTGTTAGGGGCTTTTGTGCAAAAAGATAATGAGGTGTCCACCTCCCATTGGGGCCAAGCCATGAAGAACCCCCCCCATTGTTGACCGGTCCTCTACATAGATTTTCCTTCCATTTTGAGTGTACTACCCACTAACTTTTTCCCGACTTCATATACACCCTCCATTCAAAACCTAGCATATCCTAGCTACCTATTTCTTCATGAAGAACCTTTTTCCCCCATCCCTAGGAAATCTTGTGGCCGGCCCTAATCCCAATGCCATCCCCCTCTCTCTCTCTCCTACATAAATACTTTTCCTTGTCTCTCTATTTTCTCCATCAACAGCCAACATTACCACAAAACTGAACCCTAAACCACCTTCTTCATCTTCTTCCCAAGCACAACAATCGGCCATCTCTGATCATCACCTCCGAGCAGCCACAGCCACCACAGTCACCTCTCTCCTTATTACCTCCTTTTTTATCTTCTTCCTCGACTTCTCTTCTCCGACCATCACCACCGCCTCTCGGTCATCACCATCATCCTTCCCGATCACCACCCCGCAATAGCCAGTCACCCCTCCTCCAAGCAACGACCACCAACAACCGACCACTCTCCTATCTTCTTCCCCGATTTCCTCTTCCACCCACGACCGACCACCTTCACCATAGCCTCTCCATCATCATCTCGGCCATCGTTATCATCTTCGACCATACCCTGATCACCACCAGCAACCAGTCACCACCGCTTCCATCATAATCACCATCATCCCTCCCGACAACAATCACCATAGCGACGATCACCGCAGCCACGACCACTATCACCTTCAACTAACCATACCCCGGCCATCACCACCAGTCGCCACTATCAGCCTCTCTACCACCATCACCTATTAATTCTGCCAGCTGTTGCTACTACTGCTACTGTTGCTACTGTTGGTCGGAGCACTACCCTCCACCCACTAGAGACCGACCTCCACGGGCCGTAGACGAGCATCACCCCCTTCTTGGTTACGAGCACACCTAGGTTTGCACTTGTCCTCATTTTCCTTTATGTTGTGTTATTGCATGGACCTATGTGGATTCGTGAACCCTAGTACCTAGTGTATGTGTGCATGTATGGAAATAATAATTGGTGTTAGTAATTACTTCATAGAAATTAGGTTGTCAGTATGGTATATGATTTGGTAGACCCTAGGTGTTTAGACTTAAATGTCTTATATGCATATTAACCTACTATCTAGGGCATGTGTTTAGTGTTACACGAGATTTAGAGACGTAAACATATTTGGTAGTTAACTATCTTGTTGTGTGCAGTATTGGAGGACATGACGTACTCGTACATGGAGACCTAGATGGTTAACACTATCAAATTTGCGTTGGAAAATAACTTAGTACCTACTTGAACCTTAGTTGATCTTGCTTGTAATATTTGAGAATGTACGTTTAGAGGGACATGACACTTATGCATTTTAGATACGTGTATAATTATCAGATTGTATCTTAAATTGGTTCTTAAAGTATCATCTCAATACTTATTTATTTATGTTATTATAGGACTTTGTTCCATTGTTCCTTAGCTTAGCAGTAGAGATACCTTCAGTTCTTTAGTCCAGTTCCCTATAGAGCTTAATTCTATTAGGGTTCCTTGTTAGTATGATAATTAGTGAATTGTAATTAGGTCTGTGTCTTGGGTATCAGTATTGACTGTTGGGAGTGTGGCTTATGAGTCTATAAGTGGTTATTGGTTGGACATGTGAGCAATAGGCATCAATCTAGAGATAATCCATAGCGTAGTATCTTGTAGCAATGGTTTTATGATAGGTGTCATTATAGATAGTATAGGTAATATAGGTAGAAGGGGGAATAGAGAGTATCAGTGGTGGCTCCATGAGTTAGTATCAGAATCAGCGTGCATGCTCTGGATAGTCATGAATTCAGGTAGTTGGGTGAGCCATGTAACATTGAAGTATCAGGAAATTGGGTTGGAAATCAATGGAGCAGGATATTCAATTGGGTGGTTGATACTTGGGTGTATCAAGAGTAAAGAAATATATATATATATATATATATATATATATATATATATATATATATATATATATATATATATATATATATATATATACACACACACACATCAAGGGTATTAATGAGTTGCCATAGTAGAATAGTACCCATAAGTATATAGAGAGAGTGTGTGGGAATAAGAATGCATTATGCTAAAGTAGTAGGACTTGTGTTACAGATTGATGTGAGTAGATAGGAGTGTACTATTATATGACTAGTGATGGGTATATCACATGAAATTGAGGCTAGTAATGTGTTGGAAGCAATAGGTGGAAGAAGTGTCGAGAAATTGTGTACAGAATGCATAGTAGGTGATGAGTGTCAGTATGAAAGTTCAGAAGTATCAGAAAGTGGAAGCTTGAGTGTTAATAGTATGTCATAGGTTGAGAAATATCAAGATTAGTCATGGAAGATATGTGGTGTATCACTGATTTGTGTATCCATCTGTAAAAGGTTTGAGGAGAGATACACATACATTAATAGAGATATGGAACCCTATGCCTGCCTTTGAGAGTAAAGTAAAACATGTGTATTATCGAAGTTAATAACTAGTTCAAGTGATCATGAGTTCTAGTGAGTATGATGAGGCAATCTAATGACGAAGCTAGTGTCCTAGAAAATTAAGGGCATATATTGTAAACTAGTATTACTATATCAAGAGTGCTAGTGTTTCTATATCAGGGATTAATTGAGTAATGTGCTAGTAATAGTAAGCACCTTTTGAGATAATTGGATTGGTGTATCAATTAATGGATAGAAAAGCATTTGGCAATAATAGTATAAATGATCCAAGCAGTAGAGGAGAGAGACAATATATATAAGAGTAAGTTTAGTAGGTATTATCATGCTCCAATCTCCCGCAAGCCCAATAGTCCCCGCTGAACGTGAATCACCATGTTGCAGCTCTCCCGCAGGACAATCGTTCTCATCGGGACGTGATACCGTGCAAGCTTAAAGTGCGCTTGCACAAGGCCAAAGCTTGATATAAGGACAAGTAAGCTATTCAATACTGAAGCAGCGGTACACATATTGCAGAAAAGTAAAGAACACAATGGCACAAGAAAATAGGCTCTTTTATTGATAATCAAAAGTGTTACAAGTGGCTCAAGGCCGAGGTTACAATTCGCTCAAGCACTCTATCTCTCGAATACAATAACGTCGTTCCATACATTATGTCCCTCTATACAAAACTAACTCAAAGCAGGCACAATCTCGATGTTGCTCAAGGCATCGACTCCAGATTTCCGGTTCCTTGGGATGAGGCACGGCTATCGCTTCCTCGGACGAATAAGTACCTGAGAACAAGCAAACTGTTGGTGGGTCAGCACTTTATACAAGTACTGGTGAGATAAAATAACTGAACAGAAGCTACACCCCCTGAAACCCACACTAAGTAATCATGTGGCAAAATATTGCATTACTAGTGATCTTACTACTTTTACCTAAGTTCATTTTATGCAGCTCAGAACTATAGTCAAATTACATCTTTTGAAAACATAACTTTGAAACAGTTTTGCATATTCAAACTATAAGCATACGATTGGGACAGTGCTCTATCGTACAGTGCACAGCATGTATTGTGCATCAAATCTAACTCTAAGGCAAAGCTTATCTAGCAGACTGATCATATCGAATCAAGGCAAACATATCAAGTGGACTATTATTTCTTTCATTAGCACACAAGCAGAAACATCTATATGATTTCGGTCCCCAAGAAACTCAGGATCGGTAGCGGTAATCCAGCTAACCAATGACTCACATTCTGATACTATTAGCAGCTGTGACCGAGGTTCAGCTCTGCACTAATAGTCATTGTCTGACTAATACAATGCATGAAGAACTAACAGATAATCTCTACAATGCAGACAAAATAAATAAACAGGCTTATATATAAACTTATATTTCTTATCCCATTGCCGAACGGTTATCCCTGCAGCAGACACACAAGTTAGCCACAATTTGCATATTCATAACTCACAGATAAATCTTTTGGTGTCATCAATCGATAGGTATGCAAGAAGCTAAACCTAGCATACGTCCTATCTATATGATGGTCCATGGGTTGCCCCATGATTAGCAGCGGTTGCCCAAGGTTCAGCTCTTCACTAGCACGTATGGGTGTCGGTAGCTGTGACTCATGGTTCAGCTCTTTACTAACACACCCGAGTACTAGCAGCTGTGATATCATGGATTCCATACAACACTAATAGACATATCGCCCCACTAGATCCTTGCGAGCCGTACACCTCAGGGCGATCCAAAAATCTCTTTCGGACCGAGCGGTTCCCAGTGCCCCAGGAATCGTTTGAGAGACAAGACCTTGTGCACAAGTTGTCCGAGACCAATGCAATAACATAAATACATAGTGCAAGCAAAACAATGATTAAGCAAAACATATGCGGTCTTAGCAAAATACATCTTATCAAACGAAGCATATCTTTCTCAGACGAAGCACACATTTCACATATCTAATAGCACAACCCACTAGACCCTTGCGAGCCGTATCCTCAGGGTGTACTATTAGTCACTGCACTCACACATTTTTTACTTAGCAATTCGATATAGCAAATAGACAAACAAAACATATAATGGCAAGCACGGTTGATTTCAAAACTAACATGCAATATTATCTCTTTTTCGCATATTCAAAGGGGCATATTCAAGCGATTTATTTACTTATCTTTCTTAGCATAGCAAAGGTTCGTTTGAGCTGTGTCGGTGTTTCTAGGCATACAATATTTCTTATCTCTCATTAGCATAGCAATGGTTCTATTTCATTTCTGACAAGCAATACATATTCTCTAGTTAGGCAGCAAATTCATTTCAATGACAAGCTATGTGAGTTCTATTATTAGTATACTGAGTCAGTTATATCATTCTTCTTATGAAACAAATCTTCTTAAGCAAACAAGCATTCAAAAACTCAGATTCATTATTAAGTCGTACAAGAATCAGATAATGCAGTTCTGCCCACTCATTTTAATCAATCGGTCGGGAACTCTTCGAGAAGACTTCTGTTCGAGCAAGCAAGGCGATATCACTTGTACATGGTGCCTACTGTAAACCCCCTGATTTTTCAAGAATTTTTAAATTTGGATTTTTTACAATTTTCTGGAATTTTCTGGGATTTTTTTGCAATTAAAATCAGAGTTTTAAATATTAAATGATTTTTAATAGATAATAAATGATATTAAAATATTATAAAAATAATATTTTTGGTGTAAAATAAAAAACTGGACTTAGGGTAATTTTTCTGGAATTTATTGGACCCCGGACCTAATTTTTAAACAACTAAAAACTATTTATTTAATTATTTATTTATTTATTTATTTAAATTATTTATTTTAATAAATTAACCCAACAGCCTGGCCCAAACCGACCCAACAGTCAGGCCCAGCCCGCTCGCCCTATCGGGTCGGGTCGGGTCTGCCCGCACCCGACCCGCCGCCCGAACTCGCACCCCCACGACCCGTTCCCCTTCTCCCCTCTTCCCCGCGTCTCCCGGCGGAGCCGCCACCTCCGGCCACGTGGCGCTCCGCCCGGCCACCTCGCCGCTCCGCCCGGCCACCTCGCCCACGTCGTCGCCTCCCTCGGCCCCTCGCCTCTCCCTCTCTCCTATTTAAACCCTTGCGTCCCCCTCAGGCCACCAGACCCCTCCGCCTCCGCCCACCGCTGCGTCGCTGACTGATCTCCCCTCCGCCTCAGCACCCAGCCACCGCCTCCGCCCGTACAGCCTCCTCCCTCTTCCCTCCACCGCCTCCTCCTTCTTCCCCAGCTCCGGCCTCCCCCCCCCCGCCCCGCGAGCAGCAGCAGCCAACGGCAGCGCCGCCTCCGCGCCACCAGCACCTGTGCACCGCCGCGTGCCTCGCCGCCCTAGCCCCGGCCAGCCGCTCCCCGCCTCAGCGCCGCCGAAGCTCGGCCAGCAAACCCTAACCCTAATTCCTCTGTGAACAGGACACGTGTCGGACACGTGTCGGACACGAAAAATTTGGGTTTTACG
Source organism: Iris macrosiphon (assembly GCA_036927795.1). Taxonomy (NCBI): domain Eukaryota; kingdom Viridiplantae; phylum Streptophyta; class Magnoliopsida; order Asparagales; family Iridaceae; genus Iris; species Iris macrosiphon. The sequence continues at coordinate 68,823,962 of JAYESA010000018.1, read as the reverse complement.
GACCCTGTTCAGGTACGCATATCTTTCTGCTCGTAACCCCGTTTTTGATTCCGTCCTTTGCATCGCGAAGCCTGTGTGACCCTCTCGGTGCCCGCGCAACCCGCTCGGGGCATCGCGTCCTGTGGCGATCGCGAACCGCGATCCAAAAACAGGAAAAATAACGCCCCGATCTACCCCGAAACTGGGTACGCCCCGCCAAACGGGACGACTTGGTCGTGTGCGGTCTTCACAGATACGTGAGCGTCGTTGATACGGACGTGTGGGATTTCGCAGAAGTCGATTCGGGTGTCCGTGCACACTGGAATCAGTGCGTATCCGCGGACGCCCCGTATCTGACTTTTCTGAATCGTGCCCTAACTTTGTGTACACACGTCAGATTGAAACGAAACTTGCGCCATCGGTCTCGTAGCGATACGCTGGTCCTGTGACCCAAGTTTGGTTCGATTCTGAGAACGTTGACAAAATTGTGTGTCGTAGGCGATTTTGTGATCGGCTCATCGGAATCCAATTCTGGAAGTTCCGTTGGGTTCATATCATTGTTTCTGACCTGTTGACACTAAGTTTGGTGAATTTGGAGACCTTTGACCCTGACATGTTTTTTGGTGCAAAGCGGGCCCACATGTGGACCCCGTTTTGACCCAAAATTGCCATTTTTGCCCTTGCCTTCAAATTGGACTCAAGGACAGGCGTTTCTAGCTGATTGATATTTTTTGGATCTGATGGTGATGTTTATTTCAGCAACCGGAGTACCGCCTGCAATCCCAGCTGAAGTCAGAGCAGCAATTGGAACCAGAACCACAGGCAAGTGTACCTTGCCAAACCCTGCAGCTTGCTACTTATTTTTCTTGACTTATTTATGCTTCAGTGGGCAAGTAGAGCTTGTCAACTCGTAGTGATTCTTGTCATAGTATTTTACTTGATTTTTTGTAGATTCATGTGTAAACTTGTTTTAACTGCTTAACCTAGGAAACGTGTGACGTACTTAGTGTCCGATCATAGTCGGGTGCCAACCTCGTACGCGATGTTGGGTACGTCATTTAGAGATGGACATTCGATACCCTTACTTTTGGTACTTGTCCTATCAAGTACATCAGAACCCAGGACACTTGACACTATTCATGAGACAGAATCCTCTTGAGATATTCACGGTGATTCTGTATAGGATACAGATTTATAACATGGATAGTTTATTCCTAGACATTATATGACTGCTGCATTAGTTATGATCTTGCGTGTCATGGACATGAGACGTGTGATTACATTGGGTGGGGAGAGACACATATGCTATAGGCTGTTTCATATATATATCTACTACTATTGTGAGGTCGTAGACTCTCCAGCAGAGCTAGACCCTTTACGTGTTATTACTGCTACCCGGCTCCCCGACACAGAGCTTGTAGCGGTTTCAGCCTGAGTTCTAGTGATGCTCTTAACTTGTATTTATCACTTAGCTGGTTATATAGTTTATCCTGCTATTTTCATTTTATTTCTGTACTGCTTATATTTTGGCTTGTATTATCTGTACCTTGTTATGTCCCCTGAGGACCTGGAATGGACTATGTCCCCAGGTATAGTCGAATAGATCCATCCAGAGATACACCGTACAGGAGCACTCCTTGGAGCAGAACCAGGAACCGAGGACGAGATAGTGGTCGAAGACTTCTCCTGAGTACCGGTTCTACATACTCAGTATTTCTATTTTTCAGTTGATTATTTCCTGTCTATTTGCATTTGTTGTACCAGACATATTCTCGGATTGTTTCCCGAGATACTTATTTAAGATTTGCTTATTTATTCTATTGCATTATTCTGGCTTTGCTCTGTGTTTATATTCTGTGGATGAGATTAGGAATACCTGGGACTTGTAATATTTGCTCTATTTACTGTTAGACTACAGCTTAAGCATGCCCTGATGGATCCATTAAATTGGATTGTCCATCGGTGCGTGCTGCTGGCCATTGCCACGTGTCCAGTCCTTCGATATTTTGGGACTGGGGCGTGACACCTACGCAGAGCGGGGCACTACATACTTACCCACCAACAAAGTATTTCATCCTCAAAACTCAAAGAGAAACTCACGAAAACACAAAGTATTTCATCCTCAAAGGCGATATCACTTGTACATAGCACCTACGTGGAGCGGGGCACTACAGGTATAGTACATTACTAATTTTGAGTATAGAGGTTGTATGTATCAGGGAATAGTACGAGGGGTATAAGGATACCAGTGAGATATTATGGTATTGTAATGGCTAGAAGGAAATTGTGTATGTATTATGATACTAATGTATAGGTAAGAAACTTAGGATGATTAACAAATGTTAGAGAATGAGTTACAACAAATATCAGATAGAAAGAGATACGCTAGTAACAAGAGTCTGAGTACCTCAAGTATTATGAAAGTTTAGGCACAAGCATTTTAATAACTAATATAATAATATAGAGGAGAGACATAAGTAACTTGGTATGAGGATGTCATCTAAATTGCATATGAGAGCTGGTGCCTTGTCTAGACAGTAACAAGATTTGAATAAGGCATCCTATTAGGGATATTTAAGTTGGACAAGGGTGTGCTAATAAAACACATGATTAAAAAAGTATACAAGTATTTCTTGCAAGAAAATAGTTGAAAATTTTTAGTAATTACAAGAATTGAAATAGATAAAGGAGGCAGTGTCTTAGCAGTATTTTGTATAGTATCCTAGGTAGCGAGTGCCAGTAAGTTAAGCATATACATGACCTAGAATTATAGTATACCATGAGTATTTGGTAATCCTCAGTATTAAAAATATCTTGACTAGGTTGATGATTAATAGTGTGTGATGGAATAGGCCACAGATGGCATAGCAAGTTATCCGGTACCAGTAGAGGGAGACACCCTAATAGGACAGAGACTGATTTCATGATAATGAGAGACTATATCCAAGTATGATTTCTCTTTCAGTAGAATGGCAGGATTGTATGTTATATGATAGGACTATTTAGACTATGATTGATAGGGGTTTGACCATAGTAAAAATTTATATGAATAGGTTGTGACTGGCCTAAAAGAGAGGGGTGAGAGTTTTAATTTTGAGGACAAAATTCTTCTAAGGGGGTAGACTTGTCACTACCGTATTTTCTAGGAAAGGGTATTTTAGTCATTTGGTTAAAATTAAATATTTTGCATGTTAAATATTTATTATATTATTTATTGTTAGCATGTTAGATTTATTTTTGGACTTGTGTTAGTGGACCTAACAAGTTTAGATTAGAACCTGTGTTTGATAATAAACGAAAGAAATAAGATGAGGTTTATACGAAACCCGCTCTTAGGTTTACAAACAAGAAGTACAATTAATCCTATACGAAGATGTCAAGTACAATTTTTAATCTGGGTAAATATTGCTATAGGAGTCTGATCTGTAGTCGATCACTTTGTCCCTTGGACCACATGATGCTGAAGAAGTGTCGTAGAAGACAGAAAACAGCTTCGAAGGTTGTAAAAGAGAGTGGATGCTCGATGCCAAAGTCGTCGATCACTACTCTTTGCCTGAGCTCTGGATTCTTCTCTCTCAAGGACTCTTTGACTTATTGTTTTGACCTCGGTTCTGACCTTGAGTTTTTTCGACCTCGGTCCTAACCTTCAGTTTTTTGACCTCTGTCCTGACCTTGAGTTTTTTGACCTCGACCTTTGTCAATAGAGGTCTCTATTTATAGAGTTTTAGTGACAGTAACCATCCAGTCGACGTAGAAGCCGAGCAGTGGAAAGTATGGCACTTTTTACGCGATGGTTACAATAACCGTTGCCCGCGTATAAATGATCTCCTGAATGAGTGTGTGACGCGTTTCCCATTAAGAGATAACGCGTATAACTGCTACGAAGATCACGGCATAAAAGCCACGTAGGTAGTTATCCCTCGCGTAGAAAAGGTTGGTGTAGAAGCCAATCACTGTCACTATAGCGTAAAAGCCAAAGAGTTATCGAACCGGCATAGAAGCCGAGTAGGCGTAGAAGTCGAGCAGGCATCGAAGCCGAGTGGGCATAGAAGCCGAGTGGACGTAGAAGCCGAGTGGGCGTAGAAGCCGAGTGGGCGTAGAAGATAGCTAATCCTCCTCCCTTGACTGAGGCTTTGAGCAAATTCTGGACCGAATAGCTTTAATACGCACCAATGCAAACGTAGCCTGAGTTGGCGTATTTCAAGGAGATAGCGTACAGCGTGCTCCTTAGCTGAAAATAGCCTCATGGCGTAACGTGCAAAAGTGATGATGTGGACGTTTTAGCCAAAATTATAGCTTTTGGAGATTTAATTAAATCTCTTGCATTAAATGCAGAGATCTGCCCGCATCCTGCGCATTAAATACGGAGGTGTGTCTCGAAGATCCGCCATCATTCTGCACATTAAATGCAGAGACGTGCCTCGAAGATCTGCCGCCATTCTGCGCATTAAATGCAGAGACGTGCCTCGAGCCCTGTACGAAGAGCAGCTTTTGACGTGGCAGCCTGTTTGTCTTCTGTGAAGCATAAACAGCTCACATCTGCCTGTGTAAAACTAGGCAGCGTATTCCCTTTGTATGCGTAAAAGCAGTTTACGCCGAGGAAATGTCACTAAACGACAGTTTGGGTCGCTGTGCCGCGCCATCATTACAACCGTCGTCTGGATAGTCGTGCAGTACTTTTTGTCAGGAGTCAGATATCAGGTTCACTGCATGATTTGACAGGTTCATTTCAAGGAATACGAAGCGTTCCTCGTACACTTCAATGCTGCATTAAAAGCGGATAGGTTTTACGCTATAAAGGCGATATAGCACCCTTTTTATGCTGAAGCAGCCTGAACATACTGTATTACGCGGATAGTCCTTGAGCTTATATTTTATGCGGTACTTAGCGAAAAAGATTTGTTGTACGCCGATGGCTCTGAAGTTATATTTTACGCCGCCCAGCACTAAAATATTGCGTATAGCTTTTCAGCGTATTTTTCATGCTTTTACAAGATCCCCTTCAAAGTTTTCAAATTCCTTGTAATTTGAAACGCTTTGAATGAAGCATGAAATGGTCAAGTCTGACTCGTTCTTCAAGGCTGATTTCTTAGCAGATTCTTGGGGATCTGTTGGAATTTGGTGTATTCTCTTTTGCCTATATAAAGGCTGAGGAGTTAACCTGTTCTTCCCATATTTCCTTTACCACACAGAGATGATCGCCGGAGTTCGTCGAGTCGACTTGAGGAAGAAGAAGACCATGTTCTTATAGCATGTAAGGAGCCAAAAAAGAAGGCATCTTCGAGCAAATATTCTCTGCAACGATGGATCATGGAAGGATATCATAGCTTTCTTTGCTCGGGATAATCAGCAACTTCATATGGAGATTCATCTAGGAGAGAGAAAGGGTCACATTCGACCACACAGCTTGCAAGCTATATTTTCTCCTGTCATTCATGGACGAGTGCAGACAAACTAGCTCTGTCCTCGAGTATTGAGTTGGGTCAAACATCTTAACTCAATATGTCATGGCGTATGGAGGATGGGCTCTGAATAATTTAGGCAGGCCCAGTTTTGTATCCTCCCGCCATTGATCATTTTTTATTAATAAGTCGCAGAAACCGACTAACTGCTGAAGAAGACGGAAGAAGATCTCCACCAACACGAGAACCTGGCAGAACAGATTCTGGGGGTGGCCTTCCGATGACGATGAGGAAATCCTTTATAGACGGAATTTCCTTCATATGTAATCATAAAAATAAAGAAAAACCCTTTGTAGACTGAATTTCCCTCATATGTAATCATGATTTAATAAAATCGTCTTCTTCTGTGCATATGATTATCTTGCCATATATTTTGTTGTGATAAAGTCTGAATATGTGTAGCTTCAACACGTCTGGTAACTTTACGCCGACTCTGATAGAAAGAGTATTAGGTCCCGTCCTATCTTTTACGCATAACTAAGGATGCGCAGAAAGCCGCTTAGCATTTAAGTCGAGTATACGAACTGTCCTGCTGTTAGGAATGGGGAGCCGCGTAAAATTCTGAACCGTCACTTTTGATAAGAAGAATTTTCGTTCAGACCATCATCTTCAAGAACGATTTCCCGAAAATCCCTTAAAATAGGGCGAGAAACGGCTGTCAAACTGAGTCGCCATCTTGAACTGTAGATGAAATATTCAGACTGGATTCTGGATGAACTTCCAATCGACCCTAGAAGAAGAGTCATTTTCAAAGCTGAACTCCGTATGCTTTGGGTACTTGGGATATTTTGAGGCCAAGAAGGAGTATCCTCTGCGTGAACCCTTGTAATTGACTACCTTGGATTTGTTCATACATATACGCGTACTCTGGCCTGCATATTTTTCAGATATGCGGAGAGTCATAGATCTGTAAATGTGGATGAGCGTAAAATCATAAGTTCGTAGTCTCTCGAGCATAAAAGCTGCTGAGCGTAAAAGCATCCGGGCGTAGAAACTGTAGATTTGTAGCCTCTGAAAAGAAAATCTTCCGAGCGTGAAGTTGTGGATCTGTTGCCTCTGAGCGTAAAAACCACCGAGCGTGAAATCATGGATTTGGAGCTCCTGAGCGTGAAGTCGTAGGTTTGTAGCCTCTCGAGCGTAAAAGTTACCGAGCATAAAAGCATCCGGGCGTAAAACCATAGACTTATAGCCGCTGAGCGTAAAACCGTAGATTTGTAGCTGCCGAGCGTAGAAAGCTCATTGGCGTAAAACTACGAATCTGCTTTGCACAAAAACTTTTCGAATTCGCTGATTGTCCGCCTTTCCTGAGTAATAGGCTGACATAGTCCCCAATCATAATCGAATATTAATTATCGGATTTGGTTCGGGATTCGAGGAGTCCGTCCAAACTCTATATATACCCCAAGGCTTTCAGAGAAAAACTTTTCATCTATCTTTTGCAAAAGAAAGCCTTCGACTCTTCGAGTTCTCTCCTTCGTTTCCTCTCCGAGCATTCAGAGTTTTCAGCAATGGCCTCGAAACCAATCCCCTCCTCTAAGGGAAAGAAGGTTGACTCTTTTTCTCGCTCTTCTGCCAAAGCAAGAGCGACTTCCGTCGGGCAAGGCGAGCTTCATTCTGAACGAAGTGTCCCATCGACGAGCTGTGCACCCGGAGTTAAAGGTAAAGCTTTTGGGATGAAAAGAATAACACACGTTGTACGTGAACGGCTAGGTCATCTTCTATGCTGATAGCCTCTTCGAGGAAGATGATGCACAGAGATGTTTCATCTTTTACGCCCATATTTCTAATGTGTCAGCGTAAAAATTCCATATTTTCACAGTCTGGCGTAAAAGCTTTGACTGTCAAAACTTGGCGTATACTATAAAATTTGAGTTTTACGCTTCTGGATGGAAATTCCGGTGTAATAACTCAAACTTTGGCAGTCTGGCGTAAAACACAGACTGTCAGATTTTTTGTGTATACCGCCAGTCTTGAATTTTAAGCCTTGGAATAAGATTCCAGCGTAAAAGATCAAGTCCTTTACAGTCTTGGCGTAAAGCACAGACTGTTGACTTTTGGCATTTGCTACAAGATTGTAATATTTAGCATAGAAACTGTCATGTTTTTCTTGCACTTTATAGTTAACTTGTATATGTCTCCATTAGCTGAGGTGATGGGTTCAGCTGCCGGGATGCTGCATTCCAACTACCTGGAGGATTTGTCCCACGTGATATTTTCTATCTCCGGACCCCAGTATCCTGAAGGAAGGGGAATCCTGATATCGTCTCAAGGCGAGCGAACACTGTTGAACATGATCAACGGAGAGCCCCTGACGTACATAGACGGGGCCCAATATATAAAGACGGCTTTTCTTTTCGGGGACATGATTGACAAGCAGTCCCAGACGAAGCCCAAGAAAGAACTCTGGGTTTTCCCTACCGGGGGCTTGGTCATATATCTGCCCAAGATGCTGAAAGACTACCCCATCTCGGCATTCTTCCATGCCACACATCCCAGGAGGATGTCATGGACGCTGACTCCCAATCTTTATGGCCGGCCGGGGAAGATATTTTATCAGAAAGGATCTGGCCAAGGGTCATTTGTCAGCCGCCCTTCCGGCTCTGTGATGCAGTTCAGGGGATTATACCCGGACAGTGTCCCAAATGAAGACAGTTTACTGCTCCAGCCGGTCCAATTATCGACTTTCTGCAATTATTTTATGGGGCATGGGGGAGTATACCCCAAGGTTAATCCTCGGACCAATGGGTGGGTTACCCCAACAAATCTTCGATGGGCTCGTTTAGCTGACTGGGCCCTGAAGCATTTTCAGGCCGAGCTGGAGAGCATTGGTCTGTACGAAGCTGTGAATGCTACCAGTGTTGGGTTACCTCTCAACCCCAACCTATTTTTGGCTTTGATGGAGCGATATATCTCGCTCACCGGGACTTTCGCCACTCCACTGGGGGAGCTGGGATTGGCCCTCCACGAGATAGCAGAGATTTCGAGACTGCCAATGAGGGATACTCCTTATGAAAAGTATGTTCCCACAAACCAAGAGCTGGGGGATTCAGACCCTCGGGTAGTGGCAGTATACCAGGAGCTGATGTGTCACTACCTGGCATGCACCGCCTTTTATAATGAGCCTTCAGATTTGGCTCATACCAATAAATGGGCGTCCTACCTCTTCTTTCACCGGGCCAGGGCTGCTAAGCCAGAGAAAGTCTTGGATAGCAAGGATCAGCCCCTGAGCTTTCTGAGCGTGCTCAGTGCTCAGGTAGTCGACGATCTTATGGAAGATGCTGGGGCTCCAGACCAGATTCTCGACGAAGGGATAGGGAAATATCCTGCAGGAACTAAGTCCTACAGTTATTTGAGACATTGTCGCAGGCCTCTGTCCAAAGAAGCTCAACTGGCTGGCTTCCTCTCTATATGGCTGCATCGACTGGTAGTACCCGACATTGCATCTGCGGACCATATTTACCGCAATACGCTATGGCCTGCAGTACGTCTGGTGTTCGGGGCAAGACTGGGCTTGCTCCCTACCATGGTGTGCCGCATACAAGCTGGCCTGAGGGCCATTACTGATGGGCTGCTTGCCGATGAAACTCGGCGTAGTAGCTTTCCTAGGATAGAATTACCGTACCTGTATTTGATGGGATGGTTAATTCTCCATAACCCCAGGGTGATGTCTCCCGGATCTGGCAGTAGTTCGGGGAGTAGTTTCTTGCTGAATTACAAGAATTCCTCCTGGAACGTGACCACAGTTTTAGACTGTCGACGGGCGCTAAATTTTAGTCACAGCTGGAAGCTCTTCTACACTGTCCCCTCTGTACATCTCAATCAACAGGGGAGCAGACTTCAGGACTTAGGTGAAGGGCAGACCATTCTTTCTCTTGAAGCTTTTAATTGGTTGGTCTGCATTAGACCTTCCCATTTACTGTACAGAAGTAAAGACCAATGCTTCTTGGAGCCCTACCTGCCTAGTCGGTTTGCCAGGCAGTTTGGGTATGACCAATTGCATGTGGGCAATGCTGTCACCAGCTTCAGGTCCAGGGGTGGACTCATTGATGGAGCGAGAGGATGGCGATACTTTATCATGGGTTGCACTAAAGCAATTTTTACCGTGCCCGTCATTTCACTCTCCATGGAGCTGCACATCCTCCACTCGTATGCCCAGTTTTATGTGGCAACCAACACCTTCCATCGCAATTTTAATATGCTTATAAGTTTTAGGATGCCCTCTGTCATGACCCGCACCCGAAAATTCGGGCATGAGTGCGTGGGTACGTCCAGCCTACGCCGCAGAGTCGGCAGTAGTACGCTGTCTAGGTCAATTCCAGGTTTACTAAACTAGCTCATTCACAAATAACATAAGCAAGATAATATTGAGAACCGAAACTTAAGATTGTAACTGAAATAAATACGACAACAGATTCAAATGTTTTAGTACAGAAATTCAGAATAAAATCGGGGACAAACCCGATTAATAAGATAAGAATATAAATAAAGATAGCTACTACTAGCTACTCGGCAGCAGGGGTCTCCTGGGTGGGTTCTGGGTCCTCGTAGGTATCATCAGTACCCTCATAGGGACCAAAATAAGTAGGGGCAAGATCCTCATCATCGCCTAAATTAACAGATCCAGTCAGGAAAGGAGCAAAGTACACAGTGCACAACAAGGTTAAACTAAATATTTATGACAATTAAATATTGAATATTAGGTTAAGAAACTGCATAACAGAACATCATTATCTCAAAGTTAAAGCTGTAAACAGGGATATGAGAAAGCAGAAATAAATGAGATAGGAAATGAAACTACAACAGTCAGCAAGATATAAGTAACAAGACCAGAAACTATCTGTGTGAACTTGTGTTTGTTTTTAGAATACATAGTTGGCATGTAGGGGTTTATAAGGCTAATCCGGCCATCATAAACGGCTATTAAACAGGAAAAATCAAGATCCGGCTGAGGTACAGTCGCGTACCAACAGCTATTAAATATGACAAGGGGAAGGGTAAACTACATGCCTTCTAGTATTCTCCCACCCGACATGAAAACAAGACAAGAACTTCAATATTCAAGACATGAAAATCCAGCATTTCTAACACTAGGTGTAATCATCAAGGGTACTAGTAAAGCAGGGAATTAATTATCACAATATAAAGATTTAACTTGAAGTGTAGGTACTTGCCTGTTGTTTGGATCTGATGAATTTGGTTCTTGGAGAAAATTTCTAGAGATGAGCCCAAAAGCTGAAATAGACATTACCATCACGCTCAGAAGATGTCAAATAGCTAGAAATGCCTGTCCTTGGGTCCAATTTGGAGACAAGGGCAAAAACGACAGTTTTGGGTCAAAACGGGGTCCGCGGTGGGCCCGCTTTGCACCAAAAAATGTGTCTGGGTCAAAGGTCTCCAAATTCACCAAACTTAGTGTCAACAGGTCAGGAACGCTGATACAAACCCAACGAAACTTCCAGATTTGGATTCCGATGAGCCGAACACAAAATCGCCCGTCGAGCGGGACCTGTGGGGCCCACGACACGCGATTTTGTCAACGTTCTCAGAATCGAACCAAACTTGACCCACAGGACCAGCGTATCGCTACGAGTCCGATGGCGTAAATTTCGTCTCGATCTGACGAGTGTACAAGAAGTTAGGGCAAATTGCCGAAAAGTCGGATACGGGGCGATGTCCGCGGATATGCGTTGATTCCGGTGTGCACGCACACCCGAATCAGCTTCCACGAAATCTCACACATCCGTATCGACGACGCGCACGTATCTGTGAAGACCGCACGTGACCAAGTTATCCCGTTTGGCGGGGCGCACTCAGTTCCGGGGTGAAACAGGGTCTGGTTTTTCCTGTTTTTGGATTGCGGTGTGCGATCACCACAGGACGCGATGCCCCGAACAGTTTGTCCGGACACCGAGAGGGTCACACAGGCTTCACAATGCAATTTACGGAATTAAAAACGGAGATACAGGGTACAAGATACGAGTACCTGACCCGGGCTCTTCGAAACAGGGAAATCTTGCGTCCGTGTCGTGTCCGACACGACACGGGGAAATTGGGGATTCGGGCTAGGGTTCAGGCGATGGCCGTAGACGGCGGAGGCCGGCCGGAGACGCGCCGGAGGGGGCCGGGGAAGGTTCGCCGGGCGCTGGGGATGCGGCTGGTGGTCGGCGGCGCGCCGGGGACGGCTCAGGTGGAGCCGACGGCGAGGGCTGGCTCGAGGGGGTTCTGGGGAGGAGGAGGAGAGCTGGGCCGAGGGCGGCTGGCTACGGCGAGCGGAGAGGGAGGAGGACGGAGCTGGGGACGAGGTCGACGGCGGCGCTAGGTGGTGGTCGGAGGAGGAAAGAAGAGGAGGGGGCCGGCGTTAGGGTTCCGGTCGAGGGAGTTTGGGTTGGGGAAGAGAGGGAGGCGGAGAAATTTATAGGGGAGGGAGAGGGCGACGCTGGCCGGAGAAGACGGGGGTCGTGGCGACCGGGCCGGGAGAGGCGAAGCGGCCAGGCGACGTGGCCGGAGCTCCATCGGAAAACGCGCAGGGACGGGGAAGATGGGGGAACCGGTCGCCCGGGTCGGGCGGCTCGCGGGTCGGGTCTGTCTGACCCGACCCGACCCGACCCGACCCGACCCGGTAGCGGGTTGGGGCTGGGCCGGGTTAGCGGCTGGGCTGCTGGGCTCGGCCCACTGGGCCGGGCCGGGCCCAAGGAAAAAGAAAAATAAAAATAAAATAAAATAAATAATAATAAATATATAAATAAACAGTTAATTAATTAATTAATAAAAAATTGTTTTTAGGCATTTAAAAATAGGTCTGAGGCCCAGAAAAATCCAGAAAAATTATCCTAAGTCCAGTTTTCCATTTTACACCCAAAAATGTTATTTTCATGATATTTTAATATTATTTATTGCCAATTAAAAATCATTTATTAAATGAAAAACCTTGATTTTATTTTTAGAAAATTCCCAGAAAATTCCAGAAAATTAGGAAAAATCCAAGATTTAATAATTTGAAAATTCAGGGGGTTTACAACCTACCCAACTTACAAAAATTTCGTCCTCAAAATTTAAGAATAACAAGGCACGAAAGGAAAGGCCGAGAAATAAAATATACCTCAGGGTTCAAAAAGATAGGGGTATCGCTCTCTAATCTCGTCTTCTCGCTCCCAGGTGGATTTGCCGGGAGAATGGTGCTTCCAAGCTATGCGAACCAGGGAGATAACCTAGTTCCATAGAACTTTCTCTGATCGATCCAGTATCTCCACGGGTTGCTCTTGGTAAGTCAGACTTGGGCCTACTTCGAGCTCTGAGTGATCCAAAATGTGGCTGGGGTCTGACACGTACTTTCTCAGCTGCGACACGTGGAAGACGTTATGGACTCCATCCAGAGAGGATGGCAATGCCAGACGGTATGCCACTTCTCCGATTTTCTCCTGTATGCCAAAAGGTCCAATAAATCTTGGGCTGAGTTTTCCACTCCTTCCGAACCTAATGGTGCCACGTGTCGGGAAAATCTTTAAGAATACCAGTTCTCCAACCTTTAACAAAGTCATAATCAAGTCTTAGTTCCATAATCAAAATATTTAAATTGACTTGAATTTTATAAATTTAATTACCTCAAATTCTAAGGGCCTTCGGTGGCTATTTGCCCAATGTCGTTGCCTGTCTTGAGCCACTCGAAGTCTGTCCCTTATTTGCTTTACCTTCTCAGCTGAATCGATCACCATCTCTGGTCCCAGCAGGTCTCTTTCTCTAACGTCGTCCCATGATAGCGGGGTACGACATCTTCGTCCATACAGAGCTTCAAATAGAGTCATCTCAATACTTGCTTGGTAACTGTTATTATAAGAGAACTCCACAAGATGTAGGTAGTCTTCCCAGGATCCTCCAAAATCCAGAACACATGTACGGAGCATATCTTCAAGTATCTGGATTGTACGTTCCGATTGTCCATCGGTTTGGGGATGATAAGCTGTGCTGAATTTGAGTTGCATCCCCAAGCTGGCTTGTAAGCTCTTCCAGAAGTGAGAGGTGAACCTTGAATCTCGGTCGGAGATAATACTTACTGGAACTCCATGCAGCCTGACGATGTGTCTGATATATAAATCTGCCAGCTTCTCTGTGGATAGCCCTACTTTGAAGGGTAGAAAATGTGCAGACTTGGTCAGTTATCTACTATCACCCAGATTGCATCCTTTCCACTAGGTGTCCTTGGAAGTCCGAAAACAAAATCCATTGTGATATGTTCCCACTTCCACTCCAGAATGGGTAGTGGTTGAAGCAATCCTCCAGGTCTTTGTCTTTCTGCCTTGACTTGCTGGCACACTAAACAACGAGATACGAACCTGGCTACTTCTCTTTTCATGCCAGGCCACCAAACATGCGTCCTCAGGTCCTTGTACATCTTGTTGGCTCCTGGATGTATAGAGTATTGCGATCTGTGCGCCTCTTGCATAATTTCTTCTCTTATGTCTCCTTGAGGTACGCATAATCTATCGCCATGCCTCAGTGATCCATCTTCATGAATTCTGAAATCTTCCACTAATCTAGCTTGCGCTTGACCTCGAAGGCTTCGCAGGCCTTCGTCTTGAAACTGAGTCTCCTTGATCTTGTCTATTAAAGTAGACTGAATCTGCAAGTTCATCATTTGGCCTTCTTTTCCTGGGATGATCACTTCAATACCTAAACTTTCTAAGTCCTCCAGCAGGTGTCTGTCCATAGTCAAGTACATCGCCATAGGATACCTGCTTAGAGCATCAGCAACTACATTGGCCTTCCCAGGATGATATTGAAGGGTGATATCAAAGTCTTTCATTAGTTCCAGCCACCTTCTTTGCCTCATGTTCAGCTCTTTCTGAGTGAAGATATATTTTAGACTTTTATGGTCCGTAAATATTTCCACCCTTTCTCCATAAAGGTAATGCTTCCATAGCTTAAGGGCAAAAATGACAGCTGCCAATTCTAAATCATGAGTTGGATAGTTCTTTTCATGAGGTCGAAGCTATCTAGAGGCATATGCTATTACTTTCTTGTTCTGCTCTAAAACACAACCTAGACCTTTTCCAGAAGCATCACTATAAATAGCGAAACCTCCGGTTCCAGAAGGTAAGGTCAGAATAGGGGCAGTAGTCGGCCTTTTCTTCAATTCCTCGAAAGCATGCTGACATTCATCAGTCCAGTGAACTCTTCATCCTTCCTTGTTAATTTTGTCATGGGCTCAGCAATTCTTGCAAAGTCCTTTACAAACTTTTGATAGTATCCAGCTAGTCCCAGGAAGCTTCTAATCTCTGCTACAGAGTCTGGAGTGGGCCATGATTCTACTGCAGCTATCTTCTTAGGATCTACTGCTATTCCATCTCCAGTCACAACATGTCCCAAGAATTCTACTTTGTCTAGGAAGAAAGCACATTTAGATAATTTCCCATAAAGTTTTTCCTTCCTCAAAGTCTCCAATGCTAATCTCAAATGTTCTTCATATTCTTCGGGGGTCTTGGAGTAGATCAAAATATCATCAATGAAGACCACTACAAATTTGTCTAGGTATGGCTGGAAAACTCTGTTCATTAAGTTCATAAAAACTGCTGGGGCATTCGTCAACCCGAACGGCATTACTAAGAATTCGTAGTGTCCGTTCCGGATATTGAAAGCAGTTTTAGGGATGTCCTCCTTTCTCACCCTTACTTGGTGGTAACCAGACCTCAAATCAATCTTTGAAAATACCCGAGCTCCACTCAACTGATCAAATAGGTCATCTATCCTGGGTAGGGGATATATATTCTTAATTGTTAAGGCATTCAATGCCCTATAGTTAATACACATTCGGGATATTCCGTCCTTCTTGGGCATAAATAATACTGGAGCTCCCCAGGGTGAGACACTGGACCTAATGAAACATTTGTCTTCTAGTTCTTTGATTTGCTCATTTAGTTCTATTATCTCCTTCTTGTTGATTCTGTAGGGATTTTGAGATACTGGTGCTGCTCCTGGCACTAAGTCAATGGAGAATTCAACTTCTCGGTCTGGGGGTAAGCCTGGAAGATCCTCAGGGAAGACATCAAGGTATTCAGAGATGATAGGTAGTGGCAATTCTTCTGTTACTAGGGCTCCACAAAATTTGTTATTACCCATTTCTCTAGAACCTCTAGCAAATTCAAATTCTGGCTTGTCAGGGGGCCTGAAGATTACACTACCTCTGTGGCAGTCTATAGTGGCATGATGTTGACTTAACCAATCCATACCCAGTATAATGTCAAAACTGGGAACTGGCATTACGAGTAGCCTAGCATACAGTTCTCTTCCACACAATATAATAGGACAATTGTTACAGGCATCACTAACCGGGATGATTCCTCCACCGGTAATGATCTTATAACAATTCCTAAGGGGTTTAGTGATTAAGCTATGCTTCATAAGGAAATCTACTGACATGAATGAATGTGAAGCTCCAGAGTCAAACAAAGTAATAGCTGGTATTGAATTTATAAGCACAGAACCTGTGATCACATCTGCTGTGGCTTCAGCTTCTTCCAGAGTCATTACATAAGCACGGCCTTACTGCGGTGCACCCCTCTGTTGCTGCTGTTGGTGCTGAGCAAAGCGTTGTTGTTGTGTTGGAAGCGGGGGTCCCCTCTGTTGTACTGCTGGGGCCCTGGCCTGGGCTGGAGCCTTTGGGGCAGCGGTGCATCCTTGAGCAGCTGGACAGTCCCTCATTTGATGCGCTGCTGAGCCGCGGTAGAGGCAGGCACCTAGCCTCTTCCTGCAGACTTGCCAAGTATGACCTGGTTTTTGGTAAAAGTTACAAGCAGCAACTTGTTGGTTCTATCCTTGAGCCTGGTGTTGGGGTGCTGGAGCTCGAGGGAGAGGACGCTGAGTTTGCTGCGGGGCCCTCTGCTGTTGTTGTTGTTATTGAAAAGGGCATTTGTTGGGTCCCGTATTTTCGGTATCTCTCTCCCGTTTCAGTTTATGCCCCATATCTCTCTCAACGCCTTGTGCCACGCTCAGGATTTCTTCATAGGTGCGAGCTCGGCTGGTGGTGACAGCAAGGCGAATATTCGGAGACAGCCCCTTCTTGAATCTACGGGCTCTGTCCTCCGGGGTACGAACCATGTACTCTGCAAAGTGGCTTAACCTACTAAATTCAGCAATATATTCATCAACAGACAGGTTACCTTGTTCCAGTCTCTCGAATTGGCTTTCGAGAGCTTCCCGAGCCACTTCGGGGTAGAATTTCTCCTTGAACAGCCTCTTGAAGTCCTCCCAGGTGATGTCAGGAGCAGATAGTTGGGGTTCATCTCTGAACCAGGTTCGAGCAATATCGAACAGTTGCAGGCTTGCGGACTCCACTTTGAGGTCATCAGGGACCCGAGCAGTCTTCAGGAGTCTCTCGACATTCTCTATCCATTCATCGGCATAGAGAATGCCCTCAGTTCCGTAGAATTCCAGGGGTCTAAGATTCTTGAAGTCTTTAGCACTCCCTGGCCTCTTGAGTGATGACTCCTGGGACTTAAGAGCTTCTGAGAGGCTGGTCCGCAGAAGTGTAGTCTATTCTTTCTGGGATTCTACCAATCCCTAGAACACTCCAAGTAGCTGTGCCCCATCCAGAGTAACTGCCGGAACAGATGGAGGCGACGGGAGTGCAAGAGTTTCGGGCACATTCTGCTCAGCTGGTTCTGATGTGCCTCCTACTGTGTTCCTTGTCTGGACCATTCTGAAAGATTAAGGGATAGGAAGATCAGAATAGAATACTTGAAAATCAAAGGCGATAGGAAAAATTGAGCAGAATGATATCAAGAATTGAAATAAGGACCCTATACTGTGAATGAGCTTTTTCCTATAATCCTCAATCTTATTCAATACCCTGTCCTAGGGTATTACCCTATTTAAGGATAGGACCTGCATGGGCCACAACAAAAATGTGTCATGACCCGCACTCGGAAATTCGGGCATGAGTGCGTGGGTACGTCCAGCCTACGCCGCAGAGTCGGCGGTAGTACGCTGTCTAGGTCAATTCCAGGTTTACTAAACTAGCTCATTCACAAATAACATAAGCAAGATAATATTGAGAACCGAAACTTAAGATTGTAACTGAAATAAATACGATAACAGATTCAAATGTTTTAGTACAGAAATTTAGAATGAAATTGGGGACAAACCCGATTAATAAGATAAGAATATAAATAAAGATAGCTACTACTAGCTACTCGGCAGCAGGGGTCTCCTGGGTGGGTTCTGGCTCCTCGTAGGTATCATCAGTACCCTCATAGGGACCATAATAAGTAGGGGCAAGATCCTCATCATCGCCTAAATCAACAGATCCAGTCAGAAAAGGAGCAAAGTACACAGTGCACAACAAGGTTAAACTAAATATTTATGACAATTAAATATTGAATATCAGGTTGAGAAACTGCATAACAGAACATCATTATCTCAAAGTTAAAGCTGTAAACAGGGATATGAGAAAGCAAAAATAAATGAGACAGGAAATAAAACTACAACAGTCAGCAAGATATATGTAACAAGACCAGAAACTATCTGTGTGAACTTGTGTTTGTTTTTAGAATACATAGTTGGCATGTAGGGGTTTATAAGGCTAATTTGGCCGTCATAAACGTCTATTAAACAGGGAAAATTAAGATCCGGCTGAGGTACAGTCGCGTACCAACAGCTATTAAACATGACAAGGGGAAGGGTAAACTACATGCCTTCTAGTATTCTCCCACCCGACATAAAAACAAGACAAGAACTTCAATATTCAAGACATGAAAATCCAGCATTTCTAACACTAGGTGTAATCATCAAGGGTACTAGTAAAGCAGGGAATTAATTATCACAATATAAAGATTTAACTTGAAGTACAGGTACTTGCCTGTTGTTTGGATCTGATTAATTTGGTTCTTGGGGAAAATTTCCAGAGATGAGCCCAAAAGCTGAAATAGACATTACGATCATGCTCAAAAGATGTCAAATAGCTAGAAACGCCTGTCCTTGGGTCCAATTTGGAGACAAGGGCAAAAACGACAGTTTCGGGTCAAAACGGGGTCCGCCGGTGGGCCCGCTTTGCACCAAAAAACGTGTCCGGGTCAAAGGTCTCTAAATTCACCAAACTTAGTGTCAACAGGTCAGGAACGCTGATACAAACCCAACGGAACTTCCAGATTTGGATTCCGATGAGCCGAACACAAAATTGCCCGTCGAGCGGGACCTGTGGGGCCCACGACACGCAATTTTGTCAATGTTCTCAGAATCGAACCAAACTTGACCCACAGGACCAGCGTATCGCTACGAGTCTGATGGCGCAAGTTTCGTCTCGATCTGACGAGTGTACAAGAAGTTAGGGCAAATTGCCGAAAAGTCGGATACGGGGCGATGTCCGCGGATACGTGTTGATTCCGGTGTGCACGCACACCCGAATCAGCTTCCACAAAATCTCACACGTCCGTATCGACGACGCGCATGTATCTGTGAAGACCGCACGCGACCAAGTCATCCCGTTTGGCGGGGCGCACTCAGTTTCGGGATGAAACAGGGTCTAGTTTTTCCTGTTTTTGGATCGCGGTGTGCGATCACCACAGGACGCGATGCCCCGAACAGTTTATCCGGACACCGAGAGGGTCACACAGGCTTCACAACGCAATTTACGGAATTGAAAACGGAGATATAGGGTGCAAGATACGAGTACCTGATCCGGGCTCTTCGAAACAGGGAAATCTTGCGTCCGTGTCGTGTCCGACACGACACGGGGAAATTGGGGATTCGGGCTAGGGTTCAGGCGATGGCCATAGACGGCGGAGGCCGGCCGGAGACGCGCCGGAGGGGGCCGGGGAAGGTTCGCCCGGTGCTGGGGATGCGGCTGGTGGTCGGCGGCGCGCCGGGGACGACTCAGGTGGAGCCGACGGCGAGGGCTGGCTCGAGGGGGTTCTGGGGAGGAGGAGGAGAGCTGGGCCGAGGGCGACTGGCTACGACGAGGGGAGAGGGAGGAGGGCGGAGCCGGGGACGAGGTCGACGGCGGCGCTAGGTGGTGGTCGGAGGAGGAAAGAAGAGGAGGGGACCGGCGTTAGGGTTCCGGTCGAGGGAGTTTGGGTTGGGGAAGAGAGGGAGGCGGAGGAATTTATACGGGAGGGAGAGGGCGACGCTGGCCGGAGAAGACGGGGGTCGTGGCGACCGGGCCGGGAGAGGCGGAGCGGCCAGGCGACTTGGTCGGAGCTCCGCCGGAAAACGCGCGGGGACGGGGAAGATGGGGGAACCGGTCGCCCGGGTCGGGCGGCTCGCGGGTCGGGTCTATCTGACCCGACCCGACCCGACCCGGTAGCGGGTTGGGGCTGGGCCGGGTTAGCGGCTGGGCTGCTGGGCTCGGCCCACTGGGCCGGGCCGGGCCCAAGGAAAAAGAAAAATAAAAATAAAATAAAATAAATAATAATAAATATATAAATAAACAGTTAATTAATTAATTAATAAAAAAATGTTTTTAGGCATTTAAAAATAGGTCTGAGGCCCAGAAAAATCCAGAAAAATTACCCTAATCCCAGTTTTCCATTTTACATCCAAAAATTTTAGTTTCATGATATTTTAATATTATTTATTGCTAATTAAAAATTATTTATTAATTGAAAAATCTTGATTTTAATTTTAGAAAATTCTCAGAAAATTCCTGAAAATTAGGAAAAATCCAAGATTTAATAATTTAAAAATTCAGGGGGTTTACACCCTCCTCCAAGTCTGCAGGAAGAGACAAAATCCCCTCGGTCTCTTCTATCGAGGGTGAAGATTTCGTCAATCCAGATGAGCCTCTGTTGGCGGTACCAAGGGGTGACATACCTCCGCCTGCAGGGCCTCTGGTCATCTCTGGTAAGAGAAGAGCTCATGTTCTGAAGGAGACTTCCCCTCGCAAGAAGAAGAAGACGGTTAGTCGTCCTGTAAGGACTTCTCATCCTGAGGTTCCTAGAAGTGAACCTGTTGTTCTCCCTGTTGGGGATGATTCTTTGATTAGAAGTTCCTCGCCTTTTAGAGAGGGAACCTCCACAGTTTCGGCTGGCGGTGCCGAAGAATTCCTGCTTGAGGTTGCTGTCGCTGCTACCGCTTCAGGTAGTGGTATGAGATCGCCTACCAGACAGAGCCAAATAAGGATATCTTTATCCAGACCGGCAACGGGAGAAACCCCTGCCACGTTTGTAAGTATACCCAACGAGATTCCAGCTGACGAACCTCGATTGGATCTGGGTGAAGATTCGAAAGAATACCTGCCGATGTCAGTTAGCACACCCCCTTCTCCAGGTATGACAGCTCGCTTAGCATCATTAAGAAATGATTTAGCTGTATTGGCCACAGACGCGACATATATACCATCGGCCATGGGTAAATGTCGTCTTTATGCCTCTTTTTAGAAAAATTAACATCATTTTGATATTAACTTTCTTTTGTCTTCTTTTCAGGGGAAGACATCTACGGGGAGGGCAGTATTGATGCGCCTTTTGGCTCTGTTTTAGCTCCTGGCGATGATATAGAGGTGCCTGACTTTGAAGAGAAAACATTTTTGGGTGCCGGCTTGCCCGAAGTGGTTCCGATATCTCAAGAGGAGGATGAGCCTGTCATTGCGACAATACCTCCTTTGAGTATGCCGGGCACTTCGTCTGTTGTTGGCGCATCTTCTTTTGTCGCACCATCTGTTGAGACGACGGCTGTGGCAACATCGTCTGCAGTCATTCCTGGAGGGAGGTTCACCAACATTGTAGCCACTCCCAACGTTCATTCGGATCTAGCTATGCTGACTGAGCAGTACACTAGTATCTTCTACACCACCTTGAAAATGCTAATATCAATGGTGTTGGAGAAGAATCTAAGTTCGAGGCTCTGAGGAGGTCTTCTCGGTTAGCGATAGTGCCGATCAGAGAATTCAACGACACTGGGATAGCTGACACACTGGAGGAGATAGTTAATGGTTTGGAGCAACCCATTAACGAATATCTGCAGCTATCTCGAGGCAGCATTGACGGTCTCGTTCAAGCTAGGTATGACTCTCTGACTGCAGAGCTTGCTGGAAAAATGGAAGCTCTGAATAAATTTGTCCAGGAACAGCAGCAGGAGATAGATCATGAGCGTACCAAATTGGAGTATGTCATTCCTCAGTTGACTCTGTGCGAAGCCAAATATGAGGAAGAGATAGCGAGGGCCCGCAGATTGAAAGATGATCTTGCTCAATCAGAGGTGAAGGCTCTCACTTTGTCGGCAGCCCAAGATGTGCTGAAGGATCGAATGGAGACTGCTCAGCAAAACCTGGCACATGTGGGTGTCATCCACTTAGGTTTTGTACGTGCTCAGTCCGAGCTATCTGCTTTGAACAATGATGCAGCAAGGTTGGAGCAGGCTCGCTCTGATGTCTTGAATTCCAGGGATGAGAGAATGGTTGCTCTAGCGCAGCAGATTCGCGACCTAACTGCTCCCCCCAAATGATGTACTTTTTTGCTTTTCAATGTAATTTTGCTTTTTCTGGGAATAGTAAAGAGGCTTTTATCTGACTTTGTGGACCCATTATTTTGGAATATAAATGACAGGTTTGGGTAAAAGTGATATCAGAGGTAATATGGACGTGATATACTCCCAGTAAGCTTCAACAGGACATATCTATTCAGAGGTTATATAGACATAATAGAATATGCTCCGACTAAAATTTGTACACAAAACACTATCAGAGGTAATATGGACGTGATAGGTGTTGAAGTTCCAAATTAGTTAAACATATCTATTCAGAGGTTATATGGACATGATAGAATACGATCCAACTAGTTTCATTTTGGAAGTAGTATTGTCAGAATAAGATCTTCACCATACTCCATTTGAGCAAAGGAGGTTAAGCGTAGTACCTTTTCAGGAATTTGCCATTGATAGGAGCCATCAACAAGTCTCCATTAGGCTTGGCTAACCTGTAAGCGCCGTTTGAGAACGTCGTCTCGATCACATAAGGGCCTTCCCATTTGGGCTGGAATTTACCCTTACTCTTGTGAGTAATAATCATTGGCCTTCTCACAGCTAAAACTAGCTCGCCAACTTTGAACACTCTTTCCTTTACTTTTTGATTAAAAGATCTGGAAATATGTGCCTGGTAGAGCGTGATGCGCTGTTGAGCTTGGAGGCGTTTCTCGTCTAATCCTTCTAGCTCTTGAAGCCTTAACAGGTCATTCTTTTCTTGAGTCAACTCATTAGCCACTGCTATCCTGAGTGACGGAATTTGGACTTCGATGGGGAGAACTGCTTCGCTCCCGTAAACCAATGAGAATGGGGTACAACCTGTCGGTGCTCATACCGTTGTGCGGTATGCCCAGAGATATTCTCCCAGCTTCTCATTCCAATCTCTCTTGTTCGAAGAGACGAACTTTTTTAAGAGCTTGATAATAGTTTTGTTGAAAGCTTCTGCCAAACCATTAGCAGCAGGATTATATGCCGTAGAGGCCATATTTTGTATCCGATTTTTATCATAAAATCGATGAAACGCTTGGCTGATGAATTGAGGCCCATTGTCATGAATTATCTTCCGGGGTATCCCAAAGCGATAAATAATATGATGCTTGATGAAGCTGATCACATTAGATGCCTTTACCTCAGCAAGAGGGATCGCCTTTGCCCATTTGGAGAAATAATCGTTGATGGCCAGTATGAACCGGTGACCTCTGGAAGAAGACGGATGAATAGGACCAATGATATCCATACCCCATGCTTCGAAAGGCCAGGATGCAACCGTAGGAACGTAGATGTTCAGAAGGTTGATGTATAAAGTCTGCATGAACCTGACAGGCTTTGCATTGTTATGCATACCTTATTGTATCTGTGATCATAGTAGGCCAGTAATAGCCCATTCTCCTGATACGATCATGTAGCTTAGGACCAGGTTGATGCGCTCCGCATATGCCGTCGTGAGCTTTACAGATAACCCGCTGTGCCTCATCATCGGAGAGACATCTCAATAGCAGTCCATCATAGGTCCGACGATATAGACACTGTGAAGATGCATCAAAATAGAAGCGTAATGATCGTCTTTTGACGGATACTGCTTCTTTAGGGTCCTCCGGCAAGATTCCGTATGCCACAAAATTTATAAAAGGACTTCTCCAGTCTCTCTTGGGAGGATCGGTGTTCACAGCGTAGCTGCGTTTCATGTGAAAGTTATTTTTCACACAGAATAAATCTCTGTTAAGAAGGATCACCGAATTCTGCCTTCTTATAGGAGTAGCTAAATCTGCAGCTAGACTGGCTAGGGCATCAGCTTCCAGATTCTGAGATCGAGGTACATGCTCTAGGAAGAACCCTTTGAATGTCATGGCTATCTCGACCTTGCTCGGTGATAGGGGATGAGGTTTGGATTCCAGACTTCATATATTCCTCTGACTTGATTGACGATCAGTAGAGAATCACCGAAAGCTTCCAGAGATTCGACGCCCAATTCTTTAGCGACTTGGAGCCCGATTAGTAGAGCATTATACTCTGCCACATTATTGGAACAGGGCTCGCTAAGAGAATATGCTCGATAGATGACAAGTTTATCAGGAGTAACCAGGATAATTCTTACTCCTGAAATAACGTTTCCCCTGGGACCAATCCTGGAGGCACCATCGAAGAATAGTTGCCATGCGTCACTTTCCATTACGGAATTACGTTCTGCAACTTCGTCAAAAATGTCCTCGTATAGTTTGGAGGCCTCCGGGATCGGATGAGCAGCTAGGAAATCAGTCAATGCTTGGCCTTTGATGGACTTCTGAGGGACGTACACCATGTCATACGGTGTTAATAACATCGCCCAAGTTGCGAGTCGGGAATTAAGAACACTTGGCTTATTCATCAGTACCCAAAGAGGATTGATCCTGGAGATGATGTGAATAGTCTGGCCTGTGACATAGTGTCGTATTTTTTGAATAGCGAACATCAGATCCAAGCATTCTTTTTCTACTGGACTGTACTGGTGTTCAGCTCCGATCATCATCCTGCTTAGATAGTAGATAGCCTGTTCATGACCCACATCGTTCTTCTGTGCGAGAAGAGCTCCCAGAGAATGATCCATCGCTCGAACATACAGCAAGAATGGTCTTCCTATGACGGGAGGCACCAGAACTGGAGGATGAGTGAGGTAGCATTTGATATCATTAAATGCTTGCTGACAGGCTTCGTCCCATACGAAGGATACACATTTCTTCATGAGACGAGAAAAAGGCTGACCTCTCCCAGATAGGTTGGATATGAATATCCGGATATAAGCCAAATGACCTTGAAATCCCCTGAGTTCTCTCAGATTATGGGGTGGTCGCATTTCTAAGATGGCCTTAACTTTATCAGGGTCCACTTGAATGCCTTTAGCGATAATGACAAATCCCAGAAATTTGCCACTAGATACACCTAGAAAGGACTTTATAGGATTCATTTTGAGTTGATGTTGGCGCATCAACTCGAAGACTGTCTTCAAGTCTTGGATGTGATTATCCTTGAGGTGGCTTTTGACAGCTACATCGTCCACGTAACATTATACTGTTTTGCATAAATGCTTATGGAATATGTTACTCATAGCCCGTTGGTACGTAGTCCCGGCATTCTTCAATCCGAAGGGCATGACCGTATAGCAATATACCCCGAATGGTGTCCGAAAGGCAGTATGCTTCTTGTCTTCAGGATGCATCTTGATTTAATTGTATCCTAAAAATCTGTCCATGAAAGACATACGTTCAAAACCGCATGTATTGTCAATTATGACGTCTGTAATGGGAAGAGGAAACTTATCCTTGGGGCAGGCTGCATTCAGATCTCGGTAATCGATGCAGACACGTACTTTCCTATTTTTCTTCATGACCGGGACAACATTGGCGACCCAGTCGGGATGTTGTTCTTCCCGGATGAAACTGCAGGCTATCAACTTCTTGATTTCAGCTTCAATGGCGTCCATCATATCCGGGCGGAACCGGCGTTGGTGCTGCTTCACAGGCTTCGAATCGGGCAATATATTGAGTTTATGAGTAGCCATATTTGGATCAAGACCTGGCATGTTCTCATAATTCCATGCGAAGACGTCGATATATTCTTTTATCAGCTGGATAATTTCTTCCCTTTCTTCTTCGGAAAGATTGTTACTGATAAATATCGGCTTTGGCAAAAGTTTATCCCCAACATAAATCCGGATAACTTTATCTTCGGTGGGAGGTTCTTTCCGCTCGAACCGGAATTCCCATTGTGTATCCATTTGTTGAGCCCAAGAGTCATTCTCAAACGGTTCAAATTCTTGTTCGTCTGCTTCGAAGGAATCTGCCACTACCGTATTTACTGATAATGTTCGTTCAAGAGCATCAGATGAGTCGGAGGGCGACGAGCCATTTTGAGAGGAGAAAAAGATATCCTCGTTTGACTCAGAAGTTGCAAGGGAGGTGGTATACCCTAACCCAAAATGAGTTCGTTGACAGTAGGGATCGCCGTGCAGCGACATTCGTCTGCCTTTCCCGTAGTTGAGACCTGGTTCCAGCTTCAAGTCATAACCCGTACTTTGCATGATCTTCAAAGCTTGCGGGCTGTATCTGTGAACTTGTATTTTACCAGCATCGTCATCGAAAGAGTCTTCTTGTACAGTCGATTCATTGCGCATGCGGCCGAAGACTATTGAACGCTGACTGCTGAAGACAGGCGAAACAATAAAGATAGAATCCTCATATGGTCCATATGTTATGATGACATTGGATGATGATGCTACCTTCCACACATATGGATGATAGAAATCTATAACTTTCAAGAATTTTTGTGCTATAGGTTATATATCGTCATGGGGAGAGAATTCCTGATTTGGATTTTGGGCGTCAATATACGGGAAAAGATGATCTTTATTATCATCTGAAATCGCGTTCCTGGTTGTATTTACATCAATCGGCTGCCTGTTGTGCCAAAGGTTGATGACCAAGGGTGGAGGCTTCTGGTTCAAAGTGATCACTAGAGGATTACCTCCTCTTTCTGACCTGGTTTTGTTCAGGTAGATAGCCATAGGCTCCATGGCTTTTGGACGAGTAGTTCACCCTTTCACCTTGATTGACAGAGGTTGCTCGATAGAGGGTTCTTCTGGCTCCCGGTGGGATTCCTTCTTTGCTTCACCTGACACCTCTTCCATGTAGTCTTGAGAGTACAACATGGCATCAAAGTAGTAGGATTCTACTCCTTTAAACGGGTTCAGGTCAGCAAACTCCGTTTATACTGTTCCTTGGGCATCTACATATTTAAAACATTGATATAGAGTCGAAGGAACGATGTTGTGGTCGTGGATCCAAGGTCTACCCAGCAGAATATTATAGGACACCTCTGAATCAATGACGTAACATGTAGCCACTGATCTGAGGTCACCAATCTGGATCCTCAAACAAATTTTCCCCAACGGCTTACTTTTTTTGGCGTTGAAACCCACGATTGTAGTGGTGGTGTAAGCCAATTCGCTGGTAGGAATCCTCAGCGGTCTGAGCAGACTATGAGAAATAATGCTGATTGATGATCCCGGATCTATGTGAATCCGGTCGACCTCCATGGAACCGACGTACCCGGTGTAATAGAGGGGTCTGTCATGCCTATTATGCTTTAACAGTATGTCATCTTGAGTGAAAGTGATATTCGGGACCACCTCTATCACACTGTGGCATTGAGGATATGCCACGGGTTCTTCGTCAGGGGACTTGAGCTGGGTCAAGTATGCATCCGCCTGCATTAATGCTTCACTCAGGGCTTGACGAGTGTCTTGAAAGAGCCTGAGTAGTTCGAAGATGGATAACCTGGCTGGTATATTAGCCAATTGGGCCAAGATGTCGAAGTTGTATGGCTTCTCTACACCTTTGTTTTGAATATTTTTCAAAGGTTTATCGAAGCGCACTTCTTTTTGCTTTCCTTTGTCCGCCGAAGTTGGTCTCGAAGGACCGGCCTCTGGTATGGCGGGTTCTGGTTCTGAAGGCTTGGTAGCTGAAGCGTCTGCCGGTACATCTTTCTAACTTGCTCCATAGTCCTTGAGGTAAGCTTTCCCTGAACGGGTTCCAGTAGCCAAAACCTCATCTTTTGATGCTGAGTGTACCGTAATCATGTGACACAGTTTATGCTTTGAGTTCTTCTTAGACTTAGCCTTAGCAGCTTGAGTCTCTTTCTCGATCTCTGACACCAGATCCGGATGAACCCACATAATCTCGCCTCCTTTGGTAGTTAGGGATACCAGGTCATGATTTTAACCCCTAGCCGGAGGAAGATTAATGATGTTCATTGTTGTTCGGGAAATAGGTGTCACACCGTCCGGGACTTCTCGGAAGAAAGATTGCCAAACTGCAGAGAGATCATGTTGGCTGTGACCGTCTTTTCGCTATTGCGTAGAGTGATGGCCTTAGCATCGATCAGCTCCTGGATCTTCCTCTTCAGTACATAACATGCCTTTGTAGGGTGGTGTATGTATCTATGGAAGATGCAGTACTTGGGGTTATTAGTACTGCCGACTTCATTAGGCCGCTTCTCCTCAGGAAGGGTAATCTTGCCACTTTTGACGAGACACTCGAATATGCTCAGAATATCGTCGTCGTCGAAAGTGTATACTTCAATGGGCCTGGAAGTCCCAGGTTTTGTCTGTGTGGTTGCCGCAGTCTTTTGCCTAGACGTATTGATTGCCAGAGCTTCTTTTCCTTTGGAACCACAAGGATGGTCGCTGTTAGGGGATGACCTCTTGCCTCTATCGGAGGCAGAGATCATGATGCTATTATCATGCGCCTTTCGACTGTTGTCCTCGGTGGCTACCGCTGAGATGATGAACGAGGGCCAATCATGGAACTGATATGGTCCTGTGAACACCGAGATTACGAGAAGAAGGTTCTTCCTGCAAATGTCCACCAATGCCGAGTCTGAAACTCCGGAAGGCATTTGCAAAGTGGCTTGACGAAAACGTTCGATGAAGGTGCGAACGTCCTTTTTTCCTTCTGCTTCACTTCGATGAGAGAGGACATAGACATGTCTATCCCTCCCTCGTAGAATCGTACAAAGAATAAAGCCTTGAAGTCTTCGAAGGAAGTAATGCAGTTGTCTGCCAGGCTACGGTACTACTGATAAGCCACTCCCGAGAGACAGCCCTTGAACACCCGAGTGAGGAGGACGTCATTCCCTTATAATAACACCGATATCATACTGAAGTAGTTCATGTACTGACTCGGTGATGTATTTTCCTCGAACAAAGCTATAGTCTGTGGTTTGTATTTAGGAGAGAAAGGGGCCTCTTCCCAGATAGCTGGGTAAGGCTGGTTGATTCCCAATTTCTTGAGCTGATCTTTGTGCTTCAAGACGTCAAATTGGGCTTTCAACTCCCGTACTGCCTGTATCGAATTTTTAGTCGGTAGCGGGACCACGGAGTGGTGAGGAATCGGTTGTATCGCGACTCCAATGGGAGGTAATATATTCTCCGAGTGAGGAAGCAGAGGAACTGCTGACTCCTGATCTAGAGCAGGCTCTTGGAACGCGTTGGATGGTGGTAAGTCCACCCCCACACGTATCTGAGTTGGAGGGACCGATGCTTGAGCCATAGCAGCTGTGTGTTGAGTCAGCATTATTTGGTGCATGTTCTCCATCATGGATTGTATCTCTTTCAGAGATGTCTCCAGTACAGTAATGCGTTGCTCAGCGCTCCCCGATGGGGAAGCTTTCTCGCGTTCATCTCCAATGGCATAAACTCCCATCTCCCTGGGTGTCATTGAAGGATTAGTATAGGTCTCTGTAGAAGTTGACTCTATACTTTCAACATCTGATTCGGGAGACTGGCGACCCCCAGCATCAGAATCAGAAGAGTACGAAGCCGGTTGTTGTGACTTCGAACGGGTATTTCGGAATACCCCAGCTTTATTGTTCCTAAGGAGCTTGTTGAATCTCCTTCGGCTCAAAGTTCTAGAGGGATAATGTCTTGAGTTCGATCTTCCTCTAGGTATGTGTGAAGCCATGTTCACTGATGCATGTGTGGGCTCTTCTTCCTGGAAAGACGGAGAGTAGCTCAACCGGTCAAAAACTGACCATTTTGCTTCAGAACAGCAATAACTAACTACAATCCTATGACTATTACAATAGTGCTCGCTAGGAGGCGTAATAGACATGTTGGAAGATCCCCTATCCTTGTGTTTCTGTATCAGATACTCACGCAGGTCAGGAGGTTTCACAGAAGAAGAAGAAGAAGAAGAAGAAGAAGAAGAAGAAGATGGCTTGTTCCTTCTGTTCACCTCTGTGGGCATGCGGATATTGGGAACCATGGTTTTCCCTGTGCCACCCGTATACAACAGGTTGGCCATCTGGGTAGCGGATAATCCCCGAGGAGTGTATCTTTCCGTAAATTGAGCCTTCTTTACGCTGAGGGGCTTCACCTAGCATAATTTGGAGCTCTACTCAGGTTGGCGTAAAGCTGAGGCGGTCCTCGGTCGGCCATCAGCTTCCCGCATAATCCGGAGGGCGGGCAGATTCTTCCCTTGCTGGCGTAAAGGCCGATAAGTTGAGCAGTCCGCCACTTGCTTTCCCTTGCGTAGATTACAGGGATCATCTGCTTTTCCGTGGAGGGCAGATGTATTTTTATGCTCGGAGAGCGTTTGGAATTTCTGATTTGGCGCTAAGATATTGTCAAAAATTCTGTCTGTCACGTCATCGACGGAAGACTGGATTTTACGCGCAGAGCGCAAAGTAGACTTCTGGACTAGCGCTGAGGCATTGTCAGAAGTTTTGTCTACCACGTCACGGACGGGAGACAGAGTTTTACGTGCAGAGCGTGAAGGTTGTGCAGCTACAACCTGGTTGGTCGGAGAGATCGGAGAGTCGGCAGGAATGGTAGGGGATGTCTTGGGCATCCAAACCTTACGCAACTTCCTGTTGTCTTGGACAGAGAGAGAGTGAGAGCTACCCCCTGTTCGAAGTATATCTTCGTATGCAGACTGGTCGAACTGGACAACCAGGGTCTTCTTCACGGATCCTACGGATACCGCATCGTGTTGAGCAATTACTTTCTCATCAGAAGAGAAAGACAACCCCAGCAGAGTCGCCATCTTGTGTTTGATAATAAATGAAAGAAATAAGACGAGGTTTATACGAAACCCGCTCTTAGGTTTACAAACAAGAAGTACAATTAATCCTATACGAGGATGTCATGTACAATTTTTAATCTGGGTAAATATTGCTATAGGAGTCTGATCTGCAGTCGATCACTTTGTCCCTTTGACCACACGATGATGAAAAAGTGCCGTAAAAGACAGAAAATAGCTTCGAAGGTTGCAAAAGAGAGTGGATGCTCGATGTCAAATCGTCGATTACTACTCTTTGCATGAGCTCTGGATTCTTCTCTCTCAAGGACTCTTTGACTTGTTGTTTTGACCTCGGTTCTGACCTTGAGTTTTTTCGACCTCTGTCCTGACCTTGAGTTTTTCGACCTCTGTCCTGACCTTGAGTTTTTCGACCTCGACCTCTGTCAATAGAGGTCTTTATTTATAGAGTTTTAGTGACAGTAACCATTCAGTCGGCGTAGAAACCGAGCAGTGGAAAGTATGGCACTTTTTATGCGATGGTTACAATAACCGTTGCCCGCGTATAAATGATCTCCTGAATGAGCGTGTGACGCGTGTCCCATTAAGAGAGAATGCGTATAACTGCTGCGAAGATCACGGCATAAAAGCCACCTAAGTAGTTATCCCTCGCGTAGAAAAGGTTGGTGTAGAAGCCAATCACTGTCACTATGGCATAAAAGCCAAAGAGTTATCGAACCGGCATAGAAGCCAAGTAGGCGTAGAAGCCGAGCAGGCATAGAAGCCGAGTGGGCGTAGAAGATAGCTGATCCTCCTCCCTTGACTGAAGCTTTGAGCGAATTCTGGACCGAATAGCTTTAATACGCACCAATGCAAACGTAGCCTGAGTTGGCATATTTCAAGGAGATAGCGTACAGCGTGCTCCTTAGCTAAAAATAGCCTGATGGCGTAACGTGCAAAAGTGATGATGTGGACGTTTTAGCCGAAATTACGGCTTTTGGAGATTTAATCAAATCTCTTGCATTAAATGCAGAGATCTGCCCGCATCCTGCGCATTAAATATGGAGGCGTGTCTCGAAGATCCGCCATCATTCTGTGCATTAAATGTAGAGACGTGCCTCGAAGATCTGTCGCCATTCTGCGCATTAAATGCAGAGACGTGCCTCGAGCCCTGTACGAAGAGCAGCTTTTGACGTGGTAGCCTGTTTGTCTTCTGTAGAGCATAAACAGCTCACATCTGCCTGTGTAAAACTAGGCAGCATATTTCCTTTGTATGCGTAAAAGCAGTTTATGCCGAGGAAATATTACTAAACGACAGTTTGGGTCGCTATGCCGCGCTATCATTATAACCGTCGTCTGGATAGTCGTGCAGTACTTTTTGTCAGGAGTCAGACGTCAGGTTCACTGCATGATTTGACAGGTTCATTTTGAGGAATACGAAGCGTTCCTTATACACTTCAATGCTGCATTAAAAGCGGATGAGTTTTACGCCATAAAGGCGATATAGCACCCTTTTTACGCTGAAGCAGCCTGGACATACTGCATTACGCGGATAGTCCTTGAGCTTATATTTTACGCTGTACTTAGCAAAAAAGCTCTGTTGTACGCCGATGGCTCTGAAGTTATATTTTATGCCGCCCAGCACTAAAATGCTGCGTATAGCTTTTCAGCGTATTTTTTATGCTTCTACAGAACCATGGACCAATATTTAATTCTAGTTGGAATTTAGCCCAATAATTAGAAGCCAATCATTAGGATGATGATTAATTATGTTAAACCCATTAGACTAAAACATTCCCTCCTTAATTAATTTCTTCATAAGAGGCCCTAACGGGTATTTTAGACTTTATATGGTAGCTTGAGGGAGGGGGCATGTGAGGCCTATATAAAGGGGATAAAAAAATTCTCTCTCTTTATTTTTTATTCCAAATCTAGATCTAGAATTTTTTTCAACCAAATTCCATCAAATCCCTACCAAAATTTTCCCTAATTCCTTCCCAAATAATTATTGGAGGCTAGTAGAGAAAGGATCTAGAAGGAGGAAGCAAGGATCTACAAAGAGGAGCAAGAATCTACAAGTTGGAGGCCAATTTTATCATATTTGGAGGTTGTATTGGGAATCCATCTCCTAATAGGTACAATTCAGTTTTTTCCCTTAATTTATTTTCTAAATATAAGATTTAACCATAAGAAATCAACCCATATGCATAGTCTACCCATAGGATTTGGTTTTGTGTTTATATGAGGCCTATTGAGAAAGTTATGGTACTTTTTGTGTCAATTTTGGGAGAATTCCGAGATATACACTTGTTGTGTGTGTCAATTGGTCCTATAGATCAATTTGGCATGTGTTTGTGTGTTTGAGTCTAGTGTTGTGTCCATAATTGGGTACGTGTAGGTCATATCCCAATAATTTGGTGATACGTGTTATTTTTGGGATTTTTCCTCCGACACGGGACTTTGTGCATGTCACATTTTGACACGGACACGTAGATATGTGTTTGACTCCTTATATTATTCATAAATAATATATTAGACTTGCTCGTGTCCTTCGGGGTACGTTTGGACGTGTGGTGGACTCGTGTCGCAAGCGTATCCTAGATCTAGTGGGATACGGGTGCGATACACTCCATGTGTTGTGAATTTTATTTCTAAATCTATTTCCATTATTCTTAGTCATTATAATATATGTATATATATATATATATATATATATATATATATATATATATATATATATATATATATATATATATATATATATATATATATATATATATATATATATATATATATATATATATTGTTATGTATATATATTGTTATGTATATATTGTTATACATAACAATATATATATATAACAATATATATATATATATATATATATATATATATATATATATATATATATATGTGTGTGTGTGTGTGTGTGTGTGTGTGTGTGTGTGTGTGTGTGTGTATCATATATCTATGTACCTATGTGTTATGTATATATGTAGCTATACTTCTACATATGTAATAGCTATTAAATATAGTAGTGTATATATGTATATGTTATGTATATATATATATATATATATATATATATATATATATATATATATATATATATATATATATATATATATATATATATATATACGTGTACGTATATGTGATGATACGAATAAATATATATATGATACTATAATGTGTGTATGTTATACTATATGTATTATTGTGGAGATGTATATATATGTATATGGATGAGCATGTATATATATATAAATATATATAGCTAGTAGATATATTAGTAGCTATATTTGTGTATATATATTAGTATATAAGTGAGAGAGGGGAGCAGCGCTTATAACGACAGCAGCAGCAGCATTAGCAACAGCAGCAGCCGCATTAGCAACAGCAGCGACATTAGCAACAGCAGCAGCGGCTTTAGCGATAGCAGCAGCAGCAGTATTAGCGACAACAGCAGCATATCGCAATAGCAGTAGCAGTAATTGCAACAACAGTAGTAGCATTAGTGACAACAGCAGCATATCGCAATAGCTGCAGCAGTAATTGCAACAGCAGCAGCAGCATTAGCGACAGGCAGCAGCAGTTTATAATGACAGTTGTGTGTTTAGATATAATTATGTATCTTTTATAGCTAATAGATATATATATATATGGTATTGGTATATGTGTATATAATTCATAGTTGGTATTTATGCATTAGTATACTATATTTTTAGTAGTTAGTTGTTAGCATATAGTTAATAATTGGATAGTGAGCTACATAAGGTTTGGACAATTACCTTGAGATAATTGTTAGTATATAGTTGAGTATTTAACTAGTTATGCTCTTTATAGCTAGTGGTTCAGTTAGGGATTGAGGTATTGTTTAGATGGTGAACTTTGGTTAAGAGACTATTTATACTAAGGTGACTAGTAGTTATAATTAGGAATTTGGTAGATGATATAGTATGTGTATAAATATATTTGATGTATTTGGTTGATATCTATGTATGATAGGTATTAGTTAGATTCTTAACTATAGGTATCTTATAAGTATTGTATTGTAGGTTAAGTATCTAGGTATTAGTATGTTATATAGTTAGTTGTTTAACATATGGTTAGTAGTGGGTAGTTAGTATAACTAGCTAGTTAGTTATATACTTGTTATTTAAATAGTTAGATATATATACACTTATTAGTTAGACTCTTAACTATATATAACTATGCATATTATGGATATTGGTAGTAAGTTATTCTGTAGGTATTGTATTGATAGGTATTATATGTGAGTAGTTGTAGTATTTAATAGTTAGAATAAGTTAGCATATGCTTTAGTTATGTTAGTATATGTTTGGCATATAGTTGGTATTTGGGGGTTTATATGTGTATTAGCTATACTCATGGATTTTGAATTTACTTTGAGATACCAAGGTAAATGCCAAGGTATTGAGGATACTCAAGGTATTTGAGTTGGGTATTAAGGTGAGTGTTTAGTGGTGCGATACCGAGTTGGTTCAAAGCCAAGGTATCCACATAGCATTTAGTAATTAGGAGTAGTATAATTATATTGATTGAATATGTATATTGTGATATTCTCATACTCTTGTTTGCGTATCCTGAGATACGGTATCTAAATATCCTAGATATAGCTAGTGTGACCTAGTTTCATAGTGTATGGAACCAATATCTTAGAGATAGACTCATACAACCTAGAAATAGCTAGTTTGACCAAGTTTGACCGATTTGACATAGAGTTGACCTAGTTTGACGATTTTAATTTAGAAATGACTTTATGACCTAGAAGTTGAATAGTTTAACTTATTTTTATTCCAGAACCTTGTATTAATGCAATATTCTATATATAGGTCTGTGTGACACCAGTTCGGACATAGTTTGACATTTATTGCTCTGGACCGCAGGCGAGTACATTCTCTGATAGTTTCTTATTTATGATATCCTCTATGTTCATTGTATCTAGTGTAGATATCCATAATTTTTTGACACAATGGTTACACGGATTAGTATATCCGGATCTCGTCATGAGATATTATTACTTGGTATAAGGTGCATCTTGTGCAAGCCTTGTTTCATTGATTATCTTGTACATGTACAGACACTGATTCTCGAAAAAAGTCGCTATCGTCTTGGAGAATTATGTGTCATAGCGTATCATGGTTGGATCCCCTATACCAGTCGGGGGTGGGAAGTATTTTAGTGTAGATATGTGATCATACCCTTCTTGTGTATGTCTTGTTTTCCTGTGAGTGTTGGTCATACACCGCACGTATGACTAACCAGGCCATTATTCCTGTACAAGTTTTCTTGTGCAAGTTTCCAAGTCAATCACATGTTAAAGCTAGTACTCATACACTTAGTCATTAGTATTCTTGTTCATTGTCATATTGTTTATTCTCGTATTTATTTACAGTATTTCTTTTATTGTATATCTCTGGTATCTATTATTACATCTTGTATATTTACATCTATTTACTGTTACATAGTTTATATCATTGATTAGAACTGCTATTAGAGATGTACTTCGCTCCATTCCTGACTGAAAAATATTTTTCAGAGGATCCGGGAGATTGGTCTTCGATATACTATAGACTTTGACCTATAGATGGTGCAGACTTGGACCCACTAGTTTTTGAGTGATTACTGGAAGGTTTATTCGGATCATTAGTTTTTTATAGTTAGTTTCTTTAGCATTTTGGTACCGAATTTATTTCCGGCATATGGTATGAGATTGGATATTATTTTAATTGTTGTTTATATATATTTTGAATGTATAGTTAGACTGCCTTTAGAATTATAATTGAGTTTTGTGTTAAGATATCTAGCAGATTTTATATTATTGTGAGATGTTTAGATAGTATAGTTGACCAAGACAGCGTTCTACCGCCGATTCTGTGGCATAAGCTGGACGTTGTTCCTGACTTGCATCCCTATACCGGGTGTGGGTCATACTGCGGGAAGGTAGGACACATAAGGGATATCAGCAGAAAGAGGTTGGATACGTGCTTGTCCTGTGGATCGTCAGCACAACAGCTGAGGGGCTGTCCATCTATTCAAACTCGTCCAGGTCAGGGTGGAGCAGCCGCTCAGAGGGGACCAGCCAGGGTAACTACTGTACCAGGAGGCCAGCAGAGGGGACCTCCACTTCTGCCACAACAGCAGAGGTTTGCTCAGCACCAGCAGCAACAGAGAGGTACACCCCAGGGACGAGCATACGCCATGACGATCGAGGAGGACGAGCCAGCCGGAGACATAATTTCAGGTTCAGTTTTTCTCGATTCTATTCCAGCACTTGCATTATTCGATCCTAGCACTTCCCATGGTTTCGTGTTTGTATCATATGCTCTTAAGCATTATTTAGAGGCGGAACCATTA
Source organism: Iris macrosiphon (assembly GCA_036927795.1). Classification (NCBI taxonomy): domain Eukaryota; kingdom Viridiplantae; phylum Streptophyta; class Magnoliopsida; order Asparagales; family Iridaceae; genus Iris; species Iris macrosiphon. The sequence continues at coordinate 68,787,144 of JAYESA010000018.1, read as the reverse complement.
GATAGGACTTGCAAGATCACGACTGGAGGAGGCATTATCCTAGTTTGGGATTATTGTAAGGTTTGGAGAATATTATTGGGAGGCCGAGAGTTGAGTGTGTGCTTATTCGTCATATCAATTCCGAAATACGATATTATACTCGGAATAGACTGGTTGAGTAGGCACCATACTACTATAGATTGTCATGGAGGTAGGGTAATATTTTGACTGCCAAGAGAGCCAAAGTTCGAGGTCGCCAGAGGAGCAGCGGAGCAGAGCAGGGGCACTTTTTACGGAGCCAGAATGAAAGAAGAGGAGTTGCTACATCCTCTAATAACGGAGTTCCTGGATGTATTTCTAGAGGAGTTGCCAGGCTTGCCGTCAGACAGAGATATTGAGTTCTCTATAGATTTGGTGCCAAGAGCGGAGCCCATTTCATAATACGTCTATAGAGTCAACAACAGCGAGCTGGCAGAACTGAAGAAGCAAGTTGAGGAGCTACAGGACAAATGCTTTATTAAATCCAGTTCATCACTATGGGGAGCTCCAGTATTGTTCGTACCGAAAAAGGACGGCACGGTGGCATGTGTATTGATTATAGAGCTCTGAACAACTTAACTATCAAGAACAAATACCTGCTGCCGAGGATAGATGATCTTTTCGATCAGTTGAGTGGAGCGAAGGTATTTTCAAAGATAGACTTTGGGTCAGGCTATCACCAGGTGAAGGTGAAGAGAGAAGACATACCAAAGATAGCTTTTTGGACCAGATATGGGAAGTTTGAGTTCATGGTAATGCCGTTTGGTTTAACTAATGCACCGATAGTATTCATGAACTTGATAAATAAGGTGTTCCACCAGTACCTTGATAAGTTCATGGTGGTGTTCATCGACGACATTCTTGTGTATTCGAAGACCCCAGAAGAGCACGAAGAGCACCTGGGGATGGTCTTGGAGACTCTCAGGAAGGAAAAGCTGTACGGGAAGCTTTTAAAGTGCGAGTTCTTCCTTGACAAGGTTGAATTCCTTGGGTATCTGGTGATGGGTGACGGGATCTCTGTTAACCCAAAGAAGATCGAGGCAGTGGAGTCGTGGGCTACTCCTAGTTCGGTAGTTGAGATCAGGAGTTTTCTCTGGCTAGCAGGATACTACAGGAGGTTTGTACAAGACTTCTCCAGGATTGCAGAGCCAATGACTAGGCTGACCAAAAAATATATAGATTATCTGGACGGAGGATTGTCAGGCCGTATTTGATGAGCTGAAGAAGAGATTGACGATAGCTCTAGTTTTGATGTTGCCATCAGGGATAAGTGGATTCACTATCTACAGTGATACTTCAGGGAAGGGTTTGGGTTGCTTTCTTCAGTAGCACAGGAAGGTAATTGCCAATGCTTCTAGGCAATTACATCCTCATGAAAAAAACTACCCCACCCACGATTTGGAGTTGGCAGCGGTTATCTTCGCTCTAAAGCTATGAAAATATTATTTGTACGGAGAGCGTGTGGAGATCTTCACAGACCACAAGAGCTTAAAGTATGTCTTTACACAGAAGGAGCTGAACATAAGGCAGAGGAGGTGGTTGGAGTTGATGAAAGATTTTGATATCTCATTACAGTACCACCCAGGAAAGGCCAACGTAGTCATCGATGACTTTAGGAGGTATCTGATGGCTATGTACTTGATGACAGATAGACATTTATTGGCCGATCTTGAGAGCTTGGGAATTGAGATACTAGTTTCCGGTATTGAGATTCAGATGTAGGGATTACAGATATAGTCTGAGCTGATAGACAAAATCAGAGCTGCGCAGTATGATGATAAGGCTCTAAGGAGTATCAGGGCACAGGTTCGGACAGGATTGTCAGACGACTTCACTATTGCTGATAATGGGTCTTTACGGTATGGCACGAGGATTTGTGTGCCGAACGGGGAGCTGCACGAGGAGGTTTTGCAGGAGACACATCGCTCTCAGTACTCGATGCATCCCGGTGCCAACAAGATGTATCGAGACCTGAGAGAGCACGTATGGTGGTATGGTATGAAGTGTGAGGTAGCACACTTCATATCCCAGTATTTAGTGTGCCAGCAGGTAAAGACAGATCGACAGAGGCCAGGTGGTTTGCTTCAGCCCTTACCTATCCTAGAGTGGAAGTGGTAACACGTGACTATGGATTTCGTTTCAGGGCTTTCGCATTCTCTAGGAGGAAAGGACACAATTTGGGTCATCGTGGATAGGTTGACCAAATCAGCCCACTTCTTATCATTCAAAGTGGGTACATCGACAGAGAGGCTAGCAGAGATGTACATACGACAGATTGTTAGATTACATGGGGTTCTTGTGAGCATCATCTTGGATCAGGATAGTCGTTTTACTTTTCACTTCTAGAGGAGTTTGCAGGCTAGCTTGGGCACTTAGCTCAAGTTCAGTACAGCATATCACCTCCAGACAGGCGGGCAGTCTGAAAGGACTATTCAGACTCTCGAGGATATGCTATGCACTTATATTCTAGATCTCGAAGATTCTTGGAAGGATCATCTATACGTGGTAGAGTTTGCTTACAACAAAGCTACCAGGCCAGTATTGAGATATCAACATTAGAGGCTCTATATGGACGGAGGTGTCGCACACTATTATCTTGGGATATTATCGGAGAGAGAGCCTTGTTAGGACTAAAAATGGTCGTAGATACAGCAGAAAAGGTAAAACTCATCAGAGACAAACTTTGAGTGGCGCAGGACAGACAATGGCATTGGGCCGATAGCCACCGTAGACCCCTAGAGTTTCAGGTATATGTTTTGTTATTATTGGCTTGTGATTATTTTGTTTTAGATTATGTATTAAGACTATTTTGTTCTAGATTGGTGATATGGTATTCCTACGAATTTCTCTGACACGGGGCATGATTCATTTTGGTGGAGGCGGGAAGCTTAGTCCACGTTACATCGGACCTTTCGGTATTCTTGCGAGGGTCAATACAGTAACCTATAGACTAGACTTGCAGCCAGCACTAGAGGGAGTACATGATATGTTCCATATGTCATAGCTGAGACGGTATATAGCAGATCCTAGTCTTGTACTAGATCACTCGAAGATCGAGGTTGGACCGACTCTCAGCTATCCTGAGCAGCCCGTAGAGATCTTGGATCACAGAGAGAAGGTATTACGAAACCAGACTATTCCCTTAGTTTGTGTTGCATGGAGACATCACTCTCCAGGTGAGTCAACCTGGAAGAGAGAGGACAAAATATGCGAGCAGTACCCGTATCTCTTCGAGACTTGAGGTATAATTCTTTGTCTGATTGTATATTCTTGTGCTAGTTTAATTCAATTTCGAGGATAAAAAAAAATTTTAGGAGGGTAGACTTGTCACTACTATATTTCTAGAATAGGAGCTTTATTGTCGTTTACCATATTTATTTTATTGTGTTAATAGATTACATGATATGTAATATACATATTATGTAGTGTTCATTAATGCATGGGTTAGTGGACTAGACCTAAAAACCTACTAGACAACTCCCTAATCTTTTATTTAGCATTTAGTTTAATCCCTCATATGTATTACTAAATGCCCCTGACCAGATATAAGATTATGGATTAAATTAGTATTATTCGGGATTAATTATTAGGGTTATAGTTCACTACTGTGATTTTTATTCAATTTTTGTACTTTATCGTTGTTTAAAAATCTAGAGTACTACACTAGTTTCTGCTGTCCAACAAATTTCACACCCTTGTTCTAGACGTGCCAGTCTTTCATTATGACATTTGTCTAACTCATAAATAACCCCTCTTGTGCTTTATTTTAGTCGTACAATATTCATTATAAATGTTTATTTTTTAAAATCCAAATAAATGTAAGTTTGCACCCTTGTCCGTTCCAATCGAAATTGGAGACACAATCTTGACCCATTTTGTATAATCCAAATTATGACAATAATCTGTTCTGAGTCTACTATGTCCATGACACTTGTGTCCCACCCAATTTTAATCATATACACTTCCAATTAATTTAAGAATACCTTTTACACTAATTTTAATTAAATTGGTGTAAGGACCCAACCTAACCCAAAACTAGACCCAACACCAACCTAAACCCCCACTCACACCCTCAAGATTCATACTAAATATCACACACCATTTTAATCCACTACATCACACAAAATATGGTATTTTTTCTCATCCAATCCTAAACCCCATTGTTTGTGCAATTTCCTAATTATTAGGGGATTTTGTGTAAAAAGACAATGAGGTATCCACCTCCCATTGGGGCCAAGCCATGAAGACCCCCCCTTATTGTTGACCGGTCCTCTACATGGATTTTCCCTATATTTTGAGTGTACTACACACTAACTTTCCCCTACTTCATATACACCCTCCATTCAAAACCTAGCCTATCCTAGCCACCCATTTCTTCATAAAGAACCTTTTTCTCCCACCCCTAGGAAGCCTTGTGGATGACCCTAATCCCAATGCCATCCTCATCTCTCTCTCCTACATAAACACTTCTCCTTCTCTTTCCATTTTCTCCATCAACAGCCAACATCACCACAAAACTGAACCCTAAACCACCTTCTTCATCTTTTTCCGAGCACTAATAGTCGGCCATCTCCGATCATCACCTCCGAGCAGCCACAGCCACCACAGTCACCTCCCTCCTCATAACCTCCTTCTTTATCTCCTTGCTCGACTTCTCTTCTCCGACCATCACCACCGCCTCTCGGTCATCACCATCATCCTTTCCGATCACCACCCCGCCACAGCCAGTCACCCCTCCTCCAAGCAACGACCACCAACAGTCGACCACTCTTCTATCTTCTTTTTCGACTTCCTCTTCCACCCATGACCGACCACCATTACCACATCCTCTCCATCATCATCTCGACCATCATCATCATCTCCGACCATACCCCGATTACCACCAGCAACCAGTCACCACCGCTTCCATCACCATCATCCCTCCCCGACAATAATCACCGTAGCCATGATCATTGCAGCCACGACCACCATCATCGTCGACCAACCACACCCCGGCCATCACCACCAGTCGCCAGCATCAGCCTCTCTACCACTATCACCTATTAATTCTGCCACATGTTGCTACTGCTGCCACTGTTGCTACTGTTGGCCGGAGCACCACCCTCCACCCGTCGGAGACCGACCTCCACGGGCCGCGGACGAGCATCACCCCTCCTTGGTTACGAGAACACCTAGGTTTTCACTTGTCCTCATTTTCCTTCATGTTGTGTTATTTCATGGACCTTTATGGATTCGTGAACCCTAGTACCTAGTGTATGTGTGCATGTATGGAAATAGTAATTGGTGTTAGTAATTCATGGAAATTAGGTTGTTAGTTTGGTATATGATTGTGTAAACCCTAGTTGTTTAGACTTAACTGTCTTATGTGCATACTAACCTACTAGCTAGGACATGTGTTTAGTGTTACACGAGATTTGGAGACGTAAACATATTTGGTAGCTAACTGTCTTGTTGTGCACGATATTTGAGGACATGACGTACTCGTACATGGAGACCTAGATGGTTAACACTATCAAACTTGCGTTGGAAAATAACTTTGTACCTACTTGAACCTTAGTTGATCTTGGTTATAATATTTGAGGATGTACGTTTAGAGGGATATGACACTTACGCATTTTAGATATGTGCACACTCGACCCTGCTAGTTGACCGGTTGTAACCCCTACCTGCGTTAGTTTCTAAGTGCAGTATAGTTGTATTTATGTGCGTACTAGTGTAACGACTGATGGTTATTATATTTGATATATATAGGATCGTTGAATCATTCGGGCGAGGCTTCGGGAGCAGGATATTGGTATTACCAGCTCAGGACCACAAGCGAGCACATTCTCTGACAATTTTTATTATGTTGATTATTTCTATGATTCTAGTTGTACAGTATACTTAATTTTGACACTGTGGATACACGAGTTAGCATCATAGATACCTGTCATGAGGATTCATGATTGGAATCCATCGTGCTAGCTGGGGACATGGAAATATTAGCAGATTATGTGATCATACCCCACTTTACATGCATCATAGCTCACCCCATATATCACGTTGGGTGTAGCCTGACCATTTACATGCCTCATAGCCTGTTATATATGATTAGCCTGACTATTGCTTGCATCATAGCTAACCAGATGGTTAGCCTGACCTCACATATATCATAGCCAATCATATATAACAAACCTGATCTCGTCCCAAGTCAATCACATAATAAACTGATATTTTAAATACTTAGCTAGAGATTCTATTTCTGTATTCTAGTTCACTTATTCTAGCATTCATATATTTCTAATCATTGCTAGTTGTACTATTGCTGATTATATTTCTCCAGGATTCTATATTTTCAGTATTTATCTTCATCTTGTATTTTCTTATACTTATTATAGTTTTGTCAATATAAATAAAACTGTTATTTAGTGCTCGTGCTTCGCTCTAATCCTGACTGGATAACATTTTTTAGAGGACTTGGAGGACTTCTGTCCCACTCACTATGGCCCAGGTATAGAGAGAGACTACATACTAGAGATCTTAGAGAAGTCCCTCTCCTTAGAGGAGACACCACCTGCAGTTATTTAGACAGTTACATATATGCATCTTTTGTTCTAAAACTTGAGACTTGGATTATATTTATGATGAGACTATTGTTGAAACTATTTATATTGGACAGCTAGACTTTAGATTATCGTTATATTTTGAGTTGTTGTGCTTGACTTATGTCAGTACTTCCTTATCTTTATATCTCATTATGCCATTTATTCCTATAGTTATTGTGATTGAGTATATTATGTCAGTGTCACGCCCCAGTCCCAAAATATCGAGGGACTAGACACGTGGCAATGGCCAGCAGCACACACCGATGGACAAACCCAATTTAATGGATCCATCGGGACATACTTAAGCTGTAGTACAACAATAAATAGGTCCAATGATACAAGTCACAGTCTATTCTAATCTCATCCACAACAGATAATCACAGATCAAATGCCAGAATAAATACAAATAAAATAAACTAACATATCTCAATAAAAGTGTCTCGGAGAACAATCCGAGAATAAGTCTGATACATCACTGCAATAGACAGGAAATAAAGTAACTAGAAATAGAAATAAATGAGTATCTCAAGCCAATACTCAGGAGAAGTCCTCTGGTATGATCTCATCCTCGGATCCTGGTTTTGCTCCAATATAGGCACCTGCTTCTGCTAATGCTAATGCTCCGGTCCCGTATACCTCGGGATAGATCTCGTCAGCTAATCCTGGGGACATAATCCAGATCCAGGTCCTCAGGGGACAGTGCAAGGTACAAAATAACTCAAGCCAAAATAAATCAGTGCAGCAATAAATAAACAATAGGGTAAATATATAACCAGCTAAGTGATATGCAAGTTGAGAGTTTTAGTCATATTCGGGCTGAGACTACTACAGGATCAGTGTCGGAGAAATCCATAGCAGTATTCTCTCGAAGGGCCAGTACGGTACCAAAGCTCTGTGTCAGAGTCTTAAGGCACTTCCATTAAAATATTATATATATATATAATCAGCCTTTTGTATGGTAAATCTCTCTCCACCCAATGTAATCTCATGTCACAGTTTTACGATGTCTCATGTCCATGTCACGCAAGACCATATCTAATGCAATAAGTCATAATAGAATCTAAGCATGTATAATGTATATGTCATAAACCTGTATCCTATACAGAATCACCTTGAATATTTTAGGAAAATTCTGTCTCATGAATAGTGTCAAGTGTCCTGGGTATAACGTACTTGATATGACAAGTACGAGAATGTAAAGGGTCACGATATCCATCTCTAGGAGGCGTTACACAACTTCGCGTACGATATTGGCACCCGACTATTAATTGAATGCTAAGTAAGTCACACGGTCCTAGGTCAAGCATTGTACAACAATATAAATGAATCAAGAAAATATATAACAAGACTGCAAGATTGGCAAGGTACACTTGCCTGGGGTTGAATACCAACAGTTATCCCTGTATCAGTGGATCTTGCAGGTACTCCTCCAAAAGCTGTAATAAACATCACTAACAGGCTTAAAAAATATTAAATAGCTAGAAACGCCTGTCCTTGGGTCCAATTTGGACACAGGGACAAAAATCACGGTTTCTGGTCAAAGCGGGGTCCACATGTGGGCCGCTTTGCACCGAAAAAATGTGTCAGAACCAATGGTCTCCAAATTCGTCAAACTTAGTGTCAACAAGTCCAAAATGATGATACGAACCCAATGGATCTTCCAGAATTGGATTCCGATGAGCCGATCACAAAATCGCCTGTCAAGTGGTGGGGCCTACGATACGCGATTTTGTCAACGTTCTCAGAATCGAACCAAACTTAGGTCACAGGACCAGCGTATTGCTACGAGTCCGATGGCGCAAGTTTTGTTTCGATCCGACGTGTGTACACAAAGTTACAACGTGTTCCAAAACAGGCGAATACGGGACGTTGTCGGCGGATACGCGTTGATTCCGGTGTGCACGCACATCCAAATCAACTTCTGCGAAATCCCGCACGTCCGTATCAACAGCGCGCACCTTTCGGTGAAGATTGCACGTGATCAAGTCGTCCCGTTTGGCGGGACGTACTTAGTTCCGGGGGGAAATGGGGTATTATTTTTCCTATTTTTAGATCACGGTTCGCGATCGCCACAGGATGCGACGCACCGAGCGGGTTATACTGGCATCGAGAGGGTTACACAGCCTACGCGTCACAACAGACGGGACAGAAAATGGGGAAACAAGGAGAGAGAAAATGCTACCTGAACAGGGCTCCGTGGAACGAGATTCTTTGTGTCCGTGGGTCGTCTTGACACTACGACACAGTGTCCGGGGTACTGTGCTGCTGTGTCCGATTACTGTTACTAGGGCTAGGGTTTCGAGGGCTGTCGGAGACTCGTTGGGGAGAGGGCGGAGACGGCCGAGGATGAGTCGACGAGGCTGGCCGGGAGAGGTTAGGGTTCAGGCGATCGATTGCGGGTCGGGGCTAGGCGGGGTGCTCGTGTTGGTGGTGGTGCTGGACTGGGCAGGGTACGACGAGACGGCTGGAAGTCGACGAGGGATGCGAGGTCGAGCTCGGGCTGAGGGTGAGGTGGTGGAGCGGGGAGAGGGTCGAGGTCGGGGACGGGCGGAGGAAGGTGGAGTCGGGAAAGGAGGAAGAGGGGAGATGGGGGCTCGGGGGAGTTCGTCGAGGACGAAGGGGTTGCGGGGCTGAGAGAGGGCGGCGGAGGATCTCGAGGTGGAGAGGAAGACGGAGAAGATGGGCGGTGGCAGAGATGGGATTTAGGGTTTCGGCGTCGGGGATGATCGAGGGCTGGGAGAGGGAAGATAGGTGGTGGTGCTGGTGGCGGAGACGGTGTTGCTCGTGGAGAGGCTGTCGAGTCAGGGCGGAGGACGGCGAGGAGACGGGTGGCTAGGGCAGTGGATTAGGGTTCAGGCGCCAGCGTCGAGGGGTTAAATAGGGCCGTTCGAAACAGTGAATCCGATAAGGATTCTGACTTGGGGTTAACGGGTTTGGGTCGGGTCGGGTCAGCGGGTAGCGGGTTAGACCCGGATCTATTAAGTTTAGGTGCGGGTTCGGGTAGCCGAGTTTTTGGTCGGGTTTAGATCCAACCCGACCCGCTAAGGTTGGGTTCAGTTCATTTGAACCGAGTCTAGGTTGGTTTGGTTTATTTTAAACCGGGTTTATTTTTAGGGTTTAATTCGGTTTAAATAAACTTAGTTTTTAGGGCTTTAAAAATGCTTCCAGGGTCCAATAAATTCCCGAAAAATTACCCTATGTCTAGTTTTTTATTTTACACCATAAAATATTATTTTCATAATATTTTATTATTAATTAACATCAAATAAAAATTATTTAATTACAAAATACCTTAGTTTTAATTACAGAAAAATCTCAGAAAATTACAGAAAATTATGAAAAATCCAAATTAAAAAGTCCTGAAAAATCAGGGGGTTTATAATCTACCCCCTTAAGAGAATTGCGTCATCACAATCAAAGAATAACCGTCAACAGAGATGACATGGTTGCAATTATTGTTCAAAGCATATTACGATTAAGGAGAATCAAGGTTGAGGGTTTTTGAGAAGAACACATAGGAAAAATTATTTTCCCAAGCATTAAAAGTTATGCAATCTCCCGTATGAAGGAGATCTAGAAGACTACAGTTTAGAAAACTAGGTTATCACTTAAGAACATACTAGGTTATCAATTACTAGCAAGTTAAAACTATCAGGTTAAGGCTAAGGTCATGAACCAACAGGCACGAACTAAAGCAATACTAGAAACAGAAAACTACAAAAACTTACGCGCATTAGCTACTCCATGAATCTGCGCATCCTCCAAAGTCATCGCGAAAGCTTGTCCGCGTCCTTGAGGTGGTGCCCTCTGCTGTTGCTGGGCCTGCTGGAAGAGTGCTGGTCGAGGTGCCAAAGGTGGCCTTGGTTGATATCCTCCTGGTGCTGGTAGAGCTTATTGGTTTGCCCTTGGTGTTCCTTCTCTACGCTTAGGGCAGTCCCTTAGTGCATGCTGTCTGGATCCTCAACCTAAGCATAGTCCAAATTTACGTCTACCCTCCTTCTCGACATGGCCTATCTTGCCGCAGTAGTGACAAGTAGAAAGAGTTAGTGATTTGGATACAGCTCCCTATAGTGCTTGATGCAGATGAGGTTTCTTTGCAGCTTCTCCATGCGATGCTCGGGTTGGTGCTGATGTGGAAGGCCTCTTCAGGTTGGACTCTCGCCTGGTGACGCGCTCCATGCGTCGGGCTGCTGCAAGGACGTCCGAGTAAGATGTAGGTGCAACGGATCCAATTAGTTTCTGTAGCTCAAAGTTTAGTCCGTCGAAGAATTTCTCGGCCTTCTCTTCTTCTGTCAGAATCAAGGTAGGGGCGAAGCGACTCAGACAAATAAATTCTGTGTTGTACTCTTCCACTGTCATAGTATCCTGAGTGAGGCGATTGAACTTGTCCCACAGTTCTGATCGAGCGATAGCTGGAATGTACATCTCCTGAAAGAGTCTGGAGAACTCCTCCCAGGTGACTCGGTCTGGTCTGAGCCGGGTCTCCTCAGATAGCTACCAGTGATGTGCATTGTCTGTCAATTATATTCTGACGACAGTCATCCAATGTTCCTTTGGAAGCTCAGCTGCTTCTAGTTGATGTTATATATTGGTGAGCCACTCATGAACTTCTGTGGGCTCCTCCTTGCCTGAGAAGGTACGGGGCTTCAGCTGGCGGAAATCGTTGATAGAGCCCGTCGGTTGCCGTCGAGTTGGTAGGTTGGCATGCTCCAGTATATTTACTAGGCTGTTTCTCAAGTAATCCGCTTCGCGACGCTGAGCTTCTTGATGAATTTGTTGTTGATCTTGCATCATTGCATAGATTATTTAGAATATATGTTGCCCATCAATGACTTATCCTGGTGGGAAAACAGGCATCGGTGGAATGAACTGCGGAGGCGGCGGGATACCATCACGCCGAAATCTAGAAGCTTGCTGATCTGCTTGGCTGCTTCGGTGAGTAGAGGGATCTCCACTCAATGGCGTCACTTTATCTTCTCCGTAGGTGGCTACAACACCTATTGGTGTTCTTGTTGGAGTTTTGTCGTTTGCTCGTGAATCCATTACTCTGTATCCAAAAATAAACTATAAAAGGCGCACAGGAAAATCAAGGCATGATGCAAGTCAAGGAATTAATTTGAATCCGATATAGATATCAAGAACGTTTCAAGCATATGGATGAGATCCTAAAAACTTATCCTATTCTTATTGTAGGCTTGCTCGGTCCCTAAGTTAAAATCGAACAATTTTAGTCGTTGACCTGCATGGGCCACCACAAAAACCATGTCACGCCCCAGTCCCAAAATATCGAGGGACTAGACACGTGGCAATGGCCAGCAGCAGACACCGATGGACAAACCTAATTTAATGGATCCATCGGGGCATACTTAAGCTGTAGTACAATAATAAATAGGTCCAATAATACAAGTCACAGTCTATTCTAATCTCATCCACAACAGATAATCATAGATCAAATGCCAGAATAAATACAAATAAAATTAACTGACATATCTCAATAAAAGTGTCTCGAAGAACAATCTGAGAATAAGTCTGATATATCACTGCAATAGATAGGAAATAAAGTAACTAGAAATAGAAATAAATGAGTATCTCAAGCCAATACTCAAGAGAAGTCCTCTAGTATGATCTCGTCCTCGGATCCTGGTTCTGCTCCAATGTAGGCACCTGCTTCTGCTAATGCTAATGCTCCGGTCCCGTATACCTCGGGATAGATCTCGTCAGCTAATCCTGGGGACATAATCCGGATCCAGGTCCTCAGGGGACATAGCAAGGTACAAAATAACTCAAGCCAAAATAAATTAGTGCAACAATAAATGAACAATAGGGTAAATATATAACCAGCTAAGTGATATGCAAGTTGAGAGTTTTAGTCATACTCGGGCTGAGACTACTACAGGATCAGTGTCGGAGAAACCCATAGCAGTATTCTCTCGAAGGGCTAGTACGGTACCAAAGCTCTATGTCAGAGTCTAAGGCACTTCTATTAAAATATTATATATATATAATCAACCTTTTGTATGGTAAATCTCTCCCCACCCAATGTAATCTCACGTCACAGTTTCACGATATCTTATTTCCATGTCATGCAAGACCATATCTAATGTAACAAGTCATAATAGAATCTTAGCATGTATAATGTATATGTCATAAACATGTATCCTATACAGAATCACCTTGAATATTTCAGGAAGATTCTGTCTCATGAATAGTGTGAAGTGTCCTGGGTATAACGTACTTGATATGACAAGTACGAGAATGTAAAGGGTCACAATATCCATCTCTAGATGGCGTTACACAACTCCGCGTACGGTGTTGGCACCCGACTATTAATCGAACGCTAAGTAAGTCACACAGTCCTAGGTCAAGCATTGTACAACAATATAAATAAATCAAGAAAATATGTAACAAGACTGCAAGGTTGGCAAGGTACACTTGCCTGGGGTTGAATACCAACAGTTGTCCCTGTATCAGTGGATCCTGCAGGTACTCCTCCAAAAGCTATAATAAACATCACTAACTGGCTCAGAAAATATCAAATATCTATAAACGCCTGTCCTTGGGTCCAATTTGGACACAGGGGCAAAAATTACGGTTTTTGGTCAAAGCGGGGTCCACATGTGGGCCACTTTACACCAAAAAAATATGTCAGAACCAATGGTCTCCAAATTCGTCAAACTTAGTGTTAAAAAGTCCAGAACGATGATACGAACCCAATGGATCTTCCAGAATTGGATTTTGATGAGCCGATCACAAAATCGCCCGTCAAGTGAAGCCGTGGGGCCCACGATATGCGATTTTGTCAACGTTCTCAGAATCAAACCAAACTTGGGTCACAGGACCAGCATATTGCTACGAGTCCGATGGCGCAAGTTTTGTTTTAATCCGACGTGTGTACACAAACTTACAACGTATTCTAGAACAGGCGGATACGGGACGTTGTCGGCCGATAAGCGTTGATTCCGGTGTGCACGCATATCCAAATCAACTTCTGTGAAATCTCGCACGTCCGTATCAATGGCACGCATCTTTTGGTGAAGATCGCACGCGACCAAGTTGTCCCGTTTGGCAGGGCGTACTCAGTTTCGGGGGAAAATGGGGTATTATTTTTCCTGTTTTTGGATCGCAGTTCAAGATCGCCATAGGACGCGACGCACCGAGCGGGTTGTACGGGCATCGAGGGGGTTACACAGCCTACGCGTCACAACAGACGGGACAGAAAATAGGGCAATAAGGAGAGAGAAAACGCTACCTGAATAGGGCTCCTTGGAACGAGGTTCTTCGTGTCCGTGGGTCGTCTCGACACTGCGACACAGTGTCCGGGGTACTGTGCTGCTATGTCTGATTACTATCATGACCCGATTGCATAGAATCGTTTGAGGCGTCCCCTGAATTATGACCGCCGTGCGGGCCTGGGGTTGTGCCCGCACAAGGCTTTAATGATTTGCATAGCAAGCACATATTCAGAGTACGCAGATAAATTGAAATACATAATTGAAACATGGAAAAGTTCTCTTTATTGATAATGAACATCTATTACAAACTCTTGAACGAGTCAGCTAATATGCCGAATGGCTTACAAAAGAGATGACTCAAAATGAGATAGCAGTCCTGTACATTATATCCCTTTACTAAACTTTAAAAGATATAGACCTCCTGGCTGGAGGATAGCTTTGCCACGGAGCTGCATTTGTGTATGAAGAGTTACAACTCATGTCTTCAAAATGCTTCAAGGGACGCGATGAAGATGCGCCAACAGCTGGACTGGATCGGGTAGACGACTTTGGCTCTTCGCTCGGTTCGCCTTGGTGCGGAGAACCTGTTTCAACGAGGGTCAGCATGTCGAAACATACTGGTGAAGGCGAGCTAGCCTGACTATACCAATCAACACGTTATTTTAATGAAGTATGCATATTTGTGGGTTTCTATCTTGCCTTAGTTCATTTACAAGTAAGCAGCATATAGAATTTTACTGAAATGAACGTGCCACCGTTCGGTAGATTTTACCTGACCGTCTGAATTACCTGCACAATACTTACCATGCCTTCCCTGCCACGAAGACACAAGTTAGTTTGCAACAGGTTTAAATATACAATAGATCACTGGCGTATGCCAATAAGGACACTAGTCATAGACGAGAATGGTTTGCAGCGAAAGTACAGTGGTTGCTCCAAGCCATTCCGTCCAGTACAGTTGACTATACAGTAGGGTTTCGTCCGGACCGGATCGGTGCCAGTGCCCTAGCGACCGTCCACATAAACCAGTTACCTTGTGCACAAGTTGTCCGTGATCGAACAGTACGTTACTAAGTTAACAGTTCATGCAGTTGAGGCAAACAGTAGTACAGGACAGTCGGTATTGCATGATTCATTTAACATAGCCTCCTTGAACAGTTTAGCGCATACAAGGTGTTTCATACTTAGCACGATTCATAGAACAGTTATAAACGAACTAGTATACAGTATGATAACAGTTCACATATTTGATTGACAAGCATAAGAACTAAGTCTATTCTCTTTTATCTTGGTTTCTTTTATTATTACTTGGTATCGTTTGATCGGGGCAAAGAAGATTACAGATTTATTAGATGTGAAGCTTGGAAGCAGGGCTAGCTAATCGGGTTGGTAGCCACTCACTTAGATTTTGGAAGGGAGAAGGAAAGAGGCGCTTCACGACTCCGCTCGTAAGCCGCCTACTGCTCGTTCACCTGCACACGAACAGCTCGATTAATACCTCTTCCTCTCTTTCCAATCCCGGAATAGAAGTGCAAGTCAATGAACGAAAACAATGAAAACCATCGAAACCGTTCAAGGAAAACAAGCAAATCCCAAAACCAACTCAAAGCACGAAATCAACAAGCGACATAGAAAACCGAGGCAAATAAAAGATAGCAGCGGAGAGGTCCCTCCTGACTCTGCCGCTAAGCCGATCCTTGGGGCACAGTCCACTGAATATGGGAATCGATTCTGAAGAAACAAATCCATAACGAGGATGAGTTCTTAATTCAATCTATCCCGATCGAACGATACCGTCTTGTGTTTCTTAGCCGCGCTCTCCGCACCGGGAGAACGGGGCGCTACAATTACTGTTACTAGGGCTAGGGTTTCGAGGGCTGCCGGAGACTCGCCGGGGAGAGGGTAGAGATGGTCGAGGACGAGTCGACGAGGCTGGCCGGGGAGAGGTTAGGGTTCAGGCGATCGGTTGTGGGTCAGGGCTAGGAGGGGTGCTCGTGTTGGTGGTGGTGCTGGGCTGGGCAGGGTACGGTGAGGCGGCTGGGAGTCGACGAGGGCTGCGAGGTCGAGCTCGGGCTGAGGGTGAGGTGGTAGAGCGGGGAGAGGGTCGAGGTCAGGGATGGGCGGAGGAAGGTGGAGTCGGGAAAGGAGAAAGAGGGGAGATGGGGGCTCGGGGGAGTTTGTCGAGGACGAAGGGGCTGCGGGGCTGGGAGAGGGCGACGGAGGATCTCGAGGTGGAGAGGGAGACGGAAGAGATGGGCGGTGGCGGAGATGGGATTTAGGGTTCCGGGGTCGGGGATGATCGAGGGCTGGGAGAGGGGAGATAGGTGGTGGTGCTGGTGGTGGAGACGACGTTGCTCGTGGAGAGGCTGTCGAGTCAGGGCGGAGGACGGCGATGAGACGGGTGGCTAGGGCAGTGGATTAGGGTTCAGGCGCGGGTGTTGAGGGGTTAAATAGGGTTGTTCAGAACAGTGAATCCGATAAGGATTCCGACTTGGGGTTAACAGGGTTGGGTCGGGTCGGGTCAGCAGGTAGCGGGTTAGACCCGGATCTATTAAGTTTAGGTGCGGGTTCGAGTAGCCGGGTTTTGGGTCGGGTTTAGATCCGACCCGACCCACTAAGGTTGGGTTCAGTTCATTTGAACCGGGTCTGAGTTGGTTTGGTTTATTTTGAACCGGGTTTATTTCTAGAGTTTAATTCGGTTTAAATAAACTTAGTTTTTAGGGCTTTAAAAATGCTTCCAGGGTCCAATAAATTCTCAGAAAATTACCCTATGTCTAGTTTTTCATTTTACACCATAAAATATTATTTTCATAATATTTTATTATTGATTAACATCAATTAAAAATTATTTAATTATAAAATACCTTAGTTTTAATTACAAAAAAATCCCAAAAAATTACAGAAAATTGTGAAAAATCTAAATTAAAAAGTCCTGAAAAATTAGGGGGTTTACAGCAAGATCACGACCGGGGGTGACATTATCCTGGTCAGTGATGTTTGCAAGGACCGGAGAGTTTCTTTGGGAGGCCGAGAGTTGAGCATATGTCTAGGCCGAGAGTTGAGCATATGTCTACTCGTAATGCCACTTCCGAGCTATGATATAGTACTCGGGATAAATTGGTTGAGTAGGCATCATACTAGTATTGATTGTCAAAGAGGCAGAGTTTTGTTCCAGACGCCAGAAGAGCCAGAGTTTGAGTTCATCAGAGGAGTAGCAGAGTAGAGCGAAGGTGACTTCTGTGGAGCTTTGGTAGAAGAGAAGAGCCACCACATCCATTGATTGCAGAGTATATGGACATTTTTCTGGAGGAGTTGCCGGGGTTGCCACCGGACAGAGATATAGAGTTCTCTATAGATATGGTGCCAGACGCAGAGCCAATATCACAGCACATCTATAGAGTAAACAACAGCGAACTGGCGGAGTTGAAGAAGCAGGTGGATGAGTTGCAGGACAAGGGCTTCATCCGCTCCAGTTCATCACTATAGGGTGCTCCGGTACTTTTTGTACCAAAGAAGGATGGGTCGATACGCATGTGTATTGACTACAGGATACTCAACAACCTCACTGTAAGCCCCCTGATTTTCAGAAATTTCTAAATTTGAATTTTCACAATTTTATGCAATTTTCCGGGATTTTTTTGTAATTAAAACCTAGGCTTTTGGTAATTAAATAATTTTTTATTTCTATTAATTAATATTAAAATATTATAGGAATAATATTTTATGGTGTAAAATAAAAAACCGGACATAGAATAATTTTCTGTGAATTTATTGGACTCCAGAAGCAGTTTTAAAGCCCTAAAAACTATTAAATAAATAAACCAATTAAATCCTGCCTGAACCCGGTTTATTGAACCAAAATAAACCAAACCGCTACCCTGAACCGAACCAACCCAGCTTAACGGGTCGGGTCGGATCCGAGTCAAACCCGACCCAAACCCGAAACCCAAACTGAACCCAAGTCGGATTCCCCTCGGGATTACTGTAGCGACCCTTAAATGGCCTCGACGTTCATGCCCTAGTGCCGCCACTTTTCTCCAGATCCCGCACCGCCGCTCTCCGTTGACTTCACCGTGCCTGAACCCTAGTCCGACGAGTCCAGCATCATCCCCCGCTGCCTGCTTCCTCCGTCGCGTTTTCCGGCCTCTCCTCGCCGCCTCGCCCGGCCACGCACCCCACGACCTCCGCGCCCTCGGCCCACGACTCCCGCCTCCTCCGCCGCCTTGCTCGGCTCCGCCCTCGGCCTCTCTCCCTATATAAATCCCCTTCGTTCTCCTCCCTCCGGCCAGATCTCCCCCGCCGACGCCTCGCTGCCACCGCCTCCCGCCTCGCCGACGACGTCGCCCCCGCTGCCCGCCAGCCTCCTCCGGCCAGGACCAACGCCGGCCTCCCTCTCCTTCCTCCTCCTCCGCTCGGCCACGAGCCCTAGCAGCAGCTCCGTTCAGCCCCGTCCACCGCCGGCCGATGCCTAGCCGCTGCCTCTCGTGCGCCGCCGCCGACGACCCCCGCCTCCGGCCCTCGACTGCCTCCCTCCGGCCCGCCTTCGGTCGCCAAGCTCCGGCCAACAGCACCTAACCCTAACTCAAGGTGAACGACTCGGACACGACACGGATACGGAGAAATTCGGTTTCCGGAGCCCTGTTCAGGTACCCGTTTCTCTCTGCTTATTTACCCATTTTCGATCCCGTTTGTTGCATCATGAACCCTGCGTGACCCTCTCGGTGCCCGTGCAACCCGCTCGGTGCATCGCGTCCTGTGGTGATTGCGAACCGCGATCCAAAAACAGAAAAACTAATACCCCGTTTCACCCCGGAACTGAGTACGCCCCGCCAAACGGGATGACTTGGTCGCACGCGATCTTTATCGAAATATGCGCACTGTCGATACGGACATGCGAGATTTCACAAAAGTTGATTTGGATGTGCGTGCACACAGGAATCAACGCGTATCCGCCGACAACGCCCCGTATCCGTCTATTCTGGAACACGCTGTAACTTTGTGTACACACATCGAATCAAGACGAAACTTGCGCCATCGGACTCGTAGCAATACGCTGGTCCTGTGACCCAAGTTTGGTCCGATTCCGAGAACGTTGACAAAATCGTGTATCGTGGGCCCCACAAGCTCCACTTGACGGGCGATTTTGTGATCGGCTCATCGGAATCCAATTCTGGAAGTTCCGTTGGGTTCGTATCATCGTTCCTGACTTATTGACACTAAGTTGGACGAATTTGGAGACCTTTGACCCTGACACAGTTTTCGGTGCAAAGCGGCCCACAGGTGGACCCCGCTTTGGCCAGAAACTGTCATTTTTGCCCTTGTGTCCAAATTGGACTCAAGGACAGGCGTTTTTAGCTATTTGATATTTTTTGAATCTAATGGTGATATTTATTTCAGCAACCGGAGTAGTACCTGCAAATCATACTGCTACCAGAGCTACAGTTAGAGTCAGAACCCCAGGCAAGTGTACCTCGCCAAAACTTGCAGTTATTGTTACTTATTTCCTTGGCTTATATATATATATATATATATATATATATATATATATTATGGTTTATGCTTGACCTAGGACCGTGCGACTTTACTTAGCGTCCGATTCATAGTCGGGTGCCAATATCGTACGCTGCGTTGTGTATTGTCATCTAGACATGGATACCGAGACCCCATCTTTCTCATACTTGTCTTATCAAGTACATTATAACCCAGGACACTTGACACTATTCATGAGACAGAATCTTCCTGAGATATTCATGGTGATTCTGTATAGGATACAGGTTTTATGACATAGACATTATATTCCTAGACATTATATGACTTGTTGCATTAGATATGATCTTACGTGACATGGACATGGGGCCACATGGACATGAGACGTATGATTACATTGGGTGGGGAGAGTCACACAGGCTACAGGTTGATTTATATTATGCCGGCGTCTCAGTCTTTCGCTGAGCTAGACGACCACATGATCTCACTGCTACCGGCTCTCCGACACAGAGCTTGTAGTGGTTTCAGCCTGAGTTCTAGTGCTGCTCTCATCTTGCATTTTACTTAGCCGGTTATTTAGTGTTTCCCTATTATTCCATTTATTGCTGGAGAGACACACAGGCTACATGTTGACTATATTATGCCGGCATCTCAGTCTCTCTCTGAGCTAGACAACTACATGATATCACTGCTACCGGCTCCCTTACACAGAGCTTGTAGTAGTCTCAGCCTGAGTACTGGTGATATTCTCACCTGCATTTTACATAGATGGTTACATATTTACCCTGTTTATTTCATTGACTATTTTACTGCATTATTATGGCTTGTATTATCTGTACCTTGCTATGTCCCCTGAGGACCTGGATCCGGATTATGTCCCCAAGATTAGCAGAGGAGATCCACCAGAGTTATACAGTACAGGAGCATTAGCAGGAGCAGAAGCAGGAATATGAGCAGTTACTGGAGTAGTACCAGATTCAGCAGACGAGTGATCACTGAGGTTATCTTCTGAGTATATACTGTTTCATACTCAGTATTGGCTGTAGTTATCTTTATTCGTGTATCTTGACAGATGTATCAGACTCATTGTCGGGTTATTTTCTGAGTTTATATTTTATTGAGATATGATCTTGCTTTATGATTCTGATATTGTGGTATTTATTTTATGGATGAGATTAGTATATTTAGACCATTATTGTTGTACTACAGCTTAAGTGCGCCCCGATGGATCCATTAAATTGGGTTTGCCCATCAGTGTGTGCTGTTGGCCATTGCCACGTGTCTAGTCCCTCGGTATTTTGGGACTAGGGTGTGACATAGTTTTTGTGGTGGCCCATGCAGGTCAACGACTAAATTATTCGGTTTCAACTTAGGGACCGAGCAAGCCTACAATAAGAATAGGATAAGTTTCTAGGATCTCATCCACTTGCTTGAAACATTTTTGATATCTATATCGGATTCGAATTAAATTCTTGACTTGCATCCTGCCTTGATTCCTGAGCGTCTCTTATTGTTTATTTTGGATGTAGAGTTATGGAACCACCAGCAAATGACGAGACCCCTGCAAGATCACCACGAGATGATGTGGTAAACAATGAAGAGGAAGTAACACCAGTAGAAGAAGGTCAATCAGCTCAACAACGTAGTCAAGCGAATCAGCATGCCTCTGGAATCCAGCAAGATGACATTCCACCATCGACGTAATTTACTCCATAAATGCCCGTAATTCCACAAGGGCAGGCCATGGACGGGCAGTAGATATTTTAAATGATCTATGCAATAATGCAAGCTCAACAAGAGGCTTTGAGTCGCAGCCTAGCACTTGTACTAGAGCAGGCGAATCTACCAGTACGACGACCAACGACGGGCTCTATTTCTGATTTCTGCCAGCTGAAGTCCCGTACCTTCTCAGGCAAAGAGGAGCCCACAGAAGTTCATGAGTGGCTCACCAACACTCAACATCAATTAGAAGCAGTCGAGCTTCCAAGAGAACGTTGGATGACTGCCGTCAGAATGCAGTTGATGGACAATGCACATCACTGGTGGCTATCTGAGGAGACACGGCTCAGACCAGACCGAGTCACTTGGGAAGAGTTTTTCAGACTCTTTCAGGAGATGTACATACCAGCCATCGCTCGATCAGAACTTTACGACAAGTTTAATCGCCTCACTCAAGACAGTATGACAGTGGAAGAAAATAACGCAGAATTCATTCGTTTGAGTCGTTTTGCCCCAACCTTGATTTCGACAGAAGAAGAGAAGGCTGAGAAGTTTTTCGACGGATTAAACATTGAGCTACAGAAACTAATTGGATCCGTTGCCCCTACATCTTACCCGGACGTCCTTGCTGCAGCCCGGCGCATGGAGCGCGTTATCAGGAGAGAGGCCAGTCTGAAGCGATCATTGATCTCAGTACTTTGTGTATCGATCTCAGATGATGGATCCTTACGGCATGGTACCAGATTGTGTGTGCCAAGTGGAGCATTGCGTGAGGAGATTCTTCAGGAGGCGCATCGATCTCAGTACTTTATGTATCCAGGTGCTAACAAAATATATAGGGACATGAGAGAGCATATTTGGTAGTATGGTATGAAGCGGGATGTAACACCCTATTTTTTTTTAAATTTAAAAAAATGAATTTTCTGAATTTTCGATAATTTTTAATTAATTATTAAAAATGTCCTTCATGAATTAATATTTTTATATATTAAATTAAGTATTAAAATATTACAAAAATTATATTTTTGGGTGTATTATTAATTATTGGATGTTGTGTATTTTTTTGGAATTTATTGGGCTCAAAAACTATTTTTAAATAGCTAAAAAACTCCGTTTTAATTAAACCAGCTTGAACCGGACTAAACCGGGTTGAACCGGACTGAACCGGACCAACCCAAACTGACCCAAATCCTAAACCTAACGGGTCGGATCAGATCCGGACCCAACCCGACCCGACCTGACCCGATATCAAACCACTCACCCCCGTTTTCCTACGACCCCCGCTCCCCCGCGATTCCCGGCTGACACCCCGCCCTCCGCGGCCACCCCCACGACCCCATGACCCAGCTCCGGCCTCCCCCGTAACTGCCTCCCCTCGACTATATAACCCCCCCCAAGCAGCCATCATCGCTCTACCCCATCGCCACTCTACCCCGACGACCCCCTCCAGTCACCGCACACCGACCCCCGGCGACCCAGCTCCGGCCGCCTCCGCAAGCCTGACTCCCCCGCCGATCCAGCTCTGGCGACCCTGAAGACCAGCAGCCGCAGCACAGCAACCCGCCTCCACCGCAGCAACCCGCCGTCGGTCGAGCTCTGCCACCCCGTCTTCGCCGCGCCACCGAGTGTACACAACGTACAGTCGTTACCTACCCCTGTTCAAGTGAGTGTTTTTCTCTCCTTGCTGCCTTATTTTTTAAACTGTCTGCTGTGACATGTATCATGTGTGACCCTCTCGAATCTCGTACAACTCGTTCGGGGTATCGCGTCCTGTGTCGGTCGTAAATCATGACGCAAAAATAAGAAAACCCCCCTATTTTTAAAATTTTAGAAATTGTCCCGAACTCGCAAGTTCATGACCGTTTTGCGTGTAACCTATTAACTATTTCTAAAATCCACTTAAACAATAATTAGACCTTATAACCAAGTTTTAAAACCCTATTTTAGTTTAATTTATTGAGCTATAATTTGCATGTAATTTGAGGGTAAAAATGACCAAAAACTTGGTCTTTTAAAATCCTGATTTTTCTCGGAACTGGGTGCGCCCCGCTAAACGAGGTGACTTGGTCATGTCAAACTTTACCGAAAAGTGCGCACCATCGATCCGGACGTGTGGAATTTTACGAAAGTTGATTTGGATGTGCGTACACACCGGAATCAACGCGTATCCGTTGACAACGTCTCGTATCGGCCATATTCTAAAACTCGTTGTAACTTTGTGTGTGCTCGTTGTTTCGAAACAAAACTTACGCCATCAGACTCGTAGTAATATGCTGGTCCTATGACCCAAGTTTGGTTCAATTTTGAGAACGTTGACAAAATTCCGTATCGTGGGCCCCACGGCTCCACTTGAACGGGCAATTTTGTGATCGGCTCATCGGAATCCAGTTTTGGATATTTCGTTGGGTTTGTATCGTCATTCTGGACTTGTAAATACTAAGTTTGACGAATTTGAAGAATATTGTCTCTGGCATATTTTTTCGGTGCGAAGTGGGCCACATGTGGACCCCGCTTTGACCGAAAACTGTCAATTTTGCCCCTGTGTCCAAATTGGACTTATGGACAGGCAATTCTAGCTATTTGATATCTTCTGAGCATGATGGTAATATTTATTTTGGGAACCAGAGGAGTACCTGTAGATCCCGCTGAAACCAGAGCAACAGTTGGAAACCAAATCCCAGGCAAGTGTACCTTGACAATCTTGCAGTTCTTGTTACATAATATTCCTTTGATTTATTTATATGATATAAATGTTCAACCTAGGACCGTGTGATATTATTTAACGTCCGAACAAGATTCGGGTGTCAACGTCGTACACGGAGTTGTGCAACGTCACCTAGAGATGGATATCACGACCCTATATATTTTTCGTGCTTGCATTATCAAGTACGACATACCATAGGACACTTGACACTGTTCATAAGACATAATCTTTCTGAAATATTCATGGTGATTCTATATAGGTTACAGGATTCGTGACATAAATATTACATATGCTTAGCTATCATTATGACTCGCTGCATCAGTTAGAGGTCATGATCTTGCGTGACATGGACATGAGACGTCGTGGACATGAGACGTGTGATTACATTGGGTGGGAAGAGACACACCATACTACAGGCTGATTATTGATATATATACTATACTACTGGAGGTGCTTTGGCACATATACTGGAGTCGTGATACTACTTACTTTGGCATATATACTGGAGTCGTGATACTACTTGCTTTGGCATATATACTGGAGTCGTGATACTAAATGCTGCTATGGGTTTTCCCGACACAGAGCCTATAGTAGTTTCAGCCTAAGTATAATTTATGCTCTCACTTGCATATCACATAGCTGGTTACATAGTTTATCTTATTGGTACATTTTATATACTGTATTTATTTTGGCATGCTGTTTCTTGTACCTTGTTACGTCCCTCTTAGGACATGGTCCCTTGCCAGTTTTGTAGCGTAGACCATTCTGGAGCCTGTCTGGAGTTGTTGATGTGTGTTGCTTTGTCATGCAGGAATTTGTAGCAAGTACTTAAATCTTTTCTTCCAGAGTCATGGTTATTATTCATATTATTTATTCATCTGCTGATATAGCCTAGTTTTATGGACTCATATTCCTTTCTCGAGTTTATTTGAGCTTATGTATTACTAGCGGCCGACTTTAGCATATGTAGCTCATTCTTATATATTCCTTTCATTGTGGATTAAGGTATAGATATTCATAGTTACTTGATTATATAGGTAGTGACCATTCTAGTACAGCTTATACGTATTTGAATCGGACCAGAGTCTGGTCGAATATGTAGCTGGCATGTTACGTATTCATAGCCCTACGTATTTTGGGACTGGGGCGTGACACGGGAGGTAGCTAGCTTCATATCCAGATGTTTGGTTTGCCAGCAGGTAAAGGCAGAGAGACAAAGGCCAGGTGGATTGCTACAGCCTTTACCCATTCCAGAGTAGAAGTGGGATCATGTGACGATGGACTTTATTTTAGGACTTCCGCGTTCTCCAGGAGGTAAAGATACAATTTGGGTCATCGTAGATAGGTTGACCAAATCAGCCCACTTTCTGCCATTCAAAGTAGGTACGTCTACGGAGAAGCTCGTGGAGATGTATGTGCGTCAGATAGTCAGATTGCATGGTGTTCCTGTGAGCATAGTCTCGGATAAGGATAGTCGCTTCATGTCCTACTTCTGGAGGAGTTTGCAGGCTAGCTTGGGCACTCAGCTCAAGTTCAGTACTGTATATCACCCTGAGACAAACGGGCAGTCGGAGAGAACTATTCAGACTCTCAAGAACATGTTGTGCACCTGTGTTTTGGATTTTGGAGGATCATCTTCACTTGGTAGAGTTTTCTTATAACAACAGCTACTAAGCCAGTATTGAGATATCACCATTTGAGGCATTATATGGACGGAGATGTCATACTTTGTTATCATGGGATAATGTTGGTGAAAGAGATTTAATGGGACCAGAGATGATCGTAGATGCAGCTGAGAATGTGAAGCTCATCAGGGATAGACTTTGGGTGGCACAGGACAGACAGCGGTATTTGGCCGATAGCCATCGGAGACCATTAGAATTTGAGGTATAGATTTTGTTTTGCATTACTTGTGATTGTTTGTTTTTGTTAGAGTGCTAAGGTTGTGTTTCGTACTAGGTTGGCGGTCTGGTTTTCTTGAGAATTTCTCTGACACATGGCACTATTCGTTTCGGTAGAGGCAGAAAGCTTAGTCCATGATTCATCGGACCTTTCAGTATTCTTTAGAGGGTCGGTACAGTTGCATACAGACTAGACTTCCACCTGTATTGGAGAGAGTGCACAACGTATTTCACGTGTCACATCTAAGATGGTATGTGGCAGATCCTAGCCATGTGTTGGATTACTCGGAGATAGATGTGTGCCCTACTCTTAGCTATCCAGAGCAGCTAATTGACATTCTGGATCGGAGAAAGAAAGTATTGAGGAACCAGACAATTCCTTTGGTGCGCGTCGCATGGAGGCATCACTCACTAGGAGAGTATACCTGGGAGCGAGAAGACGAGATGCGCGAGCGATATCCATATATGTTTGAGCCGTGAGATATAATTCTTTATTTGCTTGTATTGTTTGCTTTTGATAGTTAGTTTCTTCCTTAATTTTGAGGACAAAATTTTTCTAAGGTGGGTAGGATTATCACCCTTACTTTTTTAACTAAGGATAGTTTGATAATTTGGCGTGAGTATTTTTAATTTTTAGGATTATCATATTAAATATAGTACATATTGTAATATTATTTATTTATTGTTAGATGTTAGATTTATTTTGGACTTGTGTAGTAGACCTAACTAGTTTAGTTTAGATCCATGGACCAACATTTAATTCTAGTTTAGATTGAGCCCAATAGTAGGCCCATTCATTAGGAGGATAAATTAATTAGTAAAACTAATTAGACTAGAACCTTCCCTCCTTAATTTATTTATTCATGAGAGGCTCCAAGGGGTATTTTGGTCATTCCATAGTAGCTTGGAGGAGGGGCAAGGGCCGGCCACCTATAGGGAGGAGAGAGAATCTCTCTCTCTTCTCATTTTGTCATTTCAATCTAGATCTAGAATTTTTTTTCTTCCAAATTCCTTCATTCCTACACCAATCCCTACTCAAATTTCTTCCCAATTTCTTCCCTATTCTTCATTAAAGGCTAGTAGAATAAGGATCTACAAGGAGAAAGCAAGAATTTACAAGGAGGAGCAAGGATCAACAAGTTGGAGACTACTTTCACTCAATTTAAGAATTTTATTGGGAATCCATCTCCTAATAGGTATAATTCAGTTTTTTCTCTCTAATTAGACTCTAAATCTATAATTTAACTATAAGGAACCACCATATATGCTAAGGCTACCCATAAAAATTAAAATTAGGTTCATAGGGGACCTATGGAGAAAGTTATGTGATATTTTGTGTCAATTTTGGAAGAATTTCGAGATTGGCAGATCTTGTGTTTGTCAATTGGTCAATTAGACTAAATTGACATGTGTTTGCTTATATGTGACTAGTGTCGTGTCTATAATTGGATACGTATAGGTCGTATCCCGATAATTTGACGATACGGGTTGATTTGGGGGTTTTCCTCCGACACGGAGGTTTGTGCATGTCACATTTTGACACGGACACGTAGTTGCATATTTAAATCTTTGTATCATTCATAATTACTATTTTAGACTTGCTCGTGTCCTTTAGGATACGTTTGATTGTATGGTGGAGCCGTATAGCAAGTATATCACAGAATGAGTGTGATACGGGTGCGGTGTACTCCACGTGTTTGTTTTATTGCATTTAAATTCATTTGACTTGGTATTATATATTAGTATGATATATTATATGATTGTGTGTATATGTATATGTATCTCTATAGTATTATATATATATGATTATAACTAGTGATACATATTGTAAACTCCCTCACCCAAAATAGATATTTTGTGTATATTTTATATTATTATATTTATTATAGATGTTGAATTTATTTAGAGTATTCTCTTAGTTAATTAAAAAATAAATTTTTTTTAGTATATTTACTTATATAAATATTTATTTAGAATTATTTTTAGGCTATTTTAGATTATTGGAATTTTTCTATAATTTTTAGTTAATTAAAAACTAGTAACACTAATTTTCTAAGACTTTGAAGAATTTATTTTATGTTCAAACTTAATTAAAAATATCCCAAACTTTTATTTTAGTTTCTAAATAATAAAATATATTTTCTAGAATTTTTTGGGAATTTTTTGATTATTTTTAGCATTTATTTTGAGTTAATTATGAAAAACTGAATTAAAAACTAATTTCTGAAAAAAAAACCCAAAAAGTAATTAATTCTGCCCAGTCAGCAAATAAAGGGCCCACCTGTCAGCCTCCCGCAGCGAACAGGGCCGGGCCCGCCTGTCAGTGGCCGCTAGGTGGGTGCGGGTGAAGCCGAGCCGACCTCGAGCCGAGCCGAGTCAGAGTTCGACTCGGACTCAGCTGAGCCGAGCCGCGTCAGATTCGGACCGTCCGATTTGTGCTGGGCAGTGTGGATGGCTGCCATGTGTCAAGCTCTGAGCCGCGGCTACTTTCTCTCTCCTCTATATATATAATAGTTTAGTTATTTATTTTAGGGTTTTCTTTGAGCCGATTTTGGAGAATTGCCATCTAGGGTTCCTTCATCTTCCAGAAGCCATTGCGCATAGCTCTGGACTCCAAATGAGGCCTAGTTTTTTGTGTTAGAATGATATTGAGGTTAGATTTCTGATTATATAAAATTTTTTATGAAATTATGAGTATTAAATTCTGGAAAATTCGCAGAGTACAGCATGTCCGAAAATAGACGTATTTCGATGTTTTTGCGATTTTGGGAGAACCAGGAATCAGAATCATGAACCGTTTGAAGTTTCGGAAATCTAATGTCTAGAAAATTGACATATGTTTTTCCCAGAATTTAATTTGAAGTATTTATATACTGTTAATTCTGTAGAACTTCTAGGTTAGAATTTAACCATCGGTGCACAATACAAAATTTGTATGTGCCATAATTCCCAAACGAATTTGAATTCGGATGAGCCATAAATTCTAGCATATTTTTTACGCTGAAATCTACAAGAAATCATGCATGAAAGTTGAGTTTGTGTCGGTTGACTTTTTGGTCAACAGATCGCCTCGATTTGCGTGCCATGAGTCTCGAGTTGATAAAATTTAGTTTCTTTGGACAAAATTTAGGAATTAACATAAAAATCAGAATAATAAGATTAAAATAGGATTTTAGAGTAATTATTCCAGAATTAAATAAATTAAAAGAAATTGTCTTTTGACGTGATAAATTTGTAATACATAGGCTATTTGGACTGTGACTTGGACTCTGATTCATACCAGCAGCAGGACCCCAGACGAGTACATTCTCTGACAGTGTTCCAGTAGAATGTAGTATTTAGCCACCACGGTTAGTTTACATCAGATCCTGAGTCGGATAACCCAACGCACGTTCGTACATTTACATGTACGCAAATATTATTCAGTTTGGTATATATATTTATGTACGTAATTACTATATGTATTCCAATAATTATGTAAATAAATTGATGGTTATATTATTATATAGTTATATGAATATATATGTAAGTAAATGCTAATTGATAATTATGACTAAATATTCAGACTGTACGACCCTAGGACACCGTGGACTATCCCATACTTACCTTGACCATGTTGACCCTAAGAACTTGTAAATTTGTCCGCCTTGCGTACATTAACGTACTGGCATAGACACCTGTCAGTTGACTGACTGATTTTGTACAGTACTTGAAGATGCGACACCCGCGTAATTCAATATGTAATTGACCGTGTTAGATGACTAGTGTTACCCCTAGTATATCCCCTGAGTCCAGTGTAAATATGGTTGTGTATGTGCTAGTGTAAAGACTAATGATTCTATTGTATTATATTTATGTGTACATAGGATATTGGATTTGTTCTGCGCGATTTCTGGAGCAGATTATTGGTACATTGTAGCTTCCTTGCCAGGCAAGTATACCTTGCCATTGTACTATTATTTATATTCCATATGTTGCATGCATCTTTATTTTCTGTCTTTAGTTCATATATTTTAACTGTTATATAAAATGCGCGTGACGGTGTCGTCGCGATATATTTTTATCTATGTATTGCATTGACTTTGTTTATGAGACTACCCCATTATCATGCAGCATCATTAGGTTCTTTTGACTGTGACACATTTTTACACGAGTTGTGAGTCTCATATAGATCACGGACGTACGTATTGACTGATCATTGGTACGTATGGGCCGTGCGTTAGGAATAACTGCTGTTAAAAACTTTGCATGCTAGTAAACTTGGCAGTTATTAGAGGTTTATTGTGTCATGGACATGACATGCTTAAAGCATGGGGTGGGGAGAACAACAAGTACCGCATTTGAGCTCCTTTGCACTTTTTCTGTGCACCCGAATTCTCCGCTGGAGATACGGGTGGTGATGACCCATATATATATTATGTACATTGGCGGGCCTCCGCCGTTCAAAAGACGACGTTCCTTTGGGCCCCTGGATCTTCAAAAGAGAACCATGCCAAATCCCAGTTTTCAGCCAGATAGCTCACTTGTGGGAAAAGTTGTTCTTAACTGCATTCACTTAGATGGTTAGACGACCCCTTTGGATATTTATTTTAGTACTTTATTGGAATGTGTTTAAGTATCTTATTATGTCCCTCTGAGGACCTGGTCCCCTGCCAGGTGTATCTATTCTTGAGTATTTGCAGGAGCGCAGATTCGGATGGTTACAGATGTTCGAGGATGTCTTCTCTTCGAGCCCGTGATTGATAGCTGGTATTCTTATATAGCGTTTATTGTGTTGTACTCATATTGTATTTGCTCTTATATTCGAGTTGGTAGTGGATTTGTTTCCACCTAACTATCCTCCTTAGATACTTATATTGAGATCTAGTTTTATAGATACTGGTTATTTATTTATATTTGATTATCGTGGATGGGATTTAGATTGTACCCTATGACTTGTGACATATGTTTATACCACTTGTGGATTGATATTCATATTACAGCGTACGTATGGATTTTGGTTTCCATATATTGGAGTTGCCATATCCATGCGGCTGGCATGTATGTGTCATAGTCCTACGTATTTTGGGACTGGGGCGTGACACATATATATAATGTATAGATGCATATTCATATATGTGGTGATATATATATATATATATATATATATATGTTTATATGAGTGTATATTATATTATATAGATATGTATATATATGGCTATATGTATAAGTGTAGTGATATGTATATATGTATTTGTATATGTAACATGGACATCTATATGTATATGTCTATGTTTGTATATATATCTATATATGTATAGATGAGTGTGTATATACATATTGATATCTATATGTATATATGTGTGTGTGGAGGTATGTGTGTGGATATTTAGTGAGTGAGTGAGCAGTGAGTGAGGTTCGAGCTGCACAGTGGGAATTTAGCATGCATCCACATCATATGCACCTGCAAGCCAACTGAATGCAGAGGCATGCACTATCGTTTAGCACAGCAAGAGGGAGATGCAGATTGGGCAACTGTACAACAAGATGCTTGAGCATCCAGTGCTGCATCGGGCATCAACAACAAAGAGCAGTAACAGTTGCAGCGGTGGGAGAGCAGTCACAACTGAAGAACAGCCAGTTGCAGCAAGAGAAGAGTTCCCTGCAGCAACATGCAGGCACAACAAGTGCAGCAAGCAGTGGCAGCTGCAAGCATGCACTGCATCAGTGCATAAGTTGCAAATTGTAGTTGCATCACCAGTAGCAATTCAGTGTGCTTCAACAGCAACTGCTCACACCGGGGGGGGGGACAACATGCTGCAACAAGTGCATCAATTCAAACTGAGCAGCAACCAAGGCAATGAGCAGCAGTAGCTCCAACAACAGGGGTTTAACTAGGCAATAGCAACAGAGGTTAGGGGGTTCATCTAGTTAGTCAGTAGTTAGTTAGTTTATTAGTGGTTTAGTTAGTTAAGGTTAGAGTCTAGTTAGTGGTTCAATAGTGTAGTAGTTAAGTACTTGTTTAGTAGTTGTATATATGCATTGTTAGCTAGAAGTTAGATATATATACATACTTGATTAGATTAGTAGCTATATGTATATATGTATATATGTAGGTATTGTATATAAGTAATTGATATGTATTGTATGTTAGGTAGTTAGTAGTATTCTATATAGTTAGTTAATGTTAGTATATTTAGTGTATTGATAGTGATATATATATATATATATATATATATATATATATATATATTAAGATTTGAATTACCTTGTGATACCAAGATAATGTCAAGGTAATTGGTGGATACTCAAGGTATTAGGTTTGAGTATCAAGATGAGTATTCAGGTAGTGAGATACGCATTGGTAGCCAAGGTATCCAATTTGCATTAGTTAGCTAAGATTAATATATGTATTGTCTTGTATATATATAAATTAGTATTTTTATATCTAAAAACTTGCGTATCCTATGATACTGTATTTTGTGTGCATCCTAGTATCTTAGTTTAGCTAGTGTGGCCTAGTTACATAGTGTGCGGACCTAATATCCTTGAGCTGGACTCATACAACCTAGAAATAGCTAGTTTGACCAAGTTTGACTAGTTTGACCTAGAGTTGACCTAGTTTGACTGTTTTGACTTAGAAATGGCTTCATGACCTAGAATTGAAATAGTTTAACTTATTTTCATTCCAAAACCTTGTATTGATGCAATATACCATATATAGGTCTATGTGACACCACCTTGGGCATCGAGAGACACACCTTGCTCAGGACCTCATGCGAGTATATTTCTTTGTTAGTTTTTATTTCATAATAGTGTATATATCTTATGTTCTAGAACTGTATACTTGATTCTGACACAGTATTTTCACGGACTGGTACTACATGGATCCTGTCAGGAGATGTTATCCCCTGCCGTGTTCAGCGGGTACTCCTTCACATGTATTTCATCGTGTGTATTGAGTATTGATTATTTATATTTCGTGTTCACACACTGCTCGTGTTCAGTGTGCTTATATTCGTGTACACACACTGCTCGTGTTCAGTGTGCCTATATTCGTGTTCGTAACGTGTCGTGATTGGATCCATTGGTATTAGTTGGGGATGGGAGAGTAGGAGTTGATTATGTGATCAAAGTTCCAGTGTATTCGTGTACATGTCGATTACATACCACACTTATAATCAAGTTACCATATTCTATTCATTTTTATTGCAGATATTCTATTGCTTGTTCTGCATTCCAGTACATTACATGTTCTCTCTAATTTATTTCATTCAGATATTTAGTTCTCTTGTATTCTTTTCTATTATCTGTTTTATATGCTCGATTATGTATTTGAAACTGCTTTCAGAGGTATGTACTTCGCTCCAATCTTGACTGGATATATTTTTCCAGATGATTGGCTCATAGATCAGTGTCCTACATTCTATAGGCCGCATGCGGGCATACTATTAGAGGATACTCCTATTGTCACGCCCCAGTCCCAAAATACGTAGGACTAGGAATACGTAACACGTCAGCCGTATGTATACGAACTCCAATATATGGAAACCATATACACACGTACGCTGTACATGAATATCCAATCCATAGTGGTAATATATGTCACAATAAGTCACACGCAGTTCTATATCTCATCCACAGCACAAATAATAGAATAATGGAAATCAATAACTGAATATCAAAGAAGCAGTCTCAAATAGTAATCTCCAAGTGTGATAGTCGGGTGGAAATAAATCCACTGTAAATCGACTATAATAAACTACTAAAGAGAGAAGAGAATAAACTCTAATATAAGAATAAATGTCTAGAAAAGAATAGCAACTAGAATCTCTAAACAGCTGCAAAGAATCACATATAATCAGAAGGTAAGATCTCCTCAGGCTGATAGGTAGCGTCAGGTTCAGGTCCATACTCCTGCGGGTACTCCTGCTCACCTATATCTGGAAGGGACCAGGTCCTCAGAGGGACGTAACAAGATACAAAAAGTACATGCCAATAAAGTACTGAAAATAAACATCCATTGGGGTCGCCTAACCATCTATGTGAATGCAGTTTGAGAACAACTTTCCACCAAGTGGGCTATCTGGCTAAAATGGGATTGGCATGGTTCTCTTGGAGATCCAGGGGCCTACAAAGGCACGACGACTTTCGAACGTCGGAGGCCCGCCTGATAATATATAATATATAGTGGTCATCATGACCGCGCATCTCCGGCGGAGCGTACGGGTTATACAATAAAAGTGCAAAAGAGCCCAAATGCCTTACTTGTTGTTCTCTCCACCCAATGCTCTAAGCATGTCATGTCCATGACACGATAACCCTCTAATAACCGCCAGGTCTACTAGCATGCAAAGTTTTTATTGGCAGTTATCCCTATCCGTCGTACGACCTATACGTACCAGTGGCCAGCCGAATACGCAAGTCCGTGTCCTACATGTGACTCACACTCGTGTAAGAATAGTGTCATGGCCAATGAAACATAAATGCCTCATGAAGATGGGGTAGTCTCATAAAGTAGGTCCAATGCATATACATAAATAAAAATATAGTACGACGACACCGTCGTTGCCCCCAAGTTTCCTTGGACGCGCAGTTTATATAGCAGTTAAAATAAATGAACTAAATAAATATAAAATAAACATGCATGCCTCATATGGAATGTAAAAACAGTACAATGGCAAGGTATACTTGCCTGGCAAGAAATCTGTAAAGTGTACGCGCCCAAATGTCAAGGACACTGAACCTGGAACTAAGAACTCCGAACAAACGTCTCCGGATGCTGAAATAAACATCACCAACATTTCCGGAATGAGCAAAATAGCTAAAAAGCACATCCCTTTCGTCCAATTTGGACACAGGGTCAAAACGGTAATTTCGGGTAAAAGTGGGGTCCACGGGTGGCCCACTTTGCACCGAAAAACGTGCTAAGGGTAACAGTCTCTAAATGGAACAAACTATAGGTCAAACAACTCTAGATGTCAATACGAACCCAACGGTATGTCCAAATGTGGATTCCGATGGGCCGAACAGAATTTTGTCCAAAAAGTCAACTGTGGGGCCCACCAATTGGCGATCTGGTCAACCATCTCAGAAATGCGTGAAAATTGGGTCACAGGACCAGCGGGTTACCACGAGTCCAGCAGCGCAAGTTTTGTCGCAATCTGACAAGCGTGCACAACATACGCGCGAGTTCCACAAAAGTTGCGACACGGTGTGTGTCCGTGAAATACGGTCTGATTCCGGCGCGCACACGAGTCCGAATCAATCTCCACAAATTTTCACGTGTCCGGTTATGCTGCATGTACCATTCGGTATACTTGGCACACAGCGGGGCGGTCCCGTTTGGCGGGGCGCGCTCCGTTTTCCAACTTTTGGAAATCTGGAAAAAGTGGGTGCGCGCAGTTTTATGACGAATATAATTATGTCCACAGCAACTAATAGTATAGGGTTATTTAACAGAAAATAAACTAGGTCAGGTATTCTACAGGTATCAAAAAGAATCACCGAATTCGGATCTCTGTGGTGGGAGATACGAACTCGGCAATACGGGTGGTCATTCTGGAATTCTGTGATTCCAGAATTGGGTCTGTCCGTCCACTTTGGATGCTGTTTTTCACCTAGGGATGCACATTTTCCGAGGTTGGCTATAAAACAAATATTGGAGAGAGTTAAGGGATGATCATACCTATAAAGACGGAACAGCGTTTGGTTAAGTGAGTCGACGGGAAATCACTCTGGAGCGAAGGTGCCTCGAGTGAGAAACTGCAGCGCGCGAGGTCGGAGTCGACGGGATGGTTGGACGGCTTGGGGGATTTCTCTGGCTACGGTGACGGCTCTAGATGGGAAGAGGAGGGTCTGGAGATTTAGGTTAGGGTTTTTGGGAGAGAAATATATATATATCAATATAGGAAGAGAGAGGGGTGGATTGGGTTTCGGCCGCGTGAAGGAAGGGTCGGCAAAGGGGGTCTGGATCAAATAGGCCA
Source organism: Iris macrosiphon (assembly GCA_036927795.1). NCBI lineage: Eukaryota > Viridiplantae > Streptophyta > Magnoliopsida > Asparagales > Iridaceae > Iris > Iris macrosiphon. The sequence continues at coordinate 68,751,534 of JAYESA010000018.1, read as the reverse complement.
ATATGCGGGTCCTGTTTCCAATAGGCTGAAGGCGGGGACTTAGTATGCAGCAAGTTTTGCTGAAGAGAAATATAGCAACACTAAGTTGCTGCTACTTAATATAGTAGTTATTATTATTATTAAGTTCTTATTAAATAATTCTTTTACTTTCTTTTCTTTTCTTAATATATATACATACATATATATATATATATATATATATATATATATATATATATATATATATATATATATATATATATATATTGTGTATACATATATATTATATATATTCTCATAAGAAATTTATAGATTAGGGTATTGCACATCGTTAGGCTAGCAACAGCTCAAGGGGTCTCCTACATGGAATAAATTCCGAAAAATTCCTGATGGTCACATAAGTCATCTAAGTGCCCGAACACCTAAAATAAAAATTATTAAAAATCTATTTCTCCTATTTAGATCTAATTACTACAATTTAATTAATAATTAATAAATAAAGGGTATATACGATTTTTAGGAAGGGGGTTTTACATTCTACCCAACTTGTAAAAATTTCATCCTCAAAATTAAAATTAAGCCACGATAGAATGCAAGGATGGTATAAGATATAAATTAACAATGTAAATTTATACCTTGGTCTGCGAATAGGTTCGAAAAATGCTTGCGCATATCGTCCTCGCGCTTCCAAGTTGATTCTCCTGGCGCGCCATGCCTCCATGCTACGCGAACCAAAGAAATAGACTGGTTCATCAATACCTTCTCTCGACGATCAAGGATTCCCACGGGTTGCTCTTGGTATGACAAGCTCGGCCCAATGGTGATCTTTGAATGGTCGAGAACATGACTGCTGTCTGCCATATATCACCAGAGCTGCGATACATGGAATACGTCATGTACTCCCTCCAGTGAAGGTGGTAGCGCAAGTCGATATGCCACCTCTCCAACTCTCTCGAGCACGTCAAATGGTCCAATATACCTTGGACTCAACTTGCCGTGCCCTCCGAATCGGATGGTGCCTCTGGTCGGTGATATCCTCAAGAAGACGTGATCGCCCTCTTTGAACTCCAAGGGACGACGATGAAGGTCTGCCCACTGCTTCTGCCTGTCTTGCGCTGCTCGCAAGTGTCCCTGAATCTTCTTGACTGTCTCTACGGTGTTGACCACCAACTCGGATCCCAAAATCTGACGTTCACCCACGTCACTCCAATACACAGGAGACCTACATTTTCTTCCATATAATGCTTCAAACGGAGCCATCTGAATACTCGCTTGATAGCTATTGTTGTAAGAAAACTCTACAAGATATAGGTTGTCCTCCCATGATCCTCCGAAGTCTAACATGCAAGCCCTCAACATGTCCTCCAAGGTCTGAATAGTATGCTCCGACTGCCCATCTGTCTGCGGGTGGTAAGATGTACTGAACTTCAGACGAGTACCAAGACTTTCTTGCATGCTCCTCCAAAAGTGCGATGTGAAGCGCGAATCTCTGTCCGATACAATGCTGACTGGTATGCCGTACAATCTCACGATCTGCCTCATATATAAATCAGCTAAAGCTTCTGTAGACTGACCCACTCTAAAAGGTATAAAATGGGCTGACTTGGTGAGTCGGTCCACTATTACCCACACTGCATCTCTCCCACTTGGACTCTTGGGAAAACCCGTGACGAAGTCCATAGTGATGTGCTCCCACTTTCACTCTGGAATCGGAAGTGGTTACAATAATCCTGCTGTCCTCTGGTGCTCCGCCTTCACTTGTTGACATACCAGACATTTAGCTACAAAGCGAGCTATCTCTCTCTCCATCCTATGCCACCAAAAATGCTGTCGTAAGTCACGATACATCTTGGTGCCTCCAGGATGAATAGAATAGATCGAACTATGAGCCTCTGCCATCAGCTCCTGTCGAATCTCTCCATTTGGAACATAAAGGCGATCACCATATCGTAATGTCCCATCCTCGTGAATGCGCAATCCGGTCTGCTCTCCAACCTCTGTCATTTTCTTTAGTCTCCTGAATCTGGCATCTGTAGGCAAAGCTGCCTTAATCCTCTCTACCAATGATGATTGAACTTGTAAGTTGGCTAGTGTCCCATCTGCTCCGGGTACTATCACTTCAATGCCAAGCTCTTGCAAGTCCTCCAATAGTTCCCTCTGTGCTGTCAAGAAGTAAGCTGCTGGCTTCCGGCTTAACGCGTCTGCTACCACGTTAGCCTTGCCTGGATGATAATGTAGCTCTATCTCAAAATCTTTCATCAACTCGAGCCATCGACGTTGCCTCATATTTAACTCCTTCTGCGTGAAGACGTACTTGAGGCTTTTGTGGTCTGTATAGATTTCCACTCGTTCCCCATATAAGTAATGTCTCCATAGCTTCAGAGCAAATACAACGGCTGCAAGTTCCAAGTCATGAGTCGAATAATTCTTCTCATGTACTCGTAACTGCCTAGATGCATATGCAATCACCTTGCCATGCTGCATCAATACGCATCCTAAGCCTTTCCCTAATGCGTCACTGTAGATCACATATCCTCCTGATCCTGACGGAATCGCCAATACTGGTGCTGTAGTCAGTCGCTTCTTCAACTCTTCAAAGGCTGCTTGACACTCGTCAGTCCATATAAATTCTTGATCCTTACAAGTCAAACGAGTCATAGGTGCCGCTATTCTTGAGAAGTTTTCCACGAACCGTCGGTAATATCCCGCAAGTCCAAGGAAACTCCTCACCTCTGCTGCTGATTTAGGAACAGACCATGTCTCAACTGCTGAGATCTTCTCTGGATCAATAGAAATACCATCTCCTGTAACAACATGTCCAAGAAATGAAACTCTGTCCAAGAAGAACTCATATTTGCTGAGTTTAGCATATAACTGCTCTCTCCTCAAAGTCTCTAGAACAATTCGCAGGTGCTCCTCGTGCTCCTCGTGGCTCTTTGAATAGACAAGTATATCATCTATGAAGACGACCACGAACTGATCCAAGTACTGGTGGAAGACTCGATTCATCAAGTCCATGAAGATCGCTGGAGCATTGGTCAATCCAAATGGCATGACCAAAAACTCGTAGTGTCCATATCTTGTTCTGAATACGGTCTTCGGAATGTCCTGCTTTTGTACCTTCACTTGGTGATATCCCGATCTCAGATCTATCTTCGAGAATACCTTAGCTCCACTGAGTTGATCAAACATATCATCAATGCGTGACAATGGATATTTGTTCTTCACTGTCACTGCATTCAAGGCTCTGTAGTCAATGCACATACGCACTGACCCATCCTTCTTGGGTACAAACAACACTGGTGCTCCCCAGGGTGATGTACTCGGTCGGATGAAACCTTTCTCCGCTAGCTCTTTTAACTGTGCCTTCAGCTCGTCCATCTCCTTCTTCGCCAGTCTGTAAACATGCGATGCTATAGGTGCTGCTCCGGGAGCTAGTTCAATTGAAAACTCTACGTCTCTGTCTGGGGGCAGTCCTGGCAAATCCTCTGGAAAGACGTCTAAAAATTCTGAAATAATAGGGTGATAGACAACATCGTCTATTGCGAGCTGCATACCATCAAGGATTTCTGTGGATCCTCGGGCAAACTCAAGTTCAGGCTGGCCTGGTACCTTAAAAAGAATGCTTCCTCCAAAGCAATCGAAGAAAGCGTGGTTCTTGCTCAGCCAGTCCATTCCAAGCACTATATCAAAAGACGGCATAGGAAGGACTAAGAGTTGGGCATTCATCTCCCTGCCACGTATCACTATAGGGCCCGATCTACAAACTCGACTAACTGGTACAACTCCTCCTCCGGTAAGAATTCTAACACAACTAGATAATGGTGTAGAAGCAATGTTGTGTTTGGCAATAAAACTAGATGATATGAATGAGTGGGTGGCTCCCGTATCAAATAATGTCACAGCAGGAAAAGTAAAAGCAAGGGTAATACCTGCTATGACATCCACCTCATGATCCAGGTCATCTACCTCCAATGCAAAAGCTCGCCCGTTCCTCTGCGGCTGTCCATGTCCGGTCCTCATATACTGCTCCTCCTGAGTGGGTAGCGGTGGTCCTCTCTGAAATCCTCCTGCTGTTGGGGGTCGAGGTGCTCCCGGTCCAGTCATCTGCTGGGCTGGCTTCGGTGCTGGAAGCGCTAGTCTCTGAACTGGTGGTGGGAGTGTCGATGTCTGCATTGGGCAGTCTCTCGCCATGTGCTGCCCGGAGCCACATCTCATACACTGACCCAAGCGAGTCCGACAATCTCTCGATATATGTCCGCGTTTCCCACAATAATTGCAGTAGGGCTTCTCTGGATTCTGGTATGGTCCGGCACTGTATTACTGATGCTGCTGTGCCAAGGGACGTCTGATAGGTCCTCCCTGTTGTGTCCTGGCTGGTCCCTGCTGTATCCTTGCTGATCCTTGTTGTGTCCTCAGCTGACCTCCTCTTCCTCTGCTAATGGTTTCCTGAAATCTGGCCTCTGTCAGTAGTTCAGCGTAAGAGACTCGGGACTGCGAGCTTGTATAATATTGTAACTCCTGGGTCAGTCCTCGATGAAACCTCTTAGCCTTAGCCAAGTCATTTGGTATCAAAGCAGCGCCATATTTGCTGAGTCGACTAAACTCAGCATCATACTCGTCCACGGTTCGGTTCCCTTGCTCCAAGTGAAGAAACTGATCATACAAGGTGTCCCTGACAGTGTCCGAAAAGTACTTCCCCCCAAAGCACTCCAAGAATTGCTCCCAAGTCTGGTAAGTACCCAACTGGCGCTCCATGGATTCCCACCAGTGATGAGCATTACCATCTAGAAGCGTCCGTACACCCGTCATCCATAGGTCCGTGGGTAACTGCGATGCCTCCAGTAGCTTCTGCGTGTGAGTGATCCAGTTGGTAGTCTCCTCCGGGCTCTCAGTGCCCTTGTACTGCCTTGCACCCATCTGAACAAAATCCTTTACTGATCCAACCCTAGCTCGAGGTACTGGAGCTAGTGCTTGGGCTGGTACAGTAGCATGTGCAGCCATCCTCTCCAGTGCTGCCAAAAATTCTTGTCTCTACTCGACTGCCTGCTGCCTCTGTTCCTGTATCATCATCTGAAAGAATTGGAACATCTGCGCTTGGCCATCTTGCGGTACTGGGACAGGTGGGAGGTTCCCAATAGGTGAAGCGGGAAGATCAGATGGAACTGGGGTGTGAGTCTGTCCATCTGGCCCCGGAAGCCTAGGAATCATTGGGGTCCCTCCTTGAGTCTGACCATTGACTCCAGAAGTTGCGTCGCCATTGGCGGCAGTACATCCATTCTGTAAATCCATCTCTCTGCAGTTGATGTACGAAACGATTAGAAAAAGTACAGGAATCAAACAGGATGCAAGTATTAAATAGGAAGGATGAATTTCAATCAAGCGTGGATGAGATCCTTATACTCTATTTCTATACGCAGGCTTGTTCGGTACAGTTACGTAACCGAGACAATATATTCTAGACCTGCATGGGCCACCACAAAAATATGTCACGCCCCAGTCCCAAAATACGTAGGACTAGGAATACGTAATACGCCAGCCGTATGTATACGAACTCCAATATATGGAAACCATATACACACGTACGATGTACATGAATATCCAATCCATAGTGGTAATATATGTCACAACAAGTCACACGCAGTTCTATATCTCATCCACAGCACAAATAATAGAATAATAAAAATCAATAACTGAATATCAAAGAAGCAGTCTCAAATAGTAATCTCCAAGTGTGATAGTCGGGTGGAAACAAATCCACTGCAAATCGACTATAATAAACTACTAAAGAGAGAAGAGAATAAACTCTAATATAAGAATAAATGTCTAGAAAAGAATAGCAACTAGAATCTCTAAACAGCTGCAAAGAATCACATATAATCAGAAGGTAAGATCTCCTTAGGCTGATAGGTAGCGTCAGGTCCAGGTCCATACTCCTGCGGGTACTCCTGCTCACCTATATCTGGAAGGGACCAGGTCCTCAGAGGGACGTAACAAGATACATAAAGCACATGCCAATAAAGTACTGAAAATAAACATCCATTGGGGTCGCCTAACCATCTATGTGAATACAGTTTGAGAACAACTTTCCACCAAGTGGGCTATCTGGCTAAAATGGAATTGGCATGGTTCTCTTGGAGATCCAGGGGCCTACAAAGGCACGACGACTTTTGAACGTCGGAGGCCCGCCTGATAATATATAATATATAGTGGTCATCATGACCGCCCATCTCCGGCGGAGCGTACGGGTTACACAAGGAAAGTGCAAAGGAGCCCAAATGCCTTACTTGTTGTTCTTCCCACCCAATACTCTAAGCATGTCATGTCCATGACACGATAACCCTCTAATAACCGCCAGGTCTACTAGCATGCAAAGTTTCTATTGGCAGTTATCCCTATCCGTCGCACGACCTATACGTACCAGTGGCCAGCCGAATACGCAAGTTCGTGTCCTACATGTGACTCACACTCGTGTAAGAATAGTGTCATGGCCAATGAAACATAAATACCTCATGAAGATGGGGTAGTCTCATAAAGTAGGTCCAATGCATATACATAAATAAAAATATAGTATGACGACACCGTCGTTGCCCCCAAGTTTCCTTGGACGCGCAGTTTATATAGCAGTTAAAATAAATAAACTAAATAAACAGAAAATAAACATGCATGCCTCATATGGAATGTAAAAACAGTACAATGGCAAGGTATACTTGCCTGGCAAGAAATCTGTAAAGTGTACGCGCCCAAATGTCAAGGACACTGAACCTGGAACTAAGGACTCCGAACAAACGTCTCCGGATGCTGAAATAAACATCACCAACGTTTTTGGAATGAGCAAAATAGCTAAAAAGCACATCCCTTTCGTCCAATTTGGACACAGGAGCAAAACGGTAATTTCGGGTAAAAGTGGGGTCCACGGGTGGCCCACTTTGCACCAAAAAGTGTGCCAAGGGTAACAGTCTCTAAATGGAACAAACTATAGGTCTAACAACTCTAGATGTCAATACGAACCCAACGGTATGTCCAAATGTGGATTCCGATGGGCCGAACATAATTTTGTCCAAAAAGTCAACTGTGGGGCCCGCTAATTGGCGATCTAGTCAACCGTCTCAGAAATGCGTGAAAATTGGGTCACAGGACCAGCGCGTTACCACGAGTCCAGCGGCGCAAGTTTCGTCACAATCTGACAAGCGTGCACAACATACGCGCGAGTTCCACAAAAATTACGATACGGTGTGTGTCGGCGGATACGGTTTGATTCCGGCGCGCACACGCGTCCGAATCAGTCTCCACAAATTTTTATGTGTCCGGTTATGCTGCGTGTACCATTCGGTATACTTGGCACACGGCGGAGCGGTCCCGTTTGGCGGGACGCGCTCCGTTTTCCAACTTTTGAAAATTTGAAAAAGTGGGTGCGCGCAGTTTTGTGACAATATAATTATGTCCACAGCAACTAATAGCATAGGGTTATTTAACAGAAAATAAACTAGGTCAGGTATTCTACAGGTATCAAAAAGAATCACCGAATTCGGATCTCTATGGTGGGAGATACGAACTCGGCAATACGGGTGGTCATTCTGGAATTTTGCGATTCCAGAATTGGGTCTGTCCGTCCACTTTGGACGCTATTTTTTACCTAGGGGTGCACGTTTTCCGAGGTTGGCTATAAAACAAATATTGGAGAGGGTTAAGGGATGATCATACCTATGAAGACGGAACAATGTTTGGTCGAGCGAGTCGACGGAAAATCACTCCGGAGCGAAGGTGCCTCGAGTGAGAAACTGCAGCGCGCGAGGTCGGAGTCGACGGGATGGTTGGACGGCTTGGGGGGTTTCTCTGGCTGCGGTGACGGCTCTAGATGGAAAGAGGAGGGTCTGGAGATTTAGGTTAGGGTTTTTGGGAGAAAAATATATATATATATCAATATAGGAAGAGAGAGGGGTGGATTGGGTTTCGGCCGCGTGAAGGAAGGGTTGGCAAAGGGGGTCTGGATCAAATAGGCCAATAGACGGGTCCTGTTTCCAATAGGCTGAAGGCGGGGACTTAGTATGCAGCAAGTTTTGCTGAAGAGAAATATAGCAACACTAAGTTGCTGCTACTTAATATAGTAGTTATTATTATATTATTATTATTATTAAGTTCTTATTAAATAATTCTTTTACTTTCTTTTCTTTTCTTAATATATATATATATATATATATATATATATATATATATATATATATATATATATTTTGTGTATACATATATATTATATATATTCTCATAAGAAATTTATAGATTAGGGTATTGCACATCGTTAGGCTAGCAACAGCTCAAGGGGTCTCCATCATGGAATAAATTTCGAAAAATTTCTGATGGTCACATAAGTCATCTAAGTGCCCGAACACCTAAAATAAAAATTATTAAAAATCTATTTCTCCTATTTAGACCTAATTACTACAATTTAATTAATAATTAATAAATAAAGGGTATATACGATTTTTAGGAAGGGGGTTTTACACCTATAGACCATGAGGACTTAGTTGCAGAGCCTGAGGAGGTTTAGTTTATATTTTGGTGGACTTGTATTAGACTTCATTGAGATTCATGGCATGTATATAATTTTAGACTTGTGGATTGTATCTTGATTCTTTCCTTCGTTATTCCATTCGTGCTTTATCTTCCTTAGTTTGTATTGTGATAGAGTATAGTTACATTTGGGAGATACTATATTGTTCCTCCTTTTGGAGTTGAGATGATTTATAGGTACCATATATATATATATATTGTTGAGATGTTTAGTTAGTTAGAATTGACCCTGACAATGTTCTACCGCCGATGCTGCGGCGTAGGCTGGGCGTACCCACGTACTCGTACCCGAATATCCGGGTGCGGATCGTGATATCCACCGACAGCCTGCTCCCCATCCGGAGAGAGAACAAATCATGCGCTGGTGCTCGCGTCTGCGTCCAGGGTGGCCGAGATCTCGAGATCTAAAGCATTAAGGAAGAAGGATCTCAAGATCTCAAGGTCTCTCTCACGAGTCTGCTCCTTCACCGGTAGCCCGCTCCCCCATCCTCGTTGTCTCCCGGATCTGGTCAGCAGGAGCGGCGCTGGTCATGGGTCGCTCTTGCCAGAGGTGCCGAACAGAAGTTTGCTGAAGCTGGATTGCATAGCGTCAGGGGATCAGCACTGGCTCGTACATGCCGGCGGAAGAGGCTCAACTTCAGACGGTGGGTCTCGATTGGACCAGTGGCTCCACCCAGCGCCGCGTCGACGAACTTCTCAGGGCGGAGCAAGATGTTGCAGAAAAGTCTCTCCCTCTTCACTTACATCCCACTTGCACTAATTTTTGGATGTAGCTCGGAATTGAGAAAACCTAAGGGACAACAAGTAAAACTTGTCAGAAATAAGACACTTGCAGAACACTTGCTGCCTCCAACCAAACAACAACACTGTATGCAGTTTCAGCAAAATTGGCACTTGCAGTCCACTTTCATCCTATTTGCTGTCAATCAAACATCCTCTATGTGAGAGGAAATAGAAATAGAAACAAAATATTTTGGACAACAAATTTCAAGCCACCCTTTCGACCGTGCCATTTGTATGATGCCCGAAAGTCGAGGACGTATTACTACTATTAGACTCTCCGTTAAAACGGGAAGAAGTGTTTTGAAAATTGAATTTGTCCACCTCATATTTATAATAGTATCCTCCACAACGGCTCTTCTCGAAGAAGGTATTTTCGTAAATGAATTTCAATTCTATGCCCATTTGTGTCTCCATTTTCCCGCCCAACACTCCTTGCTTGTGGTCATTCTTAAAACCCTAACTCTTAAGAGAAAAAAAAGCAGGACGCCACTTTTCCCCCATTTCCTTCACAATTTCTTCAGGTGCCGACCAAAAATCTCAATTCTTCTTTGGAAGTTTATTTGTTGTTATTGAATGGGAAATGTGGAAGAAATACAAAGTTTCGATATTTTCCCCTAATTATTATTTTTTCAATCAAGTTTGGGGTTTTCTGGAAATATTTGCAATTTGTTAGTTTATTTTCTCGTCGTTGAATGAAGTGACGAAGAAATCTCAAAGTTTGGATCTTTTTCCTAATTTTTTTTGATCAAATTTAGGGTTTTATTTGTTTGTTTATACTATTGGGAGTGAAAATGAAGGCATTTTTCTAATTTATTTTGCTGTTGATGATTGAGGAACGTCGAAGAGTTTGCAAGTTTTTGTCTTTTTCCTAATTTTTATTTATTTATTTTTGGGGGTTTTTCTTCGTCAGATCACACTACTGCAAGTGAAATTCTTCCTTGAAATATTTACAATTTTTTATTTTTATTTTTATTGTTGGTGGATGATGATGGGAAATAACGAAGAATTTGCAAGTTTTAATCTTTTCTCCTAATTCTTTCGATCAATTTTAGGATTTCTTTTGTTTGGTTACACTAATGGAAGTGAAAATGAAAATGACTTTTATAATTTATTTTTGTTGTCAATGATTGATAAGTGGGGAAGAAATATCGATGTCTTAAATTTTTTTTTTTTGCCTAATTTTTATCTTATATTTTTAGGGTTTTCTTTGTTAGATCACACTACTGGAAGTGAATTTTTTTCTGGAAATATTTGCAATTAAAATTTTTGGTTGTTGGTGATGGGAAATGGGGAAAAAGTGCAAAGTTTTGATCTTTTCTCCTAATTTTTTGGATCAATTTAAGGGTTTTCTTTGTTCGATTACACTAGAGTAGAAATAAAAATGATTTTTTTTTTCTAATTTATTTTGTTGTCAATGATTGATAAGTGGTGAAGGAATCGCTACATTTTTTTTTTTAATCTTTTGCCTAATTTTTATCTATATTTTTAGGTTTTTCTTTGTTAGATTACAGATGGAGGTTGAGAATGGAGTGAAGAATGAGGGAACCGCCGATTCTCCTACATCTGTGCTTGAAGATGAGGTTTGCTTCTGGGTCTACAACTTTCCCCCTTTTTTCATTAGGGTTTCAATTCGGAAGACGTTTAGATTCCTCAGTATAAATTTGGGTTCTTTTTAGCACTTCTATCATCATTCTGGAAGGCCTTTGGTTTCTGTTTATGTTGCACATACACATCAACATTGCACAATACAAGCACATAATTGATTTTGGCATTTCCTGGTGTATTTTGGACTTCATGTGGTGTCACATGTCTCAAAAACATTGCGTCATCGGCCATGACACTGGTTTTCCAAGTACCTGTGCTTGAGTGCTTCCTAGGTTTCTGCAATATTAGACCACATGAAAGAGGAATTTTATAAAAGAAAATCAAGTAAAATTCCTTAGTCTTCTTTCTTAGACTTTAGTTGGTTTATCTGGGAAAGAAAACCAATTTTGGAGATATAATTATAGCATTTCTATCTAAACTGAAATATGGAAATGCTTATCATTTCCTGATATAAAACTGACTTTATTTTTGATTGGAACAGGATGCTTCTACCATTGCAAATAATCAGAATGTGGAGGCCGGCACAGACAGTGTTAATGATGATCATAAATGTCTGCACTTGGAGCTTGATGCCAAGAATGGGGACACCACCCTTATTACAAAGGCAATGGAGGAAGAAGAGAAGTTACTAGAGTCACGGGCAAAGGAAGCAGTGGAGGTGAGACAGGAAATGACTGTTGATACTGGGTCTCGATTCAACAAGTTAGAGGAGTTGCTTACACAGACTGAGATATACACTCAGTTTCTTCTGGAGAAAATGGACGACATCACTGCAGTAAGATTTTCTCATGCCTAGTTTAAAATTTCTTGTAGCTTGTATTTTGTTAGTTTTGGTGATGGTTTTGTGATTAGCAGAATAGCACCAAGATTAAAGTTGAAGAGGAAGATACCAGCAAGGGGAAGAAGACCGGTTGTGGTCGAAAGAGGAAGTCCACTACACAATATGACAGCGTGAGTTTTTTTTTAACTTGTTTGATTATATTGCAGCTCTATGATCAATATATATGTAGCTGACTTGCTTTATTGGTGCATCATTCTAATGATATACTGATATTTTCAATCAATTAGTTTTAATTGTATTCACAAGAGGAAATAAAAAAGAAGACATTTTGGGATATTTTGACCTTAGCTATTTCTGAAGTTACTCAGTCTCATCACTGTAGATCGACCACTAAATTGTAGAACACAAGCTTCTGGCCATATAGGAGACTTGGAGGCATGGAATAGTGAAAGTGTATTTTTATTTGGAGAACCCTTCTATTTTGATTTTCGTTTATAATCAAGCATTTGTAGCTGGTAGTATTTTGCTATGGAAGGTAAACTGAGCAGTGCTACGATTTCCACTGCATTTACATAAAGATTGTCTTCATAAGATGGTTAATTTATCCATGAGCATGCATCATTTATAATCTCACTTGGTTATAAACACTTGATCCGTGTTCAAAATATTTGTATCTATGAATTGTTATGTTCATGTTATGAAAATAATCATTTCTAGATTCCTTTTGTGCACAATTTCCAGGGTATGCCTTACTCTTCTCTGTGCTTGGAACCATCTCTAGATTACTTTATGTATAAGCCTTTATGTGGGATTGACTTGTTTATCTTTATGTATATAGTAAGTATTTTTGTGAGTCATGGTTATATTTGATTTTCTATGTGCTGATTATTCATTTTCAAGAATACACTTTAACTTTGTAAAGTATCCAAAAAGAAGGCGATGATACTTAACAAAAGTTCTTTATAATATATTACTCTATTTGGCGGCAATTAACTTTTACCTTTTTCAGCAAGGTTCACAGTATCGGTATCGGATACGATATCGGACCCTTCTTACGAGTGTCGAGATCGATGATATCGGAGTCTCAGTTTTTTTTATTTTTTGGTATCGGAAAGTAAATATATTATTAAAACTTTAGAATTTTTTAAAATATATTTAGGCATAATTTTTGAAATTGAATGAAATAATAGTGACCCTTGTTGATTGGTTTACTTGCGATAGATAAGTTCTCCATTTATATGCTTTTACAACCTTACTATGTTTTTACACACTTGCTAATTGGTCTTTTTCGTTCAATTTTCTCTATCGAATTGATGTACAATTTTCTATGCGCCGAATTGGCTGGGAAAGAGACCCTAAACGTTAGAATCGATCAGTATTGGTACTGGTTTGTATGCCAAATCATTTCTGTATTGGCCGTATTGTCTTAGTCATATTATTCTTGTATAAGTCTTTGTCATATTATTCTTGTTATACATATCACTTATTCTTGATTTGCAGGTTGTGACATATTCTCTAATGGAATGTCTAATTATGAATAATAAAAGATGACTACTCGGAATCTTTTACTTTTGGCTTGATCTTTTTGTAATTTATCATCTCTTTCCACCATTGTGGCTGAAGTACTTCTTGCATCCTAAGTTAGTTCATTTTCTAAATTTAGTTTTGAGGAAAGTTTAGGGAACTTGAATATTTATAATGAAAAATACAATTAATTGACACTAAAAAGGGAAATGATTTGACATTAGTGAATACGTTGTGACCAGTGTAGTCAAAGGCGCGCCTCAGGCGCGCCGCCGCCTTGCTCCTAGGCGCAGGGGCAGCGCCTCAGGGCACTCCAGGCGAGGCGCAATTCTTAAGGCGCACCTAAGGCGCGCCTAGGTGCGCCTTTTTCGATCGCCTTGGAATAGCTAAGGCGCGTCTTGAAAATCTTGTGAAAAAATAACATGTTTAAACTATTTTTTTAACTGTTGTACTGTTTTTAGACTATTTTTTGAACTGATGTACTTTTTTTTATTGTTTTCTCTCTCACTCACTCAATTCAAAGTGATTGCAACATAGATATGGGAGAATTTGAAGCACACATGTTTATCAATGTAGAAATCCGATGTGAATATATATATATATATATATATATATATATATATATATATATATATATATAATTTTTGCGCCTCGTGTCGCTCGGGCGCGCGTCTTAAGTGCGCCTTGCGCATCGGGCGATTTGGACCCTTTGCGCCTTGAGTGCGCCTTGCGCCTTTGACTACCTTGGTTGTGACCACATGTGCAACAATAGATAAGGTTGCCATACTAATGTTTTACCTACCTTAAACTTCTACACTACATATAAAACCTGTATGACCCCATATACGGAATATTGTTTACCTACCTTAAACATCTACAATATATATTCGCTTATGTCCACATGTGCAACAATAAGGAAATAGTACACCTATGTGTTACAAAAAGTAATATGAGGGAAGAGATCAAATAGTGTTTTTATAGCTGGGTTTACAATAAGGAAATAGTACACCAAGGTGTTTACATACACTAATACGAGGGAAGAGACCAAATAGTGTTTTTACAGATGGGTTTGCAATATTGGCTGATATTGATTGTATAGGCCATATTGTATCTGGTTTGGCATGTCTGAACTGATACTGACTTTTTCCAGTCAAATCAACATAGAACAAACTAAAAGGAAAATATGTCAACATGATAAAGTGTCAATAAAAATTCCAGATAGACCCTATAACAATTAACGTTTCTCATAAGTTATATATCTATAAATGCACAACTTTCGTGCATCTTAACAATTTTCCATTTAAAATTATTTGTTGCGAGGGTAATTTGTCTAAAAGTAGGAAAAATAAACAACACTATATCTATTGTGGTGAATAATTCAACAAATATTGAGTAGTAACCTATTCAAAACCATAGTTGTCTAATTCGTCAACCTCCTTTATGTCCCACGAATTTGGACGAACGGTCTCGAACGGGGTGCATTCGCGATCCGTTCGTCAAATTTAGCGACCCGGATGTTGATGGTTTTGATTATAAACTTATGATATTTGGTTTAGTTACAAGAATATTGTCTATGTTTTCCTTCACTTGGATTTTGATGGCTTTGGTTATGAACTTATGATATTTGGTGTATACTTCTATATAATTGTATATGGTACAAAAGATGACCCAGATAAAAACGAATATCGACCCAAAATAGCGTACCGAATAAGCTTACCTCCACCGCACCGCGTACTTGTTGAGGTACCGTACCGCGTACCACGTACCAAAGCGATCAACGATCCTGGTAACATTGCTCAAAACTAATGGAAAACTATGTTATTTGGACTCGGATACAGGTGTCAGGTACATATCCAAGAGTCGGGTCCTTCAAATTCATAATTGAAGGACACACGAACTCGGCTAAAAATGATCCAAATTTTGGATAAGGATACGGAGATATGACTATTAAAATAAATATATTTGAATATGATTTCATAAAAAGACCATCATTTAATTAAATTTGCATGACTTCATAAAAGACATGTAATTAAATTTGCACTCTTTCATAAAAAGATATATTCTCTAATTAAATTTGCATAATTTCATAAAAAGACACTTGTAATTAAATTTTCATGGTTTCTTATATTTAAGCTTATAATTAAATTTGCATGGTTTCATAAAAAGATATTTTCTAATTAAATTCTTAAGTTTCATAACTTTACTACCAGTCTACCATATTAAAATAAACTATCTACTTCACTACCAGTTTTCCGATTGTCACCATGAATGATCCGATTGTCACCATGAAGGATCCGATTGTCACCATATCCATGTCCTATCGGGTGGACACCGGTACTTCTCCCTAAAGTGTAGAGTCCGGATAACATATATGGAAAACAACAAATAATATAAGGTTTTGCTGAAATGTGTCAAATATTTTCTAATTGTTTAAATAATTTCTTAATCCTTTTGGCTTCTGGAAACCAAAAGCTTGGAAATTTTGGTTCTAGACTGCTGAAACTTCCGATACCGCCCTTACTGATACTCATAAGGGTCCAAATCCAATCCCGTTAGTGATACTGCAAACCTTGTCTTACAGTTCTCTAGTGAAAGCTTCATTAACTGTTTGTTCATGTTTTAATATTTATAGCCTTAAGTGATTATATATGCTCTATAATGTGCAATCTTCTATCTGTAATGCAGAAGAAAGCAAAGACTGCTGTTGCAGCTATGCTAACAAGATCCTGCGACGTTATTGCTCCTGAAGATGCCTGTCTCACAGAGGAAGAAAGGGCTGCAAAAGAGCAGGCTGAACTTGTTCCACTAATGACTGGAGGGAGATTGAAGCCGTACCAACTTAAGGGTGTAAAGTGGATGATATCCTTGTGGCAAAATGGACTCAATGGCATACTAGCAGATCAAATGGGACTAGGTAAAACGATTCAGACTATAGGCTTTCTTGCACATCTAAAAGGGAAGGGTTTGGATGGACCTTACATGGTTATAGCTCCACTGTCTACCCTCTCAAATTGGGCTAATGAAGTGAAAAGGTATATTCAACTTTTAATTTTTGTTCATTTCTGTTCAGGTAATTGTCTTACCTTAGAAAATTCGATATTAGGTTTGTTCCTACCATTCAATCTATTATATATCATGGAACAAAGGAAGAAAGGATGGCCATAAGGAAAAAGCACACGCCAAAAAGCATTGGCCCTAAATTTCCTCTGATAATAACTTCCTATGAGGTTGCACTGAGAGATGCGAAAGCTTTAGCTTTCTATAGATGGAAGTATGTTGTTGTGGATGAGGTAAAATGCAGAACTACTATTTATTTTTGCTCAACTTGCATGCTAATGTAAGATATGTTTGCCCCACTTTTCTAACTTCCGTTCTTTCTTTTGTAGGGCCATCGATTGAAAAATATGAACTGCCTTTTGATAAAACAATTGAAACTCTTGCCTATTGAAAACAAACTTCTTCTAACTGGAACACCGCTACAGAATAATTTGGCTGAGCTTTGGTCACTATTGAACTTCATTTTGCCCGACATTTTCTCCTCGCACAATGAGTTTGAATCTTGGTAAGTATCCATTTCTCATTGAAGATATTGTTAGTAAAACATATGTTTCTTTGGTATCAATTTCTCAAAACAGATTGTTTATAGAGACATTTTCTAATTAATTTGACAACTATTACTATATGAATTCATTATACCAATGTTATAATTGATGGAAAATGAATTGTAAAAGTTACTTGACACGTTTTAAATGCAAGCTACTCAAAATAAAAGATATATGCCTACTGAATATATATAAAACATATGATAAGACCGGTTTCATGTCTAAGACATATAGCTGATGTGGATGATCTTCATATGAACTTGGTGAAGGGTAGAATGATCTTAGCTTGGAGCAAAAGATCTTTCTTAGAGGCTATAAGAGAGGTCAACCATTTTGAGAATGTTTTCGTGTATATGTATACATATATCATACATATGCACACAGGCACAAAAACCGATCTTATTCAATTCAATTCTATATATATATATATATATATATATATATATATATACAATCCTCTCGTCAGTCTAGCCGAGACTCTTAATCTGTGCACACTGATCATCAAGTTTTTGCTTCTGATCCATCATTCTTTGATGTGCCGCCGCTCGACCAATCTCCATTGCACACTCTACTCGGGTTGATTGTTGGTACAACGATCCTTTTTACTTGGTTAGAGTGCTCCTCTAAGTCCGATTTTTAATCAGACGCCACTTGAACATAGTTCATCCTTCTTTAATATTTAAACGCTATATATATATATATATATATATATATATATATATATATATATAATTTTGACTTATGGGAGATTGTCGAGTGAGGCCTTTGCATTCTTCATAAGGTCAGCTGCGATCGTGCCATGATATATGATATACCATGATATGGTATTAAGTATCATATGATACATGCTGCGTAGTATGATATGATACGATATACTACTATTTCTTTACGTATCGGTTGATCCAATCCGATACATATAGATTGATAGGATTTGAGAATATGGGCACTGAACTAGATAGACCCATAAAGATAAAACAAATAATAAAATTATTAGAATTATATTAAATCATGTTCCTATATAGATTTAGAATTATAAGTTAATGTTTCGCACCATATTTATACAATACCGGATACACCATATGATTTGTATTGTGTTACCATCAACATCATCGACTTCTCCCATCAAATTTGGGTTGCTGTGGAGAAAAGAATTGACAAAAGGTGTTTCAAAATTTAATGAAGAATTGACAAATTAGTGTCATAACACAGGAGTGTTGTGTTATGAGAACAAATTTTGTTAGGAAGTGTCTAAAAAGGCACCCCAATGCCACAAGGATGCTGTTACTGCAGGTGCAACCAAACCCAATATGTTGAGATGTTTCCACGACTTGAACCTATATTCTTCAGGATTCAATCACCAAGCCTTACCGTCATGCCAAATGTGTTATATAAGTATGCAATGAAGTGAATTACTTGAATAAATGTGCAAATATGTTTTGCAAACTTTCCAAATTTTCCAATGAAGTTTTGTTGATTTTGCATTATTTAATTTGTTTTAAAATGAATTCTGTCCATACTCATGAATATTGGTGTTACTATCACCTTGCATTATGTATGGACCAACAAAAACTTAATAACTAGGTTGGGATGTTAGATTTGTCTGCATTCACTGCATCTTTTTTATTTTTTTCCTGATTTATATAAATTCACTTTGTTCATGTTTTTTTTCTGTATAACTCAACTCTCTTGTTAACTCTATTCATAATTAATTTGGCTACAAAAACCACGTAACTTCTTGGTTGTTTATAAAAAGAATTCATTTAATGGTTCATGAGATTATTCTTAGTGGCCCAATGTTATTGGGAGAGACTGATGTACAGTTCCTAAGTTTCTTTAGAATTATTTCAGAGAATTCGAATCAATGTAATGCTGGGGTATTGAAAGATTTAGGCATCTTTCACGTCTCATTCGTACCCATCTTTACAGAGCACCTTTTTTCACCTCCTTAAAGTAATGTTGCTTTTGGCTTCTTTCTAGTTTATTGCAGTATTTACAGTAAAATAGATTCCAAAATTGTATATGATACTATGCTCCCATATAAACCTTTACCTTCTTTTTCTCTGTTTGGATTTAACCACATCCTCCTGCTTCAGGTTTGATTTTTCAGCCATGTGCAACAGTGAGCCTCAACTGGAAGATACTGAAGAAAAGAGAAGGGTTAAGGTAATTATTTATTTTTTGTTGTTGTTTCATTTATATGACTTTTCATGAATAATATTCATATTAGTTTGCTCACAGGTTGTATCAAAACTTCATTCCATTCTGCGGCCATTCCTCCTAAGGCGAATGAAGGAAGATGTCGAGCAAAACCTTCCAAGGAAGAAAGAGATCATTTTATATGCCAATATGACTCTGCATCAAAAGAATTTTCAGGAACATTTAGTCAATAAAACACTAGAGAACTATCTAACAGAGAGAGCATTTAGTGGTGAGTCATTCGTTATTAATAATACTATTTCATTAGTGATATAGTCATTACTGTTATAGATTTATTTTCTATTCTTGCTAAAGGTTTGATAATAAAACAGGTGGCACTATTCCTGGCCTGAAAGGAAAGCTGAATAATCTTGTAATTCAGCTTAGGAAGAACTGTAATCACCCTGATCTATTAGAGTCTGCATATGACGTGACAGGTTTGTGTTTAACACACACTACTCGATCATATATGACCAGTTGTGGAGAAATCTGTGTTTTTACCCTTTGTTGCTCTGTAGGTTTTTATCCACCTATAGAGAAATTAGTGGAACAATGTGGTAAATTCCATTTGTTAGATCGACTACTGACTCTGCTACTTGAGCGGAAGCACAAGGTATGTTTCTTCTCTCTTATTTAAAAAAATGCTGACTTTGCATGAACCTCAAATTTTGAGCAATTTCAGGTTCTTATTTTCTCTCAATGGACTAAAATCTTGGACATTATGGAGTACTACTTTAGTGAGAAAGACATTCACGTATGCAGAATCGATGGGAGTGTTAGACTGGATGAGAGGAGGCAGCAGGTCAGTAACTTTACAGGTCATTGCAACCTATTGATTCATGTTGTAGTTTCTTTTATTTGTTTGACTCATTGCAGTCTATTCTCCCTATGTCATTTCACATAGTTATTTTGTTTGTAATGATGACTCTATAGGCATCCCCAACTTGAGACGTTTTTAGTAGTAATGATTTTCTTGTAAATTGCATGGGCTATTATATGAATACATTTTAGGAAGATCTGAATCTTATGCTTATCTGTCGTAAAATTTTATATTAACATGAAGACTAGTTTGTCCTTGTTCTAGTGTTGATGTTGTTTACCGTTTCTTTCAACAGATAGATGCATTCAATGACTTGAATAGTTGTGTTAACATATTCCTTCTCAGCACTCGAGCTGGTGGTCTGGGTATTAACCTCACTGCAGCCGACACATGTATTATATATGACAGTGATTGGGTAAAGCTATAATTTTATGGGACAACACTTTATCATTACTTAATAAAGTTTGAAAATCAAACTAACTTAAAACAAACAAATCCAGAATCCTCAAATGGATCTGCAGGCAATGGATCGATGCCATAGAATTGGCCAAACACGGCCAGTGCATGTGTACAGGCTAGTTACATCCCATTCTGTGGAGGTAAAAAGCACATCTTTTAATGTTTAATTCTTTACATCTGTATCCTTGAATTAAGAATGAGCCTCATAATACTCTGTGTATGCAGGGTCGAATGCTTAAGAGAGCTTTTGGAAAGTTGAAGTTGGAGCACGTGGTTATTGGACAAGGACAGTTTCAACAAGATAGGGACAAACCCAAAACATTAGAGGTCAGTTATCTGTTCCGACTTTTATTCATTTGTGTAATTACTTGAGGTTACTTTTTCATTAAATGAAAATTAAGCTGCACAATTTACAAATTAATAAATGCACTGGTTCCAGTATAATTTTGCATGCATTACTCTTTGTTGCGATCATTGTTCTTTGACACTATATAAATGAAAAGTTACTGTTTGAAATTCCAACAGCTATCTATAGACAAAGCTCTTGCCTTCATTTGAAATCCGACCATGGCGATGTTCATTTTATTTTTTGGCCCAGTTTATTGGGATTAGTGTTTTTGGAGATATATTTAGGAACTTTTTTTGAGATTTATAATTCTTTTGCTACATGTGTTTCATTATGAATCTTGGGAAAGGATCCACACTTTTTGGCGCGGTGGGGGTGTGTGAAAAGTGGAGTTAAGTATTTCTCAAGTCTAAAAGAATCGTGGGAAGAATTGGACCACTATATGATGCCTCCATTGGAAGTAAAGATGGTGCATAATATCAGAAACAACTGCAAGAGAATTTGTATATATATGATTTCCTTACAGGTGTAAATGTAAGTTACTAGTGGGAAGATCTTGGGAAAGGATCCCCTTCTCAGTTGGTGAAAGTGTCTTCCACTACTAGGTGATGTACCATTGCATGAGTCTACAACTAGGGAAATAAATCTTAAGAAGAAAAGCAATGGCAAGGATAATTTGAAGTGCAATTACTACCGTGTTAATGTGGCCCTTGTGTTTACTTGACACTTGGTTGATTCACAGTGCATGATCAGGTTTGGTTGTTTCAGAGGACATGATGTGAAATTAAAAGAATTGGTAATCCAAACAACGCAGCACATGGAGATGTGTTGTGTGGACACAAATAAGATATGACACGATAAAGGACATGGTTGTGGCTGGTCCAAGATATGACACTATAAAGGACATGGTTGTGGCTTGTCCTTGTGTATTTTGTGGTGTATGTCATATCTGATGTGTGCCCGACATGGTACTATAATGGACCACCATTTTTGAGGGTAGCTTGAGATGCAATTACCATAATAGGGATGAGAGTGGTGGTGCAAGTAGTCAAAAGGAATTATTGCTTTTGTATGAATTATTATGCAGAAATGTTACTTGAAAATATGCCTATTCTGTGAATGTGTAGGAGAGTCCACACAGCAAATTAAATTGATAAACATCATATATATGCTATTCACTTCAAGTGTCTTAAATATGATATATTGATTGATCACAAGGCTTAAGTGTTTAAGTACCTCTGGGGGGTCCTGTTCTTTTCTTATTCAGTATTTTCTGCAAATTTCTTCTATACAGTTACTTTATATTTTTGTATGGATGCATAGACCCTGAAGGAAGATTGCTTCATTGATCAGCTAATGCATATAACCATAGACCTCTTTGTTTCAGGATTTTTTTTTGCATCTCTTTTCTAATTTCAAGTATGTATTCTTTTTAATTCCATTATACAGGAGGAAGAATTGTTGGCACTGCTTCGAAATGAAGAGGATGCTGAAGATAAACTGACTCAAACAACCATTTCCGATGAAGATCTATTCAAAGTATTGGATCGATCAGACCTGGTTGATGCTGCAAATGCTGTTGTCACTATTCCACTCCAGGGACCTGGGTGGGAAGTGGTGATACCAGCCAAGAGTGGAGGCAGCGTGCTTTCATCACTTAACAGCTGACTGTTGATTTCTTTTCGACTCTTCCTTAATTGTTATTTATCCATTGGTTTAGTGGTGCTCATGATCTTGGGTTTTCCACGGATACAAGCAACTTTTGACGTCGACAAAAGAAGGCAGTATGCTTTGTAGCGCTTGCAAGTTGCGATTTTGGGTTGAACTTTGGCATCAATGCAACTAGCTATGTAATATTGCCATTCTGGTCTTTTGATCAATGCAACTAGCAATGTAATTTGTAGTACTTGTGAGGCTTGCGTTGTTACTTTGGTTACTCTGTAAGCCGAATTTCTAATCAGAGAAGTGTACTTTATAGGGAATTGAAGTGTTACTTTGGGATGGTAATCAACAATTGTTACTTCGGTTTACTCTGTAGGCCGTATTTTCTACGTGCACGAATTGGAGTGTTCATTCCTACTGGTTTTTCTGCAGATTTCATGTATGCAAAAGAAAGGATCCTTTTGTATAGTTAAGCTGCTACTTTTTGTTGTCGATCTGTATTTTGTTTGCATGATAAGCTCCTACTTTAATCTCTCTTGCATAGTTACTTAGTTTTGATAGAGGATTGACTTTAAATTGACAGTAATGTTTTAGAATTGTCAATTCTTTTGTGGAACATTGTAATATGTGAACATACAATGACTACGTCAGAAATTTTATCTAAGGGGACAACGTTTATTATTTAAAAATAATAAATTGTACTAGATATATTAATTAATAGTAAAGGAATAAGAACAATCTATATAAATAAATATAATTCAAAATTTGACAATTTATATAAAAAAAAAATTAAAATCCGAGCACCCCGTTGGATCCATGTAGCTACGGCATTGTGGATATAGCAAATTATGCCCTGCAAGCGACGCGGAGGCTAATAACTGAACTATACAAGTTCAGATGCAATGTTGCTGAGGTTTCATATTTTATTATTAATGGATAAAATTGAGTAGAAATGGGTAATTAGTAGTGAATAAATTGATTTTTAATTGGGATCTATGCTTGGTATCAGAACTCACCTAGGAGAAATGTATAGAAATGTATATATCATTAGTGTAGAACTCATATATCGTCAAGTGTTCTAGTTTTGTAATAAGCACTAGCTATTGAAAACACTACATCAAGAAAATGAGAAGAAGATTAGACAAATTCATAATTTACGAGAGCAAGGCATGTGTCTATATGTAGGAATGCGAGCCTAGTATGCGATGCATGTGTCTGTGCACACCATATGTCGGCTTAAAAGTCCACATCTACCGAACTCGAATGATTCTTGTGGTTACCGAGAGGTATAAGATCCCGACTGGGTGGCTGAAGATCAGTGGATCGAGCTACATGGACGTATTATTCATTCCATTTATAAATAGTGAGAGTTGGGGGACAGTGGGTCCAAAGACATGCAATGCAGTATGCACAAAAGTTTCGAACGTTACGTCGGGCCTCGCACGTTATGCCGGAAAGTCAAAAAAAAGAAAAAAAAAAACCCACATCTTGCTCCTGTACTTTCAAAGTCTCACTTAAAGAAGGGAGAGGAGAGAATGAGAAAGTCTGAGAGAATGAAAAAAATTAATGAAAAGAACGACAACTCTTCCAAATTAATCTTGACCGTTGGATTTCCAACGGTTGAAAACCAATTCAAAAGCATGTTAACAGGCTCCTGACTAGTATATCACCTAGGAAAGAAAAAGTAGGATTTTATCCCTTTATGAGTACATCGTTCGAGATACATGTCCTAGGTCGAGTTTGTCATGGGTCTTTATAGTCTTGGGTAGTCTGTAGGTTAGCTAGTCATCATAGGAACCCAGAAAATCATTATTACTCGGGAAGTCTGTAGCTTCATAAATTTCGAATATCTCATGAGATAGCTCGTGCAATCATCGATGCATGCAAAACAAGGAGATCTAGGAAAACCAAAAAACCTATCAATAACAGTAGTTCAAAACTGCCGTCAAGGCACAATATTGGTGATTAAGGACTCGTCTAGCAAAAAATCATAATTCTTGACTATGATACCAAATTTATGAAAATCAAGATATCTTGCACATACGAGATACTCGATAGGATACAATATACAAATAAATCAAATATGGTATAATACACATGTATCCATATAAATATACCGATAAAGTGAGGCGAGTCTCAAAAACACTATCCTTATTAGAAAAATTTCGTCATTGAAATTTTCATATGGTCAAGCATGCAAGAAATATTCCAGAAGATAAGTAATGACTTAGAAATATCCAGAAAACTCAATGAATCTTGAAAAATACACAAATAACATAACTAATAGGAACAATATATAAAAAAAGAGAACTCTAATAATATCTATATCATCAACACACATCTAGAAGATAGATATGAAGGCATAAGAAGAAATAATCTCCTGATCGAACACGTGTGGTTCTGATATCGTCCTCATGCTCCCATGTTGATTCACCCGACGAGTGATGGACATAAGCAACTTAGACTACGTGGATAGTTCAGTTCTTGAGCACTTTCTTCCTCCTGATGGATTGCTCCTTGTAAGATAGGTAGGTACGGACGACTACTCGAAAATGATCGAAGATATGACTTTGATCCAGAATATATCGACGCAATTGAGATACATGAAACACATCGTGTACCTTGTGAAGAGATGATGGAAGATCGAGACGATAATAAACATCTCCTACGAACTCGAGGATATTGAATGACCGGTGTATCTTGGACTAAGCTTTTTTCAAACTCTGAATCTGATAACTCTACATGTAGGCAAAATTTGAATAAATACATGGTTGCTAAAGCAAAGCTCTATAGGCCTCCAATGCTGTGTGATGGTAGAGATGTCAATGTTGGTTATTTAGTCAGGAGAAGTACGACACTAACACTAAAGATACACACTATGATATCCATGCATGCAAGAACATGATAAGAAAAAGTGAACTATATGCATGCTAAGATAAGGAAAATGAATACTAACTACAACATACTAACAATATGCAAGTAGGTAAAACAAGGAACTATCATGAGATAATAACAAGAATCATAATCACATATACAATATGTTTTATAATAACAATATTTTGCCTGTAGATGGCCATAGGTTTATACGCTGTGTGTGGTAGATGATTGATATCCATAAGATTCGACAATTTAAGGGTGCATAACTCGTTGACCACATGCTTACTTATTTTATTCCTGTTCGCATCTCTCACTATCAATCATGTACGATAACGAAAACAATAACAAAGACAATATGAATAAGAAAATACATGAATCATAAACTAAAATAATAAGATCTCCAACCTCCACATGAATTACAACTATAACTGATAAGCAACTCTCTACACTATTCCAAATATCCTCAAGCTATCACCCACAATAACAAGTAACACATCCACAAAGGTCTCGCAAATCAACTACGAAGGCGAGAAGGCAGCGGGAGGGCGAGGACGTCGGGATTAGGAGGTCGGCAGCTGTTGGCGACCTTTGCAGCAGCGGGAGGGCGAGGGCATCAGCATGTGGGTATTAGGATATTGTGAGAAAGATGAGAATAGAGCGATAGGAGAGATATGAGGAGCAATTTTAGGGCCAACTGCAAGTGGGTATTAGGTTAGGCTAAGGTCAACACACGAGAAGTAATTTTAAAATTTTTAATGAACCGGCGGGATCATGGTCCCTTTTATTTTGAAAACACAACCCACTCCGACCCATTTAAATATGAAAATTTAGGAACCGACTTGTTTGGACAATATACGTTTCGGTCCGGATCGAAACTACTAAACCTGCACCCATATGTCTATTCCTACCATTTAACTAAAGTCTGCTACCTTAATCCTCAAGTCCATCGGTATCCTTGCTGCTTCTAAAAGTCATTCCATGCTTTCTATCCCCTCATCCTCTAAAAGTGCACCCTCAGTGCCAGAAAACTCTAGTGGCATCAAGCATGTGAAATCCATCACATTTTTTTCTTCTTGTTGTGGGGGCGATTATCATATCCAGTGCTTGCTGCAAGATATGACTATGGGCTCTTTGGGTGTTCATCATACCTTATAGCACTCCAAGAGGATGTGCTCTATCCAACTATACTCCTCTCTGAACATGTTAGGGAGTCTTAAATTTAGGTGTTCTTTGTAGCCGACTGTTAGACTTATCAATATCGATATATATGTGGGTACTGTGGGCCCGGGTGGCACATCTAGTCTTAGGATGATATGCGTGTTGATCGGGATCATTCGAGAGCCAGCACAGGCGATTATCCTAGTATCACACTACTAATGTTGGACTAGCTAAGTCCTCATATTGTATTGTAATGTGTTACAATTCGACACTTAAGTTATACAGCTCCAAGAATGCAAGTGGCTTGACAAACAACCAAATAGAAAAGTCCACAGGACTAGAATATCAACATGAGATTATATAATGAGTATAAGATACAAGACTTGAACTTGACAGGAAGTGACCTTACATTACAGTTAGGTTTCATATATTAGACATGAATAGCTCGTAATATGTGCCTGCAGATATTCTAGACGGGTGCGAGCTCGCTCGATTAGAAGCAAACTACGTGCAAGATATAATTAAAGTGCATGAGAAGAAAACCATGTAAAGAGTAATAAATAAAAACATTAATTAACTAATTCATTGCATAATGAAATAGGAACAAATATTCAAGAAACCTATTTTTAAATACGCAATTATAAGTTTAAATGTCAGGAAGAAGCATTAAAAAGTCTACAATTTTTTTTTGACACAAATGGCTCGAGAAAAAGACAAAATTTGAACTAAAATGACCCAACAGTATACTAGGCAGATATTGCTTGGTATACTGCCAAATTGACAGTAGAAAATTCATGTAGTTTTCGAAAAAAATTGAAAAACTTATTTTGGCCACAAACCCTTTATTTTAACTCCGAATTCAGTTTTTCAAAGCTCTTAGGTAAAATTAAGTTCTCTACAAGATGGAAGCATTAGATGGACAAAATTCAGAAAATACAAAAAGCTATACCAGTTTTACCAAAAAACATAAAATTGAAAACCAAAATAGTGATATCGAGACTTTTTTTGCCCTGATAGTATGCTGGATAATATATTGTCTAGTATATTATCCTGGGATAGAGAATGAAATACTTTACAGACAATATACTGGTTAGTATACTGTCTTTACTGTGCAGGGAAAGAAAAGGGGCCGAACCTGTATCAAAACATGCATTATTATTCGTCAGTCGACTGATTCATAACCAAATCAAAATTAGAAAAGTGTACCATGCTAGTTATCACGTGTAGATGCCTTGTAGAAAGATCGCAACTAACCATTATGATAAAATGGGTTATCGACAAAATCATAAAATTTAATAAAACGACTAAAACTCGATCGATACTTGACCGATTTGAGTCCCATCAAGTACAGCATGCTTGATGCATCGAGTACTCCCAACTGCTAATAATGAAAATTAAAATCAAGGAAAAAAATCCAAGTGTTCACATGAAAAACATATAAAAACCAAACTGAAACCCATATTCTAGGTTGAGAGTAAGGTTTACTTGCCTACAGGAGAAAGATGTGATCGACATGGACTCCTAGAATGTTGTACATTGCTTATGTCCCCCCCTTCCAGGCAGGGTCAAAACCACAAGACTCTTTTCTTCTATACTTATGAGCTCGCTTGAAGAGGTGGTGAAGTGAATGATTAAGAGAGAAGGGGAGTTCCTTCTCTTGGCTTAAGAAATAAAATCAAGAGAGAAAATAAAAAATAATGAGGGCTCTCGCCCTTATATAAAATTATATCACAGCCGTTGGATCGAAATCCAATAGTTAAAAATGACATGCATAGGCAAAACCCCATTCGCGGAGAGAAAAAAGTATACTGGACAGTATATTGTCCAGTATATTTTAGACAGAAAAATTAAAAATATTTCTAATTGCAAGGGCTCCGATTCTACGTGCCGGTCCTATTCAGGGTATATGGTCGTGCCATGGGTCTCTGCAAGTCAAGGATGATCTACAAGTTACCACGGTTCTCAATAAACTCAGAAAAGCTTAGAGTTACAAAAGTCATTAATTCAATTAAAAAATTAAGATATCGTTCGAGTATCCTAATATAGCGATACCGCGACACAAAAATAGAAAAAACTAATTAAATAATTATACATTGAGTAAATCTAGCCAAAATTAAAGCACCAACTCAAAACTGTTCTCCTAAAAACCGAGACACCGGTCCAAGAAAATATGAATACAATACAATTATGCTTTCAGTGAAAAAAAGATATATGAAATCTGAAAACGGTCCTCACAGGAACACCACAAGAACTCCAACTATTCCCCTCTCCCCTCCATTAAAATCCCAACAGTGCCTCTTAGCTCGCACAATACTCGTGCGAGCCAGAGGAGCACGACGGAGCAGGCGGCAACACCTGACGGAGGAGGCAGCGACGTCCAGCGGAGGACCATGGAGCACAACGGAGGGAGAGAAGAAGGTGGGGAAGGGCGGTAGACGACAGAGCAGGAGGGGTGAGGGGGTGGGTGGGAGGGGGAATGCGATGGCGGACGGTAGATCGCATGAGTACGTGACTACTGCGTGAGCCATCGCGCATTTTTGTTAAAATCCATTAGCCTTCTCTTTTCTATACCCGAAGACAACCACTATTACCGCAACCCTGTTCCATTAACACACCAAGTTGACTAATTGAATACTACTACCAACCATTTTTGAGCTATCATCGTGTCTTCGCCTCACATTCAACAACTTCCATGTCACTTGGTCGCTAGCAATAAAGTCGTACCCTGCTTGCACCACTCAACCCTCGGTATCGAGAAGACGAACCCCATCCATCTCACCACATCCCTACTGAGCACTTTCCATAGAGACGAGAACTACAATACTCATCCGTACGCCATCCCCATCATTTTGTCTTGTTGCCTTTGTCGCACGTGTTGATCGCGTCCACCAGAGACGATGACTCACTAACCTGATCCCCTACCTTTGCAAACATCTCCTCCAGAAACCTACCATGAGCAGATGAACCCATGATCATCTTATGTACCGACTGACGAAGGGGTTGCAACTACAGGGGAGAAGAGAACCCATGTTCAAAGACCGAATCGACTGACCTACTTCCCCAACTGCCTCTGCCTAGAAACCTCGACCATTGCCCGACCATGGTGATAACCCTGACCCTCGCCTTCACTTTGTCTGACCTTGTTACCTACTAGGAACCATCCCGACCATCATACACAGTGCCACCACAATGGTCATCATCTCCATCCTTGCCGACGCCTCCAATAGCTTCCTTTTTCTTCGATGCATGCCGAGTCAAATTATAGAGAAACCAAGAATTTCATAGAAAACCTTCCAAATCTTGCCATCGAACCCCCCAATGTTTTTCAGTATTTTCTTTAAATTATCATTGATGCTTAAGGTAAATTGAGATAAAATAATTTTGCATTCCTGAAGAAATTGGTAATCGAACAATGCTACCTATAATCTTTTATAATTGATTCTATAATATTAATTATAGTGTATGTTTTAAATTGGTTATGATTTGACTTTTGAAAGACTTGGGATAGATCCATACCCATTAATAAATCTAGAATCTACATATAAACATATAATATTGTATATAAATCTAAATTACTAATTAAAACTAAGTTGTGAATAAATTTATATTATCTTAATAATCACTAGACGTTTAGACAACTTTACACTTTTTCCTATAATAATTGTAATACATACTTTTCCTCTAGCATTTGTGCAATATGTACATTAAGTATCTTACTACGTCCTTTTGAGGACCTGATTTTGTCACTACCATATTTCTAGAATAGAAATATTTTTGTCATTTTGTATTAATATAAATAATATATTTTTATTCTATTTATATAAATGTGTATATTTTATATTGTGACTAATATAATTATTAGTTAATAGGTTGGATTAGCTAATTAGACATGACACTAGTGAATCTAACTAGACTTGACATGACAACTTAGACTAACTTATTAGACTAGTCACATTGGACCCAAATTAGCTAACCATTCTCATTAATTAAAGATTAGATTGAACCTTCATTAGGAAGAGAAGCTTCCCTCACAAATTAATTTTTTTTATGACAACCCACTAGGGGCATCCTTAACTTTTATATTGCTTGGGAGAGGGTTATTGTGACCGTCCCTAATTATAGGGAGGGGTTCTCTCTCTTCTCTCATTTATTTATCCAAATTATTTTTTAGTTAGTGTTCTTCCCCAAATTGACTCATCCCTCCACCAAAATTTACCAAATCACTCTCAATTCCTTCCATAATCATCATCTAAGGAGCACTAAGAGCTTGAATTACTAGGAGCATTGGAGAAAAATGAGTTTGGCTTGGAGCTTGTGTCCAAATCGTGTCCTATTGAGTTTTTATTGGGAATCCATCTCCCAATAGGTAAATTCTGAAATCCTTCTTTAATTATGTTCTAATTGTTGTATTTGATCATTAAGAATCCACCCATGGATCTATAATATGAATATTAACTCACATGTGGTATATATATTGTCACAAGTCATATGACATAACTAGATCTCATCTACATAATTAAATAACCAATAAACTATGTAACTGAATCAAGTATAAGATGCTTGATAAGAACAAGTAGTTGGGTAGAGACAAATACACTACCAACTAGAATCAAAGAGAAACCACATAATGTACATCTAATGAACAATGAGACTCGAAGAGAAGACCTCCTCGAAAGAGATAAGTAGCAAGTCCTGATCCGTGCTTCTGCGAATAGTCAAGATCGTCTACACCTGGAAAGGGACCAGGTCCTCAGAGGGACGTAACAAGATACATAGAAGCATGCCAATTGAATACAGTAAAACATGCATAATAGATAAAAAATATATAAGTACACTGTACAAGATAATCTATATGAATGCATAATAAGGATAACTTTTTGACGTATGGGCATGGGTAGGCTACTCTATCTAATCTCATAACTCACACACACGTCAGGAATATCAGAAATCGATATACCGCGAGGGTAGCGACCAGCGTGACACCAGAAATTGACATACCGCAATGGTAGCGACCAGCACGACACAACTACTGTAGTGCGTGCTAGTTACTATGGTTTACCAGAGTGGATATAGCCCATACGCCTACAGATTATCCTCTCCTCCCATGATACTATGTGTCAAGTGTGTGTCAACATATATAATATATAATTATGACTGAAAGAAAATACATATATGATGGATATATAAAAATATAGTAAGCATGCAAAGTACTGTAAGCAATTTGGCAAGGTATACTTGCCTGGTCTGAAAAAGGATGAAGTTCCAACTCAAGGCGTCGTCCGATCTACCCGTTACATAAATTAAACAAGTTAGGTTACAAAAGTGGGTGAATAATTTCCGCCAATTTAATCTATTTTAACTCTGAATAAAATAACCTAAAATAGTATTTTAATTTTATTATAATCTAATTTTATTGTTAAACCATAATTTTGGTCCAAAGAAAGTCAACTTTACGGATTTGTGATCCGTGGCATGCAAATCGAAGCAATCCGTTGACCAAAAAGTCAACCGACTCAAATATTTGATTTGTGTATAGAATTCTGTAGATTTTAGTGCTACATAAATACTGGAATTGACGGTTTCATAAAATCACAAGTCGGTAAACAGTTATGTCCACAAGGGCGCACAGATGACAATTTTCGGTGGTTTCCTATTTATCTCTACGTTGCACAAATTTTACAATAAATTAAACTTACATGTTAAATTATAGAAATATTATTTTATGTAATTTTATCATGTCAAATTTCCTAAACTTTAAACGGTTCATAATTCCGAATTCGGGATCTCCCAAAATCTCGAAAATACAGAAACGCGTCTGATTTTGGACAACTGGCACTTTTAGAATTTTTTGAAAAAATAGGTTCATAAATTATTAAAATAATTTATATATTCAGAAAACTAACCTTGATATAGTTCTAACAAAAAAAACTGGAGCGCGTTTGGAGTCCAGAGCTAGGAGATATCGTCTTTTTAAGTCGTCATAACTACTAGAAAATGAGGCTGAATTTATGACGAATTTTGACTATTTTTGAACGAAAAAGAGAGGAGTTTGGAGATGAAAAATATGAAAGAAGAGTTTATTTTATAAGTCTAATATGTATTTATAATGGTGGAGACTATTTAGTTGAATACGACTAGGATTTGCTAATTTGGATATGATTAGGATGAGTTTAAATAACGATAGGATATGCATGAAGTTGCTTTCCTAGTAGGCTCATGATTTGAATTAATTTGAAATAGAGTTTGAGTTTATCTCAATAATTTATAATCTTAAATAGAATTAAAGATAATACAAATAATTTATATATAATCTTATTAATATCTATTAACACTAAATTAGCATTTATCTAATATTAAGACTATATATATCCAAATAAATCCTAAATAATTTCAAAAATCCAAATAAATTTCTTAAAATTCTAAATAAATTATAGAAAATATAATTAAATATTTTAACCTAAAATAAATATTTGGTAGGAACAACATGCAAGTATGGTCTCATAGTAAATCATGGAAGTCCTAGAAATTTACGTTTCCTATGTTTTCATTACCTAAAAATTCTAGAAAAATCTCAAAAAATCTAAAATAGCCTAAAAATAATTCTAAATAAATATTTACATAATTAAATATATCAAGAAATTTATTTTCTAATTAACTAAGAGAATACTCTAAAGAAATTTAATATTTAAAATAATCTATAATAAATATAATAATATAAAATACACACAAAATACATATTTTGGGTGAAGGGGTTTACAATCTACCCAACTTATAAAAAGTTTTGTCCTCAAAATTAAAAATAAGGAATGATTTGTTAAATCTTTCACATTCGTATATAAGGCAAGCCTATCGCAATATCTTCCAAAAATTTAAATAACTAAATCTATTCAAATCCATCGCAATCACTTCAAAATTAAAATAACTATTTTTTTAAATCAAAATCCAACCTATCATAATCTCTTCTCAACTTTTAAATAATCAACATCCAAATTTAATTCAAATCTATATGACATCTTGAAGATTTAAATAACCCACATCAAATTTTATATCATAATTTTCAACTATCATAATCTCCTATAAATTTTAAACAATTCTAATCAAATCTTATTCCTATATTTCAACTTAAGAATTTTGTACTATTCAAATTTTAAATTCAATTTTTATTATCAACATTTCAAATAGGTGATCCTATAATCAAAATTCAACTTTTAATTCAAATCATCAAATTGTAAAATTTTGAATTCAATCCATCAATGTTCAAGTTTTGAGTTATATATATATATATATATATATATATATATATATATATATATATATATATATATATATATATATATATATATTTTATCCTCAAAATTTAAATTGTTAATTTAATCTCCAATATTCAAAATTTAAATTATGTGCTCAAATTATAAATATTTGGTCTGCAATATCAAAATTTTAAAATTTATTCTATAAGGCATTCTTATCTTTAAGGTTAAATCATCATAATCTAAATTATTCTTCTAAAAATTCTTAAAATTAAAATGACTTAAATCTTTCAATCTAATCTTACTTGATTGCAATCTTTTTACCTCAAGTTGACAATGCAACTTCTATCCAACTTAGAATTTATCGATCTATCACATAGGCTATACATTTAAGAAAAACGTCCTCAAATTATTTAATCGTGTTATTCAATCCATAAAATATCTCACATATTTTATGCCCTTAATTATAAAAGATAGTCACCAAGTAATGTGATTGGACTATGGGGTATATATAATACTATCCGTGTATCGAACTTATATTAAGCACGAGCGTTCGTCTTTTCGAAATAGGAAAAGGCAAAAAACAATAATAAATAATTCAATGAGGAGGTGATAGAATACAAGTACGGGGTTCAAGGCGATTAAAAAATTCAAAAAGAGAGTTGTAAGGGCAGTTGTGGATTAAAACCTTATTTTGGTAAATTTTTTATTTGCATACTTATATCAGTACAGTTATGTAACCGATACGATATGCTCGAACATGTCTAGAGGGCAAGTATATTCGTCTAACATGCTGAGTCAACTATATCTCAATCCACGTAAAGTAGTCATGCGAAGAGCGAACCAAATGCATTAAGGTTGATCAGACCATAATACACTGATTCTGATTTAGATGATGTATTAGTAGGCGTCCCCAATAACACATATGTCATGAACAAGCTCGATAAAAAAATAAGCTTGCAAAACTAGGCTATAAAATAGCAGCATAAGCGGAGGTAGTCCAGAAAATATAAGTACGCTGGATTATGATGAAGGAAGGTACAAAATAATTTAAGTTCACCAAGAAGACCGGTGTTGTGCCTCTACAGTTGCCATACTAACTTCTTGTCTAAGTCTCTGGTCGACCAAATGGGGGTATGTGCCTCTAAGTTCTACAGTCTAGATAAACACTATCTTCTTATGCAATCCTATAGTTGGTGTCATTCAATTACACTTCATTAATGGTTCAAAAGGACTATGTGATACTAGGTTATGAGGCATACTACCCAACTTACAAGAATTTAACTAATAGTGTTATTGAACAATAGAGTGTATATACTTAGTACAAGTCATCTTCCTAACCCCTATCAAGCACGAAAGAAAGATAAGATTAACGTTGTGAAAGGATCAAGCAAGATGCAATACAAGCAATCAAATAAGAATACGAAATAAAATCAAGGGAGGTGATTAAATAAGTAGATAAGATCCTATACTAATCCTATGTGCAGGCTTGCTCGGTACAGTAATATGGCAACTCCAATATATGGATAATATGCTCTCGACCTGCATGGGCCACCACAAAAATATGTCATGTCCCAGTCCCAAAATACGTAGGACTAGAAATACGTAAGCATGCCAGCCGTATGTATATGGCAACTCCAATATATGGATACCATAATACACACGTACGCTGTAATATGAATATTAACTCACATGTGGTATATATATTGTCACAAGTCACGGGACATAACTAGATCTCATCCACAAAATCAAATAACCAATAAACTATGTAACTGAATCAAGTATAAGATGCTTGATAAGAACAAGTAGTTGGGTGGAGACAAATCTACTACCAACTAGAATAGAAGAGAAACCACATAATATACATCTAATGAACAATGAGACTTGAAGAGAAGACCTCCTCGAAAGAGATAAGTAGCAAGTCCTGATCCGTGCTTCTGCGAATAGTCAAGATCATCTACACCTGGAAAGCGACAAGGTCCTCAGAGGGACGTAACAAGATACATAAAAGTATGCCAATTGAATACAGTAAAACATGCATAATAGATAGATAATATATAAGTACGTTGTACAAGACAATCTATATGAATGCATAATAAGGTCAACTTTTTGACGTATGGGCATGGGTAGGCTACTCTATCTAATCTCACAACTCACACACACATCAGGAACATCAAAAATCGATATACCGCAAGGGTAGCGACCAGCGCGACACCAGAAATTGACATACTGTAAGGGTAGCGACCAGCACGACACAACTACCGTAGTGCGTGCTAGTTACTACGGTTTACCAGAGTGGATATAGCTCATACGCCTACTGATTGTCCTCCCCTCCCATAATACTATGTGTCAAGTGTGTGTCAACATATATAATATATAATTATGACTGAAAGAAAACACATATATAATAGATATATAAAAATATAGTAAGCATGCAAAGTACTGTAAGCAATTTGGTAAGGTATACTTGCCTGGTCTGAAAAAGGATGAAGTCCCAACTCAAGGCGTCGTCCGATCTGCCCGTCACATAAATTAAACAAGTTAGGTTACAAAAGTGGGTGAATAGTTTTTGCCATTTTAATCTATTTTAACTCTGAATAAAATAACCTAAAATAGTATTTTAATCTTATTTTATTGTTAAAGCCTAATTTTGGTCCAAAGAAAGTCAACTTTACGAATTTGTGACCCATGGCACGCAAATTGAGGCAATCCGTTGACCAAAAAATCAACCGACTCAAATTCTTGATTTGTTTGTAGAATTCTATAGATTTCAGTGCTACATGAATACTGGAATCGACGGTTTCATAAAATCATAAGTTGGTAAACAGTTATGTCCACAAGGGCGCACAAATAACAAATTTTGGTGGTTTCCTATTTACCTTTACGTTGCACAAATTTTACAGTAAATTAAACTTACATATTAAATTTTGGAAATATTATTTTATGTAATTTTATCATGTCAAATTTTCTAAACTTCAAACGGTTCGTAATTCCGAATTCGGGATCTCCCAAAATCTCGAAAATACAGAAACGCGTCTGATTTTGGACAACTGGCACTTTTAGAATTTTCTGGAAAAATAGGTTCATAAATTATTAAAATAATTTATATATTCAGAAAACTAACCTTGATATAATTCTAACAAAAAAACTGGAGCACGTTTGGAGTCCAGAGCTAGGAGATATCGTCTTTTTAAGTCGTCATAACTACTAGAAAATGAGGCTGAATTTATGATAAATTTTGACTATTTTTGGACGAAAAAGAGAGGAATTTGGGAAAGAAAAATATGAAAGAAGAATTTATTCCATAAGTCTAATAGGTATTTATAATAGTGGAGACTACTTAATTGAATACGACTAGGATTTGCTAATTTGGATATGATTATGATGAGTTTAAATAAGGATATGATATGCATGAAGTTGCTTTCCTAGTAGGCTCAAGATTTAAATTAATTTAAAATAGAGTTTGAGTTTATCTCAATAATTTATAATCTTAAATAGAATTAAAGATAATACAAATAATTTATATATAATCTTATTAATATCTATTAACACTAAATTAGCATCTATCTAATATTAAGACTATATATATTCAAATAAATCCTAAATAATTTCAAAAATCCAAATAAATTTCTTAAAATTCTAAATAAATTATAGAAAAATATAATTAAATATTTTAACCTAAAATAAATATTTGGTAGGAACAACATGCAAGTATGGTCTCATAGCAAATCATGGAAGTCCTAGAGATTTACGTTCCCTATGTTTTAATTACCTAAAAATTCTAGAAAAAAATCTTCAAAAATCTAAAATAGCCTAAAAATAATTCTAAATAAATATTTATATAAGTAAATATATCAAGAAATTTATTTTCTAATTAACTAACAGAATACTCTAAAAAAATTTAGTATTTAAAATAATCGATAATAAATATAATAATATAAAATACACACAAAATACATATTTCTGGTGAAGGGGTTTACAGTGTCATAGAAGTATATGAGGAGGGGGATGTTTGCTGCATATCTACAGTTAGACTTAAGTGCTCAGTTCACTGATATGTATGAGGGAAATCTGATACAAATATATCAGTGATGTGTGACTTTGGTATGCTGCTTGCATCTGGCAGCATGAAGGGGGCAGGCTCGTGTTTATGTGGTCACACAACATTGTGCAGCTGCAGATATGAACTGTTGTGGGGAGGAAGCATAGATAGGGAGACTTGTGGGAAGGTTCGAGTACTGCAGTGGGTATGCAACAAGTTGGTACCATGTTGTTTCAGGTCACTGCTGAGAACGGGTAACAACAACATGTAGTAACAACAAGGGGGTAAGGTAAAGTATGGTATATGTCGAGCTAGGAATCCTAATAAGTCCAGGTAATGAGTTGATATTAAGTTGAAGTATATGTATACAATGGTTATGTGTATCAGTGTAGAACATGGGATAGAGAAGTGTATGGGTAATACAATACAATATAAAAGACTTATGTGAGTGTCATGAGAGAGTTGAGTACTAGTGTAAGCTTGAGTATGTTATGCCCCAGTCCCAAAATACGTAGGACTAGGACACATAAGCATGCCAGCCGTATGTACATGGCAACTCCAATATATGGATACCATGATACACACGTACGCTGTAATATGAACAATAATTCACTTGTGGTATAACTAAATCTCAAATCACAGGGTATAGTCTAAATCTCATCCATAGAATCAAATATAAATAAATGACCAGTATCTATGAAACTAGATCTCAATCTAAAGTATCTAAAGATGACAGTCGGATGGAAACAAATCCACTGCCGAATTAGAATATAGAATAAACAAGATAAATATAATATAAGTACCACAACTATCAACCACTGAGACTCGAAGAGAAGGCCTCCTCGGAATATAAGTAACCAGTCCGGATCTATGCTCCTGCGAATACTCATGAACATCTACACCTGAAAAGGGCCCAGGTCCTCAGAGGGACATAACAAGATACATAGAAGCATGCCATAAAGTAAATACTGAATAAATAAAGGGGTGCGCTAACCATCTAAGTGAATGCAATTTGAGGATAACTTAGTACGTATGAAAAAGTGTAGGATAGACATATGCTGACGTAATTCACCAATCGTCATGACTGGCTAGTATATGCCACAAATGCCCCTAATATAAGGGCGCTATGTAATATAATAACGTCCTATCACTCCGAAGAGTGAGGCATCTGCATAGTATAACGTCCATATTGCTCCGAAGAACGTGGCATCTGAATAGTATATAACGTCCATATCACTCCGTCGAGTGTGGCATCTGAATAAAGGAAGTGGGGTGTCCCATACGCCTACTAGTCGTCCTTCCCGCCCAATGTAGATATACAAGTCGTGAACACGACGTGGACATCTCGTACTATAATGCAAGTCTCTATAGAAATAAACACTAAGCTAAATACCGTCACACGTGTTGCTCACACCGATGGCCAGTCGAGTATGAGGCACGCATTCCTACATGAACTCACTCTGTGACGTGTAATGATACATATCAAGGACTGGAGAGTCATGCCAATAACTCCACAACTTTAGGTGGGTCTAATAGACACTAGGTCAGACAGAATTCCTAACGTCAACGCCTTCGTTGACTTCACCCAAGTCTCTCTTGGATGCGCACAGTTTAAAATAAATAAATATGCAACTAAATAATAACTGAATTTAAATAGTACAACAAGGCAAGGTATACTTGCCTGGCAAAAAAACTGCGTAGTACCAATAACCTGCTCCAGAAGTCACGCAGAACAATATGATATCCTATATACATATAATAAAATACAATACAACATTAGTCATTACACTAGCACATACACAACCATATATACAGTGGACTCGGAGGGTACGCTAGGGGTGACACGGGTGAACTAACACGGTCAATTGCGTATCTAATTACGCGGGTGTAGCGTCTGCAATTACTGTACATAATCAGACAGTCAAAATAACATGTGTCTAGGCCAGTACATAAATGTACACAAGACAGTCATCTAACATGTTCTTAGGGTCAACATGGTCAAGGTAAACACAAGATAATCCATAGTGTCCTAGGGCCGTACAATATAAATACATATATAGTCATAAGCATATAATTACTTATATATATATATATATATATATATATATATATATATATATATATATATATATATATATATATATATATATATATCACTTAAATTCTAATACGCGTATGTGTACACGTACAAGTCATTGGGTTCACCGACTCGGGGTCCGATATCAACTAACAGTCATAAAGCAATACTCATGTCCTAATAGCATATACACAAGAACACATAAAAAGGAGGAGAGGGACATGTTCGAACCTCGGGGTATGCACACGGGAATGACGGTGACGACGATGAGGTTGACGACGATGACGACGATGATTGGGGTTATGATGAGATGATAACTACGATGATGGCGATGATTACGACTACAACGATGATGATGATGGTGATGCTCATGGTGAAGATGATGGTGATGATCATGATGGTGATTACATGGTGGTGATGACGAGGATGATGATGTGGGTGATAGTGATGACGAGGATGGTGATGTGGACGATGGTGATGACAGGGACGATGATATAGATGACGGTGATGACGAGGATGATAATGTGGATAATAGTGATGACGAGGATGAGATAATGGTAATGGTGGTGATGATGAGAGTGGATGATGATGATGATGGGGTGCATCCAGCCAGGGGGAGGGGAGGTCCGGCCAGGGGAGGTATTGATGACAGGGAGAAAAGGAGCAGGGAAATGTGGAGGTCAGGGAGGAGCGCACAGGTAGGATCGGGTGGTCCGGCGGGTTGCCGAGGGAGGTCGGGTTGGCAGGAAGGGTGTTTAATGGTGGTGGTGGTGTAGAGAAAACCGTGGTGGTCGGAGCAGTGGCCGGGAAGGGAACAGAGGGAGGAGGAGGACTCGGTTTGCTCCGGCGGCTTCAACGGCTCGTGCAGACGCCGGGATGGCAGCGGCCTCTGATCGTCGATGAGGAGGAAGGAGAGGCGGAGCGAGTTGAAGGAGGTCGAGGTGGAGATTCGTGGAGGACGGCGGGTTGACGGAGTCGTGGGTACTGCTGCTCCGGTGTCGTAGAGGGGATGAGGTCGGGCGGCATCGTACAGTCGGGTAAGCTGTGGAGGAGTTCAGGCGGCTCTGAGCAGTCGGGTCTCCGACGGAGGATGAGGCGGGTGAGTGAGATCGAGGCGGGGTCGGGATGGCCGAACACGGCGGGCTGTTGTCGGCTTGCAGGCGGCTCCGGCGGAAGGTCGAACAGGGAAGAAGAGGAGATGGGAAGTTGATGTCGGCTGGGCTTGGGGTTGGAATAAAAAATAAAGAAAAGGAAAAACAAAAAGAATATATATATATATATATATATATATATATATATATATATATATATATATATAGGTCTTGGTTTGACCTAGAAATTGACTTGGTCAAACCCTCTTGGGATTGGGCCTAGTCATGGAGATATTTCAAGGGCTATGATTTAAATGGATTCAAAATGAAGGGCTATGATGCATTGGTTCAAGGTTTGGAGGGCCATGGTCTTAAGGAGGTTGATGTTCAATTACACACTCCCAAAATTTATGGAAAAATTCACATGAAGGAGAAATGGGTTTCTACACATGTTGTGTCCAACTGGTGGACACCTTAATGCACTTTTGCATAAAAGTGCCCAACAATTAAAAAATTACACAAAGATGAAAATTGAATTAATTTAATTAAAATTAGTGCGCACGATGTTCTTGAATTAATTAGAAGTACATGGGATTAAAATTAGGTGTGACACAAGTGTCATGGACATAGGGGACTCAGAATAGAATCTTATCATAAATTGTGTTGCACGAAATGGGTCAAGATTGTGTCTCCAATTTCAATTGGAACGCACAAGGATACCAAGTTGTAAACCCCCTCACCAAAAATAGATATTTTGTGTATATTTTATATTATTATATTTATTATAGATATTGAATTTCTTTAGAGTATTCTCTTAGTTAATTAGCAAATAAATTTCTTGATATATTTACTTATATAAATATTTATTTAGAATTATTTTTAGGTTATTTTAGATTTTTCTAGAATTTTTAGATAATTAAAACATAGGGAACATAAATTTCTAGGACTTCTATGATTTACTTTGAGACCATACTTGCATGTTATTCCTACCAACTATTTATTTTAGGTTAAAATATTTAATTATATTTTTTCTATAATTTATTTAGAAATTTAAGAAATTTATTTAGATTTTTGAAATTAATTAGGGTTTATTTGGTTATATATAGTCTTAATATTAGATAGATGCTAATTTAGTGTTAATAGATATTAATAAGATTATATATAAATTATTTGTATTATCTTTAATTCTATTTAAGATTATAAATTATTGAGATAAACTTAAACTCTATTTTTAAATTAATTCAAATTCCGAGCCTACTAGGAAAGCAACTTCATGCATATCCTATCCTTATTTAAACTGATCCTATTCATATTCAAATTAGCCAATCCTAGTCGTATTCAATTAAGTAGTCTCCACCATTATAAATACCTCATCCTTCATTTTTTTTCCCCAAATTCACCTCTTTTTCGTCCAAAAAGAGTCAAAATTCGTCATAAATTTAGCCTCATTTTCTAGTATGTTATGACGACTTAAAAAGATGATATCTCATAGCTCCGGACTCCAAACGCGCTCCAGTTTTTTTTGTTAGAACCATATCAAGGTTAGTTTTCTGAATATATAAATTATTTTAATAATTTCAAAACCTATTTTTTCAAAAAATTCTAAAAGTGACAGCTGTCCAAAATTCGACGCGTTTTGGTATTTTTGAGATTTTGGAAGATCCCGAACTCGGAATTACAAACCGTTTGAAGTTTCGAAAAGCTGACATGATAAAATTCTAGAAAAATATTTCAAATTTATAATATAAGTTTATTCTACTGCAAAATTTGTGCAACGTAGATGTAAATAGAAAACTACCAAAACTGTCATCTGTGCGTCCTTGTGGCCATAACTCTTTTCTGACTTATGATTTTATGAAACCGTCTATTCTAGTGTTCATGTAGCATTGAAAATATATGATTCCATACACAAATCTAGGATTTGAGTTGGTTGACTTTTTGGTCAACGGATTGCCTGGATTTGCGTGTCACGGATCACAAATCCTTAAAGTTGACTTTTTTTGGACCAAAATTAGAGCTTAACAATAAAATCAGATTATAATAAGATTAAAATACTATTTTAGGTTATTTTATTCAGAATTAAAATAGATTAAAATGGAGGAACCTATTCATCCACTTTTGTAACCTAACTTATTTAATTTATGTGACGGGTAGATTGGACGACGCCTTGAGTTGGGACTTCATTCTTTTTCAGATCAGGCAAGATACGTTGCCAAATTGCTTACAGTATTTTGCATGCTTAGTATATTTCTATATATTTATTGCATTTCTGTTTATTCATTGCATGTGTAGTTTTTTTTAGTCATTACTATATATTAGATATGTTGACACACACATGGCACTTCGTATCATGAGAGGACAATCATTAGGCGTATGGGTTTTTAACCACTCTAGTAAACCGTAGTATATAGCTCGTACTATGGGCGTGTGTCGCGCTGGTCGCTACCCCCGCGGTATGTCAATTTCTGGAGTCTCGCTGGTCGCTACCCCCGCGGTATGTCAATTTCTAATGTCCACTGACGAGTGTGTGAGTTGTGAGGTAGATCGAGTAGCCTACCCTTGCCCATACGTCGAAAAGTTGTCCTTATTTGCATTCATATAGATTGTCTTGTACATCGTACTTATTTATTTTTAAATATTATGCATGTTTACTGTATTCAAATTGGCTTGCTTCTATGTATCTTGTTACGTCCCTCTGAGGACCTGGTCCCTTTCCAGGTGTAGATGTTCACGAGTATTCACATGAGCGCAGATCCGGACTTGCTACTGATCGTTGAGGAGGTTTACTCTTCGGGCCTAGTGTTTATTTGGTGCTGTACCTATATTGTGTTGCTTTTATATTCGAGTTGGTAGTGGATTTGTTTCCATCCGACTGTCAT
This sequence comes from Iris macrosiphon, assembly GCA_036927795.1. NCBI lineage: Eukaryota > Viridiplantae > Streptophyta > Magnoliopsida > Asparagales > Iridaceae > Iris > Iris macrosiphon. The sequence continues at coordinate 68,707,832 of JAYESA010000018.1, read as the reverse complement.
CTTTAGATACTTCTTATTGAGATCTAGTTATATAGATATTGGTCATTTATTTATATTGATTTTCTGTGGATGAGATTTAGATTGTACCCTGTGACTTGTGATATATTTTATACCACTTGTGGATTTGATATTCATATTACAGCGTACGTATGGCTTATGGTTTCCATATATTGGAGTTGCCATATACATACGGCTGGCATGCTTACGTGTTCCTGGTCCTACGTAATTTGGGACTGGGGCGTGACATACAAAGTTGGGATTATTATAGAATTAATTATAAACGTCCGCGACGAATATTGTGCGACTAAAATATAGCACAAGGGAGCATAATTATAAGTTACACCAAGGTCAGAATGAGAGACGGCCATGTCTAGGACAAGGGTGTAAAATCACTACCAGAAAAAGTCAAATTAGCGACGTAAAAAAAGTCGCTAAATGACAAAAAAATGTCGCTAATCACATTTAACGACGTAATTAGCGACGAATTACAGAAGTCGGAACTCAGCACGTCGCTGAAAGGAAAAACGTCGCTAAACGTCGCTATACCGATATTTTTTAGCGACTTAAATATGTCACAAAATTAGCGACGTTTAGCGACGCAACATCACTAAATTAGCGACGTGCTAATCCGTCGCTAAATATCGCTAATTAGCGACTTATTCAGCGACGTAGTCAGCGATGTATTTAGCGACGTATTCAGCAACGATATTAACGTCGCTAAACGTCGCTAAAATTTTATTAAAAAATAAAAAATGTTAAAAATTACCAATCTTCTGCAATTTATGAATTTCTAATTAAAAATAGACCAGGAGCAACCCTCCGTTGAATTCTCTGGGTTCGCCGACCCCTTCGGTGGAACACTCAACACCGATAATTTTTAAGTATCACATTACCAATCTCCTGTAATTTATGAATTTCTAATTAAAAATAGACCCGGCGCAACCCTCCGTTGAATTCTCTGGGTTCGCCGACCCCTTCGGTGGAACACTCTAACACCGATAATTTTTAAGTATCACAGTCACACAATACACACAAAATAAAAGTATCACAGTCACACAAAATGGATAATATATAAGTATCATAGTCACATAAAATGCATAATATATAAGTATCACAATCACACAATAACCACAATAAAAGTATATGAAACATCACAGTATCAATCTCGAGGATATCCAATACGCTAGGGCACATACCAGTCCCTCATATACTGCGCATAAACCGCGTCTATGTGATCAATCTCAGCTATAGGTGCTGGGTGACTAGAACTCTCCGTCTGAGATACAGCCGCTATAGGTGCTGGATGACTGGAACTCCCCGTCTGAGATACAGCAAGTGGTATCTCTTCCTCCTTAACATTCACTTCCTCCTTAACAGTAGGAGGCATCACTTCCTCCTTAACAGTAGGAGGTGTCTCTCTCAAGCGACGTGCACGTGCTCGGGTCATGGGTGCCATCTGGTAAGATAGATGAAAACAAAGAATATAATTGATAACAGATATTACTTAAGACATACCCTTAATAATGCGGAATAGAAGAATTAGATGACTCACAAAGTCGATCCCAAAAAATTAAAATAAAATTCTGTTTTTGTTGTTGCAACATCCTTACAAGGAGCTCATACCCTTTCCAAAATATGGAAGATATAATGAACTTGCTATTTATCGATCATCTGCTCACAGATTATATGATAAGGAATATATTATTAATGCTATCATGAATCCTTTAGATTTGATGCAATTATGCCTTTTTTAACAATCACAATTCACAAAAAGGAAATGTCAAAACTCTAAAACTGATGTCATGCAACATTTTGTTATCCAAATTCAACCTACACCGACTTAAAATTTGTGAAATTTTTAATCTCTGATAATGTTCCAATTTGTGGTATCCAAACTCAACCTCACCGTGTATCAATCCATAATGTTCCAATTTTTAATCTCTAATTACAAAGAAATTTATGAAAAAAACAAAATAGTATAACCAGTTTGAGATCATATAGTGATTTTGCTTACTTGAATTTGTGAATCTCACTAGCAGGTTATGTATTACTATGAGCATGGAAAGAAAGCCTAATGCTTACCCTGAGATCCTTAAACGATACAAATGGCTGCTTCCCAATGAGACTTGTGAACCCTCTCCCATTGAGATTCATGAATCCTCTAATAAAACTTGAAAAGGAGTACCCTTTGTTGTTACCAACTAGTATGGGTTTCACGAAGCTTTGTTTGTCAAAAAACTTTTGTAGCCTCCATTATCAAGTTTTATTTGGTTTCACCAATGCAAACTCTAGTTTCATGGTTTTCTTGGCCAGTATAATAATTCATTTCAGTAACTTCAATTAAAGCATAAATATAATATTAAAAAATATTATATACCTTGGCACTAAACATACTAGTGGTGCCAGTAGGTATCCTAGTAGTTGCTGGCTTCCCAGATTACTTTGTACATAAACATTAGCTTGAGATAGATTTGTACTAGAACTCATGAGCATTTGATTTTATGTGATCAGTAGGCTGTAATAAAAAAAGCATTTCTCAAGGTCGTTACAGTAGGACGACTAAAGTAAAACTGTAGTCTCAATCAACGAAGTATTAATTGTGCAACTCGATATTTCATGAGCATTTGAACTTGTTGAATATATATAAATATCCTAAAAGTCCCTCCCCACCATCAAAGAAAATTTGTCTAGCTAGCATGTAAAGCTGAAGCAAAGCTGATTGTTAGCGTCAACTTTTTGATGAGCCAGTTCACCTTCTTCTTTTTTTGGAAAGATTGTAAGACCACGAAAGAGCCTGCTTTCGTAAGAACAATAACCTTGTACAAACTTGGGGACTTTAGCGTCAACATATAAAATATTTTTTTAACTCGTACAAACTTGGGGACTTTAGCTATTTTGTTTATTGTAAAGAGTGACATTGTTGCAATAGATATTGCAACAGTTCAAATATTTTGCCCGACAACAATAACCTCCATGCTCATAAAGTCCAACTCGGCCCTCGGCCAATGCATAGCCTAGTCCCAAGTCCATCGTTCCTTAGGACACATGCTGGACTGGGTTGATGTTTTCTACCCTAGGGCCGACATAGACCGGTCTGCTACAATGCATTGGCCTGATAAGCCCGGCCCACACATGTTCTGGCCCACATAATTTTTGTTGCAAGTACGTCTCTCTAAATATTATTACAAAGGTGTACTCAGTAACGTGTTCTCTTTACTGAGGAAGAAGCTTGAGAACTAAACATATTGAGAAGATAGCACAAGAAACATAGGGAAAATACGAGAACAAACTCAAACTTGCAAAATGTGAATGAGCCCACCCAATGGTATATTAAAATGTCCAGACATACTCAATAGAGACTCGTGAAACAACAATACTTAAACATTAGATATTTAATCCCATTTATGAGATTATATTCCTATAGGAAGCTGGACTTTGAGACCTATTGATCCTTAGTTAGGATTTTGAGGGAGCCAACTTAAAGAGTTGAGATCTCATATATGTAAGTACAAGATGTCATAGAAATTTAACCCCACTCTTCACTGCCCAGACACACACAGAAACATTCAGTCACAATCAACACTACCCAGACACACACAGACACAGTCAGTCACAATCAACACTGTCCAGACACACACAACAAGCAACATAGCAGTACAAAAACCCTAACCCTAACCTGAGGTCAAAAACCTTAACCCTAACTCGAGGTCAAAAACCCTAACCCTAACCCCAGGTCAAAAACCCTAACCCTAACCCCAAGTCAAAAACCCTAAACCTAACCTTAACCCTAGGTCACGTGTGTGTGTCGTGTCAGTGTGTGTGTCGTGTCTGTGTCAGTATCTGTAACGTGTGTGTCGTGTCAGTGCCATGTGTGTCCTGTGAGAGAGAGAGAGAGAGAGAGAGAGAGGTTTACCTAGAGGAGGAGGAGAAGGAGGAGGGGGAGGACGCGACCGGAGGGGGGTCGCCGGGAGGGAGGAGGGGGCGCCGCGGGTTTCGAATTTGGGAGAGGGAGAGGGAGAGGGAGAGGGAGAGGGAGAGATCGAAAGAAATGGGGGGAAGCAGCCCTAAATGAAATAAATTTAGCGACATTTTAGCGACGTCACTAATGACGTCGCTAACTTAGCGACGTCTAACACGTCGCTAATGACGTCGCTAAATGCCCAAAAGACATACTTTGCTAAATACGTCGCTAAATGAAGGCATTTAGCGACGTTTAGTGACCTAAATTGAACTTATAGCGACTAATCTTTTAAAAACTGAATAAAAGTCGCTAAATATCGCTAACTGTCGCCAATTAACGACGTCTAGCGATGGTTTTAAATGGAGTCGCTAAATTAGCGACGTTTTCTTTGTCGTCGCTAAAAAATATCGCTAAACCCGCTGATTTTAGTAGTAAATTTGTATGAAGGCAATGGCTAGTGTGGTGCTCCATTTATCGAAACAACGGTAAGGTGCACTAAGTGATATAAATATTATATAATTAAATTAAATGCCGTGTTCTATTTCTAATTGGATTCTAATTAGCCCTAATCTCTCTATCTAAGCCAAGTAGGCCTAATTTTGGGTGAGGGAGTTCATAATCTACCCAACTTAAGATAATTTTGTCCTCGAAATTAAAATAAGGCATAGTCTGTTATTCTTTCACGTACATAAGGTAAGTCAATCATAATCTCTTTGCGATAATTAAATTTCAAATCAAATCTATCGCAATTACTTCAAAATTAAGATAATCACTGTTCAATTCAAAATTTAACCTGTTGTAATCTCTTCTCACTTTTTCAAATCATCAACATCCAAATTTAAATTGAATCCATATAACATCTTCAAGAATTAAATAACGCATATAATTTTTACATCACTATTTTCAACTATCATAATCTCCTTTAGAAACAATTCTAATCAAATATTATTCCTACCTTCAATTTATGAATTTTTGTACTCTTCGAATTTAGATTCAATTTGCATCCTCAATATTTCAAATAGGTAATCCCACAATCAACATTTAACTTTTAATTTAAGGTATCAAATTGTGAAATTTGAAATCTAATTCACCAATTGTTCAAGTCTAGATTTCTATATTTCTCCTTAAAGTTTAAATCGATGATTCAACCTTTAATATTCAAAATTTAAATCATATGCTCAAGTATAATTAATTGGTTCACCATATCTCAATTTTTAAAATTCATTAATCCTCATCATCTTAATCATTCTTCTAAAATTCTCAAAATTAAAATGACTTGAACCTCTCAATCTAATTTTTTTTTTCTCGATCACAATCTAAAAGAAATTCCTCTCAAGTTGATAATGCAACTTCTACCCAACTTAGAATTTATCCATCTATCACCTAAGGCTCTTACATTTAAGAAAACTTATTCCTCAAATTTACTTAATCATGTTACTTAATGCTCAAAATAAATAAATAAATAATTTTAACACCAAATTTATCATATATGATATACCCTTAATCAGTTATAAAAGATAGTCATCTAGTAATGTGATTGGCCTATGGGATATATCTAATACTCTCTGTATATCAAACTTGTACTAAGCACGAGGTTTCGTCTTTCCAAAATAAGGGAAGACGGAAAACAATAATAAAGAGTTCAAGGGGGAGGTAATAGGATAGAAGGGTGGAGATCAAGGCGTTTAAAGAATTTAAATAGGAATTGTCAAGGCAGTTGTGGATTGAAATCCTATTTTGGTAATTCCTATTCACATGCTCGTATCAGTACAATTATGTAACTGATACAATATGCTCAGACATATCTAGAGGCAAGTACATTCGTCTACTAATCACTATATATCTCAATCCACGTAAAGTAGTTATGCGAAGGGCGAACCAAGCGTACTATGGTTGATCAGACCGTAATACACTAATTCTGAAATATATTAGTATATGCATCCAATAATACATATGTCATGAACAAGCTCGATAAAAGAATAAGCTTGCAAAACTAGGCTATAATAGCAGCATGAGTCAAGGTAGTGCAAAAATTATAAGTACGCTAAATTATGATGAGAGAAGTCACAAACTAATTCAAGTTCACACAGAAGATAAGACTCTACAGTCTCTACAGTTGTCATACTAACTCCTTGTCTAAGTCGTAGTCGAATAGGGGTATGGGCCTCTAAGTTCTACAGTCTGAATAAACACTATCGTTTTATGCTAGTATACAGTTAATGTCATTCAGTTACACTTCAATAATGAGTCAAGAGGACTATGTGATACTATATTGTGAGGCATACTACCCAACTTAAAAGAATAAACTAACACTGCAACTACCTTAAAGGAGATTCTACAAAATAACTTGGACCTTGTAAATGAAGTAAAAACTATTGTTAGGGTATACGAGGAAAAGATCTTGGTAATGATTAGGGTATCCTATTGCATTATATAGGTAATGGTCATCTTAAGTCTTAGTCATAGTGCTCATAGAACATGTGTCAATAGTAAGAATGGAAAAGTTACTGGCCTTCAAGGGGAAAGAGGATATAACTCGTATCGAGGTAGAGGATACAATCACGTGATTTAAAACTAAGGTATAACCATTATAATATAAAAGAATACTCAACTATGAAGTTCTAACTACCAATCATATAATTAAAAATTCAAGAGTAACAACTATAATCCTAGCAAGCTGTATATCCTAATATGAAATAAAATCACTTGACCTACAGTCATAAGAGTTATGCGGCATGAGTTGAAAGATGAAGAAAGAAAGAACATAATTTAGTCGTCACACAATTGGCGAACGTTAAGGTTGCAGAGGAAAAAATATGAAATTAAAATAGAGGGACTCTAGATAATATCATGGTTTCTAAGGGGAAGGTGGTATGCTAATCTCTGTGTTTGAGGTATGATCTAGAGAAATGTTATATTCATTCCTCTTGGATTCTAAGGTATTGTTCGGCTACTATAAGATAAGGAGCTAAAGTTGTAGTTCTCTAGTACTATCTTATCATGAAAAGTTAGGTTCAGTCCTAATATTTAACCTTGGATTTCTACTGGTTACTCAATGCTAGGGTCAAACAATATGGTTGAATTTATAACTCGCTCTAGTTGTGTCTATACTACTCTCAAGTCATCCCTAATTATCAAGGGATAATGGTCAATCCATCTACAGGTAAGGGATGCTAGGGTTCATTAAGTATTCTAACTTAGTGATGTGTCAATATCCTAGTTGTATCCTTAGTAGAAATATTACCCTAATTATCTTTCTATCAATATGGATTCCTATATTCTAGCAGGGGCTATACTCAAGGAACTATTATGGAAGCACATGAATCAAGCATGATGCAATTATTTAAATAGAACAGACTGGAAGGGAGATAAGTCATAGTCAATTATGGATGAGATCCTATACTCTAATTTTAGGTGCAGGCTTGCTCGGTACAATAACATAATCGAGACAATATGCTCTGACCTGCATGGGCCACCACTAAAAATATGTCACGCCCCAGTCCCAAAATACGTAGGACTAGGACACGTAAGCATGCCAGCCGTATGTACATGACAACTCCAATATATGGAAACCATGATACACATGTACACTGTAATATGAACAATAATTCACAAGTGGTATAACTAAATCTTAAATCACAGGGTATAGTCTAAATCTTATCCATAGAATCAAATATAAATAAATGACCACTATCTATGAAACTAGATCTCAATGTAAAGTATCTAAAGATGACAGTTGGATGGAAACAAATCCACTGCCGCATTAGAATATAGAATAAACAAGATAAATATAATATAAGTACCACAACTATCAACCACTGAGACTCGAAGAGAAGACCTTATCAGAATGTAAGTAACCAGTCCGGATCTGCGCTCCTGCGAATACTCATGAACATATACACCTGAAAAGGGACCAGGTCCTCAGAGGGACATAACAAGATACATAGAAGCATGCCATAAAGTAAATATTGAATAAATAAAGGGGTGCGCTAACCATATAAGTGAATGCAATTTGAGGACAACTTAGTACGTATGAGAAAGTGTAGGCTAGACATATGCTGACGTAATTCACCAATCGTCATGACTGGATAGTATATGCCACATATGCCCCCAATACATGGGGGCTATGTAATATAATAACATCCTATCACTCCGAAGAGTGAGGCATCTACATAGTATAACATCCATATCGCTCCGAAGAACGTGGCATGTGAATAGTATATAACGTCCATATCACTCCGTCGAGTGTGGCATCTGATAAAGGAAGTGGGGTGTCCCATACGCCTACTAGTCGTCCTCCCCGCCCAATGTAGATATACAAGTCGTAAATACGACGTGGACATCTCGTACTATAATGCAAGTCTCTATAGAAATAAACACTAAGTTAAATACCGTCACACGTGTTGCTCACACCGATGGCCATTCGAGTATGAGGCACGCGTCCCTACATGAACTCACTCTGTGACATGTAATGATACGTGTCAAGGCCTGGGGAGTCATACCAATAACTCTACAACTTTAGGTGGGTCTAATAGACACTAGGTCAGACACAAGTCCTAACATCAACGCCTTCGTTGACTGCACCCGAGTCTCTCTCGGACGCGCACAGTTTAAAATAAATAAACATGCAACTAAATAATAACTAAATTTAAACAGTACAACAAGGCAAGGTATACTTGCCTGGAAAGAAAACTGCGTAGTGCCAATAACCTACTCCAGAAGTCATGCAGAATAATCCGATATCCTATATACATATAATAAAATACAATACGACATCAGTCATTACACTATTAACGCCGGAGCCCGACCTCCTCCGTCGTTCACTCCTCGATGAACAACAGCAGCCTCAACCTGACCTCCTCCTCCGCCAGGACTTCACCACCATCACCTCCCCGCCAATGACTGCAGCCGAACGCCGGAGTACCCCGCCTGTACTCGACCAGAACACCCACCTGAGCCGTCGTGCATGACCCACGACTTCCCCCGAGTCGCTGCACCCTGCTGAACTCGACTCCCCGGCCAGTCCCCATCATGACCACCACACCACTATTAACCTTGGCCATTTCCTCCCTGTCAGCAACTCCTCCTCCCTGCTACCCTGACCTTCTCCTCCTCGCTGGAGTCGATTGCACCATCACCACCTCCCCTTTAGCACCACCACTGCACCACACCACCAATGGCCACCCTCTCCTTCCCTCGACCCGCCTGACCTCAACCCAGCTCCGCCCTGGCCTCCTCCCTGCTCCCTGAGCTCCTCCTCTCCTCCTCCTTCTGGCCGGACCTTCCCCCCACTGGCCGGAGCACATCAACACCCCATCATCATCATCATCCTTCCATCATCAACATCATCATCATCAATCATCAACATAATCACCATCATCCTAGTCATCACCATCATCCATATCACCATCCTAGTCATCACCATCATCCACATCATCATCCTCGTCATCACCATCATCCACATCATCATCCTAGTCATTACCATCATCCATATTATCATCCTCGTCATCATCATCATCCACATCATCATCCTCGTCATCACCATCATCCACATCATCATCCTCGTCATCACCATCATCCACATCATCATCCTCGTCATCATCATCATCCACATCATCATCCATACCATCACCATCATCCCAATCACCATCCACATCATCACCATTACCATCATTTCCATCATCATCTTTATTATAATAATCATCACCATGATCACCCTAATTATTGACCTAATTACCACCCTAACTATAATTATTATCATCCTCATCACCCTGTCATCTTCGTCATTGTGGACCTGTCACCCTCGTCGAAGACAACCTACAGCAGTCACCCCCGATTCCCGTGCCTGTGCACGCTAACCCCGAGGGTATTGGATTGTTCTACGCGACTTCCGGAGCAGGATATTGGGACTACATAGCTTCTTGCCATGCAAGTATACCTTGTCAAATTTTTTACAGTACTTTGCATACTATTTATATTTATATTTTTGTATATTAATTTAATGTGTAGTATTTAATGTGTAGTATTGTTCAGTCATTACTACACACACACTTGACACCTAGTATCATGAGAGGACAATCATTAGGCGTATGGACTTTAACCACTCTGGTGAAAACTGTAGTATCTAGCTCGCACTACGGGAGTGTGTCGCACTGGTCGCTACCCCCGAGGTATGTCAATTTTTGTAGAGTCGTGCTGGTCGCTACCCCCGAGGTATGTCAATTTCTGATATTCTAGACGGGTGTGTGAGTTGTGAGGCTTAGATCGAGTAGTCTACCCTTACCCATACGTCAAAAAGTTATCCTTATTTGCATTCATATAGATTGTCTTGTACAGCGTACTTATATATTTTCAAACATTATGCATGTTTACTGTATTCAATTGGCTTGCTTTTATGTATCTTGTTATGTCCCTCTGAGGACCTGGTCCCTTGCCAGGTATAGACGACCATGAGTATCCGCAGGAGTATGGACCCGGACCTGACGTATTACTTTCTGCCGAGGAGACCTTACCCACTGAGCATCATTGATTATCTCTAGCGATGGATCCTTTAGCTGACACTCTTATATCGTCACCTATTTTATATTGGTGATTCTACTATTCTCTCTCATTTAGTTTGATATAGTCATTCGCAGTGGATTTGTCTCCACCCGACTATCATGTTATGGGTTAATCAGACTCTTTATTCTAGTTTAGTTATATTCTTTTCTGTGACTTGTTGTGTGGATGAGACTAGTATTTTTGTGACTTGCGATAATATAGATACCACATATGAGTTTTATTCATAGTACAGCGTACGTGTGTATTATGGTATCCATATATTAGAGTTGCCATATACACACGGCTGGCATGCTTACGTGTCCTAGTCCTACGTATTTTGGGACTGGGGCGTGACAGCCCCACATAATTTTTAGCAAGTATACATCTATCAACTCAAGAGATCGATTCTAACTACATGTAGCATCATCCTAGGAACCATCAAGAAATTAAGTTATAACCTATATCTAACATGTAACATCGATATATATGTATTCTCAACGTATATAGCAACTAATTCCTTATAACTTTCCATATGAACTCTTTTAAATAAGTACAAGCACTTAACATATATGTATAAACCCATATCTGAATCATTTATTTATAATGGCATGAACCTCATACTATAAACAATAAAATTTATCTCATAAACATCCCTCAAACATGACATCAAGCTACTACATAATAATCCTATTTGAACTACCATTACCAAGCTTCCATATGCTTATGAGCCTTCAAACATGAACTCTACCTAAACATGGTATGAAAATACTCTATAGCATGCATTATCTAGGTTATATATGCATTTACACAGCCACAAACGTGCCTGTACATTCTAGAAATTAAGTAGAAATGAGTTATTTGTATGATTGTATAAAATAATGGGAACATATAAATCTAACTAGGTATTCACAACCATGAGCTTAATGAAGAAAAGAAGAAGAAGAAGAAGGAGAAGAAGAGAAATGATACCAGAGGGAAGGGAAGGTGGTCGGATGTGGAGCAGTTGGTCGGAGGTGCAGCTTCGGCGAAGGGGCTCGGCCAGGGATGCTCCGGCGCCTAAGCTCCGGCCGGGGGGGGGGGGTGTAGCAACCGCGGTTGCAACTGCAGCAACAGCAGCAACAGTAGCAACGTTTGCAGCAGCAACAACAACAACGACGTTTGCAAGGTGGGGAGTGGTGGTGTTGATGATGAAGGTGGTCATGGAGTAGTAGTGGCGGTGATGGCTAATGGTGAAGGTGGTCGTGGTATGGTGGTGGCGGAGATGATGGTGGTGGTGATGGTTGGCAGTGGTCGTCGTGGTATGATGGTGGCGGAGATGATGGTGGTGGTGATGGTTGGCAGTGGTAGTCGTAGTGTGGTGGTGGTGGATATGATGGTGGCGGAGCTCGGTGGCAGTGGTGGTGATGGTGGTAGAGCTCGGGTGAAGGTGGTGGCAATGAGGGTGAAGGTGGTGGCGGTCGTGGGTGGTGGTCATGGAGATGATGGAGGTGGTGGTCGGGATAAGGGTGAAGGTTATGACTGTGGAAGAAGGTGAAGGTTATGACTGTGGAAGGAGGTGGTGGTCGGCATGAAGGAAAGAGGAGGAGGTGGTGGTGATGGTGTTAGCTTAATGTTGAGGGAGAGAAGGATGAGAATGCAATAAATGGAGAGGGAGATGATGCATTTAATAAAGGGAGAGAGAGAGAGAGAGAGAGAGAGCTTGGGGATTAGGGCCCGCTAGATTCCCAATGTTTTGGTAGTTTGTCATGAAGAAAAATGAGGGGTGGTGATGTATTGAGGTTTGAATGGAGGGTTGGGATTTAAAGGGGATGAATAATGATGCATAGTACCAAGTAAATACGAGAGGGGAGTATGACCGGTCAAGGCTATGAAGAATGGGTCTTCTTTATTTGGTTGCTACAATAGGTGATGGACACCTAGCTACCATTTTATATTTAGGTCCTTAGGAGTTTGGGTGTTTGCAAAATGGGAAAAAATAATTGGATGAGGGTGGAATCCATGTTTGGTGTAATATAGAGGAGAAAATTGGTGTGTAGTATTTTGTATGAACCATAAGGATGTGAGTGGGGGTTTGGGTTGGTGTTGGGTCTAGTTTTGGGTTAGGTTGAGTCATTGCACCAATTTAGTTAAAATTACTGTCAAAGGTGTTCTTTAATTAGTTCGAAGTGCATAGGATTTGAATTGGGTATGACACAAGTGTCATTGACGTAGTAGACTCTGTCACGCCCCAGTCCCAAAATACGTAGGACTAGGACACGTAAGCATGCCAGCCATATGAATATGGCACTCCAATATTTGAAAACTATAACACACGTACGCTGTAATATGAATAACAATTCACCAGTGGTATAAACCATCATAAATCACAGGGTATAATATAATCTCATCCACAGGAAATCAAATATAACGAATAACCAATATCTATGAAACTAGATCTCAATATAAAGTATCTAAAGATGACAGTCGGATGGAAACAAATCCACTGCCGAACTAGAATGAAGAATAAACAAGACAAATACAATATAAATACAACCTCTAGCAATCACGAGGCTCGAAGAGAAGACCTCTCGCAATATAAATAGCCAGTCCGGATCTGCGCTCCTGCAAATGCTCATGAACAATACACCTGGAAAGGGACCATGTCCTCAGAGGGACATAACAAGATACATAAAAGCATGCCATAAAGTAAATACTGTAAAAACTCCAGGGTGAGCTAACCATCTAAGTGAAAGAAAAGTTGAGGACAACTTTGAGTGTATGGGAAGTGTAGGCTAGACATATGCTGACGTAATTCACCAATCGTGACAACTGGCTAGTATATGCCACATATGCCCCCATACTAGGGCACTGTAATATAATATCGTCCATACCGCTCCGAAGAACGGAGAATCTGCATAGTATAACGTCCATACCGCTCCGAAGGACGGAGAATCTGCATAATATAACGTCCATACCGCTCCGAAGAACGGGAAATCTGCATAATATAACGTCCATACCGTTCCGTCGAACGGAGAATCTGAATAAAGGAAGTGGATGTCCCATACTCCTACTAGTAGTCCTCCCCGCCCAATGATCTAAGCATGTTGTATCCACAACACGTCTTAGCTACTAGACCGCGGCGTCGTAACTCTGGCTCATACTCTATCGCTAGAACAGTAGTCCAACCTTACAACCAAACAAGGACAAGGATTGGACCATCGTACCACGATAGTCTATGCTCCACCTACTAATAACTGCTAAGTCTTCTAACATGCATCACTATTAGCAGTTATACTCTATCCGTCGCACGACCTATACGTACAGGTGGCCAACCACATACGCAAGTACGTGTCCTATATGAGACTCACAACATGGGTAAGTAATGTGTCAAGGCCTGGAGAGTTATACCGATAACTCCACAACTTTAGGTGGGTCTACTAGACACAAGGTCAGACACAAGTCCTAACGTCAACGCAATCGTTGACCGCATCCGAGTCTCTCTCGGACGCGCACAGTTATATAATATAAATATGCAAATAATAATACAAAATTAAAACAGTACAACAAGGCAAGGTATACTTGCCTGGCAAGAGAGCTGTAGAGTATAATGTCCAGATGTCAAACACCAAGAGTCAGAAACTACGGCCTCAGAATGAACGTCTCCGGATGCTGAAATAAACATCACCAACGTTCCCAGAATAAGCAAAATAGCTAAAAGATACTCCTCTTTCGTCCAATTTGGATACATGGGCAAAACGGTAATTTCTGGTCAAAGTGGGCTCTATATGTGGGCCACTTTGTACCGAAAAGCGTGTCAAGGGTAAAGGTCTCTAAATGGGATAATTTATAGGTCAAACAAATTCTAAATATTGGTACGAACTCAACGGTATATCCAAATGTGCATTTCGGTGAGCCGAACACAAATTTGCCCAAAAAGTCAACCGTGGGGCCCACCAATAGACGACTTGGTCAACTGACTCAGAATCGTGTGAAACTTGGGTCACAGGACCAGCGCGATACCATGAGTCTAATGGCGTAAATTTTGTTACATTCTGACGAGCGTGCACTAAATGCGCAAGATTTTTATAAAAGTTGCGACACATGGGATTGTCTCCGGATACGGGCTGATATCGACGCGCACACGCGTCCAAATCAGTTTTTGCGAAATTCCACACGTCTGGGTATACCGCGCGCAGCTTTTGGTACACGACGGGGTAGTCCCGTTTGACGGGGCGCGCTCCGTATCACAATTTCTGGAAATTGTCAAAAGTATATTTTTGGGTTTTTCCAACTAATTTAATTCTACATACAACAGTTAATAGAATAATATAAATGACAGAAATTAAACTACGTCAGGTGGTCTTCGCATACCAACAAGAAAAACCGAATTTGGATCTCTGTGGTAGGAGATACGAGTCCGTGAACGGGGGTGGTTGCAACAGATTTCTTGAGATTTAAAATATTACAATTTTTTATCAACTTGGCATCAATTTTTATCTAGGTTTGTGCGTGGTTCGAGATGAACTAACATATAAATATTGAATGGGGTTAAGTGAGGATCATATCGATAAAGACGGAATCAAGTTTGGTTGAGCGATGGAGCCGGAATCGAGACATGAACACAGGTACGCTGTTCGATCAAAATTCTGTCTCGTGCGCACTTGGCGTGGTGTGCGGTCGCGCGGCGCTTCGGAGGCTCTGGCTGGGGCGGCGGCAAACTCAGGCGGCTGCTAAGTCTGGAACTCGGCGGCTCTGGCGTCGAGGGGTGGAGGAAGATGATTAGGGTTAGGGTTTGCGATGGAAAAGAGATTTATATAGACGCGCGGGGGGGGGGGGGGGGGGGGGAGGGGGTGAAGCTTCAGCGCACGACTTAGCTTCTCGCTGCTGTTGCTATTTTTGTTTATTAAGGGTTGCGGGCGGGTTTTAGGATATCAGGTTGGGTAGTCTTTAGGGTTTGGATCCATTATGAATTCTCTTTTATTTTCTTTTTCTTTCTTTCTTTATTTCCTTTCCTTTCTAATTCTTTTTAATTCTTTTATTTTCTATTTCTATTTGAATTACTAAGCATTAAATATATATATATATATACATATATATATATAGAAAAATCAAGAAATTTATTTTAGAGCATACAATTAATCTACCAACTGTCCAATAGGTCTCCTGCATAAAATAATTAGGAAAAATTTATACTTGCTCCATAAATTCCCTAAATGCACAAACACCTAAAATAAAAATTAATTAAAATCTATTTCTCCTAATTTGCTCATAATTACTATAATTCAATTAATAATTAATAAATAAAAAAGTAAATACGAATTTTAGAATTATGGGTTTTACATCCTACCCAACTTATAAAAATTTTGTCCTCGAAATTAAAACTAAGCCCCGATGGAAAGTTAAGTGTGGTATAAGATAGAGATTTACAGTTTATTCTGCACCTTCCTCCATCATAACCTTCATGATTTTGTAATTGTCATGGGGTGTTTGGGGGGCTATAATTTACATTGTCTAAAATACAAGGCTAGGGTTAAATGAGGGGACGATGTTGCGCGTCGCACATTTCAAAATTTCATGGAGAAAATCTCACATGAACGAAATATGGGTTCCTTCATGTGTCATGTCCAATGGTGTGGACACCTTGTTGTATTTTTGCATAAAAGCGCCCAACAATTAAAAAATTTGCACAAAGATGAAAATTAGATTAATTAATTCAAATTTAATGCGCAAGGTGTTCTGGAATTAATTAGAAGTACAGGGGGATAACATTGGGTGGGACACAAGTGTCATGGACATAGAGGGCTCAGGATAGAATATTACCCTAATTTAGGTTGTCCGAAACGGTCAAGATTGTGTCTCCAATTTCGATTGGAACGCACAAGGTTCAAATTGGAATTAATTTAGAATTAAGAATAACATTCGCGACGACTGTTGTGCGACTCAAATGTAGCACAAGAGAGCATAATTATAAGTTGTACAAAGGTCAAAATGAAAGATGGGCATGTCTAGGACAAGGATGTAGAATTTGTAGGAAGGCAATGGCTAGTGTAGTGCTCTAATTATCGAAGCAATGGTAATGGCACTCTAAGTGATATAATTATTGCAAAATTTAAATAAAAATACCGTGTTCTATTTCTAATTGGATTCAAACTAGCCTTAGTCTCACTATCTAAGCCAAGTAGGTCTAATCTTGGGTGAGAAAATTTACAATCCATCCAAAAAAAAAAAAAATTCATCCTCGAAATTAAAATAAGGCATAATTTGTTAATTTTTTCACATTCGCATATAAGGCAAGTCAATCACAATCTCTTCTAAAATTAAAAATATATTCTAATCTATCGCAATCACTTTTAAAATTAAGGTAACCTCTGTTTAATCAAAATATTGTAACCTCTTCTCAATTTTTAATAATCACATCCAAATTTAAGCTAAATCTATATGACATCTTCAAGTTTTAAATATCCCACATCACTTTTCACATTACGATCTCCAACTATCATAAACTCCTTTAGAAGAAAACAATTTTAATCCAATATTATTCCTATTTTTCCTTATGAGTTTTGTATCCTTCAAAATTTTAAATTTAATTCACATCCTCAATATTTCCAATAGGTAATCCAGCAATCAAAATTTAACCTTTAATTCAAATCATCAATTTGTAAAATTTTATGTCTACTTCACCAATTGTTCAACCCTAGAATTATATTCATCCTCAAGGTTTAAATCGATGATTCAATCTTCAATATTCAAACCTTAAATCATGCGCTTAAAGTATAATTATTTGGTCCTCACTATCAAGGTTTCATAATTCATTAAATACTCATCCTCTAACTGCTTCTTCTAAAATTCTCCACATTTAAAATGACTTAATCTCTCAATCTAATCCTACTTGATCACAATCTAAAAGAATTCTCCTCAAGTTTAATAATGCAATTTTTACCCAACTTAGAATTTACTCATCTATCATATAAGGCTATACAGTAAAAAAATTTCCTCAACTTATTTAATCATGCTATTCGATCCTCAAAAAGTTGAACACCAATATATTACCTATGATATGCCCTTAATTACGGAAAATCATTATCAAGTAATGCGGTTGGCCTATGGGATATATCTAGTACTATCTGCGTATCAAACTTATACCAAGCACGAGGTTTCATCTTTCTGAAATGAGAAAATACGGAAAACAATAATAAAGAGTTCAAGGGGGAGGCAATAGAATAGAAGTATGAGGATCAAGGCGTTTAAGGAGTTTAAAAGGAATTGTCAAGGCAGTTGTGGATTAAAATCCTATTTGGTAATTTCTTATTTACATGCTCGTATCAGTATAGTTATGTAACTGATACGATATGCTCAGGCATGTCTAAAGGGCAAGTACATTCATCTACTAGACTCTATATATCTCAATCCACGTAAAGTAGTTATGCGAAGGGCGAACCAAGTGCACCAAGGTTAGCTAGACCTTAATACACTAATTCTGAAACGTATTAGTGTATGCATCCACTAATACATATGTTGTGAACAAGCTCGATAAAAGAATAAGCTTGCAAAACTAGGCTATAAAATAGCAGCAAGTCAAGATAGTATATAAAATATAAATGCGCTAGATCATGATGAAATAAGGTACAAATAATTCAAGTTCATAAACAAAACAAAAATAAGACTCTACAGTCTCTACAGTTGTAGTACTAACACCTTGTCTAAGCTGCTAGTTGACAAAATAGGGGTATGGGCCTTCAAGTTCTACCGTCTGAATAAACAGTATCGTCTTATGCTAGTATACAGTTAATGTCATTCAGTTATACTTCAATAATAGGTCAAAAGACTATGTGATACTAGGTTGTGAGGCATATTACCCAACTTATAATAATAAACTAATACTGTGATAGTCTTAAGGTGATTCTACAAAATAATATCGTCCTTGTAAATAAAGCATAAACTCTTATTGGGATATACGAGAAAATTATCCTATTGCATTATATCGGTAATGGTCACCTTAAGTTTTAATCATAGTGCCCATAGAACAAGTGTCAATAGTAAGAATGGAAGAGCTACTGGTTCTTAAATGAAAAGAGGATATACCTATATTGGGTTATGGATACGAATTATGCGATTTAAAACTAAGGGTAATCATCAAGTTACAATCCACAAGAATAACTCAAAACTATCAAATTCTAACTATATAGCACAACTTTTCAAAGTTTAACATTAACAACTATAAACCTAGCAAACTACATATCCTTAACATAAGAGAATTCATCTGGCCTACAATCAGAAGTGTCAGGTGGCACGAGTTGAAAAGTGAAGAAGAAAAAGCATAATTAGTCATCGCACAAATAGCGAGTGCTAAGGTTGCAGAGAACAAGATATAAAATAAAAAAAGGAAGACTCTAGATAAGATCATGGTTTTCCTAAGGAGAGATGGTATGCTAACATATGTGTTCGAGGTATGATCAAGGGAAATGTTAGGTTCATTCCTCTAGGTTTTCTTAGGTGCTATCTGCTAATACCATGACAAGAATCTAAATGTATAGTTCTATAATACTATATCACTATAAGGTTAGGGTTGGTCCTAATATTCCACCTTGGATTTTTATTTATTCCTCAATGCTAGGGTAAAACTGTATGGTCAACTTTCTAACTAACTCTAGTAGTGTCCATACTACTCTCAAGTCATTCATAATTAAATCAATGGATAATGGTAAACCAATCTATAGATGAGGGATGCTAGGGTTTACTGAATATTCTAAACTTAGTGATGTGTCAGTATTCTAGTTTTATTCTTAGTAGGAATGTTACCCTAATTATCATCCTATCAACAGGAATTCCTATATTATAGGAGAAGGCTATACTCAAGGAACTATTAGGGAAGCACATGAATCAAGCATGATGCAATTAGGTAAATAGAATGGACTAGAAGGAAGAGAAGTCATAGTCAATTACGGATGAGATCCTATACTCTAATCCTATTTGCAGGCTTGATCGGTACAGTAACGTAACCAAGATAATATGCTCTTGACCTGCATGAGCCACCACTAAAAATATGTCACACCTCAGCCCCAAAATACGTAGGACTAGGACACGTAAGCATGCCAGCCGTATGAATATGGCACTCCAATATATGGAAACCATAACACACGTATGCTGTAATATGAATAACAATTCACCAGTGGTATAAACCATCATAAATCACAGGGTATAATCTAATCTCATCCACAGGAAATCAAATATAACGAATAACCAATATCTATAAAACTAGATCTCAATATAAAGTATCTAAAGATGACATTCGGATGGAAACAAATCCATTGCCGAACTAGAATGAAGAATAAACAAGACAAATACAATATAAATACAACCTCTAGCAATCACGAGGTTCGAAGAGAAGACCTCTCGCAATATAAGTAGCCAGTCCGGATCTGCGCACCTGTAAATGCTCATGAACAATACACCTGAAAAGGGACCAGGTCCTCAGAGGGACATAACAAGATACATAAAAGTATGCCATAAAGTAAATACTGTAAAAATTCTAGGGTGACCTAACCATCTAAGTAAAATGAAAGTTGAGGACAACTTTGAGTGTATGGGAAGTGTAGGCTAGACATATGCTGACGTAATTCACCAATCGTGACAACTGGCTAGTATATGCCCCCATACTAGGGCACTGTAATATAATAACGTCCATACCGCTCCGAAGAACGGAGAATCTGTATAGTAAAACGTCCATACCGCTCCGAAGAACGGGGAATCTGCATAATGTAACGTCCATACCGCTCCGAAGAACGGGAAATCTGAATAAAGGAAGTGGGTGTCCCATATGCCTATTAGTAGTCCTCCCCGCCCAATGATCTAAGCATGTTGTATCCACAACATGCCTTAGCTACTAGGTCATGGCGTCGTAACTCTGGCTCATACTCTATCGCTAGAACAGTAGTCCAACCTAACAACCAAACAAGGACAAGGATTGGACCATCGTACCACGATAGTCTATGCTCCACCTACTAATAACTGCTAAGTCTTCTAACATGCATCACTATTAACAGTTATACTCTATTCGTCGTACGACCTACACGTACAGGTGGCCAACCACATACGCAAGTACGTGTCCTATATGAGACTCACAACACGTGTAAGTAATGTGTCAAGGCCTAGGGAGTTATACCGATAACTCCACAACTTTAGGTGGGTCTACTAGACACTAGGTCAGACACAAGTCCTAACGTCAACGCAATCGTTGACTGCACCCGAGTCTCTCTCGGACGCGCACAATTATATAATATAAACATACAAATAATAATACATAAGTTAAACAGTACAACAAGGCAAGGTATACTTGCCTGGCAAGAGAGCTGCAGAGTATAATGTCCAGATGTCAAACACCAAGAGTCAGAAACTACTGTCTCATAATGAACGTCTCCGGATGCTGAAATAAATATCACCAATATTTCCAGAATAAGCAAAATAGCTAAAAGCCACTCCCCTTTCGTCCAATTTGGACACAGGGGCAAAACGGTAATTTCAGGTCAAAGCGGGCTCCACATGTGGGCTACTTTATACCAAAAAGCGTGCCAAGGGTAAAGGTCTCTAAATAGGACAATTTATAGGTCTCTGTGCTGGGAGATACAAGTCCGTGAATGGGGGTGGTTGCAACAGATTTTCTGAGATTTAAAATATCGTAGTTTTTTATCGACTTGGCGTCAATTTTTACCTAGGTTTGCGCATGGTTCGAGATAAACTAACTTACAAATATTGAAGGGAGTTAAGTGAGGATCATACCGGTGAAGACGGAATCAAGTTTGGTCGAGCGATGGCACGGGAATCGAGACGTGAACACAGGTACGCTGTTCGATCAAAATTCTGTCTCGCGCGTGCTTGGCGTGGTGTGCTGTCGTGCGGCGCTCCGGTGGCTCTGGCTGGGGAGGCGGCGAACTCAGGCGGCGGCTAGGTCTAGGACTCGGAGGCTCTGGCGTCGAGGGGTGGAGGAAGATGATTAGGGTTAGGGTTTGCGATGGAAAAGGGATTTATATAGACGCGCGGGGGGGGGGGGGGGGTGAAGCTTCAGCGCGCGGCTTGGCTTCTCGCTGCTGTTTCCGTTTCTGTTTATTAAGGGTTGCGAGCGGATTTTAGGATATCGGGTTGGGTAGTCTTTAGGGTTTGGATCCATTATGAATTCTCTTTTATTTTCTTTTTCTTTCTTTCTTTCTTCTTTCTTTCTTTCTTTCTTTCTTTCCTTTCCTTTCTAATTCTTTCTAATTCTTTTTAATTCTTTTATTTTCTATTTCTATTTTAATTACTAAGCATTAAATATATATATATATATATATATATATATACATATATATATATAGAAAAATCTAGAAATTTATTTTAGAGCATACAATTAATCTACCAACTGTCCAATAGGTCTCCTACATGAAATAAATTAGGAAAAAATTATACTTGCTCCATAAATCCCTTAAATGCACAAACACCTAAAATAAAAATCAATTAAAATCTATTTCTCCTAATTTGCTCATAATTACTACAATTTAATTAATAATTAATAAAAAAAGTAAATATGAATTTTAGAATTAGGGGTTTTACAGACTTGAAATAGATTATTGTCATAAATTTGGTTGCAAGAAAAGGGTCGAGGTTGTGTCTCTAATTTTGATTGGAACGGACAAGGATGCAAGGTTTAGATTTATTTGGATTTAAATTAGATATTTGTGACGAATATTTTACGACTAAAATAAAGCACAAAAGAGGTATACATGAGTTACACAAATATCATAATGGAAGACCGGCACATCTAGGACAAGGGTGTAAAATTTGTTTGAAGGTAGAAGCTAGAGTAGCGCTCCAAACATCGAAGCAACGGTAATGTATACCAAGTGAATTAAATTAAAGAGGTAAACTAATAAATCCATTAACTAATTCAAAATAACCCAAAATGAATCCTAATCCTAGATTTGGGTCAAGGGTTTTACAACCTACCCAACTTATAAGAATTTTGTCCTTGAAATTAAAACAAACACATAATAAGCTATAAATTATAAAGCAATGCTACGGACATACCTAGGACCGGTGGAACTGGTCTTTGGACTATCTGTTGGGCTCTATTGACATACTGGAACACTCCTGAGCCTGATGTTGGCTTGATCCATACCTCAAACACTGTCCTAACCTTCTCTTGCAATCTTTCTGAACATGCCCCTTCTTTCTACAAAAGTGACATGTCGGTAGCTCTCTCTGCTGATATAGCACAACCCTCTGTTGCGTCTGTACTCCTGTAAGACAGATCGGTCCTCCTGCTCCTGGTTGTGCCTTAGCTAGTGCGGCTACACTAGGATGCCTCTGACTCATCGATCCCTTGCCAATAGTCTCTTGGATTCAAGCCTCTGTCAAGACCTCCTCGTAAGAGATCCTCGCCTGCGAGCTAGTAAATCTTTGGAGCTCAAAAGTCAGTCCATTATGGAACCTCTTGGCCTTCTCTAAATTATTTGGTATCAGGATGGTACCAAATCTTCTAAGACAACTGAACTCTGCATCATACGCGTCTACAGTCATGTTCCCTTGCTCCAAATGTAGGAACTGAGAGTAGAGCGCATTCTTGACCGTAGCTGGAAAGTACTTCGTCTTGAAGTATTCCAAAAATTGATTCCATGTCTGCTTCTTGCCGATGCTATGCTCTATAGAGGCCCACCAGTGATGGGCATTCCCTTTCAACTGGGCTCTTACTGTAGTCATCCATAGATCTGGAGGTAGCTGACAAGCCTCCAGGAATATCTCCGTGTTTGTGACCCAATCAGAGATCTCCTCTGCGGTCTCACTGCCTGTAAAGGTAACCGGGTCTATCTGACGAAACCAACGAACCATACCTGCTAGCTGAGTAGGAGCAGGTGTTGGTGCTGGTGCAACTGGCCTCTCCAGAACTGCCATCAAGCTCTGTCTCATAGTCTCGGTTTGATGCCACTACGCCTGCATCATGACCTGAAAGAACTAGAATATCTGTGGATGTCCCTCCGGCTGCATCATCTGAGGTGGGAAGGCTCCGCCTGGCATCTGAGGTATAAAAGGTGGAGGTGGTGGCAACGAAACCTCCAGTTGTGAGGCCGGTGCCTGTTAAGACGTAGGTCCCTCGGGCTGCGACATTGGCGCAACCCTCGAAGTTTGGCCCTCATGCTGCTCGTTGGATCAGTCTGCAGAGTCTGGCCCTCATACTGTTGTGTTGGAACAGCCTGCGAAGTCTGGTGCCAGTGTATCAACGGGGTCTTAGGTATCACCAGAACCTGGGGTGGTTGCTGCTCTCCAGGTGGTCCTAGGGATGTATCCTCCTTTTGTGCAGGGTCAGATGGCACAAAAGCACTGTATGCCTCACGTCCGCTACGTAAGTTCATCTCTCTACAAGATATAGAACTACATTAAAAGAGTACGAAAATAAACAAACATGATACAAATATTCAAATACTTAAATACGAAAGAGGTTTAAAGACGATAGTCAAGGTGGACGAGATCTAATAATTTCTATCCTATTGTAGGCTCGCTGGGCATGATACGATACCAAAAGCGATAAACAGAGACCTTCATGGGCCACCACTAAAACCATATCATGTCTCAGTCCCAAAATATATGGGACTAGGCCACGTGACAATGGCCAGCTAATACGACTCCGAAGGATTTTCCAATTTAATGGACCCGACGAAGCGTAAAACGCTATCCTAAAGTACGATCAAGTCTAATATGCTAACAAGAAATAGGTAAACAACGAATCTCATCCACAGAAATAATATAATAATGACTGAAGCAAGTGCTGGTAAATTAAATACAAGAGTCTGAATATCCATAATACATCTGGAATAGTCTGATGGGGACAAACCCACTGAAATACTGTAATGGAATAAAAGTATGAAAAATAGTAAGATAACTAGACTAGAGCATTAACTAGCTAGATAAAGACACTCTAGTCCAAAGCAGCAGTGTACCCCAAATCACGGAAACTCCTCTAAAATACCTCAAAGTCCTCAGCTACGAATCCGGTCTCCACTCCTGCTCCGTAGATGGTCGGGTACAAGTGGTCGTCTAGATTTGGAAAGAAATCAGGTCCTCAGAAAGACGTAACAAGATACAAAAAGTACTTGCCATAAAGTAAATACTGTGTAAATTTGAGGTTGAACTAACCAGCTAAGTGAAATACACTTGAAGACAACCTTGATACGTATGAGTAGGTAAAAGGTATAAAGCATAGCGTCAAGCTAGAGGCTATGTATCTGGAATTAGCTATAAGCTGGATGCCAGAAGTATATACTGACTATATCACAGATTATGATAGCGCGCCGCTAGTAACTTCTGCCGGATGTATCGACAATCATATACGCCCATAACCGGTAGCACATAGCCCATAACCGGGTAAACATAGCCCATAACCGGGTAACAGTGAGGCTTACGACCCCGTAGTTTACTCTGAAACTACGGTAGCCAAATGTCTCTCCCATACGCCTATTAATTGTCTTTTCCGCCCAATGCCAATGTACAAGTCGCGAATACGACGTGGACATCTCATACTATAATGCAAGTCACTAAAAAAATATACAACTATGCTAAATACCGTCATACGTGCTGCTTACACCGATGGCCAGTCAAGTATAAAGCTCGCATCCCTACATGAACTCACTCTGTGACGTGCAATGATACGTGACAAGTCCCAGGGAGTCATAATGATAACTCCTCAACTTTAGGTGAGTCCACTAGACGCTAAGTCAAACACAGGTCCTAACGTCAACACCTTCGTCGAGTGCACCCGAGTCATTCTCAGAAGTGTATAGTTATATAATATTAAAGCAATAAAATATGTGAACTATAATAACTGAATTTAAACAGTACAACAAGGGAAGGTATACTTGCCTGAAAATCCGATATGAACAAGTAAGGATCCGGAACCCGCAGCCAAGGTAGAATCGTCTTGGGTGCCTATGAATATATAACAATAAATATCAATCACTATATTATACTATGCTAAGCATGCACAAGAGTTCAACATACGCAACGTTATGAGTCACGTAGAGTCTAGACCAAACAAGCGTTCTAACTAAGTAGGTTGGCTAATATTGACTAGTCAAAGACCAAAAAAGTATGTTTACACTTTGTCTACTAGTCACACAACATCTACCACTCCTCTAAATGTGTAATTTTCTATATATCATAACCATGGTCATACTAGGGTTTGTGAGGTTGCTAAGTTGCATCTCAAACACATGGGTGTCACTACCCAATTCTAGAAAATAGGGTTATATTTTTTATTTATTTGATAAATAGTGTATTATATTTAATTAATTATATTTATATTTAAATAGTGTATTGTATTTAATTATTTATATTTATAATTAATTAGTGCTTGTCTTATTTTTATTTTGATTGTTTTAGGGTTTTGGCTAGCCTGGACCCATGTCAGACCCTAGTGGACCCATGTCCGACCCAGCCCACACCCTGGTGAGAATTATTTTGGGGCTTAGAATTATTATTTTATTTTTAGGAGGTTAGTTGGAGAGATTTGGAACTAGTTTGAGCGCATTTGGAACCCGGAACCCAAAACCGAGTGAATAGGGGCATTTTGGGAATTTGGTGACTTATGTACCTATTTATTTCTACATGGCCGGCCTACCTACCCCCCACCCGTGAGAAAACCAGCAGCCCCTCCCCTTTGCTTTGTGTTCTTCCACTTCTTCTTCTTCATTTCTTCTTCTCCACTTCTTCTTCTCCTTCTTCCTCCAAAGTAAGCCTCCTCTTCCATTTTTCTTCTTTCTTCTTTCATTCCTTCTTCCTTAAGCTAACCCTAACCTTGCATTTTCTCTAACCTAGGTGTGAGGAGCTTAGATCTAGTGTGAGAGCTAGAATTGGTGGCAGCTTGAGGGAGGTGAATTCTAGGGATTGTGAGACTTTGGCCTTGGGATTCCAACTCCCAAGAGGTAAAACCTAACTTTCCTCTTCCTAATTATTTTTGTGTAGTGTAATTAGTGTTGTAGAACCCTCCTAGACCCTAACCCTACCCGTAGGAGGAAGTTGGAACTAGTTTGGGTGAGTTTAGAGACTTTGACATTAGGTTTTGTGTCGAATTCGGGTGGAATCCGAATTTGGCCCAATTTTGGGTGATGCCCTAGGTTAGATGGACCTAGGTAGACGTTGTCGGGTGTCTAGAGGGTGAGTGCGTGTCTCCGTTTGGACACGGGAAGCCGTGTCGCGGAGAAACGGGCATTTCGGGCGAAATTGGGGCTTTTTGTCGTCGCCGATTCTAAGTACGTGTGCGTTTCCGCCACGGGCCTAGAATCGACGTGGGAGTGCATTTTCTAGGATCTAGACATCGTGTAGAGCGCGTGGGTAAATTTTGGGCCGATTCCGAGTTCGTTTGGTGTGCGTTTCAGGAGGTTTTCCGAGCCACGCACCACGTGTTCGTCGAAATGACCGAACGGCCATTTCGACTTGGTTTCCTCGTTTCGGCTTTGTGCGCGCGTTGGGTTAGTATCGAGGAGTGTGTGCTAGAGTTTTCGGGCTATATTTTATATATTTTAGGGTATTGGTGAGTGTCGGGGTCGTTGGGCGTGAGTATGGCGTGTGGTTTGAGTGTTGTGTGCGTGGTTGTGTTTGTATTGATATGTGTCTATATATATATATATATTTATATATATATGTGTGTATTTATATTTATATTTATGTACTTGTATATGTATATGTCTATGTGTATATATATATATGTATATGTGTAAGTGTGCTTGTGTGTGTGTATGTATATATATATATATATATATATAGGTGTATGTATATATATATAGTTGAGAGTGTGTGTAGATATATATATATATATATATTAAGTGTATATATATATGTAGCTATGTATATATATTTATGTGTGTGTGTGTTGTTAGTGTGTGAGTGTGTGTATTAGTGTGTTTGTGAGAGTGTAGGTGTGTGTGTTAGAGAGTGTTTAGAGTGTGTATATATATATCTATCTAGTAGTTATATATATAGTTATATATGTATGTATATATATATATAGATAGTGTTATATATATGTATATATATGGATGTGTGTGTGTGTGTATGTGAGATGGGGGGGGGGGAGGCAGCCACCACTGTGCAACAGCAGCAGCAGCTGCTGCCCCCACAGCAGCAGCAACAAGGGGCAGCAGCAGCACAGCAGCATCATCAGCTGCAGCAGCAGCTTTGAGAGCAGTAGCAGCAGCAATGCGAAGCACAGCAGCAGCAGCAGCAATGCCAGGGAGCAGCAGCAGCGCGTTGGCGAGGCGAGTAGCGAGGGATGGATAGCTAGCTAGATTAGAGAGATAGATAGGTAGTTGGATAAATAGGTAAGATAAGTTATGGATAATTAGATAGATAGATAGATAGATATTGATAGATAGATAGCTAGGTATTTAGATAGATAGATAGATACTAGATAGGTAGATAACTAGATTCTTAGATATACCTATCTAAGAGATATAAATATCTATACGCCTAAGTTATATACATATATAGGTGTATAGGTAAGATAATGGGTAATCGGGTAAATGTGTGTGGATATCTATATACATAGGTATATACATACTTAGATATATATAAATATAGTAGATATCTATATTACCTAGCCTAGATTAATAACTAGGTATATAATTAATAGCTAGGTAGCTAGTTAGAGGGTGTTAGAGCGAAACCTCAATACCTTGAGATACCGAGGTATCTCGATACCTTGAGATATTCAAGGTATTGAGTTTCGAGCGGGGTATTTGAGCATTAGCCTAGAAAATGCTTGGGAGTGATTTTTATATGTTTATATATATATAATTACGCGTGCTAGCATAGGTTTTAGCGGGTTTAGGCGGGGTGCGTGGCCTAAGGCGAGGTATCGGATACCGAGGGTATCCCGGTATCTCGATTAGGCGAGTTTGAGAGTTTAGTAGCTTTATGAGCTCGGTTTGACCTGAAATTTCAGGGGCACCCTAGTTTGACCTAGCTTTGACCATAATTGTCCCCGTTGACCATAAAAGTCAACGTTTGACCTAGTTTTGACCTAGAGTTGACTTTTTGGACCCCGGGTTGACTTTTTGACCCGATTTTCACCGGTTTGATCCGTTCGACCTAGAATAGCCCTAGAAGCCTGTTTTTAATTATTTTATATCAGTTTAAATGCTTAGAACCCTGTTTAATCCTTGATTTTTGTATTAGGTCCTTGCGACACCGGTCCGGATCTCGATCCTCATCAGTTGCTCAGGACATCAGGCGAGTACCTACCTCTGATAGTTTCCATTTTATGATAGCGTTTATATCACCTGTTCTAGAACTGTAATACTTGATTCTGACACTTTATTACACGAGCTGGTACTAGTGGATCCCGTCATGAGGTGCTATCCCCCTTACCGTGTTCAGCGGGTACTCTATCACGTGTATTTCATCATGTGCTTCGGGTATTGATTATCATGTGCTATCATGTGCTTCTTGTGCTCTCGCCTTCGTGTGCGCGAGCTATTATCATGTACGTAGCGTGTTGTGGTTGGATCCAATGGTATTAGTGGGGGAGGGGAGTAGTGAGTTGGTTATATGATCAAAGCAAAACAGTATTCATGTGTATGTCGGTTATGCAACTCACGCATAACGGAGTTATCGTAGTGACTTTCATGTGCAACCTAAGCCGATCATATAACGAACTTGTGCTCAAGGCACTTAGCTAGTATTCATGTTTCTCACCTGCAGTTACTTTTCCACTACTTGTATTGTTCTCCAGTTTACATTGCAGCTATTTATTGTGCTCCAGCTTATATTTATTTCCTGTGCATCTTGATTACTTTTCTATTGCTCGTCATATACACCTTACCATGCATTTGGAGTTGCTTTCAGAGTTATGTACTTCGCTCCAGTCCTGACTGGGCATATTTTTTCCAGAGGATCCTGAGGACTATTGCCCTACGTTCTACGGGCCTGGTATTGACGACTGTTGTGACCCCGAGGAGGAGTGCACCGAGGAGACGCCTTTAGCACCCTAGTTAGCTAGGTGGGTTTCCTGGGTTATTTCCAGTGGTTTGTATTTTGGATGACTGTACTTATTCTTTTGTGCTTCTGTGAGATGTTGTAGCTTTTAGACTTGGACTGTATTATTTTGGATTGTCTTGCTCTCTTGGTTCTGGTTTTCTTTGTTTATATCATATCGTGCTTATTTCTTCCCCTAGATTTTGTGATTGAGATTCATATATATATTGCGTGGTTGCCCTCCTTCGGGAGAAGATTATTTTGATATATATATTGCGTGGTTTTGCCCTCCTTTTGGAGAGGTCATGCCGGATTTTTCAGTGAGATATAGATAGATATGGTTGACCTAGAACGGACCTTTACAGCGTTCTACCGTCGATTCTGCGGCGTAGGCTGGACGTACCCACGGCTCATGCCCGATTTTCGGATGCGGGTCGTGACAATGGGTACTAGGTATTCTACCTACTAAGGTTTTTATGTACATGGGTGACACATTCATGTCCTTGAGATACGTGTCACATAATCTTGGTAAAAATTATGGATCCTCCTCAAGTTTATTTGATTAAAAAAATAACTAACTTAACACATAATATGGTATTTAACTCAATTGCACTCTCCTTATACCAAACTACGACGTGTCAACATTTACGTCAATTGTTAAGTCTGAGCCCCACGTAGTTTTTATCAAGTATATATCTATCAACTCAAGAGGTCAATTCTAAATAGATGTTGCATCATCTTAGGAACCATCAAGAAATTAAGGTATAACCTATCTCTAACATGTAACATCGATATATATATGTATTCTCAACGTATATAGCAACTAATTCCTTATAAATTTCCATATGAACTCTTTTAAATAAGTACAAGCACTTAACATATATGTATAAACCCATATCTGAATTATTTATTTATAATGGCATGAACCTCATACTATAAACAATAAAATTTATCTCATAAACATCCCTCAAAAATGACATTAAGCTACCACATAATAATCCTATTTGAACTACCATTACCAATCCTCCACATGCTTATGAGCCCTCAAACATGAACTCTACCTAAACATGGTATGAAAACATTCTATAGCATGCATTATCCAGGTTATATATGTATTTACACAACCATAATCGTGCCTGTCCATTCTAGAAATTAATTAGAAATAGGTTATTTGCATGATTAACAAGTATTAAATAATGGGAACATATAAATCTAACTAGGTATTCACAACCATGAGCTTAATGAAGGAAAGAAAAAGAAGAAGGAGAAGAAGAGAAATGATACTAGAGGGGAGGGATGGTGGTCGGATGTGAAGCAGTTGGTCGGAGGTGCATCTTCAGCGAAGGGGCTCGGCCAGGGGTGCTCCAGCGCCTGAGCTTCGGCCGCGGGGGGGGGGGGGGTGCAGCAACCGCAGTTTTAACTGCAACAGTAATAACATCAACAACGTTTGCAGCAGCAACAACAACGGTGTTTGCAAGGTGGAGAGTGGTGGTGCTAATGGTGGTGTTGATGGTGAAGATGGTCGTAGAGTAGTGGTGGCGGTTATGATGGTTGTGGTGATGGCTGATGGTGAAGGTGGTCTTGGTGTGGTGGTGGCGGAGATAATGGTGGTGGTGATGGTTGGGAGTGGTCGTCGTGGTGTGGTGGTGGCGGAGATAATGGTTGTCACGCCCCGGCCCCACGAAAGGGGCCGCTCGCCCAGACCGCCGTCTCCTCACCCCCGTAGCCGTATTAAACCGGACGCGAATCACCGTACCTCGGCGCACCGGACGCAAATTACCGTACCTCGGCGCACCGGACGCGAATCACCACACCTCGGCGTCTGTTCTGCGGTGCAAGGAAGGGTATGGCCTGTTCGATTACCGTGACGTGATACCGTACGAGCCTGTGGGTTGCGCCCGTACAAGGCTTCATCGTTTAACTTGTGGTTGGCTATCATCGCATCAATCGAGTAAGCAGCGGAAAGGGACTTGTTGCAATGCAATGCATTTAGCCAACTGAGTATTCGGGACAAATCGAGGGACTTGGGTTCTCTTAGCAAAGGCATTTGTTCTATACATTATGCCCCCTTATACGATAACATCTCGGGGCACAGTCGAAACTAGAATTTTGGGTCTTAGGGACTGAGGCACGCCTATCGCTCACTCAGACGATCCAGTACCTGCAAGCAAGTAAACTGTTGGTGGGTCAGCACTTTTATAAGTACTGATGAGATAAAACAACTGAACAGAAATAAGCATTCACTAAAATCAACACTAAGTGATCATGTTATAAATATTACATTACTAGTGATATTTCTAGTTTTACCTATGTTCATTTTATGCAGTTTGATAGCAGAGTCATATTACATTGTTTTGGAAACATCTTTGGAAACATAGTTTCATATTGAATATGCAAGCAAGCAAGCCGTTCATTCTGTTTCAGGGTGTTCACAGTATGTGTCGTGAGACTCTAGGGACAAATGCATAGCTAGACACACATGCACTTCTTAGGGGCAGTCCATCTATCTAAGCCAACACGATGATCTAGCTATATGCAGGGCGGTCCCCGAGTATCTCAAGATCGGCAGCTGTTGGACCAGCATACCAATGACTCATTCATCTGATGTTAATGGCAGCTGTGACTCATGGTTGCTTTTTACTATCATGGTAGTAGCCGTGACACATGCAGTTCAGCTCTCCACCAAAAGCCATTGTCCGACCGAAGCGAATGCATGGAACACTATCAAATAAACTCTAGTATGCAGACGAGATGAACCATCAGAATAGTTATCGTTGTTGTTGGACAATCCAACTTATCATTTGAACACATTCAGGCACAATATGGTTCTCTCGAAGCATAGGTGATAGTGGACATGTTCATGCACTCTTAGACAAGTATTTCAGGATTCTCGTTAAGCAGACTTATCGTTTCAAAGACAACTAGGTGAGTTCATTTATTAACATGCAAGGCAGGTTCTATCATTCTTTTATGAAAATATTGCAAGCAAAAACTCAAATTATTATTAAGACGTGCAAGAATCAGAGAACGAAGTTCTGCCCACTCACCTGGTACATAATACCGACGTGGAGCGGGGCATTACATACTTACCAACCAACAAAAAGTTTTGTCCTTGAAACTTCAAGGATAAACTTCTCGATATTCTGAGCAGCGATAGTGCCATCCCTCGCCGTACTCAATCGAAACAATCAAGCAAATCAAGTCCAGTAAACATTTTGCACTTTGAGAATATCTATGGACTTATTGTATGGAATGCTCTATTACAATACCATATCGATAATATCTCAGAGTCATAGCAACGGATTGGGCCAAAAAATTGATTCCGCTCTGATACCAATATGTCACGCCCAGGCCCCGTGAAAGGGGTCGCTCGCCTGGACCGCCTTCTCCTTGCCCCCGTAGCCGGATTAAACCGGACGCGAATTACCGTACCTCGGCGCATCGGACGTGAATCACCGCACCTCGGCGCACCGGACGCGAATTATCGTGCCTCGGTGCCTGTTTAACAGTACAAAGAAGGGAATGGCCCGTTTGATTATCGGAACGTAATACCGTACGAGCCTGGGGTTGCGCCCGCACAAGGCTTCATCGTTTAAGTTATGGTTGGCTATCATCGCATCAATCGAGTAAGCGGCGGAAAGGGACTTGTTACAATGCAATGCATTTAGCTAACTGAGTATTCGGGACAAATCGAGGGACTTGGGTTCTCTTAGCAAAGGCATTCGTTCCATACATTATGCCCCCTTATAC
Organism: Iris macrosiphon; assembly: GCA_036927795.1. Taxonomy (NCBI): domain Eukaryota; kingdom Viridiplantae; phylum Streptophyta; class Magnoliopsida; order Asparagales; family Iridaceae; genus Iris; species Iris macrosiphon. Next base: position 68,674,609 of record JAYESA010000018.1, on the reverse strand, counting down.
GATAATATCTCGAGGCACAATCGAAACCAGGATTTTGGGTCTTAGGGACTGAGGCACGCCTATCGCTCCCTCGGACGATCTAGTATCTGCAAGCAAGTAAACTGTTAGTGGGTCAGCACTTTTATAAGTACTGGTGAGATAAAACAACTGAACAGAAATAAGTATTCACTAAAACCAACACTAAGTAATCATGCTATAAAACATTACAATACTAGTGATCTTTCTAGTTTTACCTATGTTCATTTCATGCAGTTCGATAGCAGAGTCATATTATATTATTTTGGAAACATCTTTGGAAACAGAGTTTCATATTGAATATGCAAGCAAGCAAGTCGTTCGTTCCGTTTTAGGGTGTTCCCAGTATGTCTCGTGAGACTCTAGGGACAAATGCATAGCTAGACATACATGCACTTCTTAGGGGCAGTCCATCTATCCAAGCCAACAAGATGATCTAGCTATATGCAGGGCGGTCCCTGAGTATCTCAGGATCGGCAGCTGTTGGACCAACATACCAATGACTCATTCATCTGATGCTAATAACAGCTGTGACTCATGGTTGCTTTTTACTATCATGGTAGCAGCCGTGACACATGCAGTTCAGCTCTCCACCAAAAGCCATTGTTCGACCGATGCAAATGCATGGAACGCTATCAAATAAACTCTAGTATGCAGACGAGACGAACCATCAGAACAATTATCGTTGTTGCGGGGCAATCCGACTTATCATTTGAATACATTCAGGCACGATATGGTTCTCTCGAAGCATAGGTGATAGTGGACATGTTCATGCACTCTTAGACAAGCGTTTCAGGATTCTCGTTAAGCAGACTTATCGTTTCAAAGATAACTAGGTGAGTTCGTTCATTAACATGCAAGGCAGGTTCTATCATTCTCTTATGAAAATATTGTAAGCAAAAACTCAGATTATTATTAAGACGTGCAAGAATCAGAGAATGATGTTCTGCCCACTCACCTGATACATAATACTGACGTGGAGCGGGGTATTACAATGGTGGTGGTGATGGTTGGCAATGGTGGTCGTTGTGTGGTGGTGGCGGAGATGATGGTGGCGGAGCTCGGTGGCAGTGGTGGTGATGGTGATGGAGCTCGAATGAAGGTGGTGGCAATGATGGTGAAGGTGGTGGCGATCGTGGGTGGTGGTCGTGGAGATGATGGAAGTAGTGGTCGGGATAAGGGTGAAGGTTGTGGTTGTGGAAGAAGGTGAAGGGGACAGTGGTGGTGGTCGAGATGAAGGAAAGAGGAGGAGGTGGTGGTAATGGTGGTGGCTTAATATTAAGGGAGAGAAGGATGAGAATATAATAAATAGAGAGGGAGATGATGTATTTAATAAAAGGAGAGAGAGAGAGAGAGAGAGAGAGAGAGAGAGAGCGAGCTTGGGATTAGGGCTGGCTAGATTCCCAATATTTTGGTAGTTTATCATGAAGAAAAATGAGGGGTGGTCATGTATTGAGGTTTGAATGGTGGGTTGGGATTTAAAGGGGATGGATAGTGATGCATAGTACCAAGTAAATGAGAGAGGGGAGCATGACCAGTTAAGGCTATAAAGAATGGGTCTTCTTCATTTGGTTGCTCCAATAGGTGATGGACACCTAGCTACCATTTTATATTTAAGTCCTTAGGAGTTTATGTGTTTACAAAATGGGGAAAAATGATTGGATGAGGGTGGAATCCATGTTTGGTGTGATACAGAGGGAAAAATTGGTGTGTGATATTTTGTATGAACAATGAGGGTGTGAGTGGAGGTTTGGGTTGGTGTTGGGTCTAGTTTTGGGTTAGGTTGAGTCATTACACCAATTTAGTTAAAATTAGTGTCAAAGGTGTTCTTTAATTAATTGGTAGTGCATAGGATTTGAATTAGATATGACACAAGTGTCATGGACGTAGTAGACTCGGAATAGATTATTATCATAAATTTGGTTGCAAGAAAAGGGTCGAGGTTGTGTCTCCAATTTCGATTGGAACGAAAAAGGATGCAAGATTTGGATTTATTTGGATTTAAAATTAGATATTTGTGACAAATATTTTACGACTAAAATAAAGCACAATAGAGGGTATATATGAGTTACACAAAGGTCAGAATGGAAGACCGATATGTCTAGGGCAAGGATGTGAAATTTGTTTGAAGGTAGAAGCTAGAGTAGCGCTCCAAACATTGAAGCAACGGTAATGTACACCAAGTGAATTAAACTAAAGAGGCAAACTAATAACCCCATTAACTAATTCAAAATAATCCAAAATGAATCCCAGATTTGGGTAAGGGGTTTTACAACCTACCTAACTTCAAAAAAATTTGTCCTCAAAATTAAAACAAACACATAATAAGCTATAAATTATCAAACAATGCTACAGACATACCTAGGACCGGTGGAACTGGCCTTTGGACTATCTGTTGGGCTCTATTGGCATACTGGAACACTCCTGAGCCTGATGTTAGCTTGATTCGTACCTCAAACACTGTCTTAATCTTCTCTTGCAATCTTTTTGAACATGCCCCTTCTTTCTACAAAAGTGACATGTCGGTAGCTCTCTCTGCTGATACAGCACAACCCTCTGTTGCGTCTGCACTCCTGTATGATGGATCGGTCCTCTTGCTCCTGGTTGTGCCTTAGTTGGTGCGGCTATACTGGGATGCCTTTGACTCATCGATCCCTTGCCAATAGCCTCTTGGATTCTAGCCTCTGTCAAGACCTCATCATAAGAGATCATCGCCTGCGAGCTAGTAAATCTTTGGAGCTCACAAGTTAGTCCATTGTGGAACCTTTTGGCCTTCTCTAAATCATTTGGTATCAAGATGGTACCAAATCTACTAAGACAACTGAACTCCGTATCATACGCATCTACAGTCATGTTTCCTTGCTCAAGATGTAGGAACTGAGAGTAGAGCGTATTCCTGACCGTAGTTGTAAAGTACTTCATATTGAAGTATTCCAAAAATTGATTCCATGTCTGCTTCTTGTCGATGCTATGCTCTATAAAGTCCCACCAGTGATGGGCATTCCCTTTCAACTGGGCTCTTACTACAGTCATCCATAGATCTGGAGGTAGCTGAGAAGCCTCCAGTAACATCTTCATGTTGGCGACCCAATCAGAGATCTTCTCTGCGGTCGCACTTCCCGTAAAGGTACCCGGGTCCATCTGACGAAACCAACAAACCATACCTGCTGGCTGAGCAGGAGCAGGTGTTGGTGCTGGTGCAACTGGCCTCTCCAGAACTGCCATCAAGCTCTGTCTCATAGTCCAGGTTTGATGCCACTGCGCCTGCATATTGGCCTGAAAGAACTGGAATATCTGTGGATGTTCCTCCGACTGCATCATTTGAGGTGGGAAGGCTTCGCCTGGCATCTGAGGTGTAAAGGGTGGAGGCGGTGGCAACGGAACCTCCAGTTGTGAGGTCGGTGCCTGCTGAGACGTAGGTCCCTCGGGATGCTATGTTGGCGTAACCCTCGAAGTCTGGCCATCATGCTGTTGCGTCAGATCAGTCTGCAAAGTCTGGCCCTCATACTGCTATGTTGGAACAACCTACGAAGTCTGGTGCCAGTGTATCAATGGGGTCTGAGGTATCACCGGAATATGGGGTGGTGGCTGCTCTCCAGGTGGTCCTAGGGATGCATACTCCCTTTGTGTAGGGTCGGATGGCACAATGGCACCGTATGCCTCACGTCCGCTACGTAAGTTTATCTCTCTACAAGAGATAGAACTACATTAAAAGAGTACGGAAACAAACAAACATGATACATATATTCAAATACTTAAATACGAAGGAGGTTCAAAGACGGTAGTCAAGGTGGACAAGATCTAATAATTTTTATCCTATTGCAGGCTCGCTGGACATGATACCATACAAAAAGCGATAAATATAGACCTTCATGGGCCACAACTAAAACCATGTCATGCTCCAGTCCCAAAATATACGGGACCAGACCATGTGATAATGGCCAGCTAATATGACTTCGAAGGATTTTCCAATTTAGTGGACCCGACGAAGCATACTACGCTGTCCTAAAATACTACCAAGTTTAATATGATAACAAGAAATAGGTAAATAACTAATCTCATCCACAGAAATAATATAATAATGACTGAAGCAAGTGCTGGTAAATAAAATATAAGAGTCTGAATATCCATAATACATCTGGAATAGTCTGATGGGGACAAACCCACTGAAATACAGCAATGGAATAAAAGTACGAAAAATAGTAAGATAACTAGACTAGAGCATTAACTAGCTAGATAAAGACACTCTAGCCCAAAGCAACAGTGTACCCCAAACCACAGGAACTCCTCTGGAAATGCCTCAAAGTCCTCAGCTACGAATCCGATCTCCACTCCCGCTCCGTAGATGGCTGTTTACAAGTGCTCGTCCGAATCTGGAAAGGAACCAGGTCCTCAGAGGGACGTAACAAGATACAAAAAGTACATGCCATAAAGTAAATACTGTGTAAACTCGAGGGTGAACTAACCAGCTAAGTGAAATGCACTTAAAGACAACCTTGGTATGTATGAGTAGGTAAAAGGTATAAAGCGTAGCATCAAGCCAGAGGCTATGTATCTGGCATTATGTGTAAACAAGATGCCAGAAGTATATACTGACTACATCACCGATCATGATAGCGCGCAACTAGTAACTTCTGCTGGATGTATCGACAAGCATATACGCCCATAACCGGGTAGCACATAGCCAATAACCGGGTAACACATTGCCCATAACCGGGTAACACTGATACTCACGACCCCGTAGTTTACTCTGAAACTACGGTAGCCAAATGTTTGTCCCATACGCCTACTAATTGTCTTTCCCGCCCAATGCCAATGTACAAGTCGCGAATACGACGTGGACATCTCGTACTATAATGCAAGTCACTAAAGAAATATACAACTATACTAAATACCGTCACACGTGCTGCTCACATCGATGGACAGTCTAGTATGAAGATCGCATCCCAACATAAACTCACTCTGTGACGTGCAATGATACGTGACAAGGCCCAGGGAGTCATAATAATAACTCCTTAACTTTATGTGCGTCAACTAGACACTAGGTCAAACACATGTCCTAACATCAATGCCTTCATCGACTGTACCTGAGTCATTCTCAGACGCGCATAGTTATATAATATTAAAGCAATAAAATATGTAAACTATAATAACTGAATTTAAATAGTACAAAGTAAGGTATACTTGCCTGGAACTCCGATGTGAACAAGTTAGGATCCGGAACCCGCAACCAAGGTAAAACCGTCTTGGGTGCCTATGAATGTATAATAATTATCAATTACTATATTACACTATGCTAAGCATGCATAAGAGTTCAACATACGCAATATTATGAGTCACGTAGAGTCTAGACCAAACAAGCATTCTAACTAAGTAGGTTGGCTAATGTTGACTAGTCAAAGACCAAATAAGTATGTGTACACTTAGTCTACTAGTCACACAATATCTACCCCTCCTCTAAATGTGTAATTTTCCATATATCATAACCATGGTCATACTAGGGTTTGTGAGGTTGCTAAGTTGCATCTCAAACACTTGGGTACTAGGTATTCTACCTACTAAGGTTTCCATGTACATGGGTGGCACATTCACGTTCTTGAGATACATGTCACATAGTATTGGTAAATATTAGGGTTTTTTTCTCAAGTTCATTTGATTAAAAAAATAACTAACTTAACACATAACATGATATTTAACTCAATTGCACTCTCCTTATACCAAACTACGACGTGTCAATATTTACGTCAATTGTTAAGTTTGAGCCCCACGTAATTTTTATCAAGTATACATCTATCAACTCAAGAGGTTGATTCTAACTATATGTAGCATCATCCTAGGAACCATCAAGAAGTTAAGGTATAACCTATCTCTAACATGTAACATCGATATATATATGTATTCTCAACATATAGAGTAACTAATTCCTTCTAACTTTCTACATGAACCCTTTTAAATAAGTACAAGTACTTAACATATATGTATAAACCCATATCTGAATCATTTTTTTTATAATGGCATGAACCTCATACTATAAGCAATAAAATTTATCTCATATATATCCCTCAAACATGATATCAAGATACCACATAATAATCCTATTTGAACTACCATTACCAAGCCTCCACATGCTTATGAGCCCTCAAATATGAACTCTACCTAAATATGGTGTAAAAATACTCTATAGCATACATTATCCAGGTTATATATGCATTTACACAACCATATTTGTGCCTGTACATTCTAAAAATTAATTAAAAATAGGTTATTTACATGATTAACAAGTATTAAATAATGGAAACATATAAATCTAACAAGGTATTCACAACCACGAGATTAATAAAGGAAAGAAGAAGAAGAAGGAGAAAAAAAAGGGAAATGATACTAGAGGGGAGGGATGGTGGTCGGATGTGGAGCAGTTAGTCGGAGGTGCAGCTCCGACGTTGGGGCTCGGCCAGGGGTATTCCGGCGCCTGAGCTCCGTCCCGGGGGGGGGGGGTGCAACAACCGCGGTTGCAACTACAACAACAACAACAACAACAACAACAACAACAACAACAACAACAACAACGTTTGAAGCAACAACAATATTTTCAAGGTGGAGAGTGGTGGTGCTAATGGTAGTGTTGATGGTGAAGGTGGTCATGGAGTGGTAGTGGCAGTGATGATGGTGGTGGTGATGGCTGATAGTGAAGGTGGTCGTGGTGTGGTGGTGGCAGAGATGATGGTGGTGGTAATGGTTGGCAGTGGTCGTCGTGTTGTGGTGGTGGCGGAGATGATGGTGGTGGTGATGGTTGTCAGTGGTGGTCGTGGTATGGTGGTAGCGGAGATGATGGTGGCGGAGCTCGGTGGCAGTGGTGGTGGAGCTCGGGTGAAGGTAGTGGTAATGAGGGTGAAGGTGGTAGTGGTCGTGGGTAGTGGTCGTGGAGATAATGGAGGTGGTGGTCAGGATTAGGGTGAAGGTGGTGGCTGTGGAAGAAGGTGAATGGGACAGTGGTGGTGGTCGGGATGAAGGAAAGAGGAGGAGGTGGTGGTGATGGTGGTGGCTTAATGTTGAGGGAGAGAAGGATGAGAATGCAATAAATGGAGAGGGAGATGATGTATTTAATAAAGGGAGGGAGAGAGAGAGTGCTTGGGGATTAGAACCGGCTAGGTTCCCAATGTTTTGATAGTTTGTCATGAAGGAAAATGAGGGGTGGTGATATGTTGAGGTTTGAATGGAGGGTTAGGATTTAAAGTGGATGGATAGTGATGCATAGTACCAAGTAAATGAGAGATGGGAGCATGATCGGTCAAGGCTATCAAGAATGAGTCTTCTTCATTTGGTTGCTCCAATAGGAGATGGACACCAAGCTACAATTTCACATTTAGGTCCTTAGGAGTTTGGATGTTTGCAAAATAGGGAAAAATGATTGGATGAGGGTGGAATCCATGTTTGGTGTGATATAGAGGAAGAAATTAATGTGTGGTGTTTTTTATGAACCATGAGGGTGTGAGTGGGGGTTTGGGTTAGTGTCGGGTCTAGTTTTGGGTTAGGTTGAGTCATTACACCAATTTAGCTAAAATTAGTGTCAATGTTGTTCTTTAATTAATTGGAAGTGCATAAGATTTGAATTGGGTGGGACACAAGTATCATGGACGTAGTAGACTCGGAATAGATTATTGTCATAAATTTGGTTGCAAGAAAAGGGTCGAGGTTGTGTCTCCAATTTTGATTGGAACGGACAAGGATGCAAGGTTTGGATTTATTTGGATTTAAAATTAGATATTTATGACGAATATTATGCGACTAAAATGAAGCACAAGAGAGGGTATATATGAGTTACACAATGGCCATAATGGAAGACTAGCATGTCTAGGACAAGGGTATAAAATTTGTTTGAAGACAGAAGCTAGAGTAGCGCTCCAAACATCGAAGTAACGGTAAGGTACACGAAGTGAATTAAATTAAAAGAGGCAAACTAATAACTCCATTAACTAATTCAAAATAATCCTAAATGAATCCTAATACTAGATTTGGATCAGGGGGTTTACAACACTACGGGCCAAAGATGACGAGCCAGTTGAGTTATCACCCGTAGAGCCTGTTGACTTAGTACTAGCAGTTGATGAGGCATAGTTAGTTTATTCATGATATTGTATATGTCAGTTAGACTTTGGTATTGTATTATTATTTATGATCTTTTGTTGAAATTAGACTTGAACTTTTGATGTATTTGTGGCTTTATTTTCTTCCTTCTATTTTATATCGTGCCCTATCTTCCTCTAGTTTGTTATTGTGATTGAGTATTGTTTACCATTATCATATTATCATATTTTCCTCCATTTGGGAGTTAATATATATTAATAGGTACATTATATATATATATATTGTGTGAGATATTTAGATAACATTGTTGACCTAGATAATGTTCTATCACCGATGCTGCGGCGTAGGCTGGACGTACCCACGTACTCGTGCCCCTACACCGGGTGCAGGTCATGACATATCTTTACTAAGCTTACTCTTCCTCGAGCATTGCTCACATAACTCTTCCTAATCCAAGATTTTTTTTAAGCTCCAAGTCCAAGGATACCGCCTTGACGACCCATTGTTCCCAAATCTTTCCATATGTTCTAACTTTGAAAATACAATATGATAGAATTTTCGTCTATGTGATAGAACATAATTTGTGTAATACTTAAAGCAGTATTATAATCAATGTGCCGAGATATATCAACAATATTAAAATATACTTCTATGGTAGCAAGTTAGATAATCAAGTGGCAGCATGAGGAAACTCTACTTTACATAAGTTGTTACACATGTAACAAGTCCATATTTAAATCAATAGTGTGAAATACTATCTCTAGTAACAAGTTAATATTTTCACGTTCTATAGCAACAATATACATATGAGATTACTCTCTTATGTATGTGGATTTTCTTATTTTATTAGCATACATCAATTAGAGTATAATAAACTAAACATGTGTCATCCATTTGTTAAGTGTGAAGGTAAATCACTGGAAAGGTCATCGAAACCATCCACCTAAAGGAGCACTCTGCCTCGCCTAGCAGAACTCTTAATAAGCCTCTGAATGAGCCAAAATCCAAAGGGCGATGCGCCAATGAATCATGTCACTGAACTAAGAGGAGTGAGACACTACATAATAAATCACTTAAAAAATTTTTTGTCCTTGAAACTTCCTGAGAACAAACTCATCCAATTGTATCACTTCTATATCCAACTTGAATCTGCCTGATATAACATTAAAGATCAATCCCACATATCTTCTCATCCAATTCTCAATCGATCAAGGTCCTGATGCCTTAGCTAATTTCATCGAACAACTGTACCATCAAAATTAGTCCAACTATATCCAAAACTTTACCAAAAATTCTTTGCAACCATCAACGCTATGCCTCATTAAGAATTGCACTACTCAGATTCACTAGGTAGCTATCACTCTCAACATCAAGAGACAAACTTAGAACTAAGGAAAACCCACCCAAGTATTATACATTCAACTATTCTGAATCCAAAGAAACATAGCGGAGCCAACCAATCGATATTAATCCCAATTGAAACTAAGTGATGCACCTCAACCAATTAAAAAAATTCTCAAAATATCAAGTTTAAATCCCAACCGAACTTCCAAACTCAATTGCATCAAGGTAAAAATCTGATCATATTCTAATACTCAGTTCTAGAAAACATTCTATTATCTCTGAAGTCACCTTTCAGTCGATCCATATTCCATCTTCCAAAACTTTCTAATTTATGAAACAACCAAACAAAATTTGAATCACTTGTTATGTATATCTTGATTGTACTCTTCCCAACAAAATTTTAATCCTAATAATATCTTCCAATTTGACCAAGTATAAATTCATCATCATTCAATTTCCAAGGAACAGTCTCAACTCATCTCTTACTTGCGACATATCAACTATTCCAGCTTATGGAATCTCAATATTATCTCGAGTAAGATAAATCCAAAATTTTAAGCCAATTTAAATTCCAAGGTTCACAATAACATTAATAATATCTGTCACGCCCCAGTCCCAAAATCCGTAGGACTAGAACGTAAGCATGCCAGCCGTATGAATATGGTACTCCAATATATGGAAACCATAACACACGTACGCTGTAATATGAATAACAATTTACAAGTGGTAAACATATATGTCACAGGGCATAACTAAATCTCATCCACCGAAATCATATATAAATAAATGACCAGTATCTATGAAACTAGATATCCATATACATTATCTAATGATAATAGTCGGATGGAAACTAATCCACTACCAAACTAGACAATAGAATAAACAAGATAAATACAATATAAGTACAACATCTAACAATCACGAGGCTCGAAGAGATGAGACCTCCTCGAAATATATAAGTAGCCAGTCCGGGTCTGCGCTCCTGCGAATACTCATGAACGTCTACACCTGGAAAGGGACCAGGTCCTCAGAGGGACATAACAAGATACATAGAAGCATGCCATACAGTAAATACTGAATAAATAAAAGGGTGCTCTAAGCATCTAAGTGAAATGCAACTTGAGGACAACTTTGAGTGTATGAAAAAGTGTAGGCTAGACATATGCTGACGTAATTCACCAATCGTGACAACTGGCTAGTATATGCCATATATGCCCCCATATAAGGGCGTAATATAATAACGTCCATTTCCGAAGAGCATGGAATCTGCATAGTATATAACGTCCATATCGCTCCGAAGAACGTGGAATCTGCATAGTATATAACGTCCATATAGCTCCGAAGATCGTGGAATCTGCATGGTATATAACGTCCATATCGCTCCGTCGAGCGTGGAATCTGCATAGAGGAAGTGGGTGTCCCATACGCCTACTAGTCGTCCTCCCCGCCCAATGTAGATATACAAGTCGTGAACACGACGTGGACATCTCGTACTATAATACAAGTCTCTATAGAAATAAATACTAAGCTAAATACCGTCACACGTGTTGCTCACACCGATGGCCAGTCGAGTATGAGGCACGCGTCCCTACATGAACTCACTCTGTGACGTGTAATGATACGTGTCAAGGCCTGGAAAGTCATACCAATAACTCCACAATTTTAGGTGGGTCTACTAGACTCTAGGTCAGACACAAGTCCTAACGTCAACGCCTTCGTTGATTGCAACCGAGTCTCTCTCGGACGCGCACAGTTATATAATCTAAAATAATAAACATGCAACTAAATATATAACTGAATTTAAACAGTACAACAAAGGCAAGGTATACTTGCCTGGCGAGAGAGCTGCAAAATGTAACGTCCAGATGTCAAACACCAAGAGTCAGAAACTGTGGCCTCAGAATGGACGTCTCCGGATGCTGAAATAACCATCACCAACGTTCCCAGAATAAGCAAAATAGATAGAAAATACTACCCTTTCGTCCAATTTGGACACAGGACAAAACGATAATTTCGGGTCAAAGCGGGCTCCATATATGGGCCACTTTGCACCGAAAAGTTTGTCAGGGTAACGGTCTGTAAATGGGACAAATTATAGGTCAAACAAACTCTAAATGTCAGTACGAACTCAACGGTATATCCAAATGTGGATTCCGGTGAGCCAAACACAATTTTGCCCAAAATGTCAAGCGTAGGACCCGCCAATAGGCGACGTGGTCAACTGTCTCAGAATTGCGTAAAAATTGGGTCACAGGACCAGTGCGATACAACGAGTCCAGTGGCGCAAATTTCGTCGCATTCTAACGAGCATGCACTAAATGACGCAGAATTTTACAAAAGTCGCGATATGGAAACTTTTTGCGGATACGGGGTAATTTCGGCGGGCACACGCGTCCAAATCAGTTTTCGTGAAAGCTCACACGTCTGGGTATACCGTGCACACCTTTTGGTACACTTGGTACACGACGGGGCGGTCCCGTTTGGCCGGGCGCGGTCCGTATCACAAATTTTTATATTGGAAAAAGTAGATTTTTATGGGTTTTTATCTTAATTTAATTCTGTATACAGCATCAAATAAAATAATCTAATTAACAGAACGTAATCTAGGTTAAGTGGTCTTTGCATAGCAAGAAGAAAAACTAAATTCGGATCTCTGTGGTGGGAGATACGAGTCTGTGAACATAGGTAGTTACCGTAGTTTTCTGCGGTCCCAAAAGTTATTATTTTTTGCCAACTTGGTCGCTATTTTTGCCTAGGTTTACGCGCTGTTCGAGGTAAACTAATATACATATATGAAAGGGGGTTAGGTCATGAACGTATCGGTGAAAACGGGGTTGAGTTTGGTCTAGCGGTGGCGCAGAAAACGAAGCGTGAACACAGGTACGCTGCAGTTCAGTTCCTGTCGCGGGGTTGTGCGCGGGGTCACGGTTGCGGGCTGCGCTGGGGAACTCCGGCAGCCTGCGGCCGGAGGCGCGGCTCTGGAAGCGGCGGTCGAGTTTGGAGTATAGATATTAGGGTTAGGGTTGTGGGAAAGAGAAGTATATATAGAAGGGTCGCGGGGTTCGGCTTCCGCGCGGGTGGAGATTTTTCGGGTCGCGCTGCAGCCGCTGCTGCTGTAATTTCTCTTAATATCGGGTTTAAGGGCTTAATAGGTTTGGGTAGTAAATAGGGTATGGGTTTAGATTCATTAAGGTTTTGTTTTTATTTCTCTTTTTCTTATTTCTTTTCTCTTTTTCTTTCTTTTTCTTTTCTAATTCTTTTAGAATAAACTATATATATATATATATATATATATATATATATATATATATATAATTCTAGAAATTATAATAGTGCATACCATTAATCTATCAGCTGTCCACAGGGTCTCCTACATGGAATAAATTAAAAAAAATTTATAATTGCTCCATAAATCTCCTATTGCACAAACACCTAAAAATAAAAATCCAATAAATTATATTTCTCCTAATTAGCTAATGATTACTACAAATAAATTAAATAAATAATTAAAAAGATTAATACGGTTTTCAGAATTAGGGGCTTTACATTCTACCCAACTTATAAAATTTTGTCCTCGAAATTAAAACTAAACCACGTAGAAAGCCAAGGGTGGTATAAGATAGAGATTTGCAGCTTATTCTGTACCTTCCTCCATCCTAACCTCCATGCCTTTCCAATTGTCATGGGGACGTTTGGAGGGCCATAATTTGTATTGTTTAAAATGCAAGACTAGGTTTAAATGAGAGGGCGATGTTGCGCGTTGCACATTCCGAAAATCATGAGGAAAATTTATATGAACGAAAAATGGGCTTCTTCAGGTGTTGTGTCCAATGGTGTGGACACCTCAATACACTTTTGCATAAAAGTGCCCATCAATTAGAAAATTACACAAAGATGAAGATTGGTTAAATTAATTAAAATTAATGCGCAAGGTGTTCTGGAATTAATTAGAAGTACATGGGAATAAAATTAGGTGGGACACAAGTGTCATGGACGTAGGGGACTCAGAATAGAATTATTATCAAAATTTGGGTTGTACAAAATGGGTCAAGATTGTGTCTCCAATTTCGATTGGAACACACAAGGATAAAAATTAATTTTTATTTAGAATTAAATATAAATGTTTGCGACGAATGTTGTGCGACTAAAATGAAGTACAAGAAAGCATAATTATGAGTTACACTAAGGTCAGAATAGAAGGCGGGCACGTCTAGGACAAGGGTGTAAAATTTGTAGGAAGGCAATGGCTAGTGTAGGGCTCCAATTGTTGAAGCAACGGTAAGATGCGCTAAGTGATATAATTATTATAAAATTTAAATAAAATATCGTGTCCTATTTCCAATTGGATACAAACTAGTCCAGTTTCTCTATCTATGCCGAGTAGGTCTAATTTTGGGTGAGAGGGTTTACAATCAACCCAACTTAAAAACAATTTTATCCTCGAAATTAAAATAAGGCATAATTTGTTAATTCTTTCACATTCGCATATAAGGCAAGTCAATCACAATCTCCTCCAAAATTTAAAATATATTCTAATCCATCGCAATCACTTTCGAAATTAAGGTAACCTCTGTTTAATCAAAATATTGTAATCTCTTCTCGATTTTTAAATAATCACATCCAAATTTAAGCTAAATCTATATGACATCTTCAAGTTTTAAATAGCCCACATCAATTTTTCACATCATGATATCCATCTATCATAATCTCCTTTAAAAAAAATAATTCTAATCCAATATTATTCCTATTTTTATTTATAAATTTTGGATTCTTCAAAATTTTAAATTTAATTCATATCCTCAATATTTTAAATAGGTAATCCAACCATCAAAATTTAACTTTTAGTTCAAATCATCAATTTTGGAATTCAATCCGTCAATGTTCATGTTTAGAGTTCTATTTATTTTCCTCAAGATTTAAATCGATGATTCAACCTTCAATATTCAAAATTTAAATCATATGCCCAAGTATAAAGGTTTGGTTCACCATATCAAAGTTTTTATTTTTTTATTTTTAAATTCATTAAATCATCATAATCTTAATCCTTCTTTTAAAATTTCTCAAAATTAAAATGACTTGAATTTTCCAATCTAGTCTTGCTTGATCACAATCTAAAAGAAATTTCTCTCAAGTTGACAATGCAACTTCTACCCAACTTATAATTTACTCATCTATCATATAAAGCTATACACTTAAGAAAAATATTCCTCAACTTATTTAATCATGCTATTTGATCCTCAAAAGTTTGAACACCAACATATTACCTATGATATGCCCTTAATCACGAAAAATTATCATCAAGTAATGCGGTTGGCCTATGGGGTATATCTAGTACTATATGTATATCAAACTTATACCAAGCACGAGGTTTCGTCTTTCCGAAATAAGGGAAGACGAAAAACAATAATAAAGAGTTCAAGGGGGAGGTAATAGAATAGAAGTATGGGGATCAAGGCGTTTAAGGAATTCAAAAGGAATTGTCAAGACAGTTGTGGATTGAAATCCTATTTGGTAATTTCTTATTTGCATGCTCGTATCAGTACAATTATGTAATCGATACGATACGCTCAGACATGTCTAGAGGGCAAGTACATTCGTCTACTAGTCACTATATATCTCAATCCACGTAAAGTAGTTATGCGAAGGACGAACCAAGCACACTAAGGTTAGCTAGACCTTAATACACTGATTCTGAAATGTATTAGTGTATGCATCCACTAATACATATGTTGTGAACAAGCTTGATAAAAGAATAAGCTTGCAAAATTAGGCTATAATAGCGACATAAGTCAAGGTAATACATAAAATATAAATACGCTAGATCATGATAAAAGAAGGTACATAATAATTCAAGTTCATAAAGAAGTTAAGACTCTAGAGTCTCTACAGTTGTCATACTAACTCCTTGTCTAAGTCATTAGTCGACCAAATAGGGTATGGGCCTCTAAGTTCTTATAATTTGGATAAACAATATCTTCTTATGCTAGCATACATTTAATGTCATTCAGTTACACTTCAATAATAAGTCAAGAGGACTATGTGATACTATGTTGTGAGGCATACTACCCAACTTATAAGTATAAACTAATACTGTAATTGCCTTGAGGGAATTCTACAGAATAACCTGGTCCTGGTAAATAAAGTATAACTCTTATTAGGGTATATGAGGAAAGGTCTTGGTACTCAGTAAGGTCTCCTATTGCATTATATAGGTAATGGTTATTTTAAGTCTTAGTCACAATGCTCATGGAACAAAGGTGTCAATATTGAGAATGGAAGGGTTACTGGCTCTCAAGGGAATAAGATATAACTCGTATGGAGATATGTGGAACATGTTACTTGATTTGAAGCAAAAGGATAATCATAAAATCACAATCTAAATAAACAACTCAAACCATCAAGCTCTACTATTAAGAACATAAATTCAAAATTTAACATTACAACTATAATCCTAACAAACTATGTTTCCTTATCATAAAAGAAATTACTTGGCCTATAGTCAGAAGGGTTAGGTGGCACGAATTGAAAGATTGAAGAAAAGAAAACATAATTAGTCGTCGCACAATAGCGAGCGCCAAATTTTCAGAGGAACAAGATTGAATTTAAATAGAAAGTCTCTAGATAATATCATTGTTTTCTAAGAAAAATATGGCATGCTAGTCTCTATGTTCGAGGTATGATCAAGAAAATATTCTATGCATTGCTCTTGGCTTCCTAAGGCACTGTCTGCTAATCTCAAAACAAGAATCTAAATTTATAGTTCTCCAATACTATCTTACTATGAAGGTTAGGTTCAGTCATAATATTAAATTTTAGTTTTCTATTGATTCCTCAATACTAGGGTCAAACATTATGGTAAAAATCTCTAACTAACTCTAGTAGTGTTTATACTACTCTCAAGTAATTCATAATTATATCAAGGGGTAATGGTCAATCATTCTACAGGTAAGGGTTGCTAGGTTTCATTAGGTAGTCTAAACTTAATGATGTGTCAAAGCCCTAGTTGTATTCTTAATAGGAATGCTACCATAATTATCATCCCATCAACATTGATTCCTATATTCTAACCGGGGCTATACTCAAGGAACTAATAGGGAAGCACATGAATCAAGCAGGATGCAATTATTTAAATAGAACAGACTGGAAGGAAGATAAGTCATAGTCAATTGTGGATGAGATCCTATAATCTAATCCTAGGTGCAGGATTGCTCGGTACAGTAACGTAACCGAGACAATATGCTCTGACCTGCATGGCCACCACAAAAATATGTCACGCCCCAGTCTCAAAATTTGTAGGACTAGGACACGTAAGCATGCCAACCGTATGAATATGGCACTCCAATATATGAAAACCATAACACACGTACGCTTGAATATGAATAACAATTCACAAGTGGTAAACATATATGTCACAGGGCATAACTAAATCTCATCCACAGAAATCATATATAAATAAATGACCAGTATCTATGAAACTAGATCTCCATATACAATGTATAATGATGATAGCCGGATGGAAACAAATCCACTACCGAACTAGACTATAGAATAAACAAGATAAATACAATATAAGTACAACATCTAACAATCACGAGGCTCGAAGAGATGACCTCCTCGAAATATATAAGTAGCCAGTCCGGGTCTGTGCTCCTGCGAATACTCATGAACGTCTACACCTGAAAAGGGACCAGGTCCTCAGAGGGACATAACAAGATACATAGAAGCATGCCATAAAGTAAATACTGAATAAATAAAAGGGTGCTCTAACCATCTAAGTGAAATGCAACTTGAGGACAACTTTGAGTGTATGGAAAAGTGTAGGCTAGACATATGCTGACGTAATTCACCAATCGTGACAACTGGCTAGTATATGCCACATATGCCCCCATATAAGGGCGTAATATAATAACGTCCATCTCCGAAGAGCATGGAATCTGCATAGTATATAACGTCCATATCGCTCCGAAGAACGTGGAATCTGTATAGTATATAACGTCCATATCGCTCCGAAGAACGTGGAATCTGTATAGTATATAACGTCCATATCGCTCCGTCGAACGTGGAATCTGCATAGAGGAAGTGGGTGTCCCATACGCCTACTAGTCGTCCTTTCCGTCCAATGTAGATATACAAGTCGTGAACACGACGTGGACATCTCGTACTATAATGCAAGTCTCTATAGAAATAAACACTAAGCTAAATACCGTCACACGTGTTGCTCACACCGATAGCCAGTCGAGTATGAGGCACGCGTCCCTACATGAACTCTCTCTGTGACGTGTAATGATACGTGTCAAGGCCTGGAAAGTCATACCAATAACTCCACAATTTTAGGTGGGTCTACTAGACTCTAGGTCAGACACAAGTCCTAACGTCAACGCCTTCGTTGACTGCACCCGAGTCTCTCTCGGACGCGCACAGTTATATAATCTAAAATAATAAACATGCAACTAAATATATAACTGAATTTAAACAGTACAACAAAGGCAAGATATACTTGCCTGGCGAAGAACTGCAAAATATAACATCCAGATGTCAAACACCAAGAGTCAGAAACTATGGCCTCAGAATGGACGTCTCCGGATGCTGAAATAACCATCACCAACGTTCCCATAATAAGCAAAATAGCTAAAAAATACTACCCTTTCGTCCAATTTGGACACAAGACAAAACGATAATTTCGGATCAAAGCGGGCTCCACATGTGGGCCACTTTGCACCAAAAAACGTGCCAGGGATAACGTCTCTAAATAGGACAAATTATAGGTCAAACAAACTCTAAATATCAGTACGAACTCAATGGTATATCCAAATATGGATTCTGATGAGCCGAACACAATTTCGTCCAAAAAGTCAACCGTGGGACCCGCCAATAGACGACGTGGTCAACTATCTCAGAATTGCGTGAAAATTGGGTTACAGGACCAGCGCGATACAACGAGTCCAGTGGTGCAAGTTTCGTTGCATTCTGACGAACGTGCACTAAATGGCGCAGGGTTTACAAAAGTTGTGATAGAGGGACTTTTTGCCGATACGGGATGATACCGAAGTGCACACGCGTCCAAATCAGTTTCTGCGAAAGCGCACACATTTGGGTATACCGTGCGCACCTTTTGGTACACTTGGTACATGACGGGGCGGTCCCGTTTGGCGGAGCGCGCTCCGTATCACAAATTTTTGTGTTTAAAAAAGTGGATTTTTATGGGTTTTTATCATAATTTAATTCTGTATACAACATCAAATAAAATATTGTAATTGACAGAAAATAATCTATGTTCGGTGGTCTTCGCATAGCAAGAAGAAAAACTAAATTCGGATCTCTGTGGTGGGAGATACGAGTCCGTGAACATAGGTAGTTACCGTAGTTTTCTACGATCCTAAAAGTTGTCGTTTTTCGCCAACTTGGTCGCTTTTTTTGTCTAGGTTTACGCGCTGTTCGAGTTAAACTAATATACAGATATGGAAGGGGGTTAGGTCATGAACGTACCGGTGAAAACGGGGTTGAGTTTGGTCGAACGGTGGTGCGGAAAACGAAGCGTGAACACAGGTACGCTGCAGTTCAGTTCCTGTCGCGGGGTTGCGCGCGGGGTCGCGGTTGTGGGCTGCGCTGGGGAACTCCGGCGATCTGCGGCTGGAGAAGCGGCTCTGGAATGGGCGGTCGAGTTTGGAGTATAGATATTAGGGTTAGGGTTGTGGGAAAGAGAAGTATATATAGAGGGGTCGCGGGGTTCGACTTCCGCGCGGGTGGGGATTTTCCGGGTCGCGCGGGGTTTTAAGTTGCAGCCGCTGCTGCTGTAGTTTCTCTTAATAGCGAGTTTAAGGGATTAACGGGTTTGGGTAGTTAATAGGGTATGGGTTTAGATTCATTAAGGTTTTGTTTCGTTTTTATTTCTCTTTTTCTTTCTTTTTCTTTTCTATTTCTTTTAGAATAATATATATATATATATATATATATATATATATATATATATATATATATATAGAAAATTCTAGAAATTATAATAGTGCATACCATTAATCTATCAGCTTTCCACAGGATCTCCTACATGGAATAAATTAATAAAAATTTATAATTGCTCCATAAATTCCCTATTGCACAAACACCTAAAAATAAAAATCCAATAAATTATATTTCTTGTAATTAGCTAATAATTACTACAAATAAATTAAATAATTAATTAAAAAGATTAATACGATTTTCAGAATTAGGGGTTTTACAATATCTTCCGAGCAAACGATATTCAATCACAATCCAAATTTGCCAACAAAATTTTATCTATCACCTCTACTTGAATATAATTAATGAGGCAAACCATCAATATACAATCAATCCGACTAGTCCTCGATACCATCTCGTTCTTTCGATCGCAAGCAATCTATTCAACTTTAAGAAATCAAGCAACCAAAATCCATCTAATAATATACCATTCTAATTACAGCAATCATCAAAACTCTTAAGAGCACATGTCAAATTCAAGCCTCAATTCTCAAACTAACTGTACTAGCTCTATAGTCTACCCAGACAACTCCCTAAGGTCGATTAAATTATCCTATTTTTTAGCATAGGGATATCTGCCTTACCACTAGGATCGTTTACCAGGCCATAATCAAATATCATGTCACCCTCACTTTTTCAGCTAGGGGTAGTTTGATAATTTGGCAAGGGTATTTAATTTTAAAAATTTAATATTGAATATTAATGTGATGATTGTATTAAATTATTTAATTATGTTGAGCTATAATTATTGTGGCTAGTATTAGTTATTTAATTAGAGACTTGTGTTATTTAGTTTAGTTAGAGAGACTAGCCAATGTTTAGACTTGACACATATGGACCATTTAGACTTGTCATGACAATTAGTGAACCTAACTTGGACCCAAGCCTATTAGTCATTTTTACTAATTAATTAAGGATAATTAGCTTAATTGTAATTAGTAGAGACTTCCAAATATATCCACCCTTAATTATTCCTTATGATTCATCATGTAGGGATAACTTGGACATTTAATTTTTCTTAGGGAAGGGGGGAAGAGGCCGGCTACTATTAAAGGGGGGGGGGGGGGGGGGGGGTTCTCCCCTCTCTCTCTCTCTCTCTCTCTCTCTCTCTCTCTCTTCATTTGCATTATATTTTGCTCCCAATTCTAGATCTCCAATTTTTTCATTTTTCCTCCATTAATTTTTACTTAATTCACCACCATTTCCTTCTCAAATTTATCATTCTTGGAACTTTGGAGCTTGGAGAAGCAAGGAGCATAAGGAGGAGAAACTTTGGAGCTAGAGATCGTGTCCGGATCGTGTCCAATTATATTTTTATTGGAAATTCATCTCCCAATTGTTCATTTCTAAAATTTTCTTTTATTATAACTTCTTAATCATGTATTTTACCATTAGGAATGACCCTATGGCATATGACTACATATAGGAACAAGTTCTAGGCTATTTGCCTATCTATAGTGAGTTATATATGGAGTTTTATGTGCATGTTGAGGAAATTACGAGATTGACACATCAAGTGTGTGTCATAAGACCAATTAGATCTAATTAGACTTAGATCGGAGTTATGGGGCTAGGTACGTGTCCACAAATGGATACATGTAGACCGTATCATAGTATTTTGCGATACTGTATGATACAGAGCCCTAGTTTAGGCATTTTATATAATTTCTCCGTAATTCCTATTGTAGCTAGTTCTAATAGTGATAATACTATATATTTGATTTGTAGTAATGGTTATCATGGTAAAATTAGGATTTTGACTTCTTAGTTGAGGGCTATCACGATTTCCTAAGTGAATACTCTTAGTGTTTGATTAAATGTCTCTAATGTATCATTTAGATATATGTATATTAGAATATAAGTATTTATATATATATATATAAATAGATATATTTATATGTATTTGATATTAGTGATCAATGTACATCAGGATTGAGTGTACCCGTGTCAGTGTCCGTGTGTATCAGGCATTAGTGAGTGTGCTAATACCTCTTTATACTTGGGTATAGATTTGTGTTAAGTATGTGTTATGTGGAGTGTCGAGCAGTGAGGGGTGAAGGGTCAGGTCTGCAGTGGCATTGGAGTACTCGGGTTAAGTAGTAGTAGCAAGGGTAGAGGGTTAGTTGGTCTGGACAGTATACAATATGCACGCATGCCTGAGGGCATGTGCAGCAGGTGATTAGGAGGAGTGGCAGCAGCAAATGTAGTACAACTATAGGGGTAGCAGTTGTAGATGTAGTTTTGAGCTTGAGAGTAGCAGGCATGGATATGGGGGGGGGGTGCACTGATACCTTTGTATCAGTAAATTAGATATAGTCCAGGAAAGTATTAGCACTATCAGTAGTGGTAGCAAAGAAGAAATGTAACAAGAACATGTAATTTAAGGGGGGGGGGTGTCCAGTATCATTAATTGTGAGTGAGTGGTAGGAATGTGTTCAATTTTAGTATGTATGACTTGGTTGCTGTGTGAGTGAGTGTCGAGCAGTGAGGGAAAATGGATAGCAGTATGTAGCAGTAGCTATAGCAGTATGCAGCAGTAGCAATAGCAGTATGCAGCAACAATAATAGCAGTATGCAGTAGCAAGAGCAGTATCAGCAGCTAGATGGGCAGCAATAGAGTATCAGATAGTAGGTGAGTGTCTATATTGGTTGATTGGATGATACTAGGAAGTATCCAGCAGGAACTATTGGGTACTCGAGTATCACTGATACCCGAAGGTATCAAAGAAATAGGGTAGTAGAAGTAGCTACGGGGAATGGTTAAGAGTAGTTGCAACACAACATGTACACAGCAACTTAAGGCAAGGTATCCATATCAGTTCAGTGAGTGGGGAATCGAATTTCAATTCATGCAAACAATGAGAAGTGCTTGAGGCAACACTGCAGGTAAGTGTATGGGAAATATGATTATTGCATTGTCAGTTGTGTATCTTGGGTCTGCATATTGCAAACAAGAAACTATAGTTAAGTATCAGATGAGGGTTTTCAATGCAACTGAAACAGGAGAGCAGCAACAACATAAGCATTGTTTGGGGTAGGAATGCTCAGGTGCTGTGTACCTGTGCTATATATGCATATCTGTGTTTTGAAGTGCACTGGTAAGGGTGTATGTGTGTAGGTCCAGTGGAGTTGGTTTCAGTGAGATGAGGGTTCTTGGCATCAACTATTAGTAGTTGGTGTTGGTGTTGATAAGAGGGTATATGATTGGAATCAACTGTTAGTGATACTCATTATAGGAGTATATATTAGTAAGTATTGGTGAGGATTAGTGAGTGTGTGTCGAGAGAAGTTTACCAAGGTATTAAGTACAAAGGATTTGTACTAGGATACTAGAGTATTCTAATAGTTAGTTGAAGTATTAGGAGTGGGTAGTGATACCTAGATACTAGGGTATCTGACACTAAGGTAAGTGCTGGAGTGAGTGCTATAGATAGTAGTATATACATATATGTATATTAAGTATTCAGATACTTGACACTAGTAGAAGGGTAAATGGGTAAGTTAGTGTATGGATACCAAGGGTATCATAGTATCATATTATCTAGATGTTAGTGTTAGTTAACTAGTATAACTTGAATATTAGCAATGTAGTGACTAGTCTTAGCCTAGAAACCTAGTTGACCTAGGTTTGACCAAAGTGACCTAGTTTGACCTAGAAATCACTAATTTTATTTATTTAAACCCTTTTCTCTTTTATTACACCTAGTAACCTGCCAATTCATATATAGGTCTGTGTGACACCAGTTTAGACACCGAGACTAATTCATTTCTCTGGACCATAGGCGAGTATATTTTTTTGTTAGTTTTCATTTCATAATAGTGTATATATCATATGTTCTAGAACTGTATACTTGATTTTGACATAGTGGTTACACAGACTGGTACTATATGGATCCTGTCAGGAGATGTTATCCCCTTACCGTATTCATCGGGTACTCCTTCACATATATTTTATCTTGTGTATCAGGTATTGATTTTAGTGTACTTCGTGTTCACACACTGCTCGTGTTTAGTGTGCCCATATTCATGTTCGTAACGTGTCGTGATTGGATCCATAAGTATTTGTTGGGGATGGGGGAATAGGAGTTGGTTATGTGATCAAGCCCAAGTATATTCGTGTACATATCGATTACATATCACACATGTAATCGAGTTACCATATTGTATTCGTGTTCAACCGAAACCGATCATATAATAAATTTATATTCCATGGCACATTGGCTAGTTTTATCTATTTTTCTTATTGCAGTTATTCTATTGTTTGTTCTTCATTCTAGCACATTACATGTTCACTCCAGTTCATTTTATTTTGATGTTTAGTTATCTTGTATTCTTTTCTATTATATGTTATATATGCTCGATTATGTATTTGAAACGGTTTTCAGAGGTATGTACTTTGCTCCAATCCTGACTGGATATATTTTTCAGATGATTGGTTCGTAGACCAGTGTCCCACCTACTATGAGCCGCAAGATGGCGTACCATTAGAGGATACTCCTTTAGAGGAGGAGGACCTAGTACCAGAGTCTGAGGAGGTTTAGATTATCTGTTTAGACTTGTATTAGACTTTTATTGAAGCTTATGGCATTTACATATTATCTCGGACTTGTGGTTGTATTATGACTCTTTTCCTTTGTTATTCCATCTCGTGCTTATCTTTCTTAGTTTGCATCGTGATTGAGTATAGTTTACATTTATCAGTTACCATATTGTTCCTCCGTTTGGAGTTGAGATGACTTACATGTACCATGTATATATTGTAAAAGATATTAGATTATGGATGACCCAAACAACGTTCTACCGTCGATGCTGCAGCGTAGGTTGGACGTTGATCACTTATCGTGCCCTCATTCTGGGTGTGGGTCGTGACACGTTTATAGTGGTAGCCCATGAAGGTCCTAAGGTCACAATTAGAGCGATATTGTAGTAGTGCTCACCTAGAGTACTGCTACGAGCCTGCTTTAGGATATAGACTGAGAGTATACTCAATCACAACTAGGAAATAATTTCAAATATATATTTGCTATCATTATCTATTGAATATTTGCTTTACTTTGAATAATTTTGTCCTTCTTTGATGATATCGTATCTTACTCAATGTTGATTTTTTTTGTTTCAATCTATCTTCAGGATGACGCCGAAGACGCGTTCCCAGCGCTTAGGCGCAATGTCATTGAGGTCGGTCACTTCATCGCCTATGAGGGCAATACCAGCAGACGCTATTCCGGCAGCTACATTTCAGAGGTCCCCTTCACCGATCCAGGTGGGCGTTTCTGCAGCAGCTTTTGGAGGTGCTCCACATCCGACACAGAGGACAATATCGATAGTTTCAGGGGATCTTTCACCCCCAGCACCAGCAGTCGATCAAATACAGATGTTTGCGTTCTTTCAGCAGATGATGGAGGCGCAACAGCACCAATCATAGGTTATGAGGCAGAGCATTGAGAGTGCTCACCAGATTACGCTCGTCGCAGTCGTGAGAGTTGTCTTAGTCTAGCCATAGACGGAACTACCTCAGTTCACCCTGCAGCAGCTGAGGCCGGGGACTAGCATAGATTTCAGGAGGATGGGGCCGAAGGACTTTAAAGGCACTGAAGGGATTATTTATGCAGATGATTGGATAGAAGACATTGAGCGAAACCTGTGGCTGACGTATATTCCAAAGAGGTTGTAGGTAGAAGCCGCAGGAAGCATGATGTTTGACATCGCACGGACTTGGTTCAGGACGGACCCAGGATCTCAGCATCATGACTTACTTGGAAAGCTTTTAAGGAGCCATTTAAGGAAAAGTTTTTTCCAGATGTGGCTCTGACGTCTCTAGAGAGCCAGTTTCAGTACCTCATTCAGGGAGGTATGGCGGTAGATAAGTATGCGGCAGAGTATTAAAGATTATGCAACTTTGTGGAGGGGCAGAACCCCAGAGGAAGGGCCAAGAAGTTCAGGAAGGGCATGAACAAGGAGATCAAATCATATACGAATGGAGACCCCACCGCCACTTTTGAGGAGATTCTGAGACAGGCACAGCGGGCATAGGATAATCTAGAGCTTGGCTCTAAGAGGCCGAGGGACACAGGAGGATCAAGTATTAACACAGGTCCAATGAAGCGGCCTCACTTTCAGCAGCAACATCAGAGGCACTTCCAGCAGCCGAGGCAGCAGTATCATGGACCAGCTAGAGCTCAGATACAACACACGCACCAAATCTAGATGCCAGCTATTCCTTGCCTACTTTGTAAGAAGCAGGGACACGGATGGGATACATGCATAATGAGATTGGGCCAGTGCTAATTCTACGGATCGGAAGACCATTAGTTGAGGGCTTGTCGTAAAGCTCCAGCTCGTCCAACTTAGGGCAGAGCTTAGGCACAGAGAGCACCCGTGAGACCACCAGCGGGACAACAGAGAGGACCTTCTCTCCCTCCACAATAACAACAGTTCGCTCAGCACCACCAGCAGCAGAGAGGTGCCCAGCAACAGGGGCAAACTTTCACCTTGACCGTCGAGGAGGAGGAGCCAGTCGGTGATGTTATCTCAGGTTCTGTCTATCTTGATTCTTTTTCAGCTCATGCTTTATTTTATTTCGGTACTTCACATAGTTTTGTATCTGTATCTTTTGCTCTAAAATATCACATTGAGACTGAACCATTGGGGATGACTTGCAAGATCATGACCGGGGGTGGCATTATCCTTGTCAGTGATGTTTACAAGGATCAGAGAGTTTCAGAACTCGGTATGGGCAGTTTGAGTTCTTGGTAATACCGTTTGGGTTGACCAATGCCCCCAGCGGTATTCATGAACTTGATGAATAAGGTATTTTATTAATATTTGGATAATTTTGTAGTATTCATTAATGATATATTAATTTATTAGAAGACCCTGGAGGAGCATGAGAAACACCTGAAGATAGTTCCAGAGACCCTCAGGAAGGAGAAGCTTTATGGCAAGCTTTCGAAGTGTGTATTTAAATATTATGGTATTTTCGATATGTGTATTTATATTAAACGATTTCTCGATATGTGTATTTAAATATTACTAATATTATGGTATTTATATTATTAATATTAAACGATTTTCGACTTTTTATATATTTTCTGAAGACCAGGGTATTTTCGACATTTTATATATTATTAATATTATGGTATTTATATTAAACGATTTCTCGATATGTGTATTTAAATATTATGTATTATATATTTACAGTGTCCATTAATGTTTGAGCTGGTAGACTTGACCTACAAGCCCACTAGACGAACGCCTGTCTGAATTATAGGATTTTGTATTTAATTTATATTAATTATATTTAATTATTGGGATAGTAATTAATTACCATAATTTATTTAATTGTTGCGCATTGCCGTTGCTTCGATATTTGGAGCGCTACCCTGGCTTTTGCCTTCCAACAAATTTCACAACCTTGCCCTTGACGTGCCCGCCTTCCATTCTGCCATTTTTGTAATTCATAATCATGCTCTCTTGTGCTTCATTTTAACCGCACAATATTCGTCGCGGACGTTTATTTAAAATCCAAATAAATTCCAACTTTGTATCGATGTGCGTTCCAATCGAAATTGGAGACAATCTTGGCCTATTTTTCGTGCAACCCAAATTAGGGTAATATTCTGTTCTGAGTCTTCTTCACTAATGATATTGGTGACCCGACCTGATTTTGGCCCCATGTACTCCTAATTAATTTTAGAACACAGCTTGCATTTATTCCTAATTAAATTGAGGATACCATTTTGTCTGATCCCGTTAATCCCGGTTTAATTCCAGTACCCTGCTATTTGAGCCCGTATCAAGCACACAACGCCCCCTCACCCTACAAAACACCAAACACCGAATCGTCCGCCAAGTTTTCATCATTTTATGCATCTGTGCAATTACCCAAATTTAAGGGGGCTAATTTGCAAATTTGCATTTGGTGTCAACGCCCCATCGGTTCAACTAAATGGATAAGCCCAACATTGACTAGTCAACACCCTCATCCTCACATGAAGGAATTTCCTTCATGTCAAATCCTAACCACCCATTTAAAATGGGTGCATCCTCACCCTTCATTCCCACACACCCTCTCCCTATTTAATGTCCCATCATCCCCTCTTTCCAAGGAAATCCTAATCCCCAAAAACCTAGGCTAGCCCACACCCAACCGTAGCCCCATTTCTTCATTTTATTTTTTTCTTTCTTCTTCTCTTTTCTTCTTCTCCTTCTCTTTCTTTTTGAATTAAAGAAGGGGGGGGGGAATCATCACTCTCACCTGCACTGTTCACCGTGCACCTTCCCTCAGCCGACTCGACTCCGGCCTGTGCAGTCCCTCCGACAACGGTGCAGCTTCTCCCGGCGGCTGTGCACCACCGCACCCGACGACCCGAAGCTCCACCCAGCCTCCTCCTCAACCCCGAGCTCATCCCCGGCCGTTCCCCACTTCAGCCGACCGAGCACCGACCATTCCCCGCTGCTCTGGCCCGGCCCAGCCGAGCTCCGACCTTCCCTCCTCCTGCTGACGAACCACCTCCAGCCTCTTGCACTCTGCCCGTCCCCCGTTCACCTCGTCGTCGACCCTCCGGCGGCTGTGTCCATCACCACCCTCGAGTCGAGCCCCGAGTTCCCCCTTGCTCGCAACTCCGGCACGACCCGACCACCACCAGAGCTGCCTCTTCGTTCTCCGAGCAGCCCCCGAGTCCCGCTGCTCTTTCCCCCCATCCGACCTCCTCCGTTCACCACCACCACCACCTCCATCACCTCCACACCACCACCACTACCATCTCCGTTCATCCCCGAGTCGAGCCCCGACTCCCTGCTCCGGTCGTCTTCCCGATCAGCTTCCCCTTGCACCACCACCACCATTAGAGCCGACCACCCCATTCCCCGCTGTTCTGGTCCAGCCGCAGCCACTGCTCCGAACACCCCGGCGTTGAACTCCCTGCTCCGGCGTCGAGTCCGCAGTCAGGCATCCTCCCCCGGCCAGGCGGCAGTGCACTCGAGCCACCCCCTGTGAGCCCTATTCCCTCCTTGTATGTATATGTGTATAAATGCGTATTTATATGTGTATGTGTGTGTACGTATGTACGTATGTATTCATATGTGTATGTTTGGTGATACGTATATATATATATATATATATATATATATATATATATATATATATATATCGTATATTCTCTAATTGGGTATATACTTGTATTCAGTGTATTAGTATTATATATATATTTTTTAGTACGTATATTAATACGTATTTTGGTATATGTTTAAATATATATATATGTACGTATTTGGTATGTATATATGTAATATATATATTCGTATTGATATATTTTCATGTAGATATGTATAATAGAATACGTATTTTGGTATTTTGGTATATATATATGTACTTGTATACATATATGGAATAAGTATATTTTATTGGTGTATGTATATGTATAAATATAATACATGTATATTTTCACTAGTATATATTTAAATATAAATATGTATATATATTCAAAATGTGTATATTCTTAAATACTGGTAGTATATATATAATATGTGTTATGTATATCTTTAACATATAAATATATATATAATATATATTTCAATTTAATGTATATACACTAATACATATTTTGTATATACTTTGGTATAACCATATATATGTATTATATTTAATTATTGATATATATATATATATATATATATATATATATATATATATATATATATATATACTAGGCGACCCAAGTATAATTACGGATACCCCGTATTTACACGGACCTATGACCCTGTGAACTGTTAGTTGTCTGCCACGCGTACACTGACGTACTGGCAAGCCCCGTACCGTTTTGATCGTCTGTCTTGCCCAGCAATCGCAGACGCAACGCCGTGCAACTTGACGCACACTGACCCTAGATTGACCAGTGCCATACCTGGCATAGCCTTGAGTTATGTATTTGTGTTGTGTTAGTGTAGCATCTGATGCAACGTTGTATTGTTTTATCATATGTCTATAGGTCTGTCGGATCCTCCAGACGATACTCGGGGACTGGACATTGGTATTACCAGCTAAGGACCCAAGGCGAGTACATTCTCTGATTAGCTTCTTGTTTATGATATCCGTGTAACCAGCGTGTCAAGTCTTGTTTCATTGTTATCTTGTGCATGTACAGACACTGATTTTCGGGGAGATTTGCTACCTCCCTAGGGAATCCCGTGCCATAGCGTACCATGATTGGATCTACTATACCAGTCGGGGGTGGAGAGTATTTTAGTGTAGATATGTGATCATACCCAACTTTACATGCATCATAGCTCATCCCACATCTCACGTCGGATGCGGCCTGACCATTACATGCTTCATAGCTGTTACATGTGATTAGCCTGACATCTACATGCATCATAGCTAACCAACGGTTAGCCTGACCTTACATGAATCATAGCTAATCATATGTAACCAGCCTGATCAAGTTCCCAAGCCGATCACATGTTAAAACTAGTACTCACACACTTAGTCATAGTATTCTTGCTCATTGACATATTGTTTCCCCTCCTGCATTTACTTACAGTATTTCCAGTATTTCCTTTATTGTATGTTTCTCATACATATACATGCATCTTGTATATTTCCATCTATATACTGCTACATAGTTTATACAATTGATATAGAACTGCTATTTAGAAATGTACTTTGCTCCTTCCTGACTGGAAAATATTTTCCAGACTATGCCTAGAGGAATGGTATTCGACACTTGTGGATCACAGGGTGAGTAGCTGCAGTCTTGGACTTAGTAGTGCAGTCGTGATTCCGAGAGGTCTAGCCGGAATCACTATTTATCTAGTTAGTTTCCTTCAGTAGTTTATTTGGTACCGGATTTGTTTCCGACATTTTGTTGAGACTTGGATTTATTGTTGAATTAGATTTATTTACATTAGACTTGTGTTGTATTTCATTTTATTTCTTCGATTTCTTATCGTGTTGTAGTTGTATTATTGAGTATGTGTTCATATTGTTTTGTGTTATCTGTGCCTCCTTATGGAGATTGGATGCTCGTGTGAGATTGCTTAGTTAGTATCATAACCTAGACAACGTTCTACCGCCGATGCTGCGGCGTAGGCTGGGCGTACCCACGCTCTCGTACCCCTATACCGGGTGCGGGTCGTGACACGTTTTTAGTGGTGGCCCATGCAGGTCAGACTTCGCAAGTTGTGCGATGTCGTGGTAGTGCGACGTCATAGTTGTACTACTGCGTGCCTGCTATAGAATATAGGACATAGAATACTAGGATGAGAGAGGATACTCAATCACAAAATTCTTGAGAGATTCCTGGGACGACTCCTTGAGAATCTTATTATAATTCCAATTTAAATCCTTCGCCCTTGTTTCCGTCCGTCCTCACTCGTTGATATTGAATTTGATTATTGTTGATCAGTTAATTAAATTAGGATCTTGGTTTCATTGAAGAGTTTGATTTCATATCGAGATAAATTTTATGGACTAAACTTTACGATATCATCTGATGACATATATTGATGAGAACAGTGAGAAAGGTAAAACGTCTACTTTAGTTATAGAACCTAGAGTTTAACGCAGCCATACCGGTTGGCGTGACAAAGATTCTAGATGACATGATTATAGGGTTGCGTACTTTAGTTACGGAACCTGTCGTTTATCGCACCTATGCTTACTGGCATGGCGAGGATTCTCAGCGTCATAATTTCTGACCAACGTGTATGATTATCAGGTTGTATCTTAAAAATTGGTTCTTAAAGTATCATCTCAACACTTATCTATTTCTGTTATACATGACTTTTTCTATCGTTTCTTTTTGTTGCTAGCAATAGAAACACCTTCAGTCCTCTATCCAGTCCTTTTGAGCTTCCATTCTTTGAGGATTCCTTGTTAAGTATATATGATAATTAGTGACTTGTAATTATGTCTGTGTCTTGAGTATTAGTATTGACTGAGTGTTGCTAGTGAGTTGTAAGTGTTTCCTAGTTGGACATGTGAGCAGTAGGCCTTAATCTAGAGTTAACCCATAGCATAGTATCATGTGGCAATAGTTCTAGGATATGTGTCATTACAGTACTGTGAGTAAAGGAGAGTATAGAGTATCAGTGATAGTTCCGAGAGTTAGTCAGAGCCAACATACCCGTCCTGGATAATCATGATTATGTGATTGGATGATCTATGTAAGCAATTAAGTATCCAGGAATTGTGTTAAGGATTAATGGAGCATGATGTTCAAATTGATAATTGATACCGGGTGTGTTAAAAATAAAGAAATATATATGCATAAAGAGTTATAATGAGCTGTCATAAGTAGAGAAATATTGGAATTGGTAATGAAAATGGTGAAGCGTGTCACAGATTATTTCATCAGACTGTAAAAGATTAAAGGAAAATACCTATACATCAATCGAGATGAGGAACCATATACCTGCCCATGAGAGTAAAGAAACATGAGTGTTATAGAAGGTACAGGTAATCATGAGTTCTAATAAGTTGATGAGATGATCCAATAATGAAGCTAGTGATATCATACCAAGAGCACTAATGATTCTATATCGAGGATTAGTCGAGAAGGATGCTAATAACAGTAAGCACTCTGCGGGATGATAATTAGATGATATACCAGTTGATATAGATTGAAAATCATGGAAGAAAATACATGTGATGATAACTTTGATCATTTGGAGGTAATAGTGCAAGTAATTCGGGCAGTACAATTTTAGTACCCAGTTGAGAGTTGTAGATAATAGATGTTTTGAGTGCACCTCGAGTATTAGAGACCGTGAGCACTTATATGTATATTTGTGGATTTATAAATTAAAGAGTGGAAATGAATTTTAATTTTTGAGAATTATTGAGGAGTTGAGATTTATGTCATTAAATTTCTGAGGGTTCAAATTCAATTCAGTAAACATGGTCAAGGCTATAAAGATTTTAGACGTGATTAAAATTTGATTTCAATATTGAATATTTGACCCTTGAGGAAGTATACATTTTTGTTGTTCAAAGGTTAAATTTTGATGATTTTATTATGAGGATAAAATTTTATGGTGAATGAGAAATATATATTAGTATATGAGTAGATGATATACATGTGTAAGGATCTGTTGACTAGAGCATGATTGAGAGGGCACTGCAGACTGACTTGGGTGTCCATCTAGAGTTGTATTGGAGAGAGCAGTACTTAGTATGGTGTGTTACACTTGGTGTGCACTGAGTGATAAGAACAACTAGTATGAACAATTATAGTAGGTAAGAGAGCTAGCAGTGAGTGTGCTTGTAGTAAAAACTAGGGTACTAAAGAGATAGAGGTATCAAATTTGGATGCATTATTGAACCATTGTTATATTAAAGATTCTTGGTATCAGATTTAGGTATCAATAGGCAGGTGCATGCAATGAGGATGTAATCATGGGTGTCTTGTGGACTAATGATTAAGTTGATATGGATATCAGTGTACAGGAATAGGAATTTGTTAGTGAATGTGCCAGAGTTAAGTGTATGTTAGAGATAGAAGATACTGCAAGAAATATGTTAGCAGGTTCTTTCTTTTCTTTCCTCATGTTTGTTTTCGTCTTCTGATTGATTGATTCTCTAGTACCGTAGCTTGTATTCATGATTTTCTTGTTATAATGTAGCTAGTAGTACACCCTGACAGAGACTGCAATACCATGACAAAAGACACATGACCGTACACATTTTCTTAGATTGCATGGTTGTAGGTAGAATTTTCTTAGACCATGATTATTGGGATTTGACCATAGTAGATTATGAAGAGGTTATGACTTGATAAGAGAAACGAGATGCTAAAATTTTGGAAGATAAGCATAAAAAGTTAAGGATTTAATATGGCAGAGTTGATGAATCAGTGATTTTATCAAGATTGAGATGTGATTAAATTATCATTAAAATTCGAGGATAAACATTAATATAAATGAGAGGTAAAGAATTTAATATAGTAGGATTGATGATTATTGATTATGATATATTTATCATTAAAATTTTGAGGAAATTAAGAAGATTATTATTGTATTTATTTGACTGCAAGATATAGATTTAATTAAAAATATTAATTGAGGATTTTGCGAGTATTATATTATTTGAGTATTGTGAGGAAAAAAAAGGAATCGAGGATTTAGATCACTAATGGATTAGTGTTGAATTCGAATTTTGGGATAATAATTTAATTTTTATAAACGTGCAAGGACTGGATTTTTGATCAAAGGGTTGTATGGTAAAAAAAAATTGTATCTAGTGATTTGCTCAAAATTAAGGAGTAAGATGATAAATGGGTTAGTGTTTAAACATAAACTTTTGGACGAGATTTTTAAATTTCATTGGATTCATGGATTAGTGTTTTAGATGGAAATTCTTAATTTATAAATGTGCATTGGTTGGATTAAATTAGAGGATTAGATATCAAATTTTGGGTTTTAATTACTAACATCAGATTCGGGGGAGATTATGATACGAATGAAATTCAAGGATTAAATTTGGGGATTTTCAGGAATCCAATAATTTCAGAATTTTTGAAAAATATTGAAATGGCAATGTGGATTGATTATGTGGGCTTTTAAACTTTGATGGAAAATAATATAATAAATAAACACTACTATGAGGACTTTAAATTTCGAGGACGAAATTCTTTTAAGGAGGATAGACTTGTCACTACCGCATTCTGAAGACAGGGATATTTTCGACTTTTTATATATTATTAATATTATGATATTTATATTAAACGATTTCTCGATATGTGTATTTAAATATTATGTATTATATATTTACAGTGTCCATTAATGTTTGAGCTGGTAGACTTGACCTACAAGCCCACTAGACGAACGCCTGTCCGAATTATAGAATTTTGTATTTAATTTGTATTAATTATATTTAATTATTGGGATAGTAATTAATTACCGTAATTTATTTAATTGTTGCGCGTTGCCGTTGCTTCGATATTTGGAGCGCTATCCTGGCTTTTGCTTTCCAACAAATTTCACAACCTTGCCCTTGACGTGCCCGCCTTCCATTCTGCTATTTTTGTAATTCATAATCATGCTCTCTTGTGCTTCATTTTAGCCGCACAATATTCGTCGCGAACGTTTATTTAAAATCCAAATAAATTCCAACTTTGTATCGATGTGCGTTCCAATCGAAATTGGAGGCAATCTTGGCCTATTTTTCGTGCGACCCAAATTAGAGTAATATTTTGTTCTGAGTCTTCTTCACTAATGATATTGGTGACCCGACCTGATTTTGGCCTCATGTACTCCTAATTAATTTTAGAACACAGCTTGCATTTATTCCTAATTAAATTGAGGATACCATTTTGTCTGATCCCGTTAATCCCGGTTTAATTCCAGTACCCTGGTATTTGAGCCCGTACCAAGCACACAACGCCCCCTCACCCTACAAAATGCCAAACATCGAATCGCCCGCCAAGTTTTCATCATTTTATGCATCTGTGCAATTATCCAAATTTAAGGGGACTAATTTGCAAATTTGCATTTGGTGTCAACGCCCCATTGGTTCAACTAAATGGAAAAGCCCAACATTGACTAGTCAACACCCTCATCCTCACATGAATGAATTTCCTTCATGTCAAATTCTAACCACCAATTTAAATTGGGTGCATCCTCACCCTTCATTCCCACACACCCTCTCCCTATTTAATGTCCATCATCCCCACTTCCCAAGGAAACCCTAATCCCCAAAAACCTAGGCTAGCCCACACCCAACAGTAGCCCCATTTCTTCATTTTTATTTTTTTTCCTTTCTTCTTCTCTTTTCTTCTTCTCCTTCTCTTTCTTTTTGAATTAAAGAAGGGGGGGAATCATCACTCTCACCTGCACTGTTTGTCACGCCCCGAGGCGTCCCCCGAGTCGCGACCGTCGTGCGGGCCTGGACTTGCGCCCGCACAAGGCTTTAATGATTTGTATAGCAAGCACGTATTCAGAGTACGCAGATAAATTGAAACACAGATTTGAAACATAGAAAAGTTCTCTTTATTGATAATGAACATCTATTACAAACTCTTGAACGAGTTAGCTAATATGCCGAACGGCTTACAAAAGGGTTGACTCAAAATGAGATAGCAGTCCTGTACATTACATCCTTTTATAATTCAAAACGATAAAGACCTCCAGGCTGGAGGATCGCTTTGCCACGGAGCTGCATTTGTGTATGAAGAGTTGCAGCTTCTGGCTTCATAAGGCTTCGAGGCGCGGTGAAGGTGCGCTAACAGCTGGACTGGATCGGGAAGACGACTTCGGCTCCTCGCTCGGTTCGCCTTAGTGCGGAGAACCTGCTTCAACGAGGGTCAGCATATCGAAACATGCTGGTGAAGGCGAGCTAGCCTGACTATACCAATCAACACGTTGTTTAGTGAAGCATGCATATTTGTGGGTTTCTATCTTGCCTTAGTTCATTTACAAGTAAGCAGCATATTGAATTTACTGAAATGAACGTGCCACCGTTAGGTGGATTTTACCTGACCGTCTGAATTACCTGCACAATACTTACCATGCCTTCCCTGCCACGGAGACACAAGTTAGTATGCAACAGGTTTAAATATACAGGGGATCACTGGCTGGATGCCATATTGGACCAATTTTAGTCGCTGACGAGGATGGTATGCAGCGAGAGCACGGGAGTGCTGCACGCCATTCCGTCCTTGCACAGGATGACTAAACAGGAGAGTTCCCGCCCGGATCGGATCGGTGCCAGTGCCCCAGCGACCGTCCGCAGGAACTAAGGGCCTTGTGCACAAGTTGTCCGTGATCAACATATACACTAAGTTAGCAGTTGAGGCAAATCAGGGCAATAACAGGCACGGGACAGTAACAGGAGGAGAGCTACTTTGGCATAGTCTCCCTATCAGATTATTGCATTCAGGATGTGTTATGTTCATAGCATAATTTAAAGAAGAGCATACATTCTAACTTGTATTATGCATATGATAAATATTTCCGAGCGAACAAGCATGCAAGTAAGTAACCGTTCACAGTTTTGATTGACAAGCAGTATTAACCAAGTCTATTCTCTTTTATCTTGGTTTCTTTTATTATTACTTGGTATCGTTTGATCGGGGCAAGGGAGTGAAGCTGGAAGCAGAGCTAGCTAATCGGGTTGGTAGCCACTCACTTAGATTTTGGAAAGAAGAAGGAAAGAGGCGCTTCACGACTCCGCTCGCAAGCCGCCTACTGCTCGTTCACCTGCACACGAACAGCTTGATTAATACTTCTTCCTCTCTTTCCAATCTCGGAATAGAAGTGCAAGTCAATGAACGAAAACAATGAAAACCATCGAAACCGTTCAAGGAAAACAAGCAAATCCCAAAACCAACTCAAAGTACGAAAGCAACAAGCGACATCGAAAACCGAGGCAATAAAAGATAGCAGCGGAGAGGTCCCTCCTGACTCTGCCGCTAAGCCGATCCCGGGGGCGCAGTCCACTGAATATGGGAATCGATTCCGAAGAAACAAATCCATAACGAGGACGAGTTCTTAATTCAATCTATCCCGATCGAACGATACCGCCTTGTGTTTCTTAGCCGCGCTCTCCGCACCGGGAGAACGGGGCGCTACACTGTTCACCGTGCACCTTCCCTCAGCCGACCCGACTCCGGCCTGTGCAGTCCCTCCGGCAACGGTGCAGCTTCTCCCGGCGGCTGTGCACCACCGCACCCGATGACCCGAAGCTCCACCCAGCCTCCTCCTCAACCCCGAGCTCATCCCCGGCCGTTCCCCACTTTAGCCGACCGAGCACCGACCATTCCCCGCTGCTCTGGCCCGGCCCAGCCGAGCTCCGACCTTCCCTCCTCCTGCTGACGAACCACCTTCAGCCTCCTGCACTCTGCCCGTCCCCCGTTCACCTCGCCGTCGACCCTCCGGCGGCTGTGTCCATCACCACCCTCGAGTCGAGCCCCGAGTTCCCCCTTGCTCGCAACTCCGGCACGACCCGACCACCACCAGAGCTGCCTCTTCGTTCTCCGAGCAGCCCCCGAGTCCCGCTGCTCTTTCCCCCCATCCGACCTCCGTTCACCACCACCACCTCCGTCACCTCCACACCACCACCACTACCATCTCTGTTCATCCCCGAGTCGAGCCCCGACTCCCGGCTCCGGTCGTCTTCCCGATCAGCTTTCCCTTGCACCACCACCACCATTAGAGCCGACCACCCCATTCCCCGCTGTTCTGGTCCAGCCGCAGCCACTGCTCCGACCACCCCGGCGTCGAACTCCCTGCTCCGGCGTCGAGCCCGCAGTCAGGCATCCTCCCCCGGCCAGGCGGCAGTGCACTCGAGCCACCCCCTGTGAGCCCTCTTCCCTCCTTGTATGTATATGTGTATAAATGCGTATTTATATGTGTATGTGTGTACGTATGTACGTATGTATTCATATGTGTATGTTTGGTGATACGTATATATATATATATATATATATATATATATATATATATATATATATATATATATATATATTCTCTAATTGGGTATATACTTGTATTCAGTGTATTAGTATTATATATATTTTTTAGTACGTATATTAATACGTATTTTGGTATATGTTTAAATATATATATATATATATATATATATGTACGTATTTGGTATGTATATATGTAATATATATATGCGTATTGATATATTTTCATGTAGATATGTATAATAGAATACGTATTTTGGTATATATATATGTACTTGTATACATATATGGAATAAGTACATTTTATTGGTGTATGTATATGTATAAATATAATACATGTATATTTTCACTAGTATATATTTAAATATAAATATGTATATATATTCAAAATGTGTATATTCTTAAATACTGGTAGTATATATATAATATGTGTTATGTATATCTTTAACATATAAATATATATAATATATATTTCCATTTAATGTATATACACTAATACATATTTTGTATATACTTTGGTATAACCATATATATGTATTATATTTAATTATTGATATATATATATATATATATATATATATATATATATATATATATATATATATACTAGGCGACCCAAGTGTAATTACGGATACCCCGTATTTACACAGACCTATGACCCTGTGAACTGTTAGTTGTCTGCCACGCGTACACTAACGTACTAGCAAGCCTCGTACCGTTTTGATCGTCTGTCTTGCCCAGCAATTACAGACGCAACGCCGTGCAACTTGACGCACACTGACCCTAGATTGACCAGTGCCATACCTGGCATAGCCCTGAGTTATGTATTTGTGTTGTGTTAGTGTAGCATCTGATGCAACGTTGTATTGTTTTATCATATGTCTATAGGACTGTCGGATCCTCCAGACGATACTCTGGGACTGGACATTGGTATTACCAGCTAAGGACCCAAGGCGAGTACATTCTCTAATTAGCTTCTTGTTTATGATATCCCCTATGTTCATTGTATCTAGTATAAATATCCATATTCTCGACACGCTGGTTACACGGATTGGTGTATACGGATCTCGTCATGAGATGTTATTCCTTGTTCATGGTGTAGCTTGTACAAGTCTTGTTTCATTGTTATCTTGTACATGTACAGACACTGATTTCCGGGAAGATTTGCTACCTCCCTAGGGAATCCCGTGCCATAGCGTACCATGATTGGATCTACTATACCAGTCGGGGGTGGAGAGTATTTTAGTGTAGATATATGATCATACCTAACTCTACATGCATCATAGCTCACCCCACATCTCACGTCGGGTGCGGCCTGACCATTACATGCTTCATAGCTGTTACATGTGATTAGCCTGACCTCTACATGCATCATAGCTAACCAACGGTTAGCCTGACCTTACATGAATCATAGCTAATCATATGTAACCAGCCTGATCAAGTTCCCAAGCCGATCACATGTTAAAGCTAGTACTCACACACTTAGTCATAGTATTCTTGCTCATTGACATATTGTTTCCCCTCCTGCATTTACTTACAGTATTTCCAGTATTTCCTTTATTGTATGTTTCTCATACATATACATGCATCTTGTATATTTCCATCTATATACTGCTACATAGTTTATATCATTGATATAGAACTGCTATTTAGAAATGTACTTTGCTCCTTCCTGACTGGAAAACATTTTCCAGACTATGCCTAGAGGACTGGTATCCGACACTTGTGGACCACAGGGTGAGTAGCTGCAGTCTTGGACTTAGTAGTGCAGTCGTGATTCCGGAAGGTCTAGCCGGAATCACTAGTTATCTAGTTAGTTTCCTTCAGTAGTTTATTTGGTACCGGATTTGTCTCCGGCATTTTGTTGAGACTTGGATTTATTGTTGAATTAGATTTATTTACATTAGACTTGTGTTGTATTTCATTTTATTTCTTCGATTTCTTATCGTGCTGTAGTTGTGTGATTGAGTATGTGTTCATATTGTTTTGTGTTATCCGTGCCTCCTTATGGAGATTGGATGCTCGTGTGAGATTGCTTAGTTAGTATCATGACCTAGACAGCGTTCTACCGCCGATGCTGCGGCGTAGGCGGGGCGTACCCACGCTCTCGTACCCCTATACCGGGTGCTGGTCGTGACAGGCTTATGGCATTTACATATTATCTCGGACTTGTGGTTGTATTATGACTCTTTTCCTTTGTTATTCCATCTTGTGCTTATCTTTCTTAGTTTGCATCGTGATTGAGTATAGTTTACATTTATCAGTTACCATATTGTTCCTTCGTTTGGAGTTGAGATGACTTACATGTACCATGTATATATTGTAAAAGATATTAGATTATGGATGACCCAGACAGCGTTCTACCGTAGATGCTGCAGCGTAGGTTGGACGTTGATCACTTATCGTGCCCTTATTTTGGGTATGGGTCGTGACACGTTTATAGTGGTAGCCCATGAAGGTCCTAAGGTCGCAATTAGAGCGATATTGTAGTAGTGCTCACCTAGAGTACTGCTACGAGCCTGCTTTAGGATATAGGATATAGGCTGAGAGTATACTCAATCACAACTAGGAAACAATTTCAAATATATATTTGCTATCATTATCTATTGAATATTTGCTTTACATTGAATAATTTTGTCCTTCTTTGATGATATCGTATCTTACTCAATGTTGATTTCTTTGTTTCAATCTATCTTCAGGATGACGCCGAAGACGCGTTCCCAGCGCTTAGGCGCAATGTCATTGAGGTCGGTCACTTCATCGCTTATGAGGGCAATACCAGCAGACGCTATTCCGGCAGCTACATTTCAGAGGTCCCCTTCACCGATCCAGGTGGGCATTTCTGCAGCAGCTTTTGGAGGTGCTCCACATCCGACACAGAGGACAACACCGATAGTTTCAGGAGATCTTCCACCCCCAGCACCAGCAGTCGATCAGATACAGATGCTTGCGTTCTTTCAGCAGATGATGGAGGCTCAACAGCACCAATCATAGGTTATGAGGCAGAGCATTGAGAGTGCTCACCAGATTGCGCTCGTCGCAGTCGTGAGAGTTGTCTTAGTCCAGCCATAGACGGAACTACCTCAGTTCACCCTGCAGCAGCTGAGG
This sequence comes from Iris macrosiphon, assembly GCA_036927795.1. Taxonomy (NCBI): domain Eukaryota; kingdom Viridiplantae; phylum Streptophyta; class Magnoliopsida; order Asparagales; family Iridaceae; genus Iris; species Iris macrosiphon. The sequence continues at coordinate 68,633,654 of JAYESA010000018.1, read as the reverse complement.
CCGGGGACTCATAGATTTCAGGAGGATGGGGCCGAAGGACTTTAAAGGCACTGAAGGGATTATTTATGCAGATGATTGGATAGAAGACATTGAGCGAAACCTGTGGCTGACGTATATTCCAAAGAGGTTGTAGGTAGAAGCCGCAGGAAGCATGATGTTTGACATCGCACTGACTTGGTTCAGGACGGACCCAGGATCTCAGCATCATGACTTACTTGGAAAGCTTTTAAGGAGCCATTTAAGGAAAAGTTTTTTCCAGATGTGGCTCTGACATCTCTAGAGAGCCAGTTTCAGTACCTCATTCAGGGAGGTATGTCGGTAGATGAGTATGCGACAGAGTATTAAAGATTATGCAACTTTGTGGAGGGGCAGAACCCCAGAGGAAGGGCCAGGAAGTTCAGGAAGGGCATGAACAAGGAGATCAAATCATATACGAATGGAGACCCCACCGCCACTTTTGAGGAGATTCTGAGACAGGCACAGCGGGCAGAGGATAATCTAGAGCTTGGCTCTAAGAGGCCGAGGGACACAGGAGGATCAAGTATTAACATAGGTCCAATGAAGCAGCCTCACTTTCAGCAGCAGCATCAGAGGCACTTCCAGCAGCCGAGGCAGCAGTATCATGGACCAGCTAGAGCTCAGATACAACACACGCACCAGATCTAGATGCCAGCTATTCCTTGCCTACTTTGTAAGAAGCAGGGACACGGATGTGATACATGCATGATGAGATTGGGCCAGTGCTAATTCTGCGGATCGGGAGACCATTAGTTGAGGGCTTGTCGTAAAGCTCCAGCTCGTCCAACTTAGGGCAGAGCTCAGGCACAGAGAGCACCCGTGAGACCACCAGCGGGACAACAGAGAGGACCTCCGCTCCCTCCACAATAACAACAGTTCGCTCAGCAGCAGCAGCAGCAGCAGCAACAGAGAGGTGCCCAGCGACAGGGGCAAACTTTCACCTTGACCGTCAAGGAGGAGGAGCCAGTCGGTGATATTATCTCAGGTTCTGTCTATCTTGATTCTTTTTCAGCTCATGCTTTATTTTATTTCGGTACTTCACATAGTTTTGTATCTGTATCTTTTGCTCTAAAATATCACCTTGAGACTGAACCATTGGGGATGACTTGCAAGATCATGACCGGGGGTGGCATTATCCTGGTCAGTGATGTTTGCAAGGATCAGAGAGTTTCAGAACTCGGTATGGGCAGTTTGAGTTCTTGGTAATACTGTTTGGGTTGACCAATGCCCTAGCGGTATTCATGAACTTGATGAATAAGATATTTTATTAATATTTGGATAAGTTTGTAGTATTCATTAATGATATATTAATTTATTAGAAGACCCTGGAGGAGCATGAGAAACACCTGAAGATAGTTCCAGAGACCCTCAGGAAGGAGAAGCTTTATGGCAACCTTTCGAAGTGTGAGTTCTTCTTTGATAAGGTAGAATTCTTCGGGTATGTGATTACAGGAGACGGGATCTCAGTAGACCCAAAGAAGATTTCAATAGTTGAGTCATGGTCTACCTCGAGTTCAGTGGCAGAGATCTGGTGTTTTCTTGGATTGGCAGGCAATTATCGGAGATTTGTTCAAGATTTTTCCAGGATTACGGAGCCAATGACTAGACTAACCAAGAGGGACGTGGAGTTCATCTGGACTAAGGATTGTCAGTTTGCTTTTGAGGTGCTAAAGTAGAGGTTGACTACATCTCCAATATTGATATTATCATCCGGGACAGGAGGATTTTTCTATATATAGTGATGCATCGGGTAAGGATTTGGTTTGTGTGTTGCAACAGAACGGGAAGGTAATTGCCTATGCTTCCAGGAAATTACGCCAGCATGGGAAGAATTACCCTACCCATGACTTGGAGTTGGCAACAGTTATTTTTGCTCTTAAACTATGGAAGCATTACTTGTATGGAGAGCAGGTAGAGATCTTTACAGATCACAAGATCTTGAAGTATGTGTTCACAAAAAAAGAGCTCAATATGAGACAGAGGCGGTGGTTGGAGTTAATGAAGGACTTCGATATTTTCATACAGTACCATCCAGGGAAGGCCAACGTAGTTGTTGATGCCTTGAACAGATATCCAGTGGCTATGTACTTGACGAGGGACAGACATTTATTGGTCGATCATGATAGCTTGGGTATTGAGGTATTAGTTTCTGGAGTTGCAGCACAGATATGGGGACTTCAGGTACAGTCAGAGTTGATGGACCGAATCAGAGCTGCACAGTTCGATGATGAGTCTCTGAGGAGCATCAGAGCGCAGGCCTAGATGGGATTGGAAGAGGACTTTAGTATTGCAGATGATGGATCATTACGGCACGGTACCAGATTTTGTGTGTCGAGTAGAGCGTTGCGCGAGTAGTTTCTTCAGAAGGTGCATCGATCTCAGTACTCTATGCATCCAGGTTCCAACAAGATGTTTAGGGACATGAGAGAGCATGTTTGGTGGTATGGTATGAAGCGGGAGGTGGCTAGCTTCATATCTAGATGCTTGGTATGCCAGTAGGTAAAGGCAGAGAGACAGAGGCCAGATGGATTGCTTCAGCTTTTACCTATTCCAGAGTGGAAATTGGAGCATGTGATGATAGACTTTGTTTCGGGGCTTCCATATTCTCCAGGAGGAAAAGATACGATTTTGGTCATCGTGGACATGTTGACTAAATCAGCCCACTTTCTGCAATTCAAAGTGGATACGTCTATGGAGAAGCTCGCAGAAATGTATGTGTGTCAGATATTCATATTACATGGAGTTCCTATGAATATAGTCTTGGATCGGGATAGTCTTTTTACTTCCCACTTCTGGAGGAGTTTGCAGGCTAGCTTGGGCGCTCAACTCATATTTAGTACTGCATATCACCCTCAGATAGACGGACAGTTGGAAAGGACTATCCAGACTCTCGAGGATATGCTATGCACTTGTATTTTAGATTTGGAGGCTCTTGGGAGGATAACCTTCACTTGATAGAGTTTTCTTATAACACCACCTACCAGGCCAGTATAGAGATGTCACCATTTGAGGCATTATATGGACAGAGATGCCGCACTCCATTATCATGGAATGATATTGGTGAGAGAGCCTTATTGGGACTAGAGATGGTCGTGGATGGAGCTGAAAAGGTGAAGCTCATCAGGGATAGACTTCGAGTGACGCATGACAGACAGCGGCACTAGGCCGATAGCTACCGGAGACCATTGGAGTTTGAGGTATAAATTTTGTTTGTATTACTTGTGATTGCTTGTTTTTGTTAGAGTGCTAAGGTTGTGTTTTGTTCTATATTGGTGATATGATATTCTTGAGGATTTCTTCGACACATGGCACAATTCGCTTTGGTGGAGGCGGAAAGCTTAGTCCACGGTACATCGGACCCTTCGATGTTCTTGAGAGGGTCAGTGCGGTGGCCTACAGATAGACTTGCCACCTGTATTAGAGAGAGTGCATAACGTGTTCTACGTGTCACAGCTGAGACGGTACGTGGCAGATCCTAACCATGTACTAGATCACTCGGCGATCGAGGTTGGTCCCACTCTTAGCTACTCAGAGCAGCCCATGGAGATTTTGGACCGCAGGGAGAAGGTACTGTGGAACTAGATGATTCCTTTGGTGCGCGTCGCGTAGAGGCATCACTCGCCAGGAGAGAGTACCTGGGAGCGAGAGGCCGAGATGCGCGAGCGATACCCTTATCTGTTTGAGCCGTGAGGTATAATTCTTTCTTGCTTGTATTGATTGCCTTTGGTAGTTAATTTTTCCTTAATTTCGAGGACAAATTTTTTCTAAGGTGGGTAGGTTTGTCACCCTCAATTTTTCAGCTAGAAGTAATTTGGTAATTTGGCATGGATATTTAATTTAAAAAATTTAATATTAAATATTAATGTGATGATTGTATTAAATTATTTAATTATGTTGAGCTATAATTATTGTGGCTAGAATTAGTTATTTAATTAGAGACTTGTGTTATTTAGTTTAGTTAGTGAGACTAGCAATTGACTTGACACATATGGACCATTTAGACTTGTCATGACAATTAGTGAGCCCAACTTGGACCCAAGTCTATTAGTCATTTCTACTAATTAATTAAGAATAATTATCTTAATTGCAATTAGTAGAGACTTCCAAATATACCTACCCTTAATTATTCCTCATGATTCTTCATGTAGGGGTAACTTGGATGTTTAATTTTGCTTGGAGAAGGGGAGAAGAGGCCGACCACTATTAGAGGGGGATTCTCCTCTCTCTATCCTCATTTGTATTATATTTTGCTCCCAAATTCTAGATCCCCAATTATTTATTTTTCCTCCATTATTTTTTTACTCAATTTACCACCATTTTCTTTTCAAATTCATCACTCTTAGAGCTTTGGAGCTTGAAGAAGCAATGAGCATAAGGAGGAGAAACTTTAAAGCTAGAGATCGTGTCCAATTGTATTTTTATTAGGAATCCATCTCACAATTAGCAATTCCTGAATTTTTCTTTCATTATAGCTTCTTAATCATGCATTTGACCATTAGAAATGACCCTATGGCATATGACTACCTATAGAAACAAGTTCTAGACTATTTGGCTATGTATTATGAGTTCTATATGGAGTTTTGTGTGTATATTGAGAAAATTATGAGAATGAGTTCTATGTGGATACTCCTTTAGAGCAGGAGGACCTAGTACCAGAGTTTGAGGAGGTTTAGATTATCTGTTTAGACTTGTATTAGACTTTTATTGAGGCTTATGGCATATATATATATATATATATATATATATATATATATATATATTATCTCATATTTGTGGATGTATTGCGACTCTTTTTTTTTGTTATTCCATCTCGTGCTTATCTTCCTTAGTTTGCATTATGATTGAGTCTAGTTTGCATTTATCAGTTACCATATTGTTTCTCCGTTTGGAGTTGAGATGACTAACATGTACCATGTATATATTGTGTGAGATATTACATTATGGATGACCCAGACATCGTTCTACCACCGATGCTGCAGCGTAGGCTGGGCATTGATCACTTCTCGTGCACTCATTCCGGGTATGGATTATGACATATCAAGATCACCATCTTGCAACATGCAACTTACCCTAATCCTAGGATCAAACCATTGTAGGGGATTATACCCAAGCTCTTTCCACTCAAACTTCTAAACATCGAGCAAAGATCATCCTACCAACATCAACAACTCAATATCCAAGGGTCATAGTCTATTCAACAAAGCCATCCCTAGGGTATATTCATCCTACCATCATCCTCGATATATCATGATCGACAAAAATAAATACGAGTAGCTCTCATAGTCCAAGTCCTCAAATCTGTCTGGTAGGATCTATTAGTTCAGTTTTACCAAATCTCGTTCACTAACTATAAACCAAAATTTTAAGTCACCAATCCCAAATCATGAACTCTAAGTCAACATTCTTAAGTTATATGTTCAATCTCAATAAAGCATGAACTGCTTTTAATCCTAGACCAACTAGTCCATAATACATGCATTTGATTCACTTGTCATCAAACCCACCTAACATCAAACTATAAGTCAGGATAATCTTCCAATCACCAATCATTTTATTTTTACCTTATTTATTTCCTCCAAATTATAGATCAAATCAAATTTCTCCTATGTCATCAATATCGTTACATCGAATCAAATATCAATTACCAATAATTCCAATATCCATCAAGCTGTGTTAAACTAATATCCGACCATTTCAAACACATGGTCACTTCAACCAAGTCATCCAAAACTTCATCGTTATCATTCGATCAACCAATTGTCCATAATCCGACATCCATCCAGACAACCAAGTTCAAAGATTCAACATGCACACACTCATCGTTCATCCAACCTAAATATCCTCAAGCCAAGGTCTATCTATCTTTGATATATTTTGATATCATCAAATACATATTAAAATCATAAAATCATCCATTCGTAAAATATCATATTTATTTCAGCCAAATATTATCTTCTGAACAAGATATAAGAATCAACTCATCCAACTCAAGATCAAATCAACTATCGTCTATCTCAGGTCATCGAGCAACATAATTCTTCTATATGCAGCAATTCCTACAATCTGCCAAGCATCAATACAATATCAACTGATCCAAAGTCAAGATTAAAACGACAATAATCTAACTCAAATCCATAGAGAGCAATACCTTTCCCGATTCTCAAAATCATTCTTATATCTTCCAATTAAAGTACCAATCGCGCTATCTTCCAATCACACCATTGATTTTCCTTTACTCGATTCGAAAATCATTCATAATTCAATTCCAAGCCATAATTCCATATATGATCCATATTGATTTTCTCAACCAAGCCATTCATTTATAGTCCCGAATCCTTATTTGATATCATCTATTCGATATCATCTAAATTTTGCACAACTTATCCTCAATTGTCCGAACCAATCTCATATGAGACATTTAGCATTACCAAAATAAGTCAACTCTATTGCCAGGCGTCGCTAAATTATTTAATTTTAGCGACGCAAAAAATTATGTTGTAATACGTCGTTGATGGCAATGACATACGACTAGTAACGACTATTGTTATGTACTATAGAAATAGATGTTACTGCGAGTCGCTACATGTCACTAAATTTTAATATTAGAGACAATTAGCGACATTATTCTTGTGACATCGCTAATAATTTAATACCAGCAAATCGACGATCACCTTTTTCTATTCTTTCAAAAATTTTGTTTTCATCTTCCCCCCTAAACCCAAAGTCACCCCCTCTTCCGACCCTCCTCCTCCTCTTGTGTCACGACCCAATTTCGTAGAATCAATTAAGGCGTCCCCCGAATCGTGACAGCCGTACGGGCCTGGAGTTGCGCCCGTACAAGGCTTTAATGATTTGCATAACAAGCACATATTCAGAGTACGCAGATAAATTGAAACACAGATTTGAAACATAGAAAAGTTCTCTTTATTGATAATGAACATCTATTACAAACTCTTGAACGAGTTAGCTAATATGCCGAACGGCTTACAAAGAGATGACTCAAAATGAGATAGCAGTCCTGTACATTATATCCCTTTACTAAACTTCAAAAGATATAGACCTCCAGGCTGGAGGATAGCTTTGCCACGGAGCTGCATTTGTGTATGAAGAGTTGCAAGCTCCGGTCTTCAAAATGCTTTAAGGGCGCGGGAAGGTGCGCTAACAGCTGGACTGGATCGGGAAGACGACTTCGGCTCCTCGCTCGGTTCGCCTTAGTGCGGAGAACCTGTTTCAACGAGGGTCAGCATATCGAAACATGCTGGTGAAGGCGAGCTAGCCGAACTATACCAATCAACACGTTGTTTTAAATGAAGCATGAATATTTGTGGGTTTCTATCTTGCCTTAGTTCATTTACAAGTAAGCAGCATATAGAATTATACTGAAATGAACGTGCCACCGTTCGATGGATTTTACCTGCCCGTCTGAATTACCTGCACAATACTTACCATGCCTTCCCTGCCACGAAGACACAAGTTAGTTTGCAACAGGTTTAAATATACAGAGGATCACTGGCATAATACCACGAAGGACGATTTATAGTCTCAGGACGGAAGGGTGTGCAACGCGGGTGGCGAGCCCCCGTTGTACGCCTCAATCCGACGATACAGACGACTATACAGACGTTCCGTCCGGATCGGATCGGTCCCAGTGCCCTGGTAACCGTCCGCAGGAACCAGAAACCTTGTGCACAAGTTGTCCATGATCGAACGTTATTAACAGATTTAGCAGATTATGCAGATGAGGCAACACGAGCATAGACAAGCAGAATTATATGATTCATATTGCAGAGCCTCACTGAATATTTATTTGCATACAAGATATGATCCATAGTTAGCACGATTTATGGAACATTTATAAATGAACTAGCATGCAGTATGATAACCGTTCACAAGTTTAGTTGACAAGCAATGAACCAAGTCTATTCTCTTTTATCTTGGTTTCTTTTATTATTACTTGGTATCGTTTGATCGGGGCAAAGGAGTGAAGCTGGGAAGCAGGGCTAGCTAATCGGGTTGGTAGCCACTCACTTAGATTTTTGGAAGGGAGAAGGAAAGAGGCGCTTCACGACTCCGCTCGCAAGCCGCCTACTGCTCGTTCACCTGCACACGAACAGCTCGATTAATACTTCTTCCTCTCTTTCCAATCTCGGAATAGAAGTGCAGTTCAATGAACGAAAACAATAAAAACCATCGAAACCGTTCAAGGAAAAACAAGCAAATCCCAAAACCAACTCAAAGCACGAAAGCAACAAGCGACATCGAAAACCGAAGCAATAAAAGATAGCAGCGGAGAGGTCCCTCCTGACTCTGCCGCTAAGTCGATCCTTGGGGCACGGTCCACTGAATATGGGAATCGATTCCGAAGAAACAAATCCATAACGAGGACGAGTTCTTGTTTCAATCTATCCCGATCGAACGATACCGTCTTGTGTTTCTTAGCCGCGCTCTCCGCACCGGAAGAACGGGACGCTACATCCTACCCAACTAATTGGAAGTTTCGTCCCGAAACTTAAGAATAGAACTTACCGTTATGGATTATTTCGTTGGGGCAGAAGCTTAGAGGGGAGCGGACAATTTCGAGATACGTGGTCCCCTCCGCCACAGTTGAAGCATAGACCTTTTCGGAGGTAGCAATTGGTAGTGCTATGCCCCGGCTTTTTACAGAAATCACAGAATGGTCTCGGGTTTCCTTTTTGGGGACCGCCGTGGTTAGGGCGCTTTGCAGCGGTGTTTTCTCTATCGTTGCCTTGGCGTTTGTGATTGTAGGTATGCACAACGCCGGTGGAAACGTGAGGATACTGCGGTTCCAGAGATAGGGCGTGATTCATGACTTCACGCATTGTTCCGTACTGATTATTGACTACGTGCCCATGAATGGCAGGGCGCAGACCGCCTTCAAACCTTCTAGCTCGACTCGCTGCATCAGGTAAATAGGCCCTAGCGAATTTGGAGAGTCGGTTGAATTCGGCGGAATACTCTTTAACTGTCATCCTGCCTTGCCTCAGTTGCACGAAGTCATTTTCCATCTGACGTTGTACTGGAGGGGGTATAAACTCCTCTTCAAACGCGGCACGAAAGGTCGTCCACGAGATCGCCTCATCTCCGTGATCAAATTGGAGAGATCGTCGATGCACGTCCCACCAATCGTGTGCGTTGAGGCGGAGCTGTAGTTGCGCGCAGGAGACGCGCTTCTCTTCGAGGACCTCTAGCAGAGCGAAGTGATCTTCTAGTTCTGCTAGCCAATCTAGAGCTACCACTGGGTCCTCAGTCCCGTTGAACGAGGTGTTGCAGACTTTCTTGAAGTGTCCCAAGTTGAAGGCAGTCACGTCCCTCGGCCTTGGAATTTGTGGCGTCTCTACTTCAAGCACGGCCTGTTCCACCGGAGTCGTTGCTGTTGCGGCGGAATGGTTGGCAGCCAAAGTCTGAACGATTTGTTGCAGGGCATCTACCTGCTTCTGTTGGACTGAGAATCGGTCTCTAGATTGCTCTCGAGCTTGGCTTGGCGAGTATCATCTCTTTGTCGTTGTGTTTCTAGCATTTGTAGCACCCGCTCAAGCGGGTCGACTTGAGATATGCCTCGTTGGCTCCGAGAGCTTCCCGAAGTGCCCGAACTACTTTCTTGTGTTTCGTTCGGTGCTAGCGCTGCAGATTGCGCTGGATCCATTCCTTCAAAAGAAGGTAAATTACATTAGAATCATAATGTATTATGGACTTATTGCATGAACGTATCTCATTTTGGCCTTGCGAGTTCAAGAGTTCGCACAGGAATTTGATCGTTAAAGGAACTTTTCCAGCACGAAGTCTAAGGAACTTTGAATCTGTGCTCTGATACCACTATGTTACGACCCAATTCCGTAGAATCAATTGAGGCGTCTCCCGAATCGTGACCGCCGTACGGGCCTGGAGTTGCGCCCGTACAAGGCTTTAATGATTTGCATAACAAGCACATATTCAGAGTACGCAGATAAATTGAAACACAGATTTGAAACATAGAAAAGTTCTCTTTATTGATAATGAACATCTATTACAAACTCTTGAACGAGTTAGCTAATATGCCGAACGGCTTACAAAGAGATGACTCAAAATGAGATAGCAGTCCTGTACATTATATCCCTTTACTAAACTTCAAAAGATATAGACCTCCAGGCTGGAGGATAGCTTTGCCACGGAGCTGCATTTGTGTATGAAGAGTTGCAAGCTCCGGTCTTCAAAATGCTTTAAGGGCGCGGGAAGGTGCGCTAACAGCTGGACTGGATCGGGAAGACGACTTCGACTCCTCGCCCGGTTCGCCTTAGTGCGGAGAAACTGTTTCAACGAGGATCAGCATATCGAAACATGCTGGTGAAGGCGAGCTAGCCGAAATTAAATGAAGCATGCATATTTGTGGGTTTCTATCTTGCCTTAGTTCATTTACAAGTAAGCAGCATATAGAATTATACTGAAATGAACGTGCCACCGTTCGGTGGATTTTACCTGCCCATCTGAATTACCTGCACAATACTTACCATGCCTTCCCTGCCACGAAGACACAAGTTAGTTTGCAACAGGTTTAAATATACAGAGGATCACTGGCATAATACCACGAAGGACGATTTATAGTCTCAGGACGGAAGGGTGTGCAACGCGGGTGGCGAGCCCCCGTTGTACGCCTCAATCCGACAATACAGACGACTATACAGACGTTCCGTCCGGATCGGATCGGTCCCAGTGCCCTGGCAACCGTTCGTAGGAACCAGAAACCTTGTGCACAAGTTGTCCATGATCGAACGTTATTAACAGATTTAGCAGATTATGCAGATGAGGCAACACGAGCACAGACAAGCAGAATTATATGATTCATATTGCAGAGCCTCACTGAATATTTATTTGCATACAAGATATGATCCATAGTTAGCACGATTTATGGAACATTTATAAATGAACTAGCATGCAGTATGATAACTGTTCACAAGTTTAGTTGACAAGCAATGAACCAAGTCTATTCTCTTTTATCTTGGTTTCTTTTATTATTACTTGGTATCGTTTGATCGGGACAAAGGAGTGAAGCTGGGAAGCAGGGCTAGCTAATCGGGTTGGTAGCCACTCACTTAGATTTTTGGAAGGGAGAAGGAAAGAGGCGCTTCACGACTCCGCTCGCAAGCCGCCTACTGCTCGTTCACCTGCACACGAACAGCTCGATTAATACTTCTTCCTCTCTTTCCAATCTCGGAATAGAAGTGCAGTTCAATGAACGAAAACAATGAAAACCATCGAAATCGTTCAAGGAAAAACAAGCAAATCCCAAAACCAACTCAAAGCACAAAAGCAACAAGCGACATCGAAAACCGAAGCAATAAAAGATAGCAGCGGAGAGGTCCCTCCTGACTCTGCCGCTAAGTCGATCCTTGGGGCACGGTCCACTGAATATGGGAATCGATTTCGAAGAAACAAATCCATAACGAGGACGAGTTCTTGTTTCAATCTATCCCGATCGAACGATACCGTCTTGTGTTTCTTAGCCGCGCTCTCCGCACCGGGAGAACGGGGCGCTACATCTTGCACTTCGACTCTCCTCCTGCTCCCCTCCGACTCTCCTCCAGTTCCCCTCCGTGCTTCGGCACTCCTCCGACTCTCCTCTGGCCACTGACGGCTCTTATGTCAGGTAAACCCTAACCGTAATTTTCCTGACACTGACATCAACACACACACTAATGTGCTTCAACTTTTGCACTCTAATGTGATAGGGACACACACGACTCTCTGGTCAGGTATTCCCTTTGTTGGGAGGGGGGGAGGGGGTATTTGATAAGTAGTAGAGAGTAGTAACAGTAGAAGTAGCACTAAGGAGGTGTGTTCTTTGTCCATACATTGTATCAATGATCTTCCACTTAGGGAGGAAAGTATTTTATAATAATTGGATGCTATTTTGAGCAATATATTACATCGCCTTCAGCCATTGTTTTGTATGCCATCAATTGACCTAGTCCATTGATGAACTCCCTAGCATCTATATAGATCAGTTGTGGGCTGGATATTGGTTAATTGTGTCCAAGATATGTGGTTAGCAATTAGGCTTTATGGTCAAGGCCATGATGCACTTCAAGATCAATTAGCTCAAGTCCTTATACACTAGGTTTTAACTGGTAGGTTAGAGAAGTGGGAGCTCTAATTTATTGTGTGGATTCATGGTATAACAAACTTGGCTTACGTAAGATAAAATAGAAGAGTTATGCAAGGTTCTATCATGTGTGAGATAAGCCATATTTGATTTGTGTGTCTTTCCTATAGATGCATAGAAATGAGGATGAATAGAGAAAATATGAGTAAATGTGTCTCTGTTAGGGAGCATATGGATTAATTTGAGGAAATGGTTATATAAATATAACTGTTGTGACACAACAGTTGAGTGTGGGTTTTATGAGGAGGAAATGGAAATCAAAATTGGTATCTCAGAGATGAAGATTGAAATCAAAATACGTATTAAGTGTTTAGGGTTTAATGACCAAAATCGAGTAAAATATTGCTTTATGTATATATCCATTTGAACAATATACTTGAACAATGTGTATCCATTTTTGTAGAATTATCTAAAAATAGATATGAATTACTACTTGTGGCATCGTTCGTAGATGTTCAACCATCATCCTAATGACATGTGCGACGTGCGAAATAAATTTATATATGGGTAGAACAGTTCCTGCAGTTCGCCAAGGTGTTCCCCCATTAGATGGATGATATCAAAATTAAGTATCTGTGTGTGAGATATCGCAAATTGAAATATCATCCATATGTGGATGTCATATTTTATTTGTACTCGAAGGATTTCACATTAAATTATTATCAGTGGACCTCAGACGGAGAGCTTGTACCTTTAGCATTAGAGCCAGAGCTTTATATGGAGCTGTATATGGATGTCCACGACCATGTTGATTAAGACGATATAGGTGAACATGGTTTTTGATGCCGCGGGACCTATTTTCAATCCGGACAATCACGATACAGAGGAGGCACCGAATGTCGATGCTGCTGGAGTTGCTGGAGAATGCAAAGACTCCATTATATTATAATTGGGATGATAATTCACTGTTGCAGGTGGTTACAAGACTGTTGAACATCAAGTCCAATTTTAACATGTCACAAGAATGCTACAACCGGCTAATGGAGATGATTATTGAGATCTTGTCAAAGGGTACAAAGTTACCTAAAGACTTTTACCGATATAAGAGGATGGTGAGATCGCTCTGGCTGGGATACAAAAAATTGATGCATGTCACAATGGTGCATGTTGTACTACAAAGACGACAAGGATATAGACGTTTGTAGATTCTGTAGTACTGATCGTTACAAGGCAATTGGTACATGAAGGATTGTCGGTACAAGAAAGCCGACCGATTCGATGCACTATTTTCCTTTGATGTCGCAATTGCAGAGCTTGTTTATAGTGAAGGAGACTGCCAAAAAAATGAGTTAGCACAGGAGGAAACATATCGAAGGAGTGTTCGATCATCCATCTGTTGGAGAAGCATGTAAGCACTTTGATCGAGAGTATCCCAATTTTTTTTTGATCCGCGTAATGTCAGATTGGGGCCCTCCTCCGATGGTTTTACCCTATTCAGACTTTCAGGCTCCCAGTATTTGTGTTAGCCTGTGATTGTCACTCCGTACAACCTTGTAAACCCCCTCACCCAAAATTAGGCCTACTTGGCTTAGATAGTGAAACTAGGGCTAGTTTGAACCCAATTAGAATTAGAATATTTTATTTTATTTAATTTTTCAATAATTATGACACTTAGCGCACATTACCGTTGCTTCGATAATTGGAGCACTACACTAGCCATTGCCTACCTACAAATTTTACACTCTTGCTCTAGACATGACCGCCTTCTATTCTGACCTTGGTGTAACTTATAATTATGCCTTCTTGTGCTACATTTTAGTCGCACAACATTCGTCGCAGACGTTATTATTTAATTCTAAATAAATTCAACTTTGTACCCTTGTGCGTTCCAATAAAAATTGCAGACACAATCTTGACCCATTTTGTGCAACCCAATTAATAATAATATTCTACTCTGAATCCTCTATGTCCATGATACTTTTGTTCTACCTAATTTTATCTTCATGTACTTCTAATTAAATCCAGAACATCATGCGCAGTAATTTTAATTAAATTAATCCAATTTTCATCTTTGTGCAATTTTCTATTTATTGGGCGCTTTTATGCAAAAATGCATTAAGATGTTGTAAACCCCCTTGACCAAAAATTAGGGTTATTAGTTTTAGATTGAGAGACTAGGATTTAATTTGGTGACAATTAGAATTTGATTTTAGTATTTTAGAATTTTGTACAACATTATATCTCCTAGTGCACCTTACCGTTGCTTCGATAATTAGGAGCACCTCACTAGCCATTACCTTCCTACGTATTCCATACACTTTTCATAGACGTGCCAACCTACCATTCTGACCCTTGTATAACTCATGACCACTCCCTCTTGCGCGACATTTTAGTCGCACAACAATCGTCACTGACGTATTTATTTTAATTCTAAATAAAATACGACTTTGTACCCCTGTGCGTTCCAATCGAAATTGGAGGCACAATCTTGACCGTTTTGTGCAACCCGAATTTTATTAATATTCTGCACTAAATTATTTATGTCCATGACACTTGTGCCCGCCTAATTTTAATCCCATGTACTTCTAAATAATTCCAGAATATCGTGCGCGATATTTTAATTAATTAAAACCCAATTTCCATCTTTGTGCAATTTTCCCAATTGTTGTGCATTTTAATGCAAAAATACATTGAGGCGTCCACACCATTGGATAATGCATGAAGAAAACCCAAATTCCCCTTTCACATAATTTTTTTCATAATTTTTTGGAATGTGCAAACACACATCGCCCCCTCAATGGAACCTAGTGTTTCAATTTAATTAATGCAAATTCTAGCCCCAAACATCCTCATGTGAGCCCAAGGCCCAACCCAAAAGGGGATGTTGACCAAAGTCAACTTTTCCTAGGTCAAACCAACCCCTACATGTGTATAAATACAACTCCTCACCCCCTTTTCATTATTTCCCAAACCAACACAACCCCAAACCCTAGCCGAATTTTATCCTCCCACCCGTGCACCACCTCCTCCCTCCTCCGACCGGATCTACAGGACGCCACAGCCACCACCTCCTCCGCCTGGCCTCCCCCTAGCCGCCGGAACACCCTCCCCCGGCCACCTGCACCAGAACCACCGCCAACACCATCTCCTTCACCATCATCAACACCCAACCCGATCGGCCCGACCACCCTGCCATTCCCCCTCAGCCCGTCGCCACCGCCACCAGCATCGTCCCCATCACCGCCACGACCACCTGAGCCACTGCCACTACCACCACGACCGCCGCCTCCGCCTCGGGCACCGCCAGCAGCCCCCCATCAACAACATCACCATCACCCCCCACTGCCCGAGCCGCCTCCGCCTCGGTCAAAGGATTTCCAGACTTGGTTCTTCAGGAGTTCCGGCTTGGGCTTTCAGAGGCTCACTCGGAGTATCGTTCGATCGAGACGAATCATCGCTAAGGTGGGTGGCTACGATGAACTTGTCTTTGCTTAGCCAGCACACTTAAAATATTGATGTTTCATGCTAGTCGCTAGGTGAATCACCCCTACATGCTAATAAGAATACAACACACCTAGCTAAGGGAATAATCCCAACTTGTATTGCTTGTGCTAGAACATGAAAATAAAATATTGCTTATATACAGACCCTCTCATGCTACCTTTGTCTTTTGCAATTAAGACCCTGTTTTCCCTCGAGTAGAACGATATATATATACTCTTCGTAGTGCACTGTTCACATGTTTACACTGCACGACCCTAAACTATGTCGCTCGGTAAGTCCCTTTACGGTTTCGCTCCTCGGCTTACCTTCGGGCCCGACCAACGTGAATGCTTAAGTTTCAATATAAATGCATGCTTGCCTGCTTATATGTTTACTTGTAATGTTGCCTCGACTCAATGTTTGCCACACGAAACTGATGCCACAACCAAGTAACACTATCGCGTATCGTGCATGCATTCTAGTTAGCCAAAAGACTATCAAATAGCTCTTCCGTGCAATGTGAACCTGTAAGTATCTGGGACCATTAGGTCGCTAGGGCAGTCCCCGCACTAGGGGAATGCATCAAGGTAAGTTTATATCTGAACGAAAATTATGTCAAGTTTACATCTGAATGATAATCATACCAAGTTACCTATGAACGAGAATCCGTCAAGTAAAGAAAGAATCACAGCTCGTGGAGCAAATTCTCGGTTCAGAACAAGGAATCATGGATTATCATATCAAGTTATGGATTTGGAAGACCAAGACTTGCATGTCGCGGACAACTTGTGCACGAGGTAGTCTGTTCAAGTTCCTGCGGTCGGTTGCCGGGGTACCGGGGCCGATCCGATCCGGACGAAACTTTCTGTATAGTCGTCTGTTATGGACAGAATGTTATGTAGCGGGGCTCGCTACCTGCATTGCATATCATTTTTGTCTCGAGACTGTAACATGTCCTTTATGCCTATGCCAGCGACTTTTGTCATATAGATAAGTCATCCTCGTTTAGCGGCTATCCGCGTGCGAGTCATTGCATCGCATCAAAGAGTAACCTGAACAGCAAAACTGTCCCGTCCTGATCTTCCGCAGGCTAAACGGTCGTCCCCGCTAGGCGAAAATGACCGCGCCAGCGCTCCCGCGAGACGATCGCTTTGACCCATCCGGGCATGATGCCGCAAGAGCGCTAGCCGCGCCCGTGCAAGGCCGTGGTTCATTGGCTGGCGGTAAGAAGTCTAAGCCACATAGTCGCACAGATTGTTCGAATGCAGCAAAATTTATGAACACATATGCAAACGGTAACAAGTTCACTGAGTCGACAATAGCGAAAACATTGAATAACACAAGTAGAAGTAAAGCAACTCTTTTTATTCTTATTGAAACAAGTGTTACAAGCGGCGCATAGCCGAGATCACAAGTCGCTAAAGCACTCTCTCTCTCTGAAACATAAAAGCGTGCCAAGTGGCTACATTTGTGGAATGATGTATAGATGATGTTCAGACGATGTTCCAACATTATGTCTTGTATATGTGCTTCAGTTCCGGACGCAACCGCTCCAAGGCTTCAGAGTGAACTCCACGCGTTAGCACGCACGAACGAGGTATCCGCACCGAACGAGGTTTTCCCGTACCCTGCAAGCAATCTGGTGGGTTATCAGTACATGAATGCACTGGTAGGGAAGCTACTCGTCCACTCGACAAATCCAAACACGTAATATAGGTTCCGTGCACCAACTATTTTGTTGTCTTGCTAGTTGAGCCTTAGGATCAGTTTCATGGCATATATGAAAAGCCTAACTTGTGTGGCAGTGCCCCGTGCGATATAAGAGGTAACACGGCGAGACTTACCCACTTACCATTTGTCCTTCCCTGTCCAAGGCAAACCAATGTTAATTCCAAGCACGAGCATATATAAACATTCAGGGCATAGCACATGCAAACACTGCGTTATGAGCGAGATTACGCTACGGGTGCACGAGTTACAGAAAATATCAGGTGCGTTGCATACGATGATCAAGTGCTTTTATGAACAAGTATTGTTATATCATGATCGTTCAGGAGTTCAGTTATTCTCGATGCGATGCAATAACTCGCACGCGGGTAGCCGCTAACCGAGGATGGCTTATCTATATGAACATGAGGTCACTGGCACGACGCCATAATGGACGGTCTAGTCTCAGTACGGAATGGCGTGCGACGCATAGGCAGGACGACGCAAGCCATTCCGTCCTATAGCAGGCGACTATCAGGAGTTCCGGCCGGATCGGATCGGTGCCAGTGTCCCAGCAACCGTCCGCGGAACTAAAACCTTGTTTCGAAGTTGTCCTGTGACCATGCAAGTCTCTAATCTTCAGGTCTTTGGTCAGGTGCAGGAACAAGTTCGAAGCAGTATATATATATATATATATATATATATATATATATAGAACAAGTTCGAGTCAGGATATATATATAAGGAACTTGTTGAGGCAGGATTACTCTCAATGTTGAGTATCGACTCCAACGAGCCATTTTATTCAGTACAGGACAATATTGCTCCACGAGCTGGGATTCTTGGATCATAGAATTGGTGCAAATTCCCTGGTTCGGGAATTGCCTTAGCGACCTTACGGTCCCGGATACATTCAGGTTTATTCATGCACGGAACAACTATCAGGTAGTCTTCCGAGGAGAACCTAAATGAATGCATGACATGCACAGCATTTCACGGTCTTGGCATAGTTATGCAACCAGCATTGAAACTAGGCAATATATATAAGCAGGCAAGCATGCACTTGTATACATAAGCATTCACATTTGGCTCGGGCCCGAAGGTAAGCCGAGGAGTAAAATCGTAAGAAAACTTAACGAGCGACATTATCTAGGGTCGTGCAGTGTAGCAGTATAGGAGTGCACAACGAAGAGTGTAATAATCATACCGTTCTACCCGAGGCATAGCAGAGTCTAGTTGCACAAGGCAAAGGTAGCATGCAAGGGTATGATATATAAGCAATGTTTCAATTTCCATGTTCTAGCATAAGCAATACAAGTTGGGATTATTCCCTTAGCTAGGTGCGTTGTATTCTTATTAGCATGCATGGGGTGATTCACCTAGCGACTAGCATGTATCATTCCGTATTTTATGTGTGCTGGCTAAGCAAAGACAAGTTCACCGTAGCCACCCACCTTAGCTATGATCCGTCTCGGTCGAGTGATACTCCGAACGAGCCTCTGAAAGCCTAAGCCGAGGTCCTGAAGGGACAAATCTGAAAATTCCTTGCCTCAAATGAGTCTTCTCGCTGAAGCAAGACGGGTCAGGACGTTGCACTTTTTGCCGTTTGAATCGGCAGTCCGCTTGAGCGGAACGGAGCACTACATTATAGAAGAAGTAAACATTCTAACTTGTATTTACGCATATGATGAACATTCCAAACGAGTAAGCATGTAAATGAGTAACCGTTCACAAGTTTGATTTACAAGCATAATGTTCCAAGTCTATTCCCTTATTATCTTGAAGTCTTTTAGTTATTACTTGGTATCGTCTGATCGGGGCAAGCAAGAATACAAGATTTTAGGTGTGAAGACTGGAAGATGGGCCAGCTAATCGGGATGGTAGCCACTCACTTAGTTTGTTAGAAGGAAGAAGAAAAGAGGTGCTTTAGGAGTCCGCTCGAGCGTTGCCTACTGCTGGTTCACCTGCATTGCCACGAACAGCTTATCAATACATCTTCCACTCTTTCCAATATCGGAATTGAAGTGCAGTTCGAAGAACAAAAACAATGAAATCCATCGAAACCGTTCAAGAAAACTCAAGCAAATCCGAAAACCAACTCAAGGCACGAAAGCAACAAGTGACAGCAAAAACTAGGCAACAAAAGATGCAGCGGAGAGGTCCCTCCTGACTCTGCCGCTAAGTCGATCCCGGGGGCACGGTCCACTGAATATGGGAATCGATTCCGAGGAAGCAAATCCATAAAGAGGATGGGTTCTTGTTTCAATCTATCCCGATCGAACGATACCGTCTTGTATTTCTTACCCGCGCTCCCCGAATAGGGGGAACGGGGCATCACACAGAAGAGTTATGCGGACATCCACAGACGACCCCTTGAATTTACAGCTGGTGATCACGTGTTTCTCAAGGTCACGCCGATGCGAGGAGTTACGAGATTTGGAGTACAGGGGAAGCTAAGTTCTCAATTTGTTGATCCGTTTGAGATTCTCAGGCAAGTCGCCCCAGTTGCATATCAAATTGCCCTACCACAGAGCCTATCAAACGTGCATGATGTCTTTCACGTATCACACCTGCGGAAGTACGTGCATGATCAGAGTCACGTGGTAGATTTTGGTCAGTTGGATTTGCAAGAAGACTTGTCCTATATAGTAGAACCTGTGCAGATCATCGATCGAAAGGATAAGCAACTCCAAAATCGTTCAGTCCCGCTCATGCACGTACTTTGGCGGAACCACGTGGTCAAGGAGTCGACCTGGGAACTCGAATCAGACATGAAAGAAAAGTTTCACTCATTGTTTTCTTAGGGGTAGGTTTCATTCCTAAGTTTCGAGGACAAAACTTTTTATTAGTTAGTTAAGATGTAGTGCCCCATGTTCGGGGAGCGCGGCTAAGAAATACTTGGTATCGTTCGATCAGGACATATTGAATCAAGATCATTTTCTCGTTATGGGTTGGTTTCTTCGGAATCAAGTCCCACATTCAGTGAATCGTGCCTCGAGGAAGGACTCGGCGACAGAGTCGCGAGGGGCCTTTCCGTTGCACTGGTTTCTTTGTCTGTTTTCGATGTCGCTTGGTTGCTTTCTTGTTGGTTTTGTGACTTGCGTTTTCTTGAACGGTTTTGATGTATTTCATTGTCTTCATTCTTTGAACTTCACATTTCGTATCGAACTCTGGGAGACCGAGGCAGGAGATATTGATTATCTGTTGGTGCGTGGAGGTGATCGTGTAGGCGATGCGCGAGCGGAGTCTTGAAGCTCCCCTTTCTCTCCCCCGATTCACCAACTTGTGAGTAGACTTACCTTCGATCAGCTCTCTTCTTCCAAGTCTTCACCATCTACAATCTGACTCATTTGTACGTTCGGATCAACGATACCATAATAATAATAACCGAGTCAAGATAATAATAAGTAAACTTGGAACACTTATTTTTGTCAGACAAAATCACTATACGATCATATTATTGCGTGTTTGTCTGCTATGCATGTATCTATTTTATGTTTCAGTTATAACTAGAATTTATTCATCAATAACTGTGCAAAGAGTAGTGCAATACTGCAATGTGATCACTTGAATCAGGTGGACTATGCTATGGAATTCTGTTGAACCCTTATATTTTCTACATGTTGTCTTGAAATACCTCGTTTGATAACTTAGTTCTAAATGTCACATGGTCATAGACAACTTGTGCACAAGGTGTAGGGTTCCTAAGAACGGTCCCCGGGGCACCGAGACCGATTCGTCCTAGGCGGAACGTCAGATATAGTCGTGCTAATGGCCTAACACGAGAGGCGGGGTGGCTTGTAGCGAGCTAGCTACCTGCGTCTACAACCATCGTCGTTTGTCCGGACTATAGTCCAAAATGGCTCGCAAAGCCGATGCCCCCATATGTATATTTAAATTGTGCAAGCTAACTATATCTTCGTGGTAGGGAAGGTCATGGTAAGTTATGTACAGGTGGTTCAGACGGACATGTAAAGTCATTGAAAGGTGACATATTTATTCAGTCATTTCAACCTATTGCATGTTGTTAACTTGAACTAAGGCAAGATATATAGACCACTATAATAAATTGTATGCTTCACATGAATATTGTGTCGATTTGGTCCCTCACTGGTACTTTTCTAAGTACTAACCCTCGTTGCAGCAGGTTCCCCGAGCGGAGGCGACACGGCGAGGAGCTGAAGCTTCTTTCCCCAACTAGTCCATTACTCAGCGCACTCCGTTCATGTCTTTTGAACCTTGTAAAAATTATCCGGAGCTCGTGCACACATCTTATGCAACTCCGAGGCAAGACGATAGCTTCGTCCGAAGATGTTTATTATCTTTTGAAGTTTTAGTATGGGATTTAATGTATGGAACGACTATCTCATTTTGTATCACACTTGTAAGCCCGCGCGGCACCCCTTTACTTTTGAGTCAAGAGTTTATAAGAAAGATGTATATTATCAATAAAGAGAACTTTTATTCGTGTCAATGTGTTCTTTAGCTTTTGCACTTTGCTCTTGTGTTTATATATATATATATATATCATTATGTTAGGCCTTGTGCAGGCGCGCCTTACGCTCGCACGGCATCACGCCAAGGGGACGAATAGCGATTTTGTCGAATCGGGGTGTGACAAATAGTGCGACTTCAGTTGTTAACCTTAGCTCGAGACTAGTGGGTAGCGCAAGCAGTTTCCTTGGAAACACTTGTCTTATGGGCAGTATTTAGCAAGAGATTCCAGACGAGTTACTTTGACGTGGTGTCGTGTTATTATTTGCAGTAGAGGTTCAACAACTTGAAACAGATGGGCATGACTGTCGACGGCTACGCGACAAAATTCTATAGGTTAGTCGGTTTGCTCACACCTTGGTGGCAACCGAATTGGATAGAGCAAGGAGGTTCTAGCAGGAATTTCACCTAGAGATCATCTTAGCAATGGAACAACATGAGTTCCAGACGTTTGACGCCATGATGTGACTAGCAAGGAGGCACGAGTACACCTCCCAAAGGATAGTTGATAGAGTTGGGGGTCGAAAGAGGCCTCATGTTTCAAGAGGTTCGTTCACCCAATCTTCAGCACCAGCTCCAGTAGTGCAAGCTTTGACGATTAGTTCCCCGACAAGGGCAGCTTCAACAACATTATTACCGCGACCAGCTATGACGCGTCCTCAACAGCAGAGATCATGTCCTTCAGTGGGGTGTTCTCATTGTGGGAAACTAAGGCACGTTTTATCCGAGTGTCGTAGAGCACAAGGGTTGTGCTTGGTTTGTAGAGCTTCAGACCATAGAGTGGGATCTTGTCCACATAGAGCCAGTTCCTCATCATCTTCCCCGGCAGGTCCACAGTATAGGGCACCAACACCGGTTCAGCAGTACCAGGGTCCGAGGCATTTGTCGACCCAGTCTCAAGTATTCCAACAGTAGAGGCCTCAGCAGTATGTGCAGGCCCAAGTTCAGACTAGACCAGGAGGTCCGCATCAGAGGGGACCAGCACTAAGAGGGATAGGCCAAGTTATGGTACTAAATGTGGAGGAGGAGAGAGCTTCAGGTGAGGTGGTGGCAGGTACCATTCTCGTCAACTCTTATTCAGCTACCGTATTGTTTGATTCTGGTGCATCGCATTCTTTTATGTCTGCACGATTTGCGACACGATTTGGATTGGAGCCTGAATCATTGTCAGTAAGGCTCAATATACTTATGTAACGGTCTCGTGGGAGTAGATAGAGTTTATGCCTCGTGTCGAGTCATAATGTGTGGGAGGAATTTTTTAACTGGGCTGATAGAATTTCCAATGGACGATTATGATATCGTCCTAAGTATGGACTGATTAAGTGATCAACACGCATCGATAGATTGTTATGCCATCAATGTTATCTTTCATGTCCCTGGTGATTAGTAGTTCTCATTTTCTCGAGGTGACGTGGAATCTTCGTTTGTTATCCTGAGATTAACAGTAGCAGAAGAAGTGCATATTTTCGTAGTTGTCAACGAATTCCCAGATGTATTTTTAGAAGATCTTTCAGGCATGACAGCAGAAAGAAAGATCGAGTTCGCCATTGACTTGATTCCCGGAACAACACCAGTGTCGGAGAGAGTCTACAGGATGGCACCATCAGAATTGGAAATCTTGTACCAGATGATTGAAGAGTTGAGAACCAAAAAATTTATTCGTGCTAGTGGATCACCTTGGGGAGCCCCAATACTTCTTATGAAGAAGAAGGATGAAACATCACGTTTATATGTTGACTATCGTACCCTAAACGCGGTGACCATCAAGAACAAGTATCCATTACCTCGGATAGACTTGTTCGATCAGCCCAGTGGGGCAACAGTATTTTCAAAGATTGATTTGCGGTCCGGGTATCATCAGATCAGGGTCATGGAGCAAGATATACCCAAGACAGCGTTTAGATCAAGATATGACCATTGGGAGTTTCTAGTGATGCCTTTTGGAGCAACCAATGCGCCAGCAGTATTTATGGATCTCGTGAATCGTATTTTTATGTCGTACTTGGACAAGTTTGTGATAGTGTTCATCGACGACATCTTGGTCTACAGTCGGAGTGAAGCAGAGCACGAGCAGCATCTTCGAGCAGTTCTTCAAGTTCTCAGAGATCATCAGCTATATGTTAAGTATAGCAAATATGAATTATGGCTTGATCATATTTCTTAATTAGGTCATATCATAGCTAGAGGAGGAGTCGAGGTGGATCCAATAAGATATAAGCTATCGAGACATGGTTGATTCCTAGCACAGCTGTAGAGGTCCGTAGTTTCCTAGGTTTAGCAGGCTACTATTGGCGATTTGTAGTAGACTTTGCTAGAATTTCAGCACCCTTGACGCAGGTGACACGTAAGGATGTGCGCTTTGAATGGACCAACGCTTGTCAAACTTTTTCGAGAAACTCAAGCAGAAGTTGGTCACAGCTCATATATGGACGCTTCCAGATGGATCAGGTGGATTCACAATTTATTGTGATGTGTCAGGCAAAGGATTGGGATGTGTCCTTATGCAGCATAGTAAGGTTATAACTTATGCATCTCGACAGCTCCAAGACCATGAGAAGAACTATCCAACGCATGATTTGGAGTTAGCAGCAGTCGTATTTGCACTCAAGCTTTGGAGGCATTACCTGTACGGAGAGAGTAGAGATTTTCACGGATCATAAGAGCATGAAGTACTTTTTTACCCAGAAGGATCTTAACATGCGACAGATGTCACGCCCCGATTCCGTGGAATCGATGGTCGTCCCCCGGGTGTGACCGCCGTGCGGGCCTAGGTTGCGCACCGCACAAGGCTAAGTTATTTCGCATAGCGAGCACATATTTAGAGTACGCAGAAAATTAAAACATAATTTGAAACATGAAAAAGTTCTCTTTATTGATAATGAACATCTATTACAAACTCTTGAACGAGTCAGCTACTTGCCGCACGGGCTTACAAAAGTATTGACACAAAATGAGATAGCAGTCATGTACATTACATCCTTTTACTAAACTTCAAAATGTAAAGACCTCCGGGCGGAATGACGGCCTTTCCGCGGAGCTGCATTATGTATTGGGTTGCTAGCTCCTTGCTTCAAAATATGGCGCGATCAGGATGCGCCTACAGCTGGACTGGATCGGAAAACGACTTCGACTCCTCGCTCGGCTCTCCTTAGTACGGAAAACCTGTTTCAACGAGGGTCAGTACATCAAAATATACTGGTGAAGGCGAGCTAACCCAACTATATCAATCAACACGTTGTTTATATGAAGCATGCATATTATTGTGGTCTTTCTATCTTGCCTTAGTTCATTTTACAAGCAGCAATATATAATAAAACTACTGAAATGAACTCGCCACCATTCGGTGACTTTTACCTCCCCGTCTGAAACACCTGCACAATACTTACCATGTTCTTCCCTGCCAAGAAGACACAAGTTAGTTTGCAACAAGTTTAAATATACAAGGGGATCACTAGCATATGCCATAAAGGACACTAGTCACTGGCGGGAATGGTATGCAGCGAAAGTACAAGGAGCGCTACATGCCATCCCGTCCAGTACAATGGACTATACAATAGAGTTCCGTCCGGACCGGATCGGTGCCAGTGCCCCAGCGACCGTCCGCAGGAACCAATGACCTTGTACACAAGTTGTCCGTGATCGAACGATATGTTTACTAAGTTAACAATTCATGCAGTTGAGGCAACACGAGTACAAGACAAGCAGTATTGCATGATTCATTTTGCATAGTCTTCCTGAACAATATTTTGCATACAAGATATGATCCATACTTAGCACAATTTATAGAAGAAGATGCATTCTAACTAAAATTGAAGCATGTATAGAACATTTTGAACGAACTAGCATACAATAAGATAGCCGTTCACAAGTTTAGTTGACAAGCAATATAATTCAAGTCTATTCCCTTTTTATCTTGACATCTTTTAGTTGTTACTTTGTATCGTCTGATCGGGGCAAACAAGAATGCAAGATTTTTATGTGTGAAGACTCGGAAGAAGGGATAGCTAATCGGGATGGTAGCCACTTACTAGTTGGTTGGAAAGAAGAAGGAAAGAGGCGCTTCAAGACTCCGCTTGTACGCCGCCTACTGCTCGTTCACCTGCATCCACGAACAGCTTGATCAATACCTCTTCCACTCTTTCCAATCTCGGAATTGAAGTGCAGTTCAATGAACAAAAACAATGAAATCCATCGAAACCGTTCAAGAAACCCAAGCAAATCCGAAAACCAACTCAAGGCACGAAAGCAACAAGCGACAGCGAAAACTGAGGCAACAAAGAATGCAGCGGAGAGGTCCCTCCTGACTCTGCCACTAAGTCGATCCCGGGGGCACGGTCCACTCTATATGGGAATCGATTTCGAAGAAACAAATCCATAACGAGGACGAGTTCTTGTTTCAACCTATCCCGATCGAACGATACCATATTGTGTTTCTTAGCCGCGCTCCCCGAATAGAGGAAACGGGGCACCACAACAGAGGAGATGGTTAGAACTGTTGGTGGATTACGACCTTAACCTTCAGTACCATCGAAGGAAGGCTAACGTTGTTGAAGATGCTTTGAGCAGAAGAGCAGGAGCTTATTTCTTGACGGCGCATCAAAAAATCTTAGAAGATCTTCAAGAAATGGACATCAAAGTAGTGTTACCTGTCAACACAGGATTGATGGCTGGTTTACATGTTCAGTATAGTATTGTGGAGAGGATCAGAACAGCTCAGTCAACTGATGCCAAGCTTCAACGACTTAGAGCAGAGTGTGAGACAGGACGTAGAGCAAAGATGAACATTCGCGATGATGGGACTCTCCGATTTGGTAGTCGTCTTTCTGTACCAAGCGGAGATATCCGACGTAAGATTATGTCAGAATCCCACAATTCGCAGTATTCAGTCCATCTAGGAGGAACGAAGATGTATAGGGATATTAGTCAGCATTTCTGATGGAATGGTATAAAGAGGAAGATAGCCCGGTTTGTCTCTCGATGTTTGGTTTGCCAACAAGTCAAGGCTGAGCATCAGAGACCGGCTGTACTACTTCAACATTTACCTATTTCGGAATGAAAGTAGGAACACATTACCATGGATTTCGTGATCGGTCTTCCTAGATCCCCAGCTGGAACAGACATTATTTGAGTGATAGTAGATCGACTCACGAAGGTTGTCAATTTTCTTCCTTTCAGAGTAGACTAGTCTACCTAGTCTATAGAACAGTTGGCTCGGATGTACATGAATCATATTGTCAGGCTTTATGGAGTACCAGTCAACATCGTATCAGATAGAGATTCTAGATTCACATCTCACTTTTGGCAGAGTCTTCAGTAGAGTTTGGGTATCCGTTTGAAGTTCAGTTCAATTCAGCTTATCATCCGCAGACAGATGGTCAGTCAGAACGTATGATTCCCCATGAAAATATGTTTCGATCATGCACCCTTGATTTTGGTGGTTCATGGAAAGATCACTTGCACTTGGTAGAATTCTCCTACAACAATAGTTTTCAAGCAAGTATCCAAATGGCACCCTTCAAGGCATTGTATGGCAGGAGATGCAGATCACCCTTAGGTTGGGATTATATGGGAGAAAGACAATTTTTTGGTCCAGAAATGATAGCACAGACTGTAGAGGTGGTCCGACAGATAAGAGAGCATCTTAGGGTGGCTCAGGATCGTCAGCATCATTGGACCGATTCGCATCGGCGACCTCTTGAGTTCTCTGTCGTTGACCATATATTCCTTCGGGTTTCGCCTACCCGAGGAGTTATCAATTTGGGGTACGGGGAAAGCTTAGTCCGAGGTTTATAGGTTCGTTTGATATTCTCGAGCGAGTAAAATATGTTTCATATAGTCTCGCTCTTCTGCCGTCGTTTCGTGAGATACATAATGTATTCCATGTATCCCAATTACGACGGTATATACCGGATTCAAGCCATGTCCTGGATCATTCAGAATTGGTCGTTGTACCGACCTTTCGTATGAGGAGAGGCTTGTATCTATATTGGACCGGAGGGAGAAGGTTCTCAAGAACCGGACTATCTATTTAGTCCGTGTTACTTGGGGGCATCACTACCTGGACGAGTCAATTTGGAAACGCGATGATGATATCCGAGCTCATTACCCGTATCTGTTTGACTCATGAGGTATACATTTCGTATATCTTGTTCCTGTCTTGCGCTTGGTTATCTTGTTATAGGTAGCTCTTAGAATATGCTTGCTTTCCGTATTTATTGCTTTTTCTAATAGTACGATTTATTGTCCTTATTAATTTCTTGTGCCTTATTGAAATTTCGAGGACGAAACTTTTCTAAGTATGAGAGAGTTGTGAGACTCGTCTACTGTTCTAGTATACATGCTCGAGATACGCGTATAGTACGCGTATAGCTTGTATTATGCTTATTGCTTATTTCATGCCTAATTGATAATACATGCATTGATATGGTTGTTTATGTTAAAAAAATTCTTTGGATGCATGCTTTGGACCGTTGGTTCCTTGGTTTTCACGTATGTGGTGTAGGATCACCCGGTTAGGGGACATGGATCATAATCCAATGGCCATAAATCAAACCCTTGGCAATATAAGCAACTTTTTTCTCTTTCCTTCACTTTTCTTTTCCTTTCCTTTATCTTTCCTTCTTCACTTCTTTCCTCAGCCAAGAGCAGCCGAGCTTGGCCTTGGTCATGGGTGACCTTAGTAGTGTTTGTATTAGGCATAGAACTTGAATGTAGGCAAGTACATCTTGCCAACCAAGTGAACCCATGCGTAGACGTTTTTTTGATAACTTAGTTCATATACTGCAACTTGTTAACTTAGGCTTGAATTTTGATATACTGTCTTAGCTTTAGAATTGAACTCCTTGTAACTTTAGTTCTTGTTGCACTTGATTTGGGCTTAGCAGGATATTTTTGAGATACAACAAAGTCGGAGCACAAAGAGTGCTGGTCGGAGAAGAATGAGCAAGTCTACGAAAAATATGCATGAGACCATGGCGTATAAACGCTGGTACTTGGACTTGAGCGCACCGTGTGCTGTCTCATATATGTTTGCGTTCAGCACATCACTCAAATTCTTGCAAAAGTACGCCAGGCACTTTATAAGTAGCACTGGGCATACTTTTTCCTTCATGCATACATTTTGTACAAATGCCTTCAATTTAATTCCTTGCAAAAGTACGCCAAGTCCATTCATGAGCTTGGACGTACTTTTGAAAGAAAACTCAGCGGCACACTTTGTGTGCGTCCAGTCTCGACATCAAGAGAGTACGCCAAACCTCTGTTGGCTTACAAATTCCTCTCACATTGTTTCTCTTGATTGGCAAGCCTTGACTTTGGCATCTTCTCGACAGTCGTGCTCTCGACTGTTGTGCTAGACTTGAGATGTGTGTTTTGTCTTTTAGTAGACCTTCTCATGCTTGTTATTGTACGCCACTGCTATATGTTTGGCAATAGTACGTCACTGATATAGTTTGGCATATTGTACGCCAATGATACTTTTGGCCTATTGTACGCCACTGACCTAGGTTCTGCCTGCTTATACGCCAACCCTATTTTTTGATGGTTTTATACACCTACTGCTATTGTTCTCTCTTAAATTGTTAGCACTTGTTATTTCCCCATGCTTACTTTTATCTAATTGCTTTACTTAAATCATGTTTAATTTTGTTTATGATGCTCTTGATATTGATATTGCTTGCCTGACATGACTTAATGATTGCTCACTGTATCAAGCATGAACTTCAGTATTCCTGATAACCTGTACCTTGATACCGTGTTGTACTGATAATCCTGATAATGGTTCGACGTAGCGTACTCATGAATCGAGATATCCTAACATGTCTTCATCAAGGCTATTAGTAGCACTTGTTTATTTCCTGACACGTTATTCCCGTGCTTGATTTCCTGATTGTTCTTGTCAAACTATTATCCAAGTCTTGTATAATGTCTAAGAAAGATTCTCGAGCTCCGTGGTCGGAAATCTTGAATTAAAATGACCAAGTTAATGAACTAGATTGATAACTAGAATCATTTAGAAAAAAAATTTGGCTACATGCAATCCCGATATCCCGGCCACACCTGTGGATTTGGAGCTTTCCGTCGTGAGGGGCACACTTCCAACACACCGTTGAGTGTTGCATTACAAGTAAAAATATCTATATATGTTAATTATATTATGTAATCATTTCGCCTGGATAATCCGGATAGACTGCAGGGCATGTGGCTGTATAAAATTTTCAATTGCACGTGATAGTAACCAGGATTGTGACAATCCTAATTAGTTAATGATTACAACGCCTAAGACATATTTGGTCGTGATTGATTGATTGATAGTCCGGTCCTGTTCAAGATCATTCTCGATTATTATTCCTGTACCATATCCTGTAAGTTACACTGTTCATTTTAATATTGTTTACTTCCGCTTATTTAATTTCATTCTTGTTTTGATATGTTGGTTTAGTTCATAAGTTTGGCTTCCTTGTGGTACTTGTTGTTTTGGGGTCTGACCCCACTGATTTTGTATGACCAGATTTTGGAGCATAATCGCGGGATCTCTCGTACTTTCCCCCATATGGTGACAACCCGGAACACCAGAGGACTTGAGTTTACTTTCCATCCACCCACTAATATCTATATATTGTTCTTTTGAGGCATTTAGCCACTGAGCACATGTTTTGCTCGTGTTTTGGGTCATTGATATCTAATCTACGGGCTTAACATTTAGCATATTCTAGACTATAACTAGAGTTGATCATGTATAACTTATACTCTTTGCTAGTTCTCCTCTTTTGTACAACTAGCTTCATGATCGTCTGTGTATGTATAGTTTGGGATGCCTTACTATTATATGTGTGATGATGATAAATCTTGTAACATGTTGCTTGCTTGTGATTGAGACACTTAGGATTGCTTGACCTAAGATTGACTGTTGGATTGTAGAGTAAAAATCTCGCATGTCTTAGACAGTCGTGACAGTATTCTTGGGGTATTATGTATTCAAGTATACGCAGCTGGCTTTGTCTGCCCCCGCTCTCCAGTATTCTGGTTATGAGACGTGACAATGGATGCAGGTCATGCAAGAGAAGATGAGCTCCTTACAAACAAACTCCAATTATGATCTGGCACTGTTGCCAAAAGATAAATTGACTTTGAAGAATCGATAGGTGTTCAGAGTAAAGCAAACAGAAGACGCTACTCGCTCTCGCTACATAGCGAGACTGGTAGTAAAAGGCTACGGTTAGCGAAAGGACGTGGATTTCAATAAAATATTCTCGCAATTTGTTATGTTATCTATTCGGGTGGTGCTAGCGTTAGTAGCCAGTTTCAACTTAAAGGTTGAGTAGATGGACGTAAAGTTAGCATACCTCCACGGTAATTTAGTAGAAAAATTATACATGGAACAGCCTAAGAGATTCTATAAACAAGGCAAGTCATTTTAGTCTATCGGTTGAAGAATAACTTGTATGGTCTGAAGCAGGCTCCGCGATAGTGGTACAAAAAGTTCGAGTTGTTTTTAAGGAAGCATGGTTATGCACGTACCACATCAGGTCATTGTGTTTTGTGAAGCATTGTGCCGATGATAATTTTATCAATTTATCTCTATGTTGATGATATGTTATTGGTGGGTCAAAAAATCACTAACATAGTGAAGTTGAAGCACCAACTGAGTGCAATCTTCTCTATGAAGGATTTGTGTGCAGCAAATACTATTATTGGGATGGAGATCAGCAAAGGGAAAGAGTTCAAGTTGCTATGGTTGTCCCAAAAGAAGTGCATTCACCGGATACTTCAGCGTTTCAGGATAGTCGGACAAGCAAAGATGAGCAACCCACTTGCAGCTGACATTAAACTCACTGTGGAGAAGTGTTCATCTACTGAGAACGAAAAGAAAGATATGGAACGAGTTCTGTATACTTCATCTATAGGAAGTCTCATGTATGACATAACGTGTACAAGGCCAGCAATTGGTGTGATTAGCATGTAACTTTCCAATCCAGGGAAAGTATATTGTGATGCGATCAAATGGATACTTCAATATCTTCAGGGCACTGCTGATTGGAAGCTTTTATTTGGGAGTGGCGAGCTGAAGCTAGTTGGATATACCGACACTGATATGATTGGGATATAAATACCAGGAGATTTGACTTCGAGCTACGTTTTGATATTTGCTGGTGGGACAGCTCCGTGACAGTCATGGTTGAAGAAGTGTACTGTCTTGTCTACAACAATGGCAAAGTTTATTGCAGCAAGGAAGGCTTGCAAGGAGTTACTATGAATGAAGCAAATTTTGTAGGAAATGAGGCTTAAACAAGAACAATATATTTTGTTTTGCGTTAGTCAAAGTGTGATTCATTTTGGAAAGAACCTGATCTTTCATAGTTGGTCCAAAAATATTGCAAGTCGGTATTATTGGATACTAGACGTTCTTGAGGTGAAGGACACGACGCTTGAGAAAGTTCACACAAAAGACAATTGAGCTAATATGCTCCCGAATGTTATGCCAAGAGAAGTTTGATTACTGTAGGAGAATCGTCAGAATGACGAGCTCCTCCACCTAGTTGGGAAAGAGGAAGATGTGTTGGGTGAAATTCCCAACCTATGTATAGAATACCCCGGAGTATGACGAACGTCATCCGTGTGTCGGAGAAACTCGGATATTCGAAGGCGACAAAGGAGGCAAATTTCAGCGGACGTCGAATTTTTTTTTGAAAAATAACAGCCTGCACCGGTATATCGAAGAGTATTTCGCCAGTATGCCGAAAATGGTAAAAAAAAAGTTGTTCGTTTCAGAATTTCTGATTCGTCGATTCGATATACCACTGGTATATCATTGTTGACGGCTGAGGGTGAATTTGGATATTTTATTACACTGTTGGACCTAATCAACGGTCTAGAATGTTGCAAGATTTAGCGGACTTTAAATAGGTTGTTCCTAACCCTAATCCCAATCTAATCTATCATTGTGAAGATCATGAAGGGAGTTCCAAGTATGCAACTTTCAAAGAAGAGAAAGTGGGATCGATGGCTATTTCGAAGAGAAATCGTTTCGAGTGATTATTCTCATCATCTTCGTTCTTCAAGTAACCACTTGTAATTTATTTCTATTACTTTGAGTAGTTGCGGTGATCTAGATGGATCGGTAGAAAAGTTTGTAGAAGATGTATTATTCTAATTCATTAGTAAAAAAAAAAAATCAAGGTTTGACTCTGATCGTCACATGATTTTTTTCGCAAAGATTTTTCACTTCAAAATCGTTTGTGTTTTTGTTGTGCTTTGTTTGTGATTTTGGCAGATTGATTTTCGTGCGATTTAATTCGATTCTCTCGCAGTCTCTTGATTTGTGGAAAAAAATTCACGTTTCGTTTTCAATACAAATCCAACTTGTATGGCCGATTGATTAGTTCCCTTAGCCGATATGGTTTAGCACGAACAAGTGGCAAGTCAATCAAGGAAGGTAAGGCCGAGCAGGAAGGCAGGTAGGTGGAGAGAGAGAGAGAGAGAGGGATATACTATCAATCAAATTAATTAATATTATTTTTATTATACAACAACAACAACAAAATCTTTATCTGAAAATTGTGGAAAATTATTTTATTCTAAATTATAAAATTGTACATCTTTAAGAAAACTAACAAGAAGGAAATTGTTTCTTATAAGCATATCATATTTTTGTATATTTAACATTTTTTCTTGTAGATATGTTGATTTACAATATATTTTGTATTTGTGGAGACCAATTTTACGACTAAAATTTGTACACTTTTTGAAAACATGTAACCATGAAACAAATAGTCATGAGTATGAAACATAATAACCAGGAGAATTGGGCAAATAAAAAACTAGTCCAAAAATGAGTAGAGTTGAAATGAGAATACTAAATAATAACAATTAGTAATACATTGAAAAATAGAATAAAGAAGAACATATTAGTATGTGACACCAATTGAGGATAAACTGAGATATATTCGTCTCGGATAGCTTAGACATGTGCAAGGTATAGACGAATAGATGCACCGGTTAGGTGGAGAGATAAGATAGTAGTAAAACAAACACTCTAGAACTAGGTATAAGCCTACACGAAGAAAGGATATGGGTTTTTAATGACCCTATAACTATCTAAATGGAAGAAAGGATTCAATAGTGGACCGAAAGTTTTGGTATAAAACTTGTGTTGTTATATATCTGAAGTATCGTTTTGGTTCATTATATCATGAGCCAGAAAGTTACTTATGAATTACTAATAGAATGTTGTATGTATGTATTGTACGTATGAGAAGAGCCAAAATGTTTGAGAGATGAATGTACAGTAAGCCTCACATAGGCAGATCTATATTTATATAAAGGAACTCAAATGATATAGGTAAAATCAATGTACCATTTTTACTTTTTCGGATCAAGTTTCAGCAGAGTATCCCATTTGATTCTTATCAATTTTGCTGTCATGGAAAGTTTGAATATCTGCAGGAAATCAGAGTGATGTCAGTAGCAGTTATAGCATGATGACAAGAAATCACAAAGGCTAAAATTGAACAAGTTTGTAAGAAACTCGGATCAGAGATTCTAGACTGAGAATTTTAGTCCAATCAAAGGATATCATGCAAATTAATAGAGATCTAATTACTTTTTACTTCATAAATACCAAGTAATTTGGCAGTCATTTTAAGTTTAGTATGGAAATCTTGATATAGGCAAACTATGAGTCAGACGGTTGGTGAATTTGTTGGCACGCTAGAGATCTAATTACTTTTTACTTCGTAAATACCAAGTAATTTGGCAGTCATTTTAAGTTTAGTATGGAAATCTTGATATAGACAAACTATGAGTCAGACGGTTGGTGAATTTGTTGGCACGCATAGTAGTACATTACCCCAATGAGAGAAGGAATGATATTCCCAAGTAAATCAGTAAATTTGCAGCCGAATAAGTAGATCACATAGCTGATTAGACCTAAGTCTGACATAAGGTTGAGCTAGAAGACCAGTACGGTTGAAGAAAACCCAAATCCACATGGCGACAGCATGAAAGCCTGTGATAGAGTGCCATTTTACATGGCATGTCACTGATTCTGACGTCACGACATCAGCTGTAATCCTCAAATCATGAATACCTACATAAGGAGAAGGTTATGATCAGTACAAGGTTAAGGCCAAAGAATGTATGGATACCTGATTGATTAGCAACTCACGAACCCTACGAGATCAAGAGGACAAAGAACACGATATAATGACTAATTCAGGACAACACAAAAGGTTATTGAACAGCTGTTTCAGGGAGACTATAAATGTAGGGAACAAGGAGATCCCCCTCCCCCCCCCCCCCCCCCCCCCCCCCCCCCCTCCCTCCCTCCCTCCCTCTCTCTCTCTCTCTCTCTCTCTCTCTCTCTCTCAGGTACCAAGCAGAAAAGGAGAACAAGAAAGAAATTTAAGCACATTTGTCTTTTAACTTCTATCTCCCTCTAACTTTAAATTCCAAGCAACTAGTAGTAGCAAAGCATACAATCTGATGCATTTCATCCCACTTTTTCCTTGTATAGTTGTAATGATGTATTAGCACCTAGCAAAAAATCCTAAAAATGTTATACACTTCTCTGTTAATAAGTGCAACCATGAGTATACTAAATAGAGTATTAGTGGAGTACTTAGAGTATTAGTGGAGTACCTTTTAGAAGACTGTTTCCCCCTTCTCAACCTACCTTAGCTCGTGAGACATGGTTCTACATTTGCCTTTAGCAGCCCATTATTTCTTAATAATCTACGACAATACCAAAGTAATCAACCAAATAGCATCTTAAGCATAAGCACCAGATACCGGCCATTCAACCTACAGAATATGAGGTTCTGTGTAATTGTGTCATGAAACCAATAAAACGAAAACTGAGCCCTAAGCAGGACAAATCTCTAACGGAGTGACAAGCCAGAGTCTTCAGACTAAGTTAATAAATTGATACACCTTATGGCATCATCCATCAGAATCCATGGCCTAATCACCGAAATAAACTAGAAGGATCCAAATCAAGGAAGGAATTGACAATCCTGACTTTGGTATTTACTTAAGGCCCTATCCATTTTTAGTTTTGGGATCTCAATATACATGAAATTTATTATCATGGGCAAAGCTCTGGGTCATTTCTACTGGTAAACGGGGATTGAGATGGGCATGGTCTTACAAAGCCAGCACCATTGGCACTTCTATTAGATTAAGCAGGTCATGATTAAGTGCTGCAAAAATCATTTTTTATTGAAAGATCTAAATTCATTGCCTCGTTAGATTGACCAACTTGATCTTGTTGTGTCCGGTAACAAACATGCATGAACCATTTCTCAAAGTATGTGTCCAGATAGTCCAAAGTCTCGATAGTTAGCTATAGGTCTCCACTCAAAAAACAACGCCGATGGAGACGTATAGGTGCACTATTCCGCGGTAGGAATTGCAATTTTCCATGAATTTCCCATTTTTCACTCAACGACGAAACCTTGCTTATTTCCTTCTTTTTTTAGGAAAGCGTAAGTTCGTGTGGGTTTTTTAGAACCCTTTTTCTTTAAGGGTTCTCAAGGGTTCTAAAAAAACCCGAGATACATTTCATTACAATCCTAACTCAATTTTTGCAAGGTAGTCAAAGGCGCAAGGCGCACTCAAGGCGCAAAGGGTCCATATCGCCCGAGGCGCAAGGCGCACTTAAGGCGCGCGTCCGAGCGATGCGAGGCGCATATATATATTCTACTATATATATATATATATATATATATATATATATATATATATATATATTCTACTATATAATGCCAAAACTAGGCTTCACCGTAAAAAAATTTCGTTCCAAAAATACCCTTCATTACATTTCAATATGTATTAACGTTGATAAGGATATCTAAGTAATTAAAAACAGTAATTAAATACGTATTAAATGTATGTATGCATGCATGAGGCAACTTGGGGAATGATAGTTAATAAAACAAAGATATGCATGTATGCAAAATAGGTAGTTTGGAAAATAAAACAAAAGTTAATAAAAAATACATGCAAAGTAGGCACATGAATCCAAGAGATAAGAGAAACATTTCCTATTCCCGTCATTTAATTTCTCCCAACTTTCATGCTCCTGCCTATTATATTTCCACCTATAATAAAATTAAGAAATTGTGGTTTGCGCTTTTAATAAACTTTTTTTTTTCCAAGTAATATGAAATACGTGCAACGCACGTGCGTATATACTAGTATATATATATACCAAAAAAAAAAATATAGACCAAGTATGACTTATTGTAAGGGTGGATGTGTATATGCATTGGAAAGAGATCTGATTATACATGCCTCAGTTCTTTGTTTCTTCTCGTGATTGCAGAAAGCAAGGCTCGAATCAAAATCTTGTCAAACGACCTTCCTGCATTACATGAAAAAAAATGTGTAGCAAAAGGTTCAAGTCTTATGAAAGCATAAGATTAAAAATAAATTGTTCTCATTGACCAACCATCAGATGAACCACCCTGCGATCCTCCAGCAGACATGCCATTGCTGCATACAGAGAGCAAAAAAGATTGCCTACCTTCAGGCTTCAGGAGAACAGCTGCCACTCTCATTCAAAGACTTGAGAGACGGATGGAAGAGAGCAGCTCTAGGACGTTGAGGGGCCTGCTGCTTTGCACGATGAGGAAGATGGAGTATATGTAATAGAAATAGGGGACTTCATATCTGAAGCACTTGCCACAGCAGGTGATTCAATAAAGCACTTTTCCGACAAGGTCATTGAAGATTGCAATGTCAAACTAATAGCTCATATAGGTAAAAAAAAAGATCAATAATTTGGCATGTATGCATTGAAATAAGCCTGTAATACTCCAACTAACCTCAGGGGATGAGTTGCCACCGTTAGATAGATCTAAGACACAAATACAAATTAGACATCAAGAAAGAAAGTGAAATCATAAGATCCCAAAGAATCTTAATGTGCATATCAGTATTTCTCAAATATCAAATAATATGAATGTTGATCACATATCAATGTTTCTCAAATATCAAATAAACTTCACCCAGACACCATTAAAGAAATTTCTACAAGCAGAACATACTCTCGAACAAAACGAGACTTAAGAAAACAGTAGCACTCAACAAAATTAACTAGTGTATGGTTTAACTTTAATATAACCAAATGGGCTAGAAACAGTAGCAGTCAACAAAATTAACAAGGATTTGTGTTCTCTAACAAAAAGTTACTAAATGAAAAGAACACAACAAGTGAAATGAAAGCAGAATCAATAGAGCAATCATTCATCTTCATCAAACTCGTCCATCAAATCATCGTCACCATCAGTATCGTCAGAGTTGAAACCCTCGATCTCCTCCTCCTCCTCCGTATCTTCGTCATAATCAAGCTCATCTTCTTCAACTTGCAGAGTTGATGTTGTAGCCCTTATAGATCTTGAAGTTGTAGCAGCAAGTCTTGATCTTAATGTCGCTTGCCTTGTGTTTGCTAGAGGCTCTTCAACCCCCATTGCTAGACCCACATCTCTCAATGAGAGTTGCTCATCATAAAAAACTAGCTCATCATCATCATTTGGATCCCCCATCTTCCCAATCAACCACTCATTGCTATTATCAATATCTTCTAAGCATATATGATCAATCTCATCCCTCATATCATGGCGAGCTGAGTTTTTTATTATACTTGATGTAAACCAAGTCTTGTAGTTTTTGATGCTCCAATTTGTTTCGCCTCTTTGAATGAATCTTTTCCAAGAGAAAGAAAATTAATAAATATATTTATAAAAAGAAGAAGTGTATTGTAATGGTATAATAAAAATACTTACTTGCTCAAACATACTCCAATTTCTTTGACAACCAGATACACTGCATGTTAGACTAAGAACTTTGACTGCGAACTCGCGCAATTTAGAAGCTTCACCACCATACAAATCCCACCATATAGTTGTAAGGTAATTGTATTATTATAAATAAAAATTGCAACTAATAGTAGTAGTAGTACTAAACTACTAATAAGTAATAAAATATCATTACCGGGCGATTTGCTGCTCCTTGATCTTTTGGCAAAGTTGGAACCAAAGAGACCTATATCTTTCTTGTACAATGACAACTCATCCATAATTTGATCTTGCATCTCCTGAGATGGAATTAGTCTCTCTATGGATACATACAATCCACTGACAACTTCTTTATCACCCTCAATATTAGGATTATTGTAGAAGAAATGAGGGTTCAAAAAATGACCTGCAGCATGCAATGGATGATAAAGCTGTGATTCCCATCTCTTATCAATTATTTCAAATATCGTCTTATACTTCTCTTCATTGCCATCAAAAGATGTTTCTATAGTCTACTTAGCCCTATCCATTGCTTCATATATATATATATATATATCCCATTGCAGGTTTCTTTTCATTATCAACAAGACGAAGGACATTGACAAGTGGACCCATTATCTTCAAAGTAAAAGAGACCGTAGTCCAAAAAGTAGGCATAAAAACGACTTTCGATGCCTTTTTACCCTTTGCTTCCTTTGCCCATCTACTTCTCATCCACTTCTCCGATGTGAACATGTTTCTCAAACAACTCTTTTGCTAATAAACACTTTGCAACGTAAGGAATGATATCACAAAGCGTGTGACTCCACATCTCACTAACTCCTCCTTGTTGGTGAACTCCCTCATCATGTTCAACACAAATGTGTGATTGTAGATAAACCCAACAAGATTGATTGCTCTACCAATGGTCCTCTTGATCTTATCAATCTTTCCAATATCCTCCAACATAAGATCTATGCAATGTGCCGCACAAGGAGTCTAAAACAAATGCTTCATCTTTGCCTCCAAAAGTTTGCCTATTAATATCAAAATCAAACAAATCATAAAACAAGTAAGATAGTTTGTTAGTAAAAATAAATATGCACAACTCATAAAGTCGTAAGTAAACTAACTAACCGGCCAAGACATAGTTGCTTCCATTATCCGAAATCACTTGAACGACATTCTTTTCACCAATGTGTTCTACAAACTTGTCAAGAAGTTCAAATATCTTTTCTCCGGTCTTCACAAAAGATGAATCATCAATGGACTCCACAAATATAGTTCCTTTCCATTGACCAAAAAATTGATCAACATCCTTTGCTTTCTATCCGTCCATGCATCGGACATAATAGAACAACCATATTTTTTCCAATCTTCCTTATGATCCTTCATTAAATCTTTTGTGTAATCCAACTCCTTTTTAAGGAGTGACACTCTCAACTCATGGTAACTTGAAGGCTTCAAATTTGGGCCATAATTCCTAATTGCATTAATCATAGTCTTGAAGCTTTCTAGATGCGATACATTGAAAGCTATTCTCGCTTGATAAAAGAAACGAGATAAAAGAAACGAGCTATGTGTTGAATTGTTCTACCTCTTAGCTCTTTGTCACAAGCTTCATTCATGCTAATTTGTCTTGCTTTTTCTCCCTTTCTTGCACTTTGGGTTCTACTTGTATAAAGATCAATTGGACCCTTCAAATTAGATGCTTTTGTCTTTATCTTCTTGCTACTACCCGCTTCACCTCCGTCGCGTCCTCTTTTCTCTATCACCTCCATGCAACTCTTGGACTTCAACCTCTTCATCAACATCATAATCACCCAAGTGATAAATTGGCTCAAAAATTTCAGACCTTTGTGTTTTCTTTTGGGTTACGTGGTTCTCCAACTCTTCCTTGACATCCGGAGGACATTTATCACATGCTTTGGCATTCCTATACTTTCCAATTTGATGTTGCTTTGCTCGATATATACCACCTTTTGTAATCTTGTTACAAAATAAACAAGTTACTGAATTGGAATCGTTAGGATCCGCCAAGATGTTGTACTTCCAACCTGGATTTTTTCGATTGGAGTTAGAAGAGCTTGAAAATCCCATTCCTTGATTTTCTTGGGTTGTCGTTCTGTGAAAATAAATAAAAAATTATAGTGATAACTTCGTTTGTAGGAACAATTAAAAAAACTATACAAAAGAAAATCCTTTCTACTGACAGCATACAAAATTTTAAATTGCAAAAACAGTATACACAATTAAAAAAAAAAACGTATACACAATTAAAAATACTTGTTTATTGGAACAGATATTATTAAAAAAGAAGAAAACATATAAGAAAAAAACACTTATTACCAAAAAAACACTTATACCAAAGGCACGAGCTTTGCTTATTAGAGCAGATATTACGAAAATAGAATAAGAAAAAAACACTTATACCAAAAAAAAGTTCTATATACTAAGAGAGAGAGAGAGAGTACCTGAAGCTGCTGCCGCCGCAGGGTGTGATCTTCCGCCTCCGTCGCCGGGGTCGCCAGGTAAGTAGTAGGATTTTTTTTTCTTCTTTCTTTCTTTCCTTTCTTATTTCTTTTGCTTCTGACCTTCTTTCTTTCTTTCCTCTTGTTGGGCTTCTGTTTCTGGGCCTTTTTTTTGGCACTGGCTGCTGTTCCTGCAAGGCTGCAACATGTAGAAAAACGAAAATTATCAAGGCGTGCCTTGCCCACTTCGCGCGCCTCCAGAAAAGGCGCGCCTCGTCAACTGCGTCTCGCCTGGACACTTGTGAGGCGCTCTCCCCGTGCCTCGGAGCAAGGCGCGCCGTAGGCGCGCTTGGGGCGCGCCTTTGACTACACTGAATTTGTGTGCATTATACGGCAAACTCAAAATGAAAGAATTATATATAAGACTTTGCTTTCTATCTCATTAATGAAAAGTATCTATATTCTTCATTAGAGATTACAATCCAGAGCAAAATGAGAATAATGTATTGGCAAGAATGTTAGACCATAAAAAAAAGCTATCGTATCTCATTTAAGTTGGGCCAGTCTGTTTCTGGGATTCCATACCTTGGGCCTCTATGTTCATAACGATGTCATGCTCACTTTTGGTACTTTGAAAAAACAAATCTTGATCGAACCCATATTTGCCTAATGGATACAATTCGCTCATGGTAAGTTGGTGGAATCCCTCAAATCCTCGAGAAAGAATAAAAGGAAAAAAAAGAAACATAGGCTCTGCTCAAAGCAAACTACATCTCGAAAGAAGGAGAGAGAAAAGACCACTACCAACCAATGGAAGACATCACGACTGAAAATCAGCCAAGTCTCAGAAGATCTTTGCGGATCAAGAAGTCTAATCCGAAGTATATGCAGGCCGACTTTGCAACGTTGTGTTGCTCTCAAAGTCTTGTGTGTCCGAGATCGGGGAACCGAGTTCATTTGAAAGGGTAATGAAAAAAGTGGGAGAACGCAATGCGCGAGGGAATTTCTATCCTAAAGAGATAAATCAGATATTTTCTTTTGATACATATGTTGATAAAACACTTACCTAAGTTTCTATTTTTCTCAGATACGATGGTAATACAAAAATCAATTGACAGAATAAGTTTAGTTTCAATTGAAAGTTCTTGATTCATTAATCATTATAGATGGATGGTACTAAAAAAATAGAGTTACATAGGTGGAAAATAATAGACTCATTAGTTGTGACATCGACCGATC
The DNA here is from genome assembly GCA_036927795.1 of Iris macrosiphon. NCBI lineage: Eukaryota > Viridiplantae > Streptophyta > Magnoliopsida > Asparagales > Iridaceae > Iris > Iris macrosiphon. The sequence goes on along the minus strand of JAYESA010000018.1, from coordinate 68,591,370 downwards.
CTGTGATTTCGAATCAACAGATTCATTGTAAAATGAATGAGTTGAATAAAATAGTAATAAGAACTCATTGTGTCGTGTAACTTCATTCAAAAACGAAATTCTATTTAAGTCATTTTAAAATAAAAAAATATTGGATCAGTTCAATACAATAATAGGTTGGTTAATTGTCAAGAATATCTCGAACTCGAATAAGAAGAAAAAAAGGGTCCCCCAATCTCTAGAAAAAGTAAAACAAAACATTGATTTTCATATTTTATTTGGGGTCAAACTAGCATCTTCACTAGAATAAGTTGGTTGTTATGATACAAATGATAAATGCCCCTCAGATTGAGTACACCATATTCCAAAAGTCTGCATATAATTTAAGTCGACCCATTCACTTAATTTAGTAAGAAATTGCTATACAACAAGATGAATATAATTGTTTATTGACACAATTATCAGCTATGTTATCTAGACTCAGATACGGGTATCGGGTACGGGTACCTATCCAAGAGTCGGACCCTTTAAACTCATAATTTAATGACACACGGACTCGGCTAAAAATGATCCAAATTTTGGATATGGATAAGGAATATGAATATTAAAATAAATATATTTGAAAATAGTTTCATAAAAAGACAATATGTAATTAAATTCACATGGTTCCATACAAAGACAACATGTAATTAAATTTGCATGGCTTCATAAATGACATGTAATTAAATTTGCATGATTTCATAAAAAGATATCCTCTAATTAAATTTGCATGATTTCATAAAAAGGCACAGTTGTAATTAAGTTTGCAGGATCTCATATATATATAAAAAGACAATTGTAATTAAGTTTACATGATTTCATAAAAAGACACGGCAGTAATTAAGTTTGCATGGACCGTTCCTTCAGCTCCCCTACTATTTTACTACCAGTCTACTACATTTAAATAAACTATCTACTTTCCTACCACATTAAAATAAAGTATCTACTTTACTATCAGTCTCCCAATTGTCACCATGGAGGATCCGATCCGAATTCCGGACTGTGTCCATGTCATGTCGGGTCGACATGGGTACTTCTCCTTAAAGTGGAGAGTTCGGATAACAGAGATTATCAGCAAACATCCAATTATATGATTTCTTTATAAGTCATATCAGCAAAATATGATTTTAGTAAAAGAATACAATGATCCTGCAGGATGCAATGTCTATGCTTATAGATGCAACAAATATATTACCTGTATCTTGAAGTTGATTGGCCATAATCTCTGGTTCTTCTATCAAACATTTTTGCATAAATATTATTACCTGTGATGCCATATAACAAACGCTGAATAACGGCAGTTATGGCAGCATCAGTATTTTCCTTAGACTCGAAAAGTACTATCAAAGATTCACAGTCTGAACTCCTTTCTTAACCGTCCAAATTTGTCCTGCATCCTCAGCAGCTCCTTTGCAAACCCTTGATTCCCGGTCAACAACAGACCATTCAGTACGCGATTAAACATGAACCTCCTCGGCATATAACCTCTCTCCACCATCTCCGCCACCATCTTCCCAGCTACCAACATGTCCTCCGCTCTCTTCCTTACGAACATCGCACTGATGACGACATTGTAAGTATCCAAGTTAGGCAGGCAACCTCCTTTCTTCTCCATCGTCTCGAACAACTCCAAGCCCTTCTCTATCTCGCCCTCCTCAAACCAATAACGAATCAAAATGGTATAGGTCTGAACGTTTGGCTTGCACTCCTCGGCCCTCATCCTTTCCAAGAACTCCATTCCCCGTTTCATCTCACCGGCATGACATAGCCCTCTAATCACCAGGTTATAGGTAATAATATTGGGTGTGTATCCCCTTTCAACCATCTTGTTGAAGACTAAGATTGCATCTTCCACGGAACCCTTCTTGCAAATGACCTGAATCAGTTTCATTTAAGTTTAGCATATAGGCGTAAATATAAATTAGACTTCAAGCCTGTGTGGTTGCATGGGAAATTAAATTCCAAGTGGCATTGTATTTCATAAAATTGCATTCCAATGCTTATCACATGGAATTTCTTCTTAATAAGATAAGGTCTTTTTGAAAATTATTCTATAAAAACAGAAGCTTTGAAAAATATCATCGAGAGATGATAGTTTTCAAACTTGGTATTCAAAGCATGAGTTTTAACTAAAGAAATCTTGTTTTGAAAACATGCTTTCATTAGATAAGTCGTTTTTAAAAAAACATGAGTTCACTTTCTTTTGACATAAACTAGAGTTTTCATAACAAGGTTTCTCTTGTTAAATCAGGTTTACGGTAATATTTTCCAAAATTACCATTATAGATAATATTTTAAAAAAAAACATATTTTAATAGTAAAAACCATCATTCTATGGTTGAACAATGATATATCTTTTAATTTTTCATAATGTTACCAGATATCCATCATATCCATGAATTTGCTTCCACACATTTTATAAGAGAATTCCATCTCTCCTCTTGTAGCCAAAGTTTGTTAAAGAAATTTCAATGGAATTGCAATCCTAAATTCGTAACAACCAAGACACAAACTTTGCGTGAGTTTCACAAATGAAATTTTCAGAGTTCTGATTGACTGCGATCAAACAAGCCATTGAATGAACTTTAGACTCAAATGGAAATACCATGCAACATTTGCTACTATAAGTGGTATTGCAAATACAGTGTTTGGTTGCCTACATTGCTGATTCACGGATCCAGTTACTGCAACAACTTTCGGTAAATAAAGTTATTGTTTGGTTTGGACTTGTGACATCAATTGAATAGGAAGTCATTGTTTTGTTTGGACTGTGGCATTTTCATCCAAACTAAAACCACTTTGGGAGTGGTTTGGTGAACTTCCGTACTAATTCTGACTAGTGGCTCGACACGTGACAACCTTGAGTGGAAGGGTGAATATCAATCATAGTTTTGGTGGGTGAACAAAAATGGACTAAAAAAATGTACCTGGATGAGTGCATTGTAGGTGGCCACCGACGGCAGGATCCCCTCCCCAACCATCCCATCGAACACCTTCCTTGCCCTCTCGATCTGCCCGTCCATCCCGAGCCCGTGCACTACTGTTGTGTAGGAGACGACATCGGGCCGACACCTCGCCCAGTCCCCCTCGTCCTTCCCCCTCTTCTTCATCTGCCAGAAGAACCTCCACCCCTCCCTGACCTGACCGGTACGAAAGAACCCAGCGAGCAGAATGTTATAGCTCGTCAGGGTCGGCTCGATCCCGGCCTCCACCATCTCTTTCATGACCTCCATGGCATTTGCGATCCGCTTCAGCCGGCAGAACCCGTCGGCGACGGAATTGTAGCTGACGGCATCGGCGGAGAAGCGGTGCCGGAGGGTCTTGAGGAGGGTGTGGGCCTTGTCAGGGCGGCGGGACTTGGAGAGGGTGTCGAGGAGGGAGTTGAGGGAGCGGAGATCGGGGCGGGGGAGGGAGAGGAAGAGGCGGACGGAGCGGTCGGGCTTCCCGGAGGAGGCGAGGCGCTCGGCGAGGACGGAGAAGGTGCGGAGGGAGGGGGCGTGGCGGCGGCGGCGGAGGGACAGGAGGCGAGAGAGGGAGCGGCGGTCGCGGAGGCGGGAGGCGACGTCGATGGCGAGGTCGAAGGAGGAAGGATTTATGTGGAGAGCGGGGAGGAGGAGGAGGGAGTGGAAGAAGAGGAGGACGGCTGGGCCGTGGTTCCAGAGGAGCTTTAGGGTTTTGTCCGGGAGGGATGGGGAGGAGAGGAGGGAGGGGAGGTGGGTCCGGGCTAGGGTTTGGGCTAGGGTTTTAGGAGTGGCGGTGGAGTGGGAGAGGACCAGGGAGGCCAGCTGGTGGGGGAGGGAGGAAGAGGAGGAGGAGGGAAGCATTGGTGGTAAGTGATGTCAACCTGAATAGTTAAACTGAATCAGAGAAGGCTAGCAGTAGTTCAGCTCAGTCAGTGGCTCAGTGAAGGCTAGGCTCGCAAGCATACTTAGGCCAACTCTAAGGGATTGTTTGGTTGCACGAAAGTTTAAGAAAATGTGAAAGTAAAAATATAAAATTTGTGCGTAAGCATAATTTTTGAGTTTTTAAAAGTGATTTGGTTTGTGTATTTAAAAAATATGAAAGTAAAAGAAAAATAAGTTTTATTATTTGAATGGTTGTTAAAAGTGAAAAAAAATAAAAAATTTGTTTGGATGGTTGTTAAAAATGAATATAAGTTGGAGATACGGTGAACGTAGGTATGCTTATCCCATTTTTTCTTCCTAACTTATTTTCATCGAATATGTAAATTTAATTTTTTCAGAAATAAAATTTAATTTTAGAAATAAAATTAATTTTAGAAATAAAATTAATTTACTGTTAATATGGAAAAATATTCAAAACAATTATTAATTGACTGATTATATTTTCATTTTGTTTGTTGGTTAGAGATGTTATAAGGTAAATTATTTTAAAAAGTAATTAAATACGGAAAATTTCAGTGAGAGCATAAAAATTTAATATATTTCTAAAAAAAACATAAAAGTTTCTAAATTTACATCAAAAGCATTAAAACGCCCTTCGGAAGGGCGTTTTACGCTTTTCCGTTAGCTTCCGTTAACGGTTGTAATTACACATTAAAAAAAATAAAATAAAAATATAAAACGCCCTTCCGAAGGACGTTTTATATTTTTATTTTATTTTAATATTTTCTCTCCTCTCTCTCCTCTCTCTCCCCTCTCTCCTCTCTCTTCTCTCTTCTCTCCTCTCTCTCTCCCCTCTCTCATCTCTCCTCTCTCTTCTCTCCTCTCTCTCCTCTCTCCGCTCGTGCCGGATCTTGAGCTTGCGGAGGAGGAGGAGGAGGAGGAGGAGGAGGAGGAGGAGCAGCTGATCTACTGCGTGCCGATATTCGACCCGATTCTCACTGAATTCTGCTCTCGTACGCCTCCTGCTGTCGACGGCGTCGATGCCAATCCGTTGGTCGAGGACACGAAGCCGGATACAGTAAACCAGTGGCTCCCGGTGGATAGTTGTGACGGACACGGTTTCGCAGGATTCAATCCGTCAGAGATGGATCTTGCAGAGTTCGCTGCCGACGTCGAGAGCCTGCTCGACCAGGGGCTCAAAGACGACTCCTGCATCGAGGACGCGCTGGGCCTGATGGATGTGAGGGAGAAATACAGGAGCTAGGTCAAGGTTGAAGTGGATGTCGTGAACGTTGTAGGAGGGAGCATGGAAGGGAGCAACTTCGTCGACATGGAGATGGAGTTCTCCAGGGAGTCGCGGGACATCAACTTCGACTGCGGGTCGCCTGCCGCGGGAGAGGACGACGTCGAGGAGGAGGAGCAGAAGGTGGACGTGGCTGCAAAGGGCAACGGAGTGAAGATCGGATTGAAGCTGGATTACGAGGCGGTAATCACCGCGTGGTCCTGCTGCAGTTGCTCGCCTTGGACCGGCGGTGTGCGGCCGCAGTTCAATCCGAGCAGAGAGGGAGAGAGGAGAGAGAGCAGTCTGAGGAGGAGAGGAGAGAGAACTGCCTCCGAAAAAAAAAAAATTATTTAAAGGAATTTTTTTCCAAAAAAAAATATTAAAAAAATGTAAAACGCCCTTCACAAGGGCGTTTTACAATTTTTTTTAAATTTTTTATTAATTTTTTAATTTTTTTCCGGAAAACAAAAATATTAAAAAAATGTAAAACGCCCTTCAAAAGAGCGTTTTATATTTTTTTTTTAATTTTTTTATTTATTTTTATTTATTTTAAATTTTTTTAAATTTTTTTTTAATTTTTAATTTTTTTTTAATTTTTTATTAATTTTTTTATTTTTTTCCCGGAAAAAAAATATTAAAAAAATATATACATTTTTTAAATTTTTTTTAAATTTTTTAAATTTTTTTAAATTTTTTAAAATTTTTTATTAATTTTTTAATTTTTTTCAAAAAAAATATTAAAAAATTTGTAAAACGCCCTTCACAAGGACGTTTTATACTTTTTTAAATTTTTTTCAGAAAAAAAATATTAAAATATTAAATTTTCTCCGTCCGGAGGAAAGAAGAGAGAGAAGAGAGGGGAAAAAAAATTAATAAAAAATATAAAACGTCCTTTTGAAGGACGTTTTTTATTATTTTATTTATAAAAAAAGTTTCTTTTTCTCCTCCGTTAACGGAGTAAAAATTAATCGACGGAAAAGCGTAAAACGCCCTTCGAAAGGACGTTTTAATGCTTTTGATGTAAATTTAGAAACTTTTATGCTTTTTTTATAAATATATTAAACTTTTATGCTCTCACTGAAATTTTCCGAATTAAATATTAAGCAAATAATTAATAATGAAGGCACTATTTTAATTGACATATAATGAATGAATGTAATTCCCGTAAAAGTAGGAAAAATAAAGTCATAAATGAACAAAAATTATATTGAAGACAAATTTCATTTACAAAATTTAAGAAACGTAAAGTCTTTACAAAATTTATTTCACTCCAATACAATCCAACTATATTTCTTTCAAATCACACATATTTACAAACCGCACACATAAGATACAAAATTTACTTCACTACAATACAATTCAACAGTATTTTTTTTCCCACTCATCAAGATCAATCGTCTTTGTTCCAACAAGGTATCTCTACAACAGGTAGCTCTCCATGAAGGCTTCCTCTTGAGACAACAAACTTATCTCTGTATATATATAGTGGCATTGCGGAGCATGACACTACAAATGAGCATCACAAAATGAAAATGCACAGACAAATATAATTCTTAATATAAAAGATATTGGGCTCAAACTTAATATTAAATATTTCCATCATGATCTCTACATGTAGAGTCACCGGCATGTAGACAAGAAATGTACATAAAGAGGAAAATTAACTTGAATAGGATACTCTGGCAGTACAGAATTAAGAAGCAAGAGCAGAAATAATTTCCATCAAAATGAATTCCATCATAGTCACATATTTGCAGCAAAAGCAACTGAATAGGATACTCAAGGTAGCAAAAAAATCCATCATGATCACTACATGTAGAATCATATAGATATAACAGAATAGGATAGTCAAGATAGCAAAAAAATTGAAGAGTTCATGTCCAAATTTTGTATATGCAAACTGATCTCTGACAAGTTCATACTCGAAGCAAGATATATGTATCGAAAAGATAACATCAACCCAGTTCATAATAGGAAAATATAATTCTTAAACACCTAGGATACTCTTAAAAACCCAGAAAAATATAATTCTTAAAAACCCACGATAGTTATAAAACCCAGGATACTCATAAAACCAAGTATCCACTAATATAATTATTAAAAACCTAGGATACTCACAAAGGGCATGTTTGGTTGGATGTTAATCAGCTGGATTTTGCTAACTTAGGTGAAAGTCGATGAACTCTCACGAGTTTGATATAGCAGAATTCCATAAAATGATATAGCAGCAGCATATAGGAATCCCAAAAACTGGATAAATACTCAAAAACTCATAAACTGGGAACCAAAAAGTGGGTCTCAAAAACTTGATTTCAGAAAATGATATAGCAGCAGCATATAGGAATCCCAAAAACTGGGTAAATATAACCCTGACAAATATAGCAGCAGCAGCATATAGAAATAAGGATACACATAAAACCAAGGATACCCTGACAAATATAACCCTGGCAAATATAATCCCAAATTCAACATGCTGCCAACAGGGAAGCTTGTATCAGGATACCCATAAAACCCTGTCAAATATAACCCAAACTGATACCATATCAACCCTGTCAAATATAACCCAAGCCACACCTAAGACATATCCAAGGGAAGCTTGATATAGCAGCATTCCAGAAAATGATTTAGGAGCAGCATATAGGAATCCCAAAAACTGGGTAAATACTCAAAAACTAAAAAACTGGATTTCAGAAAATAATACAGCAGCAGCAACATATAGGAATGAAAACCTGGGTGTATTCCAGCAGCATATAGGAATGAAAAAAATGATATAGCAGCAGCAACAGCAAAAAGTGGGTCTCAAAAACTGGGTCTCAAAAACTGGGTGTATTCCAGTCCCATAAAAAGCTTGTATCAGGATACCCATAAAACCAAAGATACCCATAAAAAGCCCATTCACCATGAAAAAAATATTGGACTATGTTGGGTGTAAAGGAACATGAAACATATGGGTCAAAGGAATCACCATTTCCAATTCATCATTGCCATATGTTTGACTTTGACTCAGATTATTCACCTTACTCATTATTTTCGAAATCGAAGCTAATACGTTTACTACCTCCGGCCATTTCACATATGCGAAAGGAGTTGCCGTCAATTGCATGTGTTTTTAAGGGACATACTCCATATGGCTCCAAGTAATCATAAGTCTACTCATCATCGCCCTATTCTGTGATTTAGACTCATATTTTCTCATCATCATCTAAATCTCTCTTGCATTTCAATTGTTGCCCTACATCCAAGAAATATACATAAAACACAAATTAGCCATTGTCAAGAAGAGTAATATCTAATTACAAGTGCATTAGTTAGAATATATACCAAAATAAATTATATGGCATTTGCAGGATTTTTTATTCGTTCAAACAAACAAGAGCCCTTTCTTATACTCAGTTTCCTTTTACTTTCCAACAGAATAATTAAAAGAAAAATGCATTTTTGATATTCTATTCATGTAAAAATATGAAGAGGGGCTACACAAGCCTATAAAAATTTATATCTACAATTTTTCTCAACCAAAAATGCATATGAAACTCTGCAAATTCGCTCAGAAAGCATAGATGTAGTAGAAAAAAATTTCGTTCAGAAACCATAGATATAGTGAAATAACTCTGCAAATTCGTTCAGAAAGCTCGTAGATCTATCCAAACCCACTAGATCTATGTCGAAAAACTCTAGATTTATGGTCGAAACCCATAGATCTATGGTTGAAACCTATAGATATGTCATAGAAACTGATAGATTTGTGGTCGAAACCCATAGATCTATGGTCGAAACCCATAGATCTGTCGTGGAAACCCATAGATCTGAGGTCGCAACCCATAGATCTATGCTCGAAACCCATAGATCTGCCACAATCACACGAAAACACGAAGAAAGAAGCATCAAGGAAGGATGAAAAAGACTTTACATTGTTGTCTTGATGGCAGGAGAGGAGGTTGGGAAAATGACCGCAAGAGCTGTGGAGAGTCGGCTCACTTTCCAGCACTTTCGTTCTAACCAAATTTTCTCTTTCCTCCGGTTGCAGCACCCGACTTTCACGTTTTTTTTTTTGAGAAAATGATGGTCTTTTTGGATTTGGACCCGTTTTTACTGATTTCTTCCATTTCATGTGGAAAGCATAGAAAAGAAGGGGTACAGGAACTGAGACGGGTCAATTTACCCCAGTTTCAACACTTCCACCGAACCATACCAAACAGCTGAAACTCGTGAGAGTCCAGCGACTTTCACCAAAAACAGCCAAATCCATCCGACTTGCATCCAACAAAACAGGCCCTAAGGTTTTATATTCCTATAAATTTATTTTCTATTTGTCTTGTACGGAAAAAAATTTAACATTGTTTTATTCATGTTTGGTTAGACTAGATTGAAAATATGAAAAAAAAATCTTAGTTTATTTAATTTTTCATAAATACTCTTTAATATTTTTATTACCTAAATTTATATGTTTGGAATAGAAGTTAAATTTTTGAAAGTAAAATGAGAGTGTTATTGTTCAAACAAAATATTAAACAACATTCTTAGAAAAGTAAAATTATTCTCAAGGGAGGTCTTAGGAATTACTTTCTCACAACAATAGAAATATGAACCCCTCATATTTTTCCCTAATTATCAATCCAAGACATATCAAATAAGGGTAAGGAATATAAAACTCATTCTCAAGCCTCCAAAACTTGGACTAAACGCCACAAAAGTTCCTATGCACATGCAAAACACAGACAAAATAGGCTCTCACACAAGAAGCAGTTTGATATAAAGATTAGCAGAAAGAGCATCAACAAGACGGAGCTAGGATTGAAATTCTGGAGGGCCTACATATAAATTTTTTTAAAGTTATCATCTAAATTAAACTTTAATAGCAAAAATATATACTAAAACTCAAACAAAAATAGAAGAAAACAACAAAGTCGATATTCTCAAATTGTTGTAAAAGAGAAAGCAAAAAATTATACATAAAAGATTTTTAAAATATGTTAAAAAAAAATTAATTACAAGAGAGATTAGATTCGAACTAATAAGCTCTTATTTCAAAGCCCAAAACAATACCACTTGAGCTAGTTTATTCTTTATACATTAGAGCTTAATATATATTTTAACATTGTAAAAAAAGTTCTCTCCCCCAGTATATATAGCCCATTGCAGATGGCCCAGATGAATTATGCTCTAATTGTATATAATTCAGCCCACTGTAGAGTAGTAGATAAACCTAACCGTCGAGTTATTTTAGGTAAGAGAATATTATAATTTAGAATCATGGGTCCGTTGTAAAGCAGTAGATAAATCCGGCCATGAGTTCTTTTTAGGTAGAAAATATTATAATTTAGAATCACGGACCCATAATAAATTTAGGAACATAGAATAGTTTTTTAGGTTTTTTTAGAGGGCATATAATCCTGGAGTCGGCTGGACTTGATCGACGCTAGTAGAAGTTGTATGGGTACATTATGATTGGCTGCTCCTCAATAACTCGACTCATTTTCCTTTTCGAGTAGATTAAGTATAAATAATATATTTTATCTACCTACTCTAGAGGCATGCCATTCTTGGAGTTCTAATTTTTTTTATATTCTAGTATTTTAGAGAGACTATTGTAGTCATGTGGACGGCTCGTGGAGTTCTTTTTTAGAAGCTAGTGCTCTCTTTTCACATGTAAGTCTTCAATTTTTTTATATAATAATATAAATAGTTGTTAAGTGTATTTTTACATTTTATTTGAAAAAGATTTTGAATCTTCCCATAGAAAAAAAAGTTATTATATGATATGGGAAATGCATAATTACAATAACTTAGGTCGTTGTATAATTGCTTCAATATTTTAATTATTGACTTATTTGTCGTTGATTTATATTTTATTAGAAAAATATGTTCTTGCTAATGCCTATAGTTATTCCTACCGGGTCGATCTAGTGGCCAATGTCACGCTCCGATCTCCCGCAGGCTAATCGGCCGCCCCCGCTAGGCAAGAATGACCGCGCCAGCGCTCCCGTGGTACGATCGCTTGACCCATTTGGGCGTGATTGTAACCTCTGTATCCTGAAATTCGTGCTTAAATGTTGTTATTAGGTTAATTTGGGACTATTAAAATTTTTCCATAATTTTTAGTTAATTAAAAACTATTAACACTAATTTTCTAGGACTTTCAAAAATTTATTTTATATCCAAACTTAATTAAAAATATCCCAAAATTTTATTTTAGGTTCTAAATAATAAAATATTTTTTCTAGAATTTTCTGGAAATTTTCTGAGTATTTTAGTATTTATTGGGAGTAATTAGGCTAATAACTAATTTTTAGGATTCGTAGAATTTATTGTGCAATTCCAGGAATATAGAATGGACCCACGTTATTTTCTAGGGTTAATAATATTATTATATATTTTCTGGAATTATTTCAGAATTTTTGGAATAATTTTAGTATTTATTTTTAGTTATATGGGTAAAACTAATGTTTAGAGGTTCTCCTAATTATAGTAGAAAAACTATGAATATAAAATTATCCCAAATATTTTTATAGAGTTTTTAAATTCAAAAAAAAATTTCTAGAATTTTTCCAGATTTTTATGATTATTTTTAATATTTATTTTGAGTTATTTAGATTTAAAACGACTTAAATAATGTTTTGATAAAGGCAAATCAAAAACAAATAATATAACAAAAACCATCCAATCAGATTCTGACACGTGTCAGACTATAAATATCTATTCAGCCGCAGGTACATCCCTATATATATATATATATATATATATATATATATATATATATATATATATATATATATTATTATTATTATTATTATAACCCTAATTATCCCATTATTTTAGAGAGAGAGATTTTGGAGAATTCCTTCATCTTCCACAAGCCATTGCGCATAGCTCCAGACTCCAAACGAGGCCTAGTTTCTTGTGTTAGAAAGATATTGAGGTTAGATTTCTGATTATATGAATTGTTTTACGAAATTATGAGCATTAAATTCTGGAAAATTCGTAGAGCACAGTATGTCCGAAAATAGACGTGTTTTAATATTTTCGCGATTTCGGGAGAACCATGAATCAGAATCATGAACCGTTTAAAGTTTCGGAAAGATAATGTCGAGATCATTGACATATGTTTTTCTCAGAATTTAATTCGAAGTATTAATATATTATTAATTCTGTAGAACTTCTAGGTTAGAATTTAACCATCGGTGCACGATACAAAATTTGTATGTGCCATAATTCCCAAACGAATTTGAATTCGGATAAGCCATAAATTCTAGCATATTTTTGATGATTAAATCTACAGGAAATCATGCATGGAAGTCGAGTTTGTGTCGGTTGACTTTTCGGTCAATAGATCGCCTCGATTTGCATGCTATGAGTCCCGAGTCGATATAAATTCAGTTTTTTTAGGCAAAATTAGGTTTTGACATAAAAATCAGAATAATAAGATTAAAGTAAGATTTTAGAGTAATTATTCTAGAATTAAATAAATTAAAATAAATTATCTTTTGACATAGTAAATTTGTAATACATAAGCTATTTGGACTGTGACTTGGACTCTGATTCATACCAGCAAAGGACCACAAGCGAGTACATTCTCTGATAGTTTTTTATTTATGATATCCTCTATGTCCATTGTATTTAGTGTAAATATTCATATTTCTTGACACGATGGTTACACGGATTGGTATATCCGGATCTAGTCATGAGATGTTATTCCTTGTATATGGTGTATCGTGTACAAGTCTTGTTTCATTGGTTATCTTGTGCATGTACAGACACTGATTCTCGAGGAGACTTGCTACCTCTTAGAGAATCCCGTGCCATAGCGTACCATGGCTGGATCTACTATACCAGTCGGGGGTGGGGAGTATTTTAGTGTAGATATGTGATCATACCCTTCATGTACAAGTCTTGTTCTCATGTTAGTGTTGGTCATACACCGCACGTATGACTAGCCAGGCCCATACTCGTGTACAAGTTCCCAAGCCGATCACATGTTAAAGCTAGTACTCACACACTTAGGCATAGTATTCTTCTTCATTGACATATTGTTCCTTCCCGCATTTATTTACAGTATTTTCCAGTATTTCCTTTGTTGTATATCTCTCGTACATGTATATGCATCTTGTATATTTCCATCTATTTACTACTATATAGTTTATATCATTGATGTAGAACTGCTGTTAGAGATGTACTTTGCTCCATCCTGACTGAAAATATTTTTCCAGACTACGCCTTAGAGGACGGGTGTCCGACATTTTATGGACCACAGGGAGAGTAGCTGCTGACTTGGACCTTGTAGCCAGGTGTGATTCTGGGAGGTCTAGCCGGGATCAATAGTTATTTAGTTAGTTTTATTAGCAGTTTATGGTACCGGATTTGTCTTCGGCATACCTTGTTGAGACTTGGATATTATTGTTGAGTTAGATTATTCTATTTAGACTTGTGTTGCAATTTGGTTTATTTATTTCTTTGATATCTTATCATGCTTTAGCTATGTGATTGAGTATTGTTCATATGATATTGTGCTATCTGTGACTCCTTATGGAGTTGGATGCTAGTGTGAGAATGATTAGATAGCATTGTGACCTAGACAGCGTTCTACCGCCGATGCTGCGGCGTAGGCTAGACGTACCCACGCACTCGTGCCCCTATACCGGGTGCGGGTCGTGACACATTTTTAGTGGTGGCCTATGCAGGTCAGACTTCGCAAGTTGTGCGATGTCGTGGTAGTACGACAACTTAGTTGTACTACTGCGTGCCTGCGATAGGATCTAGGATATAGTATACTAGGATGATAGCGGATACTCAATCACAACTAGAAATATTTTTAATCTATCTGTCTTGTTATCCCTTCCCTCTGTTCCTTTTCTCGTCTTTTGATTGATTGATTTCTTAGTATCGTAGCTTATATCAGTAATTTTGCTAGAATGTAGTTAGTAATACACCCTGACAGAGACTACAATACCATGACAAAATAGACCATAAATTATACAGATATTTTCTAGATTGCATGTTGTATGACTGTAGGTAGGATTTTTTCTAAGACTCTTATTGTTGGGGGTTGACCATAGTGAAGAGTAGTGAAGAGGTTATGACTTGACAAAGAGAGACAAGGTGCCTTAAATTTCGAGGATAAACATTAATGAAGAGTTGAGAACTTAATATGGCAGAATTGACGATTTGTTAAAATCATAGATTTTATGAAGATTATGAAATGATTGAAATTATCATTGAATTTTGAGGAATTTAAGAAGGCTATCAATATATTTATTAGACTGCACGTTATGAACTTATATTTTGAATATTGTGTTGGAGGTTTCATAAGTATTACATCGTTGAGTATTGTGAAAAAAAATATTCGAGGAATAAGAACACAAATGGATTAGTGTTGAATTCAAATTTTGGGATGAGATTCAATTTTATAATATGCATTGATTGGATTTAAATTAGAGGAGTAAGATCATTAATGGATTAGTGTTTGAATTTAAATTTTGGGATACAATTTTTAATTTTATAAATATGCATTGATTGGATTTCAATAAGAGGATTGAATATTAAATTCTTGTATTCGTTATTAACTTAAATTTTTGGAGGAGATTGTGATAAGAATGTAATTTAATTTTATATTAAAAGATTTTTAGGGATATGATATTTATAGAATTTTGAGAAATATTGTGAAGTAACAATATGGATTAGCTCATGATTATATGATTTGATGAATTTAATTTTGATGGTAAAAAATAAATAAATAAAACAATTGATAATTTTAAATTTCGAGGACGAAATTTTTTAAGGTGGGTAGACTTGTACCCTCCGTATCATGAAATTCGTGCTTAAATGTTGTTATTAGGTTAATTTGGGACTATTGAGATTTTTCCATAATTTTTAGTTAATTAAAAACTATTAACACTAACTTTCTAGGACTTTCAAAATTTATTTTATATCCAAACTTAATTAAAAATATCCCAAAATTTTATTTTAGGTTCTAAATAATAAAATATATTTTCTAGAATTTTCTGAAAATTTTCTGAGTATTTTAGTATTTATTGGGAGTAATTAGGCTAATAACTAATTTTTAGGACTTGTAGAATTTATTGTGCAATCTCAGGAATATAGAATGGACCCACGTTATTTTCTAGGGTTTATAATATTATTATATATTTTCTAGAATTATTTCAGATTTTTTGGAATAATTTTAGTATTTATTTTTAGTTATATGGGTAAAACTAATGTTTAGAGGTTCTCCTAATTATAGTAGGAAAACTATGAATTAAAATTATCCCAAATATTTTTATAAAGTTTTTAAATTCAAAATATATTTTCTAGAATTTTTCCAGATTTTTATGATTATTTTTAATATTTATTTTGAGTTATTTAGGTTTAAAACGACTTAAATAATATTTTGATAAAGGCAAATCAAAAACAAATAATATAACAAAAACCATCCAATCAGATTCTGACACGTGTCAGACTATAAATATCTATTCAGCCACAGATACATCCCTATTCAGTCGCAGGTACATCCCTATATATATATATTATTATAACCCTAATTATCCTATTATTTTAGAGAGAGAGATTTTGGAGAATTGCCATCTAGGGTTCCTTCATCTTCCACAAGCCATTGCGCATAGCTCTGGACTCCAAACAAGGCCTAGTTTCTTGCATTAGAAAGATATTGAGGTTAGCTTTCTGATTATATAAATTGTTTTACGAAGTTATGAGTATTAAATTCTAGAAAATTCGTAGAGCACAACATGTCCGAAAATAGACGTGTTTCAATATTTTTGTGATTTCGGGAGAACCAGGAATCAGAATCATGAACCTTTTAAATTTTCGGAAAGCTAATGTCGAGATCATTGACATATATTTTTTCCAGAATTTAATTCGAAGTATTCATATACTGTTAATTCTGTAGAACTTCTAGGTTAGAATTTAACCATCGGTGCACGATACAAAATTTGTATGTGCCATAATTCCCAAACGAATTTGAATTTGGACGAGCCATAAATTCTAGCATATTTTTTATTATTAAATCTACAGGGAATCATGCATGGAAGTCTAGTTTGTGTCAGTTGACTTTTCGGTCAATAGATTGCCTCGATTTGCGTGCCATGAGTCCCGAGTCGATATAAATTCAGTTTCTTTCGGGCAAAATTAGGTTTTGACATAAAAATCAGAATAATAAGATTAATATAAGATTTTAGAGTAATTATTCCAAAATTAAATAAATTAAAATAAATTATCTTTTGACATGGTAAATTTGTAATACATAGGCTATTTGGACTGTGACTTGGACTCTGATTTATACCAGCAAAGGACCATAGGCGATTACATTCTCTGATAGTTTCTTATTTATAATATCCTCTATGTTCATTGTATTTAGTGTAAATATCCATATTTCTTGACACGATGGTTACACGGATTGGTATATCCGGATCTAGTCATGAGATATTATTCCTTGTATATGGTGTATCGTGTACAAGTCTTGTTTCATTGGTTATCTTGTGCATGTACAGACACTGATTCTCGAGGAGACTTGCTACCTTCTTAGAGAATCCCGTGCCATAGCGTACCATGGTTGGATCTACTATACCAGTCGGGGGTGGAGAGTATTTTAGTGTAGATATGTGATCATACCCTTCATGTACAAGTCTTGTTCTCATGTTAGTGTTTGTCATACACCGCACGTATGACTAGCCAGGCCCGTACTCGTGTACAAGTTCCTAAGCCGATCACATGTTAAAGCTAGTACTCACACACTTAGGCATAGTATTCTTCTTCATTGACATATTGTTCCTTCCCGCATTTATTTACAGTATTTTCCAGTATTTCCTTTGTTGTATATCTCTCGTACATGTATATCCATCTTGTATATTTCTATCTATTTACTGCTACATAGTTTATATCATTGATGTAGAACTGCTGTTAGAGATGTACTTTGCTCCATCCTGACTGGAAATGTTTTTCCAGACTACGCCTTAGAGGACGGGTGTCCGACATTTTATGGACCACAGGGAGAGTAGCTGCTGACTTGGACCTTGTAGCCAGGTGTGATTCCGGGAGGTCTAGCCGGGATCAATAGTTATTTAGTTAGTTTTATTAGCAGTTTATGGTACCGGATTTGTCTCCGGCATACCTTGTTGAGACTTGGATATTATTGTTGAGTTAGATTATTCTATTTAGACTTGTGTTGCAATTTGGTTTATTTATTTCTTTGATATCTTATCATGCTTTAGCTATGTGATTGAGTATTGTTCATATGATATTGTGCTATCTGTGACTCCTTATGGAGTTGGATGCTCATGTGAGAATGATTAGATAGCATTATGACCTAGACAGCGTTCTACCGCCGATGCTGCGGCGTAGGCTGGACGTACCCACGCACTCGTGCCCTTATACCGGGTGCGGGTCATGACTGTGATGCCGCATGAGCGTAAGCCCCGCCCGTGCAAGGCCGAGGTTCTGGCTGGCGGTAAGAGGTCTAAGCCACAGAGTCGTACAGATTATCCGAGTGCGGCATAATTATAAACGCATAGGCGATTTATAACAAGTTTACTGAGTCGTCAATAGCGGAAGCATTGAATAACACAAGTATAGAAGTAAAGCACTCTTTATTAATATTGAACAAGTGTTACAAGCGGCGCTAGGCCGAGATTACAAGTCGCTCAAGCCTCTCTCTCTAAAATAATAAAAGCGTGCCAAGTGGCTACATTTGTGGAATAATGTATAGGCGATGTTCCAACATTATGTCTTGTATATGTGCTTCAGTTTCGGACGTGGCACTCCAAGGCTCTAGAGTGAACTCCACGCCTTAGCACGCACGAAGGAGGCATCCGCACCGAACGAGGTTCTTTCTCACCCTGCAAACAATCTGGTGAGTTATCAGTACATGAATGCATTAGTGGGGAGGTTACTCGCCCGCTCGACAAATCTAAACACGTTCAATAGGTTCTGTGCACCAACTATTAGGTTATCTTTCTAGTTTTGTCTTAGGATCAGTTTCATGGCAATGTTGAATAACCTAACTCGTGTGGCAGTGTACCGTGTGATATTAGAGAAAACACGGCGAGACTTACCAACTTATCATTTGTCCTTCCCTGTCCAAGGCAAACCAAGTTAATTCAAGCACAAGCAGCATATATAATGAATCAAGGGGCAATAACATGTGCAAACACAAGTGTCATGATCGAGGTTATGTTCGGGGCATGATTTACAATTATTACAAGGTGTTTGCAGAAGACGTTGAAGTGTTCCATATATATAAGTTATACTCAAGATCGTTCAGGTGTTTAGATATTCTTGATGCGATGCAATAACTCGCACACGGATAGCCGCTAAACGAGGATGACTTATCTACATGAACAATTATCGCTGGCATAGCCATAAAGGACACGATTTAATTATGGGATAAAAATGGTGTGTAATGCGGTGGCGAGCCCCGCTATATACCATTTCTTCCTCCAACATACGATTTTGTTTAGTCTAAGAGCAAAGATGGAGTGTAGGAAGGTTTCACAAGGCATTGCACGCCATTTTTTGCCCGACATACAGACTAACAGATATTCCGTCCGGATAGGATCGGCCCCGGTGCCCCAACAACCGTCCACAGGAACCCATTTCATACCTTGTGCACAAGTTATCCGCGACATGCAAGTCTTGGTCTTCCAAATTCATAACCTGACATAATAATCCATGATTCTTTGTTCTGAACCGAGCAATTACTCCACGAGCTAAAATTCTTTACTTGCTTTCATATGATTCTCGTTCAGATATAAACTTGATAAGATTATCATTCATATGTAACTTTACATGATTTCAGTTCAATATTTAACTTGCCTTGATGCATGCCCCTGGTTCGGGGATTGCCTTGGTGACCTAACGGTCCTGGATACTTGCAGGTTCATATTGCACAAAAGGACTATTTGATAGTCTTCTGGCTAACTTGAATGCATGCACGATACACGATAGTGTTCTTGATTGTGGCATGATTTCGTGTGGCAACATTGAGGCAAGGCAACATTACAAGTTAACATACAAGTAGGCAAGCGTTGCATTCATAAGAAAACTTAAGCATTCACTTTGGCTCGGGCCCGAAGGTAAGCCGATGAGTGTTCGTAAAGGGGACTTACCGAGCAATATTATCTAGGGTCTTACAGTGTAGCAAGTAAAGCAGTGAACTACGAAGAGTGAAATATTCATATCGTTTTACTCGAGGCATAACGGGGTCTAGTTGCTCAAGGCAAAGGTAACATGCAAGGGTCTGTATGTAAGCAATGTTTTATTTTTCATGTTCTAGCACAAGCAATACAAGTTAGGATTATTCCCTTAGCTAGGTGCGTTGTATTCTTATTAGCATGCAGGAGATGATTCACCTAGCGACTAGCATAAAACATCCATATTTTAAGTATGCTGGCTAAGCAAAGAAAAGTTTATCGTAGCCACCCACCTTAGCGATGATTCGCCTCGGTCGAAGGATACTCTGAGCGAGCCTCTGAAAGCCTAAACCGAAACTCCTGTAGGGACAAGTCTAGAAAGTCTTTGCCTCAAACGAGTATTCTCGCTAAGCAAAGCGGGTCGGTACGTTACACTTTTTACATTTGAATCGGCAATCCGCTTGAGTGGAATGGGATGTTACATTATACACCACTAAGAAAAAGTCTCGTCCTCGAGACTTCCTAAGCGTAGGCCATTCTATCGTATTATCGAATCTATCCCAAGTGTAGCAATCGGTACCACTAAATCTATTTGAACACAATCTCCTACTCGATCCTTACGCCGTATCGCGTGTATGCTGAGGCAGTCTCATTTGCGCTTTAGCGCTAGACATATTTCTTAACACGGAGTACGTTTCAATCGATCTTGATTAATGATCTAAGGCTGAGGCAAACTTATACAAGGCGTTATACTTGTTCAGGTGGATATTCACTTGCACTAGCATTTGAGATCAGCATATCGCGAGTCTGGATCGTGTACATATTCAAAGCGTCCTTCAAACATATGCATGTCAACCAACTTAGCGATAGCGAAGTCTTAGCACTCGAGTTTCATATTTTATTGAGTCTTGGATCGTGCACACGTTCAAGGCGTCCCTCAAACATATGCATTCAACCAAACTTAGAGATAGTGAAATCGGACAAGCTACTTGCAAAAATCCCAAGGGTTCTCATCTTATGAATCACAAGGATACTTCCGACAGGGTCAATCTAATTCCAAGTCTTTCCATTGCGACTAAACCCAAGTATTTGTACTACCGTTAAGTACGATCTATTCGGGTTAACCGACTAGCGTTCATCCGTTCGGGTCCAACATAGCACACATTACCATTCCCAGTCTAACCTTAAGTCTTGTTGCCCCAGTTTTATAGCTTATTCAAGCAATATAGTAAAGTCTGTAATACAGGTTCATTTATTCGGCATAGGGTCGTCTGCCTAATTTCTAGGTCAGCTCACAAGGTCATAGGTATAAGTTCAAGCATACGAGTCATCGTGCAAATTCGTCGCACGATGCTCGCCCCAATTCCTAGGGTCAAACCATTTTTCATTTGCACGGGGTATTCTACCCAAGCTCGTTTCACTCATATTTCTAAACATCGAGCACAGATTTTCCTATACACAATAATACGTTCGTTTATACAGGGGTTCGAGTCCGCTCAATAAAATCTAAAATATTCAAGATATAGGACAAGCCTAGCAATTTGCATTGTCTATCTCTTCAAGTATGTTTGATAGAATCCATATCCATTCCAAGTCTACTAAGCCAAGATTCAATTTCTAGACCTTTTGTTTATAACTTCAAGTCGTCCAACAAGATTTACGTATCCGTTCACGAAACCATCAAGCGTGATTTACTCCAGGTTCTAGGCTAACTTATCCATCGAAACATTTCCGATCACTTGCATTCCAAATTCGTCTTATCATGTTGAACCAAAAGTCAAGACGATCTATTAGTTATCACGCTCCGGTCTCCCACAAGTTTGATCACCTTCGTTGGACGTGAGATTACCACGCTAATGCTTCCACTGGATAATCGTCCTAATCCGAGCGTGACGCATGTACGGACATAAAGTTATGCTTGCACAAGACAAAAATGTTTGAACGTTATGGTTATTTTCGAAACAATCAAGACTTCCTTAGTGTTTTACTTTAGCTCCATCCAAGTTATAAAATCTATCGAGTTAAGTCCGTTCATGCAGTGATTATAATTCGTCTAGTAAAATTATCCAACTTTAATGTTATCGTTCGGTAATTTCATAGTCTACTCCTAGCATTCCTCAAGAAACTAAGTTTCAAATATTCAAGCCCAAGTTTATTCCAAATTTTGATACGTTCTATTCATCGAGTTCATTTGGAATAATCACCGAACATGTTCCTGTGAGTTCGATTATCCCCGTCGTACGTGAATCACCACGCCGTCGCTCCCGCAGGATAATTGTTCTCGCTGGGACTGATTTCGAATGTTTTCTTTTCAAACTAGATTTCAAGATCGTTCTTCCAAACTCCAAGCCAAATCCATTATCGCTTATTTCTTTCATCGAACCAAGATATTCATTTTCGGGCTAACTTCTATTCGAGCGATATTGTATTCAACTTCAGTCCATTTGTTTCAATCCAAAATCGCTTGTACAATCCTCAAGTTTCCAACAAGTTTTCTTAACCGAGATATCAATTTTTATTTTCGTGAATCCTAATTTGATATAAGTCTTATCATTTATTCAAGATATTTTTCAATCGATCAATCCGATTATCGCACGAGACCTATGAATCCGTTTGGACATTTCTAAATGATCTATACACCACTCGAAATTGAGTTATCTAATTAAATTCTTAATCGATTTGTTTCTTCTGATACGGAATATTGTTTGAGCTATTTCCCAAAATTCAAGCACAATTCTCTATGTTCGCCTAAGCGATAACCTGATGAGGTTCAATCGGTTGCCATTCTAAGTCTGACTTTTCTTATTCTTGAACGATATCCCATCTCGTTCTAACTTAGCTTGCACCAAAGGGTCTTGGCGCGCGATACTTAGCACAACTTAGCCAAAAGGCTATGTGCATAGCTAACCGTTTAGGCAATATTCGATTTTGCACTAACCAGTTGGGCAAACATGTATATGTATCGGGTTCGCACATAACGTGTAAGTTCTAGCACGAGTCTAATCCCGAAGGGTCTGGCACAGGTCGGCACAAAGGCCTTAGCATCACAATTTTGCACAAGCAATCATATCATTCACATACACTTTTTGAAAGTATTTAGACTTATTGTTTGGAATATTCCATTGGGACTTCGAGAGAGAGTGTGCACATAACCCACGAACGAGCTTTCAAAACTGAGAAAGTCAAAACAAAGCCCAAAGGCGTATAGCCAAGTTCTTATACCAATCTGTCATGCCCCGATCTCCCGCAGGCTAATTGGCCGCCCTCGCTAGGCGAGAATGACCACGCCAGTGCTCCCGCGGGACGATAGCTTAACCCATCTGGGCGTGATACCGCATGAGCATAAGTCGCGCCCGTGCAAGGTCCAGGTTCTGGCTGGCGATAAGAGGTCTAAGCCACAGAGTCGTACTGATTATCAGAGTGCGGCAGAATTATAAACGTATAGGCAATTGGTAACAAGTTCATTGAGTCATCAATAGAGGAAATATTGAATAACACAAGTATAGAAGTAAAGCAAACTCTTTATTGATATTGAACAAGTATTACATGCGGCGCTAGGCCGAGATTACAAGTCGCTCAAGCCTCTCTCTCTCTCTTTCTCTGAAACAGTAAAAACGTGCCAAGTGGCTACATTTATGGAATGATGTATATGTGATGTTCCAATATTATGTCTTGATATGTGCTTCAGTTCCGGACGTAGCACTCCAAGGCTCCAGAGTGAACTCCACGTCTTAACACGCACGAAGGAGGCATCCGCACCGAACGAGGTTCTTCCGCACCCTGCAAACAATCTGGTGGGTTATCAGTACATGAATGCACTGGTGGGGAGGCTACTCACCCGCTCGATAAATCCAAACACGTTCAATAGGTTCTGTGCACCAACTATTAGGTTATCTTTATAGTTTTGCCTTAGGATCAGTTTTATGGCAATGTTGAATAACCTAACTCGTGTGGTAGTGCGTCATGCGATATTAGAGAAAATACGGCGAGACTTACCAACTTACCATTTGTCCTTCCCTATCCAAGGCAAACCAAGTTAATTCAAGCACAAGCAGCATATATAATGAATCAAGGGGCAATAACATGTACAAACACAAGTATCATGAGCGAGGTTATGTTCAGGTACACGATTTACAATTATTATATGGTGTTTGCAGAAGACGTTGAAGTGTTCCATATGTACAAGTTATACTCAAGATCATTCAGGTGTTTAGATATTCTTGATGCGATATAATAACTCACACGCTGATAGCCGCTAAGCGATGATGACTTATCTACATGAACAATTATCGCTCGCTTAGCCATAAAGGACACGATTTAATCATGGGACAAAAATGGTACACAACGCAATGGCGAGCCCCGCTACATACTATTTCTTTCTCCAACATACGATTATTGTTTAGTCTAAGAGTGAAGATGGCGTATAGGAAGATTTCACAAGGCGTCGCACGCCATTTTTTGCCCGATATACAGACTAACAGATGTTCCGTCTGGATATGATCGGCCCTGGTGCCTCGACAACCGTCCGTAGGAACCCATTCCATACCTTGTGCACAAGTTGTCCGCACATGCAAGTCTTGGTCTTCTAAATTCATAACCTGACATGATAATCCCTGATTTTTTGTTCTGAACCGAGCAATTGCTCCACGAGCTAAAATTCTTGACTTGCTTTCACATGATTCTCGTTTAGATGTAAACTTGATAGGATTATCATTCAGATGTAACTTTACATGATTTCAGTTTAGTGTTCAACTTGCCTTGATACATGCCCCTGGTTCGGGGATTGCCTTGGTGACCTAACGGTCCCGGATACTTGTAGGTTCATATTGCATAAAATGACTATTTGATAGTCTTTTGGCTAACTCGAATGCATACATGATACACGATAGTGTTCTTGATTGTGGCATAATTTCGTGTGGCAATATTGAGGCAAGGCAATATTACAAGTTAACATACAAGTAGGCAAGCGTTGCATTCATAAGGAAACTTAAGCATTCACTTTGGCTCGGGCCTGATGGTAAGCCGAGGAGTGAAACCGTAAAGGGACTTACCGAGCAACATTATCTAGGGTCGTGTAGTGTAGCAAGTAAAGCAGTGCACTACGAAGAGTAAAATGTTCATATCGTTCTACTCGAGGCATAACAGGGTCTAGTTGCTCAAGGCAAAGGAAGCATACAAGGGTCTGTATATAAGCAATGTTTCATTTTCTATGTTGTAGCACAAGCAATACAAGTTAGGATTATTCCCTTAGCTAGGTGCGTTGTATTCTTATTAGCATGCAGGGGGTGATTCACCTAGCGACTAGCATGAAACATCCATATTTTAAGTGTGCTGGCTAAGCAAAGACAAGTTTAATGTACCCACCCACCTTAGCGATGATTTGCCTCGGTCGAGGGATATTCCGAGCGAGCCTCTGAAAGCCTAAGTCAGAACTCCTGTAGGGACAAGTCTAGAAAGTCTTTGCCTCAAATGAGTATTCTCGCTGAACAAAGCGGGTCGGGACATTGCACTTTTGCCGTTTGAATCGGCAATCCGCTTGAGCGGAACGAGGTATTACAGCCAAGACTATGAGTAAAAAAAAATTCTTTGCTAAAATACATACTGCAATCAGTCTCTTTCCTTTAGGTGAGCTTTATATAAAAAAATTATTTTTGTATAAATTGTTATTGATTATCCATGATTGAAAATACTATTGTATCATTATTGATGAAAAAAATAATATAACATAAACATCTCTTGTATTATAATATGGCTTAGAACTGGCTCCAAATTAAGCTGTCTAAGCTATATGTATATCATCAACCAATTAATTTGAAAACTTAAAATTCTTTTAATATACCGTAACCGTAGTTGTTTTCTTACGTAGTTGAAAACAAAACTAAAATCCTCCTACCTATCTAAATATGTGTAAATCCTAAAATATTTTAAAATTTAAATTATATTTAAACTAGCTAAATAATATTATCTAATTAAACACATATCCAAAATTTTTAAAATATATTTATAATAAATCATAACTAAAATATATTTAAATTATATTTAAATTATTCTAACATAATTTTAATTTTTAACTAGGGGTAGTTTGGTAATTTGGCATGGATATTTACTTTTAGGAATAAATATTAATATTAGTGTGATATAAATATTTAATTGATGCTTGTATTAATTATTTATTAGTATGTTATATATTTATTGTGTCTTGTATTATTTATTTATTAATTAGTGGACTAGATAATTAGTTAGACTTGATACTTGTGAACCAATTAAACTTATCATGACAACCAGTGAGCTCAACATGGACCCAAGCCCAATAGCCCATTCCCACTAATTCATTAGAAGGATTAGACTTAATTTGACTTAATTATAGACCTTTCAAAATTGTCCATCCTTAATCCTATTCATAATTGGATGGAGAGGGGTGATTTGGAGATTTAATGAGACTTGGAGGGGAAGGAATAGGGACGACCACAATAAGAGGGGGCTCTCCTTCTCTCTCCTCCTTCATTTGCATTCAATTAGATCTCAAATTCTAGATCCCCAATTTTCCTTCATTTTCCTCCATTAATTTCTTACTTAATTTACTTACATTCACTCTCATTTCATTCCTCAAGGAGTTTTGGAGCTTGAAGAAGTAAGGAGCACAAGGAGGAGAAGCTTGGTGGAGAGATCGTGTCCGGAGCGTGTCCACTTGAGTTTTTATTGGAAATCCATCTCCCAATTGGTAATTTCTGAATTCTTCTTTATTGTAGCTTCCAAATAATGCATTGGACCTTTAGGACAACCCAATGTCATAGGTCTACATATAGAAACAAGTTCTAAGCTAATTGATTGTGTATTGTGTCTTCTACATAGGTTTTTGTGTGTATTTTAGGAGAATTTTGAGATTGACACATCAAGTATGTGTCATGAGACTAATTTAGTCATAATGGAATTAGATCGGGGATTGGGATATTAGTTACATGCCCACAATTTGATACGGGTAGGTCGTATCATAAAAATTTGGTGATACGGGTTGATTTTGGGGGTTTTTTCTTCGACACGGGAGTGTACACATGCCATATTTTGACATGGACACGTAGTTGAGTAGCTAGTGTCACGCCCCGAGGCGTCCCCCGAGCCGTGACCGCCGTGCGGGCCTGGAGTTGCGCCCGCACAAGGCTTTAATGATTTGCATAGCAAGCACGTATTCAGAGTACGCAGATAAATTGAAACACAGATTTGAAACATAGAAAAGTTCTCTTTATTGATAATGAACATCTATTACAAACTCTTGAACGAGTCAGCTAATATGCCGAACGGCTTACAAAAGGGTTGACTCAAAATGAGATAGCAGTCCTTTGCATTACATCCTTTTATAAACTTAAACGATAAAGACCTCCAGGCTGGAGGATCGCTTTGCCACGGAGCTGCATTTGTGTATGAAGAGTTGCAGCTTCAGACTTCAAAAGCTTCGAGGCGCGGTGAAGATGCGCTAACAGCTGGACTGGATCGGGTAGACGACTTCGGCTCCTCGCTCGGTTCGCCTTGGTACGGAGAACCTGTTTCAACGAGGGTCAGCATATCGAAATATGCTGGTGAAGGCGAGCTAGCCTGACTATACCAATCAACACGTTGTTTAATGAAGCATGCATATTTGTGGGTTTCTATCTTGCCTTAGTTCATTTACAGTTAAGCAGCATATTGAATTTACTGAAATGAACGTGCCACCGTTAGGTGGGTTTTACCTGACCGTCTGAATTACCTGCACAATACTTACCATGCCTTCCCTGCCACGGAGACACAAGTTAGTATGCAACAGGTTTAAATATACAGGGGATCACTGGCTGGATGCCATATTGGACCAATTTTAGTCGCTGACGAGGATGGTATGCAGCGAGAGCACGGGAGTGCTGCACGCCATTCCGTCCTTGCACAGGATGACTAAACAGGAGAGTTCCCGCCCGGATCGGATCGGTGCCAGTGCCCCAGCGACCGTCCGCAGGAACTAAGGGCCTTGTGCACAAGTTGTCCGTGATCAACATATACACTAAGTTAGCAGTTGAGGCAAATCAGGGCAATAACGGGCACGGGACAGTAACAGGAGGAGAGCTACTTTGGCATAGTCTCCCTATCAGATTATTGCATTTAGGATGAGTATGTTCATAGCATAATTTAAAGAAGAGCATACATTCTAACTTGTATTATGCATATGATAAATATTTTCGAGCGAACACGCATGCAAGTAGTAACCGTTCACAGTTTTGATTGACAAGCAGTATTAACCAAGTCTATTCTCTTTTATCTTGGTTTCTTTTATTATTACTTGGTATCGTTTGATCGGGGCAAGGAGTGAAGCTGGAAGCAGGGCTAGCTAATCAGGTTGGTAGCCACTCACTTAGATTTTGGAAAGAAGAAGGAAAGAGGCGCTTCACGACTCCGTTCGCAAGCCGCCTACTGCTCGTTCACCTGCACACGAACAGCTCGATTAATACTTCTTCCTCTCTTTCCATTCTCGGAATAGAAGTGCAAGTCTATGAACGAAAACAATGAAAACCATCGAAACCGTTCAAGGAAAACAAGCAAATCCCAAAACCAACTCAAAGTACGAAAGCAACAAGCGACATCGAAAACCGAGGCAATAAAAGATAGCAGCGGAGAGGTCCCTCCTGACTCTGCCGCTAAGCCGATCCTTGGGGCGCGGTCCACTGAATATGGGAATCGATTCCGAAGAAACAAATCCATAACGAGGACGAGTTCTTAATTCAATCTATCCCGATCGAACGATACCGTCTTGTGTTTCTTAGCCGCGCTCTCCGCACCGGGAGAACGGGGCGCTACAGCTAGCACTTTATATTGATTAGAAATGTGATTCTAGACTTGCCCTTACCCTTTGTCATACATTTAGTGTTGTGTCGGGGCTGCATCGCAAGCGTATCATAGATTGAGTGTGATACGGGTGCGATGCACTCCATGTGTTTGATGGAATGTGTTATAACCTATTTAATGTTGTGTATATCTATTTTAGTATTGGTATAAGATGTGTGTATATATATATATATATATATATATATATATATATATATATATATATATATAATGTATAATGTATGTATTCATGTGGTTATGTTCTATTAGATAAATAGGTACATCTACTATGCATATTAGATAACATATTGTTAGATTCAGATTGGGGTTCATGTGATACTGGGAGTATCAAGCATCAATTCACGAGGTGTCTTAGAGTGTGCATCAATCCTTCATTCACCATATATCTCTTTGTATCAATTCACTATGCGTATCATAGTATATCACTGTGAGCACTCACCTACTGTCGGGTTTTGAGAGGAAGCAGATGTATGTACCAGCCATATGTCCATTCACTCTAGTTTGTGTAGCAGATCACTCTTCATGCTAAGTTAAGTTCAGTTGGCAGCAGCCCTTGCATATATCAGTCCTGGCACTGTGTAGTGTCAACCACACCCTTCGAGTATCAGTCTATAAGTCAGTCCTTAAGCATACGTTTCATACCATCAGTTAGAGAGGGAGGAATTTGTGTTAATCTTTAGCCCTTGTTTAGTAATAGCATGTTAGCGGGGGCTTAGCCATTTAAGTGTCTGTCGGGTTTAGAAGAGAAACATCACAATAACAAGTAGAGATGAAGTAGGGAATGTAAATGACTGTGTATCAATCCTTAGTGTTGACAGCAGCGGCTGTGGCACCCAGTCCACTGTTGGTTAAGTCTAGGAATGTGTATATGACAGTTAGTTTAGTTAGAGTGTTAGTTTGTAAATTAGTTAGTATATTAGATGTTAGTTTGATCTAACAGTTAGTTTATGTTAGATGAGAAGTATAAGTAAGATGTTAGCTCTAGTAGTGCTAGTTAGTATTTAATAGAGATAAGTTAACAGTTAGTTAGTGTTAGTTAATGTAAGATGTATTGGTTTGAATCCAAAGTTAGGTAGGTAAGGTAAGTTAGTATGTATACTAGCAGTATTACTGATATGTTAGATAAGTTAGTGTGTTGCTAATGAGCAATATCAGTCAACTGTTACATGTTTGAGCTAGGATGGATGGTATTTAGTTTGTGCATGTTAGTATTGGTTCTATAGTTAGTGGTTGATAGTATATATATATTGGTATATATATGAGATAGCTAGTTAGATTAGCTAAGTCTAGTATTACCTTGTGTTACCAAGGTAATGCTAGGTATTGGAGTTGACTCAAGGGATTGGGTCAAGATGGGTTGAGGTAGTGTGATACAAGTTGGCTCAAAGCCAAGGTATCCATTATCACTAGTTTTAGCTAAGGGGTATTAGAATATATTATATTTGTATATATTATATAGTATATTCATATATCGTATTTTGCGTATATTATGATACAATATAGTGTTGATACTCTAGTATTCTAATATAGCTAGTATAGCCTAGATACATAGTGTATGTACCCAATATCCTAGAGGTGGACTCATACAACCTAGAAATAGCTAGTTTGACCGAGTTTGACTACTTTGACCAAGTTTGACTATTTTTGACTTAGAATTGGCTTTTATGACCTAGAAACTGACTAGTTTAACTTGTATTCATTTTAAAAACTTGTATTGATGTAATATTCTATGTATAGGTTGTGAGACACCAGTTCAGACACTATTTAACACTCATTGCTCTGGACCACAGGTGAGTACATCTCTCTGTTAGTTTTTATTTTATAATAGTGTATATATTACTTGTTTTAGAACTGTATACTTGATTCTGACACAGTGGTTGCACGGATTGGTACTATAATCATGTCAAGAGATGTTATCCCTTATTGTCTTCAGCGGGTACTCCTTCGCATGTATTTCATCGTATGTATTGGGTATTGATTATCGTGTATTTCGTGTTCACATATTGCTCGTTCAGTGTGCTTATATTTGTGTTTGTAACGTGTCATGATTGGATCCATAAGTATTGGTTGGGGGACGGGGGAGTAGGAGTTGGTTATGTGATCAAGCCCAAGTGTATTTGTGTATATGTCGATTACATATCACACGTGTAATTAAGTTGCCATATTGTATTCGTGTTCAACCCAAACCGATCACATGATAAACTTGTACTCTATGGCACAGTAGCTAGTTTCACTTATTTTTATTACTTACAAGTTACCCCCATATTGTCTATTCTTCATTCCAGTACATTACCTGTTCACCCTAGTTCATTCCATTTTTTATTGCTAGTTATCTTGTATTATTTTCTATTATTTGTTATATATGCTATATTATGTATTTGGAACTGCTTTCAGAGGTATGTACTTCGCTCCAATCTTGACTGGATATATTTTCCAGATAATTGGCTTGTGGATCAGTGTCCCACATATTTTGGGCCACAGGGCGACGATCCATTTGAGAATTCTCCCCTAGATCAGGAGGACTTAGTGCCAGTGTCTCAGGAGGATTAGTTATATATATTTTTGGACATTATATTAGTCTCAGTCTAGACTCATGGCATGTATATATTATTTGGTCTTGTGGATGTATTGCGACTCTTATTTCCTCTCTTTTATTCCATATCATACTTTCATCATCCTTTAGTTTTATTTTGTGATTGAGTATAGTTACAATTATCATATACCATATTTTGTTCCTCCGTTGAAAGTTGAGATGATATTGACATGTATCATATATATTATATGAGATATTTAGATAGTATGGTGTGAGATATTTAGATAGTATGGTGACCCCGATAGCGTTCTACCGCCGATGCTACGACGTAGGCTGGGCGTTGTTCACTACTCGTGCCCTTATTTCGGGTGCGGGTCATGACACATTTTTAGTAGTGTCCTATACAGGTCCAAAGTCACAATTAGTACAATATCGTAGTAGTACTCTAAGTCTGAGATATTGCTACGAGCCTGTTTTAGGATATAGGATATAGGCTGAGAGTATACTCAGTCAAAACTAGGGAATATTTTCAAATATCTGTTTTGCTATCCTTATCTATTTGAATGCTTGCTTTACTTTGAATAATTTTATCCTTCTTTGAGGATATCATATCTTTCTCAATATTGATTCCTTTGTTCAATCTGTGTTCAGGATGCCGCTGAAGATGTGTTTCTAGCGCTCAGGTGCAGTGTCAGCGAGGTCGGTCACTTCGTCGCCTCTGAGGGCAGCACCAGGAGACACTGTTCTAGAAGCTTCAGTTTAGAGGTCTGCTTCACCAATCCGGGTGGGCGTTTCTGCTGCAGCTTAAGGGGGTGATCCACCTCCGGTACAGAGGACAACTCAGACAGTCTCAGAGGATCTTTCACCTCCACCACCCGCAGTCGATCAGACACAGATATTTGTGTTCTTTCAGCAGATGATAGAGGCTGAGTAGCATCAATCAGAGGTTATGAGGCAGGTCATTGAGAATGCCCACTAGATTGCGCTCGTCGTAGTCGAGAGGGTCGACTTGGTCCAGCTACAGACAGTACCACCTCAGTTTATCCCGTAGTAGTTGAGGCCGGGAACTATCATAGATTTCAAGATGACAGGGTTGAAGGATTTTAAAGGCACCGAAGGAATTCTTTATGCGGATGATTGAATAGAAGACATTGAGAGGAACCTACGACTGGCGCAAATTTCAAAGAGGTTGCAGGTAGAGGCCGCATGAAGCATGATGTTTGACATCGCATTAACTTGGTTCAGGACGGACCCCAAGATCTCAGCACCGTGACTTACTTGGAAAGCTTTTAAGGAGCTATTCAAGGAAAATTTCTTTCAAGATATGGCTCTGACATCTCTAGAGAGCCAGTTTGAGTACCTCATTTAGGGATATATGACGTTGGATGAGTATGCGGCAGAGTATTACAGATTAGGCCACTTTGTGGAGGGGCAGAACCCTAGAGGGAAGGTAGGAAGTTCAGGAAGGCCCTGAATAAGGAGATCAAATCACATACAAATGGAGATCATACCGATATTTTTAGGAGATTCTGAGGCAGGCACAGCGGGCAGAGGATGATCTAGAGCTTGGCTCCAAGAGGTCGAGGGACATAGGAGGATCTAGTACTAGTACGGGTACAACAAAGCGGCCTCACTTTCAGCAGCAACATCAGAGAAACTTCTAACAGCCGAGGCAGCAGTACCCTATACCCGCTAGAGTGTCATTGCAGCAGGCACACTAGATCCAGAGGCCAGCTATTGCTTGCCTATTCTGCAATAAGCCAGAACAAGGATGGGATGCGTACAGGATGAGATTGGGCCAGTATTTATTCTACGGATCAGGCGACCACTAGTTGAGGGCTTGTCCTAGAGCTCCAACTCGTCCAGCTCAGGGCGAGGCCCAGGCATAGAGAGAACCCGTGAGACCACTAGCGGGACAGCAGAGAGAATCTCCCTTACCACCACAACAGCAGCAGTTCGCTCAGCAACAATAGCAGCAAAGAGGTGCCCATTGACATGGGAGAGCTTTTGCCTTGACCGTTGAGGAGGATGAGCCAATTGGTGATGTTATTTCAGGTTCAGTCTATCTTGATTCTTTTTCAGCTCATGCTTTATTTGATTCTGATGCTTCATATAGTTTTGTATATGTATCTTTTGCTTTGAAGAATCATCTTGTGGCTGAACCGTTGGCGAGGACTTGTAAGATCATGACCGGGGGTGGCATTATCTTGGTCAGTGATATTTGCAAGGATCGAAGAGTTTCCTTGGGAGGCCGAGAGTTGAGAGTGTGCCTACTCGTAATGCCACTTCTGAATTATGACATAGTACTGGGGATGGATTGGTTGAGTAGGCACTATGCTAGTATCGATTGTCGTGGATGAAGAGTTTTATTTCAGCCGCTAAGAGAGCTAGAGTTTTAGTTCGTCAGAGGAGCAGTAGAGCAGAGTGAAGGAGACTTCTGTAGAGATATGGTGGAAGAGCAAGAGCTGCCACATCCTTTGATAGCGGAGTATATGTATGTCTTTCCAGATGAGTTGTCGGGGTTTCCACCAGACTGAGATATGGAGTTTTCTATAGACTTGGTGCCAGGCGCAGAGCCAATATCACAGCACATCTATAGAGTGAACAATAGTGAACTGGTATAGTTAAAGAACCAAGTGGATAAGTTACATAACAAAGGCTTCATCCGGTTCAGTTCATCACCGTAATCGTACCAAAGAAGCATGGTTCGGTACGTATGTGTTCGACTACAGGGCACTCAATAACCTCACTATCAAGAATAAATACCCGTTGCTAGGGATTAACGATTTGTTTGATCAGTTGAGCGGAGCAACGGTATTCTCGAAGATAGACTTGAGGTCGGGGTACCGCCAGGTGAAAGTGAAGAAGAAAGACATTCTGAAGACATAATTCAGGACTCAGTATAGGCAGTTTGAATTTTTAGTAGTGCTATTTGGGTTGACCAATGCCCCGGCGGTATTCATGAATCTGATGAATAAGGTATTTTATCAGTACCTAGATCAGTTTGTTGTGGTATTCATTCATGAATAATGATATATTCGAAGACCCCAGAGGAGCATGAGAAGCACTTGAGGATAGTTCTGGAGATCCTCAGGAAGGAGAAGCTTTATAGCAAGCTTTCGAAGTGTGAGTTTTTCCTTGATAAGGTTGAATTTCTCCTATATGTGATTACAGGAGATGGAATCTCAGTAGACCCGAAGAAGATTTTAACAGTTAAGTCATGGTCTACCCCGAGTTCAGTGGCAGAGATCAGAAGTTTTCTTGGATTGGCAGGCTATTATCAGATATTTGTTCAGGATTTTTCCAAGATTGCAGAGCCGATGACTAGGCTAACCAGGAAGGGCATGGAGTTCATTTGGACTGAGGAGTGTCAGACTGCTTTTGAGGAGATGAAGAATAGGTTGACTACAGCTCCAGTGTTGATGTTGTCATTGGGGACATAAGGATTTTCTATATATAGTGATGCTTCGGGTAAGGGTTTGGGTTGTGTGTTACAGTAGAACAGGAAGGTGATTGCCTATTCTTCCAGGCAATTATGCCCTCATGAGAAGAATTACCCTACCCATGATTTGGAGCTGACAGCAGTTATTTTTTCTCTTAAGCTGTGGAAGCACTACTTGTATGGAGAGCGGGTAGAGATCTTCACAGACCATATGAGCTTGAAGTATGTGTTTACACAGAAGGATCTTAATATGAGGCAGAGAAGATGGTTGGAGCTGATGAAGGACTTCGACATCTCGTTACATTACCATCCAGGGAAGGCCAACATAGTCGCTGATGCCTTGAGTAGGTATCCAGTGGCTATGTACTTGACGAGTGACAAATATTTATTGGCCGATCTCGATAGTTTGGGTATTGAGGTACTAGTTCCTAGAGTTGTAGCACAGATGTAGGGACTTCAGGTACAGTCAGAGTTGATGGACCGGATTAAAGCTACACAGTTCGAGGATGAGTCTCTGAGGAGCATCAGAGCGTAGGTCCGGATGAGATTGGCAGAGGATTTCAATATTGTAGAGGATGGATCATTGCATCACGGTACCAGATTGTGTGTGCCTAGTGGAGCATTGCGCGAGGAGGTTCTTTAAGAGGTGCATCGATCTCAGTACTTTATGCATCCAGGTGCCAACAAGATGTATAGGGATATGAGAGAGCATGTTTAGTGGTATAGTATGAAGCGGGAGGTGGCGAGCTTCGTATCCAGATGCTTGGTATGTCAGCAGGTAAAGGCAGAGAGACAGAGGCCAGGTAGATTGCTTCAGCCTTTACCCATTCAGAGTAGAAATTAGAGCATGTGACGATATACTTTGTCTCGCCCCAGTCCCAAAATACGTAGGACTAGGAACACGTAAGCATGTCAGCCATATGTATATAGAGACTCCAATATATGGAAACCATAACATACATACGCTGTAATATGAATAACAATTCACAAGTGGTATAAATATATATCATAAGTCACAGGGCATAATCTAAATCTCATCCGCAAAAATCATAAATAAATAAATAAATACCAATAACCAAGTAACTAAATCTCAATATGAAGTATCAAAGGATGATAGTCGGGTGGAAACAAATCCACTACCAAACTAGAATATAAGATAAACAAAACAACATAAGTACATCAACTACAATCAATGAGACTCGAAGAGAAGACCTCCTCGAAATATAAGTAGCAAGTCCGGATCTGCGCTCCTGCGAATACTCATGAACATCTACACCTGAAAAGGGACCAGGTCCTCAGAGGGACATAACAAGATACATAAAAGCATGCCAATAAAGTACTAAAATAAATATCCAATGGGTCGCCTAACCGTCTATGTGAATGCAGTTTGAGAATAACTTTCCAACATGTGGGCTATCCGGCTAAAATAGGATTGGCATGATTCTCTTGGAGATTCAAGGGCCTACAATGCATGTCATCTTTTGAACGGCAGAGGCCGCCTGATAATATATAATATATAGTGGTCATCATAACCGCGTATCTCCGGCGGAGCGTACGGGTTACACAAGAAAAGTGCAAAGGAGCCCAAACGCCTTACTTGTTGTTCTCCCCACCCCATGCTCTAAGCATGTCATATCCATGACACGATGATACCTCTAAATAACTATCAGGTCTTCTAGCATACAAAGTTTCTATCGACAGTTATTTTCTATCGCACGTCCCATACGTACAGGAGGCCAAATCCTGCAAACAAGCCCATGATCTATATGAGACTCATACTCGTGTAACAGATGTGTCACGGCCAATGAAACCTAATAAATGCATCATGATAATGGGGTGGTCTCATAAACTAGGTCACATGCATATACATAATAAACACAGAATACGACGTCACCGTCGTTGCACCCAAGTTTCCTTGGACGCGCAGTTTATATAGCAGTTAAAATATATGAACTAAATAAGCAGAAATAAGATGCATGCAACATATGAAATATAAATTACAGTACAATGGCAAGGTATACTTGCCTGGCAAGAAATCTGCATAGTACCAATAACCTGCTCCTGAAGTCGCGCAGAATAATCCAATAGGTCCTATATACATATAATATAACACAATACAATATCAGCCATTTCACTACCACATACACGACCATAATTATACTGAACTCAGAGGGTACACTAGGGGTGACACTGGTCGATTAACAGGGTCAAATGCACGTCTAATTATGCGGGTGTCACATCTTCAAATGCTGTGCAAGATCAGATAGTCAAAATAACACGGGTCTCGCCAGTACGTCAGTGTACATAAGGCAGTCTACTAACAATTTACAGGGTCATAGGTCAATATAACTACGGGATATCCGTAATAACACTAGGGTCACCTAGTACATCTATAAATATATGCATAGTCTTAAATAGCATAGTATTTAATTACTTACAATATATATATATACATACCATATATTTATATACGTATATAACCAATAATTATATACATACCAATTGAATACATATACTAAATATATATATATATATATATTATATATATATATATATATATATATATATATATATATATATATATATATATATATATATATATATATATATATATATATATATATATATATATATATATATATACCAATGAATAATATACATATACCAAATGTATACATACTAAATATATATATATACATATACCAAGTGAATAATATACATATATATATATATATATATATATATATATATATATATATATATTATATACCAAATATATACATACTAAACATATACCAATTGAACAATATATGTATATGCGTACGTACACATATACGAGTTGGGTTCACCGACTCAGGGTCTGATGTCAACTAACTGTCGTAAAGCAATACTAATATCCTAATAGCATACACACAAACACACATAAAAAGGAAAAGAGGGACATGTTCGAACCTCGGGGTACGCGCACGGGGACGACGATGACGATGATGAGGTTGACGACGATGACGGCGATGTTGATGATGATGACGAGGGTAATAATGAGGATGATGATGAGATGATAATGGTGATGTTGATGATCATGATGATGGGGATGATGATTAGGATGTTAATGGTGATATTGATGATAATTAAGGATGTTAATGGTGATGATTAGATGATGATGAAGATGTTAATGGTGATGATTGTGTAGGCTATGATGGTGATGAAAAGGATGATGGGAGTTTGCTGCTCCGGCCAGGGGGAGGTCCGGCGAGGAGGAGGAGCTCAGGGGGTCCGGCGAGTCATCATGGGGAAGAGGGTGATGGGTTCAGTCAGTTCAACGGGGGTAAATAGAAGGAGAGGGTGGCGGTGGTGATGGGTGGAGATGGTGATGAAGTCGGGGTCGTGTGCTCCGGCAGTGAGGGAAGTCGAGGACGATGATGGCCGCGACGGAGGAAGAGACGAGGTCGAGGAAGACTGAGGGAGAACGGGGTGCTTCGGTCGACGGGGTACTGTCGAGGTCGGGGTGATGGGGAGACCGGAGAGGAGGACATAGAAGAGGGGGACAAGGTGGAGAGGTGATGGTGAGCGATGGTTGCAGGAGGTTGGGGAAGGTGTTCTCAGGCGAAAGGGAGATCGAGGAAGGAGAGAACATGGAGGAGGAGAGGAAGTCGTGTAGGTGGTGGTCCGGCGAGTCGTGTCGAGGGTGGAGGATGACGGCGGGGTCGTGGTCGAGGAGGGGTTGCTCCGGGGATGAGGTGGTGGTGAGCGGCTGAGGAAGAAGGAGAGGAGGCTCGGGTGGCTCGTCGATACAGTTGGTGCTCCGTCAAGGAGGAGGAGAGTGGAAGTCAGGCGGAGGTCAGACGAGGGGCTCCGGCGTACGGGGGAAAGGGGAGGAAGGAGATGAATAGTAGGGGGAAAGGGGTCGGCTAGGTTAGAGTTTGGGTTTGGGTGAATAAAATAAAAAAAGGAAAAAGTTGTAATATTTATATGTGTGAAAACTAGGGTTTGATGTTGACCTAGGGGGTTAGGCTTGGTCAACATCCTTGGGATTGGGCCTTGGCTTGACATGTAGGTATTGGAGGGCTATGATTTGCATTGTTTAAATGCGAGGCTAGGGTTAGATGAGGGAGTGATGTTGTGTGTTGCATATTACAAAAATTATGGAGAAAATTCATATGAAGGAGAAATGGGTTTCTTCATGTACTATGTCCAATGGTGTGGACACCTCAGTGCACTTTTACATAAAAATGCTCAATAATTAGAAAATTACACAAAGATAGAAATTAGATTAAATTAATTAAAATTATTATAATTGGTGTTCTAAAATTAATTAGAAGTACATGGGACTAAAATTAGGTGGGACACAAGTATCATGGACGTAGAGGACTCAGGATAGAATATTGTCAAAATTTGGGTTGCACAAAATGGGTCAAGATTGTCTCCAATTTTGATTGGAACGCACAAGGATACAAAGTTAAATTTATTTAGAATTAAATACAAATGTCTGCGACGAATATTGTGCGACTAAAATATAGCACAAGAGAGTATAATTATAAGTTACACAAAGGTCAGAATAGATGACTGGTACGTCTAGGACAAGGATTTAAAATTTGTAGGAAGGCAATGGCTAGTGAGGTGATCCAATTATCGAAGCAACGGTAAGGTGCACTAAGTGATATAAATACTGCAAAATTAAATAAAATACCGTGTTCTATTTCCAATTGGATACAAACTAGCCCTAGTCTCTCTATCTATGCCAAGTAGGCCTAATTTTGGTTGAGGGGGTTTACAGACTTTATTTTGGGGCTTCCGCGTTCTCCGGAAGGAAAAGACTCGATTTGGGTCATCATAAACATGTTGACCAAATTGGTCCACTTTTTGCCATTCAAAGTGGGTATATCTACGAAGATGTATATGTATCAGATAGTCAGATTGCATGGAGTTCCTATGAGTATAGTCTCAGATCGGGATAGTCGCTTCACATCCCACTTCTGGAGGAGTTTAGAGGCTAGCTTGGGCACTCAGCTCAAGTTTAGTACATCATATTACCCTCAGACAGACGGACAGTCGGAGAGGACTATCCAGACCCTCGAGGATATGCTACGCACTTGTGTTTTGGATTTCAGAGGCTCTTGGGAGGTTCACCTTCACTTGGTAGAGTTTGCTTATAACAACAGCTACCAGGCTAGTATCGAGATGTCACCATTTATCGCGTTGTATGGAGGAAGATGTTGCACTCCGTTATCATGGGATAGTGTTGGTGAGAGAGCCTTATTGGGATCAAAGATGGTTGTGGATGCAGTTAAGAAGGTGAAGCTTATTAGAGATAGGCTTCGGGTGGCACAGGGCAGACAACAGCATTGGACCGATAGCCACCAGAGATATTGGAGTTTGAGGTATAGGTTTTGTTTTGTATTGCTTGTGATTGCTTGTTATAGTTAGAGTGCTAATGTTGTGTTTCATGCTAGATTGGCAATCTGGTGTTCTTAAGGATTTTTCTGACATGGGGCACGACTCGCTTTGGTGGAGACAGAAAGCTTAGTCCACAGTATATTGGACCCTTCAGTGTTTTTGAGAGGGTCGGTACAGTGGCCTACAAACTTGACTTGCTGCCTGCACTAGAGGGAGTGCATAACGTGTTTTATATGTCGCAGTTGAGACGGTATGTGGTAGATCCTAGTTATGTATTGGACCATTCAGAGATTCAGATTGGTCCGACTCTCAGCTACCCAGAGCAGCCCATAGAGATTTTGGATCGTAGGAAGAAGGTGTCGCAGAACCAAATGGTTCCTTTGGTACGTGTTACGGGGAGGCATCACTCACCAGGAGAGAGTACCTGGGAGTGAGAGGCCGAGATGCGTGAGCGATATCCTTATCTGTTTAAGCTGTGAGGTATAATTTTTTCTTACTTATATTGATTGCTTTTGGTAGTTAGTTTCGTCCTTAAATTTTGAGGATGAAAATTTTCAAAGGTGGGTAGGATTGTCACGCTCACTTTTCCAACTAGGGGTAGTTTGGTAATTTGGCATGGATATTTACTTTTAGGAATAAATATTAATATTAGTGTGCTATAAATATTTAATTGATGCTTGTATTAATTATTTATTAGTATGTTATATATTTATTGTGCCTTGTATTATTTATTTATTAATTAGTGGACTAGAATATTAGTTAGACTTGATACTTGTGAACCAATTAAACTTGTCATGACAACTAGTGAGCCCAACATGGAACCAAGCCCAATAGTCCATTCCCACCAATTCATTAGGAGGATTAGACTTAATTTGACTTAATTAGAGACCTTCCAAAATTGTCCATCCTTAATCCTATTCATAATTGGATAGAGATGGGTGATTTGGACATTCAATAAGACTTGGAAGGGAAGGAATTAGGCCAACCACAATAAGAGGGGGCTCTCCTTCTCTCTCCTCCTTTATTTGCATTCAATTAGATCTAAAATTCTAGATCCCCAATTTTCCTTCATTTTCTCCATTAATTTCTTACTCAATTTACTTTCATTCACTCTCATTTCATTCCTCAAGGAGTTTTGGAGCTTGGAGAAGCAAGGAGAATAAAAAGAAGGAGCTTGGGGGAGAGATCGTGTCCGAAGCATGTCCACTTGAGTTTTCATTGGGAATCCATCTCCCAATTGGTAATTTCTAAATTCTTCTTCATTATAGCTTCTAAATCATGAAGTGGACTTTTAAGAATACCCAATGGTATATGACTACCTATAGGAACAAGTTCTAGGCCAATTGATTGTGTATTGTGTCTTCTACATAGATTTTTATGTGTATTTTGGAGGAATTTTGAGATTGACACATCAAGTACGTGTCATGAGACTAATTTAGTCATAATGGACTTAGATTGGGGATTGGGATACTAGTTATATGTCCACAATTGGATACGGGTAGACCGTATCATGGCAATTTGGTAATACATGTTGATTTGGGGGGTTTTTCTTCGACACGGGAGTGTACACATGCCATATTTTGAAATTGACCCGTAGTTGAGTAGCTAGCACTTTATATTGATTAGAAATATGATTCTAGACTTGCTCGTAGCCTTTGTGATATATTTGGTGTTGTGTCGGGGCCGCATCGCAAGCGTATCATAGATTGAGTATGATACGGGTGCAATGTACTCCACGTGTTTGATGGAATATGTTATACCCTATTTAGTGTTGTGTATTGCTATTTAAGTATTGGTATGAGATGTATATATCTATATATATAATGTATAATGTATAATGTATGTATTCAGGTTATGTTCTATTAGGTAAATAGGTACATCTACTATGCATATTAGATATACACATTGTTAGATTCAGATTATGGTTCATGTGACACTGGGTATATTAAGCATCAATTCATAAGGTGTCTTAGAGTGTGCATCAATTCTTTATTCACCATATATCTTTTTGTATCAATTCACTGTGTGTATCATAGTATATCACTGTGAGCACTCACCTACTGTCGGTTTTTGAGAGGAAGTAGATGTATGTACCAGCCATATGTCCATTCACTCTAGTTTGTGTAGCATACCACTCTTCATGCTAAGTTAAGTTCAGTTGGCAACAACCCTTACATATATCAGTCCTAGTACTGTGTAGTGTCAGCCACACCCTTCGAGTATCAGTCTATAACTCAGTCCTTTAGCACATGTTTCATACCATCAGTTAGAAAGGTAGGGATTTGTGTTAATCTTTAGCCCTTGTTCAGTAATAGCATGTTTGCAAGGGGGGTTGCCCATTTAAGTGTCTGTCGGGTTTAGAAGAGAAACATCACAACATCAAGTAAAGATGAAGTAGGGAATGCAAATAACTGTGTATCAATCCTTAGTGTTGATAGCATCGGCTGTGGCATCCAGTCCACAGTTGCTTAAGTCTAGGAATGTGTATATAACAGTTAGATTATAAATTAGTTAGTATATTAGATGTTAGTTTGATCTTACAGTTAGTTTATGTTAGATTAGAAGTATAAGTTAGATGTTAGCTCTAGTAGTGATAGTTAGTATTTAATAGAGATAAGTTAACAGTTAGTTAGTGTTAGTTAATGTAAGATGTATTGGTTTGAATCCAAAGTTGGGTAGGTAAGGTAAGTTAGTATGTATACTAGTAGTATTACTGATATGTTAGATAAGTTAGTGTGTTGCTAATAGCAATATCAGTCAACTGTTACATGTTTGAGCTAGGATGGATGGTATTTAGTTTGTGCATGTTAGTATTGGTTCTATAGTTAGTGGTTGATAGTATATATATATTGGTATATATATATATGAGATAGCTAGTTAGATTAGCTAAGTCTAGTATTACCTTGTGTTACCAAGGTAATGTTAGGTATTAGAGTTGACTCAAGGTATTGGGTCAAGATGGGTTGAGGTAGTGTGATACAAGTTGGCTCAAAGCCAAGGTATCCATTTGCACTAGTTTTAGCTAAGGGGTATTAGAATATATTATATTTGTATATATTATATAGTATATTCATATATCGTATTTTGCGTATATTATGATACGATATAGTGTTGATACTCTAGTATCCTAATATAGCTAGTATAGCCTAGATACATAGTGTATGTACCCAATATCCTAGAGGTGGACTCATACAACCTAGAAATAGCTAGTTTGACCGAGTTTGACTATTTTTGACTTAGAATTGGCTTTATGACCTAGAAACTGACTAGTTTAACTTGTATTCATTTCAAAACCTTACATCATGATGTAATATTCCATATATAGGTTGTGAGACACAAGTTCGGACACTGTTTGACACCCATTGCTCTGGATCATAGGCGAGTACATCTCTCTGTTAGTTTTTATTTCATGATAGTGTATATATCACTTGTTCTAGAACTTTATACTTGATTCTGATACAGTGGTTGCATAAACTGGTACTATATGGATCCTGTTAGGAGATGTTATCCCCTACCGTGTTCAACGGGTACTCCTTCACATATATTTTGTCATGTGTATCGGGTATTGATTATCGTATATTTCGTATTCACACACTACTCATGTTCAGTGTACTTATATTCGTGTTCGTAACATGTCGTGATTGGATCTATAAGTATTGGTTG
Source organism: Iris macrosiphon (assembly GCA_036927795.1). Taxonomy (NCBI): domain Eukaryota; kingdom Viridiplantae; phylum Streptophyta; class Magnoliopsida; order Asparagales; family Iridaceae; genus Iris; species Iris macrosiphon. The sequence goes on along the minus strand of JAYESA010000018.1, from coordinate 68,548,190 downwards.
GGGGACGGGGGAGTAGGAGTTGGTTATGTGATCAATCCAAAGTGTATTTGTGTACATGTCGATTATATATAACACATGTAATCGAGTTACCATATTGTATTCGTGTTCAACCCAAACCGATCACATAATAAACTTGTACTCTATGGCATTGTAGCTAGTTTTATCTATTTTTATTACTTATAGTTACCCCATATTGTATGTTCTTCATTCTAGTATATTACTTGTTCACCTTATTTTATTCCATTTTTTATTGCTAGTTATCTTGTATTATTTTCTATTATCTGTTATATATGCTCTATAATATATTTAGAACTGCTTTCAGATCAGGTATGTACTTTGCTCCATTTCTGACTGGATATATTTTTTAGATGATTGGCTTGTGGATCAATTTTCCACGTATTACAGGTCGTAGGACGGCGAGCCATTAGAGGATTCTCCCATAGAGCAGGAGGACTTAGTGCCAGTGTCTCAGGAGGATTAGTTATATATATATTTTTGGATATTGTATTAGTCTCAATCTAGACTCATGTCATGTATATATTATTTTAGACTTGTGGATGTATTGTGACTCTTATTTTCTCTTTTATTCTATATTATGCTTTCATCCTCCTTTAGTTTTATTTTGTGATTGAGTATAGTTACCATTATTATATACCATATTGTTCCTTCATTGGGAGTTGAGATAACATTGACAGGTATCATATATATATATATATTGTATAAGATGTTTAGATAGTATGGTTGACCCCGATAATGTTCTACCGCCGATGCTGCGGCATAGGCTGGACATTGTTCACTACTAGTACCCTTATTCCGGGTGTAGGTCGTGACACCCTCATTGGCATTTGGTTAATTATTGGATTTGAGATTTTTGAGATATATAACTATTGCATTTGGGATTTGGGTGCTGGACACGTACAAACACGATACACTGGACACGAATATGGATACGATAGACACCTACCAATATTACTAAATGTTAAAAACTAGTTTCTTAGGCATTCATTGGTCAAAGTCATTATTTTGACCAATACGACTAATTTCTAATATTCCAAAAACCAATCTAGAGACAACCTAAAGTTTTTCCTTCTTTGCTCTTTATTTCTCATACCTAAGGTGAATTATTAGTCTTAATTATGAATTCTAAAATATAATATTAATTATGGTTCAATACAACCGATACGGCCAAGTATCGTACCCAAGATCCAAACCTATGGTTAACTAAGAAACCATGGCTTAGCAATTTATTTAATGGTTACATAAGGAACAATTTTAGCAGTTTGAAACCATGACTTAGGCTATGCACCTATGAGTATTGTATAGTCTTACATACTCATGCTTAGGTTATGCACTATGAGTATTGTATATGAATACCATGTCTATCTTAAACCACTTAATTATTGCACCATATTTGTTTAAAGCCTTGGTTTGCCAATATTCGATGACGAACACACCTAACATAGTCATAATTAATGCATCTCTTAGAGAATTAACTTCTCATTAATACCAAAATCATTACTAGCTCAACCCTAACCAAATTTATCATAGTCATAATTAATGCATCTCTTAGAGAATTAACATCTCATTAATACCAAAATTAATACTAAATTAATACCTCTCTTGAATATATACGGTACGTATATATAGAATTGGTTTGAATAATGAGTCGATACTTAGTTGACCGTTCGTAGATATACAATCGGCGACATTAGAGCAGAATTGGTTTGACGAATGATTTCAAGGGGTACGTTGAGGAATTTATCAAATATGCAAGTAGCCAACCTTATTTTATGGATGAGAGGCTCATCAAGTGACCTTGTGTCAAATGTAATAATATATCATTCAAAGAGGTGGATCTCGTGAGGGAGCATCTCTACAAGAAGGTTTCATACCTAACTACAAGGATTGGACGGCTTAAGGAGAACCTTTTTTTTCGTAATATCAGTCCTCCTTCAATACAGAGGTGAGAGAGTCCACTCTCGGAGACCACTTTGAATATAGACAGCAAAACCTGGCACGTGAGTTGGTATTTGATGCAGTCGGTCATAGTTTTAATCCGAAGGATCTGAATCCTGATGCAAAGGAGCTTTATGATATGTTCAAGGATGTCGATACTCCATTATACTCGGGTTGTGATTCTTATTATGTCATGTCGGCGGTGATGCGACTGTTGAACCTAAAGTCTGATTTTAACTTGCCACAAGAATGCTACGACCAGATAATTCAGTTAGTTAGAGAGTTATTGCCAAAAGGATTGAAAGACTTGTCTGAAAACTTCTACAAGTCAAAGATGTTGATACAAAAACTCAAATTAGGCTCAGGATCACGTCCTAATGGGCACGATTGTCTCGCGGGAGCGCTGGCACGGTGATTTGCGCCTAGCGGGGACGGCCGATCTTGCGGGGGAACGGGACATGACATATTGGTATCAGAGCATGGCTTTACATCCTTGGACTTCGTATCGAATCTCTCAATTTTGAAAGCTCGTTCGTGGGTTATGTGCATATGCTCTCTTTCGTTATCCCATTGGGATATTCCATACAATGAGTCTAATTTTTTTTGAAAAGTGCATGTGAATGGTATGATTGCTTGAACTGGATAGTTATACGAAGACCCTTGTTCCGACTTGTGTTAGAGCTTATGGAAATAGACTCGTGCTAGAATTAGAAAGTTATTTGCGAAACCAAATACCTATACATGATTACTAAGAGGGTTAGTGTATGAGATAGAATATCGTTCAGACGGTTAGCTATGCACACAGCCTTTCGGCTAAGTTATGGTGAGTATCGCGTGCCACAACACTTTTGGTATGAGCTAGTTTGCGAGCAAGATTGGGATATCATTTAGATAAGGATAAGTCAGACTTAGAATGACAACCGATATAAACATTATCAGATTATCACTAAGGCGAATATAGAGTTTTGTGGTTAGATTTTGAGAAATAGTTCGGACGGTATTTTATGTCAGCATATACAAATCAAATATGGTTTGCCGGATGACTATCAATAAGAATATATAAGAGACTAAGATTTATCGTAGTGATGCTTAGGTATCATGTTGGAGTTCTAAGGAAAGAATTATATATGAGAGTGAGCGATGCGAACACGATTGGGGATTTATTTAGATAATTCAATTCCTGAGTAGTGTATGGATTATTTTAGAAATGTTCAAGCGAATTCGAAGATCTCGTGCGATAGTTGGTTCGAATGATTGAGAATGTGTTGAACAAGTGATAAGGCTTATATCGAATTAGAATTCAAGGTAATGGAATCAATATCTTGGTCGAAGAAACTTGGTTGATCGCGCATACGGTTTAAAATTGAATCAAAATAGATTATACTTGAGTAGAATATAGCTCTATAGAAGTTAGCTTGAGAATGGATATTGTAGTTTCGAATTAACAAATTTAATATGGTATCAATAATTGGAAGATAGCACGAATTGATATGAGTAAAGGAATATTTTGGTTCGATGAAAGATTTAAACGATAATGGATTTGATCTTGAATTGGATGAATGATCTTGAATCTAGTTCGAAATAAAACACTCGACATCAGGCCCAGATGAGAATGATTACCCCGTGGGAGAGCTGGCATAGTAATTTTACGTCCAGCGGGGATGATCAAACTGACAGAAACATGTTCGATGATTATTTAGATGAACTCGATGAAATAAAATGTATCAAAAGTGGATAGACTTTGGCTTGAGTATTGAACTTAGTTGTTTGAGGAATGTTAGAAGTAGACTACAGATTGTTCGAACGGTAATCCTAAAGTTGGACGATTTGGCTAGACGAATTATGATCATGGTATGGATGAACATAACTTGATGGATATATATATATATATATATATATATATATATATATATATATATATATATATATATATATATATATATATATAATTTGGATGAAACAAAAGTATAAGAATAAGGTGTCTCGATCATTTCGATAATAAACATAACGTTTGACGTTCTTGTCTTGTGCAAGTGTAACTCCATGCTCGTACATGCGTCACGCCTAGATTTGGGCAATCATCTAGCGGAAGAATTGGTGTGGTGATCTCACGTCCAGCGGATATGATCGAACTTGCGGGAGACCGGAGCATGATAATTGAAGGATCATCTTGACTTGTGATTCGACACGATAAGACGAGTTTGAGAATGCAAGTAAAACAGAAGTGTTTGTGGATGATTTAGTCTAGAACATGGAGTAAGACACGCTTGATGGTTTCGTGAATGGATACATGAATCTTGTTGGACGACTTAGATTTTATGATTAAGATCGAAGATTTATAATTGAATCATGGCTTGGAGGTCTAGACTTATAATGGATAGGTGGGTTCTATCAAACATGTTTGAGGAGATAGACTATCCGAATTGCTAGGCTTGACATACAACATGGATATATCATGGATTTGACTGAACAGACTCGGTCTCTGTGCAACGGACGTGTTAATATGAGTAGGATGATCGGTACTCGATGTTTAAAAATCTGAGTAAAACGAGCTTGGGTAGAATACCCCATACAAATGTAAAATGGTTAGACCTTAGGATTTGGGGCCAGCATCGTGCGACAAATTTGTACGATGAGTCATGAGCATGAACTGTACCTATGACCTTGTGAGCTGATCTAGTATTTAGGTAGACGACCCTATGCTGAGTGAAAGAACTTGTGTCACCGACTTTAGGGTATTGCTTGGGCAAGCCATAGAACTGGGACAACAAGACTTAAAGTTAGACTTGGAACGATAAGTGTGTGCTTTGTTTGTCACAAACAAAATAGACGATAGGACATAGATGCTAGTCAGTGGATTAGATTGTGCTTGACGGTAATGCAATGCTTGATTTTTGGTTGGATTATAATGAATTGGATTTTAATTGACCCCATTGGAGGTATTATTGTGATTTATAAGACGAGAACCCTTGAGATTTTTGCGAGTAGCTTGTCCGACTTCACTATCGCTAAGTTTGGTTGATTACATATGTTTGAGAGACGCCTTGAATGTGTGCACGATCCAAGACTCAGTGATATGTTGAAGTTAAGTGCAAAGACTTCGTATCACGCCCAGATTTTGTCCAATCGATAATCGTCCCCCGGGCATGATGCTGTGCACGCGTAGGGCGTGCGTGCACAAGGCCTAGGCATAATGATAATCTTTAGAACACATGCAACCGAGTACGCAAATAGGATAACATACATTGAGGCATAGAAAAGTTTTCTTTTATTGATAATGAATATCTGATTAAAGACTCTTGACCTAAAAGCGATAAGGATGCCACACTGGCTTACAACTTTGATAAAAAATGAGATAGCTATTCCATACATCACATCATTTACTAAAACTTCAAAATAATATAGACACCTGCTGGCGAAGCTATCGCCTTGCCTCGGAGTTGCATATAAGGGTAGTACGGCCTCCGAGTGCTTTGTACAAATTTCTAAAAAGTCATGAAAGGGTGCATCGAGTTCTGGACTGGTTGGGGGAAGAAAGCTTCAGCTCCTCGCCGCGTCGCTCAGACTCGGGGAACCTGCTGCAACGAGGGTCAGTACTTTGAAAAGTACCGGTAAGGGCGAGCTAACCCAACTAACTGAATCCAGAGTTGTTTATATGAAGCATGCAAGTTATTGTAGACTTTTTATCTTGTCTTAGTTTATTTTACATGCAATCATTGAGTATGCACTTTACAGAAACAAATATGCCACCGTTAGGTAACTTTTACCTTCCCGCCTGAACTGCCTGCACAATACTTACCATGTCCTTTCCTACCACGAAGACATCATTAGTTTGAGCAAGCAATGTAGAAATATATATACATTGGGTCATGGCATGTCATTGCCACCGTGGACAATAGCTACAGTAAGATGGTGACCCTTGTAGCTCGGGTAGCAAGCCCCGCTACAAGGTCTCCCGTATTACCCGTGCTAGGCTCGCTAGCGTAGCTATCTGAGTTCCGCCAGGAACGAATTGGCCCCAGTGCCCCGGGCACCGTTGGCAAGAACTAAACCTTGTGAACAAGTTGTCCGACCGAACAACGCATTTACACTAAATTAATAGATAAAGCATTCAAACCACAAGAATGTATATATCTACTTTAGCATAGTGCATTTGGCATAACCTACTTGTCCAAGTGAATGCATTTCAATTTTCTATATCTGTACAGTTATATAGAACATGTTATAGCTATAACTGAAACATGAATATATATATATATATATATATATATATATATATATATAAAATTGTATAATGGACAAGCACGCATCAATGTGATCATTTTAGAATTCTAGGTGATAAGCATTATAAGTGTTTCAAGTCCAACTCTTCTTTTATTTGACTCAATTTATTCTTATTATGATATCGTTGGGGCGGGATGCACAAATGAGCCAATTTATTAAGAGTGAAGACTTGGAAGAAGGGTGTTAATCAAAATAAATCCACTCACAAGTTGGTAAACTAGGAGAGAAAATGAAGAACTTCAAGACTCCGCTCGTGCGTCGTCTACCCGATCACCTACACGCACCAACAGATGATCAATATCTCCTGCTTCGGTCTCCGAGGTTCGATACGAAATACAAAATCCTAAGAACGAAGGCAATGAAATCTATCGAAACCATTCAAGAAAATGCAAGTCATAAAACCAACAAGAAAGCAACCAAGCGGCATCGAAAACAGGCAAGAAAACCAGCACAACGGAAAGGCCTCTCTCGACTCTGCCGTCGAGTCCTTCCTTGAGGCACGATCCGTTGAACATGGGACCTAATTTTAAAGAAACCAATCCATAACGAGAAAAGAATCTTGATTCAATCTGTCCCGATCGAACGATACCAAGTATTTCTTGGCTGTGCTTCCCGAATAGGGGGAATAGGGCATTACATCATAATCATCTAATAGAAAGTTTTGTCCCTGTAAATACCCTGATTTTCAGAATAAAATTTTGAAATAATATTCCCAGATTTTTGGTAATTTCTGAAAAAGAACCAAGGTATTTAAGGATTTTTAAATGTAGTTTATTGGTGTTAAAATATTATGGAAATAATATTTTGTGGTGTAAAATGGAAAGCCGGACATGTGGTATTTTTCGGTGTATTTATTGGACACCGGAGACGCGTTTAAAGCCTTAAAAACTATTGGAAGAGTGAACCGAACTCAAATTAAACCAAACCCAAGTTAAACCAACCCTGAACCGGACCACTGCGTGAACCAAACCAACTTGATGGGTCAGGTCGGGTCAGATCCGAGCCAAACCCGACCCGGACCCGAAATCAGATGGAAACCCTAGCCGCAGAGTACTGTAGCAGTCTATAAGAGGCCGCCTCGACGTCGGCGCTACCCCTTCTCCTCTTCTCCGCCGCATCCCCTCTGTTTACCCAGCCGTCGAGATCCCCCACGCCGACCCGACTCCGGTCGTCCCCGAGACCGGATAGCATCAGCAACCTCCCTCCCACGACCGGCCAGACCAGTCGATCTCTTCGAGCACAGCAGCTCGACGACGCTGAACCCCCGTCGGCGGCTGAACCCGCTCCGTCTATCGTCGCGGAGCAGCCGCCTAGCCCAGCAACCGACCCCGACTTCCCCCTTCAACCCCTCGACATCGCCGTCGGGCCGCCCCGACCCAGAACCCCTCGAATTCCCTTCCGGTCGGCTGCCGAGCTGTCTCCGCCGTAGCGCCCAGGCGAGCCACCTCTGCTCCGCCTGGCGAGCCTCCCCTCGCCGACTAGAGCAGCCTCCTCCAACAGTTCATCGACGGATCCTGAAACCTAATCTGGACACGGCAACCCGATATGCAGGACACGGAGTTGACGCTCGGACGCGTGAAAAACAGATTCACGGGGCCCTGTTCAGGTACCGTTTTCTTCCTCATCGTAACTCCATTTTAGTTTCCGTCAGTTGCTACGCATAGACAGTATAACCCTCTCGGTGCCCGTGCAACTCGCTCGGTGCATCGCGTCCTGTGGTGATCGCACACCGTGATCCAAAAATAGGAAAAATAATGCCCCGATTCACCCCGGAATGGGTACGCTCCGCCAAACGGGACGACTTGGTCACGTGCGGTCTTCACAGATATGTGCGCGTCGTTGATACGGACGTGCGAGATTTTGCAGAAGCTGATTCAGATGTGTGAGCACACCGGAATCAGTGTGTATCCGTGGACAACACCCCGTATCCGACTTTTATGGAATATGCTGTAACTTTGTGTACACACGTCGGATCGAGACAAAGCTTGTGCCATCAGACTCGTAGCAATACACTGGTCCTGTGACCCAAGTTTGGTCCGATTCTGAGAACGTTGACAAAATCGTGTATCGTGGGCCCCACAAGCTCCACTCGACGGGCGATTTTATGATCGGCTCATCGAAATCCAATTCTGGAAGTTCCATTGGGTTCGTATCATCGTTCCTGACTTGTAGACACTGGGTTTGAGGAATTTGGAGACCTTTGACCCTAACCCGCTTTTCGGTGCAAAGTGGCCTACTTGGGGACCCCGCTTTGGCCCAGAAATGACCTTTTTGCCCCTGTGTCCAAATTGGACGTAAGGACAGGCATTTCTAGCTATTTGATATCTTCTGAGACGGTTGGTGATATTTATTACAGCTTTTGGAGGAGTACCCACATGATCCACTGATACCAGGATGACTGTTGATATTCAAACATCAAGCAAGTGTACCTTGCCAAACTCTGCAGTATTATTATATATTTTCCTTGTTTCATTATATTGCTGTGCATGCTCAACCTAGGACCGTGTGACGTACTTAGCGTCCGATTATCAGTCGGGTGCCAACACTGTACGCAGTGTTGGGTACTGTCATTTAGAGATGGACATTCGTGACATTTTATATTCTTGTACTTGTCTTTTCAAGTACCATATGACCCAGGACACTTGACACTGTTCATGAGACAGGATATTCCTGAGATATTCGTGGTGATTCTGTATAGGATACAGGACTTGATAGAGATACTATATTCATAGATACATATGACTTGTTGCATTAGTGATGATCCCGCTTGACATGGACATGAGACGTTATGGTCATGATATACGTGGTTACATTGGGTGGGGAGAGACACACAGGCTACAGGCTGTTTTCTATATATATCTACTACTATTGTGAGGTCGTAGACTCTCGTAGCAAAGCTAGGCACATTACGTGTTATTACCACTACCGGCTCCCCGACACAGAGCTTGTAGTGGCTCAGCCTGAGTACTCGTGCTGCTCTCACTTGCATTTTCACTTAGATGGTTACTTTCTTGCCCTATTTATTTCATTATCTGCTGCACTGCATTTATTTTGGCATGAGCTTTCTTGTACCTTGCTATGTCCCCTGAGGACCTGGATCCGAATTATGTCCCCAGGATTTGAGGACGAGATCTATCCCGAGGTATACGGGACCGGAGCAGGAGCTGATCCAGGAGCTGTACCGCCATCCGAGGACGAGGTGTTAGCCGAAGACTTCTCCTGAGCATCCATATTTCTTGCTCAGTATTTACTTTATTTCAGTCATTTTTTCTGGTCTGTTGAACCATTGTATCAGATTATTTATCGGGTTGTTCCCCAAAGCACTTTGTGAGACTAGCTGATGATTTACATTCCTTATTATTCTGTGGATCATATTTTATATCTTGTGTAGATGAGATTAGTTGTGCCATGATTATCGTAGACTTGTTTTACAGCTTAAGTATGCCCTGATGGATCCATTAAATTAGGTTTGTCCATCGGTGCGTACTGCTGGCCATTGCCACGCGTTCGGTCCCTCGGTATTTTAGGACTGGGACGTGACAGGGTTTTTGTGGTGGCCATGCAGGTCTACGACTAAATTGTTCAGTTTCAACTTAGGGACCGAACCAGCCTGCCCTAAGAATAGGATAAGTTATAAGATCTCATCCATTATTTAACCCATTGTTGAACTCTATATTGAACTCAAAATTGTCTCTTGATTTGCATCCTGTTTGATTCCTCTGAGCGTTCTTACAATTTATCTTTTGATTACAGAGTAATGGATCCCACGAACGGAGACGAGATTCCTTTGGATATGCCACACGACGCTGTGGTTACATATACAGACGGAGTGACCCCAGGGGATGGAGGACAAGCATCACAGAGCGATCAAACCGGTCAGCCTAATCCAAGGTTCCGGAGAGATGACATCCCACCTCCACCACAGTTCACTCCCCAGATGCCAGTTTTCCCGCCTGGACAAGCCATGGACGGGCAACAGATGTTCCAGATGATGTATGCCATGATGCAAGACCAACAGTAGATTCAGCAAGAGGCCCATCGCCAGGAGGCAGAGTATCTGAGGACCAGCCTGGTATCCGCATTGGAGCAGGCAAATCCACCAACGAGGCGAACAGTAATGGGATCTATCACCGATTTCCATTATCTCAAGCCTCGTACATTTTCTAGCAAAGAGGGGCCAACAGAAGTTCATGAATGGCTTACAAACATTCAGCATCAGTTGGAAGCCGCTGAACTTCCGAGAGAGAAGTGGATGACTGCAGTCAGAATGCAGTTAACTGAAAATGCACATCACTAGTGGTTAGCAGAAGAAAGGAGGCTCGGACAGGACCGAGTCACATGGGAAGAGTTCTCCAGACTCTTCCAAGAGATGTACATTCCAGCAGTTGCACGGTCAGAGCTCAGAGACAGGTTCAACCGCCTCATCCAAGGCAGTATGACAGTGGAAGAATACAACGCAAAATTTATACGCCTAAGTTGCTTCGCCCCAACATTGATCTCGACAGAGGAAGAGAAAGCTAAAAAGTTCTTTGATGGACTAAAGTTCGAGCTTCAGAGACTGATTGGCTCGGTCGCACCTATATCTTATACCGATATCCTTGCAGCAGCACGACGCATGGAGCGCGTCACTAGAAGGGAATCGAATATGAAGAGGCCAAACACATCCGCACCAACCAAGACAGCACCTGGAGATTCTGTAAAACAATTCCAGAGGAGTGTACCCGAGAGAGCAGCACACAGGGCCATATCTCTCCCTACCTGTCACCACTGTGGCAAGGTAGGACACATTGAGAGAGAGTGCAGGCGTAAGTTGGGACTATGCCTGCTTTGCGGATCAGACCAGCATCTATCCAGAGACTGCACTAAACATAGAGACGGAGCACCGAGACTAGCCTTGCCTGCACCACGACCAGCTTATCCAGCAGTAGGAGCACAGCAGACAGGAGTTGGAGGAGTTAGACCACCAGCTACAGGGGGCTACCAGCAGAGACCACCACTGGCACCACAGGCAGCCCTATTTCAGCAGCAGCAGCAGCAGAGAGGTCTAGCTCAGAGAAGAGGCCAGGCATTCACATTAGCTGTTGAGCAGGAAGCTACTGCAGGCGAGGTCATCGCAGGTACTATTTTAGTAGCTTTATTACCAGCTGTAGCATTATTTAATTCTGGAGCATCGCATTCATTTATAGCAGCTAGCTTTGTGCCCACCCATAGAGTAGCTATCGTACCCCTTCCGAAGATGAAAAGAATTCTTACGGGAGGTAGAATTATTCCGGTTAGTAACGTCTGTAGATCATGTTCTGTAGTAGTTTGTGGAAGAGAGATGCGAGCTCAATTTTTGATCTTTTTTATGCCTGACTATGATATCGTACTTGGTATGGACTGGTTAAGTCAGTACCATGCGACTCTTGATTGTCGGCTTAGAAGGGTTATATTTAGACCGCCTGGACATCCAGAATTTGAGTTTCTTCGAGGAGCAGTAGAGCAAGGAGTTCAGCCTACTCTTAGGGTACTCTCTGTAGAAGGGGAGACAGGTTACCCCAGAGTCATTTCAGAATTTGTGGATGTATTTCCCGATGATCTTCTAGGATTACCGCCTGATCGGGAAATAGAATTCACAATAGACTTAACTCCAGGAGCAGAGCCTATCACTTTATCAGTATATCGGCTGGCACCTAAGGAGTTAGTGGAGCTGAAAGAACAGGTTGACGACCTTCTGGAGAAAGGTGAACGTCGTTGCAGATGCACTAAGCAGGAAGCCTACGACTTATTTCTTGACGATACAGCCCGAGTTATTGAAAGATCTACAGGAGCTTCAGATAGAGGTTGTCTTACCAGGACAGAATGGCTTGATGGCTAATCTTGAAATTAAGTCATCACTCGTGGAGAAGATTAAGGAGGCATTGCCCACCGATGCTAGATTTAGAAGGTTGAAAGAGAGGACAGAAGCAGGCATGCAGACAAGACTTCGCATACACGAAGATGGGACATTGAGGTTTGGAAATCGCTTGTATATTCCAAATGGAGAATTGAGACAGGAGTTAATGACTGAAGCACATAGCTCCATGTACTCTGTTCATCCAGGAGGAACAAAGATGTACTGAGACTTGAGACAGTATTACTGGTGGCATGGAATGAAAAGGGAGATTGCGAGATTTGTGGCCAAATGCTTAGTCTGCCAGCAGGTGAAGGCCGAACATCAGAGGACTGCAGGTATGTTACAGCCGCTTCTTATACCAGAATGGAAGTGGGAGCATATCACGATGGATTTTGTCACAGGATTTCCGAAGAGCCCCAGCGGAAGAGACGCAGTATAGGTTATAGTGGATCGACTCATTAAATCGGCACACTCCTTGCCATTTAGAGTTGGACAGTCCACAGAGGTACTAGCCGACATGTACATACGATAAATCATCAAATTACATGGAGTGCCTGTTAGTATTGTATCAGATCGAGATTCGAGATTTACCTCTCATTTCTGGAGAAGCATGCAAGAGAGCCTGGGCACCAGACTCAAATTCAGCACGGCTTACCACCCACAGACAGATGGCCAATCGGAACGCACCATTCAGATCTTGGAGGATATGTTGCGATCATGTATGCTAGACTTTGGAGGATCTTGGGAAGACCATTTGCACTTAGTGGAGTTCTCCTACAACAACAGTTATCAGGCCAGCATCCAGATGGCACCATTTGAAGCTTTATACGGAAGGAAGTACAGATCGCCTATATGTTGGAGTGACGTTGGTGAACGTCAAATACTGGGTCCAGAATTAGTAACGCAGACAGTGGAAAAGGTGAAACAGATCCAGAATCACCTTCGAGCAGCTCAGGACAGACAGAAGTATTGGACAGATACACACAGACGTCCCCTAGAGTTTAAAGAAGGAGAGCACGTATTCTTGAGGATTTTGCCCACTCGTGTTACTATCAGATTGGGGAGCAGAGGTAAGTTGAGCCCAAGGTATATTGGACCATTTGACGTTCTAGAGCGAGTTGGTGAGGTGGCCTATCGTCTTGCATTACCTTCATCTTTAGAGGGAGTGCATAACGTATTCCACGTCTCACAGTTGCGAAGGTACGTGACCGACCCAAGTCACGTAGTCGATCATTCAGAGATCACAGTGGGCCCAAGCTTGAGATATAAAGAACAACCAGTTGGCATCCTCGACGTCAGTGAGAAGACATTGCGGGAACAGACAATCCGACTGGTTCGTGTAGCATGGAAACATTATTCTCCTGGAGAATCGACCTGGGAACGAGAAGATAGTATGCGCCAGTGTTACCCCCACTTGTTCGAGGAGGCAGTTATAAACTAAGCAACCTTGTATTTCCATAATTCTCTTTTTTTTAGCTTACTCTTTGATTGCGAGGACGCAATCCTTTTAAGGAGGGAAGATTGTAAACACCCTGATTTTCAGAATAAAATTTTGAAATAATATTCTCAGATTTTTAGTAATTTTTGGAAAAGAACCAAGGTATTTAAGGATTTTAAATGCAGTTTATTGGTGTTAAAATATTATGGAAATAATATTTTGTGGTGTAAAATGGAAAGCCGGATATGTGGTATTTTTCGGTATATTTATTGGACACCGGAGACGCGTTTAAAGCCTTAAAAACTATTGGAAGAGTGAACCGAACTCAAATTAAACCAAACCCAAGTTAAACCAACCCTGAACCGGACCACTGCGTGAACCAAACCAACTTGATAGGTCGGGTCGGATCCGAGCCAAACCCGATCCGGACCCGAAATCAGATGGAAACCCTAGCCGCAGAGTACTGTAGCAGCCTATAAGAGGCCGCCTCGACGTCGGCGCTACCCCCTTCCCCTCTTCTCCGCCGCATCCCTTCTGTTTACCCAGCCGTCGAGATCCCCCACGCCGACCTGACTCCGGTCGTCCCCGAGACCGGATAGCATCAGCAACCTCCCTCCCACGACCGGCCAGACCAGTCGATCTCTCCGAGCACAGCAGCTCGACGACGCTGAACCCCTACCGGCGGCTGAACCCGCTCCGTCCGTCGTCGCGGAGCAGCCGCCTAGCCCAGCAACCGACCCTGACTTCCCCCTTCAATCCCTCGACATCGCCGTCGGGCTGTCCCGACCCAGAACCCCTCGAATTCCCCTCCGATCGGCTGCCGAGCCGTCTCCGCCGCAGCGCCCAGGCGAGCCACCTCTGCTCCGCCTGGCGAGCCTTCCCTCGCCGACCAGAGCAGCCCCCTTCGACAGTTCGTCGACGGATCCTGAACCCTAATATGGACACAGCAACCCGATACGCAAGACACGGAGTTGACGCTCGGACGCGTGAAAAACAGATTCACGGGGCCCTGTTCAGGTACCATTTTCTCCCTCATCGTAACTCTGTTTTAGTTTCCGTCAGTTGCTACACGTAGACAATATAACCCTCTCGGTGCCCGTGCAACCCGCTCGGTGCATCGCGTCCTGTGGTGATCGCACACTGCGATCCAAAAACAGGAAAAACAACGCCCCGATTCACCCCGGAACTGGGTACGCCCCACCAAATGGGATGACTTAGTCGTGTGCGGTCTTCACAGATACGTGCGCATCGTTGATACGGACGTGCAAGATTTCACAGAAGCTGATTCAGATGTGCGAGCACACCGAAATCAGTGCGTATCCGCGGACAACACCCCGAATCCGACTTTTATGGAACATGCTGTAACTTTGTGTACATACGTCGGATCGAGACGAGGCTTGCGCCATCGGACTCATAGCAATACGCTGGTCCTATGACCCAAGTTTGGTCCGATTCTGAGAACGTTGACAAAATCGTGTATCGTGGGCCCCACAAGCTCCACTCGACGGGCGATTTTGTGATCGGCTCATCGGAATCCAATTCTGAAAGTTCCGTTGGGTTCGTATCATCGTTCCTGACTTGTAGACACTGAGTTTGAGGAATTTGTAGACCTTTGACCCTGACCCACTTTTTGGTGCAAAGTGGCCCACATGGGGACCCCGCTTTGGCCCAGAAATGACCTTTTTGCTCCTGTGTCCAAATTGGACGTAAGAACAGGCATTTCTAGCTATTTGACATCTTCTGAGACGGTTGGTGATGTTTATTACAGCTTTTGGGGGAGTACCCACATGATCCATTGATACCAGGACGATTGTTGATATTCAAACATCAGGCAAGTGTACCTTGCCAAACTCTGCAGTATTGTTATATATTTCCCTTATTTCATTATATTGCTGTGCATGCTCAACCTAGGACCGTGTGACGTACTTAGCGTCCGATTATCAGTCCGGTACCAACACTGTACGCAGTATTGGGTACTGTTATTTAGAGATGGACATTCGTGACACTTTATATTCTCGTACTTGTCTTTTCAAGTACCATATGACCCAGGACACTTGACACTGTTCATGAGACAGGATATTTCCGAGATATTCGTGGTGATTCTGTATAGGATACATGACTTGACAGAGATACTATATTCATAGATACATATGACTTGTTGCATTAGTGATGATCCCGCTTGACATGGACATGAGACGTTATGGTTATGATATACGTGGTTATATTAGATGGGGAGAGACACACAGGCTATAGGCTATTTTCTATATATATCTACTACTATTGTGAGGCCGTAGACTCTCGTAGCAGAGCTAGGAACATTATGTGTTATTACCATTACCGGCTCCCCGACACAGAGCTTGTAGTGGCTCAGCCTGAGTACTCGTGCTGCTCTCACTTGCATTTTCACTTAGATGGTTACTTACTTGTCCTATTTATTTCATTATCTGCTGCACTATATTTATTTTGGCATGAGCTTTCTTGTACCTTGCTATGTCCCCTGAGGACCTGGATCCGGATTATGTTCCCAGGATTTGAGGACGAGATCTATCCCGAGGTATACGGGACCGGAGCAGGAGCTGATCCAGGAGCTGTACCGCCATCCGAGGACGAGGTATTAGCCGAAGACTTCTCCTGAGCATCCA
This sequence comes from Iris macrosiphon, assembly GCA_036927795.1. Lineage (NCBI taxonomy): Eukaryota > Viridiplantae > Streptophyta > Magnoliopsida > Asparagales > Iridaceae > Iris > Iris macrosiphon. The sequence continues at coordinate 68,531,995 of JAYESA010000018.1, read as the reverse complement.
TATTTCTTGCTCAGTATTTACTTTATTTCAGTCATTTATTTCTGGTCTGTTGAACCATTGTATCAGATTATTTATCGGGTTGTTCCCCGAAGCACTTTGTGAGACTAGCTGATGATTTACATTCCTTATTATTCTGTGGATCATATTTTATATCTTGTGTGGATTAGATTAGTTGTGCCATGATTGTCGTAGACTTGTTTTACAGCTTAAGTATGCCCTGATGGATCCATTAAATTGGGTTTGTCCATCGGTGCATACTGCTAGCCATTGCCACGCGTCCGGTCCCTCGATATTTTGGGACTGGGGCGTGATAGTCCCGAAACTTAGGAATAGAACCTACCCCTAAGGAATAATAAGGAAAACATTTCTCTCATATCAGATTCGAGTTCTCATGTCGATTCTTTGACCGCGTGGTTTTGCCAAAGAATACGCACTAGCGATACTGCCCGATTCCGTAACTGCTTTTCCTTATGCTCCAAGATCTGAACGGGCTCTTCGACGTTCGACAAGTCCACTTGCAGATCTAACTGACCAAAGTCTACCACGTGGTTTGGGTCATGCACATACTTTCTAAGCTGAGACACATGAAAATATCGTGCACTTCTGATAGGGCTGGCGGCAATGCAATTTGATAGGCAACTGAAGTGACTTGTTTGAGAATTTTGAACGGGCCAACAAATCTCGGACTTAACTTTCCCTTAATCCCGAATCTCATAACTCCACGTATGGGCGAGACTTTTAGAAACACATGGTCCCCCACTTGGAACTCAAGGGGCGACGACGAACATCGGCATAGCTCTTCTGCCGACTTTGTGCTATCTTTAACCGCTCTCGGATCAGCCTGACCTTTTGGATTGTTTGTTCAACCAGTTCCGGTCCAAGGATTTGCCTCTCTCCAACTTCATCCCAACAGATCAGTGACCTACACTTCCACCCATACAGAGCCTCGTACAGAGCTATTTGGATGCTAGACTGATAACTGTTGTTGTATACAAATTCGGCCAGCGGCAGATAGACGTCCCAACTTGACTTTGAATCGATTACGCAGAGGCGCAGCATGTCTTCTAGTTCCTGATTTACCCGTTCAGTTTGGCCGTCTGTTTGAGGATGGTAGGCTGAGCTGAACTACAACTTGGTCCCCATCGACGACTGAAGGCTTTCCCAGAAATGTGAGACAAACCATCTGTCCCAATCTGATACTATGAAAACTGGCACTCCGTGCAGCCGGACTATTTTATCAAGATAGGTCTGGGCAAGGCGATCGTTGCTCCAAGTACTTTTTATGGCAATAAAGTGTACAGACTTGGTTAACCAGTCGGCGATGACCCAGATTGTATTATTCCCCCGTTGCGTCCTTGGCAGGCCAACAATGAAGTCCATGCTTATGTGCTCCCACTTCCATTCCGGGATAGCAAGATTCTGTATTTCTCCGCCCGACCTCTGATGCTCTGCTTTCACCCTCTGACAGGTTATGCATTTCGACACACAGAGCACCATATCTTTCTTCATGCCGTGCCACCAGAAGATAGTGCAAAGGTCTTTATACATTTTCGTGCTCCCTGGATGGATTGTATAGGCTGCATAGTGAGCTTTCGCAAGGATCTCCTTTTTGAATTCTGAGTCATTGGGGACACATAGCCTTCCCTTCACTCACAATACCCTATTTTCATCTATAGCAAAGTCTTTTGCCTTCCCCGCTAGAATCTGCTCCCATATTTTTTGGAGGAATGGGTCGTCCCTCTGAGTAGATATGACTCTCTTTATCAGGTTAGGTACAAATCGTATCTGAGCAACCCGTGCGCCGCGATATCAAATTCGGAGTTCAATTGCCAAGTCTTCCAAGTCCCTTTGTAACCTGCTATCAACGGACAGGGATCCCGTAAAGACCCGACTCAACGCATCCGCTGCCATATTTCCCTTGCCAGGTGTGTAGTCTATCGTCAAGTCATAATCCTTTATCAATTATAGCCAACGCCGCTGTCGTAGGTTCAGATCCGCCTGGGTGAATAAGTACTTCAAACTCTTGTGATCGGTATAAATTCAGCAAGGTACTCCATAAAGGTAGTGTCGCCACAACTTCAGCCCGAATACAATTGCTGCTAGCTCCAGATCATGCGTAGGATAATTCTTCTTGTGTTTTTTTAGCTGTCTGGATGCATATGCTATTACTCTATCTTGTTGTATAAGTACACACCCTAAGCCCTGTCCTGATGTGTCGCTAAAGATTTGGAATCCCGAGGTCTCGTCTGGTAGTGCAAGTAACGGGGCAGAGGTGAGGCGATGCTTTAACTCTTGAAACAAAGTTTCGTAGTCGGTGGACCACTCAAATGTGACTCCCTTCTGTGTGAGGTGAGTCAGAGGTGAGGCTAGTTTGGAAAAATCCTTTACGAACCGCCTATAGTAGTCCGCAAGCCCGATAAAGCTTCGAATTTCACTGACGGATGCAGGTCGCTTCCACTCGACGATGGCCTCCACCTTCTTTGGATCGACCAAAATACCTCTCGCAGAAATGATGTGCCCAAGGAATCTCAGCCAGAATTCACACTTACTCAGTTTGCATATAACTTGTTGTCTCGAAGGGTCTGTAGTACGACCCGCAAGTGCTCTACATGCTCCTCCACATTCTTCGAGTACACTAAGATATCATCAATGAACACTACTACAAAGCTATCGAGATATGGCCGAAATACACGATTCGTGTCACGACCCGCACCCAGAAAATCGGGCATGAGTCGTGGGTACATCCAGCCTACGCCGCAGCATCGGCGGTAGAACGCTGTCTAGGTCAACTATCTAGATAACTCACAAAAAAATCTGCCATGACCTCTCCAAAAGGAGGGCAACCACGCAATCAATATATAAACCTGTCAAGATCTTAACTCCAAACGGAGGAGCAAATATCATAATGATAATCAAGTACTCAATCACGAATCTAAGCACGATAAGATAACAAGAAGACTAACAACTCCAAAGTCTAACCAACAACTACAACACAACCACAACATCAATAATAATAATACATCATCCAAAATAATATACAAAACAAGGTCTCAATCCAAAATCGGAGACAAATTCGGTGCTAAAAGCTAATAAAAATAATAACAAGGTCTCAGTGATCCCGGCTACCAACCCAGAAATTACCCCTAAACTAGAGGGTCCCTGTCTGCACCATCGACAGGCTCAGGTCCATAAAACGTCGGACACCAATCCTCCGGATACTCTGAAAAAATATGTCCAGTCAGGACTGGAGCAAGTACATCTCTAACAGCAGTTCCATTTAAATGATAAAAACTATAAAACAGTTATAGCAAGTAGCAAGAAGAATGAAATAAGTATGAGACAAGAAATATATATATCACTGGTGCATAAAGGTAAAGATGCAGGAATATCAGAAACAAGATAGTAATGACTGCAAGATACAAGAAATCTACACTAAGAGTAAGTCTGTGCACAAGAACGTGTAGTGAGTCCAGCATAAAATACATGTAGTGATTCAAGTCCAGAAACATGTAAGTGAGACAAGTCAAGAAATGCATGAGAGTCCAGACTATAAAGAATGAACTCGGTGTCTTTGAAATACTTGTTTCGACATGTAAACGGCTAGGGGTAAGTACGGCTCACCGTGCACTGGGTGCGCGGTTGCTATCATTCCAGATTAGACCAGAGGGAGTGATTCTTGATGATTCCAGATGGAAATGTTTACATGTCTACTCGAGTATTTTCCTGCCCCGACTAATACAAGTGGATCCAAGACCTGATACGTAAATCAAGATGAGTCCAGCCTGAAACATGAGTGATGCCTGTAGTGATGCCTGTAGGTGATGCCAGTAGTGATTCCAGAATAGAGGCCAGAAACATGAAATGTACGTGTCGTAAGTAAATAAATCCAGAAATATCAGTCAGTATCCCGTGTTGTGCCAGAATAATCAGATGATACTATACTAGAAGCTGAATCATAATATTATCAGATAATGAAAACTATCAGAGAATGTACTCGCCTGACGTCCTGAGCAACTGGCGATCCGAACCAGTGTCGCAAGAACCTAATGCGAAAAGCAAGGTTAAACAGGGTTCTAATGAGTTAAACAGATATAAAATAACTAAAAATAGGCTTCTAGAGTCGTTCTAGGTCAAACGGGTCAAACCGGTAAAATCTGGGTTAAAAAGTCAACTCTGGGTCCAAAAAGTCAACTCAGGGCCAAAACTAGGTCAAAAGTTGACTTTGGCGGTCAACCGAGTCAACTACGGTCAAGTCTAGGTCAAACTAGGGTGCTCCTGAAATTCTAGGTCAAACCGAGCTCATTAGGCTAGAAAACTCTCAAACTCGCCTTCTTGAGATACCGGGATACCCTCGGTATCCTATACCTCAACCTAGGCTACGCACCCCGCCTAAACCCGCTAAAACCTATGCTAGCACGCGTAAATATATACACATAAGCATATAAAAATCACTCCAATACTATTCCTAGGCTATTGTTCAAAAACCCCGCTCGAAACTTAATACCTTGGTTATCTTAAGGTATTGAGATACCTCGGTATCTCAAGGTATTGAGATACCGCTCTAAACTCAACCTGACTACCCCTCTAGCTAACTAACTATGCATAAACATATATATCTAGCTATAATCTAGGCTAAAATATAGATATCTAATACATATAGGCATATACCTAGGTATCTACATACATATATATAAATATACATATCCACAAACACATATACATATTACCTTACCTTACCTATACGTATATATTTACATCTATATCTAGTTATATCTAAACTATCTATCTAGCTATATGCCTATCTATCTATCAATCTATATCTTATCCATCTATCTATGTATCTAATATCTATTTATCTATGTACCTATCTATCTATCTATCTATCTATCTATCTATCTATCTATCTATCTATCTATCTATCTATCTATCTATCTAACATCTAGCTATCTATCCATTTACCTATCTATCTATCAAACTATTTACCTATCCATCTAATATCTATATAGTATCTATCTATTTATCTCTAACTATCTTGGTATCTATTTACCTATGTATCTATCTAATCTATTTATCAATCCATCTATCTACCTATCTATCAATCCATCTAGTTATCTATATGTCTATCTATCTAGCTATTTATTTATGTATCTATCTATTTACCTAGCTATCTATCTATGTGTCTATCTACTTATCTAGTTATCTATCTATCTATTGATCTATCTATATACTTATCTATTACCTATCTAACTATATATCTAATTATCTATCTAACAATCTATCTAAGTATCTAACTATCAAACCATCTAATTATCTGTCAATCTATCATCTATCTATCTATACCTATCTATATATCTATTAGTTTATCTATCTATTATATCTAGCAATCTATCTACTTAGCTATCCATCTAATATCTACTAACCTATCCACAATCAACCTCGCTACATGCTTCGCTGCTACTGCTGCATGCTCTCTTGCATTGCATTGTTGCTGCTACTAGCTGTGCTGCAGCGAGCTGCTGCTGCGATGCACTGCCGCTGCTGCCGCGACGCTGCTGCGCCTGCACTCTCTGCTGCAGCCTGCTGCGCTGCTGCTGCTGCTGCTTCTGCTGCAGGCCGCGAGCTGCTGCGCCCGCGCGCTCTGCTGCAGCCTGCTGCTGATGCTGCTGCTGCTGCCGCGGCGCTGCCTCGCTCGAGCGAGCTGCTGCCGCGGCGCTGCCTCGCTCTGCTGGCTGCTGCAGCGGCTGTGTGCAGTTTGCTGTCTCGCTCTGCTGCACCCAGACACAAGCACACACACACACACGACTACACACACACAATCACACACACACAATCACACACACAAACACTCCTACATATATATATAAATATATATACATATATACATATACACACATACATATACTCCTATATATATATCTATAAACACTCACTCACACTCACACACACATACACTAGCACCAACACACTCACACAAGCACTCACCTACACACATACACTAGCACTCACTAACACACTCACAAACACATAAAAACACACATATAAATAGAAATATATATATATATATATATATATATATATATATATATAGAAACATATACAAATATATATACATATATATATATATATATATATAAACACAACACACACGCAACACACAACACAAGACACACAACGCCCACAACGCTCACCAACGCGCATCCAACGACCCCGACACGCACAAACACCAATAAATATATAAAATATAACTCGAAAACTCTAGCACATACTTCTCGATACTAACCCAACGTGCGCACAAGCCCGAAACAAGGAAACCAAGTCGAAATGGCCGTTCGGTCATTTCGACGAACATGCGGTGTGCGGTTCAGAAAATATTCTGAAACGCACACCAAACCAACTCGGAATTGGCCCAAAATTTACCTACGGGTCCTAAACGATGTCTAGATCCTAGAAAAAATGCTACCGTATCGATTCTAAGTCCGTGGCAAAAACACGCATGTACTTAGAATCGGCGACGACGAAAACCCCAAAAATGCCTGAAACGCCCATTTCTCTGCGACACGGCTTCCCGTGTCCGAACGGAGACACGCACTCACCCTCAAGACACCCGGCAACGTCTACCTAGGTCCGTCTAACCTAGGGCATCACCCAAAATTGGGCCAAATTTTGGATTCCACCCGAAATTGACACAAAACCTAGTGTTAAAGTCTCCAAACACTACCAAACTAGTTCCAACTTCCTCCCACGGGTAGCCTAAGGGTCTAGGAAGATTCTAAACTATTAATTACACTATAAAAGAGTAATTACAAGAGAGAAAATTAGGGTTTATCTCTTGGGAGTTGGAATCCCAAGCCAAAAGTCTCCAAAAAGCTCCAAATCCACCAACTCAAGCTTCCAAACTCCCAAATCTAGCTCCAACACCAAATCTAAGCTCTACCCACCTAGGTTAGAGAAAATGCAAGGTTAGGGTTAGCATAAAGAAGAAGAAATGGAAGAAAGAAGGAAGAAAAAGGAAGAATAACTCACCTTGAAGAAGAAGGAAGAAGAAAGAAGGAGTGGAGAAGAAGAAGAAGTGAAGAAGGAGTAGAATATGAAGAAGAGAGGGGCTGAAGCTGCTGCTCACAGTCTGGGAACGGGAAAAATAGGGCCGGCCACTTGTAATAAATGGGGTTACATAAGTCCAAATGACCAAAATACCCTCCTAACTTGGGTTTTGGGTTTCGGGTTCCAAAAGCACTCAAACTAACTCCAAATCTCTCCAACTAACTCACTAAAAATATAATAAATATTCTAAAACCCAAAATAAGTCTCACAGGGGTGTGGGCTGGGTCGGACATGGGTCCACTAGGGTCTGACATGGGTCCAGGCTAGCCAAAATCCTAAAATAATTAATATAAAAATAATACAATCATTAATTAAATATAAATACAATTAAATATAAATAATACACAATTAACTAAATTAAAAAAAATACTCGGCTCAGGAAATGGGGTGGTGACAGTTCATTAAATCCATAAAGGCGGCAGGACCATTGGTCAAATCGAACGATATTACCAAAAACTTATAGTGGCCGTAGCGAGTGCGAAAGGCTGACTTCAGCACATCGTCCGACTTAATCTTGAGCTGATGGTAACCCGAGCAGGGATCAATTTTCGAGAATACTGTTCCAGCTTATAGTTGATCAAAGAGATCGTCTATTCTGGGGAGTAGATACTTATTTCGGACAGTAGACTTATTCAATTCCCGATAGTCGATGCAGAGACGCATCGAGCCATCCTTTTTCTTAACAAACAACACAGGCGTATCACAGGAAGACACACTCGGGCGGATGTATCCACGATCTAGCAACTCTTGCAACTGAATCTTTAACTCCTTCATATCCACTGGTGCCATTCGATATGGAGTATTGAAAATTGGTCGGGTTTCTGGAAATGTATCGATAGTGAACTCTATCTCTCGATCGGACGGCATGCCGAACAACTCGTCTGGAAACACATCAGGAAAATCCCCCACAACAGGAATAGATTCAATATTTGCGCAATCTTGCCGAGTGTCTCTAACGGACGTCAAGTACCCTACACAACCAGAGTGAATCATCTGTCGAGCAGACATTGCTGAGATCACAATGCAGGCTTTCGACGCTTTCGACTGTGGACTACACCAATAACAAAATTTGATCTAGCCAGAAAGATGAAATATGATTTTCTTCTCCGCATAATCGATAGTAGCTGAGCAAGCGCCAAGCTAATCCATTTCCAGAATAATGTCGTAGTCCTCTATGTCTAGAACTATCATATCCAGTGACAATTTTCTTTTTTTGATCAAATACAGCCATCACGACAAACTGAATCGGCAGGCAAGCCCGTGCCTGACGGGGTACTGACGCTTAGCGTAGTCGCTCCACATTACCAGAGCATGATTTAGGACTTCCCTTATCGTCTCATACTGTGGAGCGACTACGTGCACGTGAATAAAAGGTTATAGGCCGCCTTTGAATTGTCTGGCTCGACTTGCTGTATTGGGCAGGTAAGAACTAGCAAACTTGTCCAAGTGATTGAATTATGAGGTATACTATTTCACTGTCATCGTTCCTTGTTGGAGACGCACAAAATCTTTCTCTTTTTGACGATGAATGGGTGGGGGGATAAACTCTTCTTCAAATGCACCATGGAAGGTGGACCAAGGAATTGTCTCGCCATCAGCATCTGCGGAGAGAGATCTGTGGTGCACATTCCACCAATCATGCATGTTCATCCGAAGCTGGAGTTGGGCATAGGCGACCTGCTTGTCATCGGGTACTTCTAGAAGCTTAAAGTGGTCTTCTAGCTTGGCCAACCAATCTAGCGCCACAACGGGATCCTCCGTCCCTCGGAAGGACGTATTACAGACCTTTTTAAAGTCGGCAAAGTCGAAGGCAGTCACATCCTTCTTCTTTGTGGTTCGGGATATATTGACTTTCTCTGTCGCTGGCCCCACCGGTGCCGCCACTATTATTGCAGATTGGTTAGAAGCCAAGGTCTGAACAATTTATTGCAGAGCGTCCACCTGTTTCTGTTGGATCTCAAATCGGGCCTCTAGATTTTTCTCGAACTTGTCCTGTCGGGCCTCATCCCTCTTTTGTTGTGCCTCTAGCATTTGTATTATTCGTTCGACTGGATCGACATAGGACGCAAGTCGTTGGCTCTTAGAACTAGCCGAAGTGCCAGAATTACTTGCTTTAACTTGCCCTGTTGCTTGTGTTTGTGCCATTCCTGCTAAAATAAGGAACTTACATCAGTCTCATAGAGTATTATGGACTCACTGTATGGAACGCATCTCATTTTGCACCAATTGATTTCCAGAGTTCAACTCGGAAGGGACATGGTCATCTTAAGAAAACTTTTGATACGAGATCAAAGGATCTGAAGCTTTGCTCTGATACCAATATGTCACGCCTAGATTTTACCCAATCGATAATCGTCCCTCGGGCGTGATGTCGTGCACGCATAGGGCGCGCGTGCACAAGGCCTAGGCATAATGATAATCTTTAGAACACATGCAACAAAGTACACAAATAGGATAACACACATTGAGGCATAGAAAAGTTTTCTTTTATTGATAATGAACATCTGATTACAGACAATTGACCCAAAAACGATAAGGATGCCATACGGGCTTACAACTTGGATACAAAATGAGATAGCCATTCCATACATCACATCCTTTACTAAAACTTTAAAATGATATAGACACCTGCTGGCGAAGCTATCGCCTTGCCTCGGAGCTGCATATAAGGGTTTTGCGGCCTCCGAGTGCATCGAGTTCTGGACTGGTTGGGGAAGAAAGCTTCAGCTCCTCGCCGCGTTGCTCGGACTCGGGGAACCTACTGCAATGAGGGTCAGTACTTTGAAAAGTACCGGTGAGGGCGAGCTAACCCAACTAACCAAATCCAGAGTTGTTTATATGAAGCATGCAAGTTATTGTGGACTTTCTATCTTGCCTTAGTTTATTTTACATGCAAGCATTGAGTATGCACTTTACAGAAACAAATATGCCACCGTTAGGTGACTTTTACCTTCCCGCCTGAACTGCCTGCACAATAGTTACCATGTCCTTCCCTGCCACAAAAACATTATTAGTTTGAGCAAGCAATGCAAAAATATATATACATTGGGTCATGTCATATCATTGCCACAGTAGACAATAGCTACAGTAAGACGGTGACCCTTGCAGCTCGGGTAGCAAGCCCCGCTACAAGGCCTCCCGCATTACCCGTGCTAGGCTCGCTAATGTAGCTATCCGAGTTTCGCCCGGAACGAATCAGCCCTAGTGCCCCGGGCATAATTCGCAGGAACTAAACCTTGTGCACAAGTTATCTGACCGAACTATGCATCGACACTAAATTAATAGATAAAGTATTCAAACCACAAGAATGTATATATCTACTTTAGCATAATGCATTTGGCATAGTCTACCTATCCAAGTGATTATATTTCAATTTTCTATGCACAATACATCTGTACAGTTATATAGAACAAGTTTTAGCTACAACTGAAACATGAATATATATATATATATATATATATATATATATATATATTATATATATATATAATTGCATAATGGACAAGTACACATCAATGTGATCGTTTGAGAATTCTAGGTGACAAGCATTATAAGTGTTTCAAGTCTAACTCTTCTTTCATTTGACTTAATTTATTCTTATTATGATATCGTTGGGGTAGGATGCACAAATGAGCCAATTTATTAAGAGTGAAGACTTGGAATAAGGGTGCTAATTGAAGTAAAGCCACTCACAAGTTGGTGAACTAGGAAAGAAAAGGGAGAACTTCAAGACTCCGCTCGCGCGTCGTCTACCCGATCACCTGCACGCACCAATAGATGATCAATATCTCTTGCTTCGGTCTCCGAGGTTCGATACAAAATACGAAATTCTAAGAATGAAGGTAATAAAATCCATCAAAACCGTTTAAGAAAATACAAGTCATAAAACCAACAAGAAAGCAACCAAGCGGCATCGAAAACGGACAAGGAAACCAACGCAACGGAAATGCCCCTCTCGACTCTGCCGCCGAGTCCTTCCTTGAGGCACTATCCGTTGAATATGGGACCTAATTTCGAAGAAACCAATCCATAACGAGGAAAGTATCTTGATTCAATCTATCCCGATCGAACGGTACAAAGTATTTCTTGGCCGCGCTTCCCGAATAGGGGGAATGGGGCATTACACTTCGATATTGTGCTAGTGAAAGATCCGCAGGGTCATTCCAAAGATCAAATTCTTGACTTAGTTTTGGATGCCTTGAATATGTGCGATGATCCAGACTTGTGATATGCTGATCTCGAATGCTAGTGTAAGTGAATATATTAGATTCACATGGACGAGTATAACGATTTGGATACGTTTGCCTTTGCCTTAGATCGTTATTCAAGAAGGATTATAAGGTACCCCGCGTTAAGCGATATATGTTCCTCGCTAAGGCGCATTAGAGACCGAGTCAGTGCTTAGATTGAATGATAGTCATTCAATGAGACAAACCTAGCATGCACGCAACACAAAATGAGAAAACGAGTAGGAAGTTATGTTCGAACGGATCTAGTGATACAGAATGATATGCTTCAGATAGATTTGATAGTGTGCGATAGATCAGTTTGCGCTCAGGAAGTCTCGAGGACGAGACTTATTCTGAGTGGTGTATAATGTAACGACTTATTTTGCTCAAGCGGAGAGCCAATTCAAACGGCACAAGTGCGATAACCTGACACGCTTTGCTCAGCGAGAAGACTTGCTTGAGGCAAAATATTTCAGAATTGGCCCTTTAGGAGTTCAGACTTAGACTTGCAAAGGCGCACTAGGAGTATCGCTCGACCAAGGCAAATTATTGCTAAGGTGGGTGGATACGATAAACTTGTCTTTGCTTAGCCCGTACACGTAAAATATGAAAGATACATGCTAGTCACTAGGTGAATCACCCCTTGCATTCTAATAAGGAATACAATGCACCTAGCTAAGAGAATAATCCCATCTTGTATTTCTTGTGTTAGAACATGGAAATGAAACTTGGCTTATAGTTGGACCCTCTCATGCTACCTTAGCTTCATGCAAGTAGACTCCGCTAATGTTCGAGTAGATCATTATATATACTCTTTGTAGTACACTGATTCACATGATTATACTACTTGTCTCATAGATTATGCCGCCCGATATGCCCCTGTACAGTTTTACTCCTCGTACTACCCCTTCGACCCGTGCTAGCATAATCTCCAAGTTTACAAGTATGGCTTTGCCGCAAGTTTCCTTAAAGTTATATTTACACTGTTTCAATGCTTATCTACTTTACATATTCGTTATGATCGTCACTTATATGCATGCCATGAGTCAATGCACTTCACTATTATGGTTTGCTCAGTAGAGGTAGGAAGGCTATCAAGATAGTCATTCTGAGCCAAGTATAAAAATATTAAAAGTATTCGGGACCGTTAGATTGTCAAGGCAGTTCCCACACAAGGGGACTGGAACATGGAAGTTAAGAAAGATAACATCATGACATCTCTAGAATCAATACTCGTTCTGTACTAAATCTGACAGCTCGGGGAGTCGATAAGCCATGAACAAGATCCTGACTAGTACCTAACAAGACGTTAAACTTGTACCTGATAAGATCCTGACCTGAACCTGTTCCTATACCTTTAACTGCGAGAAACTAGAATACTTGAGGATACGCGTAGTCACGGACAACTTGGTGCACAAGGGAGGATTTATGAATCTTGTTTCGCGGACGGTCGTCGGGGCACCGGGGTCGATCCAATCTTGATGGAACCTCCTGACCGTAGTCGCCTGCTTCGGGCAGAGATGGGTGCAATGCCCCTTATTCTTGCTTGTACCTTATCTCCGCCCCGAGACTACACTATCCTCTATGGCGTCATGCCAGTGACCTTTTCATATAGATTAAGTTAGCTCGATTGCGGCAATCTGCGCGCAAGTCATTGCATTATGTCGATTGTTCTGATAACCCATATATGAATACATGAGACTCCTGAGTATAACATAATTTGAGTAATCTGTGTAACTCGTACACCTGAGTCCGAACCCGCTCATGGTACTTGTGTTTGCTTATGCGATTCCTTGGATTTAATTATATATATTCGTGCTTGGTTTAACTTGGTTTACCTTGGACAAAAAAGGATGAATGGTAACTTTGTAAGTCTCACCGTGTTACTCTTTTATCGTACGGTGTACTGCCACACAAGTTAGGCTTTTTATTATGTCATAAAATTGATCCTAAGACAAGACTAGAAAGATAACTTAATAAATGGTGCACAAAACCTATATAACATGTTTGGATTTGTCGAGCGGGCGAGAAGCCTACCCACTAGTACATTAATATACTAATAACCCACCAGATTGCTTGTAGGGTGTGAGAGAACCTCATTCAGTACAAAAATCAATCATTCACGCTAAGGCGTGAAGTTCACTCTAGAGCCTTGAAGTGCTACATCCAGAGATGAAGCACATATACAAGACATAATTTTGGAACATCGCCTATGTATCAATCCATGTTTTAAGCCACTTGGCATGCCATTATTTTTTTGAGAGATAGGGCTTGAGCGATTTGTAATCTCGGCCTAAAGCCGCTTGAAAAAAATGCTAATTCAATATCATAAAATGCTTGTTTTACTTCTATACTTCTGTTATTCAATGCTTCTACTATGACAATTCTGTGAACTTGTTACCAATCGCTTGTTTGTTTCTTATTTTGCTGCATACGGACTATATGTGCGACTCTGTGGCTTAGCTATTTCTCCGCCTGTTCGGATTTATGGCCTTGTATGGCACAACTTGTGCTCGTGCGACATCATGTCCTGATGGGCACAATTGTCCCGTGGGAGCACTGACGCGGTAATTCGTGCCAAGTGGGGACGATCGATCCTGTGGGAGATTGGGGCATGACAAAAATAGGGCTGCTTAGATGGATCTGCACTGCTGCTAGCTGCCCCTGATGCATTTGTCCCCCTTTTGGTCTGGAGCTCCAAGTCATCCTCTGCTACCTGGGCATCTGCCAAAATATCCTCGAATATCGTAGTACGGTGACCCCTGTGTGTGATTTAATTTCTAGAATTAAACCTTTCCTGAACTTCCATGCTCTCATCAATAGGTTATGTACCCATACGAATAAGCCCAATTAACAAAATTCGATAACGTTCTCGTCCACAGATATACTCTCCAGGACAAGGTTCTGAAACTGGCTCTCTAGGACACTCAAAGCCACATTTGGGAAGAAAGTTTTCTTGAAAATCTCCTTGAAAGCTCCTCAAGTCAATCCAGGTGTCGCAATCCTCGGATCCATATGAAATAATGTCAGGGCTATGTCGAACATCTGGTTGTCGGCCGCTTCTATCTGTAAACCCTCCGGGATTTGCACCAACCGTATGATCCTAATCGTCAGGGTACAGTATCCCCTCCATGCCCTTGAAGTCCTTGGGCATCATTCTATTGAAATCAACAATAGTGCCTGGCCTCGACTGCTGTGGGACGGGATGAGGCGGCACCACCTACGGCTGAACTAGTACAACTTTCTCTATGCCTACAAGTGCTAACTGATGAGCATTTTCCATCCCCTGCCTCATCATGTCTGACTGGCGGTACTGAGGCTCTACCTGGGCCCTCTGGGCCTCTATTATCTTCCAAAAAAGCACAAACATCTGCGCGACATCGACTGGTGCTGGGGTGGTAGAAGCTTCTCAGAAACAACTGGGACAACCCTCTGAACTGGAGGAGGAGCACCCCCGAAAGCCGCTGAATCCCCCACCTGAACTGATGAGGAACCCTATAAGCTAGAGAAGGTGGAGCAGTAGCTGCAGCTTGCCTCGGAGGTGGTAAAGTAACCTGCCTCACTGAAACTACTCCAGAATGTTACGATCTGGTCTTCGGCGGCATCCTGAAGATAGATCAAAACAAAGGAATCCATAGTGTGCAAGATACGATATCATCAAAGAAGGACAGTTATATTAAAAGAAAGCAAATATTCAGATTGATAAGGATAGAAATTCAATGAATTGGAAGTATTCCTAGTTGTGATTGAGTATCCTCTTATCCTATACCCTAAGTCGTATATCCTATAGCAGGCTTAAAGTAGTACTCTAAGTCTGAGCACTACTATCTTGACCTTCATGGGCTACCATAAAAATGTGTCACGACCCGCACCCAGAATGAGGGTACGAGTACGTGGGTACGTTCAGCCTACGCCGTAGCATCGATAATAGAACGCTGTCTAGGTTAATAATACTATCTAAATATCTCATACACAATGTATATAATATACCTGTCAAGATATCTCAACTCCAAATGGAGGACAATATGATAATCAATACTCAATCATAATAGAACTAGAGGAGGATAATGGCATAATATGGAATAGAAGAAAAGAGTCACAAGTCATAATATAATCCATAACTAAGTCCAATAGTCTAGACACAACAAAAAGTCTCAAATATACATAACATGCCATAATATCTATATGTAATCATATCTAATACAATAATGAATTGACTAAGTCTCCTCGACAACTGCTATGTCATCCTGCTTTATGGGTGCAATCTCAGATGGCTCGCCATCTTGTAGCCCGTAATAGGTTGGACACCTCTCCTCTAACCAATTATCTGAAAAATATATCCAGTCAAGATTGGAGCAAAGTACAAAACTCTGAAAGTAGTTCCAAACACATGGTAGAGAATATATGACAAGTAATAGAAAAGAATATAAGATGCACAAGTAACTAGAAAATAGAAATACAGCTGAAATAGGCAAATAAATACAATAGGAACTGGAAAGGTAAATATATACAATATGGAATGAACTGTAAGTAAGAGAAACTAGAATACTGTCTATGTGATTTAGAATACAAGATGCACAAGTTTGTTATGTGATCGGCTTGGGTTGCACATGATTATTCTACGGTAACTCGATTATACGTGAGGTGTGTAATCGACATATACATGATTATGTTGAGGGATTTGATCACATAACCAACTTCTACTCTCCCGCCACAACCAATACTCATGGATTCAATCACGATATGTTACACACATGATTATAATATAAGCACACCGAGCACATGATATAGTGTGAGAACATGAAGCACATGAATAAATACGTGCACAAGAATATCAGACGCACACAATAGAATACATGTGTAAGGAGTACCCATTGTACACGATAAAAGGGATAATATCTCCTGACAGGATCCATATAGTACCAGTCCGTGTAACAATGTGTCAGAATCAAGTATCACAGTTCTAGAAAAAGTAATATATATACTATCATATAATAAAAACTAATAGAGAGATGTACTAGCTTGTGGTCCTGAGCAAAAGGAATAACTTTGTGTCCGAGCTGGTGTCACACAAACATATATATGAAATATCATGTCACTTGGGTGTAAGGAAGTGATAAATAACTAAAATGAGTCAAAATATTATTTTAGGCCATTTGTAGGTCATACTAGGTGTTTACCTTGATTCTAGGTCTATGCCTAGCTTCTAGGTTGATTTCAAGTCCATACTAGCTTATACTAGGTGGTTCAAGGTCATACTTGATTATTTTTAGGTTTCTAGATCATAACTAGATAATATACTAATATTCATATTAGTACTCACTGTACTAATACCTTGCCCCCCTACATTACCTTGACCAATATAACATTCTAAGCTATATAGCTACCTATATAAGTCAATAACCTAGGATATCATAGTATCCCATAATACCCCACTACCCATGCCTTAGTTATGTCATACCTATCTTATATACATATAATATCAACTACCATTGATACTCTAACTGGCACAATCTAACTTCCACCTACATGTGAACACTCAAGGATATGCTAAGGTAACTTACCTATTGCTAGGTACTAGTGATACTCACATATACCTCACTTTTATTGATATCATCCAATTTCTCCTACAAAATTGAACTCGAGCCCCTTTTCTCTTGATCTTGGACCTGCACTCTAGTTCCTAGTACACTAACACAATATCAGGTATCCAAACCATCCGTGCACTAAATCTTTCACTTAACTTCTTCTAAATTTAACTGATACATCCCTACAGTTATCTCACTGTTACATGTATACCCTGCACACTAATTTATGACACATTCACCCCATCTCACTACACATAGTGAGTTGAACTCCCCCCCCTCAATCAGTTTAGTTCATACTGATACACACATCATTATGCATTTACCCCACTAATACATAGGCTCTTTCCAACCTCCTTCCCACAATAACACACCCACAACTTCACACTTACCTGGCTCGAGCATTCTCTTGATACTGCTGTTGTTGCAACTGCAGATACACCAGTACCACTGCCATCATATCCTAACATTCCCCCTATATCTTTGCGCCATTAATATTATCAACAACAATATTTGTTGTTGTTACAACTGCTACTTGCTGTGATCAACACAGTGCACATAGAGCACTGTGCATTGCTAACCAACCCGATACCCCTCCTACACAACCACACTTCTCACAAATCACCAACACCACCATATTATAACACTTATTTCATCTACACACAGCACACACACATATATAAATAAGACACATACACTCAACTATATATATATACATGCATATCATTAAATATATATTTATACATATACACCTATATATATAATATTTATTTATAGGTATTATATGTTACACATGTACTAAGTGCATTAAATCAAATACTTGAAGCTCACTCTTGTGATACTCTAGGATACACACCCAAATAATATATCAAAAATCTTCTATAACTAACAAATACTAATTATACATCTCAATTACATCTATATACAACTAAAGTAATGGGTTACAATTGAAGTTGAATAGTAATTATACCATCATGCACAAAACCTCCAAAATAAATCCCGTATCATATTGTATCATAAAATATCATGATACGAACTACACGTATCAAATTGTGGACACTTATCTAGCCCTACACTACCAATCTAAGTTCAATTGCACCTAATTATCCTAATAAAAAAATACTCGATGTACCAATCTCATAATTATCCTAAATTTGACACAAATCTTAATATAGATGTCACAATAGGGGTCAATTAAACCAAATTCTTGTTCCTATGGGTAGCCCTAAGCCATAGAAGGGTTCCTATTAGTCAAATACATAAATTATAGTCTAATTGAAGGGAACATTCAAAATTATACCTATTGGGAGATGAATTTCCAATGAATTGCTCAATGGACACAATTAGGACACAAGCTCCTAGCCAAACCCTTCTTCGCCAAGTGCTCATTGCAATCTAACTCTAATGCTCCTTCAATGATGAAAATGGAAGAAAATAAAAGTAATTTTAGGTAAAATTGGTGGTGGGATGAGTGGAATTGGGGAAGAACACAATTGGGGATCTAATGGAGTGAATTGTGAGGAGGAGAGAGAGAGAATGAATCCTTGTTTATGTGGCCGTCCCCCTATTTCTCCTTCCAAGCAACACACAATGTCTAATATGCCTCCACTAATTATTCATGAAGGGTATTTAATTATGGGTTAATTATGGAAGCTTCTATCCTAATGAAAGTTTAATTTAATATCCTAATTAATAAAGATGGATAGGTCTAATGGGCCTAGCCCAATTGTTGGGTTCAAAGTATCATGTCAAGTCTAATACGGTCCACTAGTGTCAAGTTCAATCAATAGGCTAGTATAATAATATAAATAAATAATACAATATATAAATATAAACACAACATATATAAATAATATGAATTAACAAAATGCCCCTATCTAGAAATATGGTAGTGACAACGGAGCTACTCTATCTCCTGGTGTTCCCTTAGCATCTACTCCTGGTGCTACCCCTGATTCTACTACTACACCGGGGAATCCACCTGTTGCTCCTACTGGGGCGAATCCATATTCTGGTCTGATGCTGGACCACGGAGTATATATCCGTCATCCAGGATTTACAGATCCCCCTTCTCTACTAGAGCGGCCTGCCAATATCGGTCGTCCCGAGCTATGGGTTGATGAAGCGACGCAAGTATATAATTTTATTTTATTGTCAGTTCAAACATTTATTCATACTTTGTTATTCTAATTATACATTTTTACTTATTTTAAGTTCTTTCCGGTCCAGCTTGGGAATGAGTTAGGAGAAATTATACGATATCACTTTCTTGGTCCATATCTCAACTTCAGTGACATCCCACTGTCGCAGTGATATATTTGGCTTAAGATGTTGGGAGTATTAATAAAATTGTCTTTATTGATAACATTGTTTAAATATTTTTTATTTTGATTTTTTTATTTACAGAAGAAGTAATGGTGGCCGGATCAAAGAGATGAGTCGATCCGGAAGTGCTACAAGTCCATCGTCGACAAAAGGTTGAGGAATATGATTAATGACTAGAAGGCACTAGCTACACTTCTAGGAGATCAGCGCATGGAGTGGCTGAAAGAGGAGTTCTGGGAGAGGATGAAGGAGAATATGGACACTCCAGCATATAAGGCCAAGTGCGCGAAGGTGAAAGCGTCCCGTGCTAAGGGTGGTCACCACTTTGAAGAAGTACTAGGAAAGAATAATCTAGGTCTTTCATTCATCATGATTATATATATATATATATATATATATATATATATATATATATATATATACATCCACTTATCAACTTGGGCCTAAGCCACACGGGCCAATCACCATATATACAATTTAATCCCAATACTCCCCCTCAAGTTGGAGCATACAAGTCACAAATGGCCAACTTACGTAAAAGAAACTCAAATTATCGTTTGCCCAATGCTTTGGTAAAAATATCCGCCAATTGCCCATCCGTTGGCACACGAGATGGGGGAATAACTCCATCAAGAATAGCATCCCTTAAAAAGTAATAATCTACCTCAATGTATTTTGCACGCTCATTGAAAACTGGATTCTTCGCAAGATATAAAGCGGATTGGCTATCACAAAATAAATCCATAGCACACGAATGTTGCTCCCCCAAACTGCCAAGCAACCATTTGAGCCACTTAAGCTCACACGTGACCGCCGCCATCACACTATATTCTTCTTCGACCGAGGAGCAGGAAACTGTCACCTGTTACTTCGTCTTCTAAGAGATAGACGAATCACCAAAAAAAACTAACATACCAGATAAAGAGTATCTCGTGATGGGACAACTCGCCCAATCATAATCCCACCACCCCCGGAGCCGCAAATCACAGTCAGAGAGAAGGAGAATGCATTGACTAGGACAATCCTTCAGATATCTAACAACCCTTAAAGCTGTATCCCAATTATCACGTCGGGGCTCATGCTTAAACTGCGATAAGATATGAACAGAGTAAGCCAAATCTAGCCGAGTAAACGAAAGATAGATTAGCCGTCCCATGAGTCGCCAATATACTTTCTCGTCCGACAATAATGGACTTGTACAATGTGCCAGTTGATGATGTTTTCATGGAAAATCTTGTGGGTTTTGACTCCAATAATCTTGTCTTAGAGATAATGTCAAGTGTATATTTCCGTTAGCACAAAACAATTTCCTCCGCACTTCGAGCTACCTCAACTCCAAGAATAAACTTCAATACCCCAAGGTCCTTCATATAAAATTATGTACTCAAATAATTCTTAAAGGTGGTAAGAGCAGCAAAATTATTGCTAGAGAGAATCAAATTATTGAGATACACAAGAACATTCATCTGAACATCACCCTTATGAAGAGTAAAAAGCGAGTAGTCAGAGTACGATTAGCAAAATCCGTACTCCCGCAAAGAAGATGCCAACTTCACAAACCGACAACGAGGCACCTGTTTAAGCTCATAAAGAGATTTTTGAAGTCGACATACCTGATCAGGGCGTGTGGTTCAAAAACCAGGTGGTAGTTTCATATACACTTCTTCGGTAAGATCTCCATGCAGGAAAGCATTATAAATATCCATCTGATGTAGTTTCCAATTCTTTGCTGCATCTATAGATAAAAAAGCACGAACAAAAACCATTTTCACAACTGGAGCAAAAGTATCAGTGTAATCAATCCCTTCAACCTGATGATTGTCGAAAACCACCAAATGGGCTTTAAGCCGCTTAACACTCACATCAAAATTATACTTTATCTTATACACCCACCGGCTCCCAAGAGCATATTTTCCAGCCGAAAGCGTCTCCATTGTCCAAGTATCATTATCCTCCAAAGCCCGTATCTCTTTCTATATATCTTCACGCTAACATACATCTTTAACCGCCTCTTTAAAGGAGGCTGGTTCTGTACCTGCAGTTACAGCTGTAAGAAAATTTTTATGTCCCAGAAAAAATTGATCATAATTCAAAAAATATGCTATAGGATAAGGAGTACCTGAGGAGTGATTGGATGTGGTGGAACATTGGGAGGAAGGACTGGGACTCAACTTTCGTATTACATTTGTACCAAAATTATGGAGCTTCACGGACAGAATTTTGGTACGCATTCCATGCCCCAGTACACCCTCACCATCTAGCGCCCCTACCGCTACCTCATCCTCCGCCGGCTTATCCTCCACAGTGGCCTCAGCCGTGCCACACTCAATATTAACTGCCCCCACCGCATCATTCTTATCCGAGGATACGACCGTCACATCCGTGTGAGGTAAATTATTCCCCGTAGTACTATCGATCACAAGATCAAAACCCAAATCATCATCACACACGACAGGAGGCGCAAGCTCAGGTGAAGCTGTATCCCCACGATTATCCTCAACAGAATAGAAAAACTCAGTCTCATAAAATTTAACATCTCGAGAGATAAAAAAATCACCAGTAGCAAAATCATACAATTTCTAACCCATTTTGCCATGGGGATATCCCACAAAAATATACTTTCGACTACAAATAACAAATTTGTCAATTTTAGCTTTTTGGTTTTGGGAAAAACATAGACAACCAAACGTAATTCATCATAAGAAGAAGAAGCACCAAATAAAGTTTTATAAGGGATTTTAAAACCAAGAAGACTTGAAGGGGTTCGATTGATCAAATAACCGGCCGCCAAAATACATTCTCTCCATAAAGAAATTGGCAAATTTTTCTTAAAACGTAAAGCACGTGCCACATTCAAAATATGTCTATGTTTTAGTTTGACCCTCCCATTCAGTTGAGGTGTACCCACACAAGATGTATAAAATAAAATACTATTCTGTGCAAAGTAGTCACGCAGGCAATTAAACTCAGTACCATTATCACTTCGCATAATTCAAACTTTGGAATTAAATTGCCGCTCAATCATAGAAAAAAATAACTATAACATCTTGTATACTTCAGTCTTATCAGTCAATAAAAATACCCAAATAATACGAGAAAAGCATCTACAATCGTAAAAAAATATTGAGCTCCACACAAGAAGGCGTAGGATACGGCCCCTAAAGATCATAATGTATCAAATTAAAAATTACAACAACCCGAGAGTCACTGACAAAAAAAAAAAATCTAGAGTTTGCTTTGCCTGATGGCAAAATTCACATGCCTTATTCATTGAACTACTAGAGCTACTAACAAAAGGATGAGACTTTACTACTTTATCAGAAGGATGCCTAAGTCGCTGATGCCAAATGTCCAGAGAAGTTGTCCCAGTTACTGCCAAGGTCTGAGTCTTCGGTACAATACGAAAGTGGTAGAGTCCATCCCGCCATTCATAGACGCCAATCAGGGTCCTCAAACTGGGGTCCTGTACCACGCATACTTTTTTAGTAAATTGTATAACACAATTTGTATCATTAATAAGATGGGCCACATAAATTAAGTTGCAATATAATTGAGGTACAAATACAACATTCGTGAGAACAACTCCCAGTATAAGAGCAATATGCCCTAATCATGAGGCAACCGCAGTCCGTCCTTCCGAGAGCCCAACCGGATATGCTTCCATTTTCTTTACCCCCGACAACAAAACCAAATTCCCAGTAACATAATTCGAAGCACCTGTATCACTAATCCAAGGTACAATAGACTTACCCACCATACGGTCCTCCGAATGACCGAAGTGTTACCAAGCAGAGAAATAAGTTGATGCCCTTGGTCCAGAGTTATTCTCAAAACACCGCCTACACCATCACCTTCCATACGTGTCTGTCGTAGTCGTCGCGCCACGTCCTGCCCACTACAAAAATATACTGTTTTAGCGACAAAAATATCCGTCGCTAAAATATAATTTTTTGTCGCTATTTTCAAATAACGACGGATTAGCGACTGAATTCTTCCGTCAAAAATATTAACGTCGCTACAGATTTTTTGTCACTAATCCGTCGCTCAAGCGACGGCTTAGCGACGGAATGAGCGACATAATGTTAGCGACGTATTAGTGACGTATAATTTCCGTCGCTAAAATTTCTGACTACTTACTGACATAATAGAGACAGATTATGTGAGCCAAAAAATTGTCAAATTTTCCAGAAGATTTTACACATTCTGGGCTCACATAGTTCATCGCTAAGTCGTCACTCCCAGTGACGGTTTAGCGACAAAATTTAGCAACGGACCCTGATACATGTTTGGTATATTTGTGTCTCAAATGTTTTAACGACAAAATTTTTTGTCGCTAGGTAGTCGCTTACCTGAGATTGTCACTCAGAAATCCATCGCTGAGCTGAGATTTACCAGATTTTTTGTCGCTAGTATGTCACTAGTCAATCGCTTAAGGTAATATTTTTCCTAAAAAATATTTTTTGCTGAGTATATACCTGTTATACATTCACCAATTTTCATACAAATAAATTTTACACAAATAAATTCCATACAAACTATGAATCCCTACACAAACATGTCCAAATGTTATATATATAATGAATTAATAAAGTAGAGTAATCCAAATATACCACAAACTTAAAAAATATAACATGGAGGCAGAGGCAGTGTTATACAATTCAAGTCCAAAAACACGACGGTGTTATACAATTCCATAAAGTCAAATAAATATAATCAAGTCAAATAAATATAATCAAGTCAAATAAATACAACCAACTCCAAAAAAAACCACAAACTCAAAAATCTATCAAGTCAACGATGGAGGCAGAGGTGGCGGCAGCTGTCGGCTAGCCATATACTGTACCATAACCATAGCGATGATATTCTATAGATCATCGAAAAAAATGACAGATGGAGCAATGGCAGGAGCCGTCAAAGGAGATGGAGGACCTATCGATGCCGTCGGAGGAGCTGGGGCCGTCGAAGTAGCTGGAGGAGTCATCGTAGTAGCCATCGGAGGAGCAGGTATTGGAGCATCTCGCGTGTCTATCAACTATCGGACTAGCCCATGTAGCTCATTCACAGTCGTCGTGAGCTTCTATAGAGACATCGCACCAGAAGGAACGCCGGAGCCGAGCACTGATGGAGCTGGAGTAGCCGTCGGAGGAGCTCTGGAAAGAACCGACGGCTGGATGCCAATGATCGGGTACCGTACACGCTGCCACCTTTCCCTTTCCCGACAGCTTGTACCCCCCGATCGTTTCTCTCAGTCATTATACTGCTCTCAGAGCCCCCCTCTAACGTCTCATACGTCTCCTATATTTATTTATATAAATAAATTTAGAGTTAAGGATTTTAGAGTTATATGTGTTGTATTTGATTTTGGTTAGAGTATCATATTAGATACTAGATATCATAGTATATAATTTAACCAAGGTTCAAAGTATCGGAACCGAAATCGGTATCGACCCATTCCTTAACTCTAAAACTATTTGATTCTTAGTATTTTTGAAATTGATTGAAATAGTAATCACCCTTGTCGATTAATTTACATGAGATATATAAATTTTCATTTTTATATGCTTTTACAATCTTAATATAATCTAATATAACTTCATTAACCATTAGAATGGATAAAAATCAACCTAGAAACTGGAAAATGTCATAGTTTGACTTTTTGACCTAGAGTTGACCTAGTTTGACTATTTTGACCTAGAAAATGTGAATCTAATTAAATTATAAAAATAATCTAATTAGATTGACAAAATTTTATAAAGATAACCTATATATGATTTAGCGGCCCGCTCATCTGCGAGCTTCCCATCCTTCTTTCTTTTGTGGGTCCGCTGAAAAATTGCTGGAAAGTCGACGGTCTTGGGGTCTTCCCCGGCTCTGACGGCCTCGTCGCACTATAAAAGTTAAGCAAATAATAAATAAGCAAAAAAAATTAGAATTACAAAAAATTGATCTAGCAAAAAATTTTAATACTAACCATCTGTTGAAAATGCTTGACGGTCGAAATAGATCCACCAGTATGGAGACCACCCTTTGCATGGGCAGCCCTCGCCTTCTTGCACTTAGCCTTGTAGGCCTGGGTGTCCATCTTCATCTTCATCTTCATCTTCTTCCAGTACTCCACCTTCAACCACTCCTTGCGATGATCCGGTCCAAGTAACGACAGCGCCTTCTGGTCATTGATCATATCTCTCAACCTCTTGCTGACAACGGTCTTGTAGCACTTCCGGATATCACTATCTCTATGATCCGGCAACCAGTACAACCTTTGCAAATTAAAAAAAATATTTCGTATCATTGTAATCAAAAAAATTATAAATTATTATAAATAAAATTTATATACATACCCCGAGATCATATGAAGGGCCATCAAAGTATATGTAAGTTATCTTTATAAAACTTTCCATCGGACCCACAAAAGTGGGTTATCACTAAGGTTGATATAAGGGCCATCAAAGTAGCCCCGCATGATCCATAAAAGCGGAATTTATTTATAAATTTTTTAAGGACTATCGACTTTGCAGATCCGCTTTTATAATAATCAAACTAGAAAAAGTCGGCGACCCTTAAAAATATTTTGTATCATCCAGCCAAGCGAATCGTCGATCGAGCGGGATGTCACTAAAGTTGATATAAGGGCCATCAAAGTAGCCCCGCATGATCTCCTCCAGATCATTTCCAGCCTTGATCGGGAAGAATCTAAAATAAGTAGACAATATATAATTAGAATAAAAATACAAAATAAATGTGTGAATTAACAAATAAATGCTTACGCTGCTCCATCGGCCCATAGCTCAGGATGAGAGATATTGGCTGGCCGCTCTGGTAGAGTAGGGGGTCTACAAATTTAAGGCGGCAGACATATACTCTATTTTCCACAAGAAGGCCTGGAAATAGATTTGCTCATGTGGGATCAACTAATGGAGTAGCCGGTGTAATAGTGTCGGTAGTGGCTGGAGTAGAAGAAAGGGTAGCAGCGGATGGCAATCCGGTAGATGGAGTAGCTTCTCCTACTGAAGAACGAGTATATAGCGGAGATAAACCATTCGCCGCATCTATGAACTCGTCCTCAGATCGTGTGCGAGAATCTAGGGTAGCCGGTGTAGTGGATGGAGGATGCTGAGAAGATGATCATTTCTGAACCTGTCGTCGTCCTCGTTGTAAATTTACAGCAAATAAAAAATGGTGTCATCAAACAGATAATCATAAAGTAATGCATGGTGTGGTGAAATAAGTAAATACTAGTGTAATGATGAAATAATTAAATAAATATCTAAGCTAATGCATATGTATGTACATTCTAATCTTCTTCATCTTCTGAATCATCATCGTCTTCCGAATTATTTTCTGAATCGTCTTCATTTTTTACTTCTTTATTTTTATTTTTACTTCCACTATTACTATCACCTTCATCTTCTAATTCTTGTTCCTCACTCGATAACTCCATCTCAGAGTTCTCTTCTATATGAGGTAAATCTTCTATGTCAATCTCTTCGTCAACTCTATCATCCATCAACACCGGCCAAACTCATATATAGAAGTTGAGGCATGACCACATATCCTCTTGGCATGCTAGATCCCCAATATTATATGTGTTTTTAGCTTTAGTTTTGCATACAACCCACCAATCTTTATTATTGCATCGTCGACTAGGATAGCTCATATAATACACTTGAACCGTTTGACTAGCCAACACAAATGGTTCAAAACCTGCATATCTTTTTTTCATATTTTATATCAACAAACCCAAAATGTTTGTCAATTTTCCATCTTTGCTTGGGTGTTGTGGCGAACTAATCACATTTAAATAGCATAATTTTTGTCTCATAAGAGTAATCCAGCTCCACGATATCTCTTAGTATACCGTAATAGTCGAATTATGGATCGACATCGTAGACTGAACCCCTCACACATACTCCAGAATTTTTTATGTAATTAGCCTCCTCATCAACAAATGATTGATTAATAGACTTATCAGTGGTTCTAAATTGGAAGCCATTGATGGTGTATCCATCCCAACACTTTGTCCTCTTGCTTGGTCTGATAACTAATACTAGAAGTTATTCATTTTGTAAGTCTGTACCTGGACGAAAAACCTGAAATATCACGTATCATATAGACATTAGACAAAGATTGGTCTAAATACTAAATTTAGAATGCTTAATATTTAGGATCTGTACATATTATGGAACCACGATATAAATTTTCTTTCAACCTCTCTAGTAAGATCATCTTCATTAATATTAGGTCGCTCTGATTTTACCTCAGCTCTAAAAGTACTGTGATAATAAGGAGAACAGTTAGAGCAATTCTTTTTCAAGTATATATAAAATTGAAATATCTAGGAAAGATGTGTCTCTTACTTCTCAATATCTTGCATCTCTTTTATGCTACTATTTAATAATATATACCGATGAGCGGCTTCAAATTCATCGTCTTCCAACCAACGTACTTTAGTAGCACTTGTAGGCTTCCTTCCCATATTGAAGATAGTGTGGATTACACTATTCGGGGCATTAACCCCACCGTCATCATTCTTTGGGGCCCTATTATGATTTGTTTTGACATGAGTATCAAAGTAGATGGATCATAAGTTTGAAATCTCCTCAATGATATATATACTTCGCATATCGAAGCTTCTACATGAGCCTTATTGCCAACCTTCTTCTTCAGGTGATAGATACCTATAGATAATATATTGAATCTTAGAATTATTTGAATAAAGAAATTATTAGTATAAAACATATATACCTCTCAAATTGATACATCCATCGATAATGGACGGGAGCACCGACGCGTGCTTCGTATGCAAGATGAATTAGCAAATACTCCATACTATCAAAAAAATTGGGGGGAAGCACCATTTCTAACTTATACAATGTCAATACAATCTTCTCCTCAAGTTCTATTATATGTTGCACCGTCAACTTACTTGAACAAAAATCTCTAAAGAATATAGATAATTCGGCCAACGGGGTCTAAACTTGATAAGGCAACATCTTTCTCAGAGCAATAGGTAGTAACCTCTCCATAAACATATGAAAATCATGACTCTTTGTCCCTGTCAGCTTACGTTCGTTGAGATAAATATTTCTTACCAGATTTGACACGTAGCCGTCAGAAAATCTCAACTTTGAAATACAGTTGCATATTATCAATTTATCCTCCATACTCAATGTAAACGGTGCTGGAGGCTTGACCAATTATCGTTGCCACTTTGTTTTAGGTACAAATCTGAACGCTTGTAAATAATTTCTAAGTCTTTTCTTTCTTTGACATTGTCTTTTATTTTCTCCTTGATATCTATCACCGAATTGAAGATGTTTTTGAATACATTCTTTTTGATATGTATGACAACAAGATTGTATCTTATGAGATTGTCCTTTCATTAAGGTAAGTCCCAAAAGATACTCCACTTTGTCCAATTATGCCTACATCCAAACCCTTCAAAGTGATCGTCCGATATCGGATCTTCCATCACAATCGTCAATCCATCTACCTCTTTCCAAAATTTGTCTCCTGTTAATCTCAACGGGGGAGGAGATAATTCATGTTTACCAACTCTAAAGGCATCTATGTTCCTTCTCCACGAATGCGACGCAGGAAGGAACTGACAATGACAATAAAAAATATACTTTTACTCCGTTCTGGAGACGAAATGCCTTACTCTTTTTTTATACATATCGGATAAGACAAAGTACCATGAGTACTCTACCCCGATAACATCCCATATACTAAAAAATCGTTGATGGTCCACATGAGAGACACTCCCATCTGAAAGTTTTGCTATTTCGATATATCATATGTCCGAGCGCCGAATTGCCATAATTGTTTTAACTCATCCACCAATGACTACAAGTAGATATCGATGTTCTTCTTTAGATTTTTTGGACTGGGTATGATAAGTGTCAAGAACATGTAAGGAGTCTTCATGCACATCCATTGTGGTAGATTATAAGGAGTCAAAATCATCGTCCAATAAGAGTACTGAGATCCTAACTGTCCGAAAGGAGTGAATCTATCAGAACATAAACCCAACCAGATATTCCAGGCTCTGCAGCAAATTCAGGATGACACAAATCAAAATGCTTCCATGTCTCTCCATCGGAAGGATGAGATAATTTGCCTTCATACATCTTTCATTCCTTGCTATGCCATGTCATATGTTGTGCTATATTTTCGGACATATACATCCTCTGCAGCCTCTTTTTGATCGACAAAAACTGTATGTACTTGTAGGGACGCAACCTTGCTCGGACAGTTGACTTTCCTTTGCCCCGAATTGGCTTGTACCGGTCCTCATGACAGAAAATACATTTATCTTTATCATTATTCTCCATGTAGTACAATATGCAACCATTTCGACAATAATCTATCTTTTTGTAGCCTAATCTGAGTTTCTGTATCATAATCTTCCACTTGTAGAAGTTATCATGCAACTCCTTCGATATTTTTGACAACATCTCTCTAACAAACTGAATTATCCAGCCGTAGCATTGCTGCGGCAAATTAAAATCAGACTTTAGGTTCAATAACCGCATCACCACCGATAGGACAGAATGAGAATCACAACCTAGATATAACAGAGTATCGACATTCTTGAACATATCATAGAATTCTTTCCATCAGGATTAGGATCATCCGGATCAAAACTTGGACCGGTTGCATCAAATACCAACTTACACGCCAGATTTCGTGGTCGATATTCAAAGTTATCTCCGAGAGTGGACTCTTCTACCTTAGTATTGAAAGAGGAATGATGGTATTGCAAAAACAAAGGTTCTTCTTGAGCCATCCACTCCTTATAGTTTAGTACAAAATTCTTCTTGTAGAGATGCTCCCTCACGATATCTACCTCTTTGAATGGTATATTATGACATTTAACACAAGGACACTTGATGAGCCTCCTATCCATGAAATAAGGTTGACTACTGGCGTATTTGAGAAATTCCTCAACGCCCGCCATAAAATCATCTGCCAAACCAATCCTACTCTCATGTCGTCGATTGTACATCCACGATCGGTCAACTAAGTATCGACTCATTGATTTTGCATGTACCATATATTCAAACAATATGGATTAGATATAAGATGAGTTAGGATATATGCTAAAAGATTAGTTAGTTATGATACTTAATAAAGTAGTCTCATAAAGAACTAAATGAGCTATTGGAAAGACCATATTTGAGCATTTCTCCGTATTTTACAAGTATCCAAAACCATAATTCCTCGACACTCATCCGAATATGGCCGATACATAAGGTTGGAACTACTAATTACTATTCATATTAGTACTCTGAAGTGATAATCGATACTCATAGTAATGGTTTGATACCGATTCTGATACAAAGACCAATACTCTAAAATAT
This sequence comes from Iris macrosiphon, assembly GCA_036927795.1. Taxonomy (NCBI): domain Eukaryota; kingdom Viridiplantae; phylum Streptophyta; class Magnoliopsida; order Asparagales; family Iridaceae; genus Iris; species Iris macrosiphon. The sequence continues at coordinate 68,501,392 of JAYESA010000018.1, read as the reverse complement.
TAATAATTTATTATAGGTTAAATTAGTGATAACCGTATCGATTTTAGGGCCGATGAATAAATCGATACGGATTTTTGAACATCATATATTCTATTTTCGATATTCTAGGATATGCTCAAGCCTATGTATTAAGAATTATGTACGTCTAAGGATACACATATAAATCAAAATAATTATATTTATAATATTTAATTTATCAATCTTCTTCTAAGTTAATTATCGACACAAACAATACATATTACCATTTTTGTGTCCTAATACTTGTGTCAATTTGTCTGTATTTTTTTTGATACGTGTATCCGTGCTATAAATCAGTACGAAATCCTTCTTCTAAGTTAACAATATTTTTGTAGTGATAGTTAGATTTCTATTGGAGTCATTTTCCACAATGTAAGCATTTAATAAAAATTTCAATTGAGGTTATTCTTTCGGTATGCACGCCCATTATAAACTCCACCATGGTGCAAAATTTCTGACCTCATCCAATAATGTTTTATTATTTCTCCGTATTCTAGTACCCACTGAAGTTGTGTGGGTTAAGGTCCTTGTACCCCTTGAGGTTGGGACACATATTGAGGCCCTTGTACCCCCCTGAAGTTGTGGTGAGACTTATGGTTATTGATGTTGCGATTGCTATGGTGGTTGTTCATTTTGGATGGCATCAAAAATGTGTCATCTTTATCGAATATCTCTAGATTTCTTGTAAGTTTCAAAATTGTATAGCTTTGAGTAGTTGTAGATCAAAAATAACTAAAGAACAAGTTTTAGTAAGATACCATGTCTTAATATGCATCACATTGTAGCTTTGAGTACTTTTTTACGCCAATAGGAACCTGAATAAGTATGGAAGACAGGAGAAAGGTTATGTACGAGAAGGCTTGCTTCAGCACTCATTCGCTTTCTTCTCTTCCCAATTCTGTTAAATAGCTTATATAAGATTTCAAACTTCTTTTATATTTAACCATACTTCTCTTCCTAATTCTAATTCAATCTAAGATTGAGGTGTCTATACATATATAGTATAAGCCATAATTTGATAGTTTATCTATATAGAATAGTGTCATCGTATTTCTATCATTGAGATCTTTTAGGTCTAAATTAGCATTATTGTTTGTAAGCAGGGGGGTGAGAGATCGTTCATTGGGGGAGAGGTGTGACCGGAGGTGGCCCACATAGCAGGGGGTTGGGAGGGTTGTAAGAAGATTGTAAGCATTTGGTAGTAAACTTAACATTATTGTTTTTGAAATGCATAAGTCCTAGTTCAAAAAAATTCTCTTATATTAATAACAAAAAATAACAGTTTCTTTGAAAACTTTAGTCATTTGAATGAGACTGAAGTTTCTCATTCATGGCTTTCGCTACTTTTGACAGGTCAATAAATAAATATATTTCAGAATTTAAAAATGTCAGAACACAATAATGCTTGAATTCATTCTCTTATTCCCTCATAAATTTCATGAAGATTTATTTTTCCAACATAATAAAAGATGACCTAGATATCAAATAGCCACTTCAAAATATTCACAAGTGAGATAATATGTATGTTCATAAATTCTTTTTTTTTCTATATTATATGCTTATTTATCATATATTACTTGCTGCTATATATGTCTATGTATTATACCATATTTGTTTATTCATATTTTATAAGAGTGCCCTATATGTTATTTTAAATCATGTAAAATATATGGAATCCATGTAGATGAATATCAACATGATGGTAAAGTGACCACATTAATTCCACTACAAAATTACTGTAAACAATAAGGTTGTAAAAGCATATAATAAAGTATTTTTAGTATATTTGTGTCCATGTCTATGTTCTCGTGTCTGTGTCTAGTGTCTCGTGTCTACGTATCCAGTACCCTAAATCATGTATACTAATTAATAATTAACCAAAATATGAATGAGGGTTAAGTTAGAGCTTATCTTCGACGGAGGAGGAGGGGATATAACGGAGCGTGGGCCGGAGAGGGGCGTCGAGGAGGGGCAGAGAGGGGGTCAAGGAGATGGGGGCCGGAGAGGGGGGGTTCGAGGAGGGGGTGGAGGTGAACGGAGGGGGGCAGAGAGGGGGGTTTCGAGGAGGGGGTCTAGAAGGGCGTTTCAGGAGGGGGCGGAGGCGGACTGAGGGGGTTGAGGAGAGGGGGGTTCGAGGAGGGGGTTGAGGAGAGTGGGGTTCGAGGAGGGGGTCATTAGAGCCGGGAGGAGGAGGTGTCAAGGAGAGAGGGAGAGAGAGTATCGAGATCGAGATCGAGAGAGAGAGAGAGAGAGAGAGAGAGAGAGAGAGAGAGAGATTAAGAATAGGGGAAAATAAAATACGGTCTGGAATTTTAAGTTTTCGCAGCGACAAATATTTTCGTTACTATTCCGTCGATAACGTAAGAACGACGGATTAGCGATGGCTTGTTGATAAAAAATAATATAATTTGTTTACATAAATAAATTAGTCGTAATTTTTTTGAAAGTTCGTCGTTGACTTAGCGATGGATTATTTATCGTCGTTGAGATCCGTCACTATTTAACAGTATTTTTGTAGTGGCCACTATCGCACGCACCTCCGTACCCCGTCCACGTCCACCACTAGCCACGTGTCCGCCACCAAGTCCACGGCCAGCCCCTCGTTTGTCGCCACTCGGCCTATCCCTCCACTAATTTGAAAAGACATATTTCTCGAAGCAAGTGACTTCTTCATGTCCATTATATTTGGAAAAATTGCAAATCAACTCTGATTTATCTCGAACATCCAAACGAGATGGCCCATGGTTAGTAGAAGAAGTTTTAACCGTAAGCACCATAACCTCGTCTCGTTCAGAGGAGACTTGTGTGGACGTAAGCAATCGTTCCTCCTGTAGCATCGATTGATAAGCATGCGCCAAAGTAGAGAACGGATCTTGTGCCATTGAAATTGAGCAGACATTGCCATCGAGTTCCTGATTGATCCCATAAAGAAACTGATGAAAGTGCTCATCATCAACCCATTTCTATAGCTTTTTTGGGATATCACACGTACATTTGCCGCAACTGCACGTCAAAATAGTTTCATAAGTCCTTAACTCATCCTAAAGAGTCTGTAATTGGTCAAAGTAGTTGACCACGGACATGAATTTTGTTTGACGACACTCTACCAACGAATGTTTAATCTGTTGAATTCTAGCGCCATTTTCCACTTGAGCGAATCCCACAGCGGTTTTGCCTCCTTAAAGTAGGATATTGTCTTCTTCACCGAAGCATCAATAGTATGCAAGATCTATTGCACAAGCATTGATTGGACATAGTACCAATCCTCCAATTTGTCATTCTCTGTAGGTTTATCGATAGACCCGTCAATAAACCCAAATTTTTGTCGAATCCGTAGAGAAAGCCGAATAGATCTCGACCATTCCTCATAATTTTTCCCATAAAATATCACTTTCTTAATTGTATTGCCCGGATTGTCATTAAAATAAAGGTAATATGGGGAGGTAGGATCGATCCTTGTTGCCGCCGCCACCGACGTAGAAAACTCGTCACCTCTGCCACTGCTCGTCATATTGCCGGTCGAAGGAAGACCCATCGCCGCCGCCATGGAAAAAAATTGCCGTCGCTGCCGCTGCTACGGGAAAAGAAATCGTGCCATAGCCGTCATGCTCTGGTACCATGTGAAGAAGTAGTAGGAAAGAATAATCTAGGTCTTTCATCATGATATTACATATATATACATCCACATATCAACTTGGGCCTAAGACACATGGGCCAATCACCATATATACAATTTAATCATATAATTTAATCCCAATAACCACACAGACGGAACTATTATGTACTCCGAGCATTATCGATGAATGGTGAGTATTCTTTTTTTTTATCCTTATTGATTTATTTAAATCTTATGTTTTAGTTATTGATTACTTTAATTATTACAGTGCGAGGAGGCCGCAAGGACAGGCAGAGACCCGAGCACCGTCGACTTCCCCAAACACTTCGAGCGAACCCACAAACGCAAGAAGGAAGGAAAGTTCGTAGATGACCGGGCAGCCAAGGCCTATGTAAGATTTGTCTTTATAAAATATTTTCAAGTAAATTTAATTATATTCTTTTTATAATTAAAATTTATATGTTTAACCTAAAATGTTAATCATAAGTCTAAATATCCTTCCCATAACCCAAATTAACAATAAAAACCTTAACTCGTATCTAAATTCCCTAACTATGAGTCTAAAACAGCATATCCAAACTCTAAACTTATTTACGTATATAATATAGGAGACGTATGAGTCAGTAGAGAGTCAGGTCGGTAGGGGGTACAGGGGGGAGGGGCTTCAAGTAGTAAGCCATGTACATCGACGGGGAGGAACGATCTGTGAATCCAAGCTATTGGGAGAGAAAAATGCGAAAGTGTGTACGACACTAATCGTTGGCATCCTAGCCATCTATTTACTCCAGATCTATAAACCCCCCTTATTTTTTATTATTTTATTTTAATTATCATTAATTTATTAGTTGTTTTATTTGTTTCAAATACGTATACATTTTTTGTACATATATCTATCTATATATATGTATATAATCTTATAGGTAATCTAGTTAATATTTTTGGATTAAGATGTGATTAGATATATGGTAGGTAAATTTGATTAGTAGATATCTATATTAGGTATATATTCTAATTTTAAATCCCTCAATCAATTTTTAATATTGGAGTAATTCTAATTACTTCTAATAACACTCCTAATGAATTTCAAACATATTCTAATATGCTTATTCCTAATCTATTCTTTTTTCATTATATGCCCCATCTACTTACCGTATTTCTTTTTGAAAGCACCCCTCTTCTCATTTTTTCCTCATCATGTTCAACCTCCTGTCTTCCTCTAATTCTTTTCATTTTTCAACCACATCACCACAATCACTCAAACCAACCTCCGTTCACCATCTTTCCCTCAAAGACTCCTTCTTTATCCCTTTACCAAGCTAACAACAATAGCACCCTCATATCCCCAACTCCGACGGATCCTCCCCTGACCGAAGTCGCTGCAAGCAGCAGCACCCCGCGCCCCTACGGTGCTACCCTGTGCGGCCCTGTTGGACAGACCTGTGCCGGTCTCCGTCGGTCAGACCCGCACCCTGCGGGTATGGTGGAGACGCTCCGTCCCCGATCTAGTCTCATCATGCAGCTGTCTTTGTTCAAGCCGAGCTTGGAGCCGCTGCGTCAACTGTATCGATCCCCGATCGGTATGGCGTCGCTCTTCGGCCATGGTCCTCTATATCGTCTTCAATAAACCGTCCCCCTCCAGACATTGTTGGCATCGAACCTCGATGCAAACACAAACTCGCATGTGCATCCACAGATGTAGACTCTGTGCACACAAAGGAGAATATGGAATAACAATATCATCATTGAACTTTTTCCAAACCTAATATAGGTATAATTTCATAAACCCCCTCCTTCTAATCCATATTCTTATTTTTAACCCCGGGTGATATATATATATATATATATATATATATATATATATATATATATATATATATATATATATATATATATATATATATATATATATATATATATATATATATATAGTATATGATTACTTTTATAAGTAAATATATGTCTTTTATATTTATTACTTATCTATACATATCTAATAATGATAATAAGTGTATATATGAAATTATAAATATTGATAGGAACTATATGATTACATATATGACTAAATCAATTCTGTAATATTATTTATTATAGAAAGTTATAAAAATTATCTTATTAATTTCAACCTTAATAAGACTTTTGTAAATGATATGACTAAACTAACTTTTATTGGACAAACCTTTAATTGTTTTCAAAATCTTTATATATATGAATCTATGTTATATTCATATTATATTTAATTTAAGAAATATAAGTGTGTGTCGATATATAAAGATATTTAAGATATCCATAATATGTTTTTCAAAAGTATAAAAAAATTACTTCCTTAATTTCCAAATAAGAAAACTCTACCAATATAATAATTAGTTGAGTAGGAGTGAATTCTTTTTAGCAAATACTTAGTATGTATACCATATTTTTTTGGTAAATATTTACTATATATTATATACCATATATTCTTATCACATATTTGGTATGTATTATATACCATATCTTCTTAGCAAAACCTTAGTATGTAATATATACCATATTCTTTTTAGCAAATATATAGTATGTTATATTTGTGTACCATTAATTTTTTCAGCAAATACCGAGTATGTTATGACTTATGTATTTTATAAATCCTTATATGTGTATCATTATATGAATACACCTTTATATATAAGTTTATACAAATGTGGATCCTTCTATGAACCTTATCTATATATTATATATGAAACCTATATATATATATATATATATATATATATATATATATATATATATATATATATATATATATATATATATATATATATATATATATGTATAACCAATAATAAAAATTATGAATAAGTATTTGGGTGCATCCACATATGAATAGGATAATAACCTATCCACATATTTCATTTAGGCTATTTGGAAGTTTGGTTTGGAACTTAAACCCTTGTATCACAATAGCATTGAACAAACATCCCAAGCAAGTATATCTTGCCACTCTTGTTTACATTTCTTAAATACAACAACTATATTTATATTATTTCTGGTTGAACGATATTACGCGTCCAAGGATAACTTGGGTGTAGTCGGCGTTGGCCGATTACGCATGACCTGTTGTTTGTGGTGGAAAACGAAAGAATGAAAATGTATTCAAGATGGGGTTTACACGAAACCCGCCTTCTTTGGTTTACAAATAAACTTGTACAATTTGATCCTATACGAGGATATGGGAGTATAATTTATTTAATCTGGGTAAATATTGCTATAAGTGTCTGATCTGCAGTCGATCACTTTAGCCCTTGGACCACACGATGTTGAAGAAGTGCCGTGGAAGACAGGTAGCAGCTTCGAAGGTTGCAAAAGAGGGTGGATGCACGATGCCAAAGTCGTCGATCCCTACTCTTTTGCCTGATCTCCGAATTCTCTCTCTCTCTCTTGATCTCTGGTTCGATCTTTCTTGGAAGTTCGACCTTGGATCTGATATTGGTTTTCTTGACCAATTTCTGACCTAATTTCCTCGACCGTGGATCTGATATTGGTTTTCTTGACCAATTTTTCGACCTGTTCCTCATTGATAGAGGTCTCTATTTATAGAGTTTTGGTGACAGTGACCACTCCGTCGGTGTAGAAATCGAGGAGTGGAAAGTACAGCACCCTTTAACATAACGGTTAAAATAACCAATGCCTGCGTATAGATAATCCTTTGAATGAGCGTGTGACGCGGGTCCAACTAAGGGATAAAATGCGTATAATCGCTACGAAGATCACGGCGTAGAAGCCACGTAGGTAGGTATCCCTCGTATAGAAGAGGTGGGCGTAGAAGCCAATGTCTGTCACCATGGCGTAGAAGCCAAGTAGGCATAGAAGCCGAAAATAGGCGTAGAAGCCGAGTGGTCGTAGAGGCCGAGTGGGCGTAGAAGCCGAGTGGGCGTAGAAGCCGAGTGGGCTTAGAAGCCGAGTGAGCACAGGAGCTGAATGGGCGTAGAAGCCACTGCGTACCGTGCCAGAGTGCTGATGTGGACGTCTTAGCCGGAATTACGACTTTTGAAGATATAATCAAATCTCTTGCATTAAATGCTGAGATTTGCCACCATCCTGTGCATTAAATGCGGAGGCGTATTTTTTGAAGGTCTACAGCCCTTCTGTGCATTAGTCGCAGAGACGTGCCTCGAGAAACTGTCACCGCTCTGTGCATTAGACTTAGAGACGTGCCTCGAGCAACTGTCATCGCTTTGTGCATTGGACGTAGAGACGTGCCTCAAGCCCTGTACGAAGTGCAGCTTTTGATGTGGCAGGCAGTTTGTCTACTGCGGAGCATAAACAGCTCATGTCTGCCTGTGTAAAATAAGGCAGCGTATCCCTTTATGCACGTAAAAGCAGTTTACGCAAAGGAGAAGGCGGTAAATGACAGCCTGGGTCGCAGTGCTGTGCCATCATTATAGCCGTCGTCTGGGTAGCCGTGCAGTATCCCTTTGTCAAAAGTCCAGACGTCAGGTTCATTACAGGATCTGACAGGTTCATTGCAGGATCTGACAGGTTCACTTCGGAGAATATGAAGCGTCTCTCGTACACTTCAAAGAGGATGGGTTTTACGGCCAGGAGGCGACGAAGAACCCTGTTTACGCTGAAGCATCCTGGACGTACTGCCTTACGCGGATGGTCCTTTGAGCTTATATTTCACGCTGTGTTTAGCAGAAAAAGCTTTGTTGCACGCTTGATGGCTCTGAAGGCCTCTGTCTACGCTGCTCTGCATCAATATGCTGCGTATAGCCATACGGCGTATTTTTTTATGCTTTTACAAGACCCCCTTCAAAGCTTTTAAATTCTTCGGAATTTGGAACGCTTTGAATGAAGCATGAACCGCTCCTCGTAACTCGAAACATTTCTGAATAGAGCGTTGAAACGGTCGATGCTGACTTTATGGCAGATTTATTGGGGACCGGTGTGATCTCTTTCGCCTATAAAAAGGCTGGGGGTTAACCTGTTTTCCCCATATTCCTATCACCACGCAGAGATGATCGCCGAAGTTCGTCGGGTCGACCTGAGTTAGAAGGAGATCATGTTGTTCCAGCGTGTAGGGAGCCAAAAAAGACGGCATCTTCAAGCAAGTGTCCACTGCAACGATGGATCATGGAAGGATATCTTAGCCTCCCTTGCTCGGGATAACCAGCAACTTTATATGGTGGTTCTTCGGGAGAGGGAAAGGGTCGTATTTGACCATATTGCTTGCAAGTGGCGCCTTCTCCCGTTACCGGTGGACGAGGGCAGGCAAAACTGGTTGCTGTCCAGGATTGAGTTGGATGGAATATATCAACTCAATCGGTCACGGCGCACGGAGCATGGGATCTGCATAATTTATGCAAGCCCCAACTCTGTATTCTCCCGCCGTTGATCATTGCCATGTCAGTCGGTTTGCGGCAACCGACTGATTGCTGGAGAAGATGGATGAAGAATTGAAGCCCATTGAGAACCTGTCAGAATAGCTTCTGGGCGATCTTCAAACGACGATGGGGAAATCCTTTGTAGACGGGGTTTCCCTCAGATGTAATCATGAAAAATAGAGAAAAAAACCCTTGTAGATTGGATTTCCCTCATATGTAATCATGACTTTAATCTTTAATAAAATTGTCTTCTTCTCTGTATATGATTATCTTGCCATACGTTGCTGTAAAGTCTGAATATATGTAGCTTCGACACGTCTGATTCTTTACGCCGACTCTGTTTAGAAAGAGTGCTAGGTCCTGTCCTTTCGCGCATAGCGAATAGTCCATAGAACACTGTTGAGCATTTTGAACATTTAGAACTGTCCTGCTGCTAGGACTGAGGAACCGCGTAGAGCTCTGAACTGTTGTTTTTTACTTCTGATGAACAGAATTTTTGTTCAGACTTCGTCTTCAAGAATAATTTCTCAAAAATCCCTTGGAACAGGGTCAAGAAATGGCTGTCAAACTGAGTTGCCATCTTGATAGACGAGATATTCAGACTGGAGTCTGGATGAACTTCAAATCGTCCCATAAAGAAGAGTAATTTTTTAATGTAGAACTCTATATGTTTCGGGTACTTGGGATATCTTGAGGTCAAGAACAAGTATCTTCTGTGTGAACTCTTTGCAATTGACCGCCTTGAGGACCGTTCAGATGTACGCACAATCTGGCCGACGTATCTTTCAGATGTGCGGGAAGTCGTGGAGCGTGAAATCATTAGTCTGTAGTCTCTGAGAATAAACTAAACACCATCGAGCATGAAATCATAGACTTGTGATTCCTGAGCGTGAAGTCGTAGGTTTGTAGCCTCTCGAGCATAAAAGCTACTGAGCACAAAGGCATCTGGGCGTAAAACCCGACTTGTAGCCGTCGAACGTAAAGCCGTAGATTCGTAGCTGTCGAGCGTAGAAAGCTCCTTAGCGTAGAACTGTAGATTTGTAGCTTCTGAAAAAAAAATTTCTCCGAGCGTGAAGTTGCGGATCTGTTGCTTCTGAGCGTAAACTAAGCACCACCGAGCGTGAGATCATCGATTTGGTATCTGCTGAGCGTAAAGTCATAGGTTTGTAGCCTCTCGAGCATAAAAACTACCGAGCACAAAGGCATCCGGGCGTAAAAATATAGACTTATAGATTGTGAGCGTAAAAACCATAGATCTGTTGCTGTCGAGCGTAGAAAGCTCTTTAGCGTAGGAACCGCTGACCTGCTTTGCGCGAAAAACTTTTCGAATTCGCTGACTGTCCGCCTTCTCTGAATAATAGGCTGACGTAGGACCCAATCATAACCAAATATTAATTGTGAGATTTGATTTGGGGTTTCGAGGAGTCCGTCCGAGGATTCGAGGAGTCGACTCGAACTCTATATATATCCCAAGCTTTTTGAGAGAAAAACTTTTCATCCGTCTTCTGCGAAAGAGAGTCTTCGACTGTTTTGAGTTTTTCCTCTCGTTCTTTCTCCGAGCATTCCGAGTTTTCAGAAATGGCGCCGAAACAAATCCCCTCGGCTAAGGGAAAGAGTATAGGTTCTTCTTCTCATTCTTCTGCCCCAGCGAGAGAGTCTTCGGTCGGGCAAGGTGAACGTTCTTCTGAGCGAAGTATCCTGCCGACGAGTAGCGCACCCGGCCTTAGAGGTAGAGCCTTTGGGATGACAAAGAATGACGAAAAATCCTTTGCACACGTTGAACATGACCATGCTAGGTCGTCTCCTGTGCTGATAGCCTCTTTGAGGAAGATGACGCACGGAGACATTTTTATCTTTTACGCCCACATTTCTAATGTGCCAGCGTAAAAACTCCATATTTTCGCAGTTTTGAGCGTAAAAGCTCTGACTGCCGAAAACTTGGTGTATACTATAAAATTTTAGTTTTATGCTTGTGGATGGGACCTCCAGCGTAATAACTAGAATTTTGGCAGTCTGGCGTAAAGCACGAACTGTATACCGCCAATTATGCTTCTAGATGTGACTTCCGGCGTAAAATGACCAAATTTTGTACAGTCTTGGCGTAAAACACAGACTGTCGTTTCTTGGTCTTTATGTTGCAAGATTTGTAATAACATGTTTTCCTTATACTTTTGTAGTTAACTTGCATGAGTCTCCACTGGCCGAGGTGATGGGTTCTGCTGCCGGGATGCTGCACTTAAACTATCTGGAGGATCTGTCCCACGTGATATTTCCTATCTCCGAACCCCAGTATCCTGAAGGAAGGGAGATCTTGATATTGGCTCAGGGCGAGCGGACGTTGCTGAACATGATTAACGGGGAGCCCCTGACGTATATAGACGGGGACCAGTACATCAAGCCGGCTTTTTTCTTTGGGGACATGATTGACAAACGGTCCCAGACGAAGCCCAAAAGAGAACCCTGGGTTTTCCCCTTCGAGAGTGTGGTCTTGTATCTGCCAACGATGCCGAGAGATTATCCCATCTCGGCTTTCTCCCATGCTACACATCCCAGGAGGATATCGTGGACGCTGACTCTCGATCTTCATGGCAAGCCGAGGAAGATCTTTCATTTGAAAGGAGCTGACCAGGGGTCGTTTGTCAGCCGCCCTTCCGACGTTGTGATGGTGTTCAGGGGACTGTGCCCGAGCAGCGTCCCGAGTGAAGACAGTTTTGTGATCCAGCCGGTCCAATTGCCGACTTTTTGCAATGACTTCATGGGGCGAGGGGGTGTATACCCCAAGGAGAATCCTCGGTGCAATGGGTGGATCACCCCAATAAACCTCCGATGGGCTTGCCTAGTTGACTGGGCCTTGAAGCATTTTTGGAGAGAGTTGGAGGGCATTGGACTGTATGCTGTTGTGAGTGCGACGAGTGTTGGGTTGCCTCCCAACCCTAACCTGTTTCTGGCACTGATGGAGCGATACATTTTGCTCACCGGGACCTTTGTCACTCTACTGGGGGAGTTGGGGTTGGCCCTCCATGAGATGGCAGTGATCTCGAGACTGCTGATGGGGGATACCCCATATGAAGAGTATGTTTCCACCAACCAGGAGTTGGAGGACTCGGACCCTCGGGTTGTGGAGGTGTATCAGGAGCTGATGTGCCACTACTTTACGTACACCGCTTTTTATGATGAGCCATCTGATTTGGCTCACACCACTAAGTGGATGTCCTACCTCTTCTTCCACCGGGCCAGGGCCGCCAAGTCGGAGAAAGTTTCAGGGGGCAAGAATGAGCCCGTGAACTGTTTGGGCATGCTCAGTGCCCAGGTCGTTGAGGATCTTATGGAGGATGCTAAAGCTCCATATCAGATTCTCAATGACGGGGTAGGAAAGTATCCTGAAGGCACTAAGGCCTACAGTTACTTGAGGAACTGCCGCAGGCCTCTGTCTAAGGAAGCCCGGCTGGCTGGCTTTCTCTCCATATGGCTGCGTCGAGTTATGGTGCCCGGCATCGCGTCCGCGGACCGCATTCACCGGAACATCCTGTGGCCTGTCGTGCGTCTGGTGTTCGGGGTGAGACTGGGCTTGCTCCCTGCCATGGTGTGTCGTATACAGGCCGGCCTGAGAGCCATGACTGATGGACTGCTCGTCGATGAAGCTCGGCGTGATAGCTTTCCTAGGGTAGAATTACCATACCTGTACTTGATGGGATGGTTAATTCTTCACAACCCCCGGGTGATGTCTCCTGGCCCTGGTAGTAGCTCGGGGGGTAGTTTCTTGCTGAACTACAAGGACTCTCCCTGGAACGTGAATACAGTTTTAGACTGTCGACTGGTGCTGAGCCTCAGTCATGGCTGAAAGCTCCTCTGCACTGTCCCCTCTGTACATCGCAATCAGTCGGGGATTAGGCTTGAGGATTTAGGTGGAGAGAAGACCAATCTTTCTCCGAAAGCTTTTAACTGGTTGGTCTGCATCCGAGCCTCCCATTTGCTGTACAAGAGCGAAGATCATTTCTTCTTCGAGCCCTACTTGCCTAGTCGGTTTGCCAGGCAGTTTGGGTACGATCAGCTGCATGTGGGCAATGCCGTCACCAGCTTCAGGTCCAGAGGCGGACTCATTGATGGAGCCAGAGGATGGCAGTATTTTATCATGGGTTGCACGGGAGCAATCTTTATCGTGCCGGTCGTTATACTCTCCACGGAGCTGTGCATCCTCCATTCGTATGCCCAGTTCTACGTGGCGATCAACACCTTCCATCGCAATTTTGACATGCGTGGAAGCTTTAGGGTGCCTTCTCCCAAGCCTGGGGGAAGAGTCGAAGTCCCTTCAGTTTTATCTGACGAGGGTGAGGGGTCCGTCACTCCGGATGAGCCTCTGGTGTCGGTGCCGAGTTGTGAAGTGCCTCCGCCTGCGGGGGCTTTGGCAGTCTCTGGGAAGCGAAGGGCTCCTGCTTTGAAGCAGACTTCTCCTCACAAAAGGAAGAAGAAGATGGTTAATCGTTCTCTCCGGATTCCTGGTATTGAGGCTCCTAGAGAGGATCCTGCTGTCTCCCCTGTTGGGGATGTCTCTTTGATTGGAGGTTCCCCGTCTTTCGAAGAGGGACCCTCAGTTTCGGCTGGCGGTGCCGGAGAACCCCTGCTTGAGTCTGCCGTTGCTGCCACCGCTTTCGGTAGTGGAACAAAATCGCCTGCGTGGCCGAGGCAAATGAGAGAATCTTTCCCTAGACCAGCAATGGATGAAACTCCTGCCGTGTCCGTGAGCATGCCTGGCAAGATTCCAGCTGACGAACCTCGACCGCGTCTTAGTGAAGTCTCGGTAGAGCACCTGGCGGTGTCGGTGGACCCACCCCCTTTTCCAGGTATGACAGTTCGTATTGCGTCATTAAGGCATGATTTAGCTACGTCGGCTGCAGATGCGACATATATACCGTTGGCTACGGGTAAATGTCATCTTTATCTCTCCTCTTAGAAAGATTACCATCATATTGATATCAACTTTCTTGTCCTCTTCTCAGGGGACGGCATCCACGGGGAGTTTAGCATTGAAGCGCCTTCTGTCTCTGCTCGGGCTCCTAGCAATGATACGGAGGCGCCCGACTTCGAGGAAGAAATATCTCGGGGGCCAACTCGCCCGGAGTGGTTTCGTCATCTCAAGAGGAGGACGAACCTGTTATCGTGACCTCGCCTCTCGCGAGTATGCCGATGACTTCGACCGTTGTTGTCGCACCTCCTTCGGTCGCACCACCCGTCGAGGTGGCGGCTGTGGCCACCTCGTCTGCAATCATTCCTGGAGGGGGACTTGCCAATATCGCGGCCACTCCTGGCGTCCAATCGGATCTAGTTACGCTGACCGAGCAGTATACCAGCCTCTTTTACACCAGTTTAAAAATGCTGATATCAATGGTGTTGGCGAAGAATCTAGACTTCGAGCGTCTGAAGAAGGCTTCTCAGTTTTCGATCGGGGCGGTCAGGGAGTTCGGCGATTCTGGGTAGCTGATGCCCTGGAGGCGATGGTTAATGGTTTGGAGCAACCTATTAACGAATACTTGCAGTTGGCCCGGGGCAGCCTTGAAGCTGAGGTCCAGGCCAGATATGACCTCATGACTGCGCGACTTACTAAACAGCTGGAAAGCCTAGATAACTCCATAAAAGCACATAAGCTGGAGATGGATGAAAGAAAAGCTGTCGTGGAGGAGGCTCTTGCTCTTCAGACGAAGTGCCAATCCGAGCATGAAGGGAACGTAGCGAGGGCCCACAAGTTAAAAGAAAAACTCGCTCTGGCAGAGGAGTGGGCTTTTCAGTCATTGGCAGGTCTAGATGTAGCGACTGGTCGACTGAGTACAGCACGACGGGATCTGGAGCGTACAGAAGCTGCCCGTGCTGGCTCTCTTCGGGCAAGGGCTGAACTGTCCTTTACGAACAATCCCGAGGCACGGCTGGAGCGGGCCCGCGCTGATGCCTTGGTTTCCAGGAATGAGAGGATAGCTGCACTGGTACAGCTGATTCGCGATCTGACCACTCCCCCACAATGAGGTACCCTTTCTTCTTTTTGCTTCCCAAATATAATTTTGCTCTTTTTGGGAATAAATAAAGCGAATCTTTTCTGACTCTGTGGACCCATTATTTCGGAATGTAAATGACAGGTTTGGGCGAGAGTGATATTAGAGGTAGTATGGACGTGATAGACTCTCGATAAACTTTTAGTAGGACATATCTATTCAGAGGTCATACGGACATGGTAGAATATAACCCAACTAGTTTCGTTCTGGAAGTAGTTTTATCAGAATTGAGATTCTCGCCATATTTCACTTGAGCAGAGGAGGTTTAAGCATAGTACCTTTTCAGGAATTTACCGTTGATAGGAGCCATTAACAGGTCTCCATTAGGCTGGTCTAACCTGTAAGCGCCGTTTGAGAACGTTGTCTCGACCACATAAGGGCCTTCCCACTTGGGCTAGAATTTGCCTTTACTCCTGTGAGTAAGGATCATCGGCCTTCTTACGGCTAAAACTAGCTCGCCGACTTTGAACACTCTTTCCTTTACTTTATGATTGAAAGCTCTAGAAATGCGTGCTTGGTAGAGCGCGATGCGCTGTTGAGCTTGGAGGCATTTCTCGTCTAATCCTTCTAGCTCTTGAAGCCTTAATAGGTTATTCTTTTCTTGAGTCAGCTCATTAGTCACGGCTTTCCTGAGTGACGAAATCTGGATTTCAATGGGGAGAACTGCTTCGCTCCCGTAGACCAGTGATGTCACGCCCCAGTCCCAAAATATTATGGAACCGGGCCACGTGGCATTGGCCAGCTGACACGACTCCGAGGATATTCCAATTTAATGGATCCTGACGAAGCGTGCTACGCTGTCCTAAATCTAACAAGTCTAATAACAACAAGCAATGTCTAATCTCATCCACAGATAACAAGTAAACACTGAAATGAAAGACTGGAATATAAGGACATAGTCAACTGACATAGTACAACTGAAATAAGTCCGGTGGGAACAAACCCACTACAAATGTACTGATAGTCTGAAATAAAGTACTGAGTGTCTGAAGTGAAAGTACTGATAAGGAGAGACTGGAACAACATCTAACTAGGTAAGGAGCTCCAGTCATAGGCGGGAGGCCTACCAATCTGATCAGGGGTACTCTGATGGAAGTACCTCAAGCTCCTCGTCCAGAACAAACCTCGTCTCTATGCCTGGCCCGTAAACTGTGGGATAAAAGGCCTCGTCCAGATCTGGAAGATAACCAGGTCCTCAGAGGGACGTAACAAGATACAAAATGCATGCTAGATAGTACTGAATAAAATAAAATGTAAGGGTGTGCTAACCATCTAAGTGAATGCAATATAAGGACAACCTAGGAACGTATAAGTAGGTGTAGGCATAACGTCCAACATCCTCTAGAGTGTGGTATCTGTAACGTCCATCATTCCGAAGAATGAGGTATCTGTATAATATAACGTCCACACTCTAAGGGGCGTGGTATCTGCAATGTATATATATACGTCCGTAACACTCCGTGGAGCGCGGTGTCTGAATATAGGGAGTCACCGGGTCTATGGTTCCTCTGGATACCACGGAATCCGGTGGGGGTATCCCATACGTTTGTCAGTTGTCCTTCCCGCCCAATGTAGATACGCAAGTCGAATGCACGACTTGAGTGTACCGTATCTAGATGCCAAGTCTCAATTAACTATATTATTCTAGAATACAAGCTAGTCCGTGATGCATGTCGTACGTACCGATAGCGAATCGGGTATGCGGACCCGCATCCCAATATGAGTGTACCATCACGATACGTGTATAGTGCCATGGTCAAGGAAGATATCAAAATATCCTCACAGTGGGTGAGTCAGCTAGCAACTAGGACATGTACACTACTCATCGACGCAATATCGACCGCACCCGAGTCATTCTCGGACACACACAGTTCATGTATAATTAAAATATTTAACATTTAAATTTAAAGCAGTAATCCAGCAAGGTATACTTGCCTGCCCCGGGTAGCTGCGATATCCAAAGCCCTGCTCCTGATGCCTCGGCAGTAGTGTCCAGCAATCCTATATAGGATATAGTAATGTCTAATTTAGTCGCTATAATACCATGACTAGGGCACAATGTCCGTATCTACAACTGACACAGGGTCGGGGCTATATGTATATTTAGCTAACACTAGCATTTATCTACACACTAATTCATAATTAAAAATATTAATAATATTTTAGTTTATTAGTACAAAAATATATTTATGTATAAATTTGTATATTCTAATAATACACATATTAAATATATGTACACAACTGGGTAATATCATAAATATGTATACATATAAATACATATATATATTTACAAATAATTTTGTATAAGTACAAAGATACTCGTACTTATTTTAAATATGATATCATATTGAAAATACCCATTACTATAATATTTATTTATATACCAAAATACACATATATTATATATACACACATATATATCTATATATATTTATTTATATGTATATATGCATATACACATAGAGACTTAATACTTATAAGTATTTTATATAAAATATTATATATATATTTAATTACCAGAAATGTATTTAGACATAATTTTGTATTTATACATTTAATAATTTATATACAAAAATACACTTACATACATACATACATAAATACATACATACATACATACATGCATATTTAATATGAAAATATATAATACATAGTATTATTTTCTATATTTAATCACAGAAATTTTATATTTAATTTGGTTTTATCTACTGTACAATACACATACATACGTATATATACTCATATATACATATATATATATATATATATATATATGTATATACATACATACGTACATACATACATACATACACAACTCTATTATCCATAAAATAAATTAAAAAGATTATATAAATATTTATTATGAAATTTTACAGGGATATTATGAATATACATGCTGTTAATAATTTTAATACAGTATATATTATAGTATACGTATTCAAAATACGGAAATATATACGTCATTCATGCGTATTCTAACTTGTAACTGAAATTTCATGCATAAATAGTAATAAATTTACATAAAATATTATACCTACTTGTTCGACAGGTCGAGTGGGACGAGCGGGTCAGTCGTCGCCGGCGGGGGTGGCCGGGCGGCGCTCCGGCGAGGTTCGGGGAGGTCGCGGGCAGCAGCCACGGTTTCTGAATCGTCGACGCTGTGGGCCCGATATCTCTCCGGTGCGGCGGCGACGGCAGCTGAGATTTTGTGGGGTGGTGGAGGACAGGCTGGAGGAGGCTTTGGTGAAGTACGGTGGCCGGAGGTGCTAAGGTGGGGGAGTACTCGGCTGCGGGGTGGTCGGGTCAAGGGTGCTGGCTGTGCGGGTGATGATCGGTGCGGGCGGTCGTGCGGGCCACTCCAGCGACGTGGGGGCCGGAGCTCCTGGTGGCAGGTGGGGTGGGGATTGGCGACGGTAGTCGTGGAGTATGGCGGTGGTTGGTGGCCTCTGGTGGTGGTGGTCGAGCTCGGGGAGGGGGGTGTAGTTATCGGGCTGGTGGTGGGGGTTTTGGGTTTAGATAGGTTTTAAGTATTTTCTTGGGTGGTGTGCCTTCCAAATGAGGTAGGATGGTGTATAAGTAGGAGAGAGAGTGAGGGGGGGCTGCCTAGGGATTAGGGCCGGCTGGACAACCTATTTTTTGGGGAGTGGGGTGCTCATCATGATGGGTGGAGGGCTAGGAATAGGCCATTTAATTTGTAGGGTCAAGATGGATTCCTATAAAGGTCATGCAAGGACATGTAAAATGGGGGGAAAACCAATTACCTACGGTTGGGTATTCCAATGTTTTTCTCCATGATGGTTTGGGCCAATGAGAGGGGGACACCACATTACAATTTTGCAATTTAGCCCCTGAATAAATTGGTATTTGCACAATAACTAGGATTTGGGATTTAATGCAAGCAAACACCATGTTTGGTGTTCCTCATTGGTCGATGGCGGTGTTTGGTGTTTTGTAAGAGGCTTGGGGGTGAGGATGTGGGTTTAGGTTGGATTTAATATAGGTTAGGTCTTCACATTAATTAATTCATAATTAATGTAACGGCGTTTCTAATTTAATTTAATAAAAAACTGGGAGTCTAAATTTAGTTGGACAAGGGTCCTTGGCGTAGCAGGCTCAGTGTACAATATTATCGTGATCTGGGTTGGTCAAAACTGGTTTAGGTGGGGTCTCAATTTCGATTGGAACGGACAACGAACGTAATTACGCAAATTTAATAATTCGCGCGCGGACGTTTGTAACGACTTTTGTGCGTCTAAAATCAGGCACGAAAATCGGTATCCGGGGTTTGTTCTAGGTTCCATGTGATGGGTTTACAGGTCTAGGTCAAATATGTGGAATTGGTTTTAGGGCAACAGCTAAGGTAGTATCCTAAAAAATCAATCATTGCACAAGTATCATAATACTATATATTAAATCATAATTAATGTAAGTTAACCCTAATTAGGCTAATTTAGTAATTTAACCCTAATTTCTGGTCGAGGGGGTTTACAAGTGAAAATGGGGTACAACCTGTCGGTGTTCGTACCGTTGTACGGTATGCCCATAGATATTCGTCCAGCTTCTCATTCCAATCTCTCTTGTTTGAAGAGACGAACTTCTTCATGAGTTTGATAATGGTTTTGTTGAAAGCTTTCGCCAAGCCATTAGCAGCTGGATAATATGCCATAGAGGCAATATTATGTATCTGATTTTTATCACAAAATCGGTGAAACGCTTGGCTGATAAACTGAGGCCCATTGTCGTGAATTATTCTCCGGGGTACCCCGAAGCGATAAATGATGTGATGCTTGATGAAGCTGATCACATTAGACGCTTTTACCTTAGCAAGAGGGATCGCCTCTGCCCATTTGGAGAAGTAATCCGTGATGGCCAGTATGAACCGGTAACCTCTGGAAGAAGACGGGTGAATAGGACCAATGATATCCATACCCCATGCTTCGAAAGGCCAGGATGCAACCGTAGGATGTAGATATTCAGACGGTTGATGTATGAAGTCTGCATGAACCTGACAGGCTCTGTATTGTCTTGCATAGTTGATCGCGTCTGCGATCATAGTGGGCCAGTAATAGCCCATTCTCCTGATACAATCCTGTAGCTTAGGACCGGGCTGATGTGCTCCGCATACGCCGTCGTTAGCTTCCCCGATAATCTGCTGTCCTTCGTTGTCAGAGAGACATCTTAATAGCAGTCCGTCGTAGGTCCGACGATATAGGCATTGTGAAGATGCCTCGAAGTAGAAGCGTAATGATCGTCTTTTGACGGATACTGCTTCTTTGGGGTCCTCCGGCAAGATTCTGTATGCGACGAAATCTATGAAGGGACTTCTCCAGTCTCTTCTAGGGGGATCTGTGTTCACAGCGTAGCTGCATTCTATGTGAAAGTTGTTCTTCACACAGAATAAATCTCTGTTAAGAAGGATTACCGAATCCTGCCTTCTTATAGGAGTGGCTAAATCCGCAGCTAGACTGGCTAGGGCATCAGCTTTCAGATTCTGAGATCGAGGTACATACTCTAGGAAGAACCCTTTGAATGTCATGGCTATCTCGACCGTTGCTTGGTGATAGGGGATGAGGTCTGGATTCCGGACTTCATATACTCTCCTGACCTGATTGACGATGAGCAGAGAATCATCGAAAGCTTCCAGGGACTCGACCCCCAGCTCTTTAGCGACTTTGAGCCCGATTAGCAGAGCGTTGTACTCTGCCACATTGTTGGAGCATGGCTCGCTAAGAGAATATGCTCGGTAGATGACGAGTTTATCAGGAGTGACCAGGATGATTCCTACCCCTGAAACCACGTTTCCCCTAGGACCAGTCCTGGAGGCACCGTCGAAGAACAGTTGCCATACGTCACTTTCCATTGCGGAATTACATTCTGCAACTTCGTCGGGAATATCCTCGTATAATTTGGAGGCCTCCGGGATCGGATGAGCAGCTAGGAAGTCGTCCAGCGCTTAGCCTTTGATGGACTTCTGCGGGACGTATACTATGTCATATGGTGTTAACAGCATCGCCCAAGTTGCGAGTCGAGAATTAAGAGCACTTGGCTTGCTCATCAGTACTCGAAGAGGGTTGATCCTGGAGATGATGTGAATAGTCTGGCCGGTGACATAGTGTCGCATCTTCTGGATAGCGAACATCAGAGCCAAGCATTCTTTCTCCACTGGGTTGTACCGGTGTTCGGCTCCGACCATCATCCTGCTGAGGTAGTAGATAGCCTGTTCATGCCCCCATATCGTTCTTCTGTGCGAGAAGAGCTCCTAGCGAATGATCCATCGCTCGAACGTACAGCAAGAATGGTCTTCCCATGACGGGAGGCACCAGAACTGGCGGACTGGTGAGGTAGCGTTTGATATCTCCAAACCTTTGTTTAGAATATTTTTCACAAGTTTATCAAAGTGTACTTCTCTTTGCTTCCCCTTGTCCACTGGAGTTGGTTTTGAAGGGCTGGCATCTGGTACGGTCGGGCCTGGTCCTGAAGGTTTGGCAGTTGAAGCGTCCGCCGGTGCGTCTTCCTGACTTGCTCCGTAGTCGTTGAGGTAGGCTTTCCCTGAATGGGTCGCAGCAAATACCTCGTCTTCGTCTGATGCCGAAGAAGTTGCGACCATACGGCATGGTTTGCATTTGGAGCTCTTTCTAGACATAGCCTTAGTAGCTTTAGTCTCCTCCTCGAGCTCTGACACCAAATCCGGATGAACCTACATAATCTCGCCCTGCCGGGTGGTCAGGGGTACCAGGTCATGATTTTGACCCCTAGCCGGAGGGAGATTGATGATGTTCATCGTGGTCCAGGAAATGGATGTGACACCGTCCGAGACTTCTTGGGAAGGCAGGTTGCCAAACCGCAGAGAGATCGTGTTGGCCGTGACCGTCTTCTCGGTGTTGTGCAAAGTGATGGCCTTAGCATCGATCAAACCCTGGATCTTCCTTTTCAGTATATAATACGCCTTTATCGGGTGGTGCACGTATCTGTGGAAGATACAGTATTTAGGGTCGTTAGTACTGCTGACTTCTTGGGGCCGTCTTAGCTCCGGAAGGGTGATCTTGCCACTTTTGACGAGACACTCGAATATACTTGGAATATCGTCGTCGTCGAAAGAGTAGACTTCGACGGGCCTGGAGGTCCCAGGTCTCGCTTGGGCGGTTGCCGCAGTCTTTTTCCTGGCCGTATTGATCGCCAGAGCTTCTTTTCCTTTGGAGCTGCGAGGATGGTCGCTGCTGGGAGATGACCTTTTGCCTCTGTCAGAGGCAGAGATCATGATGCCATTGTCGCACGCCTTGCGACTGTTGTCTTCGGCGGCTACTGCCGAGATGATGAACGAGGGCCAATCATGGAACTGATATGATGAACGAGGTTCTTCCTACAAATGTCTACTAACGCAGAGTCTGGAACTCCTGGAGGCATCTGTAAGGTGGCCTGGAGAAAATGTTCGAAGAAGGTGCGAACGTCCTCCTTTTCCCTCTGCTTGACTTCGATGAGAGAGGACATAGACATGTCCATTCCTCCCTCGTAAAATCGCGTGAAGAATAAAACTTTGAAGTACTCGAAGGAAGTAATGCAGTTGTCCGCCAAGCTACGGTACCACTGATAGGCTACTCCTGAGAGGCAGCCTTTGTACACCCGAGTGAGGAGGGCATCGTTCCCTTGTAGCAACACCGTCATCATACTGAAATAGTTCATGTACTGACTTGGTAATGTTTTTTCCTCGAACAGAGCCATAGTATGAGGTTTGTACCTCGGAGGGAAAGGGACCTCTTCCTAGATAGCTGGGTAAGACTGGTTGATTGCCAGTTTCTTGAGCTGATCTTTGTGCTTCAAGGCGTCAAACTGGGCTTTCAACTCCCGTACTACCTGCATCGGATTTTCAGTCAAAAGTGGGACTACGGTGTAGTACGGAGTTGGTTGTATCGTAACTCCAACGGAAGGTAATGCATTCTCTGAGTGAGGAAGCGGAGGAACTGCTGACTCTTGATCTAGAGCAGGCTCTTGGCTCGGGTTGGATGGTGGTAAGTCCACCCCCACACGTATCTGAGTTGGCGGGACCGATGCTTGAGCCATGGCAGTTGCGTGCTGAGTTAGCATCATCTGGTGCATATTCTCTATTATGGATTGCATTTGTTTCAGAGATGTCTCCAATATAGTGATGCGTTATTCCGCATTTCCTGACGGCGAAGCTTCCTCGCGTTCATCTTCAACGGCATAAACTCTCATTTCCCTAGGCATCGTCGAAGGATGCGTATAGTTTGCTGCAGAAGTCGACTCTATACTCTCAGTATTTGATTCGGGAGAATGGCGACCCCCAGCGTCAGAATCAGAGGAGTACGAAGTCAGCTGTTGTGACCTTGAACGAGTATTCTGGAATACCCCATCTTCAGTGTCTCTGAGGAGCATGTTGGATCTCCTTCGGCTCGAAGTTCTAGAGGACGGACGTCTTGAGCCTGAGCTTCCTCCAGGTATATGCGAAGCCATGTTCATGGATGCATGTGCGGGCTCTTCTTCCTGGAAAGACAGAGAGTAGCTCAACCGGTCGAAAACCGACCATTTTGCTTTAGAACAGCAGCAGTCAATCACAATCTTATGACTATTACAACATTGCTCGCCAGGGGGCGTAATAGACATGTTGGAAGGTCCCCTTTCCTTATGCTTCTGGATTAGATATTTACGCAAGTCAGGAGGAGTAGAAGAAGAAGACGACGACTTGTTCCTTCTGTTCCCACCAGTGGGCATACGGAGATTGGGCACCATGGTTCCCCCTGTGCCACCTGTGTACAACAGATTGGCCATCTGGGTGGCGGATAATCCCCGGGGAGGGTGTCTTTCCGCAACCTGAGCTTGCTTTACGCCATGGGACTTCGCGTGGTATAATTTGGAGATTTGCTCAGACTGGCGTAAAGCTGAAGAGGTCCTCAGTCGACCATCGGCTTCCCGCGTAATCCGAAGAGTAGGCAGATTGCTCCCTCGCTGGCGTAAAGGCCGAGAAGTTGAGTACTCTGCCGCTTGATTTTCCTTGCGGAGATCACAGCGCTCATTTGGTTCCCCGTAGAGGTCAGATGTTGTCATGCGCACGGAGCATGATTTGTACTTCCGATTTGGCGCTGAGGCATCATCAGAAGTTTTGTCTGTACCGCGCGTAGCAGGAGACTGGTTTCTACGCATAGAGCGCAGTGGATACTTCTGGGTTAGCGCTGAGGCTTTGCCCAAAGTTTTTTCTGTACCGCACATAGTGGAAGACTGGTTTCTACGCGTAGAGCGTAGTGGATACTTCTGGGTTAGCGCTGAGGCTCTGCCCGAAGTTTTGTCTGTACCGCGCATAGCGGGAGACTGAATTTTACGTGCAGGGCACAGAGGGAGCAACGCTACAACCTTATTGGTCGGAGAGATCGTAGAGATCGGAGAGTCCACAGGAATGGTAGAGGATGTCTTGGGCATCCAGACCTTGCGCAGCTTTCTGTTGTCTTGGACGGAGAGAGGGTGAGAGCTACCCCCGGTTCGAAGCATGTCTTCGTAGGCAGATTGGTCGAATTGGACGACCAGTGTCTTCTTCACGGTTCCTACAGATACCGCATCGTGTTGAGTAATTACTTCCTCATCAGAAGAGAAAGACGTCCCCAGCAGAGTCGTCATCTTGTTTATGGTAGAAAATGAAAGAATAAAAATGTATTCATGATGGGGTTTACACGAAACCCGCCTTCTTTGGTTTACAAACAAACTTGTACAATTTGATTTTATACGAGGATGTGGGAGTATAATTTATTTAATCTGGATAAATATTGCTATAGGTGTCTGATCTGCAGTCGATCACTTTAGCCCTTGGACCACACGATGTTGAAGAAGTGCCGTGGAAGACAGGTAGCAGCTTCGAAGGTTGCAAAAGAGGGTGGATGCACGATGCCAAAGTCGTCGATCCCTACTCTTTTGCCTGAGCTTCGGATTCTCTCTCTCTCTCTCTCTCTCTCTCTCTTGACCTCTGGTTCGATCTTTCTTGGAAGTTCTACCTTGGATCTGATATTGGTTTTCTTGACCAATTTCTGACCTAATTTCCTCGACCGTGGATCTAATATTGGTTTTCTTGACTAATTTTCCGACCTGTTCCTCATTGATAGAGGTCTCTATTTATAGAGTTTTGGTGACAGTGACCACTCCGTCGGTGTAGAAACCGAGGAGTGGAAAGTACAACACCCTTTTACACAACGGTTAAAATAACCAATGCCTGCGTATAAATGATCCTTTGAATGAGCGTGTGACGCGGGTCCAACTAAGGGACAAAACGCGTATAATCGCTACGAAGATCACGCCGTAGAAGCCACGTAGGTAGGTATCCCTCGTGTAGAAGAGGTGGGCATAGAAGCCAATGTCTGTCACCATGGCGTAGAAGCCAAGTAGGCATAGAAGCCGAAAATAAGCGTAGAAGCCGAGTAGTCGTAGAGGCCGAGTGGGCGTAGAAGCCGAGTGGGCATAGAAGCCGAGTGAGCACAGGAGCTGAATGGGCATAGAAGTCGCTGCGTACCGTACCAGAGTGCTGATGTGGACGTCTTAGCCGGAATTACGGATTTTGAAGATATAATCAAATCTCTTGCATTAAATACAAAGATTTGCCACAATCCTGTGCATTAAATGCGAAGGCGTATTTTTTGAAGGTCTGCAGCCCTTCTGTGCATCAGTCGCAGAGACGTGCCTCGAGAAACTGTCACCGCTCTGTGCACTAGACGTAGAGACGTGCCTCGAGCAACTGTCATCGCTCTGTGCATTGGACGTAGAGACGTGCCTCGAGCCCCGTACGAAGTACAGCTTTTGATATGGCAGGCAGTTTGTCTACTGTGGAGCGTAAACAGCTCATGTCTGCCTGTGTAAAATAAGGCAGCGTATCCTTTTGTGCACGTAAAAGCAGTTTACGCAAAGGAGATGGCGGTAAATGACAGCCTGGGTCGCAGTGCTGTGCCATCATTATAGCCGTCGTCTGGGTAGCCGTGCAGTATCCCTTTGTCAGAAGTCCAGACGTCAGGTTCATTGCAGGATCTGACAGGTTCACTTCGGAGAATACGAAGCGTCTCTCGTATACTTCAAAGAGGATGGGTTTTACGCCCAGGAGGCGACGAAGAACCCTGTTTACGCTGAAGCATCCTGGACGTACTGCCTTACGCGGATGGTCCTTTGAGCTTATATTTTATGCTGTGTTTAGCGGAAAAAGCTTTGTTGCACGCTTGATGGCTCTGAAGGCCTCTGTCTACGCTGCTCTGCATCAATATGCTGCGTATAGCCATCCGGCATATTTTTTCATGCTTCTACACCTGTCACGACCCGCACCCGGTGTAGGGATGCAAGTAGTAAACAACGTCCAACCTACGTCGCAACATCGATGGTAAAATGCTGTCTTGGTCAACTATATTATCTAATTATCTCATAATAATGCATAAACCTCCAATAATATCTCAACTCCAAGAAGAGTGTAATAAACTTAATTCAACACAATACTCAATCATAATTCTATAGCTTTCAGGCAAGGGATAGATACATAGATTCCTATTACACGATAAGATATCAAGGAAGTCTAACATAACTATACAGTCAAAAATATATAACAACAATAATAGAAACAATATCCAAATCTCAAACTATATGCCGGAAACAAATCCGGTAACAAAATATTAAAGAAAACTAACTTTGAAAGACTAGTGATCC
The DNA here is from genome assembly GCA_036927795.1 of Iris macrosiphon. Classification (NCBI taxonomy): domain Eukaryota; kingdom Viridiplantae; phylum Streptophyta; class Magnoliopsida; order Asparagales; family Iridaceae; genus Iris; species Iris macrosiphon. Next base: position 68,474,681 of record JAYESA010000018.1, on the reverse strand, counting down.
GGATAAACCTCCCGACAATCACTCCAGAACTAGTGGGTCTAGGTCTGCATCATCTATAGGTCGAAGTCCATAGTATGTCGGATACCAATCTCACGGATCCTCTGAAAATATTTTTCAGTCAGGATTGAGCAAAGTACATCTCTAACAACAGTTCTAATCAATGATGTAAACTATGCAACAGTAAATAGATGTGAATATACAAGATGCCATATACATATACAAGAGATACTCAATAAAGGAAATACTGGAAATAAATACAAGAATGAACAATATGGCAATGAATATGAATACTAATGACTAAGTGAGTGAGTACCAGCTTTAACATGTGATCGGCTTGGGAACTTGCACAAGAGTAAATGGTCTGGTTAATCATACGTACGGTGTATAATCAATACTCACAAGGAACAAGACTTGCACAAGGAGGGTATGATCACATATCTACACTACATACTTCCCGCCCCCGACTGGTATAGTGGATCCAACCATGGTACGTCATGACATGGGTTTCCACAAGAAGGGTGCTACTCTTCTCATGAACCAATGTCTGTATATGTACTAGAAGAAGAATAAAATAAGGCTTGCATAAGATATACCATATATACCAAGGAATAATATCTCATAACGAGATCCGGATATACCAATCCGTGTAACCATCGTGTCAAGAAATCAAGGATATCTACACTAGATACAAGGAACATAGAGGACATTATAAATGAGAAACTATCAGAGAATGTACTCGCTTGTGGTCTAGAGCAATGAATATCAAACTGTGTCCGAACTGGTATCACACAGACCTATATATAAAATTTTGTATTAATACAAGGTGTTGGAATAAAATTAAGTTAAACTAGTTTAATTCTAGGTCATAAAGCCATTTCTAAGTCAAAATAGTCAAACTAGGTCAACTTTATGCCAAACTAGTCAATCTTGGTCAAACTAGCTATTTTTCGGTCGTATGAGTCTATCTCTAGGATATTAGGTCCATATACTATGTATCTAGGCCATACTAGCTATTCTAAGATACTATGAAACCAATAGGATACCGTATCCTAAGATACGCAAGTTTTAAGATATAAAAATAGTAATATATATATATATATATATACAAGACAATACATATAGTAGCTTAGCTAACTAATGCAAATCGGATACCTTGGCTTTGAACCGATGCATATCTCACTATCTATACACCCATCTCGATACTCAAACTCAATATTTTGAGTATTGACCCATTACCTTAACATTACCTTGGTATCCAAGGTAATTCAATCCTTAGTACATATAGCTAATATATAGCTAATACCCATAAACTATATGCTAACACTAACATACAAAACATATATACATACATATATATAACTAACTAGAGATACAAGAGATATACATATAGATCTAACTACTAAATATATACTTATACACATACCTATCACAATTAGAGATACAAGAGACATATACATATCACTAATAATTATCACTAGTATATACAACTATATATACATATATAAACATGTAACTACTAACAAGTACTCACTACTAACCAACTAACTAATACTAACTAGCTAGAAATTTACCTACTGACTTATCATATATAATACTAATACATAGATACTAACTTAACATCATAACTTATCAATACAATACTACATAACTAACCTCTACACTCACTGAGCTAAACCATTTACCTATTACTGAACCCCTGATCTCATACCCTTGCTGCTGCTGCACGCCGCAGTGCTCGATACGCGCCTACACGAGGCTGCTGCAGCTCGCTGCTGCTACTGCACGCTGCTGCACGAGCGTTGATGCTGCTGCGACAATGCTGCGTGCACTACTGTTGCGTGCACTACTGCAGCATGTGGCTGCTGCTGCGCTGAACTGCTACAGCACGCTGATGTGGCGCTGCTGCTCGCTGCTTCGCCCCCTCCCTTCCTCGCTGCACACACTCACGCTCACTCACTCAAACACTCAAACACTCACCACACTAAGACACACACACACACATCTACACACATAACCATATACATACATACCTATATAGATATACCACTCACTTATATATATACATATAGATATACATATACACATAGGAGTATATATATATATATATATATATATATATATATATATATATATATATATATATATATATATATATATATACATATACATATAAACACATATGCAATAGATATCTCATATATACACATAACCACATAGACACATAGCCATATGTATATATACATACACATATATATATACACACACATATACCTACATACGTAAACATACACACATACCTATATATCACACTCTATGTATATATATAATCACAAACTCACACACACACATATATATATACAACCACCAATCACCATACATATATACCCATATATATATATATATATATATATATATATATATATATATATATATATATATATAAATCTACTAAGTATACACAACTAATATACTAGCAAATGCATATACATCCACTTATTCTCATGGCCACCAATACTTCAAATACAATATGTACACTCCTATAAATACACATACACATATATATCACACCATCATATAATTTTACCCCTTTCTAATAGATATTACCAAGTCAACTTGAATCTAAAATTCAATAAAACAAATACGTGGAGTGCATTGCACCCGTATCACACTCATTCTATGATACGCTTGCGATACGGCTCCACCACACAACCAAACGTATTCCAAAGGACACGAGCAAGTCTAAACTAATATATATGAATAATACGAAGAGTCAATTATATATCTACATGTCCGTGTTAAAATGTGACATGCACAAAGCCCCGTGTCGGAGGAAAAACCACCAAATCAATCAGTATCTCCAAATTGATGGGATACGGCCTACACGTATCCAATTGTGGATATGACACTAGTCACAAACAATCAAACACAAGTTAAGTTGGTCTAATTGACCAATTGACAAACACAATATGTGCCAATCTCGAAATATAAACTCTCAGATTTTGCAAAAAATTTTAATTAGAATTTTTCACAATTTTCTGGAATTTTCTGGGAATTTTCTGAAATTAAAATCAGGGTTTTGAATTATTACATGATTTTTAATTAATATTAAACAATATTAAAATATTATGGAAATAATATTTTTGGGTGTAAAATAAAAAAACTGGACTTAGGGTAATTTTTCTGGAATTTATTGGACCCCGAACCTATTTTTAAATACCTAAAAACTATTATTTATTTATTTATTTAATTAATTATTTATTATTAATTAATTATCTATTTATTTATTATTTAATTTTTATTATTCCGGCCCAGCCCATGAACCCAGCCGCGGCCCAACTCTCAGCCCGGCCCAAAACCCGCTCGGCCCGCCCGCCTTAACGGGTCGGGTCGGGTCCACCCAAACCCGACCCGCCGTCCGTGACCCGCTAGCCCGTCTACCCCAGTCACCCCGCGCCCGCGTCCGGCACCGCTCCGGCCGCTCCGCTTCCGCTCCGCCCGGCCACGCCACCCTCGCCTCCGCCTTCTCCGCCACCCCTCCGCCTCTCCCGGCCCACCTCAGCCTCGCCCCGCCTATTTAAGCCCCTCACGCTCCTCCTCCGGCTACCCCCCAAACCCTAACCTCACCGCCTCCTTCCCCCTCGCCGTCGACGCCTCACCGCCGCGCCGTGCCCGCCTTGGCCGGCGCCGTCAGCCACCAGCGCCACCCCCCGCGAAGCCGCCGCAGCCACCTTTCCTCCTCCGCCCGACTCTTCTTCCCGCCGGCAGCAGCAGCAGCGGCTGCCTACGCCGCCTCCCCGGGCCGCCAGCGCTGCCAGCCGTCCCCGGCGACGCCGCCCCGCGCCCCCTAGCCCCCAGCGCCTCCGGCCGGCCGTCCTCCGCCTGAGATCCGCCGGAAGCCCCCAAACCCTAACCCTAGCCCTAATTCCCAATTTCCGTGTCCGACACGAGTCGGACACGACTCGACCCTGAATTTTCGGGTCCCCTTCAGGTACGTGTAACTTTCGCCTCATAGCTCTGTTTCCAATTCCGCAAATTGCGTTGTGAAGCCTGTATGACCCTCTCGGTGTCCGGACAAACTGTTCGGGACATCGCATCCTGTGGTGATCGCACACTGCGATCCAAAAACAGGAAAAACCAGACCCTGTTTCACCCCGGAACTGAGTACGCCCCGCCAAACGGGACGACTTGGTCGCGTGCGGTCTTCACAGATACGTGCGCATCGTCGATACGGACGTGTGAGTTTTCATGGAAGCTGATTCGGGTGTGCGTGCACACCGAAATCAACGCGTATCCACGGACATCGCCCCGTATCCACCTTTGCTGCTTTTCGACCTAACTTTGTGTACACACGTCGGATCGAGACGAAACTTGTGCCATCGGACTCATAGCGATACGCTGGTCCTGTGGGTCAAGTTTGGTTCGATTCTGAGAACGTTGACGAAATCGCGTGTCGTGGGCCCCATAGGCCCCGCTCGACGGGCGATTTTGTGTTCGGCTCATCGGAATCCAAATCTGAAAGTTTAGTTGGGTTCGTATCAGCGTTCCTGACCTGTTGACACTAAGTTTGGTGAATTTAGAGACCTTCGACCCGAACACATTTTTCGGTGCAAAGCGGGCCCACCGGCGGACCCCGTTTTGACCCAAAACTGCCGTTTTTGCCCTTGTCTCCAAATTGGACCCAAGGACAGGCATTTCTAGCTATTTGACATCTTCTGAGCGTGATGGTAATGTCTATTTCAGCTTTTGGACTCATCTCTGGATATTTCCCCAAGAACCAATTTTAATCAGATCCAAACTACAGGCAAGTACCTGCATTTCAAGTTAATCTTTATATTGTGATAATTAATTTCCTGCTTTGCTAGTACCATTGATGATCACACGTAGTGCTAGAACACTGGATTTTATGTCTTGAATATTGGAGTTCATGTCTTGATTTTTCATGTCGGGTGGGAGAATACTAGGAGGCATGTAGTTTGCCCTTCCCCTTATTGTTTAATAGCTGTTGGTACGCGACTGTACCCTCAGCCGGATCTCGATTGTTCATGTTTAATAGCCGTTTATGATGGCCGGATTAGCCTTATAAACCCCTACATGCCAACTATGTATTCTAAAACAAACACAAGTTCACACAGATAGTTTCTAGATCTTGTTATATTCTTGCAGATTGTTGTAGTTTCTTTTCCTGTCTCATTTATTTCGGTTTTCTTGTATTCCTGTTTAAAAGCATTGACTCTGAGATATTGATGTTCTTTTTATGCAACTTTCTCAATATGATGCTCATTTTAATTGTCATAAATATTTAGTTTAATCTTGTTGTGCACTGTGTACTTTGCTCCTTTCCTGACTGGATCTGTTGTTTAGGCGATGATGAGAACCTTGCCCCCACCTATTATGGCCCCTATGAGGCAGCAGATGACACAGTTGCAGAGCCAGTTCCTGCACAGGAAGCTACTCCTGCTGAGTAGTTAGCAGTAGTTATCTTAGTTTTGCTCTTTATCTTAGTAATCGGGTTTATCCCCGATTTTATTCTGAACTTCTGTACTAAACATTTGAATCTGTTGTCGCATTTATTTCAAATCGCAATCTTAAGTATCTGATTCTCATTATTATCTTGCCTATGTTAATTGTGAATGAGCTAGGCTAGTTAAATGTGGATATGACCTAGACAGCGTACTACCGCCGACTCTGCGGCGTAGGCTGGACGTACCCACGCACTCGTGCCCGAATTTCCGGGTGCGGGTCGTGACACATTTTTATGGTGGCCCATGCAGGTCCTATCCTAAAATAGGGTAATACCCTAGGACAGGGTATGGAATAAGATTGAGGATTCTAGGAAAAGCTCATTCACAGTATAGGGTCCTTATTTTAATTCTTGATAACATTGCTGCTCAATTTTTTCCTATCGCCTTTGATTTCCAAGTATTCTATTCTGATCCTCCTATCCCTTAAATCTTTCAGAATGGTCCAGACCAGGAACACAGTAGGAGGCACATCAGAACCAGCTGAGCAGAATGTGCCTGAGACTCTTGCACTCCCGCCGCCTCTATCTATTCCGGCAGTTACTCTGGATGGGGCACAGCTACTTGGAGTGTTCCAGGGACTAGTAGAATCCCAGAAGGAACAAACTACCCTGCTACGAACCAGCCTTTCAGAAGCTCTTCGGACCCGGGAGTCACCACAAAAGAGGCCAGGAAGTGCCAAGGACTTTAAGAACCTTAGACCCCTGGAATTCTACGGAACTGAAGGCATTCTCTATGCCGATGAATGGATAGAGAACGTAGAGAGACTCCTGAAGACTGCTCGGGTTCCTGATGATCTCAAAGTGGAGTCCGCAAGCCTGCAACTGTTCGACATAGCTCGGACCTGGTTCAGAGATGAACACCAACTATCTACTCCTGACCTCACCTGGGAAGATTTTAAGAGGCTATTCAAGGAGAAATTTTACCCCGAAGTGGCTCGGGAAGCTCTCGAAAGCCAATTCGAGAGACTGGAGCAAGGTAACCTGACTGTTGATGAGTATACTGCTGAATTTAGCAGGTTAAGCCACTTTGCGGAGTACATGGTTCGTACCCCGGAGGACAGGGCCCATAGATTCAAGAAGGGGCTGTCTCCGGATATTCACCTTGCTGTCACCACCAGCCGAGCTCGCACCTATGAGGAAATCTTGAGCGTGGCACAAGGCATCGAGAGAGACATGGGGCATAAGCTAAAACGAGAGAGAGATACCGGAAATGTAGGACCCAACAAACGCCATTTTTAACAACAACAACAACAGCAGCAGAGGACCCCGCAGCAAACTCAGCGTCCTCTCCCTCGAGCTCCAGCACCCCAACACCAGGCTCAAGGACAGAACCAACCAGCGGCTGCTTGTAACTTTTGCCAAAAACAAGGTCACACCTGGCAAGTTTGTAGGAAGAGACTGGGTGCCTGTCTATATTGTGGATCGACAGAACATCAAGTGAGGGACTGCCCCACTGCTCCAAGACGCGGACAAGCTTACGTGATGACCGTGGAGAACGCGCAAACTCTGGAAGCAGCCAATGCGCGTAAGTGATTCGTAGATACCTTTTCCTAGTATTGTTTTTGTGCCTATTGGTTCGTGACCTCAGCCCCAACCTAGTAACTTTTGAACTTGCTAAATAACCTAGTATGCTTTTTAGTTTTGATAACTGTAGAGTTTTTAGAGGCTTTTGCTATTGTACTTATTTTGTGTCTTGTGAACTTCAATAAATTTGTACCTCTTTTCATCATCATCTAGCGCACTTAATTTGCTGAACTCGACTGATGCTGCTATTTTATAGCCTAGTTTTGCAAGCTTACTCTTTATCAGGCTTGTTCATGACACCTGTATTATTGAGGCCTGATCAACCCCACTAATACAAGTGTCTACTCAGAATCAGTGTACTACGGTCTGATCAACCTTAGTGCATTTTGATTCGCACTTTGCACAACTACTTTACGTGGATTGAGATATATAGTTGACTAGTATACTTGCCCCCCCTAAATACGTCTGAGTATATCGTATCAGCATTACCAGAATAGAATCTCGATCCATAACCGCCTGACAATTCCCATTAGAATTCCTTAAACGCCTTGATCCCTATACCTCTGTTCTACCACCTCGCCCTTAAAACTCTTTATTATTGATCCTCGCCTTCCCTTATTTCGGAAAGACAAAAACCTGTAGTTGGTATAAGTTGATTTGTAATGCTAGACATACCCCTCAGACCGGACGAATTGATGATAACCCTTTATGACTAAGACAAGACCCTAGGTGCTGTGTTTTGTGTTGCAGGCTTAAGATTCAATACCCTGATTTATTAAGTTGAGACCTAGCTTTACTAGTTGTACAGCCTTAGAGGATATGGGTAAAACTATAAGTTGGGTAGCGACCGCAATGTCCACCTGAGAGAAACCCGCTGGACTGTAATCAAGTGAGTTTGGACAGAGAGAACCCTGCCATAATTTAAATTTCGAGGACGAAATTTTATAAGTTGGGTAGATTGTAAACCCCCAGATTTTGCAAAAATTTTTAATTAGAAATTTTCACAATTTTCTGGAATTTTCTGGAAATTTTCTGAAATTAAAATCAGGGTTTTGAATTATTACATGATTTTTAATTGATATTAAACAACATTAAAATATTATGGAAATAATATTTTTGGGTGTAAAATAAAAAAACTGGACTTAGGGTAATTTTTCTGGAATTTATTGGACCCCGAACCTATTTTTAAATACCTAAAAACTATTATTTATTTATTTATTTATTTAATTATTTATTATTAATTAATTATCTATTTATTTATTATTTAATTTTTATTATTCCGGCCCAGCCCATGAACCCAGCCGCGGCCCAACTCTCAGCCCGGCCCAAAACCCGCTCGGCCCGCCCGCCTTAACGGGTCGGGTCGGGTCCACCCGAACCCGACCCGCCGCCCGTGACCCGCTAGCCCGTCTCCCCCAGTCACCCCGCGCCCGCGTCCGGCGCCGCTCCGGCCGCTCCGCTTCCGCTCCGCCCGGCCACGCCACCCTCGCCTCCGCCTTCTCCGCCACCCCTCCGCCTCTCCCGGCCCACCTCAGCCTCGCCCCGCCTATTTAAGTCCCTCGCGCTCCTCCTCCGGCTACCACCCAAACCCTAACCTCACCGCCTCCTTCCCCCTCGCCGTCGACGCCTCACCGCCGCGCCGTGCCCGCCTTGGCCGGCGCCGTCAGCCACCGGCGCCACCCCCCGCGAAGCCGCCGCAGCCACCTTTCCTCCTCCGTCCGACTCTTCTTCCCGCCGGCAGCAGCAGCAGCGGCTGCCTGCGCCGCCTCCCCGGGCCGCCAGCGCTGCCGGCCGTCCCCGGCGACGCCGCCCCGCGCCCCCTAGCCCCCAGCGCCTCCGGCCGGCCGCCCTCCGCCTGAGATCCGCCGGAAGCCCCCAAACCCTAACCCTAGCCCTAATTCCCAATTTCCGTGTCCGACACGAGTCGGACACGACTCGACCCTGAATTTTTGGGTCCCCTTCAGGTACGTGTAACTTTCGTCTCATAGCTCTGTTTTCAATTCCGCAAATTACGTTGTGAAGCCTGTATGACCCTCTCGGTGTCCGGATAAACTGTTCGGGATATCGCGTCCTGTGGTGATCGCACACCGCGATCCAAAAACAGGAAAAACCAGACCCTGTTTCACCCCGGAACTGAGTACGCCCCGCCAAACGGGATGACTTGGTCGCGTGCGGTCTTCACAGATACGTGCGCATCGTCGATACGGACGTGTGAGTTTTTGTGAAAGCTGATTCGGGTGTGCGTGCACACCGGAATCAACGCGTATCCACGGACATCGCCCCGTATCCACCTTTGCTGCTTTTCGACCTAACTTTGTGTACACACGTCGGATTAAGAAGAAACTTGCGCCATCGGACTCATAGCGATACGCTGGTCCTGTGGGTCATGTTTGGTTCGATTCTGAGAACGATGACGAAATCGCATGTCGTGGGCCCCATAGGCCCCGCTCGACGGGCGATTTTGTGTTCGGCTCATCGGAATCCAAATCAGAAAGTTCCGTTGGGTTCGTATCAGCGTTCCTGACCTATTGACACTAAGTTTGGTGAATTTGGAGACCTTTGACCCGGACACGTTTTTCGGTGCAAAGCAGGCCCACCGGCGGACCCCGTTTTGACCCGAAACTGCCGTTTTTGCCCTTGTCTCCAAATTGGACCCAAGGACAGGCATTTTTAGCTATTTGACATCTTCTGAGCGTGATGGTAATATCTATTTCAGCTTTTGGACTCATCTCTGGATATTTCCCCAAGAACCAATTTTAATCAGATCCAAACTACAAGCAAGTACCTGCATTTCAAGTTAATCTTTATATTGTGATAATTAATTCCCTGCTTTGCTAGTACCATTGATGATCACACGTAGTGCTAGAACACTGGATTTTATGTCTTGAATATTGGAGTTCATGTCTTGATTTTTTATGTCGGGTGGGAGAATACTAGGAGGCATGTAGTTTGCCCTTCCCCTTATTGTTTAATAGCTGTTGGTACGCGACTGTATCCTCAGCCGGATCTCGATTGTTCATGTTTAATAGCCGTTTATGACGGCCGAATTAGCCTTATAAATCCCTACATGCCAACTATGTATTCTAAAACAAACACAAGTTCACACAGATAGTTTCTAGATCTTGTTATATTCTTGCAGATTGTTGTAGTTTCTTTTCCTGTCTCATTTATTTCGGTTTTCTTGTATTCCTGTTTAAAAGCATTGACTCTGAGATATTGATGTTCTTTTTATGCAACTTTCTCAATATGATGCTCATTTTAATTGTCATAAATATTTAGTTTAATCTTGTTGTGCACTGTGTACTTTGCTCCTTTCCTGACTGGATCTGTTGTTTAGGCGATGATGAGAACCTTGCCCCCACCTATTATGGCCCCTATGAGGCAGCAGGTGACACAGTTGCAGAGCCAGTTCCCGCACAGGAAGCTACTCCTGCTGAGTAGTTAGCAGTAGTTATCTTAGTTTTGCTCTTTATCTTAGTAATCGGGTTTATCCCCGATTTCATTCTGAACTTCTGTACTAAACATTTGAATCTGTTGTCGCATTTATTTCAAATCGCAATCTTAAGTATCTGATTCTCATTATTATCTTGCCTATGTTAATTATGAATGAGCTAGGCTAGTTAAATGTGGATATGACCTAGACAGCGTACTACCGCCGACTCTGTGGCGTAGGCTGGACGTACCCACGCACTCGTGTCCGAATTTTCGGGTGCGGGTCGTGACACGAAATTCTCCCAAAATTGACACAAAAATACACATAACTTCCTCCATAGGCCTCCTATGAACCTAATTTCAATTCCTATAGGTAATCTATACATATGGGATAGTTTCTCATGGTCAAAACACATATTTAGAATCTATTTAAAGGGTAAAAATTGAATTATACCTATTGGGAGATTGATTCCCAATGCAACCTCCAAATTTGATGAAATTGGACTTCAACTTGTAGATCATTGCTCCGCTTTGTAGATCCTTGCTTCCTCCTTATAGATCCTTGCTCTAATAGCCTCCAATGATGATTTGGGAAGGAATTGAGAAAAAATTTGGTGGAGATTTGATGGAATTTGGTTGAGAAAAATTTTAGATCTAGATTTGGAATAAAAAATAAAAAGAGAGAAATTTTTCATCCCCTTTATATAGACCTCTGTTGCCCCTCCCTCAAGCTACTATATAAAGTTTAAAATACCCCTTGAGGCCTCTCGTGAAGAAATTAATTAAGGAGGAAGATTCTAGTCTAATGGATTTAACTTAATTAATTCATCCTCCTAATGAATGGGCTTACTATTGGGCTCAAATCTAACTAGAATTAAATATTGGTCCATGGATCTAAACTAACTAGTTAGGTCCACTAATACAAGTCCAAAAATAAATCTAACATGCTAACAATAAATAGATAATAAAATAAATTAATATTCAGTATGCACAATATTTAATTAATTATCAGAAGACTAAAATACCCTTTCCTAGAAAATATGGTAGTGACAAGTCTACCCTCCTTAAAAGAATTTTGTCCTCGAAATTAAAACTCTCACCCCTCTCTCTTTGGTCAGTCATAACCTATTCATACAAATTTTATTATGGTCAAACCTCGTCAATCACAGTCTAAAATAGTATATCATATAACATACAACTCTACTATTCTACTGAAAGAGGAACCATACTTGGATATAGTCTTTAACTATCATGAATTTCTATCTGTCCCCTGCTGTGGTGTCTCCATCTACTGGTGCGGAATAATCTACTATGCTATCGATGCCCTAGTTTATCTCACACTAAGCATTCACTAATCATCAACCTAGTCAAGATATTTTTAATACTGAGGTTTACCAAATACTAGTGATATACTATAGTCCTAGGTCATGGACACGCTTCACCCACTGGCACTTGCTACCTAGGATACTATACAAAACACCATTAAGATACTACCTTCTTGTTCTCTTTTAATTTTTTTAATCACCAAAATTTTTCAATCATTCTCTTGCAAGGAACACTTGTATACTTTCTCCATCATGTATTTTATTAGCACACCCTTGTCCAACTTGAATAATCCTAATAGGATGCGTTACTTAAATCTTGCTATTGTCTACACAAGGCACCAACTCTCATATAACACTTTAGATGACATCCTCATATTAAGCTACTTATGTGTCACCTCTATATTATTATACTAGGTACTAAAATGCTTGTGCCTAAACTTTCATAATACTTGAGGTACTCTGGCTCTTGTTACTAGGGTATCTCTTTCTATCTGATGCTTGGTGCAACTCATCCTCTAACATTTTTTAATCATCCTAAGGTTCTTATCTATATATTAGTATCACAATACATACACAATTACCTTCTAGCCATTACAATATCATGACATCTCACTGGTATCCTTATACCCCTCGTAATATTTCCTGATACATACAACTTCTATACTCAAAATTAGCAAGGTACTATACCTACTAAACTTACTTCTATATATATATTGGCTCTCTCCTCTACTGCTTGGATCACTTGTACTATTACTTCCAAATGCTTTTGTATCCATATTAACTGATACACCAATCTAATTTTACTACCCAAGGTACTTACTGTTACTAGCACATTACTCAACTAATTCCTGATTTAGAAATACTAGCACTCTTGATATAGTAACACTAGCTTCCTAACTACACAACCTATGCACTTAATGTTCTAGGACACTAGCTTCATCATTAGATCACCTTATTATACTCACTAGAACTCATGATCACTTGCACTAGTTATTAACTTCTATAATACACATATTTCACTTTACTCTCAAAGGCAGACATATTATTCCATATCTCTATTGATGTATATGTATCTCTCCTTAAACCTTTTACAGACGGTTACACTAATCAGTGATACACTATATATCTTTCATGACCAATCTTGATATTTTTTAACCCATGACATACTATTAAAATTTTAGGCTTCCACTTTCATGAACTTCTACACTGACACTCATCACCCACTGTGCATCCTGCACACAATTTTTAGACACTACTCGCACCTATTGTTTTTAATGCATCACTAGCCTCAATATCAGGTGATATACCCATCACTAGTCATATACTAGTACACTCCTATCTACTCACATCAATGCTCTACTTTACCTGTAACACAAGTCTTACTACTTTAGTACAATACATTCTTATTCCCACACTCTCTCTTTATACCTATTGGTACCACTCTACTATAGCACACTCACTAATACCCTTTATGCATATATATTTCTTTACTCTTAACACACCCAAGTATCAACCACCCAATTGAATATTATGCTCCATTGATTTTTAACACAATTTTCTTGATACTTAATTATTTACATGGATCACCCAACTACATGAATTCATGACTATCCATAACTAGCATGCTGACTCTGATACTAACTCCTGGAACCACTGCTAATACTCTTTACTCTCCCTTCTATCATTAGTACCAACAATAACTATAATGACACCTATCGTAGAACTATTGCTACAAGGTACTAAGCTATGGGTTATCTCTAGATTGATGCTTATTGCTCACATGCCCAACCAAGAACCTCTTATAGACTCACAAGCCACACTCCCAACAGTCAATACCGATACTCAAGACACACTTATAATTCACCAATTATCACACTAACAAGAAACCCTAATGGAATAAAACTCTATAAGGAACTGGACTAAAGAACTGAAGGTATCTCTACTGCTAAGCTAAAGAATGATGGAACAAAGTCCTATAATAACAAAAGTGGATAAGTATTGAGATGATACTTTAAGAACCAATTTAAGATACAATCTGATAATCATACACGTCTGTCCAAATTATGACACTCAGAATCTTTGCCATGCCAGTAAGCATAGCTGCGATAAACGATAGATTTCATAACTTAGGTATGCACCTCTATAATCATGTTGTCTAGAATCCTCACTGTGCCGACTAGTATAGCTGCAAGAAATTCTAAATTTTATAACTAAGATATATACATCCGAAGTCAAGTCCCTAAGTTTCTGCCACGCTAGCTAATATGGCTGCGATAAACTCTAGGCTCCATAACCAAAGCAGACATTTTACCTTTCTCACTATTCTCATCAACATATGTCATCAGATGATACCGTAATTTAGTCCATAAAATTTATCTCGATATGAAATCAAACTCAATAACGAACACCAAGAATTAAATTCGATAACAACAAGTGCGAGCGGATAAAAATCAGGAAAAAGATTTGAATTAGAGTTTATAATAAGATTCTCAAGGGTCATCCCAGGAATCTCTCAAAAAAATTTGTGATTAAGTAACCTCTCTGATCCTAGTATCCTATGTCCTATATCCTATCGCAGGTTTGCAGTAGTACAACTAAGGTGTCGCACTACCACGACATCGCACAACTTGCGAAGTCTGACCCACATGGGCCACCACTAAAAATGTGCCATGACCCGCACCCGTTGTAGGGATGCAAGTAGTAAACAACGCCCAGCCTACGCCGCAGGATCGACGGTAGAATACTGTCTTGGTCAACTATACTATCTAATTATCTCACAATAATGCATAAACCTCCAATAATATCTCAACTCTAAGAAGAGTGTAATAAACTTAATTCAACAAAATACTCAATCATAATTATATAGTATGATAAGATATCAAGAAAGTCTAACATAACTATACAGTCAAAAAAATATATAACAACAATAATAGAAACAATATCCAAATCTCAAACTATATGCCGAAAATAAATCCGGTACCAAAATACTAAAAAAACTAACTATGAAAGACTAGTGATCCGGATAAACCTCCCGGCAATCACTCCAGAACTAGTGGGTCCAGATCTGCATCATCTATAGGTCGAAGTCCATAGTAAGTCGGACTCCAATCTCCCGGATCCTCTGAAAATATTTTCCAGTTAGGAATGGAGCAAAGTACATCTCTAACAACAGTTCTAATTAATGGTATAAATTATATAACAATAAATAGATATGAATATACAAGATGCCATATACATATACAAGAGATATGCAATAAAAGAAATACTGGAAATAAATACAAGAATGAACAATATGGCAATGAACATGAATACTAATGACTAAGTGAGTGAGTACCAGCTTTAACATATGATCGGCTTGGGAACTTGCACAAGAGTAAATGGCCTGGTTAATTATACGTGTGTGTATGATCAACACTCACAAGGAACAAGACTTGCACAAGGAGGGTATGATCACATATCTACACTACATACTTCCTTCCCCCGACTGGTATAGTGGTTCCAACCATGGTACGTCATGACACGGGTTTCCACAAGAAGGGCGCTACTCTTCTCATGAACCATTGTATATACATGTACAAGAAGAACAATGAAACAAGGCTTGCACAAGATACACCATACATACCAGAGAATAATATCTCATGATCAGATCTGGATATACCAATCCGTGTAACCATCGTGTCAAAAAATAAGTATATCTATACTAGATATAAGGAATATAGAGGATATCATAAATAAAAAACTATCAGAGAATGTACTTGCCTGTGGTCCAAAGTAATAAATATCAAACTGTGTCCGAACTGGTGTCAGACAGACCTATATATATATATATATATATATATATATATATATAAAATTTTGCATTAATACAAGGTGTTGGAATAAAATTAAGTTAAACTAGTTCAATTCTAGATCATAAAGCTATTTCTAAGTCAAAATAGTCAAACTAGGTCAACTATATGCCAAACTAGTCAAACTTGGTTAAACTAGCTATTTCTAGGTTATATGAGTCTATCTCTAGGATATTAGGTCCATACACTATGTATCTAGGCCATACTAGTTATTCTAAGATACTATAAAACTAATAGAATATCGTATCCTAAGATATGCAAGTTTAAAGATATAAAAATAGTAATTTATATATATATATATATATATATATATATATATATATATATATATATATATATATATATAAGATAATACATATAGTAGCTTAGCTAACTAATGCACATCGGATACCTTGGCTTTGAACCAATGCGTATCTCACTATCTACACACCCATCTCGATACTCAAACTCAATACCTTGAGTATCGACCCATTAACTTGACATTACCTTGGTATCCTAAGGTAATTCAATCCTTAGTACATATAGCTAATATATAGCTAATACCCATAAACAATATGCTAATACTAACATAAAAAACATATATACATACATATATATATATATATATATATATATATATATATATATATATATATATATATATATATATATATATAACTAACTAGAGATACAAGAGATATACATATAGATCTAACTACTAAATATATACATATACACATACCTATCACAATTAGAGATACAAGAGACAAATACATATCACTAGTAGCTATCACTACTATATACAACTATATATACATATATAAATATGTAACTACTAACAAGTACTCACTACTAACCAACTAACTAATTCTAACTAGCTAGGAATTTACCTACTGACTTATCATATATAATACTAATACGTAGATACTAACTTAATATCATAACTTATCAATACAATACTACATAACTAACCTCTACACTCACTGAGCTAAACCATTTACCTGTTACTGAAACCATGATCTCATACCCTTGCTGCTACTGTATGTTAAAGTGCTCGCTGCGTGCCTGCACGAGGCTGCTGCAGCTCGCTGTTGCTGCTGCTGCACGAGCGCTGCTGCTTGCACTGCTGCAGCGCGCGACTGCTGCTGGGCTGAACTGCTGCAGCGCGCTGTTGCGGCGTTGCTGCTCGCTGCCCCCCCTCCCCCCGCTGCACACACACTCACGCTCACTCACTTAAATACTCACCACACTAAGACACACGCACACATCTACACACATAACCATATACATACATACATACCTATATAGATATACCACTCACTTATATATATACATATATACATAGGGGTATAGATGTATATATCTACATATACATATAAACATATATGCAATAGATATCTCATATATACACATAACCACATAGACACATAGCCATATGTATATATACATACACACACACACACACACACACATATATATATATATATATATATATATATATATATATATATATATATATACACACACACATACACCTACATACGTAAACATACACACATACCTATATATCACACTCTAGGTATATATATATATAAAACTCTTAAGGGATACGACATATATATATATATATATATATATATATATATATATATATATATATATATATATATACAACATACATACATACATATGTATATATATATATCTACATACATATATATATATATCCACTAAGTATACATAACTACTATACTAGCAAATGCATATACATCCACTTATTCTCATAGCCACCAATACTTCAAATGCAATATGGACACTCCTATAAATACACATACACATATATATCATACCACCATATAATTTTACCCCTTTCTAATAGATATTACCAAGTTAATATGAATCTAAAATTTAATAAAACAAACACGTGGAGTGCATTGCACCCGCATCACACTCATTCTATGATACGCTTGTGATACGGCTCCACCACACAACCAAACATATCCCGAAGGACACAAACAAGTCTAAAATAATATATATGAACAATACGAAGAGTCAGTTACATATCTACGTATCTGTATCTAAATATGACATGCACAAAGCTCCGTGTCGAAGAAAAAACTACCAAATCAATCCGTATCTCCAAATTGATGGGATACGACCTACACGTATCCAATTGTGGATACGACACTAGTCACAAACAATCAAACACATACCAATTTGGTCTAATTGACCAATTAACAAACACAACATGTGCCAATCTCGGAATTCCCCCAAAATTGACACAATAACACACATAACTTCCTCCACAGGCCTCCTATGAACCTAATTCCAATTCCTATGGCTAGCCTATGCATGTGGGGTAGTTTCTTATGGTTAAAACACAGATTTAGAACCTATTTAAAAGAAAAAAAACTGAATTGTACCTATTGGAAGATAGATTCCTAATACAACCTCCAAATTTGATAAAATTGGCCTTCAACTTGTAGATCCTTGCTACTTTTTGTAGATCCTTGCTTTTTTCTTGTAGATCCTTGCTCTAATAGCCTCCAATGATAATTTAGGAAGGAATTGGGAAGAAATTTGGTGGAGATTTGATAGAATTTGGTTGAGAAAATTCTAGATCTAGATTTGGAATAAAAAATAAAGAGAGAGAAAGTTTTTATCCCCTTTATATAGGCCTTTGTTGCCCCCTCCCTTAAGCTACTATGTAAAGTCTAAAATATCCATTGGGGCCTCTCATGAAAAAATTAATTAAGGAGGAAGATTCTAGTCTAATGGATTTAACTTAATTAATTCATCATCTAAATGAATGGGCCTACTATTGGGCTCAAATCTAACTAGAATTAAATGTTGGTCCATGGATCTAAACTAACTAGTTAGGTCCACTAACACAAGTCCAAAAATAAATTTAACTTACTAACAATAAATAAATAATAAAATAAATTAATATTGAACATGCACAATATTTAATTAATTACCAAAAGACGAAAATACCCTTTCTAAAAAATGTGGTAGTGACATGACCTAGTATTTAGAGGACAATCCCCTATTTGAGAGATGCTCCTAATCTATCGTATGCCATGACACATATATGACACAGAGAGATCATGTGTGGATGCGGACTCTTGTATTCTGGATCACTGGTGCAATCGAGATACGTGACGACAGTATTTAGATATTATGATCATGTGACTCAGGAGTAGGAGCTGGACATGTCATGGTGTACGATAGATACAACATCATTGGGTGGGAAGGACACTCACTAGACGTATGGTCTATGTATACACTTTCCTTGTAACCCATCGTCTCTGCCGGAGTACTGTGTATGACAACCATGAATTTATTATTATGAGAGAGTTGGCCTCTGGTGTCCATGACGCTATGCTATATTTAGGCCTCTATTTCTCCGAAAAAATTATGCCGATCCCATTTAGCCTTCATCTCATGCGTCGAATATGGTTCTCATTGTATTTACACTTAACTTGGTACACCCTTATTTATTGTAATATCTTTATATCATTAGTGGCATATTTCTATGTATCTAGTTATATCCCTCTTAGAACCTGATTCCTTTCCAGGCTTGCTGAGTTGGTTACAGAGATTTTTGCTGGGTTATTGATGAGTACCCATTTCATTATAGGAATTTACTCTTCCGTAGTATATATATTATTTTACTTTGGTATTTTATATCCGCTTGATTTCGTAGTATTTGCAGACTTATTTATTCCTTTCAAGTCTATTCGTGAAAGTATGATTATTATGATGCAAACTAGTACTCATATTTTCCTTCTTTATGTTCTTGTCATGTGGATTAAGATATAAGTATGATATAGAGATAACTACACAAATCTAGGACAACTTATACGTATTCAAGTTGGACTGGAGTTTACTTGGATACGTAACTGGCCATTGTCACGTAGTCTGGTCCCATGTATTTTGGAACTGGGATGTGACAAGAGCTCCTCCTCCAGCACCACCCGCATCATCACAACCTGGTGCCTTCGACGATCCGTTTGGCCCTCTCAATTTGGAGCAGGTCAAAGCTGAGTGAGTCTCGTCCTTCTACCATTACTCCAGTTCCTGATTCCACTCCAGCTCTTCCTCCAGCTATTGCGTCTACTCCAGCTTCTGTGTCTACTCCAGCTCCTTCTTTGACTTCTTCTCTGGATGGTACTGATCCTCATGAGTTATAATATATCATCAACAGAGTCATGATATAGTACATAGCGAGCCGATACCCGCCGCCTCCACAACCTCCACCTTCTAGTTGAGTATTTTAAGTTTTTTTATTTGTTGTATGTGTCTGACAGTTGAACTATTGTATGTATTTGGTATCATTGACTTATAAAATGTATATATTTGGATAGTTTAGATTTTACGGTTGTTTGGATATATTTTTATTTGTATATGTTTCGATATCATGCTCATTTGTGTGTGTGTTTTGTATATATATTTAATATTCATCTGAGATTGGAAATTTGGTTGTCATTTGTGATTAATATTATTATATATAAGGATTATTTTAAGTATTATGGTAGCAGGAAAAACTGAATCTATAAAAATATCAAATGTAGCGAAGGATTAGCGATGTACAGGAGTTGGACACATGGCAGATTAGCGACGGATAACTAGAAAAATCTTATAATAATAATGGATTAGCGAAGAAAAACTGGAAAATTTTCGTAGCTAACATGCTATTTGGTACAAAAAATGTACCAAATATGTATCAAAAATTATCGTTAATCCATCGCTATTTATGTCGCTAACAACGATAACTTAGCGACAAAAAATTAAAAAAGTTTCGTCAATAACCTATTAGAAAATACGAAAAAATGAGCTCACAAAAAAAGTCGCCAATCCGTCACTAAGTCAACGTTAAAACTGCGACTGAAATAATATGTCGCTAGTCCGTCGCTATATTTTCGTCGCTAAGTTTGTCGCTACAAGAACAGAATAGCGAGGGAATCTTGACAGCGATATATGTTCTAGTAACAAACCAATTCCGTCAATAATTAGGAATAGCAACAAAAATAAGCCTTTTAGAGACAGATATTTCTATCGCTAATTCTCAATATTTTTGTAATGGTCAATCATATCCTAGAACTCACTATGTGATTCGTAATAGACGAACCATCCTTGTACCTAAGACCACCATCTATCAGATCAAGAATAACTTGTTTACACTGATCTTCTTCGCCTACAAGGATTCTAACTTCTCCCATAATGTTTTTGCATGCTCAATATTGAAGATGTGAATATACACATTCTCGTCCATGAATTGCATGTATGAGACTCGTCTCCTCATAGTAGTATTAGTAATTTTCATATCCTAGATACGACTATATTTTATGTTGTCACCCTCACTTTTCCAGCTAGGGATAGTTTGGTAATTTGGCATGTGTATTTATTCTTAGAAATAAATATTAAATATTAATGTGATGATTGTATTAATTATTTAATTATGTTGAGCTATAATTATTTGTGATTAGTATTAGTTATTTCATTAGAGACTTGTATTAATTAGTTAGTTAGAGAGACTAGATGTCACGACCCGCACCCGATATAGGGGCACGAGTACGTGGGTACGTACAGCCTACGCCGCAGCATCGGCAGTAAAATGTTGTCTAGGTCACAATACTAGCTAATCAATCTCATACGAATATCCAACTCCATAAGGAGACACAGATATCACAATATAATATGGAATTACACAATCACAGAAACTAACGCACGATAAGATATCGGAGAAAATAAACGAAATACAACACAAGTCTAAATAACAAAAATAGTCTAACCTGCAACAATAACATCCAAATCTCCAAGTATGCCAGAAACAAGTCCTCTAAGTTACAGTCTGGAAAAATAATTTCAATCAGGATGGAGCAAAGTACAAGCACTAACAGTAGTTCCATGTATATTGACAAAAACTATAATACAGTATACAGAAATACAAGATGGATATAAATACTGGCAATAAAAAATACTGGAAATAGAAATACTGGAAAGCATATCATCATCAATGGTATAACTAGCAATGAACAGAAATACAAGTGCATGCTAAAACAATGAACTGGAATATAAGTGAATGCTAGAATAATAAACTGGAAATACATATATAGAATATCTAGCTAAGAGTCTGAAATATCAGTCTATCATGTAATCGACTTGGGACTAATCAGGCTTGTTACATATGATTAGCTATAATTCATGTAAGGTCAGGTTAACCATCTAGTTAGCTAGGATGCGAGCAATAGTCAGGCTAATCATACATAACAGGCTATGAGGCATGTAATGGTCAGGCTGCACCCGACGTGAGGTGTGGGGTGAGCTATGATTCATGTAGAGTTGGGTATGATCACATAATCTACTAATATTTTTCCGTCCCCAGCTAGCACGATAGATTCCATTTATGACTCCTCGTGACAAGTCTCGATGATACTAACTCGTGTATCCATAGTGTCAGAATCATGTACGCTATACAACTAGAATCATAGAGATGATCAACATAATAAAAACTGTCAGAGAATGTACTCGCCTGTGGTCCTCTGCTGGCAATACCAATATCCTGTTTCTGAGGTCTTGTCTGAATAATCCAACAGTCCTATAGACATTATTTAATAATAATACAGCATCAATCATTACACTAACACACAATCATAAATATACTGAACTCAGAGACTACGCTAGGGGTGACACTGGTCAACTAGCAGGGTCAAGTGTGCGTCTAACTGTACGGTGTCACATCTTCAAATGCTGTGCATAATCGGACAATCAATCACTAATACATGTCTAGCCAGTACGTCAGTGTACACAAGGCAGTCAGCTCATAAATTCTCAGGGTTATACAGTCAAATATAAATATGGGATATCCATAAATTACACTTATGGTCATAAGCAACTACGCATATATATATTACAGTCATGCCTCCTACTATTAATTGATTTCTTATATATATATACATATATATTAAACTAATTATTATACACACGCACGTACGCACACGCATACTAGTTACTAGGTTTACCAACACAGGGTCTTATGATCAACCAACTAAACCATCATGACACGATATGCTAATCCTTAATATTATTCACCCATGCACATACACACAACATGAATGAGGGCAAGTTGAACCTGCGCGTTAGCGAGCACATGTATGGGATCGAGGGTGACTGATACAGGTCATGTCCGACGAGGTGGGACGGATCGACGATGACGATGATGATAATAATGATGATGATGATGATAAAAGGAGGCAGGGTCGTTGCTTCGATGGGGAAGTCGCTGCTCGGGGTCGTGCTCAGCGGAGGAGGCCGGTTGCTGGTGAAGGGAAGTCGGGGTGGTGATGTTCAGGCAGGGCTGCTGTGGTCGAAGGGAAGGAGACGATGGTGGTAGTGGTCCGGCTGTTGGGTGGCCGTATGGAGAAGTTTGGGGAAAGGACTGCTCGACGTGGAGAGCGGGGATGCTGGTATTGATGTGGGGAAGGTGCTGTTATCGTCTGTGGGGGACTCGGCGGTGGCTCTATGGTGCTCGACGCTGTTATCGTCTGTGGAGGACTCGGCGGTGGCTCTATGGTGCTCGACGGAGGACGACTGATGGAGGCAGTCAGGAACGACGGTGGCGGTGTGAGGCTTTGTCGGAGTCGACATGGGGGAAGATGAGTCGAGATTGATGGAGGTTGGTGGTGTCGATAGTGATGGTAGCGGTGAAGGAGAGAAGAGGGTAGTAGAGACAGTGGTGATGGTGGTGCGGTATAGTCGAGTTGTTGCTGAGGTGATCGGAATGGACGACGTGGCAAGGTCATCGGGGGTCGATCGGAGGAGAAGGTGAGGTGCTCGATGCTGACAGGGCGGTCAGGGAGATGGAGATGGGAGGGCGGCTCGGGGAGTCGCGACGAGGTCGTCTGGGCTCGGGTGATAAGGAGTCAGGGAGAAGGAGAACGGGGAAGAGAAGTCGTGGGTGGCTGACGGCAGAGGATCTGGCGGGTGATCACCGGAGGAAGGAGGGAAGAGGAGGATGATCGAGACGGCAAGGTGGCTGTTGTCGAGGAGGTCCGACGGGGGTGAGACCAGAGTTGGTCGGGAATGGGGCTGCTGTAGGGTTGGTTTAGGGTTTGTAGTTTGAATATTGAAAAGGTATGGTGATGATGATATAAAAATATAATGGAGAAAGAGTTTTGCATGAGGAGAAGAAGATAATACTAGCCTAGGGTTTAGGGCCGACCATGTGTGCCTTGGGATTGGGTTGGCATTGGAAAAGGGTTTATGATGAGAGATTATATATATATATATATATATATATATATATATATATATATATATATATATGAGAGGGTATGTGGTGAGGATGTTGCTCCATTTGAATGGATGACCAAGATTAAACATGAAGAGAAGTGTCTAATCAAAAAGGAAGAGAGAGAGAAAGATAGTTGGACCAGTCAATGAGGGAGGGGGTTGGTTATTCATGTGCTTTGACCAATAGGATGGTGACACCGTATTACACTTTTGCATAAAAGTCCTCAATAATTAAAAAATTGCACAAAAAGTAGAAATTTGGATTAAATGAGGGAAAATACCATGTTTGGTGTGATGTAGTGGCTAAAAAGGGTGTGTGGTATTTAGTATGTGTCATGAGGGTATGAATGGGGGTTTGGCTTGGTGTTAGGTCTAGTTTTGGGTTAAGTTGGGTCCTTACACCAATTTAATTAAAACTAATATAAATGGTGTTCTAAAATTAATTGGAAGTACATAGGGTTAAAATTAGGTGGGACACAAGTGTCATGGACGTAGAAGACTCAAAATAAAATATTATCATAATTTGGGTTACACAAAATGGGTCAAGATTGTATCTCCAATTTTGATTGGAACGCACAAAGATACAAAGTTGGATTTATTTGGAATTTAAAATAAACGTCTGTAACGAATATTGTGCGACTAAAATAAATCACAAGAGGGCATATTTATGAGTTACACAAGGGTCAGAATGAAAGACGGGCACGTCTAGGACAATGGTATAAAGTTTGTTGGAAGGCAAAAGCTAGTGTAGCGCTCCCAATATTGAAGCAACGGTAAGGTACAACAATCAAATAAAATCACAATAATAAATATAATCCCAATAAATAAATCCTGAATAATACTAATTAAAATTTATAACCCTATAATTTGGTCAGGGGTTTATCTAGTAGGCTTCTAGGTCTACTCTACTAACTCATGCATTAAAGAACACTATATATATTAAATATATATACACATATTATGCAATTATTTAAAAATAAATATACACAATACTTATAATAAATAAAATGACAAAATTACCCCTATTTTTAGAATGTGGTAGTGACACTAGACGATATTTAAACTTGACACATATGAACCTACTTAGATTTGTCATGATAATTAGTGAGCCCAACTTGGACCCAAGTCCATTAGTCATTCCACTAATTAAATTAAGGAGAATTAATTTAATTACAATTAGTTAGAGACTTCCAAAAATATTCATCCTTAATTATTTCTCATAATTCATCATGTAGGGGCATTTGGGACCTTAGCATGTAGCTTGGGGAAGGAGTAAGGGGCCTGCCACTTGAAGAGGGGCTCTACTTCTCTTTTCTTCTTATTTGTATTGCAGTATTGCATTTTGCTTCCAAATTCTAGATCCCCAATTTCTTATTTTCCCTCTATTGATTTTTTATACAATTCACCTTCAATTCCTTCTTAAATTTATCACTCTTGGAGCCTTGGAGAAGTAAGGAGCACAAAGGGAAGGAGCTTTAGAGCTAGAGATCGTGTCCGGATCATGTGACAGTGTCGGTCCTTTGCAGTCGAGTTAAGGGTGAAGGGGTGTCGATCATTGAACTGATTAGATTTGGGGGGTTTAAGTGTATGTAGGCAATGCACTGATGTGCACTGCTATGTATTGAGTGAGGGACAGCTTTGGTAATCTAAGCGACATTATGCATCAGGCATTGGATAGTATTTTCTGGCAGCAGTTTATGGGATTTGGAGTGAGGGGAGAGCAGTCCAGTTGTAAGTGTTCAGTGCAAGCAGTGCACTGATGTGCACTGCTGCACACAGGTTAGGGGTTTGCTGAAACCAACAACAGCAGCAGTAGCTATATTAGGGAGTACAGCAACAGTACAGAAGTTATGAGGGATAGGTGCAAGTGCAGTGTGGGTTGATGTAAGTTTTAGGTTTTAGTTTTGGTTTGAGGAGAGGTCACCGTTGGGTGATTGTCACGACCCGCACCCGTAAAATCGGACATGATTCGTGGGTACGTCCAGCCTACGCCACAGAATCCACGGTAGAATGATGTCTAGGTCACAACTATCTATATCTCACAATAACCTGTTAAGATAATCTATCCAAAAGGAGGACAACATTATAATATATACATAAACTCAATCTCAATAACTAGGGAAAGAGTAAAAGAATGATAAGATATCAACAAAAGAAACAAAGAACCAAAGAGAGCAAGTACAATATCCAAATATACAGTCCAAGTTTAAGAGTCTATAACATCTCACAGTAGCAGCAAAATAAATAATACAGTCATCCAAAACCAACTGGGAATAAACCCAGTGAAACCCACCTAGCTATACTAAGCCGCGAGCGGCGTCTCCTCAGCTGGGACGGGCTCCTCCTCTATCTCAGGGTCGCAACAATCATCGACACCTGGCCCATAGTAAGTTGGGCAAAAGTTCTCAGGATCCTCTGAAAAAATATATCCAATCAAGATTGGAGCAAACTACATAACTCTGAAAGCAACTCCAAATACATGGTAAGGTGTATATGACTAGCAATAGAAAAGAATACAAGATGCACAAGAAAGTAAATACAGGGTAGAACTGATAAAGTAACTATAATATAAAACTGAAAAATAATACAAGTAGTAGAGAAGTAACTACATGTGAGAAAATAGGAATACTAACTAAGTGCCTTGAGCACAAGTTCGTTATTTGATCGGCTCATGTTGCACTTGATTTATTCTATGATAACTCTGTTATGCGTGAGTTGCATAACCGACATACACATGAATACTGTTTGGATTTGATCACAAAATCAACTTTTACTCTCCTCCCCCACTAATACTCTTGGATCCAACCACGATACACTACGTACATGATAAATAACTCATGCACATAAAAAAGAGAGCACACGAAGCATATGAAGCACATGAGAATCAATACCCGAAGCACATGATGAAATATACGTGATAGAGTACCCGCTGAACACGGTAAGGGGGATAACATCTCATGACGAAATCCAACTAGTACCAGCTCATGAAACAATGAGTCAGAATTAAGTATTAACAGTTCTAGAACAGGTGATATATACGCTATAATGAAATAAAAACAATCAGAGGTAGGTACTCGCCTGACGTCCTGAGCAACTGGTAAGGATCGAGATCCGAATTGGCGTCGCAAAGAGCTATTATAAAAAGCAAGGTTAAACGGGGTTCTAAAGAGTTAAACAAATATAAAATAACTAAAAACAAGCTTCTAGGGTTATTCTAGATCAAACGGGTCAAACCGATAAAATCTGGGTCAAAAGTCAACCCGGGGTCCAAAAAGTCAACTCTAGGCCGAAACTAGGTCAAAGGTTGACTTTTGTGGTCAACCGGGGCAATTACGGTCAACTCTAGGTCAAACTAGGGTTCCCCTAAAATTCTAGGTCAAAACTATCATTAAGCTAGTAAACCCTCAAACTCGCCTCTTTGAGATACCGGGATACCCTCGGTATCCGATATATCAACCTACGCTATACACCCCGCCTATACCCTCTAATATATATCCTAACATGTATATATATATATATATATATATATATATATAAGCATCACTTATCCCATACACGGGCAAAAATCTAATACCTCGCCCCGATACCCAATACCTTGAGTATCTCAAGGTATTGAGATATCTCTAACCTTACCCCTCTCTAACTCTAACTAACTAGCTAACTATCTATATATATACTACTATATGTAAACATCAATATATATATATATATATATATATATATATATATATATATATATATAACCTAGTATATAGGCAATACCTCATCTCCGATACCTCAACTTACCTTCAATACCTCAAGGTATTGAAATCTAATACCTTACCTCACCCTTCTCTCTTATCTCACTATCTAACCTATATATATATATATATATATATATATATATATATATATATATATATATATATATATATATATATATATATATATATATATACATATATTTTATATATTTTATATATCTAATCTGCCCCTCTCTCTCATCTCTAGCTAAAGGGGGGTTATTGCTGATGCTGTTGGTGTTGCCTACTGCTGCTGCTGCTGCTAACTGCCTGCGGCTGCTGCTAATACTACCTGCTGCTGCTGATACTACTACCTGTTGTTGCTGCTGCTACTACCTGTTGCTGCTACTGCCTACTGCTCTCCCTCTGTCTCAATCTCACTCCCTATCTCGATCCCTCTCTTAGTCCCTCTTCCTTTCCTCTAATCTCACTCACTCACTCTCCTTATCTCACTCACTCAAACACACACCTATCCTCAACAATCACACACACTACACACAAACACACACACAACCACACCTATACACACTCAAACACACTCACCCCCAAACACACCAATACACACATACTCACCCATATATATAAATACATATATATATATACAAATATAAACTCGAAAATCCTAATACACACTCCCCAAGGCTAAACCAACCCACGCACAAACCCAAAACCAAGAAACCAAGTCGAAATGGCCATTTGGTCATTTCGACGAATACTTGGAGTGCGGCTTGCGATACCTCATGAAATGCATGCCAAACCTAATCGGAATTGACCCAAAATTTACCCACGTATTCTAAACAACGTCTAAAATCTCACAAAAATGCTAACTCTCCGATTCTAAGTCTGTGACAAAATTTCACATGCACGTGGAATCCACGGAGAAGAAAAACCCCTAAATCGCCTGAAATACCCAAAACTCTGCGATACAACCTCGCATGTCCGAACGGGGACATGAACCTACCCTCAAGACACACAATCACGTCTACCTAGGTCCGTCAAACCTAGGGCAACCCCCAAAATGGGCTAATATCATATTTTACCCAAAATTGACACAAAATCCTAGGTCAAAGTCTCCAAACCCATCCAAACAAGTTCTAACTTTCTCACATGGATAGCCCTAAGGTCTAGGAAGGTTCTAAATAACTAATTATACTATATTAGAGTAATCTCAAAGGAAAAAAATTAGGGTTTACCTCTTGGGAGTTGGAACCCCAAGGCCAAAGTCCTCAAAAAGCCCAAAAAGCTCCAAACTAGCTTCCAAGCTCTCAAATCCAAGATTTACTCCCAAAATAACTCCTACACAACTAGGTTAGAGGAAAATGAAAGGTTAGGGTTAGATATGGATGAAGATTGGAGGTGGAAAGAGAAATAGGGAAGGAAACTTACTTGAAATTAGTTGGAGGAGTAAAGGAAGGAGAAATAAAGAAAGAGAGTGGAAAGGGAAAAGTGAATGAATGGAATGAAGGAGAAAAAGGGGGCCGACCATGTCATGGAGAGTGGGATTAGGGTTAGATATAGGTACAAAGTCTAAAATATCCCTCCTACAAGTCATGCTAATTAGGGTTTGGGTTTGGGGTTCCAAATACATTCTAACTAAACCCTAATCACTCCAACTAACTAATTCGAATTTAAATAACTACTCTAAACCAATAAATAAGTCTGACAAGGGTGTTGGTTGGGTCTTACAAGGGTCTACTAGGGTCTGACATGGGTCCAGACTAGCCAAAACCCTAAAACAACTAATAAAAATAAATACATATATTTAATTAAATATTAATACAAATATTTATGATTAATACATAATTTACCAAATTAAAATAAAAGAAAATCTTATTTTTAGAATTGGGTAGTGACAAGCCTACCCTCCTTAAAATAATTTGATCCTCGAAATTAAAAGACGAAACTAGGACAAGAATGCAAGGAAAAAAAAGAACCATACCTCAAGGCTCGAAAAGATAAGGGTATCGCTCGCACATTTCATCATCCCTCTCCCAGGTTGACTCACCTGAAGCGTGATGCCTCCACGCGATGCGAACCAAGGGAATAGTCTGGTTCCTCAACACCTTCTCCCGCCGATCCAAGATCTCTACCGGCTGCTCTAGATAGCTAAGAATAGGGCCCACCACAATCTCTGAGTGATCTAATACGTGACTGGGATCTGCCATATACCGTCTCAACTACGACACGTAGAACACGTCATGAACTCCCTCTAGCGTAGGCGACAAATCTAGCCTATACGCCACAGTGTCGACCCTCTCAAGGCTGCTGAAGGGTCCGACGAAACGTGGGCTAAGCTTCCTACCTCCACCGAAGAGAATAGTGCCCCGCTTCGGAGAAATCCTCAGGAACACCAGATCACCAACCTCAAACTCCAAAGGTCTCCGGTAGTTATTGGCCCAATGCCGCTACCTATCATGCGCCACCCGAAGTCTATCTCTAATGAGCTTGACCTTCTCTGCCGCATCCACCACTATCTCCGGGCTAAGCAAAACTCTCTCGCCTACATCATCCCATGATAACGGAGTACGACACCTCCGTCTATATAATGTCTCGAATGGTGACATCTCGATACTGGCTTGGTAGCTGTTGTTGTAAGCAAACTCTACTAAGTGCAAGTGATCCTCCCAAGAGCCTCTGAAATCCATAACATAAGTGCGAAGCATGTCCTCGAGGGTCTGAATAGTCCTCCCTGACTGACCGTCTGTCTGTGGGTGATATGCAGTACTAAACTTGAGCTGGGTGCCCAAACTAGCCTGCAGACTCCTCCAGAAATGCAAAGTAAAGCGATTGTCCTGGTCTGATACTATGCTCACAGGAACTCTATGCAGTCTGACTATCTGGCGCATATATATTCTGCTAGTCTCTCCATAGACGTACCCACTTTGAATGGTAGAAAGTAGGCCGATTTGGTCAACCTGTCTACGATGACCCAAATCGCATCATTCCTTCCTGGAGAACGGGGAAGCCCAAAAACAAAATCCATGGTCACATGCTCCCATTTCCACTCCGGAATGGGTAACGGCTGGAGCAACCCTCCTAGCCTCTGTCTCTCCGCCTTTACCTGCTGGTATACTAAGCATCGGGATACGAAGCGTGCTACCTCCCACTTCATCCTGTACCACCATACATGCTCTCTCAGATCTTTATACATCTTGTTGGCACCTGGATGCATAGAGTAATGGGATCGATGCACCTCCTGAAGAACCTCCTCGTGCAACGACCCACTCGGCACACACAACCTGGTACTGGGCCGCAATGAACCATCATCAGCAATGGTGAAGTCATCTGATACTCCAATCTAAACCTACGCCCTGATGCTCCTCAGGGACTCATCCTCAAACTGTGTAGCCCTGATCCGGTCTATCAACTCTGACTGAATCTGCAGTCCCCACATCTGTATCTCAACTTCAGGCACTATCACCTCAATGCCCAAGCTCTCTAGATCTGCCAGAAGATAACGATTAATAATCAGGCACATAGCTACCGGATACCTGCTTATCGCATCCGCAACTATGTTTGCCTTCCCTGGATGGTACTGCAATAATATGTTGAAGTCTTTCATCAACTCCAACCATCTCCTCTGCCTCATGTTCGGCTATTTTTTGGTAAACACATACTTCAAGCTCTTGTGGTCAGTGAAGATCTCTACACGCTCTCCGTATAAATAGTATTTCCACAACTTTAGAGCAAAGATGACCGCTGCCAACTCTAAATCGTGGGTAGGGTAGTTCTTCTCATGAGGACGTAATTGCCTGGAAGCATAGGCAATCACCCTCTCATTCTGCTGCAACACACAACCCAGACCCTTTCCCGATGCATCACTATAGATAGTGAATCCTCCATACCCCGATGGCAATGTCAATATTGGAGCTGTCGTCAACCTCCTCTTCAGCTCATCAAAGGCGACCTGGCACTCCTCTGACCAAACAAACTCCACGTCCTTCCGGGTTAGCCTAGACAACGGCTCTGCAATCCGGGAAAAATCCTGAACAAATATCTTGTAGTAACCTGCCAGCCCTAGGAAACTCCTGACCTCTGCTACTGAACTCGGAGCACTCCATGCCTCAACTGCCATGATCTTCCTCGGATCCACTGAGATCCCCTCTCCTATCACCACATGACCAAGGAATTCAACCTTGTCAAGGAAGAACTTGCACTTTGAAAGCTTGCCATAAAGCTTCTCCTTTTTGAGAGTCTATAACACTATCCTCAGATGCTCCTTATGCTCCTCTGGGGTCTTCGAATACACCAAGATGTCATATATAAACACCACCACAAACTTGTCCAGATGCTGATGGAATACCTTGTTCATCAGATTCATGAACACTATGGGGGCATTAGTCAACCCAAACGGCATCACCATGAACTCATATTGTCCATACATGGTCCAAAAAGCCGTCTTTGAAATATCCTCCCTCCTGACCTTCACTTGGTGGTAGCATGTCCTCAAATCAATCCTGGAAAATACCCTCGCTCCGCTCAACTGGTCAAAGAGATCATCAATACGCGGCAGCGGATACTTGTTCTTGATTGTAAGGTTGTTCAGAGCCCTGTAGTCGATACACATCCGTATCGACCCATCCTTCTTCGACATAAAAAGTACCGGAGCACCCCACGGAGAAGAACTAGATCTAATAAATCCCTTGTCCTGAAGCTCATCTACTTGCTTCTTCAACTCTACCAGCTCACTATTGCTGACTCTATAGACGTGTTAGGATATCGGCTCCGCGCCTGGCACCAAGTCTATAGAGAACTCCACATCTCTGTCCGGAGGTAACCCTGGCAACTCCTCCGAAAAGACATCTATGAACTCCGCTATCAATAGATGTGGCAACCTCTGCTCTACCACCAGGGCTCCGCAGAAGACTCCCTCGCTTTGCTCCGCTTCTCCTCTGGCAAACTCAAACTCTGGCTCTCTTGGTGGACTAAACAATACTCTGCCTTCACGATAATCTATACTAGTATGGTGCATACTCAACTAATCCATCCTGAGTACAATATCGTAGCTCGGAAGTGGCATTACGAGTAGGCACACACTCAATTCTTGGCCTCCTAAGGTAACTCTTTGGTCTCTGCAGACATCACTGACTAGGATGATGCCACCCCCGGTCGTGATCTTGCAGAGTCTAGCTAAAGGTTCAGCAACAAGATGGTGTCTAACAGCAAAAGATACAGACACAAAGCTATGAGAAGCACCAAAATAAAATAAAGCAAGTACTGGAATGGAATCAAGAAGAACAGAACCTGAGATCATATCACCAGCGGGCTCGGTCTCCTCTATGGTTAGGGCAAAAGCCCGCACCTGCTGTCCTCCTCGGTGCTGCTGCTGGTGCTAGGCAAACCTCTACTGCTGAGTCTACAAAGGCTGTTCTCTTTGCTGTACTTCAGGTGCTCTGGCTGGTCTCCTCTGAGTGGCTCCTCCGCCTTGATCTGTACGAGCGAGTGCTGAAGGGCAATCCCTCAACTGGTGATCTGCCATACCACAAAATAATCATCTGCCCAGCCTCTTCCTATAAATGTCCCATCTGTGCCCCGGCTTCTTACAGAAAGGGCAAGTGATGGGCTACCTCGGACACTGCTGTTGTCCATGCCTCTGCTGCTGGGGTGCCTGCTGGAAAGGCGCATGACCCTGACCCTGGTGCTGCTGAGTCTACTAGAAATAGGGCCTCATGGCTGGGCCCGTACTGCTGCTTGCTCCAAAAGCATCTCTACTCCTTTTGGACGTCAGCTCCAAGTCGTCCTCAGCCCTCTGAGTATCACTCACAATCTGCTCGAAGGTCGCCTCGCGGTCACTCCTAGTCAAGGACTTGACCGCCATGACCAAACCCTTATAAAAATTTTGTGCCTTCACTGCCTCGCTCAAGCCCTCTACAAATCTGCCCAGACGGCAGAACTCTGTTGCATACTCGTCCACCAGCATGCTCCCCTGGACGAGTGCCTTAAACTGGCTCTCCAAGGCACTGAGAGCCACATCTAAAAAAAACTTCTCCTTGAAAAGCTTCTTAAAATCCTCCCAAGTAAGTCCCGGTACCGCTATCCTTGTGTCAGTACGGTACCAAGTAAGGGCAAGATCGAACATATGGCTGCCCGCTGCCTCTATCTGCATGCTGTCTGGGATCAGTGCCAGCCTGAAGATCCCCTAGTTATGCTCGATCCAGTCATCCACGTACAGGATCCCCTCTGTACCCCGGAACTCCTTGGGCTGCATCCTCTGAAGTCAATGATGTTGCCCGGCATAGGATGTTGTGCCTGCTCTGCCTGTGGCTGGATCAGAGCCACTCTGTTTACTACCGTCATGGCCACCTGGTGGACATTCGTAATGCCTAACCTCATCACGTCTACCTGTCGGTGCTGTACATCCATTATCTCTCTGAAGAACGCGAACAATTGGGCAGTGTCCATCGGTGCAGGAGGTGGTGGAGGAGGTACCACCGGAACAACAGGGGTAGCTCTCGGATCGATAGGTGGAGGAGAATCTTCGAGAGAAGCAGATGCTCCCTCAATCGCAGAAATGGTGAGTGGAGCAGTAGCAGCTGCCTGAAGTCGAGCAGGACGAGAAGTATAAGACCTCTCGGTGGCATCTGCTGGAACAGTACGGTGAGACCGTGTCTTCAGAGGTATCATGAATACAGATCAAAAGAAGTCAATACGGTGCAAGATATGAGAAGGGCAGTAATATTTCAAAAAAAATTCAGAAAAATTAAAGATAGCAAAAAATCAGGAAGGGTCCTAGTTATGATTGAGCACACTCTCTCTCAGCCTATATCCAATATCATATCGCAGGTAGACCTAGAAACTAGACCTGCATGGGCCACCACCAAAAATGTGTCACGACCCGCACCCAAAAAATCGGGCATGAGTCATGGGTACGTCCAGCCTACGCTGCAGAATCGACAGTAGAACGTTGTCTAGGTCACAACTATATATATCTCACAATAACCTGTCAAGATAACCTCTCCAAAAGGAGGACAAAATTACAATATATACATAAACTCAATCACAATAACTAGGAGAAGAGTAAAAGCACGATAAGATATCAACAAAAGAAATAAAGAATAAAAGAGAGCAAGTACAATATTCAAATATAGTGTCCAAGTCTAAGAGTCTACAACATCTCACAGTAGCGGCAAAATAAATAATACAGTCATCCAAAACCAACTGGGAACAAACCCAGTGAAACCCACCTAGCTATACTAGGGCGCTAGCGGCATCTCCTGAGCTGGGAGGGGCTCCTCTTCTATCTCAGGGTCACAACTATCGGCGATCCCTGGCCCGTAGTAAGTCGGGCAAAAGTCCTCAGGATCCTCTGAAAAAATATATCCAGTCAGGATTGGAGCGAAGTATATAACTCTGAAAGCAACTCCAAATACATGGTAACGTGTATATGACTAGCAATAGAAAAGAATATAAGATGCACAGAAAAGTAAATACAGGGTAGAACTAATAAAGTAACTGTAATATAAAACTGGGAAACAATATAAGTAGTAGAGAAGTAACTGCATATGAGAAAATAGGAATACTAGCTAAGTGCCTTGAGCACAAGTTCGTTATGTGATCGGCTTGGGTTGCACATAATTTATTCTATGATAACTTTGTTATGCGTGAGTTGCATAACGGACATACATATGAATACTG
This sequence comes from Iris macrosiphon, assembly GCA_036927795.1. Classification (NCBI taxonomy): domain Eukaryota; kingdom Viridiplantae; phylum Streptophyta; class Magnoliopsida; order Asparagales; family Iridaceae; genus Iris; species Iris macrosiphon. Next base: position 68,439,340 of record JAYESA010000018.1, on the reverse strand, counting down.
TTTGGATTTGATCACATAACCAACTTTTACTCCTTTCCCCCACTAATACTCTTGGATCCAACAACGATACGCTACATACATGATAAATAACTAGTGCACATGAAAGCGAGAGCACATGAATCACATGAGAATCAATACCCGAAGCAAATGATGAAATACACGTGAAAGAGTACCCGCTGAACACGGTAAAGAGAATAATATCTCATGACAAGATCCAACTAGTACCAGCTCATAAAATAATGTGTCAGAATCAAGTATTAATAGTTCTAGAATAGGTGATATATACGCTATCATGAAATAGAAACAATCAGAGGTAGGTACTCGCCTAACGTCCTGAGCAACTGGTGAGAATCGAGATCCGGACTGGCATTGCAAAGACCTATTACGAAAAGCAAGGTTAAACGGGGTTCTAAAGAGTTAAACAGATATAAAATAACTAAAAACAAGCTTCTAGGGTTGTTCTAGGTCAAACGGGTCAAACCGGTAAAATCTGGGTCAAAAGTCAACCCGGATCCAAAAAGTTAACTCTAGGCCGAAACTAGGTCAAAGGTTTACTTTGACGGTCAACCAGGGCAATTATGGTCAACTCTAGGTCAAACTAGGGTGCCCCTAAAATTTTAGGTCAAAACTAGCTCCTTAAGCTAGTAAACCCTCAAACTTGCCTCTTTGAGATACCGAGATACCCTCGGTATCCGATATATCAACCTACGCTATACACCCCGCCTATACCCTCTAATATATATCCTAACATGTATACATATATATATATATATATATATATATATATATATATATATATATATATATATATATATATATATATATATATATATATATAAGCTTCACTTATCCTATAGACGGGCAAAAATCCAATACCTCGCCCCGATACCCAATACCTTGAGTATCTCAAGGTATTGAGATATCTCTAGCCTTACCCCTCTATAACTCTAACTAACTAGCTAACTATCTATATATATACTTATATATACTACTATATATATATATATATATATATATATATATATATATATATATATATATATATATCTTTATACATATATTTTATATATCTAATCTCTCTCTCATCTCTAGCTAAATGGGGAGGGGGTTATTGCTGTTGTTGTTGGTGTTGCCTGCTACTATTGCTGCTAACTGCCTGCTGCTACTGCTGCTACTACCTGATGTTGCTGCTGCTACTACCTGCTGCTCTCCCTCTGTCTCAATCTCACTCCCTATCTCGATCCCTCTCTCAGTCCCTCTTTCTTTCTTCCAATCTCACTCACTCACTCTCCTTATCTCACTCACTCAAACACACACATATCCTCAACACTCACACACACTACACAAACATAACCACACCTATACACACTCAAACACACTCCCCCCCCAAACACACCAATACACACATACTCACCCATATACATATATATACAAATATAAATTCAAAAACCCTAATACACACTCTCCAAGGCTAAACCAACCCGTGCATAAGTCCAAAACCTAAAACCAAGTCGAAATGCCCATTTGGTCATTTCGACGAACACTTAGAGTGCGGCTTGTGATACCTCTCGAAACATACGCCAAACCTAATCGGAATCGACCCAAAATTTACCCACATATTCTAAACAATGTCTAGAACCTCACAAAAATGATAACTCTCCGATTCTAGGTCCGTGGTAAAATTCCACATGTACGTGGAACCCACGGAGAAAAAAACCCCCAAATTGCCCGAAATGCCCAAAAGTTCGTGATACGACCTCGCGTATCCGAACGGGGATACGAACCTACCCTCAAGACACCTAAGCACGTCTACCTAGGCCCGTCTAACCTAGACAACCCCTAAAATAGGCCAATCTCAGGTTTTATTCGAAATTGACACAAAACCCTAGGTCAAAGTCTCCAAACCCATCTAAATAAGTTCTAACTTCCTCCCATGGGTAGCCCTAAGGTCTAAAAAAGTTTTAAACAACTAATTATACTATATTAGAGTAATCTCAAAGGAAAAAAATTAGGGTTTACCTCTTGGGAGTTGGAACCCCAAGGCCAAAGTCCTCAAAAAGTCCTAAAAGCTCCAAACTAGCTTCCAAGCTCTCAAATCCAAGCTCTACTCCCAAAGTAACTCCTACACAACTAGGTTAGAGAAAAATAAAATATTAGGGTTAGATATGAATGAAGATTGGAGGTAGAAAGAGAAATGGGAAAGAAAACTTACTTGAAATTGGTTGGAGGAGTAAAGGAAGGAGAAATGAAGAAAGATAGTAGAAAGAAAAAAGTGAATGAATGGAATGAAGGGGGAAGAGGGGGTCGGCCATGTCTTGGAGAGTAGGGTTAGGGTTAGATATGGGTACAAAGTCTAAAATATCTCTCCTACAAGTCATGCTAATTAGGGTTTGGATTTGGGGTTCCAAATGCATTCTAACTAAACCCTAATCACTCCAACTAACTAATTAGAATTTAAATAACTACTCTAAACCAATAAATAAGTCTGACAAGGGTGTTGGTTGGGTCTGACAAGGGTCTACTAGGGTCTGACATAGGTCCAGACTAGCCAAAAGCCTAAAAAAAACTAATAAAAATAAATACATGAATCTAATTAAATATTAATACAAATATTTATGATCAATACACAATTTATCAAATTAAAATAAAAGAAAATCATATTTTTAGAATTGGGTAGTGATGGTGTTGGTAATATACATGACTGAGATACAAGCATAGGTATGGCTATTTATAATTGTTGATGTAGGTGAGATAAGGTATCAAGATACCTTGAGTCATGATACTCAAATGCCTAGTAGGTAAAGTATGTATTTGAGTTAAGGTAAGTTGAGTGTATCAAGTTTGAGTAATAGAGTATCTCAAGATACGCTGAGGATTAGGTATTGATTATTAAGAAAATTTTGGGTTATAGGGTGGATTAGTGATAGTTGATGGGTTGGTCTAGGAGCCAAGATACCATGGTATTTATAGTATCAAGGGGTAGGCTAAGCTAAGGTATTACTTGTATGTGTTAAGTATAAAATATTAAAAGTACTCATAAAGATAGATGAGTATAAGGTATTCTAGAGACTAAAGGTAGTAGTATTATTAACTAATATATATATATATATATATATATATATATATATATATATATATATATATATATATATATATATATATATATATATATATATATAAAAGTTAAATGTTGATATATATGTATTAACTAGTTATGTATATAAGTTATAGAGATTTATACTGGTATATAAGGTGTCCTAGTACCTAGTTTTAGCTAGTATAGTTTTTATCATCAAGATACCAACCTAGAAGCTTAGATATAAGATCATACAACCTAGAAGTAGCTATTTTGACCTAGTTTGACTAGCATAACCTAGAAATGACCTAGAAAGTATATTTTGACTCATTTAGTATGATTATCACTTCTTTCCACCCAAGTAACTTGATTTTCCTATATAGGATTGTGTGACACCATCTCGGACATCGAGTTACCTATTTTTCTTTGGACCAGAGACGAGTACATTTCTCTGTTAATTTTATTTCAAGATGGTGTATATATCGCATGTTCTAGAAATGTATACTTGATTCTGACACAGTGGTTTCACGGACTGGTACTATATGGATCATGTTAGGAGATGTTATCCCTTACCGTATTCAGCGGGTACTCCTTCACTTATATTTTATCGTGTGTATCGGTTATTAATTTTAGTGTACTTCGTGTTCACACACTACTCATGTTTAGTGTGCCCATATTCGTGTTCGTAACATATCGTGATTGGATCCATAAGTATTGATTGAGGATAGGGGAATAAGAGTTGGTTATGTGATCAAGCCCAAGTGTATTCGTGTACATGTCGATTACATATCATACGTATAATCGAGTTACCATATTATATTCATGTTCAATCTAAACCGATCACATAATAAACTTGAATTCCATGGCACATTAGCTAGTTTCATTTATTTCGATTATATTGCAGTTATTCTATTGTCTGTTCTTCATTCTAGTATATTACTTGTTCATTCTAGTTCATTTTATTCTGATATTTAGTTATCGTGTATCCTTTTCTATTATCTATTATATATGCTCGATTATGTATTTGAAACTATTTTCATAGGTATGTACTTTGCTACAATCTTGACTAGATATATTTTTTAGATGATTGGCTTGTGGACCAGTGTCCTACCTACTACGGACCGTAGGATGGCGTACCATTAGAGGATACTCATTTAGAGTAGGAGGACTTAGTACCAGAGTCTGAGGAGGTTTAGATTATTTGTTTAGACTTGTATTAGACTTTTATTGAGGCTTATGGCATGTATATATTATTTTGGGCTTGTGGATGTATTATGACTCTTTCTTTCGTTATTATATCTCGTGCTTTATCTTCCTTAGTTTTCTATGTGATTGAGTACTATTTACCATTATTCAGATACCATATTGTTCCTCTGTTTGGAGTTGAGATAATTGTCAGGCACTATATATATATTGTATGAGATGTTTAGATAGGAGAGTTGACATAGACAGCGTTCTACCGCCGATGCTGTGGCGTAGGTTGGGCATTGCTCACTACTCGTGCCCTTGATCCGGGTACGGATCGTGACATATTTTTACTGGTAGCCCATGCAGGTCCTAAAGTCACAATTAAAGCGATATTGCAGTAGTGCTCACCTAGAGTACTACTACGAGCCTATTTTAGGATATAGGAAATGGGCTGAGAGTATACTCAATCACAACTAGGAAATAATTCCAAATATTTGTTTTTTATCCTTATCTATTGAATGTTTGCTTTACTTCGAATAAAATATGTCCTTCATTGGTGATATCGTATCTTACTCAATATTGATTCCTTTGTTTTAATCTATTTTCAGGATATTGCCGAAGATGCGTTCTCAGCGCTCAGGCACAATATCAGCGAGGTCGGTCACTTCGTCGCCTATAAGGGTAGCACCAACAGACGTTGTTCCAGCAGCTACATTCCAGAGGTCCGCTTTACCGATCCAGGTGGGCATTTTTGCAGCAGCTTTCGGAGGTGCCCCACCTTCGGTACAGAGGACAACATCGACGATTTCAGGGGATCTTCCACCCCCACCATCCGCAGTCGATCAGACATAGATATTTGTGTTCTTTCAGCAAATGATAGAGATACAGCAGCGTCAATCAGAGGTTATAAGATAGGGCATTGAGAATGCTCACCAGATTATGCTCGTTGCAGTTGAGAGATTACCTTAGTCCATCCATAGACGATACCACCTCAGTTCACCCCGCAGCAGTCGAGGCTGAGGACTGTCATAGACTTCAAGAGGATGGGGCCGAAGGACTTTAAAGGAACTGAAATGATTATTTATGCTGATGATTTGATAGAAAATATTGAGCAGAACCTACGACTGGCGTAGATTCCAGAGAGGTTGGAGGTGGAGGCCGCATGAAGCATGATGTTTGACATCGCCTTGACTTGGTTCATAATGGACCCCAGGATCTCATCACCGGGACTTACTTGATAAAGCTTTTAAGGAGCTCTTCAAGAAAAAGTTATTTCCATATGTGGCTCTGACATCTCTAGAGAGCCAGTTTTAGTACCTCGTTCAGGGAGGTATGACGGTAGATGAGTATGCGGCAGAGTATTATAGATTAGGTCACTTTGTGGAGGGGCAGAACCCAAAAGAAGAGCCAGGAAGTTCAGGAAGGGTTTGAACATGGAGATTAAATTACATACGAATGGAGATCTCATCGCTACTTTTGAGAAAATTCTGAGGCAGGCACAGTGGGCAGAGGGTGATCTAGAGCTTGACTCTTAGAGGCCGAAAGATATAAGAGGATCCAGTACTAACACGGGTCCAATGAAGAGGCCTCACTTTCAGTAGTAGCATCAGAGACATTTCCAGTAGCCGAGACAGCAGTATCATGGACCAGCTAGAGCACCGATACATCAGATGCACCAGATCCAGAGGCCAGCTATTCCTTGCCCATTATGTAAGATTCAAGGACACAGATGGGATGCATGTAGGATGAGATTGGGCCAGTACTTATTCTGCGGATCAGGAGACCATCAGTTGAGAGCTTATCCTAAATCTCCAGCTCGTACATCTCAGGACGGAGCTCAGGAACAGAGAACCTGCGAGACCACCAGTAGGACAGCAGAAAGGACCTCCTCTATCACCACAACAGCAGCAGTTCACTCAGCACCAGCAGTAGCAGAGAGGTGCCCAGCGACAGGGGCAAGCTTTTACCTTGACTGTCGAGGAGGATGTTATTTCAGGTTCAGTCTCAGAGCCAGTCGGTGATATTATTTCAGGTTCATTCTATCTTGATTCTTTTCTAGCTCATGCTTTATTTGATTTCGGTGCTTCCCATAGTTTTGTATCTGTATCTTTTGCTATAAAATATAAACTTAAGACTGAACCGTAGGCGGAGACTTGCAAGATCATGACCGGGGTAGCATTATCCTGGTCAGTGATGTTTACAAGGATCGAAGAGTTTCTTTGGGAGGTCGATTATTGATCATGTGTCTACTCGTAATGCCACTTCCGAGCTACGATATAGTACTCGGGATAAATTGGTTGAGTAGGCACCATGCTAGTATTGATTATCGTGGAGGCTGAGTTTTGTTCCAGACACCCGGAGAGCCAGAGTTTGAGATTGTCAGAGGAGCAGCAGAGTAGTGCGAAGGATATTTCTTTGGAGCTTTGGTAGAAGAGCAGGAGCTGCCACATCCAGTGATTATAGAGTATATGGACGTATTTTTGGAGGAGTTGCCAGGGTTGTCACTAGACAGAGATGTGGAGTTCTCTATAGACTTGGTGCCAGGTGCAGAGCCGATATCACAACACGTCTATAAGGTGAACAACAGTGAACTGGCAGAATTGAAGAAGCAAGTGGATGAGTTACAGAACAAGGACTTTATCCACTCCAGTTCATCATCGTGGGGTGATCCGATATTATTTGTACCAAAGAAGGATGGGTCGGTACGTATGTGTATCGACTACAGGGTACTCAACAACCTCACTATCAAGAATAAATACTTGTTATCGCGGATTGATGATTTATTTGATCAATTGAGCGGAGTGAAGGTATTCTCAAAGATAGACTTGAGGTCGGGGTTCCACCAGGTGAAAGTGAAGAAGGAAGACATTCCAAAGACAACTTTCAGGACTCGGTATGGGCAGTTTGAGTTTTTGGTGATGTCACTTGGGTTGAACAACGCCCTGATAGTATTCATGAACCTGATAAATAAGGTATTTCATCAGTACTTGGATCAGTTTATGGTTGTATTCATTAATGATATAATGATTTATTAGAAGACCCCGGATGAGCATGAGAAATACCTAAGGATAGTTCTGAAAACCCTCAGGAAGGAGAAGTTATATGGCAAGCTTTTGAAATATGAGTTCTTCTTTGATAAGGTTGAATTCCTCGGGCATGTGATTACCGGTGACCAAATCTCAGTTGACCCGAAGAAGATTTTAGCAGTTGAGTCATGGTCTACCCCGAGTTCAGTAGCATAGATCAGGAGTTTTATTGGATTGACAGGCTATTATCGGAGATTTGTTCAAGATTTTTTCAGGATTGTGGAGCCGGTGACTAGACTAACCAGGAAGGACGTGGAGTTCGTCTGGACTGAGGATTGTCAGTCTTCTTTTAAGGAGCTAAAGAAGATGTTGACTACAACTCTAGTGTTAACATTGCCATCAGGGACAGGAGAATTTTCTATATATAGTGATGCACCAAGTAAGGGTTTGGGTTGTGTATTATAGCAGAATGGAAAGGTGATTGCTTGTGCTTCCAGGCAATTACACTCGCATGAGAAGAATTATCCTACCCATAACTTGGAGTTGGCAGCAATTATTTTTTCTCTTAAACTGTGGAAGCACTACTTGTATGGAGAAAGGGTAAAGATCTTTATAAATCACAAGAGCTTGAAGTATGTGTTTACACAAAAAGAGCTCAACATGAGGCACCAGCGGTGGTTGGGTTAATGAAGGACTTTGACATTACAAAATAGTACCATCCAGGGAAGGCCAACGTAGTCGCGGATGCCTTGAGCAGGTATCTAGTAGCTATGTATTGGACGAGGGATAGACATTTATTAACCAATCTTGATAGCTTGGGTATTGAGGTATTAGTTCCTGGAGTTGCAACACAGATATGGGGACTTCAGGTATAGTCAGAGTTGCTGGACCGGATCAGAGCCGCACAGTTCGAGGATGAATCTCTGAGGAGCATCAGAGCGTAGGTCTGGATAGGATTGGCAGAGGACTTCAGTATTACAGATGATGGATCATTGTGGCATGGAACCAGGTTATGTATGTCGAATGGAGCATTGCGCGAGAAGGTTTTTCAGGAGGCGCATAGATCTTAGTACTCTATACATCCAGGTGCCAACAAGATGTATAGAGGAATGGGAGAGCATGTTTGGGGGTATGGTATAAAGCAGGAGGTAGATAGCTTTGTATCCAGATGTTTAGTATGCCATCAGATAAAGGAAGAGAGACATAGGCCAGGTGGATTGCTTTAGCCTTTACCTATTTTTAGAGTGGAAGTGGGAGCATGTGATGATGGATTTTTTTATCGGGACTTCTACGTTATCCAGGAGGAAAAGACGCGATTTGGGTTATCGTAGACAGGTTGACCAAATCAGCCCACTTTCTGCCATTCAAAGTAAGTATGTCTACGGACAAGGTCGCGGAGATGTATATGCGTCAGATAGTCATATTGCATGAATTTCCGTGAGCATAGTCTCAGATCGGGTTAGTCGCTTTATGTCCCACTTCTAGAGGAGTTTGCATGTCACGCCCCAGTCCCAAAATAGCGAGGGACCGGACGCGTGATAATGGCCAGCAGCACACACCGATGGACAAACCCAATTTAATGGATCCATCGGGGCATACCTAAGCTGTAATACAATAATAAGTAGGTCCAATGATACAAGTCACAGTCTATACTAATCTCATCCATAACAGATAATCACAGATCAAATTCCAGAATAAATGCAAATAAAATAAACTAACAAAATCGAATAAAAGTGTCTCGAAGAACAATCCGAGAATAAGTCTGGTACATCAATGAAATAGACTGGAAATAAAATAACTATAAACTGAAATAAATGAGTATCTCAAGACAATACTCAAGAGAAGTCCTCTGGTATAATCTCGTCCTCAGATCCTGGTTCTGCTCCAAGGTAGGCACCTGCTCCTGCTAATGCTAATGCTCCGGTCCCGTATACCTCGGGATAGATCTCGTCAGCTAATCCTGGGGACATAATCCGGATCCAGGTCCTCAGGGGACATAGCAAGGTACAAGAAAGCTCATGCCAAAATAAATGTAGTGCAGCAATAAATGAAACAATAGGGTAAATAAATAACCAGCTAAGTGATATGCAAGTGCGAGTTTTAGTCATACTCGGGCTGAGACTACTACAGGATCAGTGTCGTAGAAACCCATAGCAGTATTTTCTCGAAGGGCCAGAACTGGTGCCAAGCTCTGTGTCAGAGACTAAGACACATCCAGATTATAATATTATATAATATAATCAGCCTTTGATATGGTAATACTCTCCCCACCCAATGAAATCTCACGTCTCATGTCCATGACACGCAGGATCAAAACTAATGCAACAAGTCAGGATATAAACTAAGAATGTAAACTGTGTATTTCATAAACCTGTATTCTATACAGAATCACCATGAATATCTCAGAAAGATTTTGTCTCATGAATAGTGTCAAGTGTCCTGGGTATAGTGTACTTGATAAGACAAGTACGAGGATGTAAAGGGTCACGAATGTCCATCTCTAGATGACGTACACAACACCGTGTACAGTGTTGGCACCCGACTATAATCGGACGCTAAGTAAGTCACACGGTCTTAGGTTAAGCATGCACAAAAATATAAAAGAATCAAGAAAAATATGTAACAAGACTGCAAAGTTTGGTAAGGTACACTTGCCTGGGGTCCTAGCTCCAACTGTAGCTCTGGTCTCAATGTGATCTACAGGTGTCACTACCACATTCCGAAAACAGGGGTATTTTCGACTTTTTGCAATATTTAATATTATTGTAGTTATAATTAATTAATTGCATGATAGTGTATTGATTTAAATAATTTTGTGCGATGTATAATTCAATATATAATTATATGCAGTGTTAATTATTTTATTTTAGCTAGCAGACTAGACCTAGTAGCCAGTAGACGAACCTCTGTCCGAATTATAGAATTCTAGATTTTATTAGTTATTTAGAATTTATTTATTGGAGATTGTAATTAATTACTGTATTTTATTTAATATTTTGCGCTTTGCCTTTGCTTCGATAATTGGAGCACTATCCAGACTTTTGTCTTCCAACAAATTTCACAATCTTGTCCTAGACATGCCCGCCTTCAATTCTCCTATTTTTGCAACTCATAATTTTGCTCCCTGTGCATTGTTTCTGGCCGCACAAAAATCATCGCGGACGTTATTTTTAATTTCCTATTTTGTATCGTTGTGCGTTCCAATCGAAAATTGGAGGCCATCTTGACCTATTTTTCGTGCGACCCAAATTAGGGTAATATTCTGTTCTGAGTCTTCTTTAATATTGGTATTGATAACCTGACCTGATTTTGGCCCCAAGTACTCCTAATTAATTGTTGAACACAACTTGCATTTATTTCTATTTAAATTGAGGATACCATTTTATCTGATTCTGAAATCCCCATTTAATTCCAGTGCCCTGCAAATTCAGTCCATACCCATCTTACAGTGCCCCCTGACCCTACAAAACATCGGACCCCGAATCGCCCACCAAATTTTTGTCATTTCATGTGTTTGTGCAATTTCCCAAATTTAAGGGGGCTAAATTGCAAATTGGCATTTTGTGGCCTCACCCAATTATTTTAACCAATGAGGAATCTTTAATATTTTAATTAATCCTCATCCTCATTTTTCCCACATGAATTAAATTCCTCATGTTCAATCCTAGCCACCCATTCCAGGGATGCATCCTCACCCTCCATCAAAACCCACTCTCCCTATAAAATATCATGTCTACATCAAACCCTAATCCCTAGGCAACCTAGAAAACACCACCCTCACAAGCCTCCACAACTCCTCTCTCATACGTAGGTAAATTTCTTCTTCTTCTTCCTTTCTTCTTCTTTTTTCCTTTCTTCTTCTTCTTCCTTTCTCCTTCTCCTTATTGATTTTTCATTTTAAAATTTCAAAAGTAGGAGGGGAGGGAACACTGTTCCCTTACTGTACATCTCCCATCTCTCCGGCCACCCGGCCGACGTCTGAGCCGATCCCCGGCCTAGCCTCGATCCCTTGAGCCATCCGACTACTGCCGACCGAGCGGATCATCTCCGGCCGGACATCAGACCCCCAACCCCGCAGTTCCTGTTCACCGGCATCCACAACTCCCCGAGCACCGAGCTCCACCCGACCTGTGCATCCCTCCGGCGGCAAACTCCGGAGATAAGGTATGCTAATATTTAAGATATGGTTTTTTTGGCTTAGACTTTAGTATCTTGAACCCAATATTTTGTGTTAGACTTATGCAACCTAAAAATAGGTAGTTGACCATAGTTGACCTTAGAGTTGACTTAGTTGACTTTTAACTTAGAATTGACTTGTTGACCTAAAAGTTGATTAGTTTGACTTATTTTCTTTCCGGAACCTTGTATTGATGTTGTATTCCATATCTAGGTCTTCGAGGCACCGTATCAGACATCTGTGAGGCTATTTATTGGACTTCAGGCGAGTACATTCTATGATAGTTTCTCGTTTATGATATCCTCTATGTTCATTGTATCTAGTGTAGATATTCATCTTTTTTGACACGATGGTTACGCGGATTGGTATATCCGGATCTCGTCATGAGATGTTATTCCTTGTATATGGTGTATCTTGTGCAAGTCTTGTTTTATTGATTATCTTGTGCATGTACATACACTGATTCTCGAAGAGATTGCTACCTTCCTAGAGAATCCCGTGCCATATCATACCATGGTTGGATCTATTATACCAGTCGGGGGTGGAGAGTATTTTAGTGTAGATATATGATCATACCCTCCTTGTGCATGTCTTGTTCCTTGTGAGTGTTGATCATACACCGCACGTATGTTCAGCCAGGCCATTATACTCTTGTACAAGTTCCCAAGCCGATCACATGTTAAGTCTAGTACTCAAACGCTTAGACATTAGTATTCTTGTTCATTGTCATATTGTTCATTCTTGTATTATTCTAGTATTTCCTTATTATGTATCTCTTATATCTATTGTGCATCTTGTATATTCACATCTATTTACTGTTACATAGTTTTTATCATTGATTAGAATTGCTGTTAGAGATATACTCTGCTCCTTTCTTGACTGGATATATTTTTCCCAGATGACACTGAGGACTGGTACCCTACATATTATGGACCTCAGGATGTTGTGGATTTAGAGTCTGAGACCCTGGTTCAGGAGGAACTTATCCCGACTGAGACAGATGACCCGAGTGTAGTGGCTTCGTAGTATTTCTTGTACTGGATTTGTCTCCAGCTTATTTGTTAGTATTTCTTTCAGACTCATTGATGTATTATTTTAGACTCATGAGTTGTATTGTGACTATTCTATTATTTATCTGATTTATGCTCATTTCCATCATTAGATATATGATTGAGTATATTGTTATTGTTAGTGGTTCATTATATTGCTAGATAGATTACCCAGACAGTATTCAACCGTCGATTCTGCGATATAGGCTGGACATTGTTTTCGACTGGTACCCTTACACCGGCTGCGGGTCGTAACACCTGGAGCGAGAGGCCGAGATGCGCGAGCGATATCTTTATCTGTTTGAGCCGTGAGTTATAATTCTTTCTTGTTTGTATTGATTGCTTGATAGTTAGTTCTTCCTTAATTTCGTGGACGAATTTTTTTTAAGGTGGGTAGGATTGTCAACCTCATTTTTTCAACTAGGGATAGTTTGGTAATTTAGCATGGGTATTTATTCTTAGGAATAAATATTGAATATTAATTTGATGATTGTATTAATTATTTAATTATGTTGAGCTATAATTATTTGTGATTAGTATTAGTTATTTCATTAGAGCCTTGTGTCAATTAGTTAGTTAGAGAGTCTAGACGATATTTAGACTTGACGCATATGGATCTACTTAGATTTGTCATAACAATTAGTAAGCCCAACTTGGACCCAATCTCATTAGTCATTCCACTAATTAAATTAAGGAGAATTAGTTTAATTATAATTAGTTAGAGACTTCCAAAAATATCTATCCTTAATTATTCCTCATAATTCATCATGTAGGGGTATTTGGGACCTTAGCATATAGCTTGGGGAAGGAGTAAGGGACCAGCCACTTGAAGAGGGGCTCTCCTTCTCTCTCCTCCTCATTTGTATTGCCTTTTGCTTCCAAATTCTATATCTCCAATTTCTTTTTTTTTCTCCATTGATTTTCTACACAATTCACCTTCAGTTCCTTCTTAAATTTATCATTCTTGGAGCCTTGGAGCTTGGAGAAGTAAGGAGCACAAGGGAGAGGAGCTTTAGAGCTAGAGATCGTGTCTAATTATATTTTCATTAGAAATCCATCTCTCAATTGGTAATTTTTAATTTTTCTCTCATTATAGCTTCTTAATCATACATTTAACCATTAGGAATAATCATATGGCATAGGCTTACCTATAGGAACAAGTTCTAGTCTAATTGGCTATGTATTATGGGTTCTATGTGGTAATTTGTGTGCATTTTGGGATAATTATGAATTTGGTACATTAATTATGCATTATGAGACCAATTAGATCTAATTAGAATTAGGTCGGGGTTATAGGACTTGGTACATGTCGACAAATAGATACGTGTAGGCCATACCATGGTATTTTATGATACGGTGCGATACGGGGCTTATTTTGGGTATTTTGTACCAATTAGTGTAATCTCTCTTCATTTTCCATTTTAACTAATTGTAATAATTACTCAAGATTGTATTTGATATGTATAAATGATATTTGTGAAGGATTGTGGGTTTTGACACTTAATTGGAGTGTGTATCTTGAGCGTATCCTAGCGTATCACACTAGTGCCTACCACGTGTTTGATGTATTCCTTATTAGTGTGTGTTAGTATATATATATTCTGATTTATAATTTTATGTGTGTATGTGTGTGTATGTGTGTGTGTGTGTGTGTGTGTGTGTGTGTGTGTGTGTATGTGTGTGTTTACTGTGTGGAAGTGTCCAGTGATGAGTTGTGTGAGGAGTGCTGACTTATGATTGGTGTTCAAATGTGTAATATTTGTAGTGGCTTGGGGAGATGGGGTCGGGTAAGAGATGCAGCAAGTGGAAGAAACACACTGCTCGTGCTGTGCACATGTGACAGTATGGGTCCTGTGCAGTCGAGTTGAGAGTGAGGGAGTGTTGATCACTGAACTAAGCAAATTTGGGGGCTTTGAGTGTATACAGGCAGTGCACTGATGTGCACTACTATATATTGATTGAGGCTCGGTTTTGGTGATCTGAGCGAAAGTGTGCATTAGGCATTGGGGTGGTATTTTCTAGCAGCAGGTTATGGGAGTTGGAGTGAGGGGAGAGCAGTTCAGTTGCAAATGTTCAGTACAAGCAGTGCACTGATGTGCACTGCTGCACACATGTTGGGGGTTTACTGAAACCAACAATAGCAACAGTAGCTATATTAGGGAGTACAATAGAAGTGCAGGAGTTATGAGGGATATGTGCAAGTACAGTATGGGTTGATGTGGGTTTTAGGTTTCTGTTTTAGTTTGAGGAGAGGTCACGGTTGGGTGATGGTGTTGGTTATATACATGACTGAGATACAAGCATTGGTATGGCCATTTATAATTGTTAATGTAGGTGAGATATGGTATCAAGATACCTTGAGTCATGATACTCAAATGCCTAGTAAGTAAGGTATGTATGTGAGTTAAGGTAAGTTGAGTGTGTGGTGTAGGTATCTCATAATACTTCAAGTTTGAGTAATAGAGTATCTCAAGATACGATGAGGATTAGGTATTGATTATTAAGAAAATTTTGGGTTGTGGGGTGGATTAGTGATAGTTGAGGGGTTGGTTTAGGAGCCAAGATACCATGGTATTTATAGTATCAAGGTATAGGCTAAGCTAAGGTATTACTATTAGTAGTATGTGTTAAGTGTAAAATATTAAAAGTACTCATCAAGATAGATGAGTATAAGGTATTCTAGATACTAAAGGTAGTTGTATTATTAACTAGTATATATATATATATATATATATATATATATATATATATATATATATATATATATATATATATATATATATGTGTGTGTTAAATATTGATATATGTGTATTAACTAGTTATGTATATAAGTTATAGAGATTGATACTGGTATATAAGGTATCCTAGTACCTAGTTTTAGCTAGTATAGCTTTTATCATCAAGATACCAACCTAGAAGCTTAGATATAAGATCATACAACCTAGAAGTAGCTATTTTGATCTAGTTTGACTAGCATAACCTAGAAACGACCTAGAAAGCATATTTTAACATATTTAGTATGATTATCACTTCTTTCCACCCAAGTAACTTGATTTTCCTATATAGGGTTGTATGACACCAGCTCGGACACTGTGTTACCTCTTTTGCTCTGGACCAGAGGCGAGTATATTGCTTTGTTAGTTTTTATTCCATGATAATGTATATGTCGCATATTCTAGAACTGTATACTTGATTCTGACACAGTGGTTTCATGGACTGGTACTATATGGATCCTATCAGGAGATGTTATCCCTTACCGTATTCAGCAGGTACTCCTTCACATATATTTTATCATGTGTATCGAGTATTGATTTCAGTATACTTCGTATTCACATATTGCTCGTGTTCAATGTGCCCATATTCGTGTTCGTAATGTGTCATGATTGGATCCATAAGTATTGGTTGGGGATGGAAAAATAAGAGTTGGTTATGTGATCAAGCCCAAGTATATTCATGTACATGTTGATTACAAATCACACATGTAATCGAGTTACCATATTGTATTCGTGTTCAACCTAAACTGATCACATAATAAACTTGAATTCTATGGCACATTAGCTAGTTTTATTTATTTCCATTATATTGCAGTTATTCTATTGTATGTTCTTCATTCCAGTACAATACATGTTCACTCTAGTTTATTTTATTATGATGTTTAGTTATCGTGTATCCTTCTCTATTATCTGTTATATATGCTCGATTATGTATTTGAAACTATTTTCGGAGGTATGTACTTCGCTCCAATTCTGACTGAATATATTTTTCAGATGATTGGCTTATGGACCAGTGTCCTACCTACTATGGACCGCAGGATGGCGTACCATTAGAGGATACTCATTTAGAGCAAGAGGACTTAGTACCAGAGTCTGAGAAGGTTTAGACTATTTGTTTAGACTTGTATTAGACTTTTATTGAGACTTATGGCATGTATATATTATTTCGGGCTTGTGGATGTATTGTGACTCTTTCTTTCGTTATTCCATCTCGTGCTTTATCTTCCTTAGTTTGCTATATGATTGAGTACTGTTTACCATTATTCAGATACTATATTGTTCCTCTGTTTGGAGTTGAGATGATTGTCAGGCACCATATATATATTGTATGAGATATTTAGATAGTAGAGTTGACCCAGATAATATTCTACCGCCGATGCTGTGGCGTAGAATGGGCGTTGCTCACTACTCCTGTCCTTGATCCGGGTGTGGGTCGTGACACATATTTAATTATTTGTATGTCCAATTAATTTTTTGTATGTTCAAACCCTGTGTATTTATTTCCCGCTATCCTTAGTCATGAATGCATTAGATTATTCATGTTTATTTAAACCCAAATCCCTCTCCTCAAAACCGTAGGTCAATGGGACTTGGCGCATGCCATTGTCTATTGGTTACTTGGTTTTGTAGCGAACAGTTGGATTTAAGAGGCAAGTGTGGCATGGATCCAAATCCTATGATCATAATTCATTCACTTGCCTATATAACCCAACTTCATGCATTCATTCATTTTTTCCTCTCCTTCCTTTCCTTTTCAGTCGTAAGCTTGAGCCTAGGTTGGTCATGGGTTTTGCACTTTAGTAGTAGTGGTAGTAGTGGGTTTAGGCAAGTACATCTTGCCAACCATGAAGAACTTGCATATTTCAATTTTTTCTTGTATTTTATTAATCTATGTTAAGTGTCATGCCCCGATCTCCCGTAGGCTAATCGGCCGTCCCCGCTAGGCGAGAATCACCGTGCCAGTGCTACTGCGAGACGATCGCTTGACCTATCTGGGCGTGATACCACACAAGCGTAAGCCGCGTCCGTGCAAGGCCGTGGTCCATTGTTGGCGGTAAGAGGTCTAAGCAACAGAGTCGCACAGATTATCCGAGTGCAGCAAAATTATAAATGCATAGTCGATTGGTAACATGCTCACTGAGTCGTCGATAGCGGAAGCATTGAATAACACAAGTATAGAAGTAAATCAAACTCTTTATTGATATTGAACAAGTGTTACAAGCAGCATATAGCCTCCTTCGTGCGATATAAAGAATACGACGAGACTTACCAACTTACCATTTGTCCTTCTCTGTCCAAGGCAAACATAGTTATTTCTAGCACGAGCAGCATATATATAAGGCAATCCAGGGGCAATAACATAAGCAAGCAAAGTATTGTGAACGAGATTATGTTCGGGTGCACGAGTGACACGAATTATCGGGTGTGATGCAGAAGATGTTCAAGTATTCCATATACAAGTATCTTATATCCAAGATCGTTCAGGTAGTTCTAATTCACTGGATGCAATGCAGTGACTCGCACGCGGGTTGCCGCTAAGTGAGGATGACTTATCTATATGAGCAGGAGTCGCTGGCATAGCCATAAAGGACGGGTGTAGTACATGAAAAAAAATGACATGCAACTCAAGGATCAGGAGCGCTATAGTTTATTCCTTCCAAAACAGGCGACTACGTTAGTCTATGAGCAAGAATGGCGTGAAGGATAGTTCACAAGCGTTACACGTCATTCTGCCCAAAATAGGTAGACTAACCAGGTATTACGTCCGGATCGGATCGGCCACAGTGCCCCAGAGACCATCCACAGGAACAGAGATCCGAGAATCTCACTTGTTAACAATTTGTCCGCGATATGCAAGTCTTGGGTCAATCCATTTTCACAACCTGACTTGATAATCCAAGATTCTTGTTCTGAACGAGCATTGCTCCACGAGCTATGATTCTTGATTTACTTGGCAGGATTCTCGTTCAGATGTAAACTTAACATGATTCTCGTTCAGAGGTAGACTTAGTATGATTATCATTCAGATATAAACTTGATATGATTCTTGATACATGTTCTACTTGCCTTGATGCATTACCCTAGTGCGGGGACTGCCTTAGCGAGCTAACAGTCCCGGATACTTGCAGGTTCATATTGCACAGAAGAACTATTTGATAGTCTCCTGGCTAACTAGATGCATGCACAATAAGTTTCACCGTTTGCAAGTATTAGATCGAGGTAATATTACAAGTTAATATATAAGCAGGCAAGCATGCATTTATAAGAAAACTTAAGCATTCACGTTGGCTCGGTCCTGAAGGTAAGCCCAGGAGTGAAACCGTAAAGGGGCTTACCGAGCGACATAATCTAGGGTCATGCAGTATAGTAAATAAAGTAGTGCACTACGAAGAGTTTATACATATCGTTCTACTCGAGGCATAGCGGGGTCTCATTGTACAAGGCAAAGGGAGCTTGCGAGGATCTGATTATAAGCAATATTTTATTTCCATGTTCTAACACAAGCAATACGAGTTGGGATTATTCCCTTAGCTAGGTGCGTTGTATTCTTATTAGCATGCAGGGGGTAATTCACCTAGCGACTAGCATGTATCTTCTATATTTAAGTGTGTTGGCTAAGCAAAGACAAGTTCATCGTAGCCACCCACCTTAGCGAAGATTTGCCTTGGTCGAGCGATACTCCGAGCGAGCCTCTGAAAGCCTAAGCCGGAACTCCTAAATGGCCAAGTCTGGAGATCATTTTGCCTTAAACGAGTATTCTCGTTGAGCAAAGCGGGTCTGAACTTTGTACTTTTGCCGTTTGAATCGGCAGTCCGCTTGAGCGGAACGGGTCGTTACATTATACATCACTCAGAAAAAGTCTCATCTTCGAGACTTCCTGAGCGCGTAGCAATCGGTACCACTAAATCCATTTGAACACAATCTCCTACTCGATCCTTACGCCGTGTCGCGTGTATGCTGAGTCGGTCTCATTTGCACCTTAGCACGAGACATATTGCTTAACGGGAGGTACACTTCAATCTATTCTGAATAGTAATTTAGGGCTGAGGCAAACTTATACAAGTCGTTATACTTGTTCGCGTAGATATTCACTTGCACTAGCATAAGAGATCAGCATAATGCGAGTCTGGATCGTACAGATATTCAAAGTGTCCCCCAAACATATGTATGTCAACCAACTCGGCGATAGCGAAGTCTCAGCACTCGAGTTTCACATATCATTAAGTCTTGGATCGTGCACACGTTCAAGGCATCCCTCAAATATATGGATTCAACCAAACTTAGAGATAGTAAAATCGGATAAGCTACTTGCGACAATCTTAAGGGTCTCATTTTATGATTCACAAGGATACTTCTGATAGGGTCAATCAAATCCAAATTATTTTCTTCCAACCAATTATTTGTACTACCGTTAAGCATGATCTATTCGATTCAACCGACTAGCGTTCATTCATTCAGGTCCATTTGGGTCAAAATAGCACACGTTATCGTTCCAAGTCTAACCTTAAGTCTTGTTGCCAGTTCCATAGCTTGTTCAAGCAATATGGTAAAGTCGGTCACACAGGTTCTTTCACTCAGCACATGGTCATAGGTATAAGTTCAAGCACATGAGTCATCGTGCAAATTTGTTGCACGATGTTCGCCCCAATTCCTAGGGTCAAACAATTGTTCATTTGTACGGGGTATTCTATCCAAGCTCGTTTTACTCAGATTTCTAAACATCGAGCACAGATTTTTCCTACTTTCAATAGCACGTTCACTTGCATGGGGGTTCGAGTTCGTTCAGTAAAATCTATGATATATCCAAGTTACAGGACAAGCCTAGTGATTTTGTATAGTCTATCTCTCCAAACATGTTTTGATAGAATCCTTATCCATGCCAAGTCTAGACCACCAAGCCAAGATTCAATTCTAAACCTTTTGTTATAACTCCAAGTTGTCCAACCTGATTCACGTATTCGTTCACGAAACCATCAAGCATGATTTATTCCAGGTTCAAGGCTAACTTATCAATCAAATACTTTTGATTCACTTGCATTTCCAAATTCGTCATATCGTGTCGAACCAAAAGTCAAGACGATCCATTAGCTGTCACGCTTTGGTCTTCTGCAAGTTCGATCACCCTCATTGAATGTGAGATCACCATATCAATGCTCCCGTTGGGTAATCGTCCTAATCCGGACGTGACGCATGTATGAGCACAGAGTTACGCTCGTAAAAGACAAGAACGTTTGGACGTTATGGCTATCTTCGGCATGATTGAGACACCTTAACATTTTTTTTCTCCATCTAAGTTATGTATATTTATCCACCAAGTCATATCCGTTCATGCAATGATTATAATTTGTCTAGTAAAATTTATCCAACTTTAATGTTACCGTTCGGTAATTCCATAGTCTACTTCTATCATTCCTCAAATAACTAGTTTTAAATATTCAAGCCCAAGTCTATCCACTTGTGATATGTTCTATTCATCAAGTTGATTTGGAATAATTATCGAACATGTTCCCGTGAGTTCGATCATCCCCGCCGTACGTGAAATCACCACGCCGGCGCTCCCGCAGGATAATCGTTCTCGTTGGGACTATTTTTGAATGTTATCTTTCCGAACTAGATTTTAAGATCGTTCTTCCAAACTCCAAGCCAAATCCATTATCGTTCATCTCTTTTATCGAACTATAATATTTATTTTGGGCTAACTTCTATTCGAGCGATATTGTATTCAAGTTCAATCCGTTTGTTTTAATCCGAAATCGCTCATACAATCCTCCAAGTTTCCAATAAGTTTCCTTAACCAAGATATTAATTTCCATTTCCATGAATCCTAATTCGATATAAGCCTTATTATTTAGTCAAGACATTCTCAAATCGTTCAATCCAACTATCGCACGAGACCTATGAATCTGTTTGGACATTTCTAAATGATCCATACACCACTCGGAATTGAGTCATCCAATTAAATCCTCAATCGATTTGTATCTTCTGACATGAAATACCGTTCGAGCTATTTCCAAAAATCCAAGTACGATTTTCTATATTCGCCTAAGCGATAATCTGATAATATTTCTATAGGTTGCCATTCTAAGTCTGACTTGTCTTATTCCTAAACGATATCCCAAATTTATTGCAACTTAGCTTGCACCAAAGGGTCTTGGCACGCGATACTTAACACAATTTAGCCAAAAAGATGTGTACAAAGCTAATCGTTCAGACAATATTCGATTTCGTACACTAACCAGTTGGGCAAACATATATAGGCATTTCAGATTTGCACATAAGTCACAATTCTATCACGAGTCTATTCCCAAAAGGTCTAGCACAGGTCGGCACAAAGGCCTTCATATCATAATTTTGTATAAGCAATCATATCATTCACATGCACTTTTGAAAGTATTTAGACTTATTGTTTGGAATATTTTGTTGGGACATAGAGAGAGAGCGTGCACATAACCCACGAATGAGCTATCAAAAGTGAGAAAATCGAAACAAAGTCCAAAGGCGTATAGCCAAGCTCTGAAACCAATATGTCACACCCTGATCTCCCGCAGGCTAATTGGCCGTCCCTGCTAGGCGAGAATCACCGTGCCAGCACCTCCGCAAGATGATCACTTGAACCATCTGGGCATGATATCGCACGAGCGTAAGCCGCGCCTGTGCAAGGCTGTGGTCCATTGCTGGCGGTAAGAGGTCTAAGCCACAGAGTCGCACAGATTGTCCGAGTACAGCAAAATTATAAACGCATAGGCAATTGGTAACAAGTTCACTAAGTCGTCGATAGTGAAAGCATTGAATAACATAAGTATAAAAGTAAAGCAAACTCTTTATTGATATTGAACAAGTATTACAAGCGGCGTATAGCCGAGATTATAAGTCGCTCAAGCCTCTCTCTGAAATAGTAAAAATATGCCAAGTGGCTATATTTATGGAATGATGTATAGACGATGTTCCAAAATTATGTCATGTACATGTGCTTCAGTTCTGGATGTAATGCTCCAAGACTTCAGAGTGAACTCCACGCCTTAGCATGCACGAAGGAGGCATCTGCATCGAATGAGGTTTTCCTGTACCCTGCAAGAAATTTAGTGGGTTATCAGTACATGAATGCACTGGTAGGGAGGCTACTCGTCCGCTCGACAAATTCAAACACGTTCAATAGGTTTCGTGCACCATCTATTAAGTTATCTTTTTAATCTAGCCTTAGGATCAGTTTTATGGCAATGTTGAATAACCTATCTCGTGTGGCAGTGCGCCGTGTGATATAAGGAACACGGCGAGACTTACCAACTTACTATCCGTCATTTCCTGTCCAAGGCAAACATAGTTATTTCAAGCAAGAGTAGCATATATACATGGCAATCCAGGGGCAATAACATAAGCAAGCAAAGTGTTGTGAACGAGATTATGTTCGGGTGCATAAGTGACACGAATTATCGGGTATGATGCAAAAGATGTTAAAGTGTTCCATATACAAGTATCTTATATCCATGATCGTTCAGGTGGTTTCGATTTACTAGATGCGATGCAATGACTCGCACGCGGGATGCCGCTAAGCGAGGATGACTTATCTATATGAACAGGAGTTGCTGACATAGCCATAAAGGACGGGTGTAGTACATGAAAGAAAATGACATGCAACTCAAGGATAAGGAGCGCTACAGTTCATTCCTTCTGAAACAGGCAACTATGTTAGTCTATAAGCAAGAATGGCATGAAGGATAGTTCACAGGCGCTACACGCTATTCTGCCCGAAACAGGCAACCTAACCAGGTGATCCGTCCGGATTGGATCGGCCCCAGTGCCCCAGAGACCGTCCGCAAGAACAGAGATCCAAGAATCTCACTTGTTAACAAGTTGTCCATGACATGCAAGTCTTGGGTCAATCCACTTTCATAACCTGACATGATAATCCAAGATTCTTGTTCTGAACGAGCATTGCTCCACGAGCTATGATTCTTGATTTACTTGGCAGGATTCTCATTCAGATGTAAACTTGACATGATTCTCGTTCAGAGGTAGACTTGGTATAATTATCATTCAGATGTAAACTTGATATGATTCTTGATACATGTTCCACTTGCCTTGATGCATTCCTCTGGTGCGGGGACTACCTTAGCGACCTAACGGTCCCGGATACTTGCAGGTTCATATTGCACAGAAGAACTATTTGATAGTCTCCTAGCTAACTAGATGCATGCATGATACGCAATAGTAATACTTGATTGTGGCATAAGTTTTGCCGTTTGAAAGTATTGGATCGAGGTAATATTACAAGTTAACATATAAGCAGGCAAGCGTGCATTTATAAGAAAACTTAAGCATTCACGTTGGCTCGGGCCCGAAGGTAAGCCGATGAGTGAAACCGTAAAAGGGCTTACCGAGCGACATAATCTAGGGTCGTGCAGTGTAGCAAATGAAGTAGTGCACTATGAAGAGTTTATACATATCATTCTACTCGAGGCATAGCGGGGTCTCGTTGCACAAGGCAAAGGGAGCATGCGAGGGTCTGATTAAAACTGTGCACAAGTCCCTAACATAAAACTGCACCGAAACCTCTTCGTCAAAATGTGCAGAACCCCTCCCCTTTGGCATATTTTATGCAGAATTTAATTCTGGACGTAAAAAGTACGTAGGACCCCTCCCCTTTTGCGTATGTTACGCATAATTCAATTCTAGACGTAAAAAGTACACAAAAGCCCTCCCTTTTAGCGTATTTTACGTAGAATTCAATTATGGACGTAAAAAGTATGCAGGAGCCCTCCCCTTTTCGTATTTTATGCAGAATTTAATTTTGGACATAAAAAGTGTGCAAAATTTCTTCCCTTGCGTACTTTTTGTGCAGGATTCAGTTTTTGCATAAAAAGTAAGCCAATGAGCCATTTTTGAGCCAAAAATACGCTAAAAGCCTATTTTTAGCCATTTTGACTGTTTTGTGCATGAAAAAGCAATTTTGACCGAGAAATGCATGAATTTGCTATATTTGTCCATTCTGTACTCATACAACTGTTTTTACCTATTTAGCTATTTTTGTAGCGAGAATCTCGTTAAACTCAAAACATGAAAGTTTTAAATGTTTGTGTTGCCTTATCAAATCTTTTTGAATCGTCTCATTTGGAGTTCGTATTAGAGAGTTATGCTCAGTTTTCTAAAATATGTCAAAATTTAGTTTTGTGCAATTTTACAAGTTTGATTATTTTGTCCATGTTGCTATATTCTTCAATTTTTTGCTTTCTTAACTTAACCTTGGGATAGTGTACATGATATTTTCTTGATTTTAAATTATGTTAGTGCTTGTAATGAAGCTTGGGGTTTTAAGCCCATGTTTATATAAATAATGTACTGACATTCCTAATAGTGGCTCGACACAACGCACTCATGACTCGAGATTCTTGTACTGTCTTTATCAAGGCTATTAGTAGCACTTGTATTGCATGACCTGTTATTTTTATGGTTGATTTCCTAGTTGTTTTTGTCAAGCTATTGTCCAGTCTTGCATCGTCTAAGGCAGATTCTCGAGCACCACGATCGAAAATCTTGATTAAACTGATCAGGTAAATAAACTAGATTTAATACCTAGAATCATTTAGGGAAATTTTATGGCTACATGCAATCCCAACATCCCAACGTCCCCTGTGGATTTGGAGCTCTCCGTCGTAAGGGACACACTTCTAGTACACCATCAAGTATTGCATTACAAGTAAAAATATCTATATAAGCTAATTATATTAGGTAACCCTTATGTTTGGATGATCCGGATAGACTACAGGGCATGTGGTTGTATAAAATTTCTAAATTGCATGTGATAGTAATTAGGACTGTGATAACCCTAGTTAGTTAATGATTAGCAAGTCGTAAGACATGATTGGCCGTGATTGGTTGATTGCTAGTCCTATCCGGTTCATGCACTTTGTCGTTTATTTAACCTACAAGTTTACTTATACTCACTCCATTCATGTTTAAACTGCTTTAATAATTGATTCTTGTTTTTGTATGCTAGTTTTAGTTCCTAAGTTGGGCTTTATTGTGGTACTTTGCTGCTTAGGGTCTAACCCTCCTAGTTTTGTATGGCCAGATTTGGAGCAGGACCCGAGGATCTTCCGTACCTTCCTCCAGATGGTGAACACCTGGAGTACTAAGGAATTGAGTGGGTTTCTTCTTTATTCGCCCACTTATCATTGTAAATTATTCTTTTAAGGCATTTAGCCACCGAGCACGTGTTTTATCTCATATTCTTCTGAACTTGTTATCTAACCTAAAGGACATGACATGATTGGCATATTCTAGGCCATAGCTAGAGTTGATCATGTATAACTTTACTCTTGCTAGTTCTCCTTTTTTGTATAACTAGATTAATGATTATCTGTGTATGTATAGTTTGGGATGCCTTACTATTATATGTGTGATGATGATAAATCATGTAACATGTTGCTTGTTTGTGATTAAGACACCTAAGATTGTCATGACCTGAGATTGCCAAATTATTTATAGAGTGAACCTTCACATGTCTTAGACAGTCATGACCATATTATCAGGGTATTGGTATACTCTAGTATGTGTAGCTGGCTTTGTCTGCCTCCGCTCTCCAATATAGGGAACTGGTGGCAGTAGTACGACTTCAGTTGCTAGATTTAGCCCGAGACTGCTAGGCAGCCCAAGCAATTTCCTTGGCAATACTTGTCTTATGGGCAATGTTCAGAAAGAAATTCTAGACGAGGTACATTGATGCGGTGTCGCATTATATGGCAGAGTTCTGTCGATTGAGTCAGTTTGCTCCCACTTTGGTGGCAACCGAATTGGATAGAGCAAGTAGGTTCCAACAGGGACTTCATCTAGAAATCACCTTGGTAATGGAACAATATGAGTTCCAGACGTTTGACATCGTGATGCGAGCAGTAATGAGGCACGAGTATACCTCCCAAAGGATTATCGATAGAGTTGGGGGCCGGAAGAGGTCTCACACCTCAGGAGGTTCTAATACCCAATCTTCAACACCATCTCCAGCAGTGCGAGCCTTAACGATTGGAACCCCGACAAGGACAACTTTGGCAGCATTATTTCAGCGACCAACTCTGATACGTCCTCAGCAGCAGAGATTATCTCCTTCAGCGGAATATTCTCATTATGGAAAACCAGGGCATATTTTATCATAGTGCCATAGAGAATAAGGGTTGTATTTGGTCTGTGGAGCTTCAGACCATAGAGTGGGATCTTGCCCATGTAGAGCGAGTCCATTACCATCTTCCCCGGTAGGTCCACAGTATAGGGCACCAGTACCGGTTCAGCAGTACCAGGGTCTGAGGCCTTTGTCGACCCAGTCTCAAGTATTCCAGCAGCAGAGTCCTCAGCAGTATATGCAGGCCCAAGTTTAGACGATACCTGGAGGTCCGTATCAGAGGGGACCAGCACCGAGAGGGTGAGGCCAAGTTATGGTACTAACCGTGGAGGAGGAGAGAGCTTCAGGTGAGGTGGTGGCAGGTACCATTCTGTCAACTCATATTTAGCTACCGTATTATTTGATTCTGGTGTATCACATTCTTTTATGTCTGCATAATTTGCGATACGATTTGGATTGGAACACGAGTCCTTATCAGTAAGGCTTAATATACTTACTCGTAACAGTCTCGTGAAAGTAGATAGAGTTTATGCCTCGTGTTGAGTCATAATGTGCGGGAGAGATTTTTTAGCTAGGCTGATAGAATTTTCAATGGGCAATTATCATGTCGTCTTAGGTATAGATTGGTTAAGTGATCGACATGAATCGATAGATTATTATGCCAGTAATGTTATCTTTCGTGTTCCTGGTGAGTAGTAGTTCTCATTTTCTCGAGGTGACGTAGAATCTTCGTCCGTTATCATGAGATTAACAGTAGCAAAAGAAGTATATTTTTCCATAGTTGTCAACGAATTCCCAGATGTATTTTTAGAAGAGCTTCTAGGCATGAAACCAGAAAGAGAGATCGAGTTCGCCATTGACTTGATTCCCGGAACAGCACCAGTGTCGGAGAGAGTCTACAGGATGGCACCATTAGAATTGGAAGTCTTGTACCGGATGATTGAAGAGTTGAGAACCAAGAAATTTATTCGTAATAGTGGATCACCGTAGGGATCCCCATTACTTCTTGTGAAGAAGAAGGATGGAACATCATGTTTATGTGTTGACTATCATACCCTAAACGCAGTGACCATCAAGAACAAGTACCCATTACCTCGGATAGACCACTTGTTCGACCAGCTCAGTAGGACAACAGTATTTTCAAAGATTGCTTTGCGGTCCGGGTATCATCAAATCAGGGTCAGGAAGCAAGATATACCCAAGACGACATTTAGATCAAGATATGCCCATTGGGAGTTTCTAGTGATACCTTTTGGAGCAACCAATGCGCCAGCGGTATTTGTGGATCTCATGAATCATATTTTTATGTCGTACTTGGACAAGTTTGTGATAGTGTTCATCGATGACATCTTAGTCTACAGTCGGAGTGAAGCAGAGCAAGAGCAGCATCTTCAAATATTTCTCCAGGTTCTTAGAGATCATCAGTTATATGCTAAGTATAGCAAATATGAATTCTCGCTTGATTATATTTCTTATTTAGGTCATATCAAAGCTAGAAGAGGAGTCAAGGTGGATCGCAAGAAGATTGAAGCTATCGAGATATGGCTGATTCCTAGAACAACTGTAGAGGTCTGTAGTTTCCTAGGTTTAGCAGGCTACTATTGGTGATTTGTTGTAGCCTTTGCTAGAATTTTAGCACCCTTGAAGCAGGTGACACGTAAGGATGTACACTTTGAATGGACCAACGCTTGTCAAACTTTTTTGAGAAACTCAAGTAGAAGTTGATCACAGCTCCTATTTTGACGCTTCCAGATGGATCAGGTAGATTCACAATTTATTGTAATATGTCAGGAAAATGATTGGGATGTGTCCTTATGCAGCATGGTAAGGTTATAGCCTATGCGTGTCAGCAGCTTTAAGACTATGAAAAGAACTATCCAACGCATGATTTGGAGTTGGCAGCAGTCGTATTTGCAGTCAAGCTTTGGAGACATAACCTTTACGGAGAGAGAGTATAGATTTTTACAGATCATAAGAGCCTGGAGTATATTTTTACCCAAAAGGATCTTAACATGCGACAGAAGAGATAGTTAGAAATATTGGTGGATTACGACCTTGTCCTTTAGGACCATCGAAGGAAGGCTAACGTTGTTGCAGATGCTTTTAGCAAAAGAGTAGGAGCTTACTTCTTGACGGTGCAGCAAAAAATCTTAGAAGATCTTCAAGAAATGGGCATCAAAGTAGTGTTACTTGGCAACACAAGATTGATGGCTAGTTTACATATTCAATCTAGTATTATGGAGAGGACCAGAACAGCTCAGTCAACTTATGCCAAGCTTCAACAACTCAGAGTAGAGTGTGAGGCAGGACATAGAGCAAAGATAAACATTCGCGATGATGGGACTCTCTGATTTGGTAGTCGTCTTTGTGTACCAAGCGAAGATATTCGACATAAGATTATGTCAGAAGCCCATAATTCACATTATTCAGTCCATCTTGGAGGAACGAAGATGTACAGAGATATCTGTCAATATTTCTGATGGAATGGTATGGAGAGGGAGATAGTCCGGTTTGTCTCTCGATGTTTGGTTTGTCAACAAGTCAAGGCTGAGCATAAGAGACCGATTATACTACTTCAACCTTTAACTATTTCAGAATAGAAGTAGGAACACATTACCATGGATTTCATGACCGGTCTTCCAAGATCCCCAGCTGATAGAGACAATATTTGGGTGATAGTGGATCGACTCACGAAGGTTGCCCATTTTTTCCTTTCAGAGTAGGCTAGTCTATAGAACAGTTGCCTCAGATGTACATAAATCAGATTGTCAAGCTTCATGGAGTATCATTCAACATCGTATCAGATAGAGATTCTAGATTCATATCTTACTTTTGGCAGAGTCTTTAGCAGAGTTTGGGTACCCGTCTAAAGTTCAGTTCAGCTTCTCATCCGCAGACAGGTGGTCAGTCAGAACATACGATTCAGACCCTTAAAAATATGCTTCGATCATGTACCCTCGAATTTGGTGATTCATGGGAAGATAACTTGCACTTGGTAGGAATCTCCTACAACAACAGTTTTCAAGCAAGTATCCAAATGCACCCTTCGAGGCATTGTATGGCAGGAGATGCAGATCACCTTTAGCTTGGGATGATGTGGAAGAAAGATAATTACTTGGTCCAGAAATAATAGCACAGACTGTAGAGGTGGTCCAACAGATCAGAGAGCATCTTAGGGTGGCTCAGGATCATCAGCATCATTGGGCCGATTCGCATCGGCGAGCTCTTAAGTTCTCTGTCGGTGACCATTTATTCCTTTAGATTCTGTCTACCCGAGGAGTTTTCAAATTTGGGGTACGGGGAAAGCTTAGTCCGAGGTTTATAGGTCTGTTCGATATTCTCGAGAGAGTAGGAGATGTTTCATATCGTCTCGCTCTTTTGCCATCATTTCGTAAGATACATAATTTATTCCATGTATCCCAGTTACGACAGAATATATCGAATTCAAGCCATATCTTGGATCATTCAGAATTGGTCATTGGTACTGACATTTTGTATAAGGAGAGGCTTATATCTATCTTCGACCAGAGGGAGAAGGTCCTCAAGAACTGGACTATCCATTTAGTCTGTGTTGCTTGGGGGCATCACTCTTTGGACGAATCGACTTGGGAACACGATGATGATATCCGAGCTCGTTATCCATATCTATTTGACTCTTGAGATATACATTTCTTATATCTCGTATCTCGTTCCTGTCTTGCGCTTGTTTATCTTACTATAGGTAGATCTTAGAATATGCTTGATTTCCGTATTTATTGCTTTTCCTGATAGCATGATTTATTGTCCTTATTAATTTCTTGTGCCTTATTAAAATTTTGAGGATAAAATTTTTCTAAGGATGAGAGAGTTGTGAGACTCGTCTCACTGTTCTAGTATACATTTTCGAGATACGCGTATAGCTTGCCTTATGCTTATTACTTTCATGCCTAATTGATAATACATGCTTTGTTAGGGTTGTTTATGTAATAATTTCCTTTGGATGCATGCGTTGGACCGATGGTTCCTTGATTTTCATGTATATGGTATAGGGTCACTCGGTTAGGGGGCATAGATCATAATCCAATGGCCATAAAGAAAACCTTTGGCAATATAAGCAACTATTTTCTCTTTTCTTTACTTTTTTTTCCTTTCCTTTCTCTTTCCTTCTTCACTTCTTTCCTTAGTCGAGAGCAACCGAGCTTGGTCTTCATCGTGGGTGACCTTGGTAGTGTTTGTATTAGGCATAGACCTTGACTGTAGGAAAGTACATCTTGTCAACCGAGTGAACCCATACACGAGCGTGTTTTTGATAACTTAGTTTATATAGTGAAACTGGTTAACTTAGGCTTGAATTTTCTTGAGGTGAGGTGGAATCTTCGTCCGTCATCCTGAGATTGGCAGTAGCATAAAAAGTGCAGCTACCCAGAGTTGTTAGTGAGTTTTCTGATGTATTTCCAGAAGAACTTTCAGGTATGCCACTAGAAAGGGAGATTGAGTTCACCATTGATCTAATTCCAGGAACAGCACCAGTGTCAGAGAGAGTCTATAGGATGGCACCATCAGAGTTGAAAGTCTTATACTAGATGATTGAAGAGTTGAGAACTAATGGATTTATTCATACTAGTGGATCTCCTTGGGAAGCCCCGATGCTTCTTGTAAAGAAGAAGGATGGAACATCTCATTTATGTGTTGACTATAGTACCCTAAACACAGTTACCATCAAGAACAAGTATTCATTGCCTCGGATAAATGACTTGTTCGACCAGCTCAGTGGGGCAACAATATTTTCAAAGACTGATTTGCGGTCTGGGTACCATGCATCGTATCAGAGTCAGAGAGCAAGATATACCCAAGATGGTATTCAGATCCAGATATTGCCACTGAGAATTTCTAGTGATGCCTTTTGGAGCAACTAATGTGCCAGCAGTATTCATGGATCTCAAAATCGTATAATTATGCCTTATCTAGATAAGTTCATAATTATGTTCATCGATGACATCTTGGTCTACAATTGGAGTGAAGCAGAGCACGAGCAACATATTCGCATAGTTTTTCAGGTTCTCAGGGAGTATCATTTGTATGCTAACTTGTCATGACCCGCAACCGAAATGAGGACACGAGTAGTAAGCAACACTCAGCCTACGCCGCAGCATCGGCAGTAGAACGTTGTCTAGGTCATCTCTACTATCTAAATATCTTATATAATATATATACATGGTACATATCAATCACCTCAACTCCAAACGGAGGAACAATATGGTATCTGATAAATATAAACTATACTCAATCACAATGCAAACTAAGGAAGATAAAGTACGAGATGGAATAACGAAAAAAGAATCACGATACATCCACAAGTCCGAAATAATATATACATGCCAAATAACCTCAATAAAAGTCTAATACAAGTCTAGTAATAATCTAAACCTCCTCAGGCTCTGGTACTAAGTCCTCCTACTCTAAATGAGTATCCTCTAATGGAACGTCATTCTGTGGTCCGTAGTAGGTAGGACACTGGTCTACGAGCCAATCATCTAAAAAATATATCCAGTTAGGATTGGAGTAAAGTACATACCTCTGAAAGCAGTTTCAAATATATAATCGAGTATATATAAAAGATAATAGAAAAGGATACACGATAACTAAACAACAGAATAAAAATGAACTAGAGTGAACAGGTAATGTACTGAAAAGAAGAACAGACAATAGAATAACTGCAATATAATAGAAATAAATAAAACTAGCAAATGTGCCATAGAATACAAGTTTATGTGATCGGCTTAGGTTGAACACGAATACAATATGGTAACTCAATTACATGTGTGATATGTAATTGACATATACACGAATACACTGGGGCTTGATCACATAACCAACTCCTATTTTCCTATCCCCAACCAATACCAATGGATCCAATCACGACACATTATGAACACTAATATGGGCACACTAAACATGAGCAATATGTGTACATAAATATAAGCACACTAAATCAATACCCGATACACATGATGAAATACATGTAAAGGAGTACCCGCTGAACACGGTAAGGGATAACATCTCCTGACATGATCCATGTAGTACCAGTCCGTGAAACCACTGTGTCAGAATCAAGTATACAGTTCTAGAATATGATATATATATACACTATTATGAAATAAAAACTAACAAAGAAATATACTCGTCTATGGTCCAGAGCAATGGATGTCAAATAGTGTCCGAACTGGTGTCTCATAACCTATATGGAATATTACATCAATACAAGGTTTTGAAAGAAATATAAGTTAAACCAGTTCAAATCTAGGTTATTAGACCAAGTCTAAGTCAAAATAGTCAAACTAGGCCAAAGTAACTATTTCTAGGTTGTACGAGTCCATTTCAAGGTTATTAGGTCCAAACACTACAAATCTAGGCTATACTAGCTATATTAGGATACTAGAGTATCATAGCTATATAGTATCATAAGATACTCAAGATACTTCATATACTAGCTACCTTATTAGCTAATATTAACTCTATAATATTACCTTGGCTTTGAGTAACCTTGGTATCACTACCTAGCTACCCATTTGGTATTCAATACCAATATCCCCTGATACCCCAACTCTCATTACCTTCATACTACTCAAGGTAGACTAGAATTAATATTTACCCATTACTAATGTCTATACTAACTAGTATATATATATATACTAATATATGGATACTAACTCCTAACCAAAATATATATACTAACCTTACCTTGTTAACTAACTGATATTGATATAATACATTAGTAACATATATATATAGAACTTACAACTGACATCAAGCATTCATTAAATATATACTAATGATACTAACTCTTAACTAACCTATACTAACAGTGCACTTGTACTAACTGAACTAACATTTTAACAACTGATATATAACTTAATATCTAACAACTAAATAACATCCTAACGATTACTAACATGATACTTAACTAACTAATAATCAATACATACTTAACTGATAGTTGTCCTTGCATCCAAGTGACAAAACATCAACACTAACCTCTGTACCAGAGAACCCGACCCCATAATGTAACTGAATGCTAACCAAAGCAATTTCCACAACTATATACTGTTATTGTTTTGCCTGAACTAGCAGCAATCCCTCACATCTGAAACTACAAAAACTCGACCTCTCTCCTGATACACAGTTATTCACTGATACTCTTGTGATGGTGATACATGGCCATACCTTGCCTAGTATAGCTATTGCTGCCCATGCTGCTATTGTATTGCTATATGCAGTTGCATACTGCTGCTCTTGCTGCTAACTGCTACTGCTACTGCTCTATAGCATACTGCTATAGCTGCTGCAATTGCTACTGATACTGAGATTGCTGCTATTCTATCCCTCTTCCCTCTCTTGATACCCTCTAAACAACAACACCCCCACATTGTTTTTTTTTTATCTCCCATTCCTCATTGACTGAATACCCTCCTAGCCCGATTACAAACTCATGTGTACAAGCTGCACCACTTGAGCAGTGTATAAGTGTTCATTCCTGTAAGTGGCACTGCTATATCTGCACCCAATACCCTCATCACTCACTAATGCATAATGCACATAACTAACTGTGTCGCCCCCTTAGATTTCTGCTAATTGCTGATACTGCACTTCCTGCCTATATGCAGTTGTTGATGCTGCTATCTTTGCTGCTGCACCACTGCCTATTGCAGTTGCTGATGCTGCTAACCATACTCACCCCTTCCCCTTACTACTCGACACCCATACACACTACACACAAAGAACTAAGTTCCTTAAACCTTACATTCGAGCCCCCACTACATGCAACCCCTAGCATCTGTATATTTGCCTAAGCACACCCTCTAATACCTGATACACATGGACCCTGACACGGGTACACCCCATAACTGATGCACACTAATCACTATATCAAATACATATAAATATATCTATCGATGTATATATAAACACTTATATTACAAAAATACATATATCTAAATGATACATTAGAGACATATAGTCAAACACTAGGTGTGCAAGTCCACTATAGTTACGATACACACTCAATTGGAACACCAAAACCCAAATTCTCCATAATTGATTATTTATATACATCAAATACCTTATAATATAACTAGTACAACATGCTACAAAGAGAATTGAAGAGTAAATGTGCAAAACCCTCAAAATTGTGCCCCGAGTCGTACCGTATCACAAAATATCACGATAGACCTACACGTATCCATTTGTGGACACGTACCTAGTCCCATAACCCTTATCTAAGTCTAAATAGATCTAATTGGTCTCATGACACACATTTGATGTGTCAAATTCATAATTCCTCTAATATGCACAAAAAATATCATATAGAACTCATAATACATAGCCAATTTGCCTAGAATTTGTTCCTATAGGTAATACTATACCATGGGGTCATTCCTAATGGTCAAATACATGATTAAGAAACTATAATGAAAGAAAAATTTAGGAATTACCAATTGGAAGATGGATTCGCAATAAAAATACAATTGGACACGATCCAGACACAATCTCTAGCTCCAAAGTTTATCCTCATTGTGCTCCTTGCTTCTCCTAGCTCCAAGGCTCCAAGAGTGATGAATTTGAGAAGGAATTGGTAGTGAGTTGTGTAAAAAATCAATGAAGGAAAAATGGAGAATTGGGGATCTAGAATTTGGATCAAAAATAAAATACAAATGAGGAGGAGAGAGAAGGAGAGCCCATCTTCAAGTGGTCGGCCCTTCCTCCTTCCCCAAGATACATGCTAAGGTCCCAAATACCCCTACATAATATATTATGAGAAATAATTAAGGGTGGGTATATTTGGAAGTCTCTAACTAATTATAATTAAATTAATCCTCCTTAATTTAATTAGTGGAATGACTAATGGGCTTGGGTCCAAGTTGGGCTCACTAAATATTATGACAAATCTAAATAGTTCAATATGTGACAAGTCTAAATATTGTCTAGTCTCTCTCTAACTAACTAATTAACACAAGTCTCTAATGACTAATTAATACAAGTCCAATAATCATAGCTCAACTTAATTAAATAAATGATACAATTATCACACAATTATTCAATATTAAATTCCTAAAATTAAATATCCATGTCAATTTACCAAACTACTCCTAACTGGAAAAGTGAGGGTGACAATCCTACCCCTTAGAAAAATTTCATCCTCGAAATTAAGGAAGAACTAACTACCAAAATTAATACAAGCAAGAAAGAATTATATCTCATGGCTTAAACTGATAAGGATATCGCTCGCGCATCTTGACCTCTCGCTCCCAGGTACTCTCTCCTAGTTAGTGATGCCTCCACGCGACGTGCACCAAAGGAATTGTCTGGTTTTGCAACACCTTCTCCCTGCGGTCCAAAATCTCCACAGGCTAATTTGGATATCTGAGTGTCGGACAAACCTCGATCTCCGAGTGATCTAGTACATGGATAGGATTTGTCACGTACCGTCTAAGCTGCAACACGTGGAACACCTTGTGCACTCCCACTAATACAAACGGCAAGTCTAGTCTGTAGGCCACTGTACCGACCCTCTCTAGAACCCCGAAGGGTCCGATGTATCGTAGACTAAGCTTTCTGCCTCCACCAAAGCGAATCGTGTCTTGTGTCAGAGAAATCCTCAAGAAAACTAGATTGCCAACCTAGCACAAAACACAAACTTAGCACTCTAACTAAAACAAGCAATCACAAGCAATATAAATAAAATATATACCTCAAACTCCAAAGGTCTCCGGTAGCTATCGGCCCAATGTCGTTATCGGTCCTGTGCCACCCGAAGTCTATCCCTGATTAGCATCACCTTCTCAGCTGCATCCACGACCATCTCTGGTTCCAATAAGGCACTCTCACTAACATCGTCCCATGATAATGGAGTATGGCATATCCGTCCATACAACGCCTCGAACGGTGATATCTCTATACTGGCCTGGTAGCTGTTGTTGTAAGAAAACTCTACCAAGTAAAGATGATCCTCCTAAGAGCATCCAAAATTCAAAACACAGGTGCATAGCATGTCCTTGAGAGTCTAGATAGTCCTCTCCGACTGTCCGTCTGTCTGATGGTGATATGGGTACTAAACTTGAGCTGAGTGCCCAAGAAAGCCTGCAAACTCCTCCAGAAGTGGGACGTGAAGCGACTATCATGATCTGAGACTATGCTCACAGGAACTCCATGTAATCTGACTATCTGACGTATATATATATATATCTCCGCAAGCTTCTCCGTAGACGTACCCACTTTGAAAGACAGAAAGTGGGCTGATTTGGTCAACCTGTCTACGATAACCCAAATCGCATCTTTACCTTCTGGAGGACGTGGAAGCCCTGAAATAAAGTCCATCGTCACATGCTCCCACTTCCACTCTAGAATGGGTAAAAGCTGAAGTAATCCACCTGGCCTCTGTCTATCTGCCTTTACCTGCTGACATACCAAGCATCTAGATATGAAGCTAGCTACCTTCCGCTTCATACCATACCACCAAACATGCTCTCTCATGTCTCTATACATCTTGTTGGCACCTGAATGCACAGAGTATTGAGATCGATGTGCCTCCTGAAGAATCTCCTCGTGCAATGCTCCACTCGGCATACACAATTTGGTACCGTGTCACAATGATTCATCATCTACAATACTGAAGTCATCTGCCAATCTCATTCGGACCTGCGCTCTGATGCTCCTATGAGACTCATCTTTGATCTTTGCGGCTCTGATCCGGTCCATCAGCTCTGACTGTACCTGAAGTCCCCACATCTGTACTGTAACTCCAGGAACTAATACCTCAATATTTAAGCTATCAAGATCGGCCAGTAAATGTTTGTCTCTCATCAAATACATAGCCACTGGATACCTTCTCAAGGCATCGGTGACTACGTTGGCCTTCCCTAGATGGTACTGTAAAGCAATGTTGAAGTCTTTCATCAACTCTAACCACCATCGCTACCTCATGTTGAGCTCTTTTTGTGTAAACACATACTTCAAGCTCTTGTGTTCTGTAAAGATCTCTACTCATTCTCCATACAAGTAGTGCTTTCACAGTTTAAGAGCAAAAATAACTGCTGTCAACTCCAAGTCATGGGTAGGGTAATTTTTCTCATGCGGGCGTAATTGCCTGGAAGCATAGGCAATCACCTTCCCATTCTGCTGTAACACACATCCCAAACCCTTACATGATGCATAACTATATATAAAAACCCTCATGTCCCTGAAGGCAATGTCAACATTGGAGCTGTAGTCAACCTCTTTTTTAGCTCCTCAAAAGCAGACTGACAATCCTCAGTCCAGATGAACTCCACGTCCTTTCTGGTTAGTCTAGTTATTGGCTCCGCAATCCTGAACAAATCTCCGATAATAGCCTGTCAATCCAAGAAAACTCCTAATCTCGGCCATACTGAACTCAGGGTAGACTAAGACTCAACTGTTGAAATCTTTTTCGGGTCTACTGAGATCATGTCTCCTATAATCACATGCCTGAAAAATTTAACCTTATCAAGGAAGAACTCACACTTTGAAAGCTTTTCATATAACTTCTCCTTCCTGAGGGTCCCAAGAACTATCATCAGATGCTTCTCATGCTCCTCCGAGGTCTTCGAATATATCAATATATCATCAGTGAAGACCATAATAAATTGATCCAAGTATTGATGAAATACCTTATTTATCAGGTTCATAAAAACCGTCGGGGCATTGGTCAACCCAAACAGCATCATCAAGAACTTGAACTGCCCATAGTCCTGAAAGCTATCTTCGGAATGTCTTTCTTCTTCACTTTCACCTGGTGGTACCCTGACCTCAAGTCTATCTTTGAGAATACCTTTGCTCCGCTCAACTGATCAAATAAATCGTCAATCTGCAGTAACGGATATTTGTTCTTGATAGTGAGGTTGTTGAGTGCCTTTTAGTCGATACACATGCGTACCGACCCATCCTTCTTTGGTACAAATAATACCGGAGCACCCCACAGAGATAAACTAGAGCGGATGAAACCCTTGTCCTATAACTCATCCACTTGCTTCTTCAACTCCACCAGTTCGCTTTTATTCACCCTATAGATGTGATGTGATATTGGCTCTACGCCTGGTACCAAGTCTATAGAGAACTCCATATCTCTGTCTGGTGGCAACCCCGACAACTCCTTCGGAAAGACGTCCATATACTCAGTAATTAATGGATGTGGCGGCTCATGCTCTTCTACCAAAGCTCCACAGAAATCTCTTTCGCTCTGCTCTACTTTCCCTCTGACAAACTCAAACTCTGGGTCTCTTGGCGCCTGAAACCAAACTCTACCTCCTCGATAATCGATACTAGTATGGTGCCTACTCAACCAATCTATCCTGAGTACTACATCGTAGCTCAAAAGTGGCATTACGAGTCGACACACGCTCAACTCTCGGCCTCCCAAAAAAACTCTTCGATCCTTGCAAACATCACTGACCAGGATAATGCAACCCCCAATCGTGATCTTGTAAGTCCTCGCCAACGGTTCAGTCTTAAGGTGATGTTTTAGAACAAAAGATATAGATACAAAACTATGTGAAGCACTAGAATCAAATAAAGTATGAGCTGAAAAAGAATCAAGATAGATTGAACCTAAGATAATATCACCGACTGGCTCCCCCTCCTCGACGGTCAAGGCAAAAACTCGCCCTTAACAATGGGCACCTCTTTGCTGCTGGTGGTGCTGAGTAAACTGCTGCTGTTGTGGTGGTAGAGGAGGTCCTCTCTGTTGTCCCACTGGTGTTCTCGCGGGTGCTCTCTGTGCCTAAGCTTTGCCCTGAGCTGGACGACCTGGAGCTTTTGGACAAGCCCTCAACTGATGGTCTTCTGATCCGCAGAATAAATACTGGCCCAATCTTATCCTGCATGCATCACATCCATATCTCTGCTTCTTACAAAATTGGCAAAGAATAGCTGGCCTCTGGATCTGGTGCATCTGTTGTATCGGCGCTCTAGCTGGTCCATGATTCTGCTGCCTCGGCTGCTGGAAGTGTCTCTGGTGCTGCTGCTGAAAATGAGGCCGCTTCATTGGACCCGTGTTGGTACTGGATTCTCCTATGTCCCTCGGCCTCTTAGATCCAAGCTCTAGATCATCCTCTGCCCACTGTGCATGTCTCAGAATCTCCTCAAAAGTAGCGGTGGAATCTCCATTCGTATGTGATTTGATCTCCTTGTTTTGGCCCTTCCTGAACTTTCTGGCTCTTCTTTTGGGGTTCTGCCCCTCCACAAAGTGGCATATTCTATAATACTCTACCGCATACTCATCCACCATTATACCTCCCTGAATGAGGTTGTTAGAGCAACATCTGGAAAGAACTTTTTCTTGAAGAGCTCCTTAAAAGCTTTCCAAGTAAGTCTTGGTGCTGAGATCCTGGGGTCCATCCTGAACCAAGTCAACGCGATATCGAACATCATGCTCCATGCGACCTCTACTTACAACCTCTCTGGAATCTGTGCCAACCGCAGGTTTTGCTCAATGTATTCTTTCCAATCATCAGCATAAATAATCCCTTCAATGCCTTTAAAGTCCTTCGGCCCCATCCTCTTGAAAACTATGATAGTCCCCGGCCTCGGCTGCTGCGGGATAAACGCAGGTGGTACCGTTTATGGCTGGACTAAGGCCACTCTCTCGACTGCTGCAAGCGCAATCTGGTGAGCATTCTTAATGCCCTGCCTCATAACCTCTGATTGGCACTGTTGTGCCTCCATCATCTGCTGAAAGAGTACAAACATCTGCATCTGATCGACTACATATGATGGGGGTGGAAGATCCCTTGAAACTGTCGGTGCTACCCTCTGTACCGGAGGTGGAGCACCTCCGAAAGATACTGCAAAAATGTCCACCTGGTTCGGTGAAGCTGACCTATAGAATGTAGCTACTGGAACAAGCGTCTGCTGGTGCTGCCCTCAAAGGCAACGAAGTAACCAACCTTGCTAACATTGCGCCTGAGCATTGAAAACGTATTTTCGGCGGCATCCTGAAGATAGATTGAACAAAGGAATCATTATTGAGTAAGATACGATATCATCAATAAAGAACGGATTTTATTCAAAGTAAAAAAAATATTCTAATAGAGAAGGATAGCAAAACTGATATTGGAAGTATTTTTTAGTTGTGATTGAGTATACTCTCAGCCTAAATCATATTTCCTAAAGCAGGCTCATAGCAGTACTCTAGGTGAGCACTCTACGATATCGCTCTAATTGTCACTCTAGACCTGCATAGGCCGCCACTAAAAATGTGTCACGACCCGTACCCAGAATGAGGGCACGAGTAGTGAGCAACGCCCAGCCTACACCACAACATCAGCGGTAGAACGTTGTCTGGATCATCTCTACTATCTAAATATCTCATACAATATATATACATGGTACTTGCCAATCATCTCAACTCCAAACGGAGGAACAATATAGTATCTGATAAATGTAAACTATACTCAATCACAAAGCAAACTAAGGAAGATAAAGCACGAGATGGAATAATAAAAAAAAGAATCATGATACATCCACAAGTCCGAAATAATATATGCATGCCAAATAACCTCAATAAAAATCTAATACAAGTCTAGCAATAATCTAAACCCCCTCAGGCTCTGGTACTAAGTCCTCCTACTCTAAATGAGTATCCTTTAATAGAACGTCGTCCTGCGGTCCGTAGTAGGTAGGATACTGGTTTACGAGCCAATCATCTAAAAAATATATCCAGTCAGGATTGGAGTAAAGTACATACCTCTGAAAGCAGTTTCAAATACATAATCGAACATATATAACAGATAATAAAAAAGGATACACGATAACTAAATAATATAATAAAAATGAACTAGAGTGAACAGGTAATGTACTGGAATGAAGAACAGACAATAGAATAACTGTAATATAATAGAAATAAATGAAACTAGCTTATGTGCCATGGAATACAAGTTTATTATGTGATCAGTTTAGGTTGAACACGAATATAATATGGTAACTCGATTACACGTGTGATATGTAATCGATATGTACACGAATACACTAGGGCTTGATCACATAATCAACTCCTATTCCCCCATCCCCAACCAATACCAATGGATCCAATCATGACACGTTACAAACACGAATATGGGCACACTTAACACAAGCAGTGATTGTACACGAATATGAGCGCACTAAATAAATACCTGATACACACGATGAAATACATGTAAAGGATTACCCGCTGAACACGGTAAGGGATGACATCTCCTGACATGATCCATGTAGTACCAGTACATAAAACTATTGTGTCGAAATCAAGTATACAGTTCTAGAAAATGAGATATATACACTATTATAAAATAAAAACTAACAAATAAATATACTTGCCTGTGGTCCAGAGCAATGGATGTCAAACAGTGTCTGAACTGGTGTCTCACAACCTATATGGAATATTACATCAATACAAGATTTTGAAAGGAATATAAGTTAAACCAATTCAAATCTAGGTCATTAGGCCAAGTCTAAGTCAAAATAGTCAAACTAAGCCAAACTAACTATTTATAGGTTGTACGAGTCCATCTCTAGGTTATTAGGTCCAAATACTACTTATTTAGGCTATACTAGCTATATTAGGATACTAGAGTATCATAGCTATATAGTATCATAAGATACTCAAGATACTTTATATACTAGCTACCTTATTAGCTAATATTAACTGTATAATATTATCTTGACTTTGAGTCACCTTGGTATCACTATCTAGCTATACATTTGGTATTCAATACCAATCCCCGTGATATCCCAACTCTCATTACCTTGGTACTAGTCAAGGTAAACTAGAATCAATATTTACCCCTTAATGATGTCTATACTAACTAGTATGTATATATATATATATATATATATATATATATATATATATATATATATATATATATATATATATATATATATATATATATACTAACTCCTAACCAACATATATATACTAACCTTACCTTGTTAACTAACTGATAATTATATAATACATTACTAACATATATATATAGAACTTACAACTGACATCAAGCATTCATTAAATATATACTAATGATACTAACTCTTAACTAACCTATACTAACAGTGCACTTGTACTAACTGAACTAACAGTTTAACAACTGATACATAACTTAATATCTAACAACTAAATAACATCCTAACGATTACTAACATGATACTTAACTAACTAATAATCAATACATACTTAACTGATAGTTGTCCTTGCATCCAAGTGACAAAACATCAACACTAACCTCTGTACCAGAGAACCCGACCCCATACTGTAACTGAATGCTAACCAAAGCAATTTCCACAACTACATATTGTTATTGTTTTGCCTGAACTAGCAGCAATCCCTCACATCTGAAACTGCAAAAACCCGACCTCTCTCCTGATACACA
This sequence comes from Iris macrosiphon, assembly GCA_036927795.1. NCBI lineage: Eukaryota > Viridiplantae > Streptophyta > Magnoliopsida > Asparagales > Iridaceae > Iris > Iris macrosiphon. Next base: position 68,396,540 of record JAYESA010000018.1, on the reverse strand, counting down.
ATTATTCACTGATACTCTTGTGATGGTGATACATGGTCATACCTTGCCTACTGCAGCTGTTGTTGCCCATGCTGCTGCTGCACTGCTATATGCAGTTGCATACTGCTGGTCTTGCTGCTAACTGCTACTGCTCTATAGCATACTGCTATAGTTGCTTCAATTGTTACTGATACTGAGATTGCTGCTATTCTATCCCTCTTTCCTCTCTTGATACCCTCTGAACAGCAACACCCTCACATTGTTTTTTTATTCTCCCCTTCCTCATTGACTGAATACCCTCCTAGCCCAAGTCACACACTCATGTGTGCAAGCTGTACCACTCGATCAGTATACAAGTGTTCATTCTTGTAACTGACACTGCTATATCGGCACCCAACACCGTCATCTCCCACTAATGCATAATGCACATAACTAACTGTGTTGCACCCTTGGATTTCTGCTAATTGCTGATTCTGCACTGCCTGCCTATATGCAGTTGTTGATGCTGCTATCCATGCTGTTGCACTACTGTCTATTGCAGTTGCTGATGCTGTTAACCATGCTCACCCCTTCCACTCACTGCTCGACACCCACACACACTACACACAGAGAATTAAGTTTCCTAAACCTTGCATTCGTGCCCCCCACTACCTGCAACCCCTAGAATCTACACATTTGCCTAAGCACACCCTCTAATACCTGATACACATAGACACAAACACGGGTACACCCCATAAATGATGCATACTGATCACTAATATCAAATACATATAAATATATCTCTCTATGTATATATAAACACTTATATTACAAAAATACATATATCTAAATGATACATTAGAGACATATAGTCAAACACTAGGTGTGCAAGTCCACTATACTTATGATACACACTCAATTGGAACACCAAAACCTAAATTCTCCATAATTGATTATTCATATACATCAAATACCTTATAATATAACTAGTGCAATATGCTACAATGAGAATTGAAGAGTAAATGTGCAAAACCCCAAAATTAGGCCCTGTGTCGTACCGTATCACAAAATACCATGATACGGCCTACATGTATCCATTTGTGGACACGTACATAATTATATAACCCTGATCTAAGTCTAAATAGATCTAATTAGTCTCATGACACACATTTGATGTGTCAAATTTATAATTCCCACAATATGCACACAAAATATTACATAGAACTCATAATACATAGCCAATTTGCCTAGAACTTGTTCCTATAGGTAGTTATATGCCATGGGATCATTCCTAATGGTCAAATGCATGATTAAGAAACTATATTGAAAGAAAAATTTAGGACTTATCAATTGGGAGATGGATTCCCAATAAAAATATAATTGGACACGATCTGGACATGATCTCTAGCTCCAAGGTTCATCTTCCTCTTGCTCCTTGCTTCTCCAAGCTCCAAGGCTCCAAGAGTGATAAATTTAAGAAAAAATTGGTAGTGAATTGTGTAGAAAATCAATAGAGGGAAAATGGGGAATTAGGGATCTAGAATTTGGATCAAAAATAAAATACAAATGAGGAAGAGAGAGAAGGAGACCCCCTCTTCAAGTGGTCGGCCCTTCCTCCTTTCCCAAGATACATGCTAAGGTCCCAAATACCCCTACATGATGTATTATGAGGAATAATTAAGGGTGGGTATATTTGAAAGTCTCTAACTAATTATAATTAAACTAATCCTCCTTAATTTAATTAGTGAAATGACTAATGGGCTTAGGTCCAAGTTGGGCTCACTAAATGTCATGACAAATCTAAATAGGTCCATATGTGATAAGTATAAATATTATCTAGTCTCTCTCTAACTAACTAATTAACACAAGTCTCTAATGACTAATTAATACAAGTCCAATAATCATAGCTCAACTTAATTAAATAAATTATACAATCATCATACAGTTATTTAATATTAAATTCCTAAAATTAAATACCCATGTCAAATTATCAAACTACCCCTAGCTGAAAAAGTGAGGGTGACATAAGTTTAACAAATACGAATTTTTGCTCAATCGCATTTATTTAGTTAGGTCATATCATTGCTAGAGGAGGAGTCGAGGTGGATCCCAAAAAAATAGAAGCTATCGAGACATGGCTGATTCCTAGATCAGTTGCAGAAGTTCGCAGTTTTCTAGGGTTAGCAGGATATTATCGGCAGTTTATGGCAGATTTTGCTAGAATCTCTGCACCCTTGACACAGTTGACATAAAAGGATGTGTGCTTTGAATGGACTAGCGCTTGTCAAACTTTTTTCGAGAATCTCAAGAAGAAGTTAGTTACAGCTCATATTTTGACGTTTCTAGATGGATCAGGTGGATTCATAGTTTATTGTTATACGTCAGGAAAATGATTGGGATGTGTCTTTATGCAGCACAATAAAGTTATAGCTTATGCATCTCGGCAGCTTCGAGATCATGAGAAGAACTATCCAACGCATGATTTGGAGTTAGCAGCAGTCATATTTACACTCAAGCTCTGGAGGCATTACCTGCACGGAGAGAGAGTAGAGATTTTTATGGATCATAAGAGCATAAAGTATGTGTTTACTCAGAAAGATCTAAATATGCGACAGAGGAGATGGTTCGAATTGTTGGTGGACTACGACCTTAAGTATCATCCTGGGAAAGCTAACGTCGTTGCAGACGCATTAAGCCAAAGTATAAAAGTTTATTTCTTGATGACACAGCAAGAAATTTTGGAAGATCTCCAGAAGATGGACATGAAAGTAGTGTTATATGGCAACAAAATATTGATGGCTGGTTTACAAGTTTAATCTAGTATTATGGAGAAGATCAGGGCAGCGCAGTCAACGGATGCCAAGCTTCAGCGACTCAGAGCCGAGTATGAGGTAGGACACAGAACAGAGTTGAGTATTCATAGTGATGAGACTCATCAATTTGGTAGTCGTCTTTGTGTACCAAGTGGAGACCTTCGAAAAGAGATCATGTCAGAAGCCCATAATTCTCAGTATTCTATTCATCCAGGAGGAACCAAGATATACAGGGATATCCGTCAGTATTTCTGGTAGAATGGTATGAAGAGGAAGATAGTCTGGTTCGTCTCTCGATGCTTGGTTTGTTAGCAACTCAAGGCTGAATATCAGAGACCGACTGGACTTCTTCAACCTTTACTAATTTTGGAATGAAAGTGGGACCATATTACCATAGATTTTATGACCGGTCTTCCTAGATCCCCGGCTGGCAGAGATGCTATTTGGGTAATAGTTGATTGACTCACGAAGGTGGCCCACTTTCTTTCTTTTAGAGTAGGGCAGTCTACAGAGCAGTTGGCTCAGATGTACATGAATCAGATTGTCAGGCTTCATGGAGTACCAGTTAGCATCATATCAGATAGAGATTCTAGATTCATATCTCACTTTTGGCAGAGTCTTCAACAGAGTTTCGGTACCCGCCTGAAGTTTAATTCAGCTTATTATCCGCAGACAGATGGTTAGCCATAACATACGATTCAGACCCTTGAAGATATACTTCGATCATGCACCCTCGACTTTGGTGATTCATAGGAAGATCACTAGCACTTGTTAGAATTCTCCTACAATAACAGTTTTCAAGCAAGTATCCAGATGGCACCCTTCGAGGTATTGTATGGCAGAAGATATAGATCACCTTTATCTTGGGACGATGTGGGAGAGAGGCAAATGCTTAGTCCAGAGATGATAGTCCAGAAAGTTGAGATAGTCAGGAAGATCAGAAAGCATCTTAGAGTGGTTCAGGATCGTCAGCGCCATTGGGCAGATTTGCATCGTCGTCCTCTTGAGTTTTCTGTCAGCGACCATGTATTCTTTCAGATTTTGCCTACCCAAGGAGTTATTAGATTTAGGGTACGGGAAAAGCTTATTCTGAGTTATATAGGTCTGTTCGATATCCTCGAGCAAGTTGGAGATATTTTTTATCATATCGCTCTTCCACCGTCGCTTCGTGAGATACATAATATTTTTTATGTATCCCAGTTACGACGGTATATACCGGATGCAAGCCATTTCCTAGATCATTCAGAATTGGTCATTGGTACCGATCTTTCATATGAGGAGATGCATGTATCCATTTTGGACTGGAGATAGTAGATTATCAAGAACCGGACTATACGTTTAGTTTGTGTGGCTTGGGGGCATCACTCACTAGGCGAGTCGACTTGGAAGCGAGAGGATGATATCCGATCTCGATACCCATATTTGTTTGACTCGTGAGGTATACTTGTTCGTATATCTCGTGTCACGATCCTGTCTCATGCTTGTTTATATTGCTAGGAGTACACCTAGATTATATTGCTTCCTATACTTGATTGCTTGTTCCTGCTAGCATAATTTTTGATAATTGCCATGTTTGAAATTTCAAGGACAGAATATTTGTAAGGGGTAGAGAGTTGTGAGACTCGTCTCCCCGTATTAGTATTTTTGTATCCTAGATACGACTGTATTTCCTGTTTAATTAATGTCCAATTAATTTTCTTCTTGTTCATATCCTGTGTATTTATTTTTTGCTATTTTATTTTCTGGTATCCTTAGTCATAAATATATTAGATTATTCATGTTTATTTAAACTCAAATCCCTCTCCTCAAAATCATGGGTCAATGGGACATGGTGCATGCCATTGTCTATTGGTTACTTGGTTTTGTAGGGAACGGTTGGATTTAAGAGGCAAGTGTGGCATGGATCCAAATCCAATGGTCATAATTCATTCCCTTACCTATATAACCCAACTTCATGCATTCATTCATTTTTTCCTCTCCTTCCTTTCCTTTTCAGCCGTGAGCTTGAGCCTAGGTTGGTCGTGGGTTTTGGACTTTGGTAGTAGTGGTAGTAGTAGGTTTAGGCAAGTTCATCTTGCCAACTATGAAGAACTTGCATATTTTGAGTTTTGGTTTTTTTTGCATTTTATTACTCTATGTTAATCTCCTAGACTCCTCTACTTGTTTAGTACTTAGCATTTTTGGTTTTGATGGCTTGAATAGAGTAGATCTATATTTCTATGATAGGGTTTCCATGGGTTCTTTGAATTTTTCTTGATTTTGATCTATTAAAATTTAAACTAGTTGTTCTATGTGTTAGAGCTTTTTATTTCGTGCAATTTGACTTTTGAATCAATTTAGAGTTAAAATAAATTTTTTATGGCCAAAACAAGTTTTTAGAATTTTTATGTCGGCTGAGAAAGAAGAGCACTGATGGCAAAAAACTGTGCATAAGTCCCTGGCGTAAAACTGTACAGAACCCACTGCGTAAAACTGTCCAGAACCCCTCCCCTTATAAAAATTTAATTATGGACGTAAAAGTACGCAGGACCCTTCCTATTTTGCGTATTTTACACAGAATTCAATTCTGGACGTAAAATATACGCAGGAGCCCTCCCCTTTTGTGTATTTTATGCAGAATTCAATGCTTTACGTGAAAAGTACGCATGATCCCTCCCCTTTATAGTGCCCCGCTCTGTGTTGGCACTATGCACAAGAGATATCGGTTTGCTAACTCAAAAAGAAAACCTTCTTGGACAGCTCCTTGTTGAACCAGAAGATACCTGATCTAGGTGAGTGGACATAACTTCATTCTCTGATTCTTGTACGCCTTAATAATGAATCTGAGTTTTTGCAATGCTTGTTTGCTTAATAAGATAATATTCGCATTGAGAATGATAGAACGAGAACATGCTTGCCTAAAAAAAAATAGAACCATTGCCATGCTAAAGTATAGAAATGAATGTTGCATGCTAGTTACACTGACACCGCTATCGAACGAACCTTGTCATGCTAAGGAAAGAGTAGAACTGCATGCTTAACTTGAAGAGATAAATAGACCCGTGCCATGCTTGCTTAAATTAAAGATCATTCGTATGTTTGCTTGTCGTCATGTTTATAATTGCTTGTCTTTGATGCAAAAGCTAGATTGAATGCATGCTTGTTTGGTTATAAAGAGTAAATGGCTTGTCTTGTTAGAGAAGAGACTAATAGCCCGTCCTGATATTCCGGTCCTATGGGATCTAGGGGGTGCGGCTATTAGATAAGAGATAGATGGATTGAAAGCTTGTATTGATACGTTGTGTTATGCTTGTTATCGTGGAGCTTGCGGGGGATAGAGGCTAAATGACAAGTTTGGAGACTAATAGTGCGTCCCGATGTTCCGGTCTTACGGGATCTAGGGGGTGTGGCTATTAGAATAGTGGATGGAGACTGATGGGGTGAGACTAATAGTGCATCTTGATGTTCCGGTCCTACGGGATCTAGGTGGGCGTGGCTATTAGATGGGAGACGGTACTTCTGTTGGAAAGAGTTTGAGTTTATGTTAGAAAAGTTAGCTTGTTCATGGAGATAGCTGCATTCAGGTAGTTAGGACGCATGCTAGGCTAGCCTTCTTGTATACCTAACTGTTTGATGCAGAGACGGACAGAAAAGAGAACCTTATATATATATATATATATATATATATATATATATATATATATATATATATGCAAATTGTTGCTAACTTGTATGTCTGCTGCAGGGATAGCAGTTCGGCAAGGGAAAAGAATAACTACAAAAGTGATATATCATTTTGCTTATTGTTTTGCACTGCTCAGAGATGGATGAGTATACATATATATAGCTTGTTTGTTCATGATCATGTGCATCTTAGAGTTTATCTGATAGTGTTTCATGCATTCACATCGGTCGGATAATGGCTATTAGTGCAGAGCTGAACATTGGTCCCGGCTGCTATTTTTAGCGTATTTTAGTAAAGAGCAATCATGAGTCACAGCTGCTAATAGCATCAGATACAAGAGTCATTAGTTAGCTGGATTACTACTACTGATCCTGAGTTTCTCGGGGACCGACATCATATAGATAGTTCATCTTGTTTGCTTGATAGAAGGATAGTTCCTAGATGGTGCATTGTCCCTAGAGTCTTTGAGTATAGCTCACGAGACACGCTGCGTACACCTTGATTGGTACATCGTGCTTGAACTGCTTGCCTTGCCTGCTTGCTTGTATATCGAACAAGAACTCTGATTTCAAAGATGTTTCCAAAAGAAGTAATATGCCTCTGCACTTATACTGCATGTAACGAACCTAGGTAAAACGAGAAACATTACTAGTAATATAATATTTTATAACATAATTACTTAGTGTTGGTTTTAGTGAATGTTGCTTTTGTTCGTTGATTTTATACTCACCAACACTTTCTCCAAAGTATTGACCCACCAACAGTTTGTATGTTCACATGTACTGGATCGTCCGAGGAAGCGATAGCCGTGCCTCATCCCCAGGACCCAAAAATCTAGTTTCGATGCCTTGAGCCGTATTGAAATATTTTGAGCTGCTTTTGTATAAAGGGACATAATGTATGGAACGATGCCATTGTATTCAGAGAACCTTGTACCTTGAGCTTTATCCCATTTACTCAGATGGATTATTGTTTGTAACACTGTTCCTCTGTTGTATACTCTATCAGTTCGATGATAGCCACAATTTTAACGATGTTGCCTTGTGCGGGCGTAACCCCAAGCTCGCACGGCATCACGTCTCAATGGCAAACGATAATACGCCCCACGGGAGCGCCGGGGCACGATGATTCGCGTCTGGCGGGATGTTGTCGGGACCTTCGGGATCAGGGCGTGACACCATTTTGCGTATTTTATGCAGAATTCAATTCTAGACGTAAAAAGTGCACAGAAGTCCTCATATTGTGTACTTTTTGTGCAGGATCCAGTTTTTGCATAAAAAGTACGTCAATGAACCATTTTTGATCAAAAAATATATGGATGAGCTATTTTTGAGGGAAAAAAATACACGAGGAGCCTATTTTTAGTCATTTTTTACTGTTTTGTGCATGAAAAAGCTATTTTGACCGAGAAATGCACGAATTTACTATTTTTGAGAGTTTTGTACGCATATAAATTATTTTTGCCTATTTAGCTATTTTGTAGTGAGAAACTCGTTAAACTCACAACATGAAAGTTTTAGATCGTTGTCTTGCCTTTCCAAATCTTTTTGAATTGTCTCATTTGGAGTTCGGATGAGAGGGTTATGTCCAGTTTTCTAAAATGTGTCAAACTCTAGTTTTGTGTAATTTTACAAGTTTAATTATTTTGTCTATTGTTGCTATATTCTTCAATTGTTTTGCTTTCTTAACTTAAACTTGGGATATTGTACATATTTTCTTGCCTTTAACTTGTGTTAGTGCTTGTAATGAAGCTTGGGGTTTTAATCCCATGTTTATATAAATATTGTACTGATATTCCTGATAGTGGCTCGACGCAACGCACTCATGACTCGATATTCTTGTACTGTCCTGATCAAGGCTATTAGTAGAACCTGTATTGTATGACCTGTTATTTTCGTAGTCGATTTTTTGATTGTTCTTGTCAAGATATTATCCAGTTTTGCATCATGTCTAAGGCAGATTCTCGAGCACCACGGTCAAAAATCTTGATTAAACAAACCAGGTTAATGAATTAGATTTGATACCTAGAATTATTTAGGGAAATTTTCTAGCTACATGCAATCCCGATATCCCAGCGACACTTGTGGATTTAGAGCTCTCCGTCATGAGGGACACACTTCCAGCACACCGTCGAGTGTTGCATTACAAGTAAAATTATCTATATATGGTAATTATATTATGTAACACTTACGTTTGGATGATCGATGGACTGCAGGGCATGTGGCTGTATAAATTGTATGTGATAGTAATTAGGACTGTGATAATCCTAATTAGTTAATGATAAGCAAGCCGTAAGACATGCTTGGCTGAGATTGGTTGATTGCTAGTCTTGTACGGTTCTTGCACTTTGTCTTTTATTTAACCTGCAAGTTTACTTATACTTACTCTATTCATGTTTAAACTGTTTTAATACTTGATTCTTGTTTTTGTATGCTAGTTTTAGTTCATAAGTTGGGATTTATTGTGGTAATTTGCTGTTTGGGGTCTGACCCCACTGGTTTTGTATGGCCAAAATTTGGGGTAAGACCCGAGAATCTCCCGTACCTTCCTCCAGATGGTGAACACCCGGAGAACTAGAGGAATTGAGTGGGTTTCCTCTTCATTCGCCTACTTATCATTGTAAATTATTCTTTTGAGGCGTTTAGCTACCGACCATGTATTTTAGTTCGTGTTCTTCTGTCATGCCCCAGTCCCAAAATGCGTAGGACTAGGACACGTAAGCATGACAGCCGCATGTATATGGCAACTCCAATATATGGAACCCATAATACATACGTACGCTGTATAATGAACAATAATTTATAAGTGGTAAACACTATCACATGTCACAGGGCATAATCTAAATCTCATCCACCGAAAATCAAATATAAATAAATAACCAATATCTATGAACTAGATCTTAATATAAAGTATCTAAAGATGACAGTCGGATGGAAACAAATTTACTGTCGAACTAGAATATAAAAATAAACACAACAAAAAGTACATCACTAATAACCACGAGGCTCGAAGGGAGGACCTCCCCGAAATATAAGCAACCAGTCCGGATCTGCGCTCCTGCGAATACTCATGAACATCTACACCTGGCAAGGGACCAGGTCCTCAGAGGGACATAACAAGATACATAGAAGCATCCCAATAAAGTACTAAAATAAATATCCAATGGGTTGCCTAACCGTCTAAGTGAATGCAGTTTAAGAACAACTTTCTAACAAGCGGGCTATCTGGCCATAAAATGGGATTGGCATGATTCTCTCGGAGAATCAGGGACCTACAAAGCATGTCGCCTTTTGAACGACAGAGGCCGCCAAGTAATATAGGGGTCATCACGACCGCGTATCTCCGGCGGAGCGTACGGGTTACATAAAAAAAAAAGTGCAAAGGAGCCCAAATGTCATACTTGTTGTTCTCCCCACCCCATGCTCTAAGTATGTCACATCCATGACACGATTTGGTTCATAGCCTACCTTTAGTACAATAGCCCAACCCTGCAACCAAACAAGGACAAGGATTGGACCACCGTACTACAATAGGCTATGTCCATGACTACTAATAACTGCTAAGTCTTCTAGCATGTAAAGTTTCTAACAGCAGTTATCCCTAACGCACGGCCCATACGTACAGGAGGCCAGACCTGTCACGTAGTTCATGATTTATATGAGACTCACACTCGTGTAACAGCTGTGTCACGGCCAATGAAACCTAATGATGCTTCATGATAATGGGGTGGTCTCAAAAACAAGGTCAATGCATATACATAAATAAAAACAAATCACGACGACACCGTCCTTGCGCCCAAGTTTTCTTGGACACGCATTTTTATATAGCAGTTAAAATATATGAACTAATGACAGAAAATAAAGATGCATGTAACATATGGAATATGAATAACAGTACAATGGCAAGGTATACTTGTCTGGCAAGAGAGCTGCAAAATGTAACGTCCAGATGTCAAACACCAAGAATCAGAAACTACGACCTCAGAATGAACGTCTCCGGATGCTGAAATAAATATCACCAATATTTCCAAAATAAGCAAGATAACTAGAAAACACTACTCTTTCGTCCAATTTGGACACAGGGGCAAAACGATAATTTTGGGTCAAAATGGGGTCCACATGTGGCCCACTTTGCACCAAAAAATGTGCCAAAGGAAAAGGTCTCTAAATTGGACAAATTATAGGTCAAACAAACTCTAAAGTCAGTACAAACTCAACGGTATGTCCAAATGTGGATTCCGGTGAGCCGAACACAATTTTGCCCAAAAAGTCAACCGTGGCGCCCGCCAATAGGCGACTTGGTCAACTATCTCAAAATTGCATAAAGATTGGGTCACAGGACAAGCGCGATACCACAAGTCCAGTGGCGCAAGTTTTGTCGCATTCTGACGAGCGTACACTAAATGGCGCGAGGTTTTACAAAAATCGTGATACAGGGAATTTTCGCGGATACGGGCTGATTTCGACGCGCACATGCCTCCGAATCAGTTTCCGCGAAATCCTACACGTCTGGATATACCGTACGAGCCTTTTGGTGCACTTGGTACACGACGGAGTGGTCCCGTTTGGTGCGGCGCGCTCCGTATCACAATTTCTAGAATTTAGAAAAAGCAAGTTTTTAGGATTTTCAATCTGTTTTAATTCTACATACAGCAAATAATAAAATATTATGATTAACAGGAATTAATCCCGGTTAGGTGGTCTTCGTATACCAAAAAAAAAACCAAATTTGGATCTCTGTGGTGGGAGATACGAGTCCGTGAACATATGTAGTTACCGTAGTTTCTGCGATCCAAAAGTTGTCCTTTTTTGTCAACTTTGTCGCTGTTTTTGCCTAGGGTTACGCGTTGTTCGAGATAAACTAACACACTGTAATGGAAGGGGGATAGTTCATGAACATACCGGTGGAGACGGGGTTGAGTTTGGTCTAGCGAGGACGCGAAAAACGAGTCGTGAACACAGCTACATTGCTGTTCAGTTCTGCTGTGTATGTGCGTTGATACGGACGGCGACGATCAGCGGTGCTGCTCGCAGGGTGGTGCTCCGGCGACACGGCGGCTCTGGGGTGGTCTCCGGCGATGAGGCAGCCTGGTCGAGATGGGTTGAAGAAATTTTAGGGTTAGGGTTTCAATGGGAGATATATATATATAGCTAAGGAAAAGGGGGTCGAACAGGCTTACGCGGGCGAGTGGATGGTTTGCAGCCGCTGCTGCTATTACATATTAGCGGGTGCGGGTCCTTACGGTAGCGGGTAGGGTTTTAAGGGTTGCGGGTTATGGTCCATTAAGATTTCTAATCTTTATTCTTTTTCTTTCTTTTTCTTTTTCTATTCCTTTTCATTTCTTTTCTAATTCTTTTCATTTCTAATTCCTTATTCCTTTTCTATTTTCTTTTATAATTAACTATATATATATATATATATATATATATATATATATAGAAAATTCTAGAAATTATATTAGTGCATACCATTAAGCTATCAACTGCCCACAGGGTCCCCTACATGGAATAAATTAAGAAAAATTTATAATTGCTCCATAAAATCTCTAAATGCACATTTACCTAAAAATAAAAAGTAAATAAATTCTATTTCTTCTAATTAGCTAATAATTACTATAAATAAATTAAATAATTAATTAAAAAGATTAATACGGTTTTGAAATTAGGGGTTTTACATAACGGATCAAGATTGTGTCTCTAATTTCGATTGGAACGCACAACGATACAAAGTTAGAATTATTTGGAATTAAGAAATAACGTCCGCGACGATTATTGTGCGACTAAAATGTAGCACAAAAGAGCATAATTATAAGTTACACCGAGGTCAGAATAGAAAACGAGCACGTCCAGAGTAAGGGTGCGAAGTTCGTAAGAGGGCAATGGCTAGGGTAGTGCTCCAATTATCGAAGCAACAGTAAAGTGCACTAAGTGATATAATTTATAAAATTTAATAAAAATGTCGTGTCCTATTTCCAATTGGATACAAACTAGCCCTAGTTTCTCTATCTAACCAAGTAGGCCTAATTTTGGGTGAGGGGGGTTACAATCTACCCAACTTAAAATAATTTCATCCTCGAAATTAAACTAGGGTATAATTTGTTAAATTCTTCACAATCGTATATAAGGTCAGTCAATCGCGATCTCTTCCAAAATTGTAAATAACATAATCTATTCAAATCCATCACACTTACTTCAAATTAAATTAACTATTATTTAAATCAAAATTCAACATCTCGTACTATCTTCTCGATTTTTAAATAATCAATCATCCAAATATAATTCAAATCTATATGATATCCCACATCAAAATTTATATCGCAATCTCCAACTATCATAATCTCCTTTAGAAAATAATTTTAATCCAATATTATTCTATTTTCAACTTAGGAATTTTATATTCTTTAAATTTTTAAATTCAATTCGCATCCCCAATATTTCAAATAGGTAATCCAACAATCAATTTTAACTTTTAATTCAAATCATCATATTTGGAATTCAATCCATCCATGTTCATGTTTAGAGTTCTATTTATTTTCCTCAAGATTTAAGTCGATGATTCAACCTTCAATATTCCAAATTTAAATCATGTGCTCAAGTTATAAATATTTGGTCCAAAATATCAAGATTTCAAATTTTCATTAAATACTCATCATCTAATCATTCTTCTAAAAAATTTTACATTTATAATGACTTAATCTCTCAATCTAATCTTACTGGATCATAATCAAAAAGAAATTCCTCTCAAGTTGACAATGCAACTTCTACCCAACTTAGAATTTGTCTATCTAGCACACAAGGCTATACATTTATGAAAACGTATTCCTCAAATTATTTAATCATGTTATTCAATCCTCGAAGTTTTAACACCAAAGGTATCACCTATGATATGCTCTTAATTCCGAAAAATAAATATCAAGTAACGTGATTTGGCCTATGGGGTATATCTAGTACTATGTATATATCAAACTTATACCAAGCACGAAGTTTCGTCTTTCCGAAATAAGGGACGACGGAAAACAATAATAAAGAGTTCAAGGGGGAGGTAATAGAATAGAAGTATGGGGATCAAGGCATTTAAAGAATTCAAATAGGAATTGCCATGACAGTTGTGGATTAAAATCCTATTTGGTAATTTCTTATTCGCGTGCTCGTATTAGTACAGTTATGTAACTGATACGATACGCTTAGACATGTCTAAAGGGCAAGTACATTCGTCTAAGAGCCAAGTCGATTTTATCTCAATCCACATAAATAGTCATGCGAAGGGCGAACCAAGCGCACTAAGATTAGCTAGACCTTAATACACTGATTCTGATTAGACAATTGTATTAGTATGGTTGATCAGGCCCCAATAACACATATGTCATGAACAAGCTCGATAAAAGATTAAGCTAGCAAAACTAGGCTATAATAGCAGCATAAGTCGGGGTAGTTCAGAAAATATAAATACGCTGGATTATGATGAGAGAAGTTACAAAATATTTCAAGTTCACAAAGAAGATAAGATTATACAATCTTTACAGTTGTCATACTAACTCCTTGTCTAAGTCACTAGTCGACCAAATATGGGTATGAGCTTCTAAGTTCTATAGTGTGAATAAATATTATCTTCTTATGCAAGTCTATATTGGTGTTATTCAATTACACTTCAATAGTACGTCAAAAGGACTATGTGATACTATGTTGTGAGGCATACTACCCAACTTAAAGAATTAACTAATACTGTGACGGTCTTAAGAGGATCCTACAAAATAATATTGTTCTTGTAAATAAGGTATAAACTCTTGTTAGGGTATACGAAAAAAGAACTTGGTACTTATTAAGGTCTCCTATTGCATTTATATAGGTAATGGTCATCTTAAGTCTTAATCATAGTGATTATAGAACAAGTGTCAATAGTAAGAATAAAAAAGTTAGTGGCCTCAAGGAAAAAGGGGATATAACTCGTATCGAGGTGTGGTACAAGTTACGCAATTTTAAACTAAGGGATAATCATCATGTCACAATCTACAAGATTAACTCAAAACTATAAAGTTCTAATTACCAAGCACAGAAATTTCAAAATTCAAGATTACAACTATAATCCTAGCAAACTATATATCCTAACATAGAATAAAATCACTCGGTCTACAATCAGAACGGTTAGGTGGCACGAATTGAAAGATGAAGGAAGAAAAATGTAATTAGTCGTCGCACAATAGCGAGCGCTAAGGGTTCAGAGGAACAAGTCATAAAACTAAATAGAAAGACTCTAGGGAATTTTATAGTTTCTTGAGGGAAGGTGGTTGCTAATCTCTGTGTTCAAGGTATGATCAAGGGAGATGTTCTAGTCATTCCTCTTGGCTTCCTAAGATACTGTTCTGCTAGTATCAAGACAAGAAGCTAAAGTTGTAGTTCTCTAGTACTATCTCTTCATGAAAAGCTAGGTTAGTCATAATATTTAACCTTGGATTTCTATTGGTTCCTCAATACTAGGGTCAAACACTATGATCAAATTTTAAACTAATCCCAGTAGTGTTTATACTACTCTCAAGTCATCATAAATACATCAAGGGGTAATGGTAAACTAATCTATAGATAAGGGACGCTAGTTCATTAGGTATTCGGATCTTAGTGATGTGTCAATACTCTAGTTGTATTCTTAATAGGAAGGTTACCCTACTTACTATCTAACAACAGGGACTTCTATATTCTATGAGGAGGCTATACTCAAGAAACTATTAGGGAAACACATGAATCAAGCAGGATACAATTATTCAAATAGAACAGATTAGAAGAAATGCGAGTCATAGTCAATTGTGGATGAGATCCTATATCCTAATCATATTTGCAGACTTGCTCGGTACAGTAACGTAACCGAGATAATATGCTCTCGACCTGCATGGGCCACCACAAAAATATGTCACGCCCCAGTCCCAAAATGCGTAGGACTAGGACATGTAAGCATGCCAGCCATATGTATATGGCAACTCCAATATATAGAACCCATAACACATGCGTATGATGTATAATGAACAATAATTCATAAGTGGTAAACACTATCACATGTCACAGGGCATAATCTAAATCTCATCCACCGAAAATCAAATATAAATAAATAACCAATATCTATGAACTAGATCTCAATATAAAGTATCTAAAGATGACAGTCGGATGGAAACAAATCCACTGCCGAACTAGAATATAAAAACAAACACAATAATATAAGTACATCACTAATAACCACGAGGCTCGAAGGGAAGACCTCCTCGAAATATAAGCAACCAGGCCGGATTTGCGCTCCTGCGAAAACTCATGAACATCTACACCTGGCAAGGGACCAGGTCCTCAGAGGGACATAACTAGATACATAGAAGCATGCCAATAAAGTACTGAAATAAATATCCAATGGGTTGCCTAACCGTCTAAGTGAATGCAGTTTAAGAACAACTTTCTAACAAGTGGGCTATCTGGCCATAAAATGGGATTGGCATGATTCTCTCGGAGAATCAGGGGCCTACAAAGCATGTCGCCTTTTGAACGACAGAGGCCGCCAAGTAATATAGGGGTCATCACGACCGCGTATCTCCGATGGAGCATACGGGTTACATAAAAAGGAAAGTGCAAAGGAGCCCAAATATCGTACTTGTTGTTCTTCCCACCCCATGCTCTAAGCATGTCACATCCATGACACGATTTGGTTCATAGCCTACATTTAGTACAATAGCCCAACCCTGCAACCAAACAAGGACAAGGATTGGACCACCGTACTATAATAGGCTATGTCCATGACTACTAAGAACTGCTAAGTCTTCTAGCATGCAAAGTTTCTAACAGCAGTTATCCCTAACGCACGGTCCATACGTACAGGAGGCCAGATCTGTCACGCAGTCTGTGATCTATATGAGACTCACACTCGTGTAACAGCTGTGTCACGGCCAATGAAATCTAATGATGCTTCATGATAATGGGGTGATCTCATAAACAAGGTCAATGCATATACATAAATAAAAATAAATTACGACGATACCGTCATTGCGCCCAAGTTTTCTTGGACGCGCATTTTTATATAGCAATTAAAATATATAAACTAATGACAGAAAATAAAGATGCATAAAATATATGGAATATGAATAACAATACAATGGCAAGGTATACTTGCCTGACAAGAGAGCTGCAAAATATAACGTCCAGATGTCAAACACCAAGAGCCAGAAACTACGGCCTCAGAATAAACGTCTCCGGATGCTGAAATAAACATCACCAACATTCCCAGAATAAGCAAGATAACTAGAAAACACTACCCTTTCGTCCAATTTGGACACAGGGGCAAAACGATAATTTTAGATCAAAACATGATCCACATGTGGCCCACTTTGTACCGAAAAGCGTGCCAAGGGTAAAGGTCTCTAAATTGGACAAATTATAGGTCAAACAAACTTTAAAAGTCAGTATGAACTCAACAGTTTATCCAAATGTGGATTCCGGTGAGCCGAACACAATTTCGTCCAAAAAGTCAACCGTGGGGCCCGCCAATAGGCGACTAGGTCAACTATCTCAGAATTGTGTAAAAATTGGGTTACAGGACCAGCACGATACCACGAGTCCAGTGACATAAGTTTCGTCGCATTCTGATGAGCGTACACTAAATGGTGCAAGGTTTTGCAAAAGTCACGATATGGAAAATTTTTGCGGATACGGGCTGATTTTGACGCGCACATACGTCCGAATCAGTTTTCGCGAAAGTCCACTCGTCTGGATATACCGTGCGTGCCTTTCGTTTGGCGGGGCGCGCTCCATATCACAATTTCTGGAATTTAGAAAAAGCAGGTTTTCGGGATTTTTAATCTGTTTTAATTCTACATACAGCAAATAATAAAATATTATGATTGACAGAAATTAATCCCGGTTAGGTGGTCTTCGCATACCAAAAAGAAAAACCAAATTTGGATCTCTGTGGTGGGAGATACGAGTCTGTGAACATGGGTAGTTACCGCAGTTTTGTGCGATCCAAAAGTTGTTATTTTTTGCCAACTTGGTCATTATTTTCGCCTAGGGTTACGAGCTGTTCGAGGTAAACTAACATACAGTAATGGAAGGGGGATAGGTCATGAACATACCGGTGGAGACGGGATTGAGTTTGGTCGAGCGAGGGTGCGGAAAACGAGACGTAAACATAGCTACGTTGCTGTTCAGTTCTGCTGTGTATGTGCGTTGACGCGGACGGCAACGATCGGCGGTGCTGCTCGCGGGGTGGTGCTCCGGCGACACGGCGGCTCTGGGGTGGTCTCCGGCGACGCGGCGGCCTGGTCGAGATGGGTTGAAGAAATTTTAAGGTTAGGGTTTCAATGGGAGATATATATATATAGCTAAGGAAAGGGGGGGTCGAACAAGCTTACGCGGGCGGGTGGATAGTTTGCAGCCGCTGCTGCTATTACATATTAGCGGGTACGGGTCTTCACGGTAGCGGGTAGGGTTTTAAGGGTTGCGGGTTAGGGTCCATTAAGATTTCTAATCTTTATTCTTTTTCTTTCTTTTTATTTTTCTTTTCCTTTTCATTTCTTTTCTAATTTTTTCATTTCTAATTCCTTATTCATTTTCTATTTTCTTTTATAATAAACTATATATATATATATATATATATATATATATATATATATATATATATATATATATATATATATATATATATATATATACATACATACATACATATACATATACATATACATATACATATACATACATACAAAATTCTAGAAATTATATTAGTCCATACCATTAAGCTATCAACTGCCCATAGGATCCCCTACATGGAATAAATTATAATTGCTCCATAAAATCTCTAAATGCACATTTACCTAAAAATAAAAATTAAATAAATTCTATTTCTTCTAATTAGCTAATAATTACTATAAATCAATTAAATAATTAATTTAAAAGATTAATACGGTTTTGAAATTAGGGGTTTTACATAACGGATCAAGATTGTGTCTCCAATTTCGATTGGAACGCACAACGATACAAAGTTAAAATTATTTAGAATTAAGAAATAACGTCCGCGACGATCATTGTGCGACTAAAATGTAGTACAAGAGAGCATAATTATAAGTTACACCGAGGTCAGAATAGAAGACGGGCACGTCCAGAGTAAGGGTGCGAAGTTCGTAGGAGGGCAATGGCTAGGGTATTGCTCCAATTATCGAAGCAACAGTAATGTGCACTAAGTGATATAATTTGTAAAATTAAATAAAAATGTCGTGCCCTATTTCCAATTGGATACAAACTAGCCCTAGTTTCTCTATCTAACCAAGTAGGCCTAATTTTGGGTGAGGGGGGTTTACATCTTCTGAACTTGTTATCTAGCCTAAAGGGCATGACATGATTGACATATTCTAGACTATAGTTAGAGTTGATCATGTATAACTTTACTCTTATTAGTTCTCCTCTTTTGTATAACTTTCTTCATGATCATCTGTGTATGTATAGTTTGGGACACCTTACTATTATATGTGTGATGATGATAAATCTTGTAACATGTTCCTTGCTTGTGATTGAGACACTTAGGATTGTCGTGACCTGAGATTGCTTGATGGTTTGTAGCATGTCTTAGACAGTCATGACCATATTATCGGGATATTGGTATTATCTGGTATGTGTAGCTGGCTTTGCCTTCTCCCGCTCTCCAGTATTCTGGTTCTCGGACATGACATCATGATATATCCACACACTTGTATATACTCAAAATTTCAGTCCTCACCGAATTTCTCACAGGGCTTCTCGGAAACAAATACCGGCAGATGTAGCTTCTTGACAAACATCAAATCTTTTTATCTTGCTCCGCCAATAGTGATAATTGGAACCATTCAGGTTTATCATGCACATTTATTTTGATCCAACTCTTCTACTCGGTTTGTCTGTCAACCCCTGACACCTGATAAACTTGTGCTTTGATACAACTCTGTTAGTAACGAAATACAAAAATTGTCCTCCCAAACCGATAGGACTTGGTGAGGACCAAAAAAATGCACAAACCAAATATGTCAAAATCACACACACAAGCACAATGCAACGATATTTACGTGAAAACCCTAACAGAAAAAAAAAATCTATAGAATGATCGGAGTCCAATCCGAAAAAATCTTCATTAATGGAATAAAGAAAATACACCCACTCCTTTACAAACTCCTCCACCGATCTACACGGATCACCCCAATACTTCAACCATATAGAAATATATTACAATGAGTATAAAAGGATTACTGAAGACAAGATGATGAGGAAGAACCGTTGTAGAACTCCTCAAAGCGATCTCTCTTCAAATAAATTTCGAAAACTCCGAATTCCTCTCTCTCTCTCTCCTTAGAAAATTGCAACATTGAGAAACTCTCTCCTTTTTTATCATCTGGTAATGGATTAAGGTTAGAAAAGTCATATTTAAAGCTCCCAAATTTTGAAATAATCTGGACCGTTGATCATGATCCAACAGTGTTAATAAAACATTCAAATTTGACCTTCAGTCTCAACAACGGTATGACAGTAGTATACCAGTTGCAGTATTCCGATGATATATCGAAAAATGACCACTTCAACTCGGAACTGTTCTGGTACAAAAATATGTTTCATCAGTGTATCGACGGTATACGGATCGGTATACTGCTGACACTGATACATATTTTTTAATATCCAAACACGTCCTCAAACGCGCCACCATTGTCACCCTCGACTCTCGAGCTTCTCCGATGCACGGATGACGCTCGTCACACTCTGAAATGTTCTCTAAATATGTTGGGAACCTCATCCAACACCAACATCTCCCTCGTACGTGAAACTTTTCTACATTTTGAAAGTTAAATTTTAAGCCAATTCTATTTCAGTTCTAGTTAGAATTGCTTTGGCTTGGACTTGAGCTTCATGCAAGAAACCCCGACGATGACAACATTAATTCCCATATTTTCTTGAAGGAATGATCTTTCCTTTCTTGAACAAGCATGATGACCGAAGCCTCTAGCAACCAAGTACAATTCACATCTGATTTCATATTGTCACTACAAATAGTAAGAAATCACACCCATGAAACACACCATTAGTCCACCAATGCAATGAACTCCCTTGTTTCATCAAGGATCCTACCAAAGAATGCTGCAATTAGTCTTCCTTTGTCAATCTGTTCTTGAACTTGTCAGTGAGCCCTGTGTCCTCTAGTCCCGGATCGAACTTCCGCAGACGAGTCGCTCGATTCGGAGTGGTTGAGGCCGTATTCGCTGGTTGGCCCGCTGTAGTCTCCCCTGAGTTCACCGCTCCCAAGCGCAACCTTTCTGAACTGCTTCATATTGTTACTGTACGAGCCAATTTCACTTTCCGAGGAGCTGAAGAACATGCTCTGCCCGGGCTTCACGCCACCCTCGTGCAGGCTGTCGAGAGACCCATCGCCTTCCAGTGCACGGACAATCTGCTCATTAGACAAAACTCAGTTACCACATTCCCGAAATAGCTATATGTTACATCCAACCTTAACAGTGCTAAATGGACGAAGAGGATTCAAACAGCCTACACAAAAAAATTAGAATGAAAGGCTTTCTTTTTGTTGTTGTTAAGTGATATCCAAGACATTGAGTTTGTTAAGGATTATGAACATGGTCCAGATATTTGGAATGTCCTAGGTTGCAGTTTCAGCTTGTCATTGGGAAAATGCTTGTAGTTCAGAAAAAAAAAATCACAAAAACTGAGTCAATGAAGGAAAAGTAAATAGTAGGGATGTAGGAATGTATATTCAAAATCAAATAATCTTGATGTTTCTGAATATAGTAAAAATAAAACATTATTTCAGACCTTATAGCAGTTAAGAAGATCTAGATGTTTTCTGATTTCGAAAAGTAAAGGGATTGTTCTGTTTATATTTTCAAAATTGTAGACACCATAAGTTCTCCATTCTATTTTATATCCTGATAGAGCCATGATAATTATCGTAGGGTGGTCCTAAATGAGTGTTTTATATGTCACTTTATTTAGCTTCAAAATGTACTTTGTACGAAGCTATAATCATTGTAGAATGGATGTAGTTTCACTGGTTCGTTCTTTAATTAAACGTAGGGAAGACTAGTATTCCATAGGCTCAAGAATATGTCACTTGAAGAAATTTTATAGATGAATTTTAATCTGTGTCTGACTTTATGGATGGCGGTAATGATAGTCTTCTCCTCATTGTAGTTTAAGATACCTGGCTCATTTTGGGTCGTCTCCTTGCAGAATGGCGAACAGAAGCAGCAGCACATGCTACCATCCGAGCCATCTCTGCGATATTGTAGTTTCCTTCCAATCTTGGATCAGCTATTTCATCGAAGTTCCCTTCAGCCAGTGCTTCTGTCATGACAGGTCTAGCCTGTTACAAGTTGAGTGCGACAATTAGCAAAACCTATAGCTAATTGAAATGATTTGGTATCTCCTTATCGATGAGTGGAAGGATATGGTAAGTCATTCACAGTGGTTCTGGTCAGTCATGACCGGAATTCCAGTCTCTTAGAATTTTGAGTTAACGCCATCCCGGTATGTTATCAGTGTACTTCAGACTTGGTTGGTTATTTGCGTCTATTAAATTTTTGGTATGTTAAGGTCAACCACTTAACCATATTCTTCCACACAGTGTAAAACTTGGAATGAGAATAATTGAAGGGAAAAGGGAACACTAACCCAATCAACCAAACTATCATCATCCGTGCTAGTGTGATCGATGGGTCGTCTACCAGTTATCAGCTCAAGAAGCATGACGCCGAAGGAGAAGACATCGGACTTTTCCGTGAGCTTTCCACTAGACGCATACTCAGGAGCCAGATACCTGTTCTCACAGCAAAGAGTTGTATCAGAGTGGCTTCACATCAGATTCTGAACTTTCTTCTGATATCTACTCTATAATTAGCTCACCCAAAAGTCCCCATGATGCGTGTGGAAACATGAGTGTTGGTGTCCGAAGACAACTTGGCCAATCCGAAGTCCGCAACCTAGTGAAGTTTCATGTACATGGTTACTTATTTTTACTGCATCTTTTAAATTGTAATTGCTTCTTTGAAAGAAAGCAGAAGAGACTAGATGATGTGGAACAGGCTTCGGAAGAATTTCTAGAGCACATTTGGATCAAAAATAAATCCAAAAAAGTGTTAAATATTTTTGTCGCAATATGTCCCAAAATTTTACCCATTTTGGACTTTATTAACTCAATCCAAGTGCTCTACAAATTCTTCTGATAACTTCCCTACATCACTCTTATGGATAAGAAACATTCTACAACTTGTTCAAATGTTTGTTATATTACCATAGCTTCAAACTTATAGTCCAGGAGAATATTAGCAGCTTTAACGTCCCGATGTATGATTCGAGGGTGGCCTTCGGGCAAATTATTGGAAAATGAATAGTTAGTCTCGGAATGGATATTAAGTTGTCAAGAAAGAGGAAGAGAAAAGAAGATTCGAACTTCACTTACAGTCTTCATGTAAGTAGGCAAAGCCTTTCGCTGATCCGACCGCAATCTTGAGCCTTGAAGGCCAATCCATTGTTGGAAGACCTTTTCCTGCAATACGTAGTAATAGATCATGAGTTAAGTCCATCTTTATAATCGCATGAACCTCTTGAACAGTTGATACATCAAGTAACCGACATCTTTGATGAGTTCAAATTTAATAGATATATAGGCAGTTCTAACCAAAAAGGAAAATTCAATATCGTTCAAGAAATAAAAAAGGCAAGCTAGAAAAACAAAACACCTTTTGATCCAATTTCAGCAAGGATTGTTTGTAAATTGTAGTTCCTTATATCAACAATGTCTTTATCCCAAAATTTTGGAGTTGGCCATTTCATCTCACATAGATCCAACAATACAATATATACTTTATGCTGGCTATCAGCTACCTAAAGAACCACCCTCGAAAATATATTTGTGATGCGATACAAATATTTTTACATCTCAGAACCAGATCTCTCTCTTGTTGAAATTTTAAGCTAACTTGTGTTTTGGTTTTCCTACGCATGTCTTTGGTAGATTTACCCACTCTTTGGATGAAGCAATTGTTAGGAAATCCAGCCTCCATTTGAGGTGATTGTGAAGTCTTGGATGTGATGAAGCGAGAGTTACGACGAAGAGGACAGTTCGATGTCGGTGGAACCGGGACTCGTTGCAGAG
Source organism: Iris macrosiphon (assembly GCA_036927795.1). Classification (NCBI taxonomy): domain Eukaryota; kingdom Viridiplantae; phylum Streptophyta; class Magnoliopsida; order Asparagales; family Iridaceae; genus Iris; species Iris macrosiphon. The sequence goes on along the minus strand of JAYESA010000018.1, from coordinate 68,372,954 downwards.
CCAGAATCAGTATACCCTGTATACTGGCGGTATACAAACGATGTACTGTCAATATACCGAAATTTGACTCAGGTTTCCTCTGGCTTTGGTACGTTAGAAATTTTTTATCACAATATACTGACAACACACTGTCAGTGTAGCATATATATCGCTCCTGGATAATTTGGTGTAGTGCAGAATTTCCAGTAGCAGCTTTGGCTGTTGGATCGGATCTGAAAGAATCCAGTTGTTGACAAGCTTAATGCTTAATTTAGGATTTCTTAGACCTATTTAAGGAGGCTAGAGGGTTGCATGCTACGTGCTCATTGAGAAGAGATTCAATGAGACAATCCACCGTCAGTATCCTAAGTTCGCACTACAAGACAGCGGCAGAGAGATCTGTTCGGAGGGAACCTAAGGAAGATCGTCCGTTATTGTATACGTCGGTGAATTAGGGTTGAAGATAGATAGATAGATAGATAGATTGATTGTAACTAACCATGGAGGTGGTGCTCAAGAGTATTGTTGGGTATGAATTCATAAACGAGCATCCGTTGCTGCCCGGCAATGCAGTAGCCAACAAGAGAGACGAGGTGGCGGTGGTGGACCCTGCTAATGATCTCGACCTCCGCTTGGAACTCCCTCTCCCCTTGCCCGCTTCCTGCCTTGAGCTGCTTCACCGCAACCTCCTTCCCGTTGGGGAGATACCCCTTGTACACGTAACCGAATCCTCCCTGCCCGAGAAGATTGGCCTGCAAAAACCCGCCAGTCGCGGCCGCTAGCTCGTCGTAGGTGAAGGTGCTCTTGTTGAACCCCAGCACGATGCTGGGCGAAGGCGGCGGCTGTGAGCTGCTGCTTTGGGCACCCGAGTAGGACGTCGACGAGCCAGATTCGCCGCTATATTGTTGCGCTGGAGGTGGCGGGGGGCCGCCCCACCCTCCCGCTCCCGGTGGGATCGGCAGCATGCCCGGGGGCGGGGGGATCTTGATGTTGTGGTCTGCGACCCCTTGAGGTTTCCAGTTTGGAGGGCCGCCTACGTACGTACAGTGTCATGCAATTAGCACTTGAATTCTTACTGAATAGATCTGTTTCTTGACTTTGATTTAGTTGGAAGAAAACTTAAGACGAAAGATATTGGTGTGTACACAAACTGTTACATTTTATTGCATACATTCAAATCATATTTTTGTGATTGTGATGAAATTTGACAATTAGTTAATCAACTGTGTTGCAAAAAATGGTACCATATCCGTATCTGTGGGACACGAAAAAATAGTATCGTATCCATATATGTATGTGTGCCGGACTCGTTTAACATTGGTGACTATAATCAAGGATAGGAATACCTGTTGGTGCTAAAGGATCGTAGTAATGCATTACAGGTGGTTTCTTGATCTTCTCCTTCTTCTTCTTGCAGCAGAAGCAAAACAATGCCGAAATCAAGATGATGAGTAGGAAGACTCCTACGCCCACCACGAGTCCGACGATGAGGGCCGTATCCGAACCGGATAAGGAATTTTCATCGCTCCTCGGTGGTGTCTTTTGCGCCCGTGGTGATGGGGGTGACTTATCCCTGTTGTTCGAGGGTGGTGGTCCGAGGGAGGAAGGGGCCTGAGGTGAGCTCGGCGGCTTAGGTGGCGGAGGAGAAAAGAGTTTGGACGTTGACGGTGGTGGAGAAGAGGAGTTTTTGGCTTGTGGCGGTGGGGGTGGTGTGGCATTGTCCTTCGAGGCAGGAAGAGGGGACGGAGGCGGGGACGGTGGTGGGGACTGCTCGGAAGGGGAAGGGGGTGGGGACTTGTCCGGGGGTGGTGAAGTTGGGGGTGGCGATTGAGAAGGTGGCGGCGGCGGTGACTGAGAAGGTGGTGGCGGTGATGAGGGCGGTGGAGGAGGCGATGACGAAGGTGGTGGAGAAGAAGATGGCGGTGGCGGTGACTTGGGTGGGGGTGACGATGTTGGAGGTGGCGACGACTTGGGCGGGGGAGAGGACTCAGGTGGCGGTGAGGACGAAGATGATGGTGATGATGAGTTTGATGCCTTGGGCGGAGGCGAGGAGGAGGACGAGTCTGGTGGAGGAGCCTCCTCAGGAGAAGAAGCCATATTTTCTGAATGTAGGTATTATGGCACCAGTGATGATATCAACCTCCCTGCAAAGGCTTTCGGCTAATGATCAAGGACCCTTTCATAGATTACCATGCATCAACTAAAACTCTTCAGAAATTTAGATGAAAACAGTTGTTAATGCAGAATGAATGAGAGAGAGAGAGAGAGAGAGAGAGAGAGAGAGAAGCTTACTCTCAGGATTCTAATCGGCCTTTTGCTATTATTATGCCATTGAAATGTTTGGTGGAACCTTAAAAAAAGAGAGGAAAGAAAGAGAGAAGAAAAATAGGGGCAAAACAAATAACAAAGTTTATGTCTATTCTTGGTCGACCGTTGGGCTTTTTCCCGCGTGATCGCTCTATCCAACTCGTCACTGATGGGAATTTGTTTGTGACCGTTACTTGAGGTGAGTACACCTTTTTCTTTCTCTTCTTTCTCTTCTCTGTTCCGCACGCTTTGACTTCATTTGATGCATCCGTTGTAAGCTGTTGACACTGGTTGGAACTTGTTCATGCGTGACAGATTTATCGTCTTCCTCCAAACCCTATTCAATACCGATCAGGGCTGTTAACTATATTTGGATTTGGATTTTATGTTGAATTTTTAGTTTCAAAATTTTAGACTAAAAGTTATTTGGTAAACTTAAATTCTGGTATTGAAAGTGGACATAATCTGTATAGTAAGATCTATTTACAAGAAAAAATAATATTAATAAAATATTACAATTTACTAATTAAATATTAATTTTATAAATTTATTAATTACCTAATGTTTTGATTTGCTAATAATGATCATAATTATTATTGTTAACTAATAATAACAAAATATTAATTACCTAACTAATTATCAAAATAGTATAGTTAATTATTAATCATAATTACTTGTGATTAATGTGAACAAAATTATTTTATGAGTTAATTATAACTTGAAAAAATAATAATTAATTAATTTAAATATTAATAAATTATTTTAGCTTTAATAACTATTCTAATTATATAATATTGTAATAGTACATACTAATTCAATAAAAGTTAAATTTACAATTACTTATTAGCATTATATATTTAAATATATTTTTATTTATGTTAATTAATTAAATATCCTAACAAATTATTTATATTAATTACGAATAAAATTTTCATATTGAAATTTTTTAACTAAATATTAATTAAGTTATAAGTTAATTTAATTATTACATGGTGATTAGTGTTAACTAAGTATTTAATAGAATAAAATTATTAAAAAGATCCAAATCTAGTTTTCTTGCTCCCAAATCTGGAGATGAAGATGTGGGATAGTCTCTAAATCCTAGTTTTGGATTTAGAAAGTAATCACTATCTACCTTCAAATACAGGACCCAACCAAACATATGATCACGTTAATTTGGCTCCAAATTCATAGAATTTTTAAATCCAAGACTAAATCCACGGAACCAAATAGTCCAAAGGTAAATAATGTACCATAAAAAAAGGTTCTTGATAAAGGCACCACAAAATTCACTCGGGACAGCCCAACTTTTCACCATTGATAATTACAAGTTTGCCACTCCCAAAAATTACTCACCGGACTGCCCACTTCCAATTAATTTTTTTTATAATCAGGACTGTCAAAACAGTTCTACCAATTGGTAGGACTGTCAAAATTTTGACAGTCCTACCAATTGGAAGAACTGTCAAAAAATTTACAGTCCTAAAAATATATGTTAATTTTTTAGGACTGTCAAAATTTTAACAGTCCTTCCAATTTGTAGGACTGTCAAAATTTTGACAATCCGGAAGGAAGGGCTACGCGAGGTGACCACGAGGGCTGGGCTGCGTGGAGGCCGGAAGGAGGGACGAGGCGGAGGAGCGGGAGGGGAAGGAGGCGACGAGAGGCGGAGGAGGAGGCGACGACAGGAGTCACCGGTGGAGGACGGAGGAGGAGGCGGAGGCACGAGCGCGGTGGAGGACGGGGGCGGCGGCGAGCGGTGGAGGAGCGGGAGGGGGAGCAGGAAGAGGGAGGTGAAGAGGGTGGACAATCCTAGTAAAATTTGGGCTAGCATGAGTAAAAAAATTTCATAACTGGACTAGCCCCAATACTGGACTACCCTGACTGTACTTTGTAGTGCCTTTATTACAAACCTAAAAAAAGTAGCTATAACATCTCTGGGAATGCAAAAGACTTTAGGATATAAAACCTAAACAACTACTTGGCAGGTACTAACGCTATGGCAATTTAAACTCACCAAATCTGGCTCTGATATGTATGAAACTAAATTTAACAAATATGGGTACGGATGTCCAAGACCTTATTCATGTGACCATGTCGATATTCATATTTGGATTCACATGTAGCAACCATTCACAAGTATAATTAGTCTGGCACTTATTAGCCACATTACACTCAAATCTGCTATTTGGAATTAACATAAAGATCACTTCATTCTGTATTTAGAACTGCACCAGGTAGTTCAATAAGCTTGGCAAGAGCATTTTTCAAAATAGAAAAGAAAAGTGCATCCTTTCTAAACAAATCCCTTCACAGCAATGTGAGGAAAACAAAATCATATTCCGCATGGATATGATATACTTATATTCACGACTTCTGCTAGAAATGTAAGGCACACTACGAGGAACAGATGGATTTGCTAGTGTCCTGTAGCAAGTTTCACCAGCAAAAGAGTTTTCCATTGAAATAACTGTGAAAAGACCATATAAGTACAGCATTATTTGCAACCAAAATAGCAAAGACAAGGTTCTCAAGGTCAGATCATTATCACTTTATTGGGTAAGGGAAAAAATGTGAAGTTAAAGATAAATAGCCAGCTGCACATTTGTGCCAAGATACTCTTGCCCAAATAAAAAAAATAAGAAAATAAAAACAGGAGGAAATCACTAAGCGAAGAAATCAAGTACTAAAAATGTGAAATTAGAAAAAAAGAATTAATAGATTCAAGTAAGTCCCTAGAAAAAGAAATGGAATAAATCCAGAGGCAGCGGAAATGAGAAATATTATGTATAGTGCAAAGAAACACTAAGATACCATTGACAAAAAGTTAATACAACCTGTGGCAGATAATAGTACAGACAGGAAAAAATTTGGTAACGCTAGATCAAAAAATACTTGGTACATTGACTTAGCAAACCCATTATCAAATTTCTGGGAATAATTGAATACTTACAGTAGTTATATTGCAACAAGTGTGAGTGTCGAAGCACCATCTGAATGAATATTCACTGGTTCCCGATGGCCTGCTTGGGCATAAAGGTAAGCTACACGCAAATAAGTATTACATTCAGCTTAAATGCGAAAAACACTCACCATGTAGTTACAACAGACATTCAAGTTTAAATTGCTACCAGCAGAGAACGAAACATAAAAGGGCACATGATACCTCCTATTTTTTTAAGTAACAAAACACCAAACACAGACAAGATTTGAGTGTATTCATGGTCTCGATAGGTAATAGTATGAAGTGACTTGTTGTAAAAAAAAATCAATTAAAAAAACCCACAATGCCGGTGCTTCATTGGTGAAAGTTTGGAACTATGCACTAGAATTTTTTTTTTTCCAATGCGATGAGTCACTTTGAACATATCTTGTATACAAGGATTTGAGTACATAGGGAGCCCCTAACAGAAGAAATTGGGGCTCCAAATATTAGTATTTGATCAAGAGAACGACATAGTACAGCATGAGGACCATTCCCTCTACACATCAATACAAACCTGAAAATTCTTGCAGTCATCAGTAAAAAGAAAACCAAGTAGTAACCTAGAACATTACCGAAGTATATAAGTAAGAAGTTAACAAATACTTGATTATGAGGAGCACTGCATCACATTTTCAAGGATAAGCAAAATACTATATATACATCACTGGGCTTCGGATCTGCTACAAATAATGAATATAAGTTCACGAGAATGAAATGACATTCTACATGGTCAAGTTTCATGGTCTTCTCATAGGTGGCATCTTTTGAGATGCCATGGTTGGTGGCTTTGAACCAGTAGTAGCATAGCCTGCGGCAAGTTTACCTCCAGGCGGTGACATTAGGTTTGCTCTCGCAGGAGGTACAGGCAACCCAAATCGAGCTGCAATTATTTGTGCACGCTCGTGAAAAAGTCTTTGTCTTGCTTTCTCCGTTTGCTCCCTCACCCTCATGATCACACTCTCAATCTCATTGAAGCGTGCTAGTTTAGCATCCAGCTTCTGCAACTGCGAAACAAGTGCCGGAATCAGTTAAGAATCTCCAGAAATTATGAATAAAATGCAAGATGCACAGTTCTGTAGTTGTATCCAACAAAAAGATGATTGTATATTCTTTTTCTATGAATAATTACCACAATGTATGAGATTGTGATGAAAGAGAAGAAATTGCAATCAAGAATTTCCTATAATACCTGCTTCTCAATGACCAAAGAGACGAGCTGACGGATCTGATCTTCCTCTTGATTTGCTAGAAGCTTAGCCTTCACAGCAGCAGCTGACAGTACAGTAGCTGCAGCACGTTTCAATTTGTTTATTTTGTGATCAGCATTAGTTTCTGTTGGAGTTTGACTATTCTCGTTGATGCAAGGTGACACGTTCTTATCATCACCATCTGAAAGATACCAAAAACAAATTATAAAAAAAAAATCTGGAAAGCACAGGGTAACAAGGCATGGTGAAGATTCAACAAGCACTATAATTTTTTGTAAACCAAATTTGATGTAGCAATACGGCGATGTGAACACAAGTAGTTGTCATTATTGATATAAATAGAGGAATTCAAAGAACTTGATCTCACAATCAAGATTCAGAAGAACTGTGAGAGTTTTAAGATTTTTGAGGTTATATAGATATTTACAGCATCTGCTGAAAACACAGCTGCAGTGATAATTTTGTTGGATCTTTTGTCATATGGTTAGATGGGCAAGCTGCTAAATTGCTACACCCATTCTCTTCAAATAGCAACTTGATTGCTTTAATGAACATTGATCATGTTGGTAATTTAATGTTACATACTGTAAAAATCAACCAGCTAAGCTAACAACAACAAAATTGGTACAGGTTAACAAAGAAAGAGAGGACTAAAATAAAACGAAGCAAAAACTGAATCAACATGATAACAGTTACTACCACCATCATTCACCAACACTGCCACTAGAACCACCTGTTAAAATTGAAGTTGCATTATGTGATAAATAAATTAGGTAGTAAGTAGCTTTCATGCATGAGTTATAGGTACTCAATGGTCACGAGTTACAAACTCAAGGGACACGAGGGACATGAGTTATGTACCCCAAGGGACACAAGTTTTGTACCCCAAGGGACATGAGTTGCAAAGTTAAGTATCATAAGGGAGTACATTATAAGTCCATGTATCTTGTAATTTCATGATAAGTTGAATAAAGAATATTTTCTACTTGATTTTCAATTTCACCAAATTCGTGCCCATCTTCACATTTGATTCATTCGTGGGTCAAGTGTGTATTTCATAATACTTGAGAATTGGAGCTCTCTATATGGTAATAGAACGACAAGGGAGGTGATCGTTTTCGTATCATTTCCATGGTGAAGAAGAACAATTAATATTCGGTGACGAACAAGGATGGTAACGGTGGACTTGGTGTCGTGGTGCTTACTCCTATCTACATGATTTGGCAGACTTGCTTGGAGACATATCTTTGTTGGCAAAGAACTTTCGAATTTTTGGAATTTTGTTGATGGAATCTCTAAAGTTGCTCCAGATGATACACCGGAAAATGTAGAGGCTTTGAAGAAATAGAGAACTTCAAATGCTAAAGTGGAGTATATCTTGAAGAGGACACTTTTGTAAAATCTCTTCGAGTATATTATCGGATGCATGTTAGCGTCTAATATATGGGAGACTCTTCATGTATTATTCAAAAGAAGAACGTAGCCTGATAGCAATTGCTAGAGAATGAGTTTGGCAAATACTTCAGAAGGTGATATACTGATTTCATAATAGTGAAGTCTGGAGATGGAGAGGAGAAGGGGAAGTAGGAGAAGAGAGAATATGAGAAAGGAGATTGTAAGGACCTTAAACCCTAGGTTGCATCTCATGTCTATTTATATTGATATGCAATACACCCACAATTACTATTATACCCTCATATGATAAATAACAAAATAAAATAACTCTAACACCCTCCCTCAAGCAGGAGCATATAGATCAGACATGTCCAGCTTGCTACATAAATCATAAAATGGACCACGAGCAAGTGGTTTGGTGAGGATATCCCCTAATTGATCCTCTGACCGAACATAAGGAGAGACAATCTGTTTCTTCAGCAACAAATCACGAACAAAATGACAATCCACCTCGATATGCTTCGTACGCTCATGAAACACCGGATTACTTGCGATAAATATTGCCGACTGATTATCACAATACATCTCCATCGGAATAGGAATCATGATTCCCATTTCATGAAGAAGAGGTTGCACCCACATCATCTCAGAAGCTGTATGAGCCATCGCACGGTACTCGGCCTCTGCACTAGAACGAGCCACAACATAGACCTCCTATTACTGCGACTGCCTGCCCAATCAGCATCACTGAACCCAGTCACCGTAAGCAACTGGGAAGGTTTGTACAACAAACTCTTTCCAGGTGCACCCTTCAAGTATCGAAGAATGCGAGAGATAGCCTCCCAATGTGGTTGCCGAGGGGCATGCATAAACTGACTAACTACTCCAACTGCATATGTGATGTCTGGTCGAGTAACAGTAAGATATATAAGTTTGCCAACCAAACGTCTATAATATCCAACATCCTCAAATAACTCTCCCCTATCAGCATCAAGCTTGTCATGATAATCCATAGGAGTCTCAACTGGCCGACACTCCAACATCCCAGTCTCGGAGAGCAAGTCTAGAACATACTTGCGTTGTGACAGATACACACCTTTCTTAGATCGAGCAACCTCGATTCCAAGAAAATATCGAAGAAGACCCAAATCCTTAGTATGAAACTGACGACTAAGGTAGGCCTTCAAGTCCACAATTCCAGCATGATCACTCCCAGATATAATAATATCATCAACATAAACAATCAATACGATAATACCTGCTGAGGAAGAATGGCAAAATACTGAATGATCTGATGTGGTACGCCGAAAGCCATACTGAATGAGAACTGAACTGAACTTGTCAAACCAAGCACGAGGTGACTGTTTCAGTCCATATAATGCTTTCTTTAATCGACATACGAGTCTTTTATTTCCTGCTACAACATATCCTGGTGGTTGATCCATATAAACCTCCTCATGTAAGTCACCATGCAAGAAAGCATTCTTTATGTCCAGCTGATATATAGGCCATTGGTGATTAACCGCCACAGAAATAAGAATCCGAACTGAATTCAGCTGAGCCACTGGAGAGAAAGTCTCCATATAATCCAAGCCATATGTCTGAGTATACCCTTTGGCAACCAACCGTGCCTTGAGGCGCTCAACAGAACCATCATGGTGATACTTAACAGTGTACAGCCATCTACAACTCACTGTTTGTTTTCCAACAGGAAGTGATGTAAGCTCCCAAGTCTGATTTTGATGTAAAGCATACATCTCCTCATCCATTGCACTTTTCCAACCAGAAGATGACATAGCCTGCTTGTAAGTTTTGGAAATAAAAGTAGAAGACAATGAAACAACAAATGCATGAAAAGATGATGAAGCACGGTGTAATAAAACATAGTTAAAAATGGGATGCTTATTCTTTGTGGTACAAAGGCGTTGTCTTTTTCTGAGAGCAATAGGAAGATCATCTGAATCTGTGGTAATGGGAGCAGAAACCTCAGGCACGGAAGATGATTGGCTGAAGGCTGAATTTTGCAGAACCACTGGTCTGTCCTTGGATCTCTGATAAACCTGTAAATGGGGAATGGAGACAGAAATTGATTCAGGAATGACCGAAAGTGGTATAGAAGATATCAAATCTGTTGTAAAAGGAATACAACGGTCTCCTGAAGGAAAGAAAGGGGTAGACTCAAAGAATGTAACATCCGCACTGACATAATATTTGCGTAACTGTGGACTGTAACAACGATAAGCTTTTGAGTATGGGGATAACCAAGAAAGACACACTTCAGAGATCTAGGAGCCAACTTATCTCGATTAGGTTCCAAGTTATGAATAAAAGCGACACACCCAAACACTCGAGGAGATAAGGAAAAGGGTGCGACATCTGTATGTAATATGGTAAATGGAACTTTTATTATTTAATACAGATGATAGCATGCGATTAATAAGATAACATGCAGTAAGAACGGCATCTGCCCAATACTGTTTAGGGACATGCATATTGAACATGAGAGTTCGAGCCACATCTAAAATGTGTCGATGCTTGCGTTCGGCTATACCATTTTGTTGAGAGGTGTGGACACAACTGGTTTGATGAATCATACCACGATCAACACAGAAACTGTTCACAGAAGATTTGAGTATACTCCAAAGCATTATCAGAACGCAGAATTTTGATACGTTTATTAAACTGAACATAGACTTCATTATAAAAGACAGATAACACATTTGGAAACTCAGATCTTTCTTTCATTAAATAACACCAAGTCATTCTGGAATAATCATCAATAAAAATAACAAAATACTGAAATCCTTTCGGACTTTTGACTCTAGACGGACCCCAAATATCAGAATGAATAAGATCAAAAGACTCTAATTGACGACTCTCACTACGACGAGGAAAGGAACTACGGTGATGCTTGCCTAACTGACAAGCCTCACATTCAAGACTAGAAACATGACTCAAACTAGGAACAACTTGACGCAACTTAGCCAAAGACGGATGTCCCAAACGATAATGCCACTGCAACGGAGAAGTAGAAACAGAAGTGAAGGCTTTTCCAGGTAGATCCAAGTAGTACAGTCCATCTTTTTCATGTCCCGAACCAATCATCTTCTTCGTCCTAAGGTCCTGAAGAACACACGAATTTGAAGAAAATGTCACAGAACATTGAAGAGATTTGGTTAACTGGCTCACAGATAACAAATTAAATGGAAAATTAGGCACATATAATGAATCAAATAATGATAGTGATTGAGTAAGGTGAATGACATATTTCCCAAGCACAGGACGAGTAGACCCATCAGCCAAGATAATATTATGTTTCATGGACCTACGATTATGAAAGATAGATGTTATACCAGACATGTGAGAGCATGCTCCTGAGTCGATGACCCAAGAGGTGGATGGTGACTGGGTTGCCACAAAAGCAGGATTACCTATATGTGCCATGGTTGCAGTAGGTTGGGAGGTGGTACTAGCAAGCGCGTTCAACTTCTGGAGGATCTGTTGAAATGGAGATGAGGTATAGGACGTTGAAGTCTGATTGAAACCCGAAGTATCATCTCTGGAAGCAGAAGTGATGACCTGGGACTGCATATTTTCAGCATGCACTTGATGTGCATATTCTGGTTTGCCCCACTTGTCCCAACAGTAGTCTTCTACATGACCGAGCATTCCACAATAGTTACACTTCCGTGGTTGACCACGGCCACCACCACTGCGGCCACCACCACGACCATTGTCTCTACCACCACGGCCTCCTCGACCAAAACTACGACCACCATCTCTACCGCCACGTCCACTACCACGTCCACCACCACGACCAACAACACTAGAAACTAGGGCAAAAGAGTCAGTACTCGGCACCACAGAACTCTGTCCCAGAAAGGAACGATTGAGACGGGAGAAAATATCTGCCACCGTAGGTAACTGCTCTCCAGTAAGGATTTGAGCTTTATAAGGTTCGAGCGCAGGATCCTAGCCGGCTAGGATAAGTGAAACATGAAACTCTTCCTTCTGTCTGCGAGCTTCCTTCAAATCAGTAGTAACAGGATGATATTGAAGCAGCTCCTCCCACAAAGCCTTCTTTGAAGCCAGATATTCATTCACAGGCTTCCCATTTTGCTTTGTATTGAACAATAACTCGTACAACCCATAGATACGGGCAACGTTTCGCTTCTGCGAATATGATTCTTCCAGAGATGTCCAAATCTGTTTGCTTGATTCACACTACTGAACATTAGCAGCGATATGTGGTTCCATACTATGCCACAACCACGACATAACGTATGCATCTGCACTCATCCAATCTTCATACTCAGCGAAAGTTTCAGGCAGGGGTTCTTCCGTCAAAAACTTCAACTTCTTCTTCGCCCTTAACACCACTTTGATAGACTTGGACCAGGCAAGGTAATTCGCACCATTGAGTTTCATCGCTGTAATCGACTTTCCCAATTCATCATTATGAATAACAGTAAAAGGAGAACCACCTCCGCTACCACCACCACTATTAATCTCGCTAGAAGATTCGGTCCCCACCATACTTGCAGATGCAACAGAAAGACGAGATCTTTGAAACCCTAGATCTCACAACGAACCTCAACCGACGACGAATAACCAACGAAGATCTGTAGAAACCCTAGATCTCATAAACGAACAACGAACGACGAACGTCAAATCATGAAATATATGCTCTGATACCAAGTGGATGGGATGTACAGTACTTACAAATATATGCTCTGATACCAAGTGAAGTCTGGAGATGGAGAGGAGAAGGGGAAGTAGAAGAGAGAATATGAGAAAGGAGATTGCAAGGGCCTTAAACCCTAGGTTGCATCTCATGTCTATTTATATTGATATGCAATACACCCACAATTACTATTATACCCTCATATCATAAATAACAAAATAAAATAACTCTAACAATAATATTTTCTAAAATAAAGAATCCGTGTTCAGAGATCTCTATTTTAGACCTGGACGAGCAAATTTCGGAGGCACGGATGACGAACACCACCATTTGTAGGCTTCGTCAGGAGTACATTTCATATGTTACATCAATTCAAACAGTGTAATAAAAAGCGCTAGGCGGATTCGGTGAAGCGGATGCATGCCTTTCGCCAAGGCGGTCGCCTATTTTTTTTTTTTAATTTTAAAAATTTTGAAATTTGAAATTTCAATGTTCTAAAATCCAAATCCTATCATAAAGCCCAAACAAATATCCACAATACAACTAAGAACAAAAAAAATTCAAAAACAAAATCAAAAAATCAGCCGCCTAGACCCACCTAGTCGTTTTCGGTGCGGTGGGCCGGCGCCTAGCACCTAGGCGAACATCTAGACCAATTTTTAGAACATTGAATTCAAGGTTGGATTCAACAACCATCCTTGTTAGAGTTTGATAATCTTGTATCTTCAAAAGAGTCTAGGGCTCGTCAAATGGTCGGTACCTCTCAAACGAGGGAGAAGACTATGTTCTCTTATCTAGCTAAAAAAAAATTATGAGAAAGAGAACAAAAATGACGTCGGTCAATCTTCTTCAAAATGCGATGAAAATCGAAAATAGGAGAAGTGCTACCGGTGTCACAAATTTGGCGCACACAAAAAAAATTGTGTCAAATTGAAGCTAAGCAGTGTTGCGGATAAGGAAGGTGGCTCCAAGAAGAAAGATTGGGGCAAATGTTCCATGGCAAAGACTACTTCTGTAAAAGTTTAGCTTCAACCAACTAACAAGTTAATTAGATCGTCGACTCTGAGGGCGAACATCATCTTACAGGTAACAACACCAAGCTTTCTTCTTTACATAATTACAAAGACAATGGTGCTATTGTCACAACGGACAACACCATTCATGTGGTGGAGAAGGAATGTACTAAACTTAATAGCAGTCAAGGTTCTAAACGGCGGTAGGCAGGTGCACGGAGGAGAGGGTCCACCTACCGCCTAGAAATCGATTAGGCCGCCTAGGCATCGCCTAAGCGCCTAATACATCTTGTCTATATATGTATAACATCCTGCATATATATATAAACATTAAATAAAATTCTCAAGAAACTAAAGTTACTTCTTTGTAATTTCGAGGATTTTATTTTTATTGAAACTGAAAATATTTTTGGTACAGAATATGGAGTTGGATTCCTCAACTAACATTAATTATAAATTAGAATAAAGAGCGTCCAAAATCTAGAAACGGTGACTTTCCCTCTTCTTTCAGTTTTTTATATATAATTTGTAGCTTTTTTCAAGATAGGTGTCCGCCTATGCCGCCTCACCTACGTCTATCCCTTCAAACCGTCGTCGGATGTCTACTCCACTGCCTATGGCAAAAACGGTACGGAGAGCGGCCGCATTGCGCCTAGACGCCGCCTAAGCGGCCACCTCGACCACCATTTAGAACATTGATACAATGATGATACTTTTATGCTAAAGAGTGTATCATGTACCCGGGATAAAGAACCTCTTTTGGTGAAAAATGCAGTAGATACAAGTCCTCTTATGGAAATTTGCAATCTTAGATGCTTGTTTTTATATAAACCGCATACCCTAGCATGCGCCCTTGAGAACATATAACCTTTTCCTATCCTCTTTTCCCAGGGTAAACCCTTTCATGTTGTTCCAAAAAAAATTGGTTGTCTTTGTTATACTCGTAATCTTATTAGACCTCGTGTGGATAAACTTGATCCATGAGCTACCCATAAGATATTTGTTGGTTATTCTCAGACATAGAAAGGGTATGTTTGTTTTTTACTCCACTACTTCGAAGGTGGTAGTCTCTTGTGATGTTATTTTTTCGAGAATCAGGCCTATTTCGTTTTCGATACACCATCTACATCTCCATTGTTCACGATTCTTGTTTCTCTTATTCCTTCCTCTGAACTTGGTATACCTATTTCTCTTCTCTTATTCTCTTATCTCATTGGATCAGGCATATTTCTAGGATTAGCCTCTTCATTAGTTGGAAGTAAAGAATGTCTTCCTCAATGACAATTTTTTGGACTATTTTTATGTAGCAGCCTTCAGGCTTTGAGTGATCGGAGGAGTCTGATATGTCTCCTAGAGAAGTCCATGTAAGGTCTGAAAAAATCATCATGTGTGTGGTTTGACAAATTTAACAAGATCTTGCAACATATTGGTTTTGTTCGTAGCAAGTTCAGATACGTCCTTATTTATACATCAGAAATATTAGGGAATAGTCATCTTACTTGTTTATGTGGATGACATAATCATCACAAAGATAATTTTGTTAGCATTTCCAAGGTGAAAGAATACTTAGCCTTTCATTTTCATACAAAGGACCTTGGACCATTAAGATACTTATTGGTATTGAGATATCACGGAGTTTCGGATAATTTTAGCTCTCAGCGCAAATGTGTTCGATCTTCTATCTGAGATAGGATTCCTAGATTACAGACCACCAAACATGCCTATGGATTTCAAAGTCAAACTATCTAGATTTAGTTCTTCATCAGATCCTTCTCTATCTGACCGAGAACGTTATAAATGACCAGTTGAAAAACTAATTTATCTAATTGTTACTTGTCCAGACACTGCCTACATTGTAAGTACGGTGAGCCAATATATACATAAATCATTAACCTCTCATCTTCAGACCTATTGAAAGGATTCTACGCGAGGATTATATGCTACATAAAGAAAACTCTGGACGGGATCTCCTTTACACACCTTCTACATTGTTGCTCACAACCTTTGCAGATATCGACTTTGCTAGATCAATTTATTATCTTACTGTCACTCGTCCAGACATTGCCTACGATGCAAGTACGACGAGCCAGTATATGCATAATCCATTGACCTCTCATCTTTAGGCTATTGAAAGGATTCTACGGTAGATAAAGGGAACTCCCGGATATAACCTTCTCTATAGACCTTCTATACTGTCTGTCAACGTTTCGCAAATAATGACTTTGTTGAATCAGTTGATGATCGCCAGTCTACCAGTAGTTATCTTTAATTTGATTTGGCTCAACTCACTTCTTACAGACCTTGTAGTCACACCCTCTTCTAGAGCTTCTATCTGATGTGACAACAAGACTGATTCATGTTGCTGAGAATCTGATCTTTTATAAAAGGACTAAGCACGTCGAGATAGAATATTACATTATTCAGGAGAACGTGACAAAAGAAAGTTGTCAATAACACGTGTTCTTCAGCTCAACTGGCATATATCATCACCAAAATAGTGTTTCGACCTTTATTTTCTCTACTATTTTCCAAGCTGAAAATGATTGATATATATGCTTCAGCTTGTGGCTAGTTAACTATTATTGCATCGCCTTGGCTAAAGGAGGATATCACGACTTGTTCGTATAAATGTACCAAGGCTTCTCATCTTTTATTCATATCAATAAATTAAAAGTTCTCTCTGAATTTATATATACCGACTGAATTAAGGTATCCGTGTTTATTCTATCAGACAATTTTTTTATATTTTTTGCACTTCCTTCAAATAAGAGTTTTAGTTACATTTTACTTTGATAAGGTTTTTGTCCTAAAGGCATATATGTGAGGGTAATAGGCATAATGTTGGCAACTTTGTAGAAATATCATTATATGTACAATAGCTATGAGAAGACTAAACATTATAATACAAGAATATAAAGGAAGAAACCATTCAACAAACATAGCATATACCAATAAACAACTTCATGTCAAATTTTCTCCAAACTATTTTCATAATTTGCAGGTCAACAAAACATTTATGGTGTTTCATTCACCTCACTAGGCAAGGCCCCTTTTCCGGGCGCACCCAAGGCGCGCCTTAGGTGTGTCTTTCTGCAAGGCACAACCAAGAAAAGACGCGCCTTAGGTGCGCCTTTCTGTAAGGCACAACCAAGAAAATGCACGCATTGATGCGTCTTATGGTTTCTTTTATTTATAAAAAAAATTGTTGGAAGATAACCTTACCTCGTACAAGTAGTTGGTTACAATTTAACTGAAAAAACTAAAATTTACTAAAAGCATGGTAGGGATAATACAAACTCTTGTTAGTTCTGTTGACTACTGTTGCTGCTCTGCTAGTTCACTTGATTTTAACATATTTTTGTTGGTTTTAATATGTTATTTGGCTTTATTTCTTACATTACTAATTTACTTATTTATCTATGTATATTTTTATTATTTTTTTATATTTGCGTCTTTCTTCGCTCGGACGCGCGCCTCAAATGTGCCTTGCGCCTCCGAAGATATGGACATTTTGCGCCTCGAGTGCGCTTTGCGCCTTTGACTCCTTGAATTGATAATATAAGAACTATTAATGAAAAAGTACTAGAACTACTTGGAAAGGCCATATGAACTGAGTAAACTGTGACAACAAAAATTAATATAAAAAACATCAAACCTTCTGTCTCTTTATTATCAACTGCTGAATCAATACCAAACTTTTGCTGGGATTCTGGTTCTTCAGAGGGAGCTGATGTAAGCTTAGTATCGACAATCATTGATGTACCTGAAATTGCTTCAATCTCATCAACTGATGCTACTTTATCCAAGTCCCTTACAGAATCAGTTCTCTCTTCCCCTGCCGCTTCTGACACATTTGTTTCATCTGCAATATTTTGTGCAACCTCCCCTTGAAAAGGCATATCGCCTGATTCCTTTGTATTAGTTGATGAAAGAATCATAGGTGATGCAGACTCCTTTGTATCTTTCACAGCACTAGGACTCATCTGTTCCATTTCCGAAATAACATTTGATTCTTTATTACTGCTCGGAGCTTCCTGCAATGATGAATCCAAGTCAGCTGATTCCTTTGCTGCAGGCATTTCCTGCAAACAATCTTGGGAAGTGACAGGCAACTGTGTTTCATTTTCAACAGGCACTGCACCTTCCTCATTCTTGTTTGGGCAAATGTTTTCGGCACCACTTCCATTTGAAGGCTTTGATTGATCATCTCCAGTTGAAGTCTTTGAGTCAACATTTCCATTTGTACACTTTAACTCAGCACTGCCTTCTGAAGGCTGTAACAGGTCACTGCATTTTGAGGGCTGTAACTCATCACTGCCTTTGGAAGTCTGTAACTCATCACTGATATTTGAAGGGTTTAACCCATCACTGCCATTTGAAGGCTTTGGTCCATCAGTGCCATTTGACAGCTTTAACTCATCGCTGGCATTCAGAGGCTTTAATTCATCACTGACATTTGAAGCCTTTGGTTCATCAGTGCCGTTTGGAGGCTTTAGTTCATCACTGACACTTGAAGTTGGCATCTTGGCTTCCTCCTTTGGAGCCTCCGCAATGTCCATGTCAGTAACAGCACTGTAATTTTGTCCAATTTATCAGATGCTTGGAATACAAAGGTCATAACATTAGTCTGTAATCACTAATGAACAGACAACAAACCTCTCACTGGCTGGCAGATCCTTCATATCATCAGGTGGATTTTCAAGAATAAAGCAATGCCTTGTAGCCAGTTGAATGCCAGGAGATTCCTCAGACATGGCTTTCAAGGAACTCCTAGTTGAGGTTGTAGCAGCATAAGGTTCCACAAGATGTGTTAAAAATGCTGCCTGCAAAGCAAAAGTATCAACCAAACTTAACCTTTGAGCAGAATCAAGTTGATGCTAATTTGCCAGAAAAAATTGTACCAGTATATTAGTAGGGATATTTCGGCAATTAGGCTGAAGTCAGTGATTGCCCTAATCTCTTCCTAAAAATAGGGCTCCATCTCTTCTAATTGTAACTCTCTCGAAATTATAAAAATAAGTTGTGTGCAGCCGTGGACGTAGGAGAAACTCTCCTAACCACGTTAAAAATTGTTTGTGGCTGTTTTCTTCTCTTGTTGGTACCACATTCCTAACATGATTATCTTCAAGGAAATTTAACTGAGGTCTTAAAAAAGAACAAGAAAAGAAGTGGAAAAAGAGACCAGTAGACTAAGTAGAAGTATCTGTGTCTGAGTTGCATAAATACATACAGACACACATAGAAACATACGCACACACACATACATGCGCTTCTAAGTTGCACTGCACGGACACGGCAAAAAGATGTCCCTATCTGTATCGTGTCCGTACCCATGCCCGTGTCCGAACTCATATAACAAAGGTAACTACCCTTGTATCTATTTGAAAATGTTTGTATCATGTATCCATAGTGTCTACATTCGTGCAACATAGGTTTATCTATACACTTTATATGCCCGTCTGTGTGTGTAGCATGTAATGCACGAATGAATGTGTTTTTGATTCTTTGTATGTAATTGTTGAAGAGGAGATTAGTTGTCTTCATTTTATCATTTATTGTTATATGTATTTTCCATTTTTTATTAGGGTTAGGGATATCTTTCCATATGCTTTCTAGTCATTTAAATATTGGCCAAGATCCCTAATAAAATATGATCCAATTCTAGCAAAATGTAGTCTCTTTATTTTCTACGAGGTATCTTAGCAGGGGCAATTGTAACCCTTCACTCTTCACCTCCATCGATTCTAGCCATCCATTTCCCAAAATCCTAATCTTGTCCATCTCTTTAAAAATTCCAACCCTAGTCTCAATGTTTGTGTTCTTCAAAAAACACTAGATCTAGCCCAAATCTCTTCAAATCCCTAGCCCTAACCGTAGAAGTTTCCCTAATTCTTCTCCACCCTTACTTTCTCCCATCACTAAAGGCCACTTTAAAAAAAAAAAAAATTTGAAGATATTTGGAGCCACCAAGAGAACCATTCCTCCTCCCTCTACTCTTCTTCTCACGGAGCACAAGCAGCAGCAGCCTCGCATGACCAGGCCCACCCCTCGCCGAGCTCCTCCACAGAAACCTCGACTAGTATACACATACTTCTCTTCCATGTTCTCTTTGTCGATGGTTGGTCCTTGTTATCTCCAATGATAGCTGATCGCCTGCATCCTCTCATCTCCGATTGACTGCCGGATCCATGTCTCTTCTGGCTCAAATCCAATGAAGTTCTCTTCTCCAACGAAGTCATCCAGATAGCCAGACCTCATCCACTACTCCGGCAATCCAGGCAACATATCTCCGGCCAAGATTCAAGTCCAGATGTCGACTCTCTAGTTCTCAATTTGGATCCATATGTTTCCGGTCAGTTCTGGAATTGATCCCCTGTATGTGTTCTGTTTCTGGCCTTGTCTCCATTTAGTTTACGGATCCAATCAAGCTTAGTTCTATGTTTTCTTTTCGATGAGGCGAGGTTTTCCAACAGTGGACAGTGAGACCTTTTTCTCGACTATCTACTCCCTACTCCCTGTGATACTTTGGGAGTCCCTGTGATACATTGGTGTTATATTGGCCTGTTATTTCCAATACATGTGTTTACATATTTGCGATGATCATGGTGTTCGTCAATTGCCACATTCAAGCGACTGACAGAGCAGCTATCTCGGGGCCTCTTCTGTTTTCGGCAACTGAGAACTATTTTAGTTAATCTACAGTGTTTAGTACATTGGTCTGCTGTTGAAATTTTTTGTATCTTCTTGGTGGCTATTTGGCTTTTGGAAGTTTTGGTGCTAAACTTCTTTCCAGACCTAGTCCTCGAGTCCAGCCATGTCAACATCATCGCATCCTTAGATCCCTTGTTCCCTGGATCTAGTTGAGAATGCTTGTCTTCTATGGTTCTCTCAAGTGACCTCAACTCTAGTGCTCGCAGGAGTCGACGTCTTCTATAGTGACTCAGTTGATGTGGTTTCTCGTCTCCCGTGAGGATCAATGTTGTGGTCATTGTACTCTGCGGCTACCTAGATCCAGAGATCATTTGCGAACTCCTCGAATCGTGTCCCGTGATTCTCATTGTGTGTTCTCTCTGAAATGTTTCTATGATTTGTTTCTTATTTTATTTATGATTTTTTTGTTATGTAAAGGGCAAGCATTGCATGTAAAAAAAAGGGTCAGCGTCCAAAGCCCACTTCGCTAACCAACAAGCAGGACCGTCGAATTACTCTTCGATCACACGCTCTCCACACAATTATCTTGCAGTTCACTCGTCGGTATCGCTATTGTTTGTGCTTCTCTTTGTTCCAAGTTGTAACATTCAAGTCCAAACTCTACCCATCTCCTACTTGTTTTTGGCATCGCTATCACTAGCGATAATTATTTGATTTGACTACTCTTTTGGTCGAGCATCTTCCTGCGTCAACTCTTGTAGAGCATCCATGTGTGAACAAATCTCCTGGTCAAGCGTCCTCAGACTTCGGTTCTTGTCGAGCACCCACCTGCTGGCAACTTTTTTGATCGAGCGACTTCATGCGCTGACTCTTATCGAGCACCCCCATGTCAACAACTCTTTTGGCCGAGCGTCTTCATACGTCGAATCTTGTCGAGCACCCACGTGCCGGCAACTCTTTTGGTTGAGCATCTTCATGCACTAACTATTGTCGAGCACCGACGTGCAGACAACTCTTGTGTGCCCAAGATGACCGCAACTCGGACTCTTTTGTAGTCTGTTTGGATATTTCTCTCAAGATTTCTTCACTTGTAAAGCTCTCTTTTTACTTCTTTGATAATTCCTTCTTTTCGAAACTCAATCTCTATTGTCAGATAATTCCATTCTCTTTTTCACTCTCTCCAAATTGAACTTGCTTTCACCCAAGTTCCAGCTTGCAGGAGCGTGTTCAAGAGTAGATTAGCTATCTTCATTTTATGTATTTATTGCTTTATGTATTTTTCATTTCTAACAAGGGTTAGAGATGTCTTTTCATATGCTTTGTCCTTTTAAGCATTGGCCACAAGCACTAATAAATCTGGTCTCATTCTAACAAAACGTAGTCTCTTTATTTCTACAGTAATATATGCTTTATACATGCATAATAAACCTGCAAAACACAAAATTAGATCATAGATCCATAAAAAGCTGCTACCATTTAAGTTCGAGATTGTTTCTCATAGTATTTCTACTATTTCATAAATAAGTTAGTAGATATCTGGAATCATACACAATTCCAAGTTATCCACAAAGAACCAATGCTCTTTAATTCTATGTATTGGTATATAATTATTTGCTAGAAACCAAGCTATCCACAAAGAAAGAAACCAAGCTAATTTGCATGGCCACTGACATGGGTGGAGCCAAGCCATAATTTTACTCAAGAGAGGGTGAAAAATATTACACAAATACCTAAAGTATAGATAAACTAGACACAATCAATAAAAAAGTTAAATTTAAAAAAAAAAATTGAAAGTAGGATTGTCTTTGAAGTTTGAAGAGACCTAAACCAAAAGAATGTAAAATTTAAAAAAATGGTGTATCTTAACCCTAGTTTAAGGAATCTTATAACTTTTAAAAAAAAAAGTTGTTCTTCTTGTCTACTTAAAATCATCACAAAATTTTCATTATGTTAAATATGCAATCATCTAATGGGGCCCAAGAAGTTAATAAAATCCTCATCAGTTTACCTAAATGACATTTATTGTTAGAATTTATTAAAAAAGTAAAGACTATTTTACCCTAACTATTTTTGGATTTATATATGACTTTAAAACTTGAATAACTTCCTAAGTATGTGAGTACACACAGTACCTATCCCTTTAAAAGTATACCATTGTGTGGGATCCATATCAACAATATATTTCTTTGTTGATTGTGAGGTCCGTGTGGAATTGGGTTTGTATGTGTAACTTGTATTAAACAATAGACATTGGATAAATGAATGAACACATGCAAACAATTGTTGTAGGCCAATTTTGTTACATGTGCTTGAGCTTTAGTTGATCCAGGTGCCGCAACTGCCTACGCTTGCCACCACCTAGATCCGTCCTTGGGCACGGATTCGACACGACACATTTTAGACACGACGACCTGGATTCAACACATATTTTGGTGTCCTAGTGTATTCTGGAGTGTATGTGCATATCCGATATGTGTGCCCGACACGTCACGGATACAGTCAAGAATCTTTATTTTTAATTTTTTTTTAGAATCCAATAAACAGTCTAAATTAAGTCAAATATTTAGAAAGTATGGAGGCACTATTTAAAGGCCTCAATCCTCCTTGCAAGACATGTTATTGATAAATAATGAGGATTAGGCTCTATTTGGTTAAGATTTTAAAAGTAGTTTTCGGAGTGTAAATAGCATTGTGAATGAAAATAACGTTTGGCAGAAGCAGCAACAATTTTTTTCCGAAATTTTTTTCCCAAAATCTGTGTTTAAACGCAGCTTTCCGATTGGAGAAAATATCCACTTTCCGAGTGAATTTTTTTCACTCCTCCCCCCCCCCCCCCCCCGCACACCACTCGAGTGGAGCAAAAAAACACTTCTGCTGCTTCTTCTCCATCTTCTTCCCAGTGAACCAGCTACAGCGGCGGCTTCTCCATCTTCTTCTTCGGAGGAGCAGCGGCGGGCTTGACCATCGTGCTCCACCGCTCCGGGAGGCTTCGGCTCCACTGCTCGAGATCGCATCCTCCTTAGTCGGCTTTGACTCGACTCGACCACAGTGCTCCGCCACCGGATCTCCTTTCGGCACTGCCACATCAACCTGCCTCGGACCGGATCCGCCAGATCCGTGACTCCTCTGCCAGATCCGATCCAGTCGAAGAGATCGTCCCCCTGACGATCGAGTCGTCTACGACCACAATGACCTTGCCCTTGAGGATCCCCCGCACGGGCATGAGCATCAGCTTGACCGCGAGGAAGTAGTTGTTGGCGCGGCGGCGGCCGATGACGAGCGAGCGGAAGCCGTGGGGGTCGCGGACGGCGAAGAGCTTGTTATCGTAGGTGAGGAAAAGGAGTAGGCGCCACGGAAGCGTCGGCAAGGCGGGAGACGAAGGGGCGGGACTTGGAGTGGACGATGAGGTGGAGGATGACCTCGGTGTCGGAGGAGGTGTTGATAATAGAGCCGGAGGACCTCTGTTCTAAAAGGAAGCCGCCTAGGATGCTTAGGCGCTAGGCGCCTGGTGCCCATCTGATGTCCGTGTAGGCGTCCGTCTAGTTCCTCCGACGCTCGACTATACATATTTTAGGATTTTATGGACTTTTTCTGCAATTTTTAGTAGGTATTTTAGATTCTATTTTATTGGTTTGAACCGCTTAGATCTAGGCGTCTGCCTGGACAGCCGCCTAGGCGGACTAGACGCTAGGGGAGTCCGCCGCTAGACGGCAGCTGCCAGCCCGCCTAGCGCCTAGCGCCTAGCGCTTTTCATAACCTTGTGGAGGACTCGAGGCGGGCCGAGGATGTCGATCATAGTTGGATACGAAAAGAATTCGTTGTGGATTGGACACGAAATATGACTCTGGACACAATGTTTTGGGAGAGAACTCGGACACAGTTGGACACGAACGATTTTTAAAAAAACTACTTTCTAAAAATATTTTACCAAACAAAATTTACAATTTTTGTTTTTTAAAATTACTTTCCAGATGAAAATAACCAAACGCAAAGCTAAAATTTCTATACTCAGAAAATAACTTTATAACTTACTTTCAGAAAACTATTTTCAGAACAAAATTTCAGAAAGCCTATCCAAACAGAACTTTAATTTCTTCTTCTCTTCGATTGTGTCATGCAATTGGTTTTCAGTATGAAGTCCTGCAATGGTTTTGGGTGGGAAGCCCCACTTAGTATTGATGTGAGGCCACAACCCCCCATCCTTCTCTCCTCAAACCATCTCCTAACCAATATATTCAAAACCCTTCCTTCTTCCTTGTTGTCCATAAATGAACTTCATCAAAGAGCCCTTCAAACTGAATCTCAAAACCAGCAAACAGCCCCAAAAATCAATTTTCCTTAAAATCCATCAAATTCTCTACAACGTCCGCTCTTCCTTTGCTTTAAAAAAAAAACTAACCGCAATTCTCAAATTCCCCAACTACAAAGCTTCGATTCTAGTCAACAAAAAGGCTCGGAAAGGATCCCATCAAACGACTGGTGACATCTTTTTGCACGCATATATCAACTTGATATTCCTGAACTCTTTCCAAACTATATTGATTATTGTGCAAAACTGTATGTCTATTTGTTGCTATGTGCTGGCTTTCTTGAGAATCTCATAGTTTGTGTAATACGTAGTTTAGGGTTTACTTTGCACTAATTTGAGTTCTGTAAATTAATCTTTAATTGCTAACTTAGTTGATGATCATTAGAACTTTTATCCTTGCATCCTTATTGCACATCATTAGTACATCGCTAGGGTTAGTCTCAGTTTTAAATTTTTAATTGCTGCCAGAGATTTAGGGAGAACTTTAATTGCATTCAAGTGTTTGTTCTTAAAGTTGCATATAAAGTGGCTCTTAACCATGTCATACATGTTGCATGGATACAAATATGTTACGATCAGAATATGGACGAGGCACTGATTTTAGTGGATCCTATTGTATTTTGGAGTGTAAATGTGGTGCTATATCCAACAAGGACACATGGCAGCAATTTTGGAGCATGCATACATCACATACACACACACGCGCACACACACATGCAGTTTTGACATAAATGAATTATATGCAATAAATCAGCATTCTTTAGTAGAAATGGCATTCTATGTGCATTTTACCATCCAACACCAACAGTCTAACCTAAAAAAAGAACAGGTAAGACAAACTACATATAAAACATACCAATGCCATGACCGGGTTTCCAACTTCTACAAACGATGGGAGCCCTTGTTCAGGTGTTAAACCAATAGCCTGAAATGCAGCCTTCAATGCATCAATAGGAAGGCTGGAACCATTTTCACAAGAGAAGTCAAGTTCGCAAGCATCTCTTTTCGCCGACACAACTGTTGTTGAATAAATGGGCTGATCTCCACCATCTGCATTGTCAACTTCCTTTGTCTCATGAACGCATGAAGAATCAGTTTCTTTACTAGCAGGACTAGGTTCCATCTCTTCCTGGACTTCCTCACCGGAATCATCATTGCCATCTAGAAATGAATCCTCTATAGACATTTGAAGAAAGTGCAATATGCACTGGGCTTTAGATTTTGTAGCAACGTGTTCAGCTATCTCATTCCAGTTTTCCTCGAAAAGCTCTAAGGCTTCCAGAAGAAGTAGGGTTTCTTGATCTGTCCAACTCCCACCACTTGCACCAGGAAACTCAGCCGGCTCCATAAGAATGAAATCAGCCGGTGTCATGCCTGAATCAAATTTCCCATTATTGTAACATTCAATGCATAGATCATAATCTGCCTGTGAAAACAAAATAACTGTGAGCAAATATATTATGGGAGGATGTGCAAAAGGTCATGAAGGAAAAGCCAGTGGAGAATATAGAAGGTGACGTGATGCATGCATGCATTCTTCATCAGAATTTGACTTGATGACAAAGAAGAAGAATACAGTATCAATTTTCAATAACAGACATAATTATTATATTTCTAAGAAACTGAAGAGCAGCATACGTGTTTTAAGTTAGAGAAAAAATATAATGCCATGACTTCATGCAAAGGGGATTTCATTATATATTTTTAGCTATATAGATACCAGCCCCCTTTTGGAAACTAATCACACATATCACACTCCCCCTTTGGAACTTATAAAAAATGGGACTTGCTTCTCACGATATATATATATGTGGTTACTCCCAAAATTAGAACAAAATGATTCCTATCGTTGATTTTTTTTATAGTCAGTCCAATAAGAGGACATACCCCAATTGATTTAAACAGGTATAGAAAAAACTAATCAATCCCTAAATCTAACCAAACTAGATTAACTCACTCTAATCTTAAGTATTGTGGCCTCCATAAATGTTTGAATTAAACTACCAAAGCATACCCCACATCTAGAACAAAAATAATACATAAGGTTAATATGGAAAAGTAAAACAACAGTGAAAATTATAATAGAATGCATCCAGGGGTTGTTAACAGTGCATCATTAGTAGAAAGTTTGACGTAGGATCAAAGCTTACACAAGAATAGATCTTGCATATACAACTACCATGGAGACTCCAGCTTGCCTTTCTACAAAAATGTTTTCTTGTGTCTAAGGGCACATACAGTTAGAATGGTCATGATAACTGATAATCCGATTGAATTATTTCAGAATCATAAGGTTTGTATTTCAAAAGTAAACTGAAACCCTCAATGGTTAGGGTTTTGATACAGCCTCATGCAGACGTGAAACCCCATAAGAAATCCAAAACCAATTTACATATAGCAAATATCAATTACATATTGTAGTAAAATTCGAATAGCTATCATACTTAAGATAAGCAAGACATAATAATGTTAAAATGTATCACGTGTTTGACCATCTGAATTATTGTTGCAAGTAGAAATCATCAAAATTATGATCTCAAATGATACTTTAAACATCATAAGTTTATTATACAATACAATACTTTCAAAAAGCTCAATATATAACTACATAAAATTCAAAACACAACATGTATCCAATTAGAAGAACAAGGAATTTGACCCGCCCCGATCCAAAAAGCTTGTATGGTTTGGGTATCACATAAATCTGACCCATACACCGATCCGTTGATAGCCCTACATACAGTGCAACCAATCATCCAAAGGTGATTGCAAAGAAGACATTGACTTTAGCAGGAGGCCGAGACAAGAGCTCGTGTTATGTATTTCTACTATCTGGAGGAGCTATCTTGCTATGTATGAGACAACAGAACTCAGCTCCTCTTCTAGAGGCAGAGTTGGGGAGTCTACAAGTTCATCAGTGAAGAGGTTTATCAAAGTCTGTGACAATACTATTGCAGGTAGACACACTCTTGAGGTAGGGCTTTGAAAGTCAACAATGTCAACACATGAGCAAGAGAACCAGTACACAGAATTCACAGTATCCTGACATGAGCAAGAGTGAGATGATAATACTGTATCCCTTTTAATAGTAAAAAACAATCAACCCATTAGAGCTGATTCTATGAGGAAAGCTCTAATTCAGCACCTTACCCTGTTAGCTCAGTACCAAGTACAGTGTTCTAGAACCTAAAATTGTCATTAACATAGTCACAAGTTCAGCGTTCAGGAATAACTAGACGACGTTGAAATTTTGAAATTCTGAAATGTTCAGAAAGTTGGGTAAAAGTTCGGCAAAGATTCATGTATGTTATGTGAGAAAATATTAAACAGTAGTGAGCTAGAGCTACTATGAAATAGGTCTAACTTAAAAGGGCTTATCTTATGTATACAAAAATCAATTGATTATTATCATAAGCCTGTCACTTTTACCAATCACAGGCTCTCTTTTTCCATCTCTAGTCTTGAAGCCCATGAACAATGTCATTAAAACCTGCAACCAGCGTGCAAAAACCCATCTCGTCAAAACTACTCATTAAAACCCCATTTTCCAATCGTTGGTGGTGTCTTTCTCCATACTTAATTAACCGCCCATTAAAACCACTGCCCATCAAGAACAAAAACTGACCAGTTATTCGCAACTAGATCATGTGATTCACATTTTATTCGAGAATTCATCAATTACTTCGCAAATTTGATGAATTATTTGGGAAACATGGAATTATTATTTATTTGCAAATTATTCGAATAGTCATGAATTCTATGAGTGGTCATTAGTTTGATCATATTCTAGACAGCAACAAAAAACTAAACTTTGGGTCGCACAGATGAATTATTAGCTTTCACCCAGCTCTGATAACTTAAAAGAGTGATCCCACTCCAACGTTAGAAAATATCATATCTTTTTCACAGCCCCAATCCAAGTTTGTAAGATCTTCCTCTAATTCTAAGGGCTCGATTGACTAATACCATACTACTACTAGCCGTCTATTGGTCTCTCTTACACATGTCCACACCATTTCAATCCCAATTAGTGCATTTATTGGTCTCATGTGCACTCTGGTTTGACTTGGGATCACAAAAACTCCCGTAGAAAGAGAGGTTCTTCAGAACCACAATATATTTTCTTAAATTTTAGAAATCTCCAAAACTGTAAATATATGTTAGAATAGTATAAATATTTAACATTTGAACCTCATCAGGATTTTGAGTTGTGCACTGTTGTGGCATCTAGTGGCAGGGACTTCAATATGGTAGTAACTGTAGTATACAATCCAAAATCTAATTAGAGCGCATTTTAAGCAGATTTCAAGAAAAAATATACCGCTAGATGAATTCAGATCTCACCCAAAATGGGCATTCAACCTATGAAATATTATAAATATTAATCCCCGAGTCCCTGACCCTCACCACAACTTTGAGTTGTGGTACAGTGCCATGGAATTTAATAATACCATTGACTATGTTAACGGATAGTGTCAAAGACAAAAATACTCTAAACTAACCACTCCGACCTGAACCCAACTCGATCCAGACCAAATGACCAAACCCTTTTCCTCTCTCTCTCTCTCTCTCTCTCTCTCTCTCTCTCTCTCCCCGAGTCCCAACTACTTCCTCCACTCGTCTCGAACAATAGCAAGCTCGTAAATAAATATATAGAGTCC
This sequence comes from Iris macrosiphon, assembly GCA_036927795.1. NCBI lineage: Eukaryota > Viridiplantae > Streptophyta > Magnoliopsida > Asparagales > Iridaceae > Iris > Iris macrosiphon. The sequence goes on along the minus strand of JAYESA010000018.1, from coordinate 68,343,761 downwards.
ATTGTCGGACCGAACCACTACCACAATCATCATCATCCAAGCATTCTTCCATTAGAACGGGATCCACTATGGAGCATAACAAAGTTCCATGGAAAAAAAAAAAATTTAACTATGACCAGCTATCAACCTGACGTCAACCCTCTATAATGGTAGCAAATTCCAATCCAAGGTAACTATAAACATGAGAGGGTCATGACGGCTAGTTGGTAGGTAGGTAGATCTACCTTTTGGATATGCAATTTAAGCTTATGCGACCAAGATGCACCCTCCAAGTTCTCCTAAAGTATAAAGAGTCTAGACGAAGAGATAAAATGATACAATTTGTTATTGTGAATTGCATTCCTCTCTACGACACATTGAACCAAAGAGTGAAGGAATGACAATATAGGACCCGAACCAAATATTCAATACTTTTGTGACCCAAACTCAACTCAATTCGTCCAAACAACCAAACAAATTCCACATCCTCTACTCCCACACCCCACACCAAGCCCATGACCCAAACGCATCCTCATCTCTCTTCCTCCACTTATCCTCAACTCGAGCACCGTCTATCGTTGTCGGCCGAGATAAGCACCAACAACAAGCAACAAGGGTGTTAGATATCGAGGTTATTGTTGTCTAATCCATATCTAGACATGGGAGTAAGAGACTCAACAACTAGCAGCCTCTGCACACCTTAGTACTCGTCGCTAATGGCCAAAGATAAAAAAGGGGGAGAGAGGTAGGTGAGAAGAGGAAGAGAGGTAGAAGAAGATAAAAAGAGAGGAAAGGAATAGGAGATATTGCTTATGTGCCAACCTGATGAGTAGAGGACATGCTGGTAAAATATAAGCGAAAGAAACGTAGAAGAAGATAAAAAAGATATATTTAACTAATCAATAATTAAGTCCATAATAACATTTCCTCCTAATTATTCATCAGGAATACAGGTGAGAAAAGACAGGAAAAGGTGGAAGACAATAGACGAGGAAAGGGCAATAGGAGAGGAATAAAGAGGCGGTAGTGCATATGTATTGCTTCAGTTAATTAAGGGGTTTTAGTAATGACGAATTTTTCATTAAAATTTTAATTAAATAATTAATTAATAATTAAATCCATAATTACTATAAGGATATTTTTGTCCACAATGTTACAATATTATGGTTACTTACGATCACATGAGAGATTAACTTAAGTGTATTAATGAAAAAATTCTCGTAAATTTTAAGGGTCCAGATACCCATTTTTTCATGGGGATAGGGAGGTTATGAATAAGTTTCATAGTATTGGCCGATACGGATAGCTTTGGAATTTCTGATTCAATACTAATCCGAAATAGATAGCGGCTGGAACCAAAGTAATGGCTCTCTTTTCTGGTCAAATCAAAGTACAAAATTAAAAAAGAAAAGAGAAGTATGTTATAAAACATTATCGACACAATAATTCAATCTTGTCAAAGATTAACATGTTACATTGTGTCGATAAAATTTCTTAGCAACACAATGTAACCACAACCTTTTGTAAGTTGTATACCATTGTATCATTGAAATGAAAACTATCTACTGTTGGAGTACTTTGTCTAAGCAAGTAGAATAAACATTAATATAATTCCATTAGACACTAGCGGGTAACAACAAATAGTACATACAAGAGTATACCTAAACGTATCAAATACTTTCTAGTTTTATTTTTATTTTTTTGATATGTTTTGGTTTTTTGAAATAAAAATACGAAACTTGCCACCAAAATTGATACTCATAAGGGTCTGATACCGACTCTGGTACCAATACTAATATTGCAAACCTTGTTACGAGTCCCTAAGGCAAACTTTAAGGGTTTAGAAATTTACCCTTTCTCTTATCATAGCGATTTACACCAACTACATTCTATGAAATCATCGTTTCTGATGCTTTCTTTTAAAGTAATATCATTCATTCATCTTAGTGTTTTCATTTCAGCTACACATTTTAGGACATTTTAATTGGCCAACATTCCTGACCATAAAACATGATTGGACTAATTGCTATCGTATAGATTTATGTTTTAATTTTACGGATATCTTATGATGACAAAGGAGTCCATATGCACCCTCCACTTCAAACATTCTATCTTAATTCTATACGAAGGTTTTTTAACCCTCTATCATATGAAGAATGATCCATCCTAAATAGTGAATAGCATCACTTTACCTTTTGGCTAGCTTTTGACCAGTCACATGGAACGCGGTACGTTCTGGGTCTTCTTCAATAAGATGTAAAACGTGACCTTCCTTAGTCATACATCAATTTGAAATGCAACATTCTAAATAATTTGATACAATGATGCCACAGTAAAACATGTAAATAAATTATAAAAGAAAAAATGATGACAAACGACTTGAACCTTAATAAAGATAACAAAAGAATCATAAAATAGCATAAGCTCACTCTCTTCTTTGCATGAAAAACTACCAAAAGAGAGTGCTCATAAGCAATGAAGAAACAGCAATAGTACAAACTACAAAGTCAAATTTCATAAGAAGTTTGTAGCTATGTTACCCCAATTGACAAAAAATCTTAAGGTTTTTTTCAACTTTATTTGCATTGAAGAATATCCGACAAAAGCAAATTTGTAGTGAGATTTCATCAATTGATTCGGATCGCCAAATTTAGTGATCCGAATTGAGTGCACCATAACCATCTGGACCGTAAATCTACCTCGTCTGGATCGTAAATGTACCCTGTAGAGGAATGCTCGTACCTGGAACAGGTTCGATGGGAATTTAGATGTACCCGGTAACCATGCTTTTGACCATCACAATGTACTATATTTCTTCTTGAATTTTTTATTACCTTACTTTGATTAACTCTAGTTTCATCATAGTAATTATAAATCCTTTTGAAAAGGAAGCTATTGTCCCGTCAATCAACACAATAACTTCAGCAAATAGCATCACTATGGAACCTCAGGATAACATACACCATGAAACCTCATTTGAATGTGCCTAGTAAATTCTTCCGTAACTGGTCCAAAGTAGTAAGAACTTTGTGTCAATCCATAATGTAAATTGTCCTTACGATAGTCGCATATAATAGCTAACGATGACTTATTTCTTCACCAAACCTACCATAGTCTCTCAAGGAAGCATATCATAATACTTTCCTCGGTAAATCAAAACCACATGTAGATCTGTCTTGATCTTTTCAAATTCTTCTAAAATCTTCTTATTAAGTAAGCACCTCGCAGAATAGCCTAACATAAAAACCAAATTAATTGTAATTCTCATAAATAGTATTTTCTTTTCTTGATCTTCACTCAACAAGACTCAAAGTTTCATTATCCGATTCATGAGCTTGATCCTGATACTACAACTTGCTTGGTCCTGATACAACTTGCATGTCTCCCTTTCCCTAAAATGCTTCATATTCTATGCCTGAGACAATTCACTAAAATTATGATCTTCCATCAAATAAAGGGATTGTGAGATTCATTGTACTGCTAAATGATATTAAAAAATCTTCATTTGTTTTGCTAGCGTAAATTACTACTTCTAACTCCGCATATGTTGTGACTAATGCATTTTTTATATCGGTCCTGGATAAAGGAGGATTGTGTTAGGTAGACAACATCCAACATAAAACATTGGATGTTGGGGCGCCCTCAATAGTGATGTGTTGCATCTTTTCCATCCTAGTGCAAGATTATAAAAATCGCTAGTCGACCGCTAGTCAGTTCGCGGGGACTAGGGATTAATCAGGGACTAGTCAGATTAATCGCTTTGAGTTTATATATATATATATATATATATATATATATATATATATATTCTTCCAGGCTCAACTTCTATATGAAAAAACTAATTAAAATCCAATGGGCGGGCCCAAAATATTTATTGATTTTATTCCTTAAATGCACGGATCTAGCCCAGCACTATGCTTATCAAATTTCTCCTTGAAAAACAATTCATTATCTCACTTAATATGTTGAAGCCCGACCAGAAATCTCCTATTAAACTACTGATAATCTCAGAGATAAAACCTTGTTCCCAAACTTCACTTTAGATTTAAGTGAAAAATCATACAAAACAGAGAAAAAAGACACGTAAAGAGAAAAAGGACAGCAAAGACATCAAGAAGAAAGAGAGACTTTCTTTACTTTAATAAGTAAAACAACTTTCTCCCAATCCAAAGTAATCATGTTCCTTTACTTTAATAAAGACTCTCAGAAGAGAGAAAACTAAAACCTAACTTTAGTTTCTTCTTCCAAATTAAAAAGAAAGAGAGGGAGAGAGAGATTTAAAGCTTACCAAACGAAGGCGGCCGAAGGCTTGGCTCGGGAGGAGGGTTCCGGCGCGGAGACTCGATCGAGGGGGTCCGTCTGTGACCGGAGGTAGCCGGATCTATTCGGCGGCCACGGATGAAAGCTGCGGAGGAACGGAAGTTACGGGAGACAGTCGATGGAGTCAGGAAGCCGGAGCTGAAGTTGGATCCGCCTCCCATTTTTTATGAGGATCGGGTCTCTTAACCCTTTTTTTTCTTTTCACCGTTTCCTAATCGGCCGACTAGGGAACGCCTAGTCGGCCGACTTGCCCTCGTCGAACGACTTGTCCCGACTATGGGAGTTGCCAATTTTTTCTCGTCAACTGACTTGTTCTGAGTATGGGAGTTGCCCATTTTTTTGGCCGACTAAGGACCAAATCCAGTCAGCCATGTCCGACCACTGACCAGTCGGCCGATTAGGACGATTTTTGCAACACTGTTGTAGTGCAATGAAAAGTGAGAAGGGATGGATTGTTAGGCCGTCATTGGTAAGTGATGTCTTGCATCAATGCCACTCTGATGTAATGTCAAGATGTAATGTCAACTGAACAAGGATTGGCACATGTCATATTGGTACTCCAACGGGGTGAGTATTAGACAAGGATTGTTGGTACTCCAATGTGGCGAGTATTAGACAAGGATTGTAGGTATAGTAAGCAACGAGGTAAGGAGTTAGTGCATAAGAGTAGTAACAGGTTAGCTAAATTGAACATAAGAACACTAGCTGGAATGGAATTAGTGGATACAATGATTACGAGGAAGATTAATAAAGTTTGTTTACAAGAATCTAAGTGGGTGGGTGAAGAAACAAAAATTGAAAATATTGTTTTAGACTTTGGTATATGTTGATATGGTATGTTGGGTGTCATATTTAAGTATAGTATAAGCACATGGGAATATCCTGAGGACATATTTGGGATGCCAGAATATGTCACAGGATATTCCATTATGAGATTATTGTCATAATGATTGAGATCATTGTATTAATGACTGTAAGGCTATATAATGCCAATGAGACAATCAATAAAATGTACAACTAATTTCAACATGGTATCAGCGCCAAGTTTCCACAAACCCTAGTCGTCACCAAGCTTCCACAAACCCACAGGAGGATTTCCTAGATCTCCTCCACCGAACTCTTCCATGCCCCCCTTCTTCCCTTCTCCGCCCTTCGCAGGCCGCCCTTCGCTGTTGCTGCCCCGTCCCGCTACTGTTGCGGCTACTACTGCTGCTGCGGCTGCTGCGACTGCTGCTGCTGCTGCGACGGCGACTGTGACATGCGTGATGCCGCCTCCTCCGCACCAGCACGAGACAGCGCCTAATAGGGATGCCTAGATCTGAAAAAAGGGAGGACATGTTCGGATCTAGGAGCGGACAACGAGGACGAGCGTGAGTCGTGGAGCGGACGTGACGTGATTGAATAGACGACGCATCGATGGAGGAGATCATCAAAAAGCTAGATTCTGCAGAGGTGGCGACGTTGATGAAGTTGTTGACGATGTCGGCTGTTGAGAACACGACACGAACGTCGCCGGAGTTGAAGCTTCCCTCCATCGATCTGAAATTAGATGGACCAGCCACCTATCTGAGTTGGTCACGGCAGGTGAGAAGAACCCTCGCAGGAAAAAACATGGAGGGGTTCCTGACGGACGAGACGACAGAGCCGGACGAGGGCTCGACAGGACGCGATGAGTGAAAGTCCACTCATATGGTGATCTACATCTGGCTTCTCAACTCCTTAGTCCAGTCTATTGCCGCCACAGTAGACGGTATTGAGATGGTGAAAGATGTGTGGGAGAAGTTGAGAAGGACCTATGATGGTGTGGGGAACAACTTACGGGTCTTCCAGATAAAGGGGGAGATTGATGACACCGTACAGGGAGAGAAGACGGTGCAGAAGTATGCCACGGAGTTGGAGCGTCTGTGGTTGGATTATGATCACTCCTCAGATCGGACGAGCTGCGGGGACCCTAAGTGTAAGGAGAGACAGGTGTGTCTGCAGGAGAGGACGATGAAGTCCCTCAAAGGGCTGACTGCAGCTTTCGCACAGAGGACGGCCCTACTTCTAGCCCAACCAAAGATCCCTAGTCTTGAGGAGGCTATCTCAGCCATGATCCAGGAGGAGACACGCATCAGGCTACAAGCCGGGACAGGTGGTCCCCCCGAAGCAATGTCAGCACTAGCGATCACCAGCTCAGGTAACACAGGATCTAAAGGAGAGCCCTGGCAGCATAACCGGCAGTGCTACAACTGTGGGAAGATGGGTCATCATCGGTATGCTTGTCCAAACCACCTAGGGAGGGAGATTCAGGTGGTGGACGAGGACCGTTCGGCGGACGAGGATATAATGGAGGACGTGGTCGTGGTCGAGGGGGTAGACGAGGCGGCCGAGGAGGTTATCGGGCGAACCTCCTGATATCAGAAGGGAACGGAGAAGCTGATGGCACCTTTACTGTGGAGGACCAGGCACTGGGAGACATGAGGAGTAGAACAGAGAAGGCGTCCACCTCATTCTTTGTTAGGGGCAACGCTGCCATGTATGCCCATCCATCAGAAGGTACTGACGAATCACTTGCCCTTGCGTCTATCTCTTCCCTTAAATCATCAGACTGGATTATCGACTCGGGAGCATCTCGACATGTGACGGAGAATGCTAGTGAGTTTTCTTCCTACACTCACCTAGCATCAGCAGACAGCATTCAGACAGCTGATGGCACTTTCCAGCCAGTGGTCGGTAAGGGTACTGTTAATTGTACAGGTTCAGTAAGATTATCCAATGTTTTAGATGCTCCATCCTTTCCAGTCAGTCTCTTGTCCATTAGTTCTATAATCCTCCAACTTAAATGCATTATTTCTTTTGATATTCCTAAGGTGACCTTCCAGGAGAAAGGGACAGGACGAAGACTTGGGACTGGCACTTGGCATGAGGGACTGTGGTACCTAGATCGAGAAGGACTGGACTCAGCATTGGTATCTATGGCAGAGAAGGCTGGCATAGAAGGACTGCAGCAGAGGACTGAGGATACCTTGATACTCCATCATCGGAGGATGGGACATTCTTCCTTTGATACTCTAAGTAAGTTGTATCCAGAGATTTATGCAAAAACAAATAAAGAGAAATTAGTATGTGATGCGTGCGAGTTAGAAAAACTTACTAGGAGCTCATATGTTGGCACGGGTCAAGGTAGTACATTCTGATGTCTGGGGTCCATGTGCTACTAACACTATGAATGGTTATAAGTACTTTGTTTCTTTCATTGAGTGCCTCTCGTGTTACCTGGTTATATTTGATAAAAAATAAGAATGATGTACCTGCTTGTTTTCGGGATTTCTATAAGCATGTCCAGACTCAGTACAAAGCAGTTGTGAAGGTACTGAGGTCTGACAACGGAACGGAGTATACCAACAGGACGCTTGCAGAATACTTGTCAGCACATGGAATACAGCATCAGACCACCTGTGCATACACACCAACACAAAATAGAGTTGCAAAAAGGAAAAACAGACACCTTCTGGAGGTCGCAAGAAGTATGATGATCGACATGAATGTCCCACAGAGTCTGTGGGGGCATGCAGTGTTGACAGCAGCTCAACTCATCAACAGGATGCCCTCGAAGGTCCTCGGATGGAAGTCCCCATGTGAGGTATTGCAAGGCAATAATAGTGGGATACTCCTACTGAAGGTGTTTGGGTGTGTGTGTTTTGTGAAGGACAACAGGCCATCAGTTGGGAAACTTGACCCTAGAGCGGTCAAATGCATCTTCGTAAGCTACTCGGCGACCCAGAAGGGGTATGTGTGCTGGAGTCCAGTAGAGAAGAAGAAGTTTGTCAGTATGGATGTCCACTTTCGGGAGCATGAGTCATACTACCACCAGGACGGAACTTCACACAACACGCCTAATACTGCCAGTATTAGGCGAGAGGGGGAGATGGAGAACTTGGTGGTAACCGATTTAGAAGTTTGGCATGGAGGCACGGAGAAGGGACAAGAAGGTGAAGGTGTTAGGCCTACGGCTCAGGGAGAGTTACTTACCTACAGCAGGAGAGAGAAGCAAACTGCAGGACCAGTACCGACAGTACCAGTGCCAAGTCCCTTGCCTGCGTTCGTCCCAACTCCTGAGGCACCGACACCAACCCCCCTTCAGGTGATACCCCCTCCTTCACAAGATATCATTCCTCCTACTTCTACTCCTCCCACACCACTATCTGTACGGAGGACCACTCGCAGCAATGCAGGAAATCCTCCAAAAAGATATGGTTGGAATATTGCTCAGTTTGTTTCTTATGACTATATGCCTTCTTCTCATGGAGCATTTATAGCATCTTTGGATAGTATTACTGTACCTAACAATTGGCAGGTTGCCAAGAACGATCCAAAGTGGAAAGCGGCAATGCACGAGGAGTTGGGAGCTCTGGAGAAGAACCACACTTGGGAGCTTGTGAGACTGCCAGAAGGGAAGAGAGCAGTTGGATGCAAGTGGGTCTTTACCGTGAAGCAGAACCCAGATGGACAGGTTGAGTGCTACAAAGCTCGACTAGTAGCCAAAGGATACAGACAGACGTACGGCATCGACTATGACGAGACCTTTGCACCAGTTGCAAAGATGAGCACTGTCGGGACTCTGATTTCTCTGGCAGCGAATGGTGGATGGAAGCTACACCAACTGGATGTGAAAAATGCGTTTCTTCACGGAGATCTAGTGGAGGAGGTGTAGATGGAGATACCACCAGGATTTGGCACCAATCAGACAGTAGGCAAGGTCTGCAGGTTGAAGAAGTCCCTCTATGGACTGAAGCAGTCTCCTCGAGCGTGGTTTGACAGATTCAGAAGGGCGATGATAGGGATGGGATATCAGCAGATCAATGCTGATCATACTGTGTTCTTCCGTCGGAGTGGAGGCCACATCACCATGCTTGCGGTGTATGTGGACGATATGATTATCACAGGAGATGATGAGCAGGAGATCGCCCAACTCAAAGGAAAGCTTGGCAAGGAATTCGAGGTGAAGGATCTCGGCCTTCTTCGGTACTTCCTTGGGATTAAGATTGCTCGAGAAGCAGAGGGGATTGTTCTCTCTCAAAGGAAGTATACACTGGACCTTCTCACAGAAACTGGGATGTTGGGGTGCAAACCTGCAGCGACACCAATAGATCAGAGGTTCAAGATTGATGCTGAGGCTGGAGAACCAGTTGATCGGGACAGATACCAGAGACTAGTTGGCAAGTTGATCTATTTGAGCCACACACATCCTGATATCTGTTTTGCAGTAAGTGTGGTGAGCCGCTACATGCATGACCCACGGAAGGGTCATATGGATGCAGTGTACCAGATTCTGAGGTACTTGAAAGGTGCTCCCGGGAAGGGACTAATATTCAGGAAGAACAATCACGTGAGCATCGAGGGCTACTGTGATTCTGACTGGGCTAGTTGTGCTGATGACAGAAGGTCTACCTCGAGATATTGCATATTTATAGGAGGTAACTTGGTCTCCTGGAGGAGTAAGAAGCAGTCTGTGGTGGCCAGATCGACAGCTGAAGCAGAGTACAGAGCTATGGTCTTGGGAGTTGTAGAGCTGCTATGGTTGAAGAATATGCTGGTGGAACTGAAGCTGGATCAAGGAGCCAAGATGAAGCTGTGGTGTGACAATCAATCAGCTATTAGTATCGCCAACAATCCAGTACAGCATGACAGGACCAAACACATCGAGATTGATAGATTCTTCATCAAAGAGAAGTTGGATAGTGGATTACTGGAGCTTGGCCATGTTGCAACCAGGGATCAAGTAGCAGATGGACTAACCAAGGGACTCGCCTCAGTGAGCATGATTAGAGGATGTGACAAGATGGGCTTAGTGAATATCTTTCACCCATCTTGAGGGGGAGTGTTGATATGGTATGTTGGGTGTCATATTTAAGTATAGTATAAGCACATGGGAATATCCTGAGGACATATTTGGGATGCCAGAATATGTCACAGGATATTCCATTATGAGATTATTGTCATAATGATTGAGATCATTGTATTAATGACTGTAAGGCTATATAATGCCAATGAGACAATCAATAAAATGCACAACTAATTTCAACAGTATACATGTGAAAAGAGACAGAAATAGGGTAGGGAGACTTGTGGATAAAATAATAAAAGAAAGTGTTATATATGCAATAAAGAATAGGAAATATTAAGACAGATGATATTGATGTAATTAGGACATGTTTTGTTGCTGCATATGTAGTTCAAGTAGGCTACTTTTAGCTTCAGCCTGCATATGAAGTTCACTTCTCATGTTTGGCATTACTTTTCCATCGGTTGTTTTTTCCATCGGTTTCTGAAGTGGGTGATTAGACGTGATGGACTTGTTGTCTCCCCCTCTTTACACCCTTTCCACTTCTCCAAAAATCTCTCGGATGTGGGAGTGAAGTGGGAGATTTATCTCTTTGCTGGATCCGGAGCGGAAGTGCAAGAAACTTCTTCCCTTGCTACGGTTACACCTGCGATTTGCGTTTCACCATTTTCTCTCTTGTAAGGATTCTGTTATCCTTCAATTTGTTTCTCCATTTCGAGAGTTTTTTCAAAAAAAACAATCTTCAATTCTGTGTAGATCTAGAAGTTTGCGATTTTTTGTGGTACGTTTCTCTCTATTTCTTCTAGATCCATACTTATCTACATTTTTTCAAGAATCTATTTATAGATCTGGAAGTTTTCAAATTATTCTGGTAGGTTCTCTCTATTTCTTCTAGATCTATGCTTATCTAATTATTTTTAAAAATCATTCTCTATATCCGGAAGTTTTTGATGAATGAAATGTTAGTTTTTTCTCTAATCTTAGATCTTCGCTTATATTAAAAAAAAATCAAGCATAATTTTGTGCCAATAGTATTTATTAATCATTTTTTTTCAAGAATCTCTCTCTTTGATTTTATTAATTTCTTAGATCCGGAAGCATGTGCCACCACTTGTTCATTAATGCCAATAGTTTAGTATGTAAAATGGGAAAATAATTTTGCAAGCATAAGCATTCAGTCCCATTGTAATATGAGAGTTGCATAAGCATAATTATATATGTAGATTTTAATTTCACATAATATTGATTTTAATGATACAAGTAAGGAACAAAAGGAGTTGCAATTACTCTTTGTTTTACGATCAATTTCCGTGATTCAGTTCTTATTCTTATCAATTGATTTCAAAATTTCCCAGAGTAGGCAACATTTAAGTACATATGGCTCTGTACCTAGCCATGACATAACGTTTTGTAAGTAGCTCGAGGTATGGACTGGGGACCAAGCACAAGAAGAAGAAAAAAGTACTGAAAACTTCCATAATGTTTTATTTAGCCTGTTCTATACCAGATACTTTCTGCAGTCCTCTATACACACTTGCCATCTGTGGTAATGATCTACATAAGTTTTTTAGTTAGCCATCAATTATAGCTTCCCACAATATCATGGACCTTAATGCATTAGTTTTTACTTTCTGCAGGAATTATTTTTTAGATTCATCATGGGTTTTGTTTGGAATGTTTGGATCATTCTTTTTGGTGCTGATATGTTTGAACTATAAAAAAAAAATCATTTTATTACAAGCTTTTGATAATCTTCAGTGGTTTATTGGATATGGTTTTTTTCCGTACTACCTAAAAGTTGAACCCTTAGTTTATTGGATATGGTTTTGGTTGAGTATCAGCGGGTATAGGAATTTGTTTTAGTTTAAGTTATATGGTTTGAGTATCACTGTCTTTTTGTTGTGGTTTGAGTATCAGTGAGTTTGGTGTATCAGTGAGTATTAAGTGAAAAATATGTTCACAAATTCTCTCAAAAAAATGTTCACAAGCACACCACATGTATAATATGCTATGTCAGTCAAGTACATACATATTAAACAATATGTAAACTTTAGATAAATTCCATAATATGTGGAGTACATACTCTGAAATAGTGTATCATTTTATTGTTTCAATCAGTATCTGATAACAGACATTAGGAAAGAAATTTACAAGGAAAAAAAAAATAGTACCAGAAAATCAGTTCCAGCACAATGATTCGGTGGTGATATATTGCGTCATTGGTACTAATCATCAACCCACTGTAACTATACCATTTGTCATAGTTGTATACTTGTTCACAACATACATCAATGTTAAAATCAATCCATTCAAAAGTATCCATTATGGGTGTACCCCATCTAATAGCAAGTACATAAAAAACAATATTTACTAGAGGTGAAGAATTCAGCATTTTGAATATTACTTCATTCAAAACTAATAGAAAATAATAAATAAAATTATGGCTAAATATATCAAATATTTTAAAAAAAATTAGTAACTTCTATCATTATTTGGCTTTACGAAACAAAAAACATGTTGCAACTCCTATAACACTTCAACCGGAGAAATTGTTGATATTAATACTCACAAAAGGGTCTGAAACCGATATCGTACTACGAAGCTGAGTTTTGACGTGTGAAACGTCGATCGGCAGTTAAGGGGAGCTATAAGATATTAGTCAAAAAAGTTGGTGGAACTAAGGGTAGACCTAAATGAACTTGCATTCAGTCTATAACAAAGGATACAAGGGATATCGTTTTTGTTAATGTTACATCAGACGACCTTTAACAGAGCTGAATGCAAGGAAAGGATTCAAATAGCGAATTTGCCTTTAACATAGCTGAATGTAAAGAAACAATTCAAATAGCAAACCCTAAAAATTTGGGATAAAGACTTTATTTTTGTACAAATAGAAACTTTAAACCTCACAGCCGACCCCAAAATTTTGGGACAAAGACTTTATTGTTTTTGTACAAGTTAAAACCTTTTAACCTCAATAAAGGCCCCATCCAATTAGCAGAGCCAATTGGATGGCATGTAAATATCATCATAATCATCCACGCCTTCTCTAATCAAAATGTGTTCCGTTATGGAGCATAAGAAAGCTACATAAAAGAACGGATAGTTTTATGATCATCTACTAACCTGACGCCAACCCTCGACGATGGTGTCAAATTCCTAACCGAGATAACCATAAAAATGATGGTCATGCCATAAAATCTAGATGGCCAACTTGCGAAAAGGTAGAAATACCTTTGAACTATGCAACCTAAGCTCGGGCAAACTTCGAGCACCTAGGAAGCACGAACACTCGAAAAATCAAGGCTGTCTGTGTCATGTCCGACACACATACAGTCCAAGATACATTATGACACACCAAAATAAGTGTTCAATGTCTTTGTGTCAAACAGTGTCGTGTCCTATCGGTGTTCATTCAACAAAAAAAGCACCCTCCAAGGTCCTCTTGTCTATAAAGAGTATGCAACCAAGGAACAACCTCCATGTTCCTCTTGACTATGAAGAGTAGTCAAGAGGATGTTCCTCTTGACTATGAAGAGTCTAAGCGAAGTCATTCATATGAGTGGAGCACATTAGACAAAAGTGGTCCCCAAATTAAGTAGGGTTGAGAATGGGTTATACATGCATAACCAGAATGACTAGATAATGTATTATTGTAAGAAGAATATTTAAAGTACCATATTATAAAATATGGTTTTTTTTTTTATTCCATTAGGACGTGATCTAATCATATTTAATCTTTTTACTCTAGGTACAATGTTGCATGACTGATGGATTAAGAGATTCTTGGCTAATTTGCTTTTTAATACCTGAACTTTTTCTACTATGTAACTTACTACCCTAAACTATTTTTATAGACAAGTTAGTATCCTGAACTTTTTAAGTTTTAGAACTTAATACCCTCGGTTAGATTGTCATCCGAGTGACAATCACGTGCAAAGCTGTGCAAAGATATGACCCATTATGGACAATTTTTCCCATAAAACAAGAAAGAATCATCCTTATCCTCGATCTTCTTCCTCAATCCTTTTTTCCATATCCAACCTCATTCCATCTTCCCCGTACTTGACTTTAAACATGACCCCAACCCATCTTTTGTTCATGTGAGGAAGAGCAAGATGAGGGGGATGGCAGAGGAGGAGGATGGCCATATAGCAAGGAGAGTGTTGTGACAGTCCAGCAATAACAATAGATCCTCAATCAGGTTTAAAGTTTAGGATTAGAGTTACGTACGAGGAAGAAGATAGGGGTAGCATAGTTATGTTTTTAAAATCGTTAATAACGTAGGGTAGCAAGTTGCAAATTGATTAAAGTTCAGGGTATTTTAGTACAATTTAGTTGTTTGCGATAGCAAGTTGTTACTTATTATAGTTTAGACATTAGAGTACAAAGTTGCAAATAGAGAAAAATCTAGTGTATTAAGGTACAAATTAGCCTAGATCAGTTATTGTTTTTGAGAAGGGTCAACTTGCAAGAAGGTGCAGGTCAAGCGACCATTATCTACTAGCGAGTTAGTCATGTACAGGTCAAGAATAAACATTTTGGTGTAATTTTAACCGGACCATATATATATATATATATATATATATATATATATATATATAGAGAGAGAGAGAGAGAGAGAAACAAGGAATGTGAAAGTTACCCTTGTAATAAAGTGCATACACCTTATTGTCAAGATGTCTATCGGGCCGGGCAGAGTTGACCGAATTTGACATATTCTAGGTCGGGTCGGACTTGACCAGAGATGGAGAGAGGTCGGACTGGACCGGGCCGGCCAGAAAATCCTAAACCCAAATCCAGCTCGAACCCGAACCCAGAAAACAGCGAGTCGGGCATGACCGGGCTGGGGCCAGGCCTGACCGGACTGGGCCCGGACGGTTCAGGGCCAGGTCCGGGTTGGCCCTAAATAAAAAAAACTAAATGAATCGTCTTTGGCCTTAAAAAATATAGACTTAAAAAAAATGGACAGCGGGCTACAATATTAAAAGGTATTTCACACCAATATTTTAAAATGACACCAATAGTTTAATAAAGTTTTAATATATATTATTTTTGTTACATGAGTCATTGATACAACTTATGTTTGCTTTTTAAAAAAAAATTATAATACTGAAAGGAAGTTTGTAGAGAGGTTCAAAGCATAAACTCAAACATAAGTCGCATCAAAAAATATACAACTTATGTTTGAGTTTTTGTTTTCAGCCTCTTTTCAAACTTTTTTTGTAATTCCACAAAGAAATCTTGTAGAGAGGCTGAAAGCAAAAACTGAAAAATAAGTCGCATCATTTAAGTATACATATCTAACAATAATAATACATATTAAAAAACGATACATTTTTTCAAAAAGATGCAACATAGTAGATATACTTGTCTATACGCTTATGTAGATTTCATGTGCCACAGTTAAGTTTTCATTAGGGTCAATTTTTACAATACAAGTATTATACAAGAATTTCAGGCAAGATTCTTCCTCCGGTATCACGCTCATTGTAAACTCCGCTAAAGTGTTGTCAATTTTTTGATCTCAACCAATTATGATTCATTCCTTCTCCGTAGTCTAGTGCCCACTAAAGTTGCACGGGTTAAGGTTTGTGTACCCTTTAAGGTTGCAGTGCGGGTTGAGGCCTTTGTACCCTCTTGAGGTTGTGGTGCGGGTTGCGATTGATGATCTTGTGGTTGTTGTGATAGTTGTTTATGTTCCATGGCATCGAAGAAGTAGCCTCTTTACAAAATATCACCGGCTTGCTTGTAACAATTAGAAAAGAGGAAAAAAAATTGTTGTGGTAAATATGGATGAATTATGTCCTATTTATAAAAAAATGTTACGAAATGATCCCCAATACCCTTAGAATATAGCTGTTATAGGGGTATTTTGGTCATTTTCAACAAAAATGATCAAAATACCCTTCATTAACGGTCAAAAAGATATAATTTGAGAATATTTTTACCAAAATACCCCATTTTATATTAATATAACTGTTGGGAGGATTTTTTTACCAAAATACCCCTCCCAACGTTATTATATATATTGTGGGTATTCTGGTAAATTACTCCCCAAATATTAACTTATGTGGGTCCGGGGGTACAGGTTTTAACCGGGCCTGGGCCGGGCTTTGTTTGGGTCATTGATTGGGCTGGTACGGGCCAGGTTGAGCGGGTTGGGAGCTCATACCCGATTAGCACCTGATTTTCAGGTGGGCCGGTCTGGGACGGATTTTCGAGCCGCGTAGTAGAACCCAGCCCGAACCCAGGTGTAATATGGGCCGGGTCGACCCGTTAACCGGACCCAGGCTGGGCCAGCCCGAGTTTGACCGAACCAGGCCCAATTAACACCTTGACCTTATTGCTCATGGTAGTGACTAGTAATTCTGGTAAAATGAAACAAGATTGACAAAGGTACAAGTCTAGCACTAGATTCTTAGAATGCAGTTTGCAAAAGAAGATACTCATTTATGAGGGGAAAGTACAAAAAAATCCTCCTTAGATTTGCGTTTTTGCATTTAAAGACCCCTGGTTTTAAAACACTCGCATTTTCATTTTGGCTCAGTTTGCACCCATTTTGAAATATGCCATTAACCGCGCGGGAAGAAGGGAGGGGGCGGGGAGGAGGAGGGTGGCAGCGGAGAGGAGGAGGGTAGTCGCACAGGGAGGAGGAGGGGGGGCTGCCACCACCGCGGCGGGTGGGGTGAGGGAGGGGAGGGAGGTGAATAGGGAAGAATGAGAGGGTATTTTGGATTTTTTTTTATTTTTAAACAGCCACAAACGGTCAAATCTGACGGTTTGTAAACGGTAGGAGACATTTTGATCGAGTCATATATTACGGGAGGGTTTAATTGCTATATTTGTCTATCGAGTCTTACTTTGCTAACGAGGCAAATTGAAGGAGGATTTTTTTACACTTTATCCCATTTATGATATTAACATGTTCCATTATCAAACACTGTTCAATGCTTCTTCTCTCCTATGAAGCCGTCTTTATATGGCTGCAACTGTGTTCTTTTAGATGCATACAATACAGGATTATGCAAAACAAGAAAACTGGAAAACAATCTAATAAAGTTCAAAATAGACATTGATATTTGCAAACTGATAGGTTGGCACCACCTAGTTCGATTGCCAATAGAAATTCGAACTTGGCTTGTGATATTGGAGGTAAAAGTTCTCCATTCTACTGATGGAATATATTGCAATGTCCATTTGAATGAGAGAAGTGAGAAATATAGTCGTCTTCAAAGCCGTTTTGGCTAAATTGATCTGACTTATAATTAGATATAAGGCCAACATGGAAGTCTATAGTTATGTGAGACGTGACCTACATAGGTATTCACCAGGACTAGTCGGGAACGTGGAGACTCGACCATAAAGAATCCTAATCAGTGTAAGACTTGTAGTTTCTTTCGTATTTCATATACAATTGGCTCCGAGGAATCCTATTTGGTCAAATTTAATACACTATAAACCTCAAATGCCAGCCAAACCCTATAAGAACCAGGTAACCTCCATTCTAACTCAACTAGGATTTCAAGTGCCAGGTGTCAGCTAGGTTAAAGCCTAAAAGTAGTGTGAAATTATTGATGCATAGAGGCAGCATAGATTTTTGTCTGGCTTCCATCAATGAGAGAGAAGTATCCCAATATGGAGACAAGAACAACCACCTCAATTTGTTTAGTTCATCTGCAAGGTTTAACATCAGACTTTGTACTATCTCCTTCCCAACAATCCACACCAAAGATAAGTCCTGGTAGTGACTTTAAAATGGCACATAATATGCAAATTTTCAAATCTTGCAATTATAGGGTCCAGGCAACCTGTTTTATGATTTATTTATATGTGGCAATACTGAACCAGGATGGACATAAAGATCAATTAATTGGCAATCAAGGGCATACAGCTAAGTTTTCTTGTTTAAACCTTTAATTGCTTCAGGTTAGGGTTTGATTTGTTGAAGCGTTGTCAGATCTGACTTTACCCTAAAAATTCTTCAAATTAAAACTCGGGAACATAAGTCACAACTCTAAACTTAGCAGCTGGGAAAAATTGAGAAAGAGACTGCAGATTTTTGCAGTTCGTGTACATCAGCTATACTAGATTTATCATCATCATGTTCTGATAAGAATATAAGAACCTCAAGGTTTAACTCTGGTGATTAGTTTCACCATAATTGAGACAAATGGGTATCAACATGTCTCAACTGAAATTTTTAGTATACCACAAGTATACCACAATATAATGCATTATGGAGCAGATAAGGACTATCAAAGCTGTGGAATGAAAGATTAATTTACTATGACAAGAAAAACTCAACCAACCTCCTTTGGGCAATGGTAGCGCTTGCGCGAGCAATCAGCAGAGCAAGAGTTGCAATGATATTCAACCGAAGACTCCACAGGCCCAACCAAATCCTCAGCAACAGTGGACTCTGGAAGACTTTTAGGCATTTCAGCCGGCACTGACACTTCAACCTTCTTGGCAAGAATCCGGGGACAAGACTGCACCATATCAAACTTATACAACTTTTCAACCAGAGAAGAAGATGTTTTATCCTCTCCATTATCCGAATTATCCAATCCAGGGTTAGAAGGCAGGAAAGGATGGAAATTGATCAAGCCCCAATGAGCGAGAAACTCCATAACTTCCTGTCTTGCCTCTGTATCCCCAACGGAGATCTCAGACAAATCTTTCAGCTCGAGCTGAGTTTGAGGATCAGCATGAAACTTCTTCATGATAGAATTCCTGATTTCCATGTATATCTCGGGTGTTCTACTCTCCAACTTCCCATTGAAAAATGAAGCTAATGTGTGTTTCTCTATCGGGTGGATATCTTTCCAAGAGAACCAACCTGTGACCAAAGGAGTCCGGTTTTTTTATAAATGCAGTATTTTGATTAAAATCATTTGGAGAAAAAAAAATCAGTACATGAACTAAAGTTCATCCAGTACAATAATAAAAAAACAACACCATTATCTTCCCAAAATCCTAGAAATTAATCCCATCATGATGGAATTTCTAATTTTTCATATATATCTCAGGTGTTCAACTAAGCTAATTTGTGTTCCTCTAGTGGCCAAATATCTTCCTACTAGTAAGCACAGACACTCCAAAATATTTGTCATGTGTGAGACACGTATGTCGATACTCCAAACTACATTAGGATACACCAGGAACATTCCTGTGTCCTGTCACTTATCCCCATTTTGTCATATTTCTGTCCATGCAACATAGCTTTCCAATAAAAAAACACATGTTTCCAGTAAAATAAGTCCATTTTTCCACTAATGCACAGAGTTAGCAAAAAATCATGAAGGAATAAGATTCCAAAACTATAATTCATACACCTAACAAAGAAACGGTAAATTTTGTCAAGATAGGGTCAAGAATCCATTTATTTCCAGAAACGGCCTTCCATTTTTGTTTTTATCACCAGTGCTTTCCTTCGCCTATCACTTCTACACTAACAGATGTTAAAGACCCATAATTATACATCTAGACCAACAAATAATTTAATGAAGCAGCAATACTGTCCACCCAAAACCCTAGAATCCAATTTCAGAAAATCTGAGATCTCGTACAAATCAAAAAGCCTCAGCTGTGGGTACTCCAAACCCAATTTGTACAAATAATTATACAGCAATGCATGCATCTAGACCAAGAAATAGTTGAATCCTATTTCCAACCAGAAGAACTCATAGATATAACACTGATCAAAAACCTCACCTATGGGTACCTCAAAATCCAATTGTATCCGCGAAAATCTAAATCAAGAAATAATTGACTGGAATAGAAACCATGTCCATCCAAAACCCTAGAATCCAATTCCAAACCAGAAAAATCTCAGAGAACTGCAGTATCGATCAAAAACCCACCTGTTGGTACACCAAAATCCCAATTTATTAGACAACATTTCATGCACCTACGCCATGAAATACTCAGAAGAGACTGCAGCATTGTCCACTCAAAACCCTAGTATCCAATTACCAAATAGAAAATTATCAGAGGCCCCAGATTGATTGATTTTATTCCCATGGCCAGAATTAGCTCAAATTGTGAACAAAGAAATGGAAGAAATAATGTTCCAAAATCCAATCTTTATCCATAATTATTCAGCATTTCATGTCGTCGGGACTAAGAAATAGTCTAATTAAGCATCACCATTATCCACCCAAAACCCTAGAAACTCAACTTACCTGCGGGTACGGGGACCACATGGACGTCGTTCCCCCGAGAGCGAACGGCGTCAAAATTCGGATCGACGATCGGCTCTTCCGCGACCACCGCCATCTCCTCCGTCTCGGCCCCGACGGGGGCCCAGCCGTCTGTCCTTCCGCCATCCACGGCCGGACACGACGCGGCCTCCGCTGCCGACGCTGACGCTGACGCCGCCGCCGCCTCCGGCGAGCTGGCGGCGGAGGCGGCGATCTTGCTAGGGGATTGGCGGGCCCTGGTGACGGGACCGCTGTGGAGGGGAGAGGAGGAGTGGATGTTGAGCGCGTTCCTCTCCTTCAGCAGCCGCTTCGCCGGCGTCGCCGAGGAGGAGTGGGAGCTAGCTGACTTCCTCTTCTGAGCGCCGGATCTCCCCCGAGGGACCTCTACCGGAGCATCAGGCGGCGGCGGAGGTGCGGCGGAGCTCGCCGGAGCGTCCATTCTTTTTTTTTCTTTGCCCTTCTTAGTTTTGGGGAGTTGGGGGAAGAGAGAGACAGAGCAAAGAGAGAATCTCTCTGTTTTATTTCTCTGCTTTTATATCTGCCAAACTGTGGCATTAATAAATTGAATTAATTAAATTTGTATTATAATTTGGTAATTATAATCCAGAGATTTTGCTTTGCGATAATATATTTGAATATATATATATATAACGAAAAAAACAATGAAAAATTTGAATAAACGATACATCTCATCATTGAAAGTGACAAAAAACTAATATTACTCGATTTTCGTCAGTGACACTGACAAAAATCGAATAACTTCGTTTTTCTCCTGCAGCTCGGTGTCATTCCCCGTTTCCAATATACGTATTTGGAACATATTAGTTTTTCTACTTATATTATTTCTTACTTGCATGGTTAATTATGTTGTATGTCATAGAGACTAGACCCACTCTTTGGTTCAATTTGGCTCATGATTTGATTGTTGGGTTGGTTTAGTCATGAGAGAACCCTTGGTCCAAATCTCAACCCTAGATATATAAGCTAACTTCTTTCTTTATCTTCCCTCGTTCTTCATTTTCTTCTCTTTCTGTCATTTCTAGGCATGTACACCTTACATGACATGGAGAAACCCTAGATTTTAATTCTTACTTTTTTCTTGCATTTTATTAGTCTAATATGTGTACATTATGATTCTAAGCACTTTTAATACTTTGAGTTTTCGGTTTTGATGGATGAAATTTAGTAGATCTGCATTTTTAGTTGAGAGTTTTCATGGGTTCCAAAAGTTTTTCTTGGTTTTGATCTATTAAAACATGGTATTTTAGAAAATTAGTTTTGTAGGTGATTGAGCATTCCATTTCAGGCATTTTGGCTTTTGGTTCACTTGATTTGGAGTTGAAATGAAGCTTTTATAGAGAAGACAATTTTCAGTTTTGGAGTTTTTCCACCATGGCTGAACTTGCTGTCTGGAGAAGATGAAGTGCTCATGCGGCCAGCACCATATGCGGCAGAGAGTGCTATGCTGCCTGAGTGTCATGCAGCCTGAACTCTGTGCCGCATATACCTTCCAGCATGCGTCCATCTTGTTGGATGCATGACTGATTATTAAACAAAGTGTTCTGAAGCCAAGTGCTTGGAAAAGTCCTAAATGACAGAACTCCTTGTGTTTCACTTGCTGAACGAATGAGAAAATTGGCTAAGTCCAAGAGAGACATCTATGCGGCAAGTCGAGCATGCGGCAAGAAGACTTATGCGGTCTCTTCTCTTTTTGGCGCATAACTTTGCTTTGCCCTTGCACATTTTTCTATGAGTTTGTCTTTTCCTTCCTATCACTTTATGGCTTGTCACATCCACCACTTCAGTCACTTCACTGACACGCATTTAATGCACGTCACTCAGCACTTGTCCCATGGGAGTGGACTTTGCCTTGTGTCACCCTCACTTTTTCAACTATGGGTAGTTTGGTAATTTGGCATGGATAAATAATTTTAGGAATAAATATTAATATTAGTGTGATGATTGTATTAATTATTTAATTATTAGTGAGATATAAATTATTTGTGACTTGTATTATTTATTTTTAGTTAGGAGGCTAGTCCAATAGTTAGACTCGTCACTTATAAGCCCAATTAGACTTGTCATGACAACTAGTGAGCCTAACTTGGACCCAAGCCCATTAGACCATTCTCACTAATTAATTAGGGAGAATTAGTTTAATTATAATTAGTTAAAAACTATCCAAATAGTCCTCCCTAATTATTTCTCCATAATACAGCATGGAGGGGTACATGGGACATTTACAAGTGACTTAGAAAAGGGGAAAGGGGGAAGGGGCTGGCCACTACTAGAGGGGGCTCTCCTCTCTCTCTCTCTCTCATCTCATTTGTATTCATTTTAGATCTAGAAATTAGATCCCCAATTTTTCACATTTACTCCATCAATTTTCCTCTCAATTCACTTCATTTCCCTCTCACTTTCACCATTAGAAGGGCTTTGGAGCTTAGAGAAGCAAGGAGCACAAGAAGGAGGATCATTGGTAGAAAGATCGTGTCTGGATCGTCTCCAATTGTATTTTCATTGGAAAACCATCTCCCAATTGTTAATATCTGAATTTCTCTTCATTGTAGCTTCTAAATCATGCATTTGACCCTTAGAAATCACCCCATGGAATATGACTACCTATATGAACAAGTTCTAGATCAATTGGTTATGTATTATGAATTATATGTGTTGATTTGTGTGTATTTTGGGGAAAATACGAGATTGACACATCAATTGTGTGTCATGAGACCAATTAGACTTATATTGGGGTTGTGGAACTAGGTACATGTCCACAAATAGATACATATAGGCCGTATCATGGTATTTTGCGATACGGTGTTATACGGGGCTTATTTTGTGTGTTTTGAGCAATTTCTCTTCATTTTCTATTGTAACTAGTTATATTAGATATTATTACGAGTAATTAATATGTGGTAATGTTTATTAATGGAGAAATTGGGTTTTGGCATTCCATGGAGATGAGAAGCATAGGTATCTCAATGTGTACTCTATGTGTTTGGTCTAATGATTATAGTATATATATACTTATATTATAATTTCTATTATGTGTGATTGTGTGAAGAGAGTGGAACTCATTGTGTGTGTGTGCACTATGATGTGCACAGTTAGCTGTGGAGTGTGTGAGGGAGTGATGAGTGAGGTATTGTATGCGAGTTAGAGGGAGTGGTGTACACTGAAGTGTAAATCAGTGATCACACTGATGTGTGCATCAATGAAGGATACAGTGAAGGTGTGCCAGAGTATTAGTCCTTGATGTGTGTATCAGTTCAGACTAGTAACTATAGTAGCTATGACAGTAAGAGGGGTATCTGTCATGCCCCAGTCCCAAAAATACGTAGGACTAGGACACGTAAGCATGCCAGCCGTATGGATATGGCAACTCCAATATATGGAAACCAAAATCCACATGTACGCTGTAATATGAATATCAAATCCACAAGTGGTATAAACATATGTCACATATGTCACAAGTCACAGGGTATAATCTAAATATCATCCATGAAATTCAAATATAAATAAATAACCAGTATCTATGAAACTAGATCTCAATATAAGTATCTAAGGATGATAGTTTGGTGGAAACAAATCCACTACCAACTCAAATATAAGAGCAATTATAATATAAGTACACCACAACAAACACAATATAAGTATACCAGCTAGCAATCACGGGCTCGAAGAGAAGACATCCTCGAAACATAAGTAACCATCCGAATCTGCGCTCCTGCGAATACTCAAGAACAGATACACCTGGAAGGGCCAGGTCCTCAGAGGGACATAACAAGATACATAAAAGTATGCCAATAAAGTACTGAAATAAATATCCAATGGGTCGCCTAACCATCTATGTGAATGCAGTTTGAGAACAACTTTCCCAACGCGTGGGCTATCTGGCTAAAATAGGATTGGCATGGTTCTCTTGGAGATCTAGGGACCTACAAAGCATGTCGTCTTTTGAACGGCAGAGGTCGCCTGATAATAATATAATATATAGTGGTCATCATGACCGCGCATCTCCGGCGGAGCGTACGGGTTACACAAGGAAAGTGCAACGGAGCCCACACGCCTTACTTGTTGTTCTCCTCACCCCATGCTCTAAGCATGTCACATCCATGACATGATTTGGTTCATAGCCTATCTTTAGTACCCTAGTCCAATCCTGCAACCAAACAAGGATAAGGATTGGAACACCGTACTACAATAGGCTATGTCCATGGATCTCTAATAACTGCTAAGTCTTCTAGCATACAAAGTTTCTATCAGCAGTTATCCCTAACGCACGGCCCATACGTACAGGAGGCCAAACCTGTCACGCAGTCCGTGATCTATATGAGACTCACACTCGTGTAACAACTGTGTCCCGGCCAATGAACCTAATGATGCTACATGATAATGGGGTAGTCTCATAAACAAGGTCAATGCATATACATAATAAAAATATACCGTGACGACACCATCGTGCGCATTTTATATAACAGTTAAAATATATGAACTAAAGACAGAAAATAAGGATGCATGCAACATATGGAATATAAATAACAGTACAATGGCAAGGTATACTTGCCTGGCAAGAAAGCTGTGATGTACCAATAACCTGCTCCAGAAGTCGTGCAGAACAAACCCAATATCCTATGTACATATAATATAACACAATAAAATCGTTAGTCATTACACTAGCACATACACAACCATATTTACACTGGACTCGGGGGTACAGTAGGGGTGGCACTAGTTATCTAACACGGTCCATTATGCGTTGAATTATGCAGGGTCACATCTGCAAGTGCTGCACATAATCCGACAGTCAACTAACACGGTCTCGCCAGTACGTCGGTGTATACAAGGCAGACACTAACATTGTTCTTAGGGTCAACAGGGTCAAGGTAATACGGGATAGTCTACAGTGTCCTAGGGTCGTACAGTCTAAGTATATATATGTTCTTAATTATTATTTAGCATAGTATTTAATTGCATATATATAATACATTCAAATATTTATATATATATATATATATATATATATATATATATATATATATATATATATATATATATATATATATATATATATATATATATATATCACTTTAATTCCTATACGTGTGCGTATACGCACACAAGTCATTGGTTTCACCGATGCGGCTGAATCAACTAACTATCAATAAGCAATACTAATAGCATACACAAGCGCACATAAAAAGGCGAAGATGGACAGGTTCGTACCTCGGGGTATGCGCACGGGGACGACGGTGAGGTGACGATAATGAGGATGATGATGATGATGGGATGATGATGATGACGATGGAAGTGGTGATAACGACGAGGACGATGACTAAGGGTGATGGTGTGATGATGGTGATTAGGATTTATGTGTTTGAGATTGAATGATGATGATGATGATGGAGAGGATGATGGTGGTGAGGGTGTCTGCTGGAGGAGGCCCGGCCAAGGGAGGTCCGGCCAAGGAGGAAGGAGGAGGCTGACAGGGAACTGGGAGGAGGCCGGGGAGGAGATGGTCGTCAGGGAGGCTGAGCTGGAGTAATGGTGGTGATGTAGTGCTGGTGGTGTTGACGAGTCGACGATGGGGGATGATCAATGGCGATGGTGCAGGAGGAAGTCCGGCGAGGATGGCAAGGGGTAGTGGAAGAGGTCGAGAAGAAGAAGAGAGGGAGAGGTGGAGATGGTCGTGGCTATCTCCGGCGAGGTGGTTCAGCGAAGAGCAGTGGCTCGGATTGTTGTCGACATGTAGGTGGAGTAGGCTCGGCTCAGGTCTGCCTGATGGTGCAGGCGGTTCGTCTCCGACGTAGGCGGTCGAGGGGAGTCGAGGGAACGGAGGAGGATGGCTGACTGGAAATGGTGATGGGGTCGATGGTGTCGCAGAGGGGTCCGGTCGGCTGCTCTGGAGATGGGGGCTACGATCAGCTCCGGCGGGGAGGACTCGACGAGGGGAAGGAGGATCGTGGAAGAAGTGGTGGTCGTAGCAGGTGGTGCTCCACGGCGTAGGGGTGGCAGTGATGGAGTCGTACAGCGAGGGGAGCCTGCCGTCGATGGAAGTCGTCAATGGTGGTGGGACGAGGTCGACAGAGTCGGGCCAGGGCTTCGGCGATATCTCGGGGAAGTGGTGGTATAGATGATGATGGCAACTCGAGGAGAAGAAGATGATGACGATGGTGGGGTGGTTTGTGATATTGGGGTCGACCAGGTGGTGGTGACGGTCGCTGTGGTAGGAGATGACGGTGGCAGCTCCCGCCAAGGGGTGTCCGGCGAGGGAGAAGGATGAATAGGGAGGCGAGTTTGTGGCCGCTGCGGGTTAGGGATCCGGCCGGGAAGGGGAGAAGGAAGTCGAGGTCGAGGAGGATAGGGGGTGGCTGTGAATGGGGTGTTAATGGCGGTGGTGGTGGCTACTCCGGAGGTCGGGGCTCCGGCCAGGAAGGAGGAGGAAGAAGAAGAACAGTAATGTGAGGGAGAGGTCAGCTGAGATTTGTATAGGGTTTGGTGAATCAATGAAAGAAAGGAGAAAAAGTTGTATAAATACATGAAATTTGGGTTTGGGGGTTTGACCTAGGACAATGTGGGCTTGGTCAACTCTCCTTGGAGTGGGCCTTGGTCTTACATGAGGGTGCCGGGGCTATAATTTACATGGTTTAAAATACAAGGATGGGGTTTAAATGAGGGATCGATGCTGTGCGTTTGCACATTCCGATAATTGTTGGAAAAAATTCATATGAAGGGAAAAATAGGTTTCTTCACGTATTGTCCAATGGTGGGGACACGTCAATACATTTTTGCGTAAAAGTCCCCAATAATTGGAAAATTGCACAAAGACGGAAATTGGATTTTAATTTATTAAATCGAATACGCACGATATTCTAGAATTAATTAGAAGTACATAGGAATGAAATTTGGTGGGACACAAGTGTCAGGGACGTAGAGGGACAGTGTAGAATATTAATAAAATTCGGGTTGCACAAAACGGTCAAGATTGTGTCTCCAATTTCGATTGGGACGCACAAGGGTACAAAGTTAGAATTTATTTAGAATTAAGAAATAACGTCCGCGACGTTTGTTGTGGGGCTAAAATATAGCACCAGAGAACATGATTATAAGTTACACAAAGGTCAGAAAGGTAGACAGGCACGTCTCGGACAAGGGTATAAAGTTTGTAGAAAGGCATGGGCTAGTGTAGTGCTCCAATTATTAGAGGAACGGTAAGGCGCACTATTTGTCATAATTATTGGATAATTAAATAAATAAAATATTATATTTCTATTTGGGTTCAAACCAGCCCTAATTTCACTATCTAAGCAAAGTAGGCCTAATTTTGGGTGAGGGGGTTTACAGTATCAGATGGATGGGGAAAGTCTGCTCAGTGCAATGTACTTGAGCCAATGTATGTTTTGACCTGTGCACAAGTGTGCACAGGCAGTGTGAGGACTAAAGATGTTAGTAGGGGAGGATAGGGTGATTTTATGACTGACTCGACAATAACAGGCTTGAAGAGAGGGGGAGCAGTCGGGTTAATATGAAGAGTAAAGTGGTGTGGTATTGATGTGGTATCAGTGAGTGAGGAAATGTCATGTTAGTGAACAATAGGGAGAGCGTGTAGTGCCCCGCTCTACGTAGGCACTATGTACAAGTGATATCGCTTTGCTTGCTCAAGCGGAAGCCTTCTCAGAGAGTTCCCGATCGAACCACAAGACGATTGATCTATGTGAGTGGACAGAACTTCATTCTCTGATTCTTGCACGCCTTAATAATGAATCTGAGTTTTTGAATGCTTGTTCTAAGAAGATAGTTTCATAAAAGAATGATAAAACCTGACTCTGCATGCTTAATAAGAGAATTCATATAGCTTATCATTAAAACGAATCTGCTTGCCTAACTAGAGAACTTGAATGCTTGTCTAAAGAGATAGAATTATTGACATACTAGTTAAAGATAGAATATTGCATGCTTAGTTACACGGACACCGCTATCGAATGAATCGATGCCATGCTAATAAACAAGAGTAAAAGAATGTTCTTATGTTTTCATCGCATGCTAAACAAGAGTAAAACTATATGCTTAGCTAAAAGAAGATAGAAGAATCGTACCACATTTTGCTTGTCATTGATGCTTGAATGATAGAACTGTTTGAATAACTTGTATAATATGCTATTGAACATATCGATTGATTGAAAGAAAGAAGATTGAACCTATCGAAATGATCGAACCTACGAATAGATTGAAAGAAGAGAATTGAGGGCTCTGGCTCTATCGCTTGACATCATGTTTGCTTGTCTATGAATTTGTGCATCGTATAGTCTTTTTCTGATAGAATCGCATGCACACATCGGTCTTTGAACAACTTGTACACAAGGTTTATCTCTCGAGCATTTCCTAGGGCACTGAGAATCGTTCGTCCTGAGGGAGAAATCGAAACACCCTAAGGCTTGTAGTCCTCGTGATTAGGGGGTGTCCTGTCTAATAGTTAACCTGGACTTGTAGTTCTACCAGCTGCTATTCATGAGGAAGTAGACTCATGGGTCATCATGTAGTTAGGGTGCATGCTAGGCTAGCCTTTTTGCATACCTAATTATTTGATGCAGAGACGGATAGGGAAGGAGAACCTCGTTTATATATATATGCAAATTGTTGCTAACTTGTATGTCTGCTGCAGGGATAACCGTTCGGCCATGGGTAAGGATCACTGAATAAGTGATCACATATATTTTCTTATGTTCTTAGTCATAAATGCTAAATAAGATATATTTGTTTCACTTGAATATGTTGCTGCTCCCATCGCATTGAATCGAATAGTCCACTTGATGCACTTGTCTTTATTTAAGATGAACAGTCCACTAGAGATTACTTTTATTCCTAAGAGATTGAATATGGCTCACGATACATGCTGCACACTGCACGATAGAACACTGTCTCTATATCTTGCTTGTATGTTGAATATGCAAAACTGGTTTCAAAGACATATTTTCGAAAAGATATAAACTGACTATAATCTTATGCTGCATGAAACGAATCTAGGTAAAACAAGAAAGATCACTAGTAATGTAATATTTTGCCACATGCTTACTTAGTGTGGATTTCAGGGAGTGTTGCTTCTGTTTGTTGATTTTATACTCACCAGTACTTTCTCCAAAGTGCTGATCCACCAACAGTTTGCTTATTCTCAGGTGCTGGATCTTCCGAGAAAGCGATAGCCGTGCCTCATCCCAAGGACCCAAAAATCTAGAGTCGATGCTTTGAGCCGTATCGAGATTGCTTTGAGCTACTTTTGTATAAAGGGGTGTAATGTATGAAACGATGTCATTGTAATCAAGAGAAAGAGAGCATGAGCGAACTATAATCTCGGCCAAGCGCCGCTTGTAACACATCTTGATTATCAATAAAGAGCTTGTTTTCATATGTCATTGTGTTCTTTACTTTTCTACAATATTGTGTCGCTACTCCTGTCTTTAATAGCTTACTTGCCCTTGTTCAAAGCTTTGGCCATGTGCAAGCGCAACTTAGGCTTGCACGGCATCACGTCCAAGCGAGGATGAATCGGTCCCGCAAGGACCCAAGCGAGGATGAACAGCGCCCCTGCGGGATCGGGGCGTGACATAATGGTATCAGAGCGACTCGATTCTTTGCCTATTATGTTGCCTTCGACTCTGAGATGTGCCCAATATTGTGCTGCAATGAACGTTCCATACAATAAGTCCATAGATATTCTCAAAGATGTCGGCAAAAGTTTTCTTAATTTGATTTGTTGCTTGAGATATGATTTATGATTTTTGATGGCTAGAGTTTTATTGATTTATGATTGCTAGAGTTTTCGATTGAGGATGGTGAGGGATGAGTACTATCGCTGCTCTGGGTATCGAAAGTTTCTCCTTGAGTTTCGAGGACGAAACTCTTTCTTGGTGGATAAGTATGTAATGCCCCGCTCTGCGTAGGCACTATGTACAAGTGATATCGCTTTGCTTGCTCGAACGAAAGCCTTCTCGGAGAGTTCCCGATCGAACCACAAGATGATTAATCTATGTGAGTGGGCAGAACTTCATTCTCTGATTCTTGCACGCCTTAATAATGAATCTGAGTTTTTGAATGCTTGTTCTAAGAAGATAGTTTCATAAAAGAATGATAGAACCTGACTTTGCATGCTTAATAAGAGAACTCATATAGCTTATCATTAAAATGAATCTGCTTGCCTAACTAGAGAACTTGAATGCTTGTCTAAAGAGATAGAATTATTGACATACTAGTTAAAGATAGAATATTGCATGCTTAGTTACACGGACACCGCTATCGAATGAATCGATGCCATGCTAATAAACAAGAGTAAAAGAATGTTCTTATGTTTTCATCGCATGCTAAACAAGAGTACAACTGTATGCTTAGCTAAAAGAAGATAGAAGAATCGTACTACATTTTGCTTGTCATTGATGTTTGAATGATAGAACTGTTTGAATAACTTGTATAGTATGCTATTGAACATACCGATTGATTGAAAGAAAGAAGATTGAACCTATCAAAATGATCAAACCTATCGAATAGATTGAAAGAAGAGAATTGAGGGCTCTGGATCTATCGCTTGACATTATGTTTGCTTGTCTATGAATTTGTGCATCGAATAGTCTTTTTTGATAGAATCACATGCATCGCATCGGTCTTTGGACAACTTTTGCACAAGGTTTATCTCTCGAGAGTTTCCTGGGGCACTGGGAATCGTTCGTCCTAGGGGAGAAATCGAAACACCCTGTGTCACCACCCCATTTCCAGAGCCGAATATTTTTTTATTTTTAATTTAGTTAATTGTGTATTATTTATAATTAATTGTATTTATATTTAATTAATGATTGTATTATATTTTTATTGATTGTTTTAGGATTTTGGCTAGCCTGGACCCATGTCAGACCCTAGTGGACCCATGTCCGACCCGACCAACACCCTTGTGAGGATTATTTTGGGGCTTAAAAATATTTATTATATTTTTAGTGGGTTAGTGGGAGAGATTTGGAGTTAGTTTGAGTGCTTTTGGAACCCGAAACTCAAAACCGAGTTACGGGAGGGCATTTTGGACATTTGTCAACTTGTAACCCTTTATGTGTGTAGTGGTCGGCCCCCTACCTACCCTTTCCCGTTCAAACCAGCAGCCCCACACCCGACCAGCAGCCCCCTTCCCCTCTTCATATTCTTCACTTCTTCTTCTTCTCCACTTCTTCTTTCTTCTTCCTTCCTCTTCCAAAGTGAGTTCCTCTTCCTTTTTCTTCCTTCTTTCTTCCATTCCTTCTTCTTTATGCTAGCCCTAACCTTGCATTTTCCCTAACCTAGGTGTATGAAGCCTAGATTTAGTGTGGAGGCTAGATTTGGTGGCTTGGAGCTTGAGGGAGGTGATTCAAAGTAGATCGGAGACTTTGGCCTTGGAATTTCAACTCCCAAGAGGTAAACCCTAGCTTTTCCCTTGCTAATTATTTTTATATAGTGTAATTAGTGTTGTAGAACCTTCCTAGAGCCTAAGCCTACCCGTGGGAGGAAGTTGGAACTAGTTTGGTTGAGTTTAGAGACTTTGACATTAGGCTTTATGTCAATTTCGGGTGGAATCCGAATTTGGCCCAATTTTGGGTGATGCCCTAGGTTAGACGGACCTAGGTAGACATTGTCGGGTGTCTAGAGGGTGAGTGCGTGTTTTCGTTCGGACACGAAAAGTCGTGTCGCGGAGAAACGGGCATTTCGGGCGAATTTGGGACTTTTCGTCGTCGCCGATTCTAAGTACGTGCGCGTTTTCGCCACGGACCTAGAATCGATGCGGAAGCACTTTTTCTAGGATCTAGGCATCATTTAGAGCGCGTGGATAAATTTTGGGCTGATTTCGAGTTCGTTTGGTGTGCGTTTCAGGAGATTTTCCGAACCGCGCACCGCGTGTTCGTCGAAATGACCGAACGGCCATTTCGACTTGGTTTCCTTGTTTCGGGCTTGTGCACGCGTTGGGTTAGTATCGGGGAGTGTGTGCTAGAGTTTTCGAGTTATATTTTATATATTTTAGAGTGTTGGTGAGTGTCGGGGTCGTTGGGCGTGAGTGGGGCGTGTTGTTGTGTGTTGTGGTTGAGTGGTGTTGTGTCTCTCTATATATATTTATAAGTGTCTATATATATATTTATATATATGTATGTGTGTTTATGTATATATATTTATATATATGTGTGTGTATTTATATCTATGTGCTTGTGTATGTATATGCCCATGTGTATATATATATATATATATGTGTGTGTGTATGTGTTTATATATATATATATATATATATATATATATATATATATATATATATATATATATATATGATTATGAGTTTGTGTGTATATATGTATATATATATTTATATATATATGTATGAGTGTTGTGTGTGTGTGGTTGTGTGTTTGTGATAGTGTGTGCTAGTGTGTGTGAGAGTGTGTATTCTCGGAGATCGATCTCAGATCAGGCTATCATCAGATCAAGGTACGGAGAGAGGACATTCTGAAGACGGCGCTTCGGACAAAGTATGTGCTCTATGAGTTTCTAGTCCTGACCGTTTCGTTTGACCAACGCGCCAGCAGTATTTATGAGCTTATGGAACAAGGTTTTCCACCAGTACTTGGATAAGTTCGTGGTGGTGTTCATCGACGTCTTGATATATTCCGAGAACCAGGAGAAGCACGAGAGACATCTCAAGATTGTGTTAGAGATGCTGAGAAATGAGAGGCTGTAAGCCAAGCTCAGCAAATATGAGTTATGTTCAGATAGAATAGATAGTCTACACATCAGGATAGCTGAGAGTTTTTGAGAAGAACTATCAGACATACGATTCAGGGCTAGCTACAGTGATATTTGCACTAAAGCGATGGCGACACTACTTTATATAGAGCAGATGTTGAGATTTATACAAAACACAGAAAGTCTGAAGAATGCCTACACGCAGAAGGAACTCAACATGAGATAAAGGCATTGGGTAGAATTTATGACAGATTATAATATCGAGTTGCAGAACCACTCTGGCAAGACGAATGCAGTTTATGACTCATCGCCAGTTGTTAGAGGATTTTCAGGAACTCGGGATTGAGATTGTATTGCCAGGTATGGATAGACAGATGGCCAGTCTTGAGGTTCAGTCTACTTTGGTTGAGAGGATCAAGACAGCATTGCCTACGGACCCGAGATTTAGACGACTGCGAGAAAGGACAGAGGCCGACATGCAAACGGGATTCCAGATTCATGAAGACGGAACATTGAGGTGTGGAGATCGCCTATACATTCCGAGTGGCAAGCTACGCCAAGAGTTGAAGACCGAGGCTCATAGCTCGATTATTCTATTTCATCCCGGGGGTACGAAGATGTACCGAGATTTGAGACAACATTACTGGTAGCATGGGATAAAGAGAGAGATTGCAAGATTCATGGCGAGTTGGTTAGTATGTCAGCAAGTTAAGGCTGAATATCAGAGAATTGCAGGACTGTTGCAATCGCTTTCCACTCCCGAGTAGAAGTGGGAACGCATTACCCTGGACTTCGCCACAGGATTTCCGCGGAGCCCTAGCAGGAAGGATACAGTTTGGGTTGTCATAGACAGATTCACCAAGTCTGCCCATTTCTTGCCCTTCAGAGTTGGGCAGTCCACAGAGTTATTAGCTGACACATATATGAGGCAGATAGTACGACTACATAAAGTGCATGTCAGCATTACATCAGGATCGTGATTCCAGATTCACAATACATTTTTGGCAGAGTATGTAGGAGAGTCTAGGAACTCGACTCAAGTTTAGTACTACATATCATCCACAGACTGATGGTCAGTCAGAGCGCACGATACAGATACTAGAAGTTATGTTGAGAGTGTGCATGATCAATTTTGGAGGATCTTGGGAGAACCATCTACACTTGGTAGAATTCTTCTACAATAACAGTTACCAGGCCAGCATACAGATGGCACCTTATGAGGCACTATACGACAGGAAATATAGGTCGCCAGTTTGTTGGAGTGATGGGGGAGAGCGTCAGATACTTGGTTCAGAGTTGGTGACACAGACAGTAGAGAAGGTCAAGCAGATTCAGAGCCACCTGCGAGCAGCACAGGACAGACAGAAATACTGGGCAGATGCGCACCGCAGACCATTGGAATTCAAGGTGGGTGACCATATATTTCTGAGAATATCGCCCACTCGTGGTACCATCAGATTCGGAGGCAGAGGCAAGCTGAGTCCGAGGTACATCGGACCTTTTGATATTTTAGAACGAGTTGGAAAAGTGGCTCACCGTCTTGCATTACCTAAATCATTAGAGGGAGTACATGACGTATTTCACGTATCGCAGCTGAGGAGATATGTCGCAGACCCTAGCCACGTGCTTGATCATTCGGAGATTACAGTCAGGCCTAGTCTGTCTTACGTAGAGCAGCCAGTTGAGATCCTCGATCGCAGCGAGAATACTTTGAGAGGGCAGACGATTCGACTGGTCAGAGTGGCATGGAAGCACCATTCACCAAGCGAATCTACATGGGAGCGCGAGGATTCTATTCGGCAGCGATTCCCGTACTTGTTTGAGGAGCAAGGTACGAATTTACATACGGTAATTGATTACTAGTTGTTTTAAAATTCTGTTAGATATTATCGTGCTTTACTTTTAATTTCGGGGACAAAATTTTTCTAAGTTGGGAAGAATGTAAACTCCCTCGATTTATTCTGTAGATAGTTAGGGTAGATTTAGGAAATTCTGGTTATTGGTAGCAGATGTCGAGGTTTAGAGTAGAGATAACTTATCTGGTATTTAATTCAATTAATTAAAACCCTTGGCGCGCCCTATCATTGTCTGATTATTCGGAGCCCAATGTCAGCCCATAAATTTCATCGGGCTATTGTACTTTCGTCTTGACTCACCAAATTAGGCACTGGACTTTTCCGTCTTTTAAAATTAATTTTTGTGTGCTCTAAATTAATTGCGCAATATTCCGAAAATCGAAACCCACATTTAATTCTGTGTCGGACACCTGCGTCGTTATCCTAAATTTTGGGATACCAACTTAACCCGTTGAGTCGGACCAACTAAAGGGTCCAAGACTGACTCCAAGCTCCCACCATTTTTGGCCTTTACGTCATTTTCGAATTTTAACCCCAAGTGCCCCCATTTAATTTAAATTTGCGGGACACTTTATTTCTATTTAAAACGGGGATATCAACTTTGTAAATCCTATTTTTATCCTAAATTAATCCCAATGCCTTTCTAATTAAATCCGTGCCTAACGCACAATACTCTCTCACCATAAAAATTGCTAAACATATTTTTCTCTGCAATTTTTGTGTCATTTTATGTGTTCATACAATTTCCCGAATTTAAGGGGCTAAGTTACAATTATTGAATTTGTGTGTCATCACCCTATTGGCCATAATCAATAGAGAGGTCCAAAAATGGGGTCCCAAACCTCACCCATCTATTCACCCCTCATGAAGAAACCCTCTTCTCTTCATGATAAATCATAACCCTTCATTTTGAAAGGAATCAATCACCACCCTCCATCCAATTCCCAATCCCCTATAAAACATCACCTCATCCCCACCCTCACACATTACAACCGGCCCTAATCCCCATGTCTTGAAAAACCCCCACCTCTCTCTTTCTCTCCTCCCTTCTCCATTTATTCACCATACAAAATCCTTCTTCCTCCTTTAAATTTCTTTTTTCTTCTTCCTTTATTCTTCTTCTTCTTTCTTCTTCCTGAAGAACTTCTCCGGCCAGCTTCCCGGCCAGCCTAGCTCCGGCTCTGCACCCCGCTGCTCGGCCCCGAAACCCGTCGCAGTCCGGCGTTGTCCCCGCGCCGAGGGCACCCAGCTGCTCGCCCCTGCAACCCGCCGCAGTCCGGCGCTGTCCCCGCGACGAGCGTACCCCGAGCCGGCCACCGACTGTTGCTCCGGCCGGTTTGCAGCACTCCCGATCAAACACTGTGCAACCACCCTCCCTTCGATAGCCACTGCTCCGGCGGCTTCTCCACGAGCTGCCTTCCTCCGGACGAGCACGAGCACGAGCTCCGGCGAGCTTCCTCCCCATCCCGAGACTCATTTCACCGGAGCAATACAACCACCACGACCGCTGAATATTCAGCCACCGCGCCACGACCATTTCTTCTCCACTTCACACTGTACAACACCCTCGCAGC
This sequence comes from Iris macrosiphon, assembly GCA_036927795.1. Classification (NCBI taxonomy): domain Eukaryota; kingdom Viridiplantae; phylum Streptophyta; class Magnoliopsida; order Asparagales; family Iridaceae; genus Iris; species Iris macrosiphon. The sequence goes on along the minus strand of JAYESA010000018.1, from coordinate 68,307,259 downwards.
GGTTCTGCCCCGCACCATTCCCTCCGGCCAGTCATCCCCGTGACCTCCACCTCAGTCCCCCGACGAGCCCGCCTTCGGCTAGCTTACTCCGGCCAGACGAGATGCTGCGCCACCCACAACCCGGCCTCGAGCTTCGGCCTGCTGCCATATCCACCACCATTTTCCTTCACTCTTCTCCGGCGAGACCATCACCCTGCTGACCAGCACTCCTTCGACCATCACCTCCTCCGGCCAGCGAGCCACGTCGAGGTCGACTCCCTCCCCCTCTCTTTGTTTATATTCCTGTTGAGTTATTTGACTAGGTTTTTTTGGTTATATATCTTGTTGGTGTATTATAGTGTTGATGATGAGCATGGATAATAACTTGAGATTAGGGATTAAAGTGTTGTTAGGGTTTAATGTAGGTTAGGGTTTATGGTTGCATAAATTAAAATGAGTTTAAATGTTTTGCATTGAGGTTTTGGTTTAGGGATTGATAAATAAATTATAAATTGATAAAGGATTTTCATGGAGTTTAGGATTTGATATTAAATAAATGTCCTGGGTATATATTGCATGGTGGTAAAATGCTAAACAAATTAATAAGGATTAAATTATGGAGGTGAGTTTAGGGATGGTTCTTCATAAGCTCATAAAATGGATTTAAATGGTAGGCAGTGAGATTTAGGGTTTATCATATTATTTTATAAGCATTTTAATTAGTATTGATGAGCAGGTGATTTATGGTGAGATGGTGTGGGATATCATTATGTCGTTCATAAGATTGAGGATTTGATTACAAATAACAAAATCGATTGAGTAATACATATATGTAATTGTGAGAGAATGTTTAATACTGAACAAATATATGTGAAGGTTTAACTAGATAATAATTATTCTTTTGAGAGCGGAAAGATAACAATAAGTTAATTGAGGAGAAGTGGAATGGTAATGAAGGTTATAAAGGAAGGCCTAAAAAATGAATGAGTAATTATTTTGAGGAAGACCTAATACTTAATAAGTAAATACTGTCAGGGATTGAACATTGATGAGCACCGAGGAGCACGGGATTGATGAAGGATTTATGTGTAGTGTAAAATGCTCAATTTAACTGTATGATTAGTTGATTGGACCATCGTACCGATAGTCAACTGTGGTCAACCCCCTAGTGACCTATCCCTGTGAGTCGTGGCTGAGACTGAGTTTAGGTGTAGATGTGTGTAGCATCCCTGTCTGTCGTAGAATAGATTATTGATTGTTGGTTTGTATCTATCTCTAGGTACTGCGGGACCTGAAGACTTGGGCGTGGTACCGGATCCCCGTCATCAGCAGCCGCACGCAGGCAAGTGTACTTTGCCACCCTGTATTTCAGATTTCAGATATTTATAGTTCTTTATGTACATTGTGCACGTACTTATGATGACGCTCGATACTTCACGTCTGGATCACAACCGGGTGTTGACATTCATCGTAACATATTAGAAAAATTGTTAGATGCTTAGTAGCACCTCGATGTACGTACCTGAGTATATCGACACCCCAGGACACACTCATACACGGTGATCGTGCCAGATTCCTGTATCCTGATACTGACAATATGACCAGAGACTGGGACGACCTTAGGGTCGCGTCTGTTGAGTTATCTTTCGTGTGTCGAGACTGTTAGATAGAGGTTCAGGTTCAGCGCAAAATCGTTGACCGCTTGGGAAGGGGAAGACAGTTACTAGACGTTTGGGCTACTCTGCACGCGCTTATATATATGTAGTATTTTGTAGTGATACCTGTATCTAGTGTAGCTGTTTCACCCGTGTGACTCTTTGCCCGGAGCTGCGGTACGTGCTGTGTATTTCCGTGTCCGGAGCTACGATTTTATTTTGGACAGCCCACGCATCGAACATTGTCTTTAAACTGTGTCACACTTGTTTGGTTATGCTAGAGTACCCTGTTGTTGCACTTGTACTTTCTGTTTACTTGGCATGCTATATTTCTGTACCTTGTTACGTCCCTCTGAGGACCTGGTTCCCTGCCAGTTTTGCACATAGACGATTACAGAGCACTTGGAGATACTGATGGAGTGGCATATCTTACGAGCATGGTACCAGGTACTCACATTTATCTACCGGCATTATGGTTATTTTACATTGATTATTGATCTGCTGTTGTAGCCTAGTTTTGTAGACTCATACTTCTTCTCGAGTCTATTCGAGTTAGTGTGTTATTGGGCGGCCGACCTTAGCACATATAGCTCTTTCTTGTTTACTGATGTGCATTATGGATTGAGACCTAGAGGTTTACATTTATGGAATATCTAGATAGTGCCCTTTATATTATAACTTATACGTAATCGAGTCAGACCAGAGTCTGGTCGAATGCGTAGCTGGCGTGTCACGTATTCCTGGTCCTACGTATTTTGGGACTGGGGCGTGACATATTTTTGTGGTGGCCCATGCAGGTCCGATTTAAATTGTCTTGGTCACCTGACTGTGCCAAGCGAGCTTGCAAATTAGGAATAGATGTTATGATTGTTGAATAGGATCTCAATCCATAATCAATTTTAAAACTCTTTGTATGTGATTATCGCCCTTAGACTTCTACTTTGCATTCGTTCAATCTTCGTCAATATTGCCATCCTTGTTTCTCGTCCCCTATTGTTCGGAGAGACGAATGCTTGTGACTGATGATTTCCCTCCAGAAGAAGATCGAAGACTAGATGATAAGAGATAGAATTCGTATACCTTTTTCGGAGAAGATTGTTACCTTATCAGGATAGATCGATGGGTTCTTTGGATTCTAGAACTAGTGTGGAAGGTTGCCAAGAGAGTTGGACCTAGTAGTACCCTACCCGTGCTTGAGGTAACAGTGATCTTGGAAGTACTAAGAGCTGGAAGGATTAATGATCATGACCTAGAATAATTGAGGGAAATGCATAGCCTGATGTTGGAAACTAGTAGTTGTGATAGCAATGCTAGGAACGATGATTATGAGCTAGAGAAGATGAAAATTTTAGGATCTCACTTGGAAGATAATAATCGAATTCCAGGAAATTCTAGTATGTGCTTGAATGATACCATTATTGTACTATGCGACTTGGAGAGATAAATAATGAAAAGAAGAAACTCGAGGAATAAAAATTTTAGGGAAAATTTGAGGAGAAGAGAAATTATACTTAAGGCAGGGGAGAATTTTTTTTCTTTTAAAGGATTAGTGTGGTAAACAGAACGGGAGAAATTATTTTGAGGTTTAGTCTAGACTATGACTTTATCCTAGACATGGATTGGTTGAGCCAATACCATGTGACGCGAGATTGTCGACGTGATTACATTATTTATGACCACCAGATTACTATGAGTTTGAGTTACTTCTGGGAGCCCAGGAGTATGGTGCTCAGCTACCTTAGGGGTATACAATGCAGGAGGTAAACCAGTATACCACCATATTATATCAGAGTTGAGGATGTTTATCTAGAGGATCTTCTAGGCCTGCCACCTGACAGAGTGATGGAGTTTGTTAAAGAGTGGACTCCCAGAGCCGAGCCAATTATTTTCCCGTCTTCAGACTAGCACCGAAAGAGTTGGTTGAGTGAAGGTCCATAGTAGAGGATCACTTGGACAAGAGTTTCAGTCGGGCTAGTGTTTCTCCATGGGGGAAAACCCATCTTAATTGTGCCGAAGAAAAACAGTACAGTACAATTGAATCAGCTAAGTGGCGCATATGTATTCTCGGAGATCGATCTCAGATCAGGCTATCATCAGATCAAGGTACGGAGAGAAGACATTTCGAAGACGGCGCTTCGGACAAAGTATGTGCTCTATGAGTTTCTAGTCATGATCGTTTCGTTTGACCAATGCGCCAGCAGTATTTATGAGCTTATGGAACAAGGTTTTCCACCAGTATTTGGATAAGTTCGTGGTGGTGTTCATCGACGTCTTGATATATTCCGAGAACCAGGAGAAGCACGAGAGACATCTCAAGATTGTGTTGGAGATGCTGAGAAATGAGAGACTGTAAGCCAAGCTAAGCAAATATGAGTTATGTTCAGATAGAATAGATAGTCTATACATCAGGACAGCTGAGAGTTCTTGAGAAGAACTATCAGACACACGATACAGGGCTAGCTACAGTGATATTTGCACTAAAGCGATGGCGACACTACTTTATATAGAGCAGATGTTGAGATTTATACAAAACACAGAAAGTCTGAAGAATGCCTACACGCAGAAGGAACTCAACATGAGATAAAGGCATTGGGTAGAATTTATGACAGATTATAATATCGAGTTGCAGAACCACTCTGGCAAGACGAATGCAGTTTATGACTCAACGCCATTTGTTAGAGGATTTTCAAGAACTCAGGATTGAGATTGTATTGCCAGGTATGGATGGACAGATGGCCAGTCCTGAGGTTCAGTCTACTTTGGTTGAGAGGATCAAGACAGCTTTGCCTACGGACCCGAGATTTAGACGACTGCGAGAAAGGACAAAGGCTGACATGCAAACGGAATTCCAGATTCATGAAGACGGAACATTGAGGTGTGGAGATCGCCTATACGTTCCGAGTGGCAAGCTACGCCAAGAGTTGATGACCAAGGCTCATAGCTCGATTATTCTATTTTATCCCGGGGGTACGAAGATGTACCGATATTTGAGGCAATATTACTGGTAGCATGGGATGAAGAGAGAGATTACAAGATTCGTGGCGAGTTGGTTGGTATGTCAGCAAGTCAAGGCTGAATATCAGAGAATTGCAGGACTGTTGCAATCGCTTCCCACTCCCGAGTAGAAGTGGGAACGCATTACCCTGGACTTTGCCATAGGATTCCTGTGGAGCCCTAGCAGGAAGGATACAGTTTGGGTTGTCACAGACAGATTCACCAAGTCTGCCCATTTCTTGCCCTTCAGAGTTGGGCAGTCCACCGAGTTATTAGCTGACACATATATGAGGCAGATAGTACGACTACATAAAGTGCATGTCAGCATTACATCAGGATCGTGATTCCAGATTCATAATACATTTTTGGCAGAGTATGTAGGAGAGTCTAGGAACTCGACTCAAGTTTAGTACTGCATATCATGTTAGATATAACTATGCATAGTTCTCTCTCTCTACTTATGTACATAAATATAAACACATATTCATATATCACTACTTATGTACATAAATATAAATCACACTTCACACACACACACACACACACACAGATATATATATATATATATATATATATATATATATATATATATATATATATATATATATATATAACTATACATACACATTTATATATAGATGCACATAGATATCAATATACATATATAAACACATAATCACATAGCTATATATACATAACTATATGATATAATATAAATACATACACTTATACATATATATATCATATCTAAAATATAATATATCATATTAATAGTTATACACAAGTCAATTGAATTGAAAAGCAATTAAGCAAACACGTGGAGTGCATCGCACCCGTATCACACTAGATCTATGATACGCTTGGGATACGAGTCCACAACACAACCAAACGTACCCCGAAGGACACGAGCAAGTTTAAAATAATAAATATGAACAATATGAAGAGTCAATTACATATCTACATGTCCTTGTCAAAATATGACATGCTCAAAGCCCCGTGTCGGAGAAAAATCTCCCAAATTAACACGTATTACCAAATTATTGGGATACGACCTACACATACCTAATTGTGGACATGATACTAGTCATAAACACACAAACACATGCCAAGTTGATCTATAGGATCAATTGACAACCACAACAAGTGTCAATCTCGAAATTCTCCCAAAATTGACACAAAAAGCACCATAACTTTCTTAATAGGCCTTATATGAACTCATATCCAAATCTTATGGGTAGCCTATGTATATGGGTTGATTTCTCATGGTTAATTCTCAGATTTAGAACCTAAATTAAGGGGAAAAACTGAATTGTACCTATTGGGAGATGGATTCCCAATGAAACCTCAAAAAATGGTGAAATGAGCCTTCAATTTGTAGATCCTTGCTCCTCTTTGTAGATCCTTGCTTTCTTCTTCTAGATTCTTACTCTACTAGCCTCTAATAGTGATTTGGGAAGAAATTGGGGAGAAATTTGGTAGGAATTTTATGGAATTTGGTTGAGGAAAATTCTAGATCTATATTTGGAATAAAAAATAAAGAGAGAAAGTTTTTATCCCCTTTATATAGGCCTCACTTGCCCCCTCCCTCAAGCTACTATGTAAAGTCTAAAATATCCCTTGGGGCCTCTCATAAAAAAATTAATTAAGGAGAGAATGTTCTAGTCTAATGGGTTTAACTTAATTAATTCATCCTCCTAATGATTGGGCTTACTATTGGGCTCAAATCTAACTAGAATTAAATATTGGATCCATGGATCTAAACTAACTAGTTAGGTCCACTACACAAGTCCAAAATAAATCTAACATGCTAACAATAAGTAAATAATACAGTAAATAAATATTTAACATGCACAATATTTAATTAATTATAAAATGACCAAAATATTCTTTCCTAGAAAATACGATAGTGACAAGTCTACCCCCCTTAAAATAATTTCGTTCTCAAAATTTAAGGGTGATCGTACTCCTTCTAGGTCAAACCCCCAGCAATCATAGTCTAATAAGGTTTTATCTAAAATCACACGAAGAACAGTCCTATGCAAGGAATAACATGCATGGTCATGGTCTCCGCCTGTCATATTATTGTTGTCTCTGTTAGGGTATTCTATTAGCTACACTAACTATATAACACAAGCATCCATAAAGGTACTAAAGAAGCAATCAATCAAAATAGAGGGAAGGAACAGAAAGAAAGAACAGAACTCGCTAACCCATCACCTGTAGTATCGGTCTCCTCGACCGTCATAAAAATGCTCTGCCCTGCCGAGGTGGCTCCCTCTGCGGTTGATGAGTAATCTACGGTGCTACAGGTGGCCTAACTCCACCTCTCTGCCCTCGATTTGTATCCTGGCCTAGACGTTGAAGGGTCCAGAGACAATCCTTCACCATATGCCCCGTTGATCCACAATGTAAGCATGATCCAAGTCTCTTTCGGCACATCTCCCAAGTGTGCCCAGTCTTCTTATAATAAGTGCATTAAGGAGCCTGTTGCAACTGTCTCTGAGGCTGCTATGGTATCTGCTGTATTGGAGCTTGTACTTGAGCAACAATTGGTTCCGACATCTGATATTGCTGCTGATAAACTCCAAACTATACTGGAAACTGCTGTTACTGGAACCACGGCCTCTTTGCCAGTCCCAGACTGCTACTGGCACCCCCAAATATATCACGGTCCCTCTTCGGCTTCAAGTTCCACTCCCGCTCGACCTTGCGTGCCTCTGAAAGTATCTCAGAATACGTCTCATAGAAAGACGGAATAAGAATTTTCACTTCCCAATTTAGACCCTCACGGAAACGGATAGCCCAAACTTCTGGCTCCCTCACCAGGTACTCCGCAAATCGGCTCAGCCTTCCGAACTCTACGGCATACTCCTCTACGGACATGCTCCCTTGTGTAAGGCTCTCAAACTGCCTTCCTAATTCCAATCTGTCTATTCGAGCAAAGAACTTCTTCTTAAAAAGATCCTTGAATACCTCCTAAGATTGCCCCGTATCAGTAAGAAGTGGCTCGTTCCTGAACCAAGTGCGGTCAACATCGAACAGTTGAAGTCCTACCACCTCAACCTTCAGATTCTCCACAAGATGGGACTCCCTCATGAGACACTCGATATCTTTAAGCCAATCCTCAGCATAGATATACCCTCTGTCCTCTTGAAAACAAGAGGCTCAAGCTTCTTAAAATTTTGAATGATGCTTGGCTCGAACTGAACATCCTGTGTCTGTGGAGGAGCCTCTCTCTGAACTGTTGCAATAGCTACCTGATGGGCGTTTTCCATACTCTGTCGTATCATATATGACTGCATGTGCTGGGCCTCTATCTGTGCCCTCTGTAACTCTATCATCTCTCTAAACAGTGCTACTATCGGTGCGATATCTCCTGAAAATGGAGGTGGTGGAAGTCCCTCTGAAACAACTGGAGTATTCATCGGAACAGATGGAGGAGAACCCCCGAAGGCAGCCGAGACTCCTACATGAACTAATGTCATAGGAGGTACAAACCCTACTGCCTGAGTGGAAGATTGAGAGGTGGCAGACCTCGCAGAAACTGCTCCCGATCGATGAGATCTAGTCTTCGGCGGCATCCTGAAGGCAGATCGAAATAAAAGAGATTAATTCGACACAAGATAAGATATTATCAAGGAAGGACAACAATATTCGGAAGGAATCAAAAGTAGTGATTCAATTCAGATTGGAATTCCTAGTTGTGATTGAGTATCCCTCTCTCATCCTAGTATCCTATGACCTATATCCTATTACAACTAAGTCATCGCACTACCATGACATCACACTATTGCGAAGCTTGACCTGCATGGGCCACCACTAAAAATGTGTTACGACCCGCACCCGGTGTAGGGATACAAGTCGAGAACAACGCCCACCCTACGCCGCATCATCGGCGGTAGAACACTGTCTTGGTCAACTATACTATCTAATTATCTCACAAAATGCATAATCCTCCAATAATATCTCTACTCCAAGAAGAGAGTAATAAACTTAGTTCAACACAATACTCAATCATATTGCTATGGCACAAGAAGATATCACAAAAGTCTAACATAACTATGCAGTTAAAAATATAACAACAACAAATAGAAATAATATCTAAATCTTAAATATATGCCGGAAACAAATCCGGTACCAAAATGCTAAAGAGAACTAACTATGCTAACTAGTAAATCCGGCTAAATCTCCCGACTATTACTCCTGAACTAGTGGTTATACGTCTGCACCATCTATAGGCTGAGGTCCGTAGTATGTCGGACACCAATCTCCCTATCCTTTGAAAAATATTTTCCAGTCAGGAATGGAGCGATGTACAACCCAATAGCAGTTCCAATTAATTGACAAAAACTATAAACCAGTAAAATAGAGGATGCTATCTACGATGAGAATATAACTGATGATCAAGAATAATAAAGGAATAAGCAAAACTAGCAACAGAATATAAATCAATGCGTACAAGAATGAAGGAGAAAAACTATAATGTCAGAATAGAACAAGGTAATCAATGAACTGAATAATGGAATCAATAATAACTATGTGTTTTGAGATACTAACTAAATATGTGATCGGCCTGGGAGATTCAATAATTATACTAAGGAGCTAACTCAACCATACGCGAATTACATGGTTAGTTAGTAGCAAATGATTACACTAATAGCCGATAGTTCTTAACCACATATTTAATTGGTATTTTCTCCGCCCCGACTGATATGATAGATCGAATCATGACACGTTACTAGCCAATTTATCCAATGTTTAATCTACAATATTCAATGTTATCCAATACCAACAAGGACAGTATCCGATACCATCTCCATAATCAAGGTAACATCCCATGACTGACGATCCAACAACAATATCAATCCGTGTACCATCGTGTCAAGAATCACAAGTAACATTTCTAAATATTTGAATTATAGTGGTAATCAAATAATAGAAACTATCAGAGAATGTACTCGCCTGTGGTCCAGAGCAAATAAAAAAAATGATGTCCGAACTGGTGTCACAGACCTATATATGGAATATTGCATTAATACAAGATTTTGGGAATGAGAATAAATTAAACTAGTCAACTTCTAGGTCATAAAACCATTTCTAAGTCAAAATAGTCAAACTAGGTCAACTCTATGCCATACTATCTATTTCTAGGTTATATGAGTCTATCTTTAGGATATTGGGTCCATACACTATGCATCTAGGCCACACTAGCTATTCTAAGATACTAGGAAAACAATAGGATACCTTATCATAAGATATGCAAGTTTAAAGATATAAAAATAGTAATTTATATATATACACATGACAATACATATAGTACCTTAGTTAACTAATGCAAATAGGATACTATGGCTTTGAACCAAAGCGTATCACACTATCTACACACCCCTCCCGATACTCAAATCCAATACCTTGAGTATCGTCCAATACCTTGACATTTACCTTGGTATCACAAGGTAATGTGCTCTTAGTATGTTATCTACCCAATCTCTAAACTATAGGCTAAAATGTATTTATCTAATACAAACTACTAGCTATATACTAATATGCATTAATTAATACCAATTACCATGCTATACTAACTACCCATGCAACTAATACATATACACATACATATACATACCTACATATATACATGTACATAGCTAGAGACATAAGTATGTATATATATCTAACTACTACTTATCAACAAGGATATATATATATATAGCTAATTAACTAGATAACTAACTAAACTATTAATTAAACTAATTAGCTAACTACTAATAACTATAGGTAACTTCATAAATATATACAATAGGTAACTAGCTAACCATCCCGCAAACTATCACTGACTGTTGTCGCCTCGCTGCTGTCGCTGCACGCACTAATGCACGCTGTAGACGCTGTGCTGCTGTTGCTGCAGACCGCTGCACTGCCTCGCTGCAGCCGACGCTGCCTCACTGCAGCCGCGGCGCTGCTGCGCTGAGACTGCTGCTGTTGCTGCAGACCGCTGTTGCTGCTTCTGCGACGCTGCCTCGCTGCAGCCATGATGCTGCCTTGCTGCAGCCGCGGCGCTGCTGCGTTGGGACTGCTACTGTTGCTGCAGACCGCTGCTGCTGCTGTACTCGCTGCGCTGCGCCTCCACCCCTTAGCACACATACTCACACACACAAACTATATATATATATATATATATATATATATATATATATATATATATATATATATATATATAAGTAGATATCAACATATATATCTTTACATATATACATCACAACACTCTCTCACACACACAAGTATATAACTATACACATATACATATGTATATCTATATAACATACACACATACACTCAAATACCTATGAATCATATATCCATACATATAACTATATAACTATATATATATATATATATATATATATATATATATATATATATATATATATGAATCCTCCACTCACATACACATAACATATATAAATGCATAACTCTACATATAACTATAAGTATACAACTATATATATATATATATATATATATATATATATATATATATATATATATATATATATGTATATGTATGAAGATGTATATTGATATAAGTATAGCTATATATATATATATATATATATATATATATATATATATATATATATATATATATATATATATACACATATACATATAGATATATATACTCTCTTATACATATACACATATATACAACCATACACTATACACTTAGATATATCATATACACATATATAACACATAGCTATATATACATACCTATATAAACACATATTCATATATCACTACTTATGTACATAAATATAAATCACACTTCACACACACACACACACACACACACACACACACACACACACACACATATATATATATATATATATATATATATATATATATATATATATATATATATATATATATATATAGAGAGAGAGAGAGAGAGAGAGAGAGAGAGAGAGAGAGAGAGAGAGAGAGAGAGAACTATGCATACACATTTATATATAGATGCACATAGATATCAATATACATATATAAACACATAATCATATAGCTATATATACATAACTATATGATATAATATAAATACATACACTTATACATATATATATCATATCTAATATCTAATATATTATATTAATAGTTATACACAAGTCAATTGAATTGAAAAGCAATTAAGCAAACACGTGGAGTGCATCGCACCCGTATCACACTAGATCTATGATACGCTTGCGATACGAGTCCACTACACAACCAAACGTACCCCAAAGGACACGAGCAAGTTTAAAATAATAAATATGAATAATATAAAGAGTCAATTACATATCTACGTATCCTTGTCAAAATGTGACATGCTCAAAGCCCCGTGTCGGAGGAAAACCCCCCAAATTAACACGTATCACCAAATTATTGGGATACGACCTACACGTATCCAATTGTGGATACGATACTAGTCATAAACACACAAACACATGCCAAGTTGATCTATAGGACCAATTGACAACCACAACAAGTGTCAATCTCGAAATTTCTCCAAAATTGACACAAAAAGTACCATAACTTTCTCAATAGGCCTCATATGAACTCAAATCCAAATCCTATGGGTAGCCTATGTATATGAGTTAATTTTTCATGGTTAATTCTCAGATTTAGAACCTAAATTAAAAGAAAAAACTGAATTGTACCTATTGGGAGATGAATTCCCAATCAAACCTCAAAAAATGGTGAAATGAGCCTTCAATTTGTAGATCCTTGCTCCTCTTTGTAGATTCTTGCTTTCTCCTTCTAGATCATTGCTCTACTAGCCTCCAATAGTGATTTAGGAAGAAATTGGAGAGAAATTTGGTAGGAATTTGATGGAATTTGGTTGAGAGAAATTCTAGATCTAGATTTGGAATGAAAAATAAAGAGAGAAAGTTTTCAACCCTTTATATAAGCCTCACTTGCCCCCTCCCTCAAGCTACTTTGTAAAGTCTAAAATACCCCTTGGGGCCTCTCATGAAGAAATTAATTAAGGAGGGAATGTTCTAGTCTAATGGGTTTAACTTAATTAATTCATCCCCCTAATGATTGGGCTTACTATTGGCTCAAATCTAACTAGAATTAAATGTTGGGTCCATGGATCTAAACTAACTAGTTAGGTCCACTTCACAAGTCCAAAATAAATCTAACATGCTAACAATAAATAAATAATGTAATAAATAAATAAATATTTAATATGCACAATATTTAATTAATTATGAAATGACCAAAATATTCTTTCCTAGAAAATACGGTTGTGACAGTGTGTGTGCGTGATGATTAAGAGTATTGGGTAAGCTAGTTCAGTTTTTAATTAGAAAATAGACAGATAATTACCTGCAGTGGTATGTTATCAGTTAATTCAGTTGGTATTATTGGTTAAGTTATTAGTTAAGTATGATTGATACTAGTTTAGATACTAACTGTACCTAATTGTAAACTTAGTGTAACTAGTATATGGTGATGAGAGACCTTATAGACCAAACAACCTTAGTGTAGACCTAGTATGACATAGAAATTGGCCAAAAGCATGCATTACTAAAATTTTAACCAATTCTTATTCATTACACCAATTAAACTAATATTTCCTAAAATATGATTGTGTGACACCAGCTTGGGCATCGAGAGACACACCTTGCTCAGGACCAGAGGCGAGTACATCTCTCTATTAGTTTTTATTTCATGATAGTGTATATATCACATGTTCTAGAACTGTATACTTGATTCCGACACAGTGGTTACACGGACTGGTACTATATGGATCATGTCATGGAATGTTATCCCCTATCGTGTTCAGCGGGTACTCCTTTACATGTATTTTATTGTGTGTATCGGGTATTAATTATCGTGTACTTCGTGTTCACACACTGCTTATGTTCATTGTGCCCATATTTGTGTTCATAACTTGTCATGATTGGATCCATAAGTATTGGTTGGGGATGGGGGAGTAGGAGTTGGTTATGTGATCAAGCCCAAGTGTATTCGTGTACATGTCGATTACATATCACAGGTGTAATTGAGTTACCATATTGTATTCGTGTTCAACCCAAACCAATCACATAATGAACTTATACTCTATGGCACATTAGTTAGTTTTATCTATTTTTATTTAAATTACGGTTATTTATATTTCCTGTTCTTTATTCCAGTACATTACATGTTCACTCTAATTCATTCCATTTCTTATGGCTAGTTATCATGTATCCTTTTTTATTATCTCTTATATATGCTAAATTATGTATTTGGAACTGCTTTCAGAGGTATATACTTCTCTCCAATCCTGACTGGATATATTTTTAGATGATTGGCTTATGGAATGCCAGGAAGTTCAAGAAGGGCCTGAACAAGGAGATCAAATCACATATGAATGAAGACCCTACCGCTACTTTGAAGGAGATTCTGAGGCAGGAACAGTGGGCAGAGGATGATCTAGAGCTTGGCTCTAAGAGGCCGAGGGACATAAGAGGATCCAGTACTAGCACGGGCCCAACGAAGCAGCCTCACTTTCAGCAGCAGCATCAGAGACACTTCCAACAGCCGAGGCAACAGTACCCTGTACCCACTAGAGTGCCAGTGCAGCAGGCGCACCAGATCCAGAGGCCAGCTATTCCTTGCCCATTCTGTAAGAAATTGGGACATGGATGTGATGCGTGCCGGATGAGATTAGGCTAGTATTTATTCTGCAGATCAGGAGACCACAAGTTGAGGGCTTGTCCTAGAGCTCCAGCTCGTCTAGCTCAGGGCGGGGCCCAGGCACATAGAGCACCCACGAGACCACTCATGGGACAGCAGCGAGGATATCCCTTACCACCACACCAGTAGCAGTTTGCTCAGCACCAGCACTAGCAGAGAGGTGCCCAGCGACAGGGGCAAGCTTTCTCCTTGATCGTTGAGGAGGAGGAGCCAGTTGGTGATGTTATGTAAACCCCTGAATATTCAAAATTATTAAAACTAGGATTTTTCACAATTTTCTGAAATTTTTTGGAAATTTTCTGTAATTAAAATCAAGGTTTTAATTATTAAATGATTTTTAATTATTAATAAATAATATTAAAATATTATGGAAATAATTTTTAGGTGTAAAATGAAAAAACTGGACTTAGGGTAATTTTCTGGATTTTTTTGGGCCTCAGACCTATTTTTAAATGCCTATAAACTATTTAATTAATTATTTAATTAATTTAACTGATTTATTATATTTATTATTATTATTATTATTATTATTATTTTTTTTTTTGTTTTGGGCCGGCCCAGCAGCCCAGCCCGCCAATTTCGGCCCAGCCCGTTCCCTTACCGGGTCGGGTCTGCCCAGACCCGACCCGCCGCCCACTGACCCGGTCTCCCCAGCCCCTCTCCCCGCCTGACCCGCTCCCCCGCTCCGCTCCCGCCGGCCGCGCCACCCGTCGCTCCACCCGGCTCGCCCCGCCCTCCGCGGCCACGACCCCCCTCGCCCCCGCCTTGGCCGGCCCCTCTCCACCTATAAAACCCCGAGAAACCCCCCCTCCGGCCAACACACCCGATCCCCCACCACCACGACCACCACCTCGACGCCGGCCGACCCCGCCGCCTTGCTTCCCCGACCTCGCCACTGCAGCCCCTCCCTCTTCTCCTCCTTCCCGTTCGTCGACGGCAGCCGCAGCACCGAGGAACAGCGGCAGCAGCTCCGGCAGACCCCTCCGCCGCCGCCGATGGTCCCCAGCCGCCTCGCCGTGCCCCCCCCCCCGCGCTGTCCCCGGACGCCTTGGCCTCCTCCGCCGGCCGAGCCGCCGTCGTCGGAGCAAAACCCTAACCCTAGCCCTAATTCCCAATTTCAGTAGACACGTGTCGGACACGTGTCGGACGCGATTCAACCCCGGTTTTTCGGGTCCCCTTCAGGTACTTGTAACTTTTTGTTCGTAGCTCTGTTTTTGATTCCGCAAATTGCGTTGCGAAGCCTGTATGACCCTCTCGGTGCCCGGACAAACCGCTCGGGGCATCGCGTCCTGTGGTGATCGCACACCGCGATCCAAAAATAGGAAAAACATCGACCCGTTTTACCCCGGAACTGGGTACGCCCCGCCAAACGGGATGACTTGGTCGCGCGCGGTCTTCGTAGATACGTGCGCAGCGTCGATACGGACGTGTGGAATTTCACGGAAGCTGATTTGGGTGTGCGTGCACACCGAAATCAACGCGTATCCGCGGACATCGCCCCGTATCCGACTTTTTTGCAATTCGCCCTAACTTCGTGCACACATGTCGGATCGAAATTAAACTTGTGCCATCGTACTCATAGCGATACGCTGGTCCTGTGACCCAAGTTTGGTTCGATTCTGAGAACGTTGACGAAATCGCGTGTCGTGGGCCCCATAGGCCCCGCTCGACGGGCAATTTTGTGATCGGCTCATCGAAATCCAAATCTGGAAGTTCTGTTGGGTTCGTATCATCGTTTCTGACCTTTTGACACTAAGTTTGGTGATTTTGGAGACCGTTGACCCGGACACGTTTTTTGGTGCAAAGCGGGCCCATCGGCGGACCCCGTTTTGGCCCGAAACTACCGTTTTTGCCTTTGTCTCCAAATTGGACCCAAGGACAGGCGTTTCTAGCTATTTGACATCTTCTGAGCATGATGGTAATATTTATTTCAGCTTTTGGACTCAATTCTGGAAAATTTCCCCGAGATACAAACTATATTTGGATCCAAACAACAGGCAAGTACCTGTACTTCAAGTTTAATCTTTATATTGTGATAATTAATTCCCTGCTCTACTAGTACCCTTGATGATTACACGTAGTGTTAGAATACTAGATTTCATGTCTTGAATACTGTATTTCATGTCTTGCTTTTCATGTCGGGTGGGAGAATACTAGAAGGCATGTAGTTTACCCTTCCCCCTGCCGTGTTTAATAGCTGTTGGTACGCAACTGTACCCTCAGTCGGATCTCGATTATTCCTGTTTAATAGCCGTTTATGACGGCCAGATTAGCCTTATAAATCCCTACATGCCAACTATGTATTCTAAAACAAACACAAGTTCACACAGATAGCTTCTGGTCTTGTTATAGTTCTTGCTGACTGTTGTAGTTTCATTTCCTGTCTCATTTATTTCTGCTTTCTCATATTCCTGTTTATAGCATTAACTCTGAGATATTGTTGTTTCTTTTATACATATTCTCAATATGATACTCAGTCTAATTGTCATAAATATTTAGTTTAATCTTGTTGTGCATTGTGTACTTTGCTCCTTTCCTGACTGGATCCGTTGATTTAGGCGATGATGAGGACTTCGCCCCTACCTATTATGGCCCCTATGAGGGAACAGATGACACTTATGAGGAACCAGCTCCCACCCAGGAGACCACTGCTGCAGAGTAGTTAGCAGTAGCTTTTATTTCCTACTCTTTATCTTAGTAATCGGGTTTGTCCCCGATTTTATTTCTGGATTTTTGTATTAAAACATTTGATCTGTTGTCACATTTATTTCATTTGAAATCTTAAGCATCTTATTCCCATTATTATTCTTGCCTATTTTATTTGTGAATGAGCTAGATTAGTTAACTGTGGAATTGACCTAGACAGCGTACTACCGCCGACTCTGCGGCGTAGGCTGGACGTACCCACGCACTCGTGCCCAAATTTCAGGGTGCGGGTCGTGACACGTTTTTATGGTGGCCCATGCAGGTCCAGTATCCACAAATAGGGTAATACCCTAGGACAGGGTATGGAATAGGATTGAGGATTCTAGGAAAAGCTCATTCACAGAATAGGATCTTCATTTCAATTCTTGATACCATTTCTAATCAATTTTCCTTTCGCCCTTGATTTCCAAATAATCTATTCTGATCTTCCTATCCCTTAATCTTACAGAATGGTCCAGACAAGGAACACAGTAGGAGGCACATCAGAACCAGCTGAGCAGAATGTGCCCAAAACTCTTGCACTCCCGCCGCCTCCATCTACTCCAGCAGTTACTCTAGATGGGGCACAGCTACTCGGAGTATTCCAGGGACTCGTAGAATCCCAGAAAGAATAGACTGCACTTCTACGAACCAGCCTCTCAGAAGCTCTTAGGTCCCAGGAGTCGCCACACAAGAGGCCAGGGAGTGCCAAAGACTTCAAGAACCTTAAACCCCTGGAATTCTATGGAACTGAGGGCATTCTCTATGCCGATGAGTGGATAGAGAATGTCGAGAGACTCCTGAAGACTGCTCGGGTCCCTGATGACCTCAAAGTGGAGTCCGCAAGCCTGCAACTGTTCGACATAGCTCGGACCTGGTTCAGAGATGAACCCCAACTATCTGCTCCTGACCTCACCTGGGAGGACTTCAAGAGGCTATTCAAGGAGAAATTATACCCCGAAGTGGCTCGGGAAGCTCTCGAAAGCCAATTCGAGAGACTGGAACAAGGTAACCTATCTGTTGATGAGTACACTGCTGAATTTAGCAGGTTGAGCCACTTTGCAGAGTACATGGTTCGTACCGCGAAGGACAGAGCCCGTAGATTCAAGAAGGGGCTGTCTCCGGATATTCGCCTTACTGTCACCACTAGCCGAGCTCGCACCTACGAGGAAATCCTGAGCGTGGCACAAGGCGTTGAGAGAGACATGGGACATAAACTAAAGCGAGAGAGAGATACCGGAAATGCGGGACCCAACAAACGCCCATTCCAACAACAACAACAGCAGAGGGCCCCGCAGCAAACTCAGCGTCCTCTCCCTCGAGCCCCAGCACCCCAACACCAGGCTCAAGGACAGAACCAACAAGCTGCCGCTTGTAACTTTTGCCAAAAACCAGGTCACACTTGGCAAGTCTGCAGGAAGAGGCTAGGTGCCTGCCTCTACTGCGGCTCAGCAGCGCATCAAATGAGAGACTGTCCTGCTGCTCAAGGACGCCCAGCTGCACCAAAGGCTCCAGTCCAGGCGAAGCCCCCAGCAGTACAGCAGAGGGGACCCCCGCTTCCAACTCAACAACAACGCTTTGCTCAGCACCAACAGCAGCAACAGAGGGGTGCACCGCAGCAAGGCCGTGCTTTTGCAATGACTCTGGAAGAAGCTGAAGCCACAGCAGACGTGATCACAGGTTCCGTGCTTATAAATTCAATACCAGCCATTACTTTATTTGATTCTGGAGCTTCATATTCATTCATGTCAGTAGATTTCCTTATGAAGCATAGCTTAATCACTGAACCCCTTAGGAGTTGTTATAAGATCATTACCGGTGGAGGAATCATCCCGGTTAGTGATGCATGTAACAATTGTCCTATTACATTATGTGGAAGAGAACTATATGCTAGGCTACTCGTAATGCCAGTTTCCAGTTTTGACATTATACTGGGTATGGATTGGTTGAGTCAACACCATGCCACTATAGACTGTCATAGAGGTAGTGTAATCTTCAGGCCCCCTGACAAGCCAGAATTTGAATTTGCTAGAGGTTCTAGAGAAATGGGTAGTAACAAAATTTGTGGAGCCCTAGTAACAGAAGAATTGCCACTACCTATAATCTCTGAATATCTTGATGTCTTCCCTGAGGATCTTCCAGGATTACCCCCAGACCGAGAAGTTGAATTCTCTATTGACTTAGTGCCGGGAGCAGCGCCAGTATCTCAAAATCCCTACAGAATCAACAAGAAGGAGATAATAGAACTAAATGAGCAGATAAAAGAATTAGAAGACAAATGCTTCATTAGGTCTAGTGTCTCACCCTGGGGAGCTCCAGTATTATTTATGCCCAAGAAGGACGGAACATCCCGAATGTGTATTGACTATAGGGCCTTGAATGCCTTAACAATTAAGAATAAGTATCTCCTACCCAGGATAGATGACTTATTTGATCAATTAAGTGGAGCTCGGGTATTTTCAAAGATTGATTTGAGGTCTGATTACCACCAAGTAAGGGTGAGGAAGGAAGACATCCCAAAAACTGCTTTCAATACCCGGAATGGACACTACGAATTCTTAGTAATGCCGTTCGGGTTGACGAATGCACCAGCAGTATTTATGAACTTAATGAACAGAGTCTTTCAGCAATATCTAGACAAATTTGTAGTGGTCTTTTTTGATGATATTTTGATCTACTCCAAGACCCCCGAAGAACATGAAGAACACTTGAGGCTAGCATTGGAAACTTTGAGGAAGGAAAAACTTTATGAAAAATTATCTAAATGTGCATTCTTCCTAGACAAAGTAGAATTCTTGGGACATGTTGTGACTGGAGATGGAATAGCAGTAGATCCTAAGAAGATAGCGGCAGTAGAATCATGGCCCACTCCAGACTCTGTAGCAGAGATTAGAAGCTTCCTGGGACTAGCTGGCTACTATCGAAAGTTTGTGAAGGACTTTGCTAGAATTGCTGAACCCATGACAAAATTAACAAGGAAGGATGAAGAGTTCACCTGGACTGATGAATGTCAGCATGCTTTTGAGGAATTGAAGAAAAGGCTGACTACTGCCCCTATTCTGTCCTTACCTTCTGGAACCGGAGGATTCGCTATATATAGCGATGCTTCTGGAAAAGGTCTAGGTTGTGTATTGGAGCAGAACAAGAAAGTAATAGCGTATGCCTCTAGACAACTTCGACCTCATAAAAAGAACTATCCAACTCATGATTTAGAATTAGCAGCTGTTATCTTTGCTCTTAAGCTATGGAAGCATTATCTTTATGGAGAAAAGGTAAAAATATTTACAGACCATAAAAGTCTAAAATATATCTTCACTCAGAAAGAGCTGAACATGAGGCAAAGAAGGTGGCTGGAACTAATGAAAGATTTTGATATCACCCTTCAGTATCATCCTGGGAAGGCCAATGTAGTTGCTGATGCTCTAAGCAGATATCCTATGGCGATGTACTTGACTATGGACCGACACTTGCTCAAGGACTTGGAAAGTCTAGGTATTGAGGTAATTATCCCAGGAAAAGAAGGCCAAATGATGAACTTGCAGATTCAGTCTACTTTAATAGATAGGATCAAGGAGACTCAGTTTCAAGACGAAGGCCTGCGAAGCCTTCGAGGTCAAGTGCAATCTGGATTAGTGGAGGATTTCAAAGTTCATGAAGATGGATCACTGAGGCTTGGAGATAGATTATGTGTACCTCAAGGGGACATAAGAGAAGAAATTATGCAAGAGGCGCCCCTATCGCAATACTCTATACATCCAGGAGCCAACAAAATATACAAAGACATGAGGACGCATGTTTGGTGGCATGGCATAAAAAGGGAAGTAGCCAGGTTTGTATCTCGTTGTTTAGTGTGCCAACAAGTCAAGGCTGAAAGACAAAGACCTGGGGGATTACTTCAACCACTACCCATTCCGGAGTGGAAGTGGGAACACATTACAATGGATTTTGTTTCTGGGCTTCCAAGGACACCTAGTGGTAAGGATGCAATCTGGGTGATAGTAGATAGACTGACCAAATCTGCACATTTTCTACCCTTCAAAGTAGGGCTATCTACAGAAAAGTTGGCAGATTTATATATCAGACATATTGTCAAATTGCATGGGGTTCCAGTAAGTATTGTCTCCGACCGAGATTCAAGATTCACCTCTCACTTCTGGAAGAGCTTACAAGCCAGCTTGGGGACTCAACTCAAATTCAGCACAGCTTATCATCCCCAAACCGATGGACAATCGGAACGTACAATCCAGACCCTTGAAGATATACTCCGTACATGTGTTCTGGATTTTGGAGGATCGTGGGAAGACTATCTACATCTTGTGGAGTTCTCTTATAATAACAGTTACCAAGCAAGTATTGAGATGACTCCATTTGAAGCTTTGTATGGACGAAGATGTCGTACTCCGCTATCATGGGACGACATAGGAGAAAGAGCCTTACTGGGACCTGAGATGGTGATCGATTCAACTGAGAAGGTAAAACAAATAAGGGAAAGACTTCGAGTGGCTCAGGACAGGCAACGACATTGGGCAAATAGCCACCGAAGGCCCTTGGAATTTGAGGTAATTAAATTTATGAAATTCAAGTCAATTTAAACATTTTGATTATGGAACTAAGATTTGATTATGACTTTATTAAAGGTTGGAGAACTGGTATTCTTGAAGATTTTTCCGACACGTGGCACCATTAGGTTCGAAAGGAGTGGAAAACTCAGTCCAAGATTTATTGGACCTTTTGGCATTCAGGAGAAAATCGGAGAAGTGGCATACCGTCTGGCATTGCCACCCTCTCTGGATGGAGTCCATAACGTCTTCCACGTGTCGCAGCTGAGAAAGTACGTGTCAGATTCCAGCCACATTTTGGATCACTCAGAGCTCGAAGTAGGCCCAAGTTTGACTTACCAAGAGCAACCCGTGGAGATACTGGATCGATCGGAGAAAGTTCTACGGAACCAGGTTATTTCCCTTGTTCGCGTAGCTTGGAAGCACCACTCTCCCGGCGAATCCACCTGGGAGCGAGAAGACGAGATTAGAGAACGCTACCCTTATCTTTTTGAACCCTGAGGTATATTAATTCTCGGCCCTTCTTTTCGTGCCATTGTTATTCTTAAATTTTGAGGACGAAATTTTTATAAGTTGGGTAGATTGTAAACCCCTGAATTTTCAAAATTATTAAAACTAGGATTTTTCACAATTTTCTGAAATTTTCTGTAATTAAAATCAAGGTTTTAATTATTAAATAATTTTTAATTATTAATAAATAATATTAAAATATTATGGAAATAATATTTTTAGGTGTAAAATGAAAAAACTGGACTTAGGGTAATTTTCTGGATTTTTTTGGGCCTCAGACCTATTTTTAAATGCATATAAACTATTTAATTAATTATTTAATTAATTTAACTGATTTATTATATTTATTATTATTATTATTATTTTTTTCTTTTTTTTTTTGGGCCGGCCCAGTGGACCGGCCCAGCAGCCCAGCCCGCCAATTTTGGCCCAGCCCGTTCCCTTACCGGGTCGGGTCGGGTCTGCCCAGACCCGACCCGCCGCCCACTGACCCGGTCTCCCCAGCCCCTCTCCCCGCCTGACCCGCTCCCGCCGGCCGCGCCACCCGCCGCTCCACCCGGCTCGCCCCGCCCTCCGCGGCCACGACCCCCCTCGCCCCCGCCTTGGCCGGCCCCTCTCCACCTATAAAACCCCGAGAAACCCCCCCTCCGGCCAACACACCCGATCCCCCACCACCACGACCACCGCCTCGACGCCGGCCGACCCCGTCGCCTTGCTCCCCCGACCTCGCCGCTGCAGCCCCTCCCTCTTCTCCTCCTCCCCGTTCGTCGACGGCAGCCGCAGCACCGAGGAACAGCGACAGCAGCTCCGGCAGACCCCTCCGCCGCCGCCGACGGTCCCCAGCCGCCTCGCCGTGGCCCCCCCCCCCCCGCGCTGTCCCCGGCCGCCTTGGCCTCCTCCGTCGGCCGAGCCGCCGTCGTCGGAGCAAAACCCTAACCCTAGCCCTAATTCCCAATTTCAGTAGACACGTGTCAGACACGTGTCGGACGTGATTCAACCCCGATTTTTCGGGTCCCCTTCAGGTACTTGTAACTTTTTGTTCGTAGCTCTGTTTTCGATTTCGTAAATTGCGTTGCGAAGCCTGTATGACCCTCTCGGTGCCCGGACAAACCGCTCGGGGCATCGCTTCCTGTGGTGATCGCACACCGCGATCCAAAAACAGAAAAAACATCGACCCGTTTCACCCCGGAACTGGGTACGCCCCGCCAAATGGGACGACTTGGTCACGCGCGGTCTTCGCAGATACGTGCGCAGCGTCGATATGGACGTGTGGGATTTCGCGGAAGCTGATTCGGGTGTGCGTGCACACCGGAATCAACGCGTATCCGCGAACATCGCCCCGTATCCGACTTTTTTGTAATTTGCCCTAACTTCGTGCACACACGTCGGATCAAAACGAAACTTGCGCCATCGGACTCGTAGCGATACGTTGGTCCTGTGACCCAAGTTTGGTTCGATTCTGAGAACGTTGACGAAATCGCATGTCGTGGGCCCCGCTCGACGGGCGATTTTGTGATCGGCTCATCGGAATCCAAATCTGGAAGTTCTGTTGGGTTCGTATCATCGTTCCTGACCTGTTGACACTATGTTTGGTGATTTTGGAGACCGTTGACCCGGACACGTTTTTCGGTGCAAAACGGGCCCACCGGCGGACCCCGTTTTGGCCCGAAACTGCCATTTTTGCCCTTGTCTCCAAATTGGACCCAAGGACAGGCATTTCTAGCTATTTGATATCTTCTGAGCATGATGGTAATATTTATTTCAGCTTTTGGACTCAATTCTGGAAAATTTCCTCGAGATACAAACTATATTTTGATCCAAACAACAGGCAAGTACCTGCACTTCAAGTTTAATCTTTATATTGTGATAATTAATTCCCTGCTCTACTAGTACCCTTGATGATTACACGTAGTGTTAGAATACTAGATTTTATGTCTTGAATACTGTATTTCATCTCTTGCTTTTCATGTCGGGTGGGAGAATACTAGAAGGCATGTAGTTTACCCTTCCCCCTGCCGTGTTTAATAGCTGTTGGTACGCGACTGTATCCTTAGCCGGATCTCGATTATTCCTGTTTAATAGTCGTTTATGACAGCCGAATTAGCCTTATAAATCCCTACATGCCAACTATATATTCTAAAACAAACACAAGTTCACACAGATAGCTTCTGGTCTTGTTATAGTTCTTTCTGACTGTTGTAGTTTCATTTCCTGTCTCATTTATTTCCGCTTTCTCATATTCTTGTTTATAGCATTAACTCTGAGATATTGTTGTTTCTTTTATACATATTCTCAATATGATACTCAGTCTAATTGTCATAAATATTTAGTTTAATCTTGTTGTGCATTGTGTACTTTGCTCCTTTCCTGACTGGATCCGTTGATTTAGGCGATGATGAGGACTTAGCCCCTACCTATTATGGCCCCTATGAGGGAACAAATGACACTTATGAGGAACCAGCTCCCACCCAGGAGACCACTGCTGTAGAGTAGTTAGCAGTAGCTTTTATTTCCTACTCTTTATCTTAGTAATCGGGTTTGTCCCCGATTTTATTTCTGGATTTTTGTATTAAAACATTTGATCTGTTGTCACATTTATTTCATTTGAAATCTTAAGCATCTTATTCCCATTATTATTCTTGCCTATTTTATTTGTGAATGAGCTAGATTAGTTAACTGTGGAATTGACCTAGACAACGTACTACCGCCGACTCTGCGGCGTAGGCTGGACGTACCCACGCACTCGTGCCCGAATTTCAGGGTGCGGGTCGTGACACGTTATTTCAGGTTCAGTTTACCTTGATTCTTTTTCAGCTCATGCTTTATTTGATTCTGGTGCTTCACATAGTTTCATATATGTATCTTTTGCTTTGAAGCATCTTCTTATGACTGAATTGTTGGCGATAATTTGCAAGATCGTGACCGGGGGTAGCATTTTCCTGGTCAGTGATGTTTGCAAGGATCAGAGAGTTTCTTTGGGAGGCCGAGAGTTGAGTGAGTGTCTACTTGTAATGCCACTTCCGAGCTATGACATAGTACTCGGGATGGATTGATTGAGTAGGCACCATGCTAATATCAATTATCGTAGAGGCAGAGTTTTATTTCAGGTGCCAGGAGAGCCAAAGTTTGAGTTCGTCAGAGGAGCAGCAGAGCAGAGCGAGGGAGACTTCTGTGGAGCTATGATTAAAGAGCAGGAGCTGCCACATCCATTGATTGCAGAGTATATGGACGTCTTTTCGGAGGAGTTACCGTGACCGCCATACGACGTTCTATACCTTGTAAGGGGAAGCTGTCCAAGTTCGTCTCTGTATTCCGGTACGGGGCATGACGCTTAGTTTGAGGATGTCTGACTTGGTTTATGTTGGTTGTTGGGGTGGGATTTTTTTATGGTTTAGTATAGTATTATTTGTGGAAGGGGGTAAAGAGTGGTTTAGTTTGTTTATTTATTTATTTTGGTATTAAACCCTCTCTTCTTAGACCACATTAAACTACGATGCAAGTAAAAAATCGAAAGTTACTTGATTTTCACCAGTGTTACTGACAAATGTCCATTTTTTGGCAAGTGTCACTAGCGAAATCAAGTATGTTGGTTTTTTTGCCAGTGTCAATGGCGAGATGTATCGTTCCTATAAATTTTCCAAAAACTTTTTTATTCTATCTAATATATTATCGCTAGAGCAAATTTTCTGATTCTAATCTCATGGGTGATGCTAGTTGCATTTTGTTTGAAATGTATGTAGAGATTGATGTCTTATTTCTATAAACATAAAATAAAAATAATTATAGTATCAGTATCGGTCCATAGTATTTTAGATCATGAACGCATTCTCAAACGAAGCTCTTTTATTAATAGAATTATTATTATTATTTCTTTCATAAACTACTTAATTTTATTTTCTTAAAGAAAATGGAAGATTTGGCATAAATCATCGAAAAGAAAAATAATGGCAGAAAACATTATAACAGCGAAAAAAGAATAATCATTCATAAAAAATAATGCATTCAAGAACTAAATCTTCTTCTTTTTAATCTTCATCATCCAAATGGCTCATTTATAATCTTAGTATAAATTTCATCTTCCAAACTTCTGGTAATATTGATAAACATCCCTTATGACTTCAAATTTCAAATACTTTGTTTCCAGTATTTAGGCATATGATAGATGACCACGAGAAAAAGGTATTGCTACGATGATATATTTTTGTAGTTATTAATTTAGACTATGAGAAGAGAGATGGATATAAGAGAAAAGTTTTGATGTATTGAAATATACAAGCAACCCTAGAATAAGTATGTTGATAGTTATAAATATAGGGCATAATTAGTTACAATAGATAGTTATAATATGTCTAAGAGATAGACATTAGTTGACACAATCATATTACGTAGTTAGATATAACAAATTGCAACGCTCATCCTTGAGTGTGCACAACTCAATTATAAACTGTATTAGTCTTTAGGAATGATTAGTATATGTATTTAGGGATGATCAGTATTAGTCTTCAAGGATAATCTACATCAGTCTTCATGTAGCAGACCAACGCGAGTTTATGGTGGATATGTACATATGTAGATAAACTTTGTGTCATATCCCAAAACCAGAATACTGGAGAGCAGGGACGAACAAAGCCAGCTAAGTATAACAGAGCACAGTAGTATCCCGAAACATGATCACGACTGTAAAAGATATGGGGAATTAACATGGTCATCTCCAGCATTTTGGAGGCCCTACACAAGTTTGAAAAAAGACGCCTTCATTTCTCTATATAATTTTTTTGTAAATCCAAATTCTAGCAAATATAATAAATCCAAAATGCAATATAATTAGTCCTTGAATACACATAAATTATCACCAAGATCCAATAAATTATGCAATTCCAATTTCTAAATTTTTATAGGATTTTATTTAATCTTCTCCAGACAGGTCCTAGACAAGTCCTGAAAATGAGGCATTCATTTATCTATATAATTTATTTTGTAAATCCAAATTCTAGCAATTCCAATAAATTCAAAATGCAATATAATTAGTCCTTGAATACATATAAATCATCACCAAGATCTAATAAATTAAGCAACTCCAAGTTCTAATTTTTTTTCCTTGTTTTATTTAATTTTTCTCTAGATAGACATGTGCTTCCTCAGGCCCATAGGTTTTTTTTGGCCCTAGGCTGCTAATTCAAAAAAATAAAAATAGAGGCCCCCTTGGGAGGGGAGGCCCTAGGAGGCTGCCTAGCCTGCCTCCCCCTGGAGCCGGCCATGAAAATTAATAATATAAGCCAACAGTCAATCCTAGGTCAAGCAATCATAGGTGTCTCATTCACTGACAAATCAACATGATACAAGATATATGATCATCAATAATGAAATAGTAAAGCGTCACAAACTATGTGTACATAGATGATCAAGGAGTTAATAATACAAAATGAAGAACTAGCAAGAGTAATAGTCATACCTGATCAGCACTAGCTGCAGACTAGATATAAATAAAAATTATGTTAGCCCGTAGGCACGATGTCAAGTCCAAAATATGAGCTAAAGACGTGCTCGGAGGCTAAATATCACAAAAGAATAATATACAAATACTAATGGAAGAATAAAGTAGGAACCCACTCAGGTTCTCTGATGCTCCGGGTGATCACCATTAGGGGTGAGCATTCGGTTTATTCGGTTTCAACAAAACCGAAATAGTCAAAACCGAATAAATCAAAATTCTAAAAAATGAAAACTGAATCCCAACCAAAATTAGCCAAAATCGAAACTGAACCGAACCGAACCAAATAAGCAATTCGGTTATTTGGTTTTTTTGGTTGGACTATTAGAATTGTTTAATGGATCGGACCCAAAGTTGGAATTGTTTAATGGACTACACATTTGTTATATTTTAAAGTTGTGTCCAAAGTTGGATTTCAAAACATATATATATATATATATATATATATATATATATATATATATATATATATATATTATTGTTTTTAAAATATACACATTTAATCACAATATATGCATATAATAAAGGGATTTACATAATTATATAAATTTTATTTGGTTTTCGATTTTTGACCAAAACCGAAATCGATAACCAAAACCGAAACCGAAGCCGAATGAATTTTTTTAGTATTTTCAAAACAGAAATCGAATCGAATTTTTTTCAATCCGAACCGAATCTCTTATTCGGTTCAGTCTTTGATCCAAATTTGAATAATGCTCGCCCTTAATCATAATCCAGTGGAAGATAAGGAAGATGCTCTAATTCTGCCACGAGATCTAGTCATACAAAACTAGTAGGTTCAGACCCTAATAGCAAATACCACAAATGAGGCCAAACTATGAACTAAAACTAGCATTCAAGCATAAAAATAATAGATATGAAAGACAACAAGTAATTACCATGATAATAGTAAATAACACTAGAAAATATAAAAGAAAACTGAAAACATATAAAGTAATCAGGAACATGTTGTCACGACCCGCACCCGTTATAGGGGCACGAGTACGTGGGTACGTCCAGCCTACGCCGCAGCATCGGTGGTAGAACGCTGTCTTGATCTTCTATACTATCTAACATCTAACATAACCTGTATATAATACCTGTCATGCCATCTCAACTCCAAATGGAGGATAAATATGATGATATAATAAAGGATAGTCAATACTCAATCACATATAAAACTAAAGAAAGATTTAAGTACGATATAGAATGGAAAGAAAATAAATACAAGTCTCAATACATCACAGTTCCAACTCAACATCTAAACACAACTCAAGATCTTAAAATAATAATACAATCCAAAGTCTAACTAGAAACAACTACTACAAGATATGGAAATCTAAATGGCCCCTGTAGCTGGCACTACGTCATCGGGTGATACTCCATCTGTTAGCCCGTAGTAGGTGAGACACATCCTCACTAACCAGTCATCTGAAAAATATATCAAGTTAGGATTGGAGCGAAGTGCAACCTAATAGCAATTCCAATTAATTGATAATGACTATAAACAGAAATAGAGAATATAATACAAGACGAGAAATAATGAATAATATCATACTATGGCATAAAGAACAGGTAAACTAGAGCAATATGGTATACACCGATCACAATAAAATAGAACGAGACAATAAAATAGAATATGGTGAAGAACTGTAACTACACACAGTGTTTGAAATACTAGTCAGATATGTGATCGGCATGGGTTGAATATTGTTTACTTAAACGTTGGATAAACATTGTCTACTTAAACATTTATCATTGAACATTGAACATTGTCTAGGCTTTGATCACATATCTAGCTAACACTTCCCCTTCCCCCAACCAATACTCATTGATCCGATCATGACACGTCACGAACACGAATATAATATAAGTACACGAAGAACATGAATGTACACGAATGAATATGAGCATAAAAAATATTTGATGCACGTGATAAAGTACATGTGAAGGAGTATCTAAAGTACACGATAATGGGATGACATCTTCTGACAGGATCCATATAGTACCAGTCCGTGTAACCACTGTATCGGATTCAAGTAAAATATTTCTAAATACTTGTATTATAGTAATTATTAAATAATAGAAACTATCAAAGAAAGTAGTCGCCTGAGGTCCAGAGTAAATGATGCGACTCGGTGTCCGAACTGGCGTTACCCAGACCTATATATGGAATATTACATTAATACAAAGTTTTGGAATAAAAATAAGTTAAAGTAGTCAAATTCTAGGTCTTAAAGCCATTTCTAAGTCAAAACTGTCAAACTAGGGCAACTCTAGGTCAAACTAGTCAAACTAGCTATTTCTAGGTTGTATGAGTCCATCTCTAGGATATTGGATCCATACTTTATGTAACTATGCTATACTAGCTATGTTAGGATACTAGGATACCAACACTATACCATATCATAAGATACGTAAATTATTAGATATGAAAATACAGTAATATATATATACAAGATGAAAATATATAGTACCCCTAGCTAAACTAATGCTAAGTGGATACCTTGGCTTTGAGCCAAATACGTTATCACACCACCTACGCACCCCTCTTGATACACAAACCCAATATGTCACACCCCAGTCCCAAAATACGTAGGACTAGGACACGTAAGCATGCCAGCCGTATGAATATGGTACTCCAATATATGGAAACCATAACACACGTATGCTGTAATATAAATAACAATTCACTAGTGGTATAAACCATCATAAATCACAGGGTATAATCTAATCTCATCCACAGAAGTCATATATAAATAAATGACTAGTATCTATGAACTAGATATCAATATGAAGTGTCTAATAATGGTAGTCGGATGGAAACAAATCCACTACCGAACTAAAATATGGAATAAACAAGATATATACAATATAAGTACAACCTCTAGCAATCACGAGGCTCGAAGGGAAGACCTCCTCGCAACATACGCAACTAGTCTGGATCTGTGCTCCTGCAAATACTCATGAACAATACACCTGGAAAGGGACCAGGTCCTCAGAGGGACATAACAAGATACATAGAAACATGCCATAAAGTAAATACTGAATAAATAAAGGGTTGCGCTAACCATCTTAGTGAAATACAATTTGAGGATAACTTTGAGTGTATGGGAAAGTGTAGGCTAGACATATGCTGACGTAATTCACCAATCATGACAAATGGCTAGTATATGCCACATATGACCCCAATACAAGGGCGCAATATAATATAATAACGTCCATACCGCTCCGAAGAACGGAGCATCTGCATAATATAACGTCCATACCGCTCCGAAGAACGGGGCATCTGAATAGTATATAACGTCCATATCACTCCGTCGAGTGTGGCATCTGAATAAAGGAAGTGGGTGTCCCATATGCCTACTAGTTGTCCTCCCCGTCCAATGATCTATGCATGTTGTATCCATAACACGCTTCAGCCACTACGCCGAGGCGTTGTAACTCTGGCTCATAGTCTATCGTTAGAACAATAGCCCAACCTTACAACCAAACAAGGACAAGGATTGGACCATCGTACCACGATAGCCTATGCTCCGACTACTAATAACTACTAAGTCTTCTAACATGCATTGCTTATAGCAGTTATTCCCTATCCGTCGCACGACCTACACTTACAGGTGGCCAACCACATACGCAAGTTCGTGCCCTATATGAGACTCACAACACGTGTAAGAAATGTGTCAAGGCCTGGGAGTCATACCAATAACTCCACAACTTTATGTGGGTCTACTAGACACTAGGTCAGACACAAATCCTAACGTCAACGCCTTCGTTGACTGCACCCGAGTCTCTCTCGGACGCGCACAGTTATATAATCTAAAATAATAAACATGCAACTAATATATATAACTGAATTTAAACAATACAACAAGGCAAGGTATACTTGCCTGCTCTGAAAAAGAATAAAGTCCCAACTCAATGTGTCGTCCGATCTACCCGTCACATAAATTAAACAAGTTAGGTTACAAAAGTGGGTGAATAGGTTCCTCCATTTTAATCTATCTTAATTATGAATAAAATAATCTAAAATAGTATTTTAATCTTATTATAATCTAATTTTATTGTTAAACTCTAATTTTGGTCCAAAGAAAGTTAACTTTACGGATTTGTGATCCGTGACACACAAATCGAGGCGATCCGTTGACCAAAAAGTCAACCAACTCAAATCCTAGATTTGTGTGTGGAATCCTATAGATTTCAATGCTATATGAATGCTGGAATCGACAATTTCATAAAATCATAAGTCGGTAAAGAGTTATGGCCACAAGGGCGCACAGATGACAATTTTCGGTGGTTTTCTATTTACGTCTACGTTGTACAAATTTTATAGTAGACTAAACTTGTATATTAATTTCTGAAAAAATAATTTTATGTAAGTTCATCATGCCAGATTTTTGAAACTTCAAACGGCTCATAGTTCCGAGTTCGGGATCTCCCGAAATCTCAAAAATACGAAAACGCGTCTGATTTTGGACAGTTGGCACTTTCGAAATATTCTGGAAAAATAGGTTCTTAAATTATTAAAATAATTTATATATTCAGAAAACTAACCCTGATATGGTTCTAAAAAAAAATGGAATGCGTTTGGAGTCCGGAGCTTGAAGATATCGTCTTTTTAAGTCGTCATAACTACTAGAAAAATGAGGCTGAATTTATGACGAATTTTGACTGTTTTTGGACGAAAAAGAGAGGAGTTTGGGGAAGAAAAATATGAAAGATGTTGGTATTTATAATGGTGGAGACTACTTAATTGAATACGACTAGGATTGGCTAATTTGCATATGATTAGAATCAGTTTAAATAAGGATATGATATGCATGAAGTTGCTTTCCTAGTAGGCTCAGGATTTGAATTAATTTAAAATAGAGTTTGAGGTTATCTCAATAATTTATAATCTTAAATAGAATTAAAGATAATACAAATAATTTATATATAATCTTATTAATATCTATTAACACTAAATTAGCATCTACTAATATTAAGACTATATATATCCAAATAAATCCTAAATAATTTCAAAAATCTAAATAAATTTCTTAAAATTCTAAATAAATTACAGAAAAATATAATTAAATATTTTAACCTAAAATAAATATTTGGTAGGAACAATATGCAAGTATGGTCTCATAGTAAACCATGGAAGTCCTACAAATTTATGTTTTCTAGATTTTAATTACCCAAAAATTCTAGAAAAATCTCCAAAAATCTAAAATAGCCTAAAAATGATTCTAAATAAATATTTATATAAGTAAATAAATCAAAAAATTTATTTTCTAATTAACTAAGAGAATACTCTAAAGAAATTCAACATCTATAATAAATATAATAATATAAAATACACACAAAATACCTATTTTGGGTGAGGGGGTATACATAATACCTTGAGTATAAGCCAATATCTTGACATTAGCTTAGTATCACAAGATAATCCAATATCTAACAGTTAACTAACTAGCCATTCATACCCCACTATATACTAACATGCACTTATACTCATAACTTATATCAATACTATACCAAACTAACATAACTAGCATACTCATCTGGTATTCAATACCCATACCCCATGATACCTCAACTCTCATTACCTTGGTGTAACTCAAGGTAAACTAGAAATAATATTAACCAATACTAATACTTATGCTAACTAGTATATATATATATATATATATATATATATATATATATACTAACTTATATATATTTATATCTAATTAACAATATTAACTAACTTAACTTTAACTGATACTTACATCCTAATCTCTAATGCATTGCTGTGCTATACACTGTTGCTGCTGCTGTTGCTGCTTACTGCTGCTGCTTACTGCTTGTTCATACTGCTGTTGCTGTTGCTTACTGCTGCTGCTTACTACTTGTTATTGCTGCTGCAGCTGCTTACTGCTGCTGCTGCTTATTGCTGCTACTAATGCTTACTACTGCTGCTTACTATTGTTGTTGCTGTTTATTGCTGTTGCTGCTGCTTATTACTGCTGCTTACTGTTGCCGCTGTTGCTTATTGCTGATGCTGCTTATTGCTATTGCTTACTACTGCTGCTTATTACTGCTGCTTACTGCTTACCCGACACCCCCCTCTAGCACACATACACACACACAGGTACACACACACACACACACACACACACACATATATATATATATGTGTGTGTGTGTGTGTGTGTGTGTGTGTGTGTGTGTGTGTGTGTGTGTGTGATATATATATATACATATATATATATATATATATATATATATATATATATATATATATATATATATATATATATATATATATATATATATAGTGCCCACGAACTTCCCTATGACCACCAACGTATCTTAAATGAAATAGAAACTTAACTATAACTATAAATATATATATATATATATATATATATATATATATATATATATATATACAATACTCTAATAGTAATAACCAAGGTAAATTGAATTAGAATACAAAGTATCAAACACGTTGAGTGCATCGCACCCGTATCACACTCAATCTATGATACGCTTGCGATACGGCTCCACCACACCACCAAACGTATATCGAAAGACACGAGCAAGTCTAGAATCATAATTAGAAGCAATACAAAGTGTTACCTACTCATCTACGTGCCCGTGTCAAAATGTGACATGCTCAAACCCCCGTGTCGGAAGAAAACCCCCAAATCAACCCGTATCGCCAAATTATCGTGATACGGCCTACACGTATCCAATTGTGGACACGACATTAGTCTCACACAACCAAACACATGTCAATTTGGTCTAATTGACCTATTGGCAAACATATGATGTGCCAATCACAGAATTCTTTCAAAATTGACACAATACCACATAAAACTCACAATACATAGTCAAATAGCCTATAACTTGTTCCTATAGGTAGTCCTATGATATGGGATCATTTTTAATGGTCAAATGAATGATTAAGAAGCTATAATGAGAGAAAATTTCAGAAAATTACCAATTGGGAGATGGATTTTCAATAAAAATAAAATTGGACATGATCTAGACACGATCTCCTTGCCAAAGCTCCTTCTTCCCTTGTGCTCCTTGCAATTCCAAGCTCTAATGCTCCTTGAGTAATAAATTTGAGAAGGAATTAGTGGTGAATTATGTAAAAAATCAATGGAAGGAAAATGGCAAATTGGGGATCTATAATTTGGATCAAAAATAAAATACAAATGAGGAGAGAGAGAGAGAGAGAGAGAGAGAGAGAGAGAGAGAGAGAGAAGAATGGCCTATAAGTGTCCGACCACAAGTTTCTCTCTCTCCAAGCAATGTACAATGACCAAGTTGCCCCTCTCCATCTAATTATGAAGATGATTAAGGAAGGACTATTTGGGAAGTCTCTATACTAATTGTAATTAAACTAATTCTCCTTAGTTAATTAGTGGGAATGGGTTCATTGGGCCTAGTCCATGTTGGCTCACTATTATTCATGACAAGTCTAATTTAGGTCCACTTAATGTCAAGTCAAATTAAATAGGCTAGTCCACTAACTAAATTAAATGCTACAAGCCTATAATTAAATATAGCACTCTAATGATCAAATAACTAATACAAGCATCAAATAAATATTCATGGCCCACTAATATAAATATTATATTCCTAAAATTAAATAACTAGGCCAAATTACCAAATTACCCCTAGCTGAAAAATGGGGGTGACACATGTGAACATATACATGATCATATAAAGTAGACAAGAGTACTAGCATGTAACTACATGATCAGGGAAATATGTCATAAGCGATAAACCTGTATATGAACCAAGACAAGATCAAAGCACAAGAGCAAGAACTCACATAAATGAGAAAATGGACTCCATCCATCAATCATAGCCAATCAAGAAGTACGGCTTGCTACATTAGTAAAATAGAGTTATCACAAATCCTAGTGACTAACATATGCAATTTGATAATTTTTGAACGGTTTCATGCCCTGCAGACTGTCCAAGCCATCCGACTGAAACTAAGCAAGTATCTATAGCAAATGCACCACCAAATCGGCATGCATCCTAATAAAGTGGCATCACATAATGGTGAGCTCAGTATGCATTAAATAATGGTGAGTCATGAATGCTCCACACGATGGTAAGCTAATAATAATAATAAACATATGAATGATGCCCCACTCGACGGTGTGCTAGAAATGTGCCCCTCAAGGCGGAGAGCTCCAAATCCATCCAGGAAAGACGACTAGATAACGGGACTGCATGCAACTTGGATATTCTCTCCTCCTCATGCTCTAATTGTTCAAGCTAGTTGTTAATCCTTAACATTTTATTTAGGATCTCGGGTGTGACATTTCACAGAATCCATCCTAGACATGATATTCATCTCAGAGCTATGCAAGAATAAACAAGGATTTAATAACTACTAGTATAAGTACAAGACAGAAAAATAACCATATTTTTTAGGCAATACAAGAGTGTACTATAACAAGCCACAACAAGAAAGTACAAAAATTAAGTCATTAGTGAGCTACGACGAGCCATTGTCAGAAATCAGAACATAGAGCAACATATAGACATGTACTCGTGACAAGTATATAGGGTGTACAATCATTCCCTAACTATACAAGGTCACATGATCATGATAAGGAATCATTACAATAAAAAAAATATCAAAAACAAATAAAAAACGGACAAAAATAGCCAAATTCAGAATATCCGGTGGATTATCGCAGATTACCGGTTGTAAACCCCCCTCCCAAATACAATATATTTTAAGAATTTCTTCCTAAACCATAACAAGTCAATTTTTCTTAAAATAAATAAATAAATAAATAAATAAGAAAATATAGAAGCTTTGTTGGTAAGATTCATGATTTACTTAAATATGTGATTATAAATAAAATAATGAAAAGAAATATGATACTATTATAGAAAAAGATATATTTAAATAGATAAAATAAAATAAATAATAAATCAAAGTAACAAATCATTTGCCAACTATAGATAAGAATAAACTAAAATTAAAGACAAATAGATAACTAAGATAGGTTATTAACTAGATTAGATAAAGATTATATATAAAAATCAAAGATAAATATTTCCTTTGTTAAGGATGAGTGTTAATAATTAAGAAGAATCATATTTAAACAACATTATCCTACCCAGTCAATCTCTCTCTCTCTCTCGTTATTCTCTTCCATCCGAATCTATTTCCTATCCCACTCTTTTAGCCTTATCTTATTCTAAGCAATATTTGTTAATGATATCTATTTCCTATCCGAGCGGTGGCACGTTTTGTTATGTCATTTTATTCTATCATATATATAAAGAATTGAACTAAGGAAAGATAGAAAGATCACATAAGAAAAAATGTTGCATGCTCATATGAATTCATTCTGGATTTTGGTAAGTTGGGTTAGCTCGCCCTCACCGGTACTTTTCGAAGTACTGACCCTCGTTGCAGCAGGTTCCCCGAGCCGAGGCGACGTGGCGAGGAGCTGAAGCTTTCTGCAACCCTTCCTGAATCAATGGGCGTGTTCATGCTGTGACTTTTGAAGCCTAAGTACATACTAAAGAAAGGAGCTTGCACTTCCCTTTTGAAGCTCCTAGGCGATGTGCTGACTCGCACCCAAGGCGTATTTGGCTGCAATAACTCGTAGTTTCCATGACTCAGGTAAATGGCTGCAATACGCATCTGCCACATCACAGTAGGTCATGGAATATTCTTTCAAATTCATCCATAAGAATTTCAAAGGGATGTTTGAACAATTTAAGCAAGTTCCAAATTACCAAAGTTGATTTATAAGAAGTAATCAGTGTGAGCATCTATTCTTGAAGTTCAAGCATATATTCTTAAAGTGTAAGTATATGTTCTAAGACAACATATTGAGAATCGAGCCAAATTTGATAAGTAGTGAAGTATAATGATCGATTCTGAACTTAAGCCACAAGTATTACTTCTCTAATTATTAAGAGTTGGGTGCATGAAGGTATAGATTTTGAATTAATCAAGAGCAAACCAGAAGTTCTTTAGGATGGAAAAAGATGGATAATTGAGGAGTTTATGAAAGTAATCTCTTCGGACATTTAGGAGTGACATGGAGTAAATTGGATTAAGAAGAATATATATATATATATATATATATATATATATATATATTGGGATTATTCTGGAAATAATTCCTTGTGGCCCAAATTTAATAAATGAGAGGGACTGGGTACCTTATTAACTAGTCTATGGGTATCGGACTTAGGATTAGAAAAATCAAATAAAACTTTTTAAAGGAGGAGTAAGTATTATTTGAACAAAACAATTATAGTGATTTGAAACGTTATAATGAATAGATAAGAAGGTTCGATAGGTTGATTATTGGCGATGCTTGAGTCGATCCTTAAACTTTATTAAGTCAAAATAATATGTATAGGGGTTTAATTCATAAGTCTTTATTAGAGAAGGAGCTTGAAAACTTTATTCTAAAATGGAAAGTAGTTGGGCTAAACTCCTAAAGAATGTAGAAGCTTGTAAAGATAGGAAAGGAAATGATTCCTCGGGAGTCGTAGGGTTGTAATTACGGCCTCGCATCTCTTAGTCATTCATAGAACTTTAGGAGATATGACGGTAAGAAATAATATAAGCTTAATTACAGCTTGATACCCTCAACTATCCAAAATGTTCAAATTGACACTATCAACTTTGATAGGTACTAACTTAATACTCTATCTCAACTAATATTTTCAACTTGATACCCAAAATTTTGTTTATTACTAAACTACCCTCCCCCCTACAACCCCCCCCTCCACCGCCGGCTGCTGCTCCGACAGCCACCCCCTCACCACCCCCCAACGACAAACACCCCCCCCCTCAGCGACCACCCCCATACTCACCCCCGACGACCCCCTTACCTGCAAGCCTGGCAGCTTCGCATGCCACCCCCGCGTCCTCCGGCGACTGCCACTGCTGCTGCCGCTGCTACTTGCTACTGTAACCCCCTCCGGGCGCCGGCGCTGGAGAGGGAGTGGGGAGGGAGGGGGGGGGGGGTCGCCAGAGAGGGAGGGGGGGGAGGGGGTCGCCGGAGAGGGAGAGGTGGGAGAGAGAGACAATTTGGTCTCTTTTTTGGGTATTAAGTTAGCATCTATCAAAGTTGAGAGTGTCAATTTGAATATTTTGGATACTTGAGGGTATCAAGTTGTAATTAAGCCAATAATCTATACAATAATACAATCGGCCTACGCTATGATGAGTTCCTTCTAGTCTAACAGTTTCTCCAAAGCACTCTAAATCCTAAGTACTATTAGGCAAACATGCATGGACCACCACTAAAAACGTGTCACACCCCGCGCCCGTGATATCGGGTATAGGTTGTGAGCGCGCCCAGCCTACATTGTTGTTAATAACGATAGTTAGTTGTCTATACCTCAATAGTCACCAAATAATCACAATTATCGATTTTCTCATCACAGCACTAACATACAAGAAAAATACCCAATCACAGTCACATATCACCACAGAACACTATATCATTTTAGTACATCATACATCTCAACTCTCCGAAGACAAATTCGGTAAATCACTATAAACCAATATATATTTGATACATCTGAACATAACCTAATCTAAGTCTTCTAAGAGCCGTTCTCCAATCCAATGCATCTCTGAAACTTGATATGTCAACAGCCAGTCAGGAAGGAGCAAAGTACAACCCCGACAAGAAACACGATACAATGTAAAATTGAAATACAATGAGTAATGGAATGAACTAACCTGCAATGCTGGACAATAATCAATAACTGAAACAATGGGACAATGAAACAATGTACAATAAACAATTAAGACTCGTGATTGAAATAATATTTTGACTTGTGACCGGCTAGTAACCACAATAGTACAAAAAGCTGCAGTTTAATCGTTTGTGAGGTGTACGATTAGGCTATTAACAATAACCTAGCTATGGCTTGGGTGTGGTAACATATCTACTTAGTATTTTTCCATTCACAATACAATCAATGAGACAATACAATCATGTCAATCTTGTGTCCAATGAGAACAATGAACAATGCAGAAATACAAAGTAACGAGTTCAAGTCGGTGTATTTACCTTTTTCCACTGGTAGAGATGGTGCTAAGTCGACCTAAAAGACGAGATCAAATGTCAGTTCCTAATTCAAGAAGGTTGTCTACCTAGAATCATCTAAAAGGCTAACTAACTAGTAATTTTTGATTTTCTAAATAACATCTAACAACCAATGTCTTCTTGACTAACTTACTAACCACTAATCTTATTCACTAACTAATTACTTGCTAACAGATCCTATTTACCTAAAGCTAACTAACCAACTAATTAATTCCCAAGTCATTAACTA
The DNA here is from genome assembly GCA_036927795.1 of Iris macrosiphon. Taxonomy (NCBI): domain Eukaryota; kingdom Viridiplantae; phylum Streptophyta; class Magnoliopsida; order Asparagales; family Iridaceae; genus Iris; species Iris macrosiphon. The sequence continues at coordinate 68,267,336 of JAYESA010000018.1, read as the reverse complement.
GCTAACCTTTTACTAACTGATTATTATCATTATTAACTGTTGCTACACCACCTATTAGCCCTTCTTTGAAGAAACATTTCTCTTATCATGGGGTCTGTGTAGAGTTGGAATGAGTTTAAATCAAATGAGTAGGTTTCCTGCTAACTTTTAGTGGAAGTCAGCTTTTATGATTGTATATATATGACTGTTTCTTTTGTATAGTAATTATTAAGGGACTATGAGGATGACATGAGTTCTAAAGTATAATAGAACTTTTATTGACCCTACCATATTCCTATTATTCTTAACATAAATTAAAGAAAAGACAGGAGGGAGGAATGGAAATCACAGAGAAAGGGAACTCACCGGGATCCCAAAGAGCTTCGTCGCTCGTCACGACAGCGAACGGGCTGAACTGAAGTGATTGAAGTGCTGCTCGCACTCAACCGGTTTACTCAACCGATCGATTGATTAACCGTGCTGAGTTGTCAATGAACCATCGGGAAACAGCTCGGTCGCAGTCATTCGGCATTGGTATAGAGACCTCGGCACTCACCAGAGGTCATAGACGTCCTCAACGTCGAGAATCAGTGAAAGACCTTTTAGAGTCAATCTGCCAAACACATCCCAGACACGTCGACTGCAAGAAATTGTTCGACCAAATTGAACTGAAACAAAAGAAAATATAAATTAAATTCAAGTTTGAACAGATATTTGCCAAATAGGAAACTCAAAAGAATTCACAACTTACTGATCACTCGTCCATTTTAGCCCTACAGTGGCTCAATTCTGTCCACCGAAGTCCCTTTGTGAATTTCAATTGAACAGCTGGTGTGCATATTCTACAAGATGCAATAATTTGAATCAAGATCAATTCCATCATCCAGACATGAAGAAATTACAGGTTTTATTGATGCTCTGTGATCGATTGATCAGAGCTTCATGGATGTCACCGAATATATGATCATCCGATTGATCATAACTGACGAGGAAGCAAACGAAACTCAGATTCTAATTGAGATGACTTACCGACTCGTTGTCGACGAACCGCTTGGATCCGCGTCGATAACGAGGGGAGGAACCAGTATCGGAGAAGGGCTAGCCGCTTGAACTTGCCATCGCCGGAGAGTGAAGGTGTCGGTGTTCGGTCACAGTGGATGTGGCGGAGCTACAGCCAGAGCGTCGTCTACTCCCGCAGTGGTGGTTGATCAACGGAGAAGATGAATCTACACCGGAATGGCACGACGGATCGAACTGTCAGTCGGAGGAGGAAGTTACCGGAGTTGAGGGGAAACGAGATGTCGCCGGCGCCGAGAATCTCGATCGGGGAGGAAGGATTGAAGAGATATTCCACCATGGCGGAGAGCTAGGTCGGAGAATGTCACGACCCGATCCCAATAATCTGGGTCCAGTCGGATCATGCCCAGCCTGCACCGTTGTGAGACGGCGGCAGTAAGCTGTATCAATCCGTAGTAACACACAGACATTCAGAATACATGAAGGAAATTCAATTTTTATTGCTAAGTCCGAAAGAGAAATCCTTTTACAAGCAATTATCAAGCAAAACATGCATCCAGGGTTATTACTTCAACCCTGATTATTACAACTTGGAATTTAAAAGGGAAACAACTAAACATCGGCCTCCTGGCTAGGTTCAGCTAGACCTTCAGTACTCTGGTCCGGACCATAAAATGTGTCATACGCCTCATCGCCACCGTAATCACCTAAAATTGTTAATCTCCAGTCAGGAGGGAGCAAGAACATATATCCAATTCCAGCATCTTAATGATAATTAAAATGATGCAATAAAATAGTTTTGAACAATATTTATATTTTGTATGCAACAAATATGAGACAAGAACAGTAAATGTCGATGAAGCAAATGATGACAAACTACAATCACTAAAAGTGTTTTGAGAAAGGTAGCGTCCCGTGGCCGGTTGGGGTTGGAGGCAATATGTGTTCTAGTGAACACGGTCCGGCGTCAGTCCAGTGAGGTTGGACTTCAGCTATCCACAATGAGGCAATAAGGGGGCTTTGACCACGGGTGCTAACTTTTACTCCCCAGTTCCCAAGGCAATAATCAATGAGTCAATGAGTCAATCAATCAGTCAATCAGTCGGTTCCGTGAATCAAGTGTCGTCCCAATATATCTATATGACATGCAACATATTTAATTATAACTAAAATACAGGTTTTGAATTATATGAAACTTGCCTGGAGTTGGTTGGTGACGCGAGTGAGATGTCGCGACGGTCTCAACCTTAGTTACAGGAACCTACATTTATTAATAATCCGATTTTAGAATTAAAACAAAAACCCTTTAAAAACTTATTTAATATTTTATCGTATAAAATATTACATTTTATTTTAAGGTGAAAATCATTTTGTTTCTAATAAGATAAAATAGGAAAGTACGATTATAATAAATTAATATCATTTGTTTTAGCAATCAATTTATTTCTAACAAACTAGGCTTAGGGGATTACTTAATTTTATTTTGGTAATGTTACAAATCAATTTGTAAGAGAATAATATTTTTGGAAAACTTATTTAAATACTAACGTATTATATTTTGAATACTAAAAATCATTTCAGAAATATATACTAAATAATTACTAATCTACGTAATTAACTATAAGCATATCAATTTCTAAGCTACCCCGGGATTGACAGAGCTTTATTCTGTCAGTCCCGGTCGGACAGGAGAATGGTTTTGGATGGAACAGCGCGTTCTGATAGTGGCACCTACCGGGAAGTTGATGGAGGAGCACCGAGGGGAGGCCTCGGACTCGGGATCGGGCACGGACGGGATCGGGGTGTTTCGAGTCCGACACGCGGTTCTGTGTCCTGGACGTGTCAGCGTGTCCAGCGGCTAGGGCTCCCTGTGTCCGGGTCTGCTGCCGTGTCCGAGGCTCTGGGTACTGCTGGAGGGTACGCCGGAGGCTGGCGAGGTCGGCCGGGGCTGCGGCGGCTCAGGCGAGGGGCTGGGCGGTGGCTGCGGCTCCGGCGGAGGGGAGACAGCAGCGGGGAGGAGTCGGGGTTGGCTCCGCCTGGGGAGGAGGAGGAAGGGAAGAGGAGGAGGTGGTTCTGGCTGGGGAGGGTGGTCGCAGGGCGGTCTGGGAGGTTCGGCGCTGGTGGCTGAGGGCAGTCGGGGTCGGCGGACGGGGCTCGCCGGAGTTGGTAGATCTAGGGTTAGGGTTTGCGGGGGAGGAAGAGGGCTGAGAGGGGAGAATTTATAGGGGACTGCGAGGGCTCGGCCGGGGCGTCGTGGGCGGATGATCCGGAGGGGAGGCGCGGTTGTCGGCGGAGAACGCGGGGCTGCGTGCGGGTCGTGGGGAGAGAGGAGCTGGGGACGGGTCGGGTTGGGGGAATTGGGCCGGGCAGCTGGGTTGGGTTTTACAACCTTCCCTCCTTGAAGAATTTTGTCCTCGAAATTAACTACAATTGAAGGGAAGACAAGGGTAAACATACCTTAAAACAGATGAGGGTACTTCTGTCTCATCTCAGCCTCTCGTTCCCAGGTGGATTTGTCTGGGGAGTGGTGAAGCCACTGAACCTTGACCAGTGGAATCACGATGTTCCGCAACTGCTTCTCCATACGGTCTACGATCCTTACTGGCTGCTCTGGTACTGTAAGACTTGGTCCAATCTCCAACTCTGAATGATCCAGGATGTGGCTCGGGTCCGGAATGTAACGCCTCAGCTGCGATACATGGAAGACGTTGTACACGCCTTCAAGATTAGGTGGTAACGCCACTCTGTATGCCACCTCTCCAACTCTGCTCAATATCTCGAATGGGCCGATATACCTGGGACTCAGTTTCCCAGCTCTGCCAAAACGGATAGTTCCTCTGGTGGGGGAGATCTTGACGAAGACACTATCACCTGCTTCGAACTCCACAAGTCGGCGACGGCTGTCCGCCCAATGCTTCTGACGATCTTGAGCCACCCGAAGTCTGTCTCTGATCACCTTGACTTTTTCAGCCGCATCTGTAATCATCTCAGGTCCCAGCATGACTCGTTCTCCTACGTCGTCCCAAGCCAAGGGAGTGCGGCAACGACGTCCATACAGAGCCTCAAAAGGAGTCATGCCGATGCTGGCCTGGTAGCTGTTGTTGTAAGCAAACTCTACCAAGTGTAGGTGGTCCTCCCATGACCCTCCAAAATCCAGGACGCAAGATCTCAGCATATCCTCTAACGTCTGGATGGTTCTCTCTGATTGTCCGTCGGTCTGTGGGTGATATGCAGTGCTGAACTTCAGTTGGGTCCCCAGACTCTCTTGCAAGCTCTTCCAGAAGTGAGAAGTAAAGCGGCTGTCTCGGTCTGATACAATGCTCACAGGAACTCCATGTATCCGGACGATTTGCCTCATGTATAGGGCAGCTAACTTCTCGGTGGATAAACCAACCTTGAAGGGAATGAAGTGGGCAGACTTAGTCAATCTGTCTACGATCACCCAAATAGCGTCCTTCCCTCCTTGGGATCGAGGCAATCCTGACACAAAATCCATAGTGATGTGCTCCCATTTCCATTCTGGAATGGGCAGCGGCTGAAGAAGTCCTGCTGGTCTTTGTCTATCTGCTTTCACCTGCTGGCAGATCAAGCATCTGGCAACGAATTTTGAGACATCCTTCTTCATTCCATACCACCATACGTGCTCCCGTATATCGCGGTACATCTTATTTGCTCCAGGGTGGATGGAATACTGTGAGTGATGAGCTTCCTGCATCAGCTGTTCCCTCAAATCACCCGCAGGTACACAAAGTCTGGTGCCATTCCTCAGTGTTCCGCCGTCTGAAATAGAGAATCCCTCCAGTGTGCCAGCTAACACCTGGTCCCTGAGCTTGCACAATGCTCCGTCCTCGAATTGAGTCTCCTTGATTTTGTCCATCAAGCCAGACTGCACTTGTAAATGCATCATGGGGAAGTCGGCGTCGGGTACTATTGCTTCCCGTCCAAGCTTCTTCATTTCTTCTGCAGGCAATACGAGTTCTAGTCCCAGCTTCTCCATGTCCTCCAGTAGGTACCGATCTGTCGTCAAGAACATCGCCATCGGATATCGACTAAGTGCGTCGGCGACCACATTAGCCTTTCCGGGATGGTACTGCAGGCTGATATCAAAGTCCTTCATGAGCTCCAACCATCGTCTCTGACGCATGTTGAGCTCCTTCTGTGTAAAGACATACTTGAGACTTTTGTGGTCCGTGTATATCTCTACTCTTTCGCCGTACAGGTAGTGCTTCCACAGCTTCAAGGCGAAGATGACTGCTGCTAGCTCCAGGTCATGCGTCGGGTAGTTCTTCTCATGAGTCCGTAATTGCCGGGAAGCATAAGCAATTACCTTTCCATGTTGCTGGAGCACACATCCTAATCCTTTGCCGGACGCGTCGCTATAAATTGAGAATCCTCCTGATCCTGAGGGTAGCGACAAGATCGGTGATGTTGTTAGCCTTCTCTTCAGCTCTTCAAATGACGCCTGGCACGCTTCGGTCCAGACGAACTCTTCATTCTTCCTGGTTAGCTTGGTCATGGGCTCAGCAATCTTTGCAAAGTCCTTCACGAATTTCCTGTAATATCCAGCTAAGCCCAGGAAGCTTCTGATCTCTGCAACTGAACTGGGGGTATTCCATGTCTCCACGGCAGCTATCTTCTTGGGGTCCACTGATATGCCTTCTCCTGTGACAACGTGGCCGAGAAAGTCCACCTTGTCTAAGAAGAATTCACACTTGGACAGTTTTCCATATAGCTTCTCCTTTCTGAGGGTTTCCAAAACTATCCTCAAATGCTGCTCGTGTTCTTCCTTGGTCTTCGAATAGATCAGAATGTCGTCAATGAAGACAACGACAAACTGGTCCAGGTATTTGTGGAAGACCTTGTTCATGAGATTCATGAACACTGCTGGGGCATTTGTAAGACCAAAGGGCATGACCAAGAATTCAAATTGTCCATACTTGGTGTTGAATGCCGTCTTTGGAATGTCTTCCTTCCTCACCTTGATTTGATGGTAACCCGATCTGAGGTCTATCTTCGAGAAAACCTCAGCTCCACTCAGCTGGTCGAAGAGGTCGTCGATCCGGGGCAGCGGGTACTTGTTCTTGATAGTGATGTTGTTCAATGCCCGGTAGTCTATGCACATTCTGACTGTCCCATCCTTCTTGGGTACAAACAAGACTGGTGCACCCCAGGGTGAGGCACCGGTCCTGATGAATCCTTGCGCCTGAAGCTCGTCAATCTGGTCTTTCATCTCCTTGGACTCCTTGGGATTCACTCGGTAGCAGCGTTGGGAGATTGGTGCTGCGCCGGGTACAAGATCGATCGAGAATTCCACATCTCGATCAGGGGGTAGCCCTGGAAGATTGTCTGGGAAGACGTCTATAAATTCTGCTATGAGAGGATGAGGGGGTCCGGTTTCTTCAGTGATGGATGTGTAGGACACACACTCCACGCCTTCAGGTGCTCGAATCACTTTGAGTTTAGGTCCTCCAGGTGGATCTAGAGTTACGCAGCCTTCTCGACAGTCTATCAGAGCATGATGCTGACTAAGCCAATCCATGCCCAAGACTACGTCATAGTTTGGCAGAGGCATTATTAGGAACTGAGTCTGAAACTCATGTCCTGAGATAGTGACTGGGCAGCTACAAGTCTCACTAATGGGTATTGGTCTTCCACCAGTCATAACTCTACAAATCATCTTACTTATGCCAGTAACTAGATGGTGTGCAGAAATGAAGTTTGCAGATATAAAACTGTGTGATGCTCCAGAATCAAATAATGCTAAGGCAGGGTGCGAATGAAGTAGAATGGAACCTGCGATGACATCTCCTTCTGTCTCGGGTTCAGCTTCTGGCTCTTCCACAACCAAGGCAAAAGCTTGCCCGGCTCTGTGCTGGTTGTAGCGCTGCTGCTGAGTAGGCAGTGGACCTCTCTGCTGTCCAGCTCCAGTTTTGTTGAATGCTATGGGACAGTCCTTCACTTGATGGGTGGCAGATCCACAAGCAAGGCAGTGTCCCAATTTCTTCCTGCAGATCTCTGCGGTATGACCTGGCCTTTTGCAGTAGGCGCAGTTGACCGCCTTTTGTTGGTTGTACTGAGGCGCTTTGTTGGCCGCTGCTGGCTGTTGTTGCTGGGACTGCTGGGGATAGGAGGGCCTATTGTTGTTGTTGCTGTGCCTCTTGTTGTTGCCCTGATAGTTGTTGCTTGACCCTGGATGCTCCCTCTTGGGTCGGGCAGGTGAACTGGCCTCTACATCTTGGGCCACCTTCAACATCTTGTCATAAGTCTTCGTACCGTTAGCAGCTACTAAGGTGCGGATCTCTTCACGTAGTCCGTGCCGGAACTTCTTAGCACGTTCCACAGGGTTGTCCACCAGGTGACTTGCAAACCTGCCAAGCCTGTTGAACTCAGCCGCATATTCTTCAATTGTGCGGTCTCCTTGCTTCAGATCTTGAAACTGTCTTCCCATAGCTTCGAGGGCAGCCTCTGGAAAGAACTTCCGCTTGAACTGCTTCTTGAATAGCCGCCAGGAAATCCCTCCAGCTCGAAATCTTGGCTCGTTGCGGTACCAAATATTAGCCAAATCTCTCAGCTGGAGTGCTACGGCCTCAACCATGAGGTCGTCTGGGAGTCGAGCGACGCTGAGGAGTCGCTCCATATCATCTAGCCACTCGTCTGCGTAGATGATGCCTTCGGTCCCCTTGAAGGGACGCGGGTCCAACTTCTTAAAATTTTCCACAGTTCCAACCTTTACCTGGATAACAGGTTTGTGGTTAGACCAGAAATTCATTAATGGAATCCAAGCTTTTAAATCCTTAATTACCTTGGCAGGCTCCTGTTCTGACTGGGATGTTCCTAGCGCTGCCATGGCTACATTATGGGCGTTCTCCATGCCCTCTTTCATAATCGCGGTCTGCTCGCGATTTGCTTCAGCTTGGACCCTCTGGGCTTCAAGAACTCCTCGTAGCAGGTCTACGAGTTCAGCGGGGTCCACTGGCACAGGTGGTGCAACAGGAGGAGTCACATCGGCTGGAATCGATGTGGTCCTGGGAGGAATGGGTGGAGCTGCATGCACTACTGAAGTGTAGGCAGCGCGGGGAGCTCTTGCAGCATGGGGGCGATCTGTGAGCTGCAACGGAGAGGGGTCGGACTGAGCTTGAGTTGGGGTGTGCTCAGAAGATGAAGCCTCTTCTTCGGCTGGGCCGGAACGGGTTGTCTTTCCTCGTGCCATCTTCTGGAAGGTTTAGGAAGCAAGCATAAGCAAGGTAACCTATGTTCTATAAGCAAGCAAAAATAATTGTATATATGTATAGATAGAAGAATTTTGGTCCTATGATGTGACAGATTGAAATTTTCTCAAGAATTCTAAGTGTTCTAATTGTTTCTAGAGTCTGTTTTCCTAAAGTCAAAGGCAAGTCGGTTTGTTTGGCTAGGCTAAGTTGACTAGACCAAAGGTTGTAAACATGACCTGCATGGGCCACCACTGAAAACATGTCACGACCCGATCCCAATAATCTGGGTCCAGTCGGATCATGCCCAGCCTGCACCGTTGTGAGACGGCGGCAGTAAGCTGTATCAATCCGTAGTAACACACAGACATTCAGAATACATGAAGAAAATTCAATTTTTATTGCTAAGTCCGAAAGAGAAATCCTTTTACAAGCAATTATCAAGCAAAACATGCATCCAGGGTTATTACTTCAACCCTGATTATTACAACTTGGAATTTAAAAGGGAAACAACTAAACATCGGCCTCCTGGCTAGGTTCAGCTAGACCTTCAGTACTCTGGTCCGGACCATAAAATGTGTCATACGCCTCATCGCCACCGTAATCACCTAAAATTGTTAATCTCCAGTCAGGAGGGAGCAAGAACATATATCCAATTCCAGCATCTTAATGATAATTAAAATGATGCAATAAAATAGTTTTGAACAATATTTATATTTTGTATGCAACAAATATGAGACAAGAACAGTAAATGTCGATGAAGCAAATGATGACAAACTACAATCACTAAAAGTGTTTTGAGAAAGGTAGCGTCCCGTGGCCGGTTGGGGTTGGAGGCAATATGTGTTCTAGTGAACACGGTCCGGCGTCAGTCCAGTGAGGTTGGACTTCAGCTATCCACAATGAGGCAATAAGGGGGCTTTGACCACGGGTGCTAACTTTTACTCCCCAGTTCCCAAGGCAATAATCAATGAGTCAATGAGTCAATCAATCAGTCAATCAGTCGGTTCCGTGAATCAAGTGTCGTCCCAATATATCTATATGACATGCAACATATTTAATTATAACTAAAATACAGGTTTTGAATTATATGAAACTTGCCTGGAGTTGGTTGGTGACGCGAGTGAGATGTCGCGACGGTCTCAACCTTAGTTACAGGAACCTACATTTATTAATAATCCGATTTTAGAATTAAAACAAAAACCCTTTAAAAACTTATTTAATATTTTATCGTATAAAATATTACATTTTATTTTAAGGTGAAAATCATTTTGTTTCTAATAAGATAAAATAGGAAAGTACGATTATAATAAATTAATATCATTTGTTTTAGCAATCAATTTATTTCTAACAAACTAGGCTTAGGGGATTACTTAATTTTATTTTGGTAATGTTACAAATCAATTTGTAAGAGAATAATATTTTTGGAAAACTTATTTAAATACTAACGTATTATATTTTGAATACTAAAAATCATTTCAGAAATATATACTAAATAATTACTAATCTACGTAATTAACTATAAGCATATCAATTTCTAAGCTACCCCGGGATTGACAGAGCTTTATTCTGTCAGTCCCGGTCGGACAGGAGAATGGTTTTGGATGGAACAGCGCGTTCTGATAGTGGCACCTACCGGGAAGTTGATGGAGGAGCACCGAGGGGAGGCCTCGGACTCGGGATCGGGCACGGACGGGATCGGGGTATTTCGAGTCCGACACGCGGTTCTGTGTCCTGGACGTGTCAGCGTGTCCAGCGGCTAGGGCTCCCTGTGTCCGGGTCTGCTGCCGTGTCCGAGGCTCTGGGTACTGCTGGAGGGTACGCCGGAGGCTGGCGAGGTCGGCCGGGGCTGCGGCGGCTCAGGCGAGGGGCTGGGCGGTGGCTGCGGCTCCGGCGGAGGGGAGACAGCAGCGGGGAGGAGTCGGGGTTGGCTCCGCCTGGGGAGGAGGAGGAAGGGAAGAGGAGGAGGTGGTTCTGGCTGGGGAGGGTGGTCGCAGGGCGGTCTGGGAGGTTCGGCGCTGGTGGCTGAGGGCAGTCGGGGTCGGCGGACGGGGCTCGCCGGAGTTGGTAGATCTAGGGTTAGGGTTTGCGGGGGAGGAAGAGGGCTGAGAGGGGAGAATTTATAGGGGACTGCGAGGGCTCGGCCGGGGCGTCGTGGGCGGATGATCCGGAGGGGAGGCGCGGTTGTCGGCGAAGAACGCGGGGCTGCGTGCGGGTCGTGGGGAGAGAGGAGCTGGGGACGAGTCGGGTTGGGGGAATTGGGCCGGGCAGCTGGGTTGGGTTTTACAGAGAAGGTCTCGCTTCGGGGAGAAAAGAGATCACCGGAGGAAGAAGACCTCCGGAGCTCAGATCGCCATGGACGAGTCGCTCCCAACTCTAACGACTTCTTGGCGGGAGCCGAATTTTCTTAAGGGAGAGAGTACTCTCTGTTCCGATCGGACGTTGAGAAGGAAATGAGTTTCCAGTGAGGGGACTTTGTTTATATTGAGTTTGGACTCTAAATTCTTAATTACAAAATGAATCAATTTATTTGCAAAATAATTCATTTTATTTTCAAAACTAATAACTATGTGTTTTAATCCCTAAGTTAGTTAGGAAGGTTGTTAGAAGGTGATTAGGGTGGGTAGAGGGACTCTTCTAGAAGTCTTTAATGGCACATGCATAATTGGAAAGTTTTGAGCTTAGTCTTTTATTTACCAAATTATCATTTTCTTTTAATCCCTTTAATAAATTAATTAATCTTTTAGACTAGTTACCAAAAAAAAAAAAATTCATTTAAGAAAAGTTATGACTAAAATTTATTTATGGAAATATTTATTTATTTATTATTTTATGATTGAGGGGTTACAAGATATGATATTATAGTATAGACAGCTTATATGTATTCGAGTTGGGATAGAGTCCACTTGATATATAGTTGGCCATTGTCACGTACTCTGGTCCTACGTATGTTGGGATTTGGGCGTGACACCGACGGAAGATCTGTTATGTTCCAGTAAGTTTTTGGGTGTAAATTTGAAATACCTTCGGATTTTTCGAACTGATATAGCAGGCGGTACAGGAATTTCTCGAAACTTATTTCGGCCCTAAAAATCTCATTTTAACTCGTAATACAACGTTTCAAAGGTCAAAATTGTATGAAATCAAAATTTCTATAATATGGGAGATTGTATTTCACAAATTGTGAGATTTAAAAGATAAATCCTCAAAATACTAAAAAATGGGTTTTAAAAAACGAAACGTGTCCGGTTTCCACCAAACTCAAAACCAATAGGACACAAGGTAGTGCGGGTCTCATATAGCATATGGGACCAAGAACAACAAAAATATGAGTACCAAACATAATACCAAGATCATATCTCGTATCTCACGGTTATATTTAAAAATCGCTATGAGCATAAACATGACTAAAACTCATAAAAATACACAAAGCCAAACTAAACTAATAGAGAATCATGTAGAAAATATTTCTATCCAATAATATTCAAGAAATAATGATAATAAAAGAAAATCTAAATCTTAGTTCATTCAATGGCAAGATGTACTTGCCTAAGGTCGAGTTCCTAGCCTAAACCTTCTATTCCACTAAGAGGGGTTCATAAATCACACTCTTAGGCCTCAAGAGCAAGCTCCCAGCTCACGAGAAAAATGGAGAGAAAATGATAGAGAGAAGTGAAGAGACAGAAAGAAAAGAGAGAAGAGAGAGAAAATCAAAGGTATATATAGAAGGGGTAAATTAATCATAACCGTTGGATCTGTCACATCAGCGATCTACGTCACGATCTAAATCAATCTCATCCACTCAAAAGAAAACTAATAAACCACTGGATAATAGAGTGATTCAGAACCAAGAAACCAATAGACGAAAGGGCGAATCAAACATTATTAAAAAAAAAATCCAAACGCTATTCACAAAAATATCTGACCACGCAAAATTTCGGCCGTATTCTACGGAATTCCGACAGAAGATCATGTCTGAAGAGGAATTTCCAAAAACAAGAAAATTATAATGTTCTTTGTTCTACGAACGGGCCATAATACGGGTCTATGGTATTGCCAATGAGTATTCTACTTATCAAGGACAGTCTCTCATATCAAAACGAAATCCAATAACGAAAAAATAGTAAACATGATATGCAAAAAATCCAAAACACAATATAAGTAGATTTTCAGGAAAATTATTTAATACCAAAAAATTCAGAAAAACAAAATTAAATAATGAAGGTTATAATTCTACCCACCTAAGAAAATTTTGTCTTCGAAATTTTACTAAAGATAGCCGAGCTGAATACCAATACCAAAACGCTCAAGAAATCATGACTATCTCAATACCAAAACAAAACATGGCATATGTATAGATAATGAAGGCAATAGTAATATAAACAAATGTGTAAGCAATAACATAACCAGAAAAGAGAAGGGTTGGAGGCATATGAATAAATATCTCCTGGGTCAGTTGGGTAAGGACCCACCCTCGCTGGTATTCTCTGACTCCCAAAATTGACAAGGGTCAAAAGTCTCAAGGTAAGCCGGTACCAACGACTAAGTCAAAGACATGACTCTACCCTGGACGTACCTTCGTAGTCGAGACATATGATAGATATAATGTATCACGAGATACAAAGGAGGATGAGTGGGACGAGAAACTCACCTTCACTCGCCGAATATGCGAAATCCAAGAAAATAATAAAACTGAAGAAAGCTCAGGACATTACCTACAACATGATCTCCCTTGGCCAAAATTTTCTCTAACATTCCAAACTCTACCTACCCACGCCTCCGGACTGTTGCTCTGACATGCTGCTGGCCCTGCCTAACCTACTGGGACCGAATGCACTATGCTGGATGCTGACATTGGAACTGTTGGGACTGCATCAGTAAAGGCCTCTGGGCATGATGCTGCTAAACCGATGTTGGAGCCCTAAACTACGGAACTGGTGGTTGGATTAGTGATGGCCCAACTAAAGCCCTCCGGGACAAGAACTCAACATGTGGTCTGATTCTCCACATACCAAACATAAACTTTGTACCTTACGACACGAAGAAAGAACGTGCCCTGACTTCCCACAGTGGGAACATCCAACCGAAGAGGACGGCCTCTGATACTGGGGACACGTCTGAGATGACTACTGAAAAGAAGGTACTGGTGCTGGCCTCCTCGAAGATCCAATCTCTAATGCCCTGACTGCTGGTGTTGGAGCTGAAGACTAGGTAGAATAGCCACTCAAAGCATGAGGCCTCTTCTGACCCCCAACCCTCTCTTTGATCCGCTTGGAGGTGTACTCATGTTACCTCACCGCTCTCAACATGGCACAAAATTTTTGGAACTCATGCTGCTCCACGGCCAGAATAATCTCCGAATGGAGTCCCTACTGGAACCTCATAGCTCAGTCTAACTCGGTCGCTACCAAGGTAGGATCAAACTGACCGAGCCTACAAAACTCTGTCGCATAGCCGTCAATGATCCTCCCCATCTGTCGAAGGTTGTTAAACCTCAACTACAAAATGTAACGTGACACCGCATCAAAGAACCGAGTATAAAACCTTTCACTGAAGTCTGCCCATGATATCAGTATCGTAAAAAAAAACCACCTGAGCTGCCCACCATTCATGGGCCAAATCCAACAACTACAGCATAACCACTGCTACTCGCTCCCTAGCCATAACTCCTGCTGCCTTGAGTATAGCCTCAGTATCCTAAAGCATCCATTGGACGCGATTACATCCTCAATAACATAGAAGTACGGGGGATGGAGACGCCTGAAGTTGCTTATAGAATTATATATCTGAGGACCACCTTGTTCAAGGATCGTCTGAACTGAATGAGTGAGAACGTAACTCCGGCACTGCTGTATTGCCAAAAAATCCTCAAAGAAAACCCACTAGACCTCTAGTGTCCTCTACTGGCTACTCCGGAGGAACTGGCTGAAGTGTTAACTGCTCAGGTTGAACCTAACGCTCTGCCTCAGATGCAATCCTAGACTCTGCTCCAGAATGCTGAGGTTGATCCTCAGGAACATGCTGACCCCCTGAACGCTGACCAGCCATCAGCTGAACATGAACTAACTGATCAAAAGGATCAGGAACAGTTCCCTAAAAGATAACGACACGAGATCAATTCGGGAAAAATATGATAGAGCAAAGATGAAAGCAAATAACATGTCAAAGGATCAAAGATACAGAATAATAAGAAAGAGATCAAGGAAGAACAAATAAGGATTGATATATCTAAACAACAATAACCCCCACACGCTTGAAATATGGACCTGCATGGGTGACCACTAAAATTTTGTCACAAACCCAGAATAAGAATACTATAGAGCAGGGAGAGACAAAACCAACTACGTATAACAAAGCACCAGTACCCCTAACACGATCACGACTGTGAAAGACATAGGGGATTAATACTACAAGCTAATAATCAATCTTAGGTTAAGCAATCATAGGAGTCTCAACTACAGGTAAATCAATAAGATACAAGATATATGATCATCAATCATAAAATAATAAAGCGTCCCAAACTGTGTATACATAGATGATCAAGGACCTAGTAATACAAAATGAAAAACAAGTAAGAGCAATAGTCATATATGATCGACTCTAGTTACAGACTAGATATAAACAAAATCATGTTAGCCCGTAGGCAGGATGTCAAGTCCAAATCATGAGCTAAACATATGCTCGGAGGCTAAATGCCACAAAAGAATAATGTACATATACTAGTAGAAGAATGAAGTATGAACCCACTCAGGTACTCTGGTTCTCCGGGTGATCACCATCCAAAGGAAGATCCTCTTTTCTGTTATGAGATCTGGCTATACAAAATCAGTGGGGTTAGACCCCCAATAGCAAATACCATAAAGGTGACCAAACTATGAACTAAAACTAGCATGTAATCATAAAGATGATAGATACGAAAGACAAGTAACAACCATGATAATAGTAAAAAGAACTAGAAAATATGAAAGAAAAATAAAAATATATAAAGTAAATAGTAATACGTGAACATATACAAGATCATGTAAAGTAGACAGGAGTAGCATGTGAGTACAGGATCAGGGAAACATGGCATAAGCAATAAACATGTATATGAACCCAAAAAAAAATGTATATAAACGAAGACAAGATCAAAGTATAAGACAAGTACTAACATAAATGAGAAAATGGACTCCATACATCAATCATAGCCAATCAAGAAGTACAGCTTGCTACATTAGCTAAATAGGGTTATCACAAATCCTAGTGACTAACATATACAATTTGATAATTTTTGTACGGTTGCATATCCTGTAGACTGTTCAAGCTATCCAATCGAAACTAAGCAAGTATCTATAGCAGATGCACCACCAAATCGGCTTGCATCCTAATGAAGTGGCATAACACAATGGTAAGCTCATTATGCATTACACAACGTTGAGCCATGAATGCTCCATATGATGGTGAGCTAATAATAGTAAATATGTACATGATGTTCCACTCAACAGTGTGCTAGAAATGTGTTCCTCACGACAGAGAGCTCCAAATCCATCTAGGAAAGACAACTAGAAAATGGGATTGCATGCAACTTGAAGATTCTTCCCTTCTCCTGCTTTAATTATTCAGGCTAGTTGTTAATCTTTAACATTTTTATTTAGGATTCCGGGTGTGGCATTCTGCAGAATCCATTCTAGACATAGTACTCCCCTCGAGGATATGCAAGACTGGACAAGGATTTAACAATCACTAGTACAAGTACAAGACATGAAAATAACTATGTTATTCTAGGCAATACAAGAGTTCACTATAACAAGCCATAATAAGAATGTACAGAATCAAGAGTCATGGGTGTATTACGACGAGCCACTATCAGGAATTAGGACATAGAACAACATATAGACGTATACTCGTATTAAGTATATAAGGTGTACAATAATTCCATAACTATACAAGGTCACATGATCATGCTAAGGAATCATTACAGTCAAAAAAATTTATCAGAAACAGACAAAAACAACTAAATTAAGGCAAAACAACCAAATTTGGAATATCCGGCGGATTACTACGGATTACCGACGGAAGTTCCATTATGTTCCAGTAAGTTTCTGGCCATAAATTCGGAATACCTTCGACTTTTCCGAACTCCCAGAGCAGCCAGGATATGAGAAGTTTTCGAAATTTATTTCGGCTCTAAAAACCTTATTTTAACTTGAAATTCGACGTTTTAAAGTTCCAAATCATATGAAATAAAATTACCTACAACATGGGAGAATTAGATTTCATAAATTCTGAGATTTAAAAGATGAATTCTTTAAAATACTCAAAAAATTGGATTTCGAAAAACCAAAATGTGTCCGGTTTCCACTAAATTCAAAACCAATAAGACACATGCTAATGAGGGTCTCATATAGAATATGAGGCCAAGATCCACAAGAAAAATATGAATACCATACATGATATCAAGATCATATCCCGTATCTCACGGTCAGATAGAAATAGCTATGATTATAAACATGACTAAAACTCATGAAAAAATATACAAATCCAAGAACTAAACTAATAGAGAATCATGTAGGAAATATTTTTATCCAATAATATTCAATAAATAATAACAACAAAAGAAAACCCAAATCTTAGGTTCATTCAATGGCAATATGTACTTGCCTAAGGTCAAGCTCCCAGCCTAAACCTTCTACTCCACTACCAAGAGAGGTTTAGAAACCACACTCTTAGGTCTCAAGAACAAGCTCTGTCATACCCAGAACCAGAATACTTGAGAGCGGGGGCAGACAAAGTCATCTACCTATATCGGAGTACACCAGTACCCAGAGATACGATCACAATTATGAAAGACATATGAGATTAATACTACAAGCCAACAGTCAATCCTAAGTTAAGCGATCCTAGGTATCTCAATCACATGTAAATCAACAAGATACAAGATATATGATCATCAGACATAAAATAGTAAACCGTCACAAACTCTGTATACATAGATGATCATGAAGCTAGTTGTACAAAATAAAAAACTAGCAAGAGTAATAGCCATACGTGATCAACTCTAGCTATAGTCTAGAATAATGCTAATCATGTCATGCCCGTAGGCTAGATGTCAAATCCAAATGTCACGCCTAGTACCGAAATATGGAGACGGACATGGCCAGCTATCCCGTACAAGGTACTATACATTGTATGACGATCACAACTGTAATAAGACAAGGGGGTGCATACTACAATCAAGTCTCCTAGGGTCCAAAACTTCAATGTCTCAATCATTCAAACAAGAAAATAGTAAACATAGAGCATATATGATAAAGCAATAAGGCATCCCAAACGCTTTGTCAAAATATTTTGGAGACCAGCTGTACAAAATAAGAAGTTGGAAGAGTAGCAAAGGTACATGATAGTGATCAGCTGCAGTCTGATTTAATACAATCATGTAAGGAGACTAAATATCCAAACATGCCGGCTAACAGGTGCGGTGGCTAATCTCCCAAAAAAGAAGTAAATGTACAATGACGAGTAGGGAAGAAGAAAACCCACTCATTATCCACTACGACCATGTTCCTGGTATGCGCCATGAGTTGGGGGATAGTACGCTGGATCCTCGGGTGCTGGCTCAAAATCTGGTCATGCAAAACCAGTGGGGTTAGACCCCAAATAGCAAGTACCACAAAGAAAGCACGAAATAGAGAAACAAAAACCCAATAAATAATTATATAATAATACATAGGTTCAGTGTGGTAACTTAGATCCATGGCATACCCTAGCACAAAGGCCCAACCCTACAACCAAACAAGGACAAGGGTTGAACCATCACACTATGAAAGTCCATTTCCCTAGGCTACTGACCGAATAATATAATCACAACCAATTTTATTTTATTTATATCGACCAATCACTTGTACGGCTTGTTATTTGTGGAGTCTGAGGTTATCTCAGAAATAATGCATAATAGGTATCCTCAGATCACGTTATTACCGAACATGAGCTAACCGAGCCAAATAAGGAATATATAGGAACTTCATGATGCACCAGTTCCCCATAGGGTCACTGTTCTAAAATACGGTATTAGCGGTTCCAGTGCTCATATAGGGAGACAATGGCTCGATGTTATTTATAATAGGCCAGATACTGTATTTTACTAAGGCGGATGATATACAATATATGTGGTAGCCAGCCAATAGCACACTTAGAATGAATCTTTGTGGGAAGGTTCGTTGGCATGATCTCGGGATACCGTTCCCTCCAAATGTTACTACTACTTTTTAATTACCTTAATTAGTCCTATATTGTGTTCGAAATCTTAAGGCGTGGTCATATGAGAATTTTTCTTAAGATTCGTACAAAGTACGGGCACGCTAGATACGAATCCACGAAAGTTCAATCTGGATTCACCTGAGCGTGTATGCAACATTCAGTCAATCAATATTCTAGCCACGCTTGGGTAGTTGACTTGCATATCATGCCAGTGCTAGAAAAATAATATATATTTATAATATCACGCATTTAGAAATTTGGAGGCATTCTCGATACACGACCCAAATATAAATCACTTAATACGTGACACGGTATGTCGTACCTCGATGCACATCCGATCATATATACTTCTAGACAATAATTTGTATCAGCACAGATACAATATTCGAGTCCAATTATCAATTATACATTGGATAACATGAATCAAGATCACATTGTAACACAAATGCTTATGTCATGCACATAGCCGGTTAGTCACTATCCACTTAGTCTGGTTTATACTGAAATCTCAGTTCAACTCGTGCCATATTCATAGCCAATCTTAGCTCATGGTCATGTTTGGCACGAGGTCTGGTTACTAAATCCATTCTTCCTTAGAATCATAACACAAGCATTAACATAAATATAAATCATAAAAGAATAAGA
The DNA here is from genome assembly GCA_036927795.1 of Iris macrosiphon. Classification (NCBI taxonomy): domain Eukaryota; kingdom Viridiplantae; phylum Streptophyta; class Magnoliopsida; order Asparagales; family Iridaceae; genus Iris; species Iris macrosiphon. Next base: position 68,248,251 of record JAYESA010000018.1, on the reverse strand, counting down.
AAAATATTCAATCAAAACAATCAAGGCCGCATGTTTAGGATTAAAGTATACTCCTTGGGACAAGTATTGAAGTGACGGACAATAAATGAAGTATCAGTGAAGTGACAATAAAGTGTTGATATGACATGCAATAAAGTGCGTCAGAGAGAAAAGACAAAATTATAGAAATATGTACCAACGGTTCAGAGTCATGCGTCCAAGGAAGGTGGTCGCATGGTCTGCTTGCCGCATAGGTCACTCGGCCGCATATGGATGTCTCTTGGACTTAGCAAATTTCTCATTTGTTCAGGGAGTGAAAACACAAGGAGTTCAAGGACACTTGTGTAAATAAGCAGTCATGCATCCAACAAGATGCACGCATGTTGTCAGTATACGACAAAAAGCTCATGCCGCATAGCCCTCTCAGGCCGTATAGCACTCTCAGCCGCATAGTTCGCTGTCCGCATAAAAACTTCCTCTTCTCCAATAGCAGGTTCAGCCATGATGGAAAGCTCCAAAAATTAAATTTTATTTTCTCCGTAAAAACTTTATTTTAACTCTGAATCAAGTAAACCAAAAGCCGAAATGCTTGAAATAAAGTGCTTCATCAACCCCAAAAACTATTTTTTCTAAATTACCATGTTTTAATAGATAAAAACCACGAAAAACATATAACACCCCTGAAAACCCCAACTTAAAAATGTAGATATACTCAAATCCATCCATCAAAACCAAAAACTTCAAGTATTAAAAGTTCTTACAAACACACAACAAACATAATAAACCAATAATATAGAAAATTTCTCCATTTCTTATGCAAGGTATACTTGCCTAAGATTTGGAGGGAGAAAACTTAAGAGAGAGAAAGATAATAAAGTAATAAAGAGAGAGAAGGAGATGTTGGCTTATATACATGGAGGGTTTGAGGTTTAGACCAGGAGTTCAACTCATGATTAAACCAACCCAACAATTAAACCATAAACCAAGATAATAAAAGAATGGGTCTAGTCTCTTGTAGTATATTAAACATGCCAGCAAGAAAAATATAATATGCTCCAAATACGTATATTTGGAAACGGTGAGTGATATCTCTATCTACCTTAGAAAAATTTTGTCCTCGGAATTCGAATCCAAGTAAGCTAGAGAACTCTGGACAAGCACGATATAATTCTATATGTAAAACTACACATACAAGCAATATCATCATAACACTTAGGTGATCACCTGATCACAAAATTTAGATACGAAGGCATAAGGTAGAATATATTTTCTGAATCGAACATGTGCGGGTACTGAGATCGAATATCGTTCTCATGCCCCCACGTCGATTCTCCAAGAGTGTGATGGCCCCAGGCAACTCAGACAAGAAAAATGGTCTGGTTCTTGAGTACCATCTTCCTTCGATCCAGAATGGATACATATTGCTCCTCGTAAGGTAAGTCGGTATCAACGAATAATTTAGAGTAATCGAGGATATGACTCAGATTCGAGACATATCTATGCAACTAAGACACATGAAATATATCATGCACCTCACGGAGCGAAGGTGGAAGAGCAAGACGATAAGCCACATCGCCTACCCATCGAGAATGTCAAACGGCCCAACATATCACGGACTTAGCTTCCCGCAAACCTTGAATCTAATGACTCCACGGGTAGGCAAAATTCGCAAAAATACGTGGTCGCCAACACGAAACTCTAAAGACCTACGATATTGATCTGCCCAATGACGATGTCGATCTTGCGCAACCCAAAGTCGCTCTCTAATCTGCTTGACAACTTCTATTGTCTACGTGATCATTTTGGGGCCTAACATCTTTCGCTCACCAATGTCATCCCAAGCCAACGTTGATTTACACTTCCTGTCGTATAGTGCTTCGAAAGGTGCCATCTGAATACTGGCCTGATAACTATTGTTATACGAAAATTCTACCAAGTAAAGGTGATCCTCCCAAGATCCACCAAGGTCTAAGGTATATGCTCGTAACATATCCTCCAAGATCTCGATAGTTCTCTCTGATTGTCCGTCTGTCTGGGGTGGTATTTGTTCTGAATCTTAACTTGGTACCCAATCTCTTGTGCAAGCTTCTCCAAAAATAAGAAATGAACCTTGTATCTTGATCTGATAATATGCTTAGTGGCACTACATGCTATCTCACAATCTATCGCATATATAAATCTGCCAACTGCTCTGTAAACTGTCCCACTCTGAAGGGAAGAAAATGTGTCACTTTCGTGAGCCGATCTACTATCACCCAAACTGTACCTCGACCAGTCGATGATCTAGGTAAACTAGTCACAAAATCCATCATGATGTATTCCCACTTTCACTCTGGAATAGGAAGCGGCTGCAATAATCATGCCGGTCTATGTTGTTCTGCCTTTCCTTGTTGACAAATCAGACTCGCGATATGAAGCGGGCTATTCTCTCTTCATTCTGTTCCACCAAAAGTGTTGCTTGATATCTTGGTACATCTTCGTGCCTCCCGGATGAATGAAATACTGGAAATTGTGTGCTTCAGTCATAACTTTTTGTCGAATATTCCCGCTCAGTACACATAGACGATCCCCAAAATTAGCGTTCCATCCGCATGTATTGTCAACTCCTTCTGAAGACCTGACTCACATTCTTCTCGTAGCTTTTGAATCTTTGGGTCCTCTGCCTGTGTCACCCTCACTTTTTCAAATGAGGGTAATTTAGTCAATTTATATATAATTATTTCTAGAGATTAATATTTATTTATATTATGCTAATAATTAATATTTGTGGTTGTGCTATTTATTTATTAGTTAGTGGGCTAGCCTATTAGTTAGACTTGAAACTTGTGAAACCAATTAGACTTATCATGACAACTTGTGCGTCCAAACATGAATTAGGCCCATTAGACCCATTCTCTCTAATTAATTAAGGAGAATTAGTCTAATTTGTATTAATTAGAGACTTTTGAAATTAGCCCTTCCCTAATCCTATACATAACTATCAAGTAGGGGCATGTTTGACATTTGATGTGACTTGGAGAAGGAGAAATAGGGGCCGGCCACTATAGATGGGCTATCTCCTCTCTCTCTCTCTCTCTCTCTCTCTCTCTCTCTCTCTCTCTCTCTCTCTCTCCATTTGCACTCTCAATTTTAGATTCCCAAATTCTTAGATCCCCAATTCTTTCATCCCTCCATCAATCTCTCCCAATTCATTTGCATTTCCCTCTCGTTTTCATTTCTCAAGGAGCTTTGGAGTTTGGAGAAGCAAGGAGCACAAGAAGAATGAGTTTTGTTAAGGAGATCGTGTCCGGATCGTGTCTATTGTGCATTTTTTTGGGAATCCATCTTCCAATTGGTAAATTCTGAATTCACTTTTCTTCTAGCTTCCAAATTATGCATTTGACTCATAGGAACACCCCAATGACATAGGGCTACCTATAGGAACAAGTTCTAGGCCAATTGAATGTGTATTGTGAATTCTATTTAGATTTTTTATGTATATTTTGGGAGAATTACCGGATTGACATATCAAGTGTGTGTCATGAAACCATTTTGGTTTAATTAGACTTAGATCAGGGTTGTGGGACTAGATATGTAAAACCCCTAATTCTAAAAATCGTATTAACCTTTTTAATTAATTATTTAATAGATTTATAGTAATTATGAGCTAATTAGAGGAAATAGAATTTATTTAATTTTTATTTTAGGTGCTTGTGCATTTAGGGGTTTTATGGAGCAATTATAATTTTTTCTTAATTTATTCCATGTAGGAGACCCTGTGGACAGTTGATAGCTTAATGGTATGCACTAATATAATTTTTTAGAATTTTATATATATATATATATATAGTTTATTATAAAAAAAATTAAAAATAGAAAATAGAAAATAAAAAATAGAAAATAGAAAATAGAAAAGGGAATTAGAAAGAAAAATAAAGAAAAGAAAAAGAAAAAGAAAAAGAAAAAGAAAAAGAAAAAGAATCTTTAATGAATCTAAACCCAAACCCTAATGAATCCTACCCGTTATCTCCTACCCGCACCCGTTAAGCTAATAATAATCAGCAGCAGCGGCTGCACCTGACCGCGACCCGCGAGAACTCCAGCCCCGCTCTCCTTATATATATATATATATATATATATATATATATATATATATATATATATCTTCTTTTCCAAAACCATAACCCTAAAACTTAATCCCCCATCTCGACCAGACCCTATGACCACCGCCGAGACAGAGTCGCAACCGCCGTCAGAGCCCAACACCGCCGGAGTAGCAGTCGCCGATGTCCACGATTCCAACGCGCGCGACAGATTATGACTGCAGCGTACTTGGGTCACGTTTCGTTTCCCATGCCCCTGCTCGACCAAACTCGACCCCGTCTTCACCGGTACATTCACGACCTAACCCCCTTCCATATTTGTACATTAGTTGACCTCGAACAACGCGTAAACCTAGATAAAAACAGCGACCAAGTTGGCAAAAAAAGATAACTTTTGGGATCGCAGAAAACTGTGGTAACTACCCATGTTTACGGACTCGTATCTCCCACCACAGAGATCCGAATTTAGTTTTTCTTTTTGGTATGCGAAGACCACCTAACCTAGTTTATTTTTTGTAAAATACAATAATTTATTAACTGCTTTATGTTAAATTAAATCAGTTATAAAATCCCGAAAACATACTTTTTCCATCTTCTAAAATTTGTGATACGGAGCGCGCCCCGCCAAACGGGACAGCCCCGTCGTGTACCAAGTGTACCAAAAGGTGCACACAATATACTCAGACGTGTGGGCTTTCGTGGAAACTGATTCGGAACTGTGTGCGAATCGGAATCAGCCCGTATCCGCAGAAAATCTCCCATGTCGTGACTTTTGCAAAATTATACGCCATTTAGTGCACGCTCGTCAGAATGTGATGAAACTTGCGCCACTGGACTCGTGGTATCGCGCTGGTCCTGTGACCCAATTTTTATGCAATTCTGAGACAGTTGACTAAGTCGCCTATTGGCGGGCCCCACGGTCTACTTTTTGGGCGAAATTGTGTTCGGCTCACCGGAATCCACATTTGGACATATCGTTGAGTTCGTACTGACTTTTAGAGTTTGTTTGACCTATAATTAGTCCCATTTAGAGGCCGCTACCCCTGGCACGCTTTTTGGTACAAAGTGGCCTACATATGGAGCCCGCTTTGACCCAAAATTACCGTTTTGCCCCTGTGTCCAAATTGGACGAAAGGGTACTATTTTTTAGCTATTTCACTTATTCTGGGAACGTTGGTGATGTTTATTTCAGTATCCGGAGACGTTCATTCTGAGGCCATAGTTTCTGACTCTAGGTGTTTGACATCTGGACGTTACATTTTGCTGCTCTCTTGCCAGGCAAGTATACATTATCATTGTACTGTTATTCATATTCCATATATTGCATGCATCTTTATTTTCTGTCATTAGTTCATATATTTTAACTACTATATAAAATGCGCGTCCAAGGGAACTTGGGTGCAACGACGGTATCGTCGTGATTGTTTTTATTATGTATATGCATTGACCTTGTTTATGAGACCGCCCCATTATCATGAAGCATCATTAGGTTTTATTTGGCTGTGACACATTTTTACACGAATTGTGAGTCGCATATAGATCACGGACTTACGTATTGACTGATCATCGGTACGTGTGGGACGTGCGTTAGGGATAACTGATGTTAGAAACTTTGCATGCTAGAAGACTTAGCAGTTATTAGTAGTCATGGACATAGCCTATTGTAGTACGGTGGTCCAATTCTTGTCCTTGTTTGGTTGCAGGGTTGGGCTATTGTACTAAAGATAGGCTATGAGCCAAATTATGTCATGGATGTGACATGCTTAGAGCATGGGGTGGGGAGAACAACAAGTACCACATTTGGGCTCTTTTGCACTTTCCTTTTTATGTAACCCGGAAGCTCCGCTGGAGATACGAGTGGTGATGACCCCTATACTACTTAGCGGCCTCTGTCGTTCAAAAGATGACATGCTTTGTAGGCCCCTGATTCTCCGAGAGAATCATGCCAATCCTATTTTGTGGCCAGATAGCCCACTTGTTAGAAAGTTGTTCTCAAACTGCATTCACATAGATGGTTAGGCGACCCCATTGGATATTTATTTCAGTACTTTATTGGCATGCTTCTATGTATCTTGTTATGTTCCTCTAAGGACCTGGTCCCTTTCCAGGTGTAGATATTCATGAGTATTCGTAGGAGCATAGATCCGGACTTGCTACTTATATTTCCAGGAGGTCTTCCCTTCGAGCCTCATGATTATTAGTGATGTACTTATATTTTGTTTGCTTTTATATTCTAGTTCGGCAGTGGATTTTTTTTTATCCTACTATCCTCTTTTGATACTTCATATTGAGATCTAGTATATAGATATTGGTTATTTATTTATATTATTTTTTTGTGGATACGATTTAGACTATACTCTGTGACTTGTGACATATGTACCACTTGTGGATTATTGTTCATATTACAGCGTACACATGTGATTTGGTTTCCATATATTGGAGTTGCCATATCCATGCGGCTGGCATGCTTACATGTCCTAGTCCTACGTATTTTAGGACTGGAGCGTGACAAGATACGTGTCCACAAATGGATACGTGTAGGCTGTATCATGATATTTTGCGATACAGAGTGATACGAGGCTCATTTTGTGTAATTATGTGCATTTTTCCTTAATACCTAATGTAACTAGTTCTAATAGATATTATTACATATATTTGATAAGTAGTAAGGATTATTATGGAGAATTGGTGAGTTTGGGCAATTGGTTGGGTGTGCACCATGGGTATCCTAATAGAGTACTACATGTGTTTGATAAAATAGTTTAATATGGAGAAAGTGTGCTTAGTCATAGAATTATATATATATGTTACATACATGGTTGCTTTTGAGTGATGTATATTTATATACTTGATGCTATGGAGGGGGGGTCGGGTTATGAGGACCCAGGTGATTCAGTACATTGAGAACACAGATATGAGCATTAATTCCAACAGCATGTGCTTCCTGATGGGGTTTAGAGTTTGGTGTCAGTGTATACTATAGGGGTTGATAGCAGTTGTGTATCAGATAGAAAATTGGGGACCTGAGTAAGTGACTGAGTTGTGCCAGGTAGCAGTAGATTATTTCAGTTGTAAGTTGTTGATCAGGGTAATCGGACTGAGTGAGGGGTCGGGCAGTAGAAGGATGCATTGAAGTGTATGTGTAAGGGGGGAGACTGAGCTGGGTGTACAGGTTTATATAAGAACACAACAGTGACATTAAGGTGGAAGGAAGGGAGGAACTCGAGTGATTAAGACTGAGCATTTCAGTTGGGGATGTTCAGGTATCCTTACTACCTGAGCATGCGTCAAATGGGTGCAGCAATTGAGTGAAGTTTTAGCTTCAAGTAACATCAAGCATAGATTGGGTAAGTGCACTGATATCTTAGTATCAGTAAAATTAGGCTAAGGTATTTGGCAATGAGGGCAGCAGCAAGTAGAGGTAATGGCTGTTAAGTGTGATTAAGAAGGAGGGGTACATTGAAGTTTTATCAACAGCAGTAAAGTAATTTAGTGAAATGTTATGTTAGTTGAGGTAGATATTAAGTTAGTGGTGTGAGTGTGTGTAGATGGCATGGCAAGGATGAAATGGAGAAGGGGAAGTTCCTGTGTTGGTAAGCTTGAGTGAGGTGTATAGGAGTTCTGGGCTGGAACAGTGACAACAATATTAGCCTTAGAATATCAGATGCTATTGATACATTAAGTATCAGATGTTTGATACTTAATGAGCAGTAGTGGAGGAAAATCAGTGTATATACACAATATGGATCAGTGAGGAGAGGGGTGTCCATGCAACTCATTATTAGTGTTGGAACATTAGTAACAACAGTTAGTATTATTGGTTTTATTAGTCAGTATATTAGATAAGTAAGTTATCTAATAGTGTATTGGTTAGTTTAGTTGGTGTCAGTTAGTTATCACTAAGTATCAGTTAGTGTATTAAGAATTAGTGAGATACTAGTATCATTTCTAGATTAGTCAGTTAGTTAATTATACACTAGTTAGTGTGTGTGTGTGTGTATATATATATATATATATATATATATATATATATATATATATATATATATATAAAACTTAGGAACGACTTGGTATAGCTAGTATAAACTAGTATTAACCAGTTAGTGACTAATATAAACTAAATAACTTAGTATAGAACTAGTTACCTAGAAATGGCCTAGAACCTCATATTTGATGCATTGTAGCTCATTATCACTTTTATTACATCCAAATTAACATATCATTCATATATAGGTGAGTGTGACACTAGCTTCGATACCGAGTAACATTATTTGATTCGGACAGAGGCGGGTACATTATCTGATAGTTTTCTTATTTGATAGTATCTATGTTTCTTGTATTTAGTATTGAGATACTTAATTCCTGACATGATAGTTTCACGGATGGGTATACGTGTATCTTGGTCATGAGATATTATTGTTGTGATGACTCAGTGATCACCGTACCGTGCTTCGTGATTACTTAGTGATTACCGTAATATCTTAGTGATTATATAGACCATGATCATAGTGCATGATATTATAGACCGTGCAGTCTGATATACGTGTTATAACGTGTCGTGATTTGGATCCATGTACTAGTCGGGGGTTGGAGAAATATTAGTGGATATGTGATCATACCTTATAGCCCATGATTTAGTATAGCCCGTGATAGTTAGCAGATCATGCAACTCAATGTGATCACGCTAGCTCACCTTTTATATATAGCCCGTGTTAGGCCCAAGCCGAACACATTATCTTACTAATATTTTTAGGCACATTTATTATATTATTTCTTTTATTCCAGTTCATTATATTGATGTTCCTCACCATATTATTCTCAGTTTATTGCCATTATTCACCATGATGCTTCTTCTCATGATATATGCTACTTCAATTACTTTCATCATTTATTTTTATTACTATTACTGTTTCATAGCTTCTGTCATTTATTTGAAATGCTATTGGGTTGTACTTCGCTCCAATCCCGACTTGATACATTTTTTAGATGATTCATTAGAGGACTGGTGTCCTACGCATTATGGGCCACAGGATGGCGAGGCTGCTGAGCCAGAACCCAAAGAGCCTCTTGAGATAGTACCACTAGCTGGAGAGACTTAGACTTTTCATTATGAGTTGTATTTGATTTTAGTAGACTTTATGGCATGTATTATTATTTTGAGACTTATGTTGGGATTGGACTTGTATTGAGACTTTTGTATTTCTTTTACTTCTAATCCATATAGTGCCATTCTTCCTCTAGTTTGATAATGCGATTAAGTATTGATTATTATTTAACATATATTTTATTGTTCATCCAATTGGAGTTAAGATGACATGACAGGTTCCTTATATATATCGTGACAGTTCAATGCAATCTATAAGGTTTTTTCTTAGATTTACCTATTGGAAGATGGATTTCTAATGCAAAGTCTCAAGAAGCACAAAAAACTCTAACTCTAGCTCCAAGGATCCTCTTCAAAAACTCTTGCTTCCAATGGCTTCTAAACTCCTTGGGGAATGGACTGAGAGTGGTTGGGGTCAATATGGTGGAGATTTGATGGTGGAATGGAGGGATTGAAGGGAAGCTCTAAATTAGGGTTTTCTTTGAATGAAGGAAGGAAGAAGAAGAGGAATAATATACTATATAGGGTGTCACGTCCCAGTTCCAAATATAAGGAACTGAGCCACTTGATATTGGCCAGCGGGTACACTCTGAAGGGCATCCCAAACTAATGGACCCGTTGGAGTGCACCTAAGCTGTAAAGTACAATGATATAACCCAACAAATAAAATATAAGCAATGTAACTAAATCTCATCCACATACATAAGAATATGGAACACATAGAGAAAATAAGTCTACTAAGGTACAGAAAGGAAATAAGTCTGGAAAAGTATCATAATACAATACAGAAAGCGTCTCACGGGGACAAACTCGCTAATACAAATATTGAATGAAAGGAAGCAATAAAATAACTAAGGATGATATCTGCAAACTAGATAAAGATACAGGACCCAGGGTGAAGTCACTACCGGTGATCAAACGAAGTCCTCGGGAAGGATCTCATCCTCTACAATAAGTCATGCTCCTGGATATATACCCGGTCCGTAGTCCTCCGGGTTGTCCTCCTCGCCTATGCCTGGAAGGGAAATAAGTTCTCAGAGGGACGTAACAAGGTACAAAAATAGTATGCCATAGTAAAATAGATGGAAAACATGTGATACGTCGGTGTAATATAGAATAACCACCAAAGTGAGACACAACTTGAAGATAATGTTCGACACATGGGCTTTCCAAATATAAATTCATAGCTCCGAGGCACAGAGACACACGGTGCGTATCGTAGCTCCTAGCACAGAGTCATACAGTAAATACTATGACTCCGGATACAGGATCTCTACGTAAATAAGGATATATATATAGTGCATGCGAAGCAGCCCAAGCGTCTAGTAACTATCTTTAACTCCCAATGCGGTCAACAAGACGCATCCGCTGCTCGCCGAGCCTGAACCTCTATCTAACAGTCTCATCATACTGAAGTATCTAGCACCAATCATGATCCTATAGTCATCACAGGTTTCGGTCATGCTTACACTATCAGGATACAGGAAGTCTGGCACGATGACAGTGTTTGATTATGTCCTAGGGTTCCAATGTAACCAAGTAGGTACATCAAGGATATCGAAAAACATCTATCAATCGATACTAGACGTTACCGACGAACGTTTGCACCCAGATATGACCCAGATGCTAAGTAACAATTTTGATCCAAAGTGCACAGAATGTATAGATGAATTAAATAGTAAAATTGGATCTGAGTTACATAATGGCAAGGTACACTTGCCTGGATCAGGATGCTGAAGGCGGGGCTCCGGTACAACGTCCAAGTTCGAGGATCCCAAAGTACCTAGAGATCATATATAAAATAATTAATAATCTAGCTCAAAACTTTCTAAAATAAGAGATGACATCATGGACTAACATAGGTTTCTATCTTAGTTACCGAACTCACGACTAAGATACTAACTAGTGGGTTGACCCAAGTTGACTAGGGAAACATTACATTAAATATGAATTTACCCAATCACATAACGTCCTCACAACCACCAATATCCATTAAGTGTGATTTTGGTCATCTACATATAATGTTCATCCTTGACCATATCATCCCTGTAATCATAGACATAAGTGCATAAACCCAATATAGTGGTCACCCCTAAATATGCATATTGTTCACATACTCATCCTCAGTCATATTACACATGTAAACCTAACATAGGTGTATCATTATTAGGTTAAGTTGGGTTCCCTCTCTAACATGTAAACAACACATACTCTTTATATAAACTCATTCCTAACTTTACCAAGTTCTCAATAACTAAACATATTCTAAATATACATTAATCATGCACAAGCCACACTCTATTATGCATTAACATCTATTCCTAACTACATATATAAATAGATTTAGTTATTAACAAGGAGGTTTACAACACAAATGAAGGAAGTGAATAAGTTACCAAGGGTGGCTGCGGGTGGTGGCAGCGATGGTGCTGCGGCTTCTGTTAGTAGCGATGTTGACCGTGGTGGTGGTGCTCGTGTCGACAGTGGTCGTAGGGCTGGTGATTGGCGGTGGTGATGGTGGTGGTGATGAGAATGGGGTGGAGGTGATGGTGATGGTAGCAGTAGTGGTGCTCGGAGGTGGTGATGGTGGTGGTGCTCGACGATGATGTTGTTTGCTGCGGTGATGCTCGGTGGGGGTGGTGTTGGCTATGGTGGCGGCTATTGGTGGTAGTGCTCGTGAGGTCGTGGTGGAGGTGTTCGTGGTGAAGTTGGTGGTGTAAGTGGCTGCGGTGGTGTAGGTGGATGTTGGTGGCAGTGTTCGTGGTAGAGGTGGTGGTATAGGTGGCTGCGGTGGTGATGTCGTGGTGGAGGTGGTAGTATTTGTAGCAGCGGATGGTGGTGTAGTCATGGTGGAGGCGACTGAAGGGGGTGGTGTTAGCGATAGTATTGGTAGCTGCTATGGTCGGGGTAGTATTGAGGCAGACGATGGTAGTGGTGTTGGAGGTGATGGCGTAGGTGGAAGCGATGGTGTTGGTGGTGTTCAGTGATGGTGATGGTGGCAGTGGCGGTGGAGTGATGAAGGTGGTCTGGCGGGGGGGGGGTGGTGTTGGCTGTGGGTGTGAAGAAGAAGTAAAGGTGAAGAAGAAGAAGAAGAAAAATAGAAAAGAGAACAAGAAGAATGATGAAGAAGCAGGAGGAGAAGAGAGAGGGGAAGGGTTCAGCTGAAGTGAGAGAGGGGAGGAGAGAGAGGGTGGTGAGAAAAACTTGGTTTTCTTGGGATTAGGTCCGGCCACATGGGATGGGTGTGTGTGTATTAATATAGAGGGAATGAGTGGTTGTGATGGAGGAAAATTTGAATTAAGGGCTAGGATTTCATATAAGGGAATACAAGAGTGATAGAGATTGAGGTGACCGGTTATGAGGAAGAGGGTGTTTCTCCATTTGGTTTGCACCAATAGAGTGTGACACCTAGCAATCTCTTTGCATTTGAGTCCCTTGACGTTTGGGTGTTTACAAATAAAGAAAAAAGAGTAAAAATTTGTTGTGGAAAATTGGTGTTTGGTATTTTGTATGATGGGGAGGGTGTTGGATATTTTGTATGAGCCTCATGAATGGGTGTGAGGGTTAAGTTAGGGTTAGGTTAAGTCAGTTTCCTCAATTTAATTAAATAATGTACCATAGGTGCTCTGAAATAATAAAATAGGAGTACATGGGGGTCTTAATTGGGAGTGACACAAATGTCATGGATGGTGTAGGCTTGGTGTTAGTCTTGGACCCTTCAATTGGTTACTCGAAATGGGTTGAGTTTGTGTCCCCAAATCGAAGGCAATGACATAGGTACAAGGCATAGGATTAAAGAATTAATTTTTGTGACTGGAAAAATTTGTAATTAAAATAGAGAACAGTATGTTTGTGAGTGACAAAAATGTCCAGTGCCTAGGTTGGCTTGTTAGGTCAAAAGTGCAAAGATTTGTTTGAAAGTAAAGGCTATTGTTTTGCGCCAATTATTGTAGCGACGGTAAGGTACACCAAGGGTTTAAATTAAAGAACCAGTCTCGATAACCCTAATTTCTAATCCTTAGACAACCTGAAACTAAACTAAAATTCTTACTCTACCAAATCTACCAAATTTTTTTGAGGGGGTTTACATCCTTCCCAACTTAGAAAAATTTTATCCCCGAAATTAAAAGTAAAGCACGAATAAGAGTTGCGAGAATTAAGAAGTTAACAGGTAAACAAAATGCAGTACTTAAATTCGTACCTCGGTCCTCAAATAATTATGGAAACAGCTGTCGAATGGAATCCTCACGCTCACAGATAGACTCGTCCGGCGAATGATGCTTCCATGAAACCCTGACCAGTCGAATAGTCTGTCCCCTCAAAATTTTCTCACTGCGATCGAGTATCCCTAATGGCTGCTCCACATATGATAAACTGGGCCCGACTGTAATCTCTGAATAATCGGGCACGTGGCTAGGGTCTTCCACGTATCTCCTTAACTATGATACATGAAATACATCATACATGCCTTCTAATGACGGAGGCAATGCAAGACGATAAGCCACTTCGCCAACACGCTCCAAGATGTCAAAAGGTCCAATGTACCTCAGACTCAGCTTGCCTCTGCCCCCAAATCTGATGGTACTATGAGTAGGCGATATCTTCAAAAATACATTATCACCTTCTTTGAATTCCAAAGGTCTACGGTGCGCATCTGCCCAGTGCTTCTGCCTGTCCTGTGCTGTGCGCATGTGGCTCTGAATCTTCTTCACTTTCTCTACTGTCTGTCTCACCAACTCTGGACCAAGTATTTGATGCTCTTCCATGTCACTCCAATATACCAACGACCTACACTTTCTGTTGTACAGTGCCTCATAAGGTGCCATCTGTATACTTGCTTGGTAGCTATTGTTGTAGGAGAATTCTACCAAGTTTAGATGGTCCTCCCAAGATCCTCCAAAGTCGATCATGCAGGCTCTTAATATATCTTCTAGTATCTGAATCGTGCACTCTGATTGACCATCAGTCTGTGGATGATATACAATGTTGAACTTGAGGCAAGTTTCTAGACTCTCCTATATACTCTGGCAGAAATATGACGTGAATTTGGAATCATGATCCGATACAATGCTGACAGGCACTCAATATAGTCGTACTATCTGCCTCATCTACATGTCTGCCAATATCTCCGTGGACTGTCCAACTCTGAAGGGCAAGAAATGCGCTGACTTGGTGAGTCGGTCCACGACAACCCAGACTACATCCTTCCTGCTAGGGGTCCTCAAAAATCTCCTGACAAAGTACATGGTAATGTGCTCCCACTTCTACCCAGGAATGGGAAGCGGCTGCAATAGTCCTGCAGTCCTCTGATATTCGGCCTTAACTTGCTGACAGACCAAACATCTCACCACGAATCTCCCTCTTCATCGCATGCCACCAGTAATGTTGTCTCAAATCTCGGTACATCTTCGTACGCCTGGGACAAGTAGAATAAATTGAGCTATGGGCCTCGGTCATCAACTCCTGGCATAGCTCGCCACTCAGAATATATAGGCGATCTCCATACCTCAACGTTCTGTCTTCGTGAATCCGGAGTCCTGTCTGTATGTCGGCCTCTGTCCTCTCTCACAATCGCCAAAATCTTACATCAGTAGGCAAGGCTGCCTTGATCCTCTCAACCAATATAGACTGAACCTCTAGACTGGCTAACTGTCCATCCATGCCTGAAAATACCTCTATCCCGAGCTTCTGAAGATCCTCTAACAAATATCGCTGAGTCATCAAAAGTATGCTATGAGCTTTCTGCTTAAGGCATCTGCTACAACATTCGCCTTGCCAGGGTCTACTGCAACTCAATATCATAGTCTGTCATCAGCTCTAGCCAGCGCCTCTGTCTCATGTTGAGCTTCTTCTAAGTATAGACATACTTCAGACTTTTATGATCTGTGCAAATCTCAGCCCGCTCTCCATAAAGGTAGTGCCGCCATAGGTTTAGTGCAAATATCATCGCAGATAGCTCCAAATTATGTGTCGGGTAATTCTTCTTATGAACCCTCAGCTGTCTCGATGCATAAGATATCACCTTGCCGTGTTGCATCAGTACACATCCTAGTCCGCTCCTATACACATCGCTATACACCATAAATGCTCTAGATCCAGAAGGAAGTGTCAAGATCGGTGCTGTCATCAGACGCTTCTTTAGCTCATCGAAAGCCGTCTGACACTCCTCAGTCCAGATAAACTCTTCGCCTTTACGCGTCAACCGCGTCATAGGCGCGATGATCCTCAAGAAGTTTTTCACGAACCTTCGATAATATTCGACAGGTCCGAGAAAACTCCTAACCTCCATAACTAATATAGGGGTAGGCCATGTCTCCACTGTAGTGATCTTCTCTGGGTTAACTGATAGTACATCTTCAGTGATTATGTAACCTAGGAATGGTACCCTATCTAAGCAGATCTCGCACTTGCTGAGAGTGGTTAGGATCAATTTGGTGGAGATTTGTTGGTGGAATGGAAGGATTGAAGGGAAGCTCTAAATTAGGGTTTTCTTTAAATGAAGGGAGGAAGAAGAAGAGGAATAATATACTATATAGGTCCGGCCACCTTGTTTAGGGTTAGGGTTGGCTAATATGAAATGTCCATGAGGCCCTTAAGTTGTCATGAAGAAAAGTTAGGGTGGAAGCTTCTCTTCCAAAAAGGTGATTAAGTCAAAACCATTAATTAAGGCACTAGTCTTGCAAATAGGTCTATTTGGGTTAGTCATAATTAATTAGGTGGTTTGTCATGTCAAGTCTAGTTGGGTCCAATTAGGTTCACTAACAACTTGTCTAACTGATGGCTACAACTAAGACTAACTACATCTATTATATAAATACATGCAACAATATCAACATTAAAAAATAAAATACGATCACTATAATTAATATGAATATAATTATTTACAATGGTATAAATAGGAAAAGACAAAAATACCTCTATTCTGGAAATGTGATAGTTACACCTTTCTTCTAGTTAGGTTACTTCTCCCCCGATGTACATACATGCTTCCTTTGGTTTCCTAGCCGTTTGGGTCTTGTGAGAACAAATCCATGCCCCTCTTCTAAATTATCGTGCTCTTAATTCCATAATTATTTTGTTTCGTGTTTCAACTAATAAGTCATATGGTTGTGCCATTCCCTTTGGAATATGCCATCGATGCCTTCCAACTTTTTATTGTTCGTCCAATCTTTAATTTCAAGGACGGATTTTTTCCCTAAGGTGGGTAGGATGTAAACCACCTAATTTAAAATTCCTCATTTAGCCTTGAAATTTAAAATTTTGAATTGAATCAATTTTATCATTTTTAATATAATTACTATTAAGTTGTTTTATCACTATATTATTTTCTAAAATTCTTTATGTAGATTGTCAAAACAAAATAAAAAGTTGTATCCATTAATAATATTAATAAATTTACATATTCTTAGTGATACCATTTTTCTTATTTATTTATTTATTTATTTATTTATTATGATAGTTTGTTAAACCCACTTATCATAATTAATTTGATTCAAATGTAAATTTTATTAACTAGTATTTAATTTTCATAAATTAATAGGTTACGCATATTCCATTTCATATATACTAAATGTTTCCTAATAACCTTTTATCAAGTCTATAGATATTTATATTATTAAGATTATTATATTAAAATATTAAGTATACACATGTTATTATGATATTATTATAAATATAATTTAAAGAGAGATTTTATTTTAATAAAAGTGATTTCTTGTTAATATCCTTTATTATATAGTAAATCTTCTCATTAAAACTTTTCTTAATAGATTCAATCAAATCTCCTACCAATCTTGAATACCCCTAACCTAGCCGAAATATAGCACAACGCCATTCAATCTTAGTTAACTCCCCCAATTTCCTTTTTGTTCACCATTTTCATTCGTAGCCCGGCTATCCGAGCTTGCTCGAGCCAGCGCCACTACGATGCTAGCACATTGACGACTATTCTGTGCAAACTTCCTCCACACCCCCTCGTCATCTCTCTCCCTCCTTCATACATAAAGACTCTGGTGCCACCCTTCCAAGCCCATGACCACCCTGTGCAACCCAATACTGCGACAACGTCCCTGTGTACTACGACCCCTCGCACTCGCCCCATGTCCGACCACCTCAGGTTGACCAGTGACCCACATTCACGCTCTGGTAGTGCGGCAGCAGCCGTACGAATCCCATCGATGCACCCCCATGCTCGCGAGCCGGTCGAATCTGCCCCGTATGTGCTGTCGTGACTTGACTACGACGGTTCCTCACGGAACTGGCACCAAAGTGCTCTCCACCTGACCTTCATCCCGAACGCGCACTCGACGGAAGCCCCGTAGGATACAACGATGCCGTCGAGTACTACCGACCATAGCGGTAGTCGGGAACAGAGGAAGCTTTGTTTTACAATTTTCTACAATAGGTTTCCTGGTATTTTTAACGAGCAGATCTTTGTTCTCGTTCAATATTTTGACAAACCAATTTATCAGGTATAATATTCTTTAACCCGACTTCATAAGAACAATTTTTGTGTTTAGAAATTTCTCGATACGGGGTTAGTCCCATTAAATCGGACCGTTCCAACTTGAACTGATTGCAGCAAAATATGTGTACGGTCTTTCCCGACGTGTGGGTTTTGACGGAATTCAAATTGGTTGTGTGTGCACGACAAATTTGACCTGTATCCGTCAAAAATTATTGTATCGTAACTTTTTTAAATTTCTAAATTACTTTGTGCACACTCGTCATATCGTGACGAAACTTACGTCATTGGACTCATAGCATTTGATTTGTCCTGTGACCCAAGTTTCTTCTGATTCTAAGATAGTCGATCGAATTGCCGTATTGCATGACCCACGATTCTAATTCAACTAGCATTTTTCTGATCGACTCATCGAAATCTAATTTTGGATATACAATTAAGATCATATTATTTTTTAGGACTTGTTTGACCTACAATATGCTGAATTTGGAGACTTAGGCGTTGGCACTTTATTGTGCAAAGCGGACCCACCGTTGGACAATATTTTTATATGAAACTGCCATTTTGTCCTTATATCCAAATTGGACTTATGGATAGGCTATTCTTATTATATCGACCTTTCTGGACTCGTTGGTGATGTCTATTCATCATCCGGTAGCGTTTGTTCAAAATTTTCTTTTCGTGTCACCATTAATTATAATTTGGTATCATGTTCGTATTTTAAAATCTGTGCTTCAAAACTGAGATCTGTCGATTCCATTGATCTTGCATTGCTTAAATTGACATAATGACCATACAGATCGCTATGATAAGATCGTTAATCCTATAGTTGATCATCTTTCCTCGATTTGCGTGACATAGGCTTTTGCTATACGAATTATGAGATACAAATTTGGTGTTATTAATTTAGAACTTGGAATACAGAATCTTAATAAAGAAATAATAATTATAGAGAGTAATGTGACTTAGTTCTAGATAGTGTAACTAATAAAACAACTTAGGTGACATAAAAAATATGCGAATTTGACCCATCCAACTTTCCTCGTCAAGGGCTTGTTAGGATTAGTATTAATATATATTTTTAAGATGCCCGACATAATGCTCTGGACTTTGTGCACGCTGCGTTGCATGCCATTTGGGCCCTCTGCCCCCAACTCCTACCAAATAAATGAATAAAATAGTATGCTCCCGTGGCTCGATCCACTGGTCTTCCGCCCCCCAGCCATGGTCTTATACCTCACCCTTGTAGCCACAAGGGTCACTCGAGTTCAGTATTAGTATTAATATTAATATTATGATTATGATTATTATTGTGTATGATATATTATTTGTGTTTGAGTTGGTAGATATATACATGTAGTATGGATGGCTAGTTTGTGGATAGACTTGGCTAGACTTTGCTCTCGCACTCAGCAGGCTTGGACATACTCCAGGCAAGTATACTTTACCTATTTTGATACTCAGTATTTACATGTTTTATATAGATCTTTTGCCATGTTATTACTATATTGTTACTGTTATTTCAATGACATGCTACATGATTATTCCTGTTGACACATGTTAAACTAGATACATGAATTGTATATTGTATTGCATGTTAGATAATCGACCTAATATTGTGTATATGATTTACTGGACCCTTTACTTATTAAAGACTGAATGGACGCATCGTGGATTCGACTCGACAATATCATGGGGTGGGAGGGAACAACTACTAGCGTAGGGACTACTATTTATTTTTTGGACTTATTGGCTGATAATGACTCTGATGAGCGCTACCTGCGGCCCGTATGTTATTTTATTTGTTTGCTATAAAAGCCCCTGCGTAAATGTTGTCCTCTAAGTTCATGTTACACCTAGACTAGTTGGGATTGTAATTTTCTGAGTTACTCGACAGTTTTTTTGTTGGTATTTGTTGTTTATCATTTGGCATATATATTATGTATTTTGTTACGTCCCTTTGAGGACCTGGTTTTCTTCTAAGTTATCCGCTGAGCTATTTTCGTAGGTGTGTTGGGGACTAGTTTATCAGATTTTAGGTATACTTATATGTTACATTCTTCATAATCTTTCGCTCTTATTTATTGTTATAGATAGTTCTTATTTCATAGATAATATTATGGATGTATTTAATTATTTTATTTGGATAGTTGTTATGACTTATATAATGAATACATACTTAAGCTGACTGGAGTTCGCTTGGTGCGTAGCTGACCTTTGCAACATATCCTAGTTCCGTATATTTTGGGACTGGGGCGTAACACTTAATATTGGGACATCTGCCTAACCACTAGGCTATCTAACTCATCAACCATGCTTAAACATTATGATAACTCATCTCCAACAAATAACGAGAAATCACTACGCATATCCCATGTCCTAAAGTCAAACCTTGGCTAACAATTCTAAGGGATTCTAACCCAAACTGGGAAAAATACTTCTAATAAAAAGCAATTAAGAAAATCTGTATGCTAACGTAACTATAGTCAACAATAAGAGTATCTAGCAAGGTCCTTTTCTAGGGTAAATCTACCGAATAATTATCCTCGGCTACATCAAATCAATGAATCAATCCAATTAACTCTTATAGTCCAAATTCTAAATTCATACGATAAAAATCTATAATCCAAAATCATAAAGCTCAATCACCAATCGCAACCCGTAAATCTCAATCATAATATAAATATCAATCGTCAATCGCATGCCATAAATCTCAATCATCAGGTTAAGACAATTCTTGCCATCATCAATTATTTTAATCTTACAAATCCATTCTAGCCAAATTATAGGTTGACTCCAAAAATTATCCTAATCTATCAATATTGCCACTATTAATCAATTAATTAAATCAATTATACGGGATTCCAATATTAGCTAAGCCAAGCTCAACTAATATACATTTATGCCATGCCGAGGGTTACCTAACCAAGTCATAGTAAACTTTAATACTATAATTCAATCCATACATAGTCCACAAAGCTAGAATTCATTAAAACAATATTGTTCAATAATTCATCATGCTATATAATCCTCATTCATCCATCCAAAATTCTACGAGTCAATATTTGTTGATCTTTAATACACTTGAATCATGTTAATTATATACATAACTAGAAAAATATTCATTCGCTAAACTATAATTTATTTTAGCCAATACTATCTGCCAAACTAGATATAAGTTTAACTTATTCCATACTTAAGATCAAATCAGCTTAGAATATCATAGGTTATCGAGAAATAAAATTTCTAAATCCTTGGGATCATTATAAAATTCTTTAAGTAAGCTTGCAATTGTACCATAAATTTCTTATATTCAACTTATAACTCAATCCAATCGACTGAATCCATAATTCAATACATACTTCACATTAATTTTTTAACCAAATCATCTATTTCATAAATCCAGATTCTTATCCAATATTATCTTAATTTGCCAAAACTTGTTTCTTGATTATCTGAACCAATCCAATAAGAGACATTCAAAATCTTATCAACCATATGCAACTCTAAATTAAGACCTCGTACTACCACATCCAATATTAATAGGTTTATTCATAGCAATAACACCAAATCAGGCATACTCCCCTAGGGATACCCAATACACCACTTAGAAAACTAAGCTGTAGAAGCATGGAAAAGATGGATCCATGCATTCGACAACCATGCGTCCCAAATACCGACTCAGGAGAATTTAGGCTACAAGGTCACCATGCGACCCAGAAGACAGAGAACTCATGCGTCCCAGACGGTGAAGAAGGCATTGGCCGCATGAAGATCTGACATGGCATTAATTGCCTGACATAAATTACTGATAAAAGCATTTATTGCCCTGAACGCTTTGGAAAATATGAGAAAAGTTGGCATGCTACACGACAGAAACTCACGTCAGCATAATAATTACTCTTACCTGTACACACGACTAGGCTTCATGCGTCTCTGGCCCCATGAATCCTAGACCCCATGCGTCTCTGGATCTATGTATCCCAGACTCGATGCGCGCAAGAAGACACAATCTTTCTGTTACAACTAAGGATATTCTCTACCACCTGTTTGTGGTATTAAACGAAAGAATGAAAGTGTATTTCAATGACAGGGTTTATACGAGACCCGTGCCCTTTGGTTTACAAACAAACTTGTACAATTCGATCCTATACGAGGATACGAGAGTACAATTTATTTAATCTGGGTATAAATTGCTATAGGTGTCTGATCTGCAGTCGATCACTTTAGCCCTTGGACTACACGATGTTGAAGAAGTACCGTGGAAGACGGGTAGCGGCTCCGAAGGCTGCGAAGGAGGGTGGATGCACGGTGCCAGAGCCGTCGACCCCTACTCTTTGCCTGAGCTCCGGACTCTTCTCTCCTTCTCCTTCTCTCTCTCTCTCTTTTTTTTTTACCAATTCTCCGACCTGGTTCGATCTTCCAAATTGTCGACCTTGTTCCCCATTGATAGGGGTCTCTATTTATAGAGTTTTGGTGACAGTGACCACTCCATCGGTGTAACAACCGAGGAGTGGACAGTACAACACCCTTTTACACAATGGTTAAAATAACCAATGCCTGCGCATAAATGACCTTTTGAGTGAGCATGTAACACGTGTCCAACTAAGGGGACAAAACGCGTATATCTGCTGCGAAGATCACGGTGTAGAAGCCACGTAGGTAGGTATCCCTTGTGTAGAAGAGGTTGGCGTAGAAGCCAAATGAATGTCACCCCTGGCGTAGAAGCTAAAATAGGCATAGAAGCCGAATAGGCGTAGAAGCCGAATGGGCATAGAAGCCGAACAGGCATAGAAGCCGAACAGGTATAGAAGCCGAATGATCGTAGAGACTGAGTGGGCGTTTGAAGCCAAATGAGCACAGATCTTGGATGGGCGTAGAAGCCGCTGCGTACCGTGCCAGAGTGTTGATGTGGACGTCTTCGCCGGAATTACGGCTTTCGAAGGTGTAATCAAATCTCTTACAGAGATTTGCCACCATCCTGTGCATTAAATGCAGAGACGTATTTTGAAGGTCTGCAGCCCTTCTGTGCATCCGTTGCAGAGACGTGTCTTGAGAGAAACTGTCACCGCTCTGTGCAATTTGACGTAGAGACGTGCCTCGGGCCCTGTACGAAGTGTAGCTTTTGACGTGGCAGGCGGTTTGTCTACTGCGGAGCGTAAAATAGCTCATGTTTGCCTGTGTAAAATAAGGCGGCGTATTCCCTTGTACGCGAAAGAGCGGTTTACGCTGGGGGGACTTTGGTAACCGACGGTTTGGTGATATTTTAACCAAATCCTCTGCATTAAATGCCGAGATCCGCCATCATACTGTAGGCGCGTCCCGAGGGGTCTGCCGTCGTTTCCAGCTGTCGTCTGGGTAGCCGTGCAGCACTTTTTGTCAGGAGTCAGAGGCCAGGTTCACTGCATGACTTGACTGGTTTATTTCGGGGAAAATGAAGCGTTCCTCGTACGCATTAACGCTGCTTTGAGAGCGGCTGAGTTTTACGCCATGGAGGCGATGAAGAACTCTGTCTTACGCTGGAGCGGCCTGGACGTACTGCACTTACGCGGATGGTCCTTTGAGCTTACACTTCATGCTGTATTTTAGCAGAAAAAGCTCTGTTGCACGCTTGATGGCTCTGGAAGCCTCTGTTTACGCTGCTCTGCATCAAGAGGCTGCGTAGATCCTCCCAGCATATTTTTCATGCTTCTATAAGACCTCCTTCAAAGCTTTTAAATTCCTCAGAATTTGAAATGCTTTGAATGAAGCATGAACGGCCCCTCGTAACTCAAAACGTTTCTGAATGGAGCGCTGAAACGGTCGATGCGGACTTTATGGCGGATTTATTGGGGACCGCTGTGATCTCTTTTGCCTATAAAAAGGATGGGGGGTAAACCTGTTCTCACCACATTCCCATCACCATGCAGAGATGATCGTCGGAGTTCGTCGGGTCGACCTGAGGAAGAAGGAGATCATGTTCTTCCAGCATGTAGGGAGCCGAAAAAGATGGCATCTTCGAGCAAATGTCCACTGCAACGATGGATCATGGAAGGATATCTTAGCCTCCCTTGCTCGGGGTAATCAGCAACTTTGTATGGTGGTTCTTCGGGAGAGACGAAGAATCATATTTCACCATGCTGCTTGCAAGTGGCGCTTTCTCCAGTTACCTCTGGTGACGAGAGACAGACAGACCGGCTAGAGTGGCTGTGGTCTGTAGGAAAGCAGAATTACCCTGCTTTCCTTCTGTTGGAGGATGGGTCATATGCCCAGTTTTGTATCCTCCTGCCATTGATCATCTTCTTGGAAGAAGAGGAAGATCACCAATGCGAGAACCTGTCAGAACAGATTGCGGCCTTCAGACGACGAGGGGGTATCTCCTTTTGTAGACGGAGTTTCCCTCAGATGCAATCATGAAAAATAGAGAAAAACCCTTGTAGATTGGATTTCTCTCATATGTAATCATGATCTTAATCTTTTAATAAAATCGTCTTCTTCTTCATATGATCGTCTTGCCATATATTGCTGTGAAGTCTGAATATGTGTAGCTTCGACACGTCTGAATCTTTACGCCGACTCTGATAGAAAGAGTATTAGGCCCTGTCCTTTACGCATAACGAATAGTCTATAGAACGCCGTTTAGCATCTTGAACATTTAGAACTGTCCTGTTGCTAGGACTGAGGGACCGCGTAGAATTTCTGAACTGTTGCTTCTCTGATGAACAAAATTTTTGTTCAGACTTCGTCTTCAAGAATGATCTCTCGAAACTCCCTTGGAACAGGGTCGAGGTTTTTGACTGTCAAACTGAATTGCCACCTTGATAGACGAGATGTTCAGACTGGAGTCTGGATGAACCTCCAATTTTGGACCCGAGAAGAGTAATTTCTCAATATTTGAACTCTGTATGCTTTGGGTACTTGGGATGCTTTGGGTCAAGAACGAGTATCTTCTGTGTGAACTCTTTGTAATTAACCGCTTTGGGGACTGTTTCGAATATGCGGAAAGTCATGGAGCATGAAATTATCAGTCTGTAACCTCTGGGCGTAAAACACCATCGAGCGCGAAATCGTAGACTTGTGGTTTCTGAGCGTGAAGTCGTAGGTTTGTTGTCTCTCGAGCATAAAAGCTACCAAGCACAAAGGCATCCGGGCATAAAACCATAGACTTATAGCTGTCGAACGTAAAGCTGTAGATTCATAGCCGTCGAGCGTAGAAACCTCCTTTAGCATAGGACTGGAGATCTGTAGCTTGTGAGCGTAGAACACCATCGAGCGTGAAATCGTAGACTTGTGGTTTCTGAGCGTGAAGTCGTAGGTTTGTTGCCTCTCGAGCATAAAAGCTACCGAGCACAAAGGCATCCGGGCATAAAACCATAGACTTATAGCTGTCGAACGTAAAGCTGTAGATTCGTATCCATCGAGCGTAGAAAGCTCCTTTAGCGTAGAACTGTTTGATTTGTAGCTCCTGAAAAGAAAGTTTCTTCGAGCGTGAAGTTTGTGGATCTGTTGTCTCTGAGCGTAAACTGAGCGTCACCGAGCGTGAGATCGACGATTTGTTATCTGCTGAGCGTAAAGTCGTAGGTTTGTGGCCTCTCGAGCATAAAAGCTACCGAGCACAAAGGCATCCGGGCGTAAAACCATAGACTTGTAGCTTGCGAGTGTAAAAAACCGTAGCTCTGTTGCTGTCGAGCGTAGAAAACTCTTTTAGCGTAGAACCCGCTGAACCGTTTTGCACGAAAAACCTTTCGAATTCGCTGACTGTCCGTCTTCCAAGGGTAGTGGGCTGACGTAGCATCCAATCATAACCAATCTGCGAGATTTGGTTAGGGTCTCGAGGAGTTCGTCCGAGGATTCGATGAGTCGACCCGGACTATATATACCCCAAGTTTTCGAGAAAAAAACTTTTTATCTGTCTTCTGCGAAAGAGAGCTTTCGACTGTTCGAGTTTTTCTTCGTTCCTTCTCCGAGCACTTCGAGTCTTTCAGAAATGGCGCCGAAACAAACCCCCTCCGCTAAGGGAAAAAGCATAGGTTCTTTCTCTCATTCTTCTGCCCCAGCGAGGGAGTCTCTAGTCGGGCAAGGCGAGCTTCCCTCCGAGCAAAGTATCCCGCCGACGAGTAGCGCACCCGGCCTTAGAGGTAGAGCCTTTGGGGTGACAAAAAATAACGAAAATCCTTCGCACATGTTGAACGTGACCGCACTAGGTCGTCTTCTGTGCTGATAGCCTCTTTGGAGGAAGATGATGTATGGAGGCGTTTTCATCTTTTACGCCCACATTTCTAATGTGCCAGCGTAAAGACTCCATATTTTCGTAGCCCTGAGCGTAAAAGCTCTGGCTACCGAAAGTTTGCGTATATCATAAAATTTGAGTTTTACGCTTGTGAAGGGGACTTCCGACGTAAAATAACTAAATGGTTACGATCCTGCGTAGAGCACAGACTGTCGTTTTCTTGGTCTGTACGTTTGTGCAAGATTTGTAATAACATATTTCCCTTATACTTTTGCAGTTGATCTGGGCGAGTCTCCACTGGCCGAGGTGATGGGCTCCGCTGTTGGGATGCTGCACTCGAACTACCTGGAGGATCTGTCCCACGTGGCATTTTCTATCTCCGGACTCCAGTATCCTGAGGGAAGGGGGTTTCTGATATCGGTTTAGGGCGAGCGGACACTGCTGAGCATGATTAATGGCGAGCCCCTGACCTACGTAGACGGGGAGCAGTACATAAAGCCGGCTTTCCTCTTTGGGGACATGATTGACAAACAGTCCCAGACGAGGCCCAAGAGGGAGCCCTGGGTTTTCTCTGCCGGGAATTTGGTTTTGTATTTGCCAACGATGCCGAGGGATTATCCCATCTCGGCCTTCTTCCATGCGACGCATCCCAGGAAGATGTCGTGGATGCTGACTCCTGATCTTCACGGTAAGCCGGGGAAGATCTTTTATCTCAAAGGAGCTGACCAGGGGTCATTTGTCAGTCGCCCTTCCGGCTTTGTGACGTTGTTCCGGGGACTGTGCCCGGGTAGTATCCCGAGTGAAGACAGCTCGGTGATCCAGCCGGTCCAATTGCCGACCTTCTGCAACGACTTCATGGGACGAGGCGGGGTATATCCCAAGGAGAATCTTCGATGTAACGGGTGGATCGCCCCAATAAACTTTCGATGGACATGCCTAGTGGGCTGGGCCTTGAAGCACTTCCGGAGAGAGCTGGAGGTCATTGGGCTATATGCCGCTGTGAGTGCGACGAGCGTCGGGTTGCCTCCGAACCCTAACTTGTTCCTGGCGCTGATGGAGCAGTACATTCCTCTCACTGGGACCTTTGCCACTCCACTGGGGGAGTTGGGATTGGAGCTCCATGAGATGGCAGTTGTCTCGAGACTGCCGATGGGGGATACCCCCTATGAAGAGTATGTTCCCACTAATCGGGAGTTGGGGGATTTGGACCCTCGGGTGGCGGAAGTATATCAGGAGCTGATGTGTCAATACTTCGCGTGCACCGCTTTTTATAACGAGCCTTCTGATTTGGCTCATACCACCAAGTGGATGTCCTACCTCTTCTTTCACCGAGCTAGGGCTGCCAAGTCGGAAAAAGCCTCGGGGAGCAAAAAATGAGCCCGTGAATTGTTTGGGCGTGCTTAGCGCCCAGGTCGTCGAGGGTCTTATGGAGGAGGCTGCAGCTCCGGATCAGATTCTCGTCGAAGGGGTAGGAAAGTACCTCGAAGGCACTAAGACCTGTAGTTACTTGAGGCGCTGTCGCCGGCCTCTGTCTAAGGAAGCCCAGTTGGCTGGTTTCCTCTCCATATGGCTGCGTCGAGTAGTAGTGCCCGGCACAGCGTCCGCGGACCGTATTTACCGGAACATCCTGTGGCCGGCAGTGCGCCTGGTGTTCGGGGCAAGACTGGGCTTGCTTTCCGCCATGGTGTGTCGTATATAGGCTGGCTTGAGAGCCATAACTGATGGGTTGCTCGTCGACGAAGCTCGGCGTGAGAGTTTTCCCAGGGTGGAGTTACCATACCTATACTTGATGGGATGGTTAATTCTCTATAATCCCCGGGTGATGTCTCCTGGTTCCGGTAGCAGCTCGGGGGGTATATTCTTGCTGAATTACAAGGATTCCTCCTGGAATGTGAACACAGTCTTAGACTGTCGGCTGGTGTTGAACCTCAGCCACGGCTGGAAGATCCTCTGCATTGTCCCCTCCGTTCATCGCAATCAATCAGGGTTGCGGCTTGAGGATTCAGGTGGAGAGAAGACCGACCTTTCCCCGGAAGCTTTTAACTGGTTGGTCTGTATTAGACCCTCCCATCAGCTGTATAGGAGCGAAGACCATTGTTTCTTCGAGCCCTACTTGCCTAGTCGATTTGCCCGGCAGTTTGGGTACGATCAGTTGCACGTGGGCAATGCCGTCACCAGCTTTAGGTCCAGAGGCGGACTCATTGATGGAGCCAGAGGGTGGCAGTATTTCCTCATGGGTTGTACGGGGGCAATCTTTATCGTGCCGGTCGTTACAACCTCCACGGAGCTCCGCATTCTCCATTCTTACGCCCAGTTCTATGTGGAGATTAACACCTTCCATCATGATTTTGACACGCGTGGAAGCTTCAGGGTGCCTTCTCCCAAGCCTGGGGGCAGAGTTGACGTCCCTTCGATTTCTTCGGACGAGGGCGAGGAGTCTGGTACTCCGGATGAGCCTCTGGTGTCGGTGCCAAGGTGCGAAGTGCCTCTGCCTGCGGGGGCTTTGGTAGTCTCTTCTGGGAAGCGACGGGCTTCTGCTTCGAAGGAAGTTTCTCTTCGTAAGAGGAGGAAGGAGGCGGTTGCTCGTCCTCTCCGCATTCTTGGTATTGAGGCTCTCGGGAATGAGCCTGCCTTTCCCCATATCAGGGATGATTCTTTGGCTGAAGGTTCCTCGCCTTTTAGAGAGGGACCTTCTACAGTTCCGGCCGGCGGCGTCGGAGAATCCTCGCTAGAGGTCGCTGTCGTGGCTGCTGCTCCAGGTAGCGGAGCGAGGTTGCCTGTATGGCCAAGGCAGATGGGAGAATCTTTCCCGAGGTCAGCAGCGGGAAAAACTCCCGTCGTGTCAGCGAGCACGTCTGGCGAGATTCCAGCTGATGAACCTCGATCGCGTCTCGGTGGAGGCTTGACGGAACTCTTGGTGATGTCGGTCGGCCCACCTCCTTCTCCAGGTATGACGGTTCGTATTGCATCATTAAGGCGTGGTTTAGCTACCTCGGGTGCGGATGCGTCGTATATGTCGTTGGCTCCGGGTAAATGTCGTCTTGATGTCTCCTTTTAGAAAGATTATCATCATACTGATATTAACTTTCTTGTCCTCTTTTCAGGGGATAGCACCCACGGGGATTATAGCATTGAAGCGCATTCTGGCTCTGCTCGGGCTCTTGACAATGATACGGAGGCGTTCGACTTCGATGAGGAAGTGGCTTCGGGGGCAAGTACGCCTGGAGTAGTTTTGTCACCTCAAGAGGAGGATGAACCCGTCGTCGTGACCTTGCCTCTTGTGAGTGTGGTGATGACTTCGACCGCCGTTGCCGCACCTTCTTCGGTCGTGCCATGCGTCGATGCGACGCCTGTGGCCACCTCGTCTGCAATTATCCCTGGAGAGGGACTTGCTGATATTACGGCCGCTTCCGGCGCCCAGTCGGATCTAGTTGCGTTGATTTAGCAACATACCAGCCTCTTCTACACCGGTTTGAAAACGATGATATCAATGGTGTAGCGAAGAGTCTAGATTTCGAGCGCCTGAAGAAGACTTCTCTTGCTTCGATCGGGGTCATCAGGGAGCTCGGCGATTCTGGGGTAGCTGATATCCTGGAGGCGGTGGTTAATGGGTTAGAGCAACCCATTACTGAATACTCGCAGCTGACTCGGGGCAGCCTCGATGCTGATGTCCAGGCTCGGTTCGACCTCATGATTGCGCGGCTTGCTACAAAGCTAGAAGGCCTAGACAACTCCATCCAGAAGCATAAGCTGGAGATGGATAGGAGAAAAGCTGTCGTGGAAGAGGCTCTTGCTGTTGAGACGCAGTGTCGATCCGAGCATGAAGGGAATGCGGCGAGGGTCTCCAAGCTGAAGAAAAAACTCGCTCGGGCAGAGGAGTGGGCTTCTCAGTCGCTGGCGGGTCTAGAGGTAGCAGCTGGTCGTCTGAGCGCGGCGCGACAGGATTTGGACCGTGCAGAAGCTGCTCGTACGGGATGTCTTCGGGCGAAGGCCAATCTGACCCTTACGAACACTCCCGAGGCACGGCTGGAGCAGGCTCGCGCCGACGCCTTGGCTCTTAGGAATGAGAGGATAGCTGCACTGGAGCGGCTGATTCGCCATCTGACTACTCCGCCATTATGATGTATCCTTTCCCTTTTTGCTTGCCTAGATGTAATTCTGCCTCCCTTTTGGGAATAAATAAAGGCGACTCCTTTTTGACTTTTGTGGACCCGTCATTTCGGAATGTAAATGATAGTTTTTAGGCGAGAGTAATATCAGAGGTAGTATGGACATGATAAACTCTCGATAACCTTTTAGCGGGATATCTATTCAGAGGCCTTACGGACATGATAGAGTGTAACCCAACTAATTGCGTTTTGGAAGTAGTTTTGTTAGAATCGAGATCCTCGCTATATTCCACTCGAGCGGGGAAGATTAAGCATAGTACCTCTTTAGGAATTTACCGTTGATAGGAGCCATTAACAGGTCTCCGTTAGGCTGGGCTAACCTGTAAGCGCCATTCGAGAACGTTGTCTCGATCACATAAGGGCCTTCCCACTTGGGCTGGGATTTGCCTTTACTTCTGTAAATAAGAATCATCGGCCTTCTTACGGCTAGAACTAGCTCACCGACTTTGAACACCCTTTTCTTCACTTTATGATTGAAAGCTCTGGAAATGCGTGCTTGGTATAGCGCGATGTGCTGTTGAGCTTGGAGGCATTTCTCGTCTAATCCTTCCAGCTCTTGGAGCCTTAACAGGTCATTCTTTTCTCGAGTCAGCTCATTAGTTACGGCTATCCTGAGCGACGGGATCTGGATTTCAATGGGGAGAACCGCTTCGCTCTCGTAGACCAGCGAGAATGGGGTGCAGCCTGTCGGCGTCCGTACCGTTGTGCGGTATGCCCAGAGATATTCGCCCAGCTTCTCATTCCAGTCTCTTTTGTTTGAAGAGACGATTTTCTTCAAGAGTTTGATAATGGTTTTGTTGAAAGCTTTCGCCAAACCATTAGCAGCTGGGTAGTATGCCGTAGAGGCAATATTGCGTATTCGATTTTTATTGCAAAACCGATGAAACGCTTGGCTGATGAACTGAGGCCCATTATCGTAAATTATCCTCCGGGGTACCCCGAAGCGATAAATAACGTGATGCTTGATGAAGCTGATCACATTAGATGCCTTTACCTCAGTGAGAGGGATTGCCTCTGCCCATTTGGAGAACTAATCCGTGATGGCCAGTATGAACTGGTGATCCCTGAAAGAAGATGGGTGAATAGGATCGATGATATCCATACCCCATGCTTCGAAAGGCCAGGATACGACCGTAGGATGTAGATGTTCGGACGGTTGATGTATGAAGTCTGCATGAACCTGACAGGCTCTGCAATGTCTTGCATACCATATTGCATCTGCGATCATAGTAGGCCAGTAATAGCCCATTCTCCTGATGCGATCCTGTAGCTTAGGACCGGGTTGATGCGCTCCGTACACACCGTCGTGAGCTTCACGGATAATCTGCTGTGCTTCGTCGTTAGAGAGGCATCTCAATAGTAATCCGTCGTAGGTCCGACGATATAGGCTTTGTGAAGATGCATCGAAGTAGAAGCGTAGTGATCGTCTCTTGACGGATACTGCTTCTTTGGGGTCCTCCGGCAAGATTTTGTATGCCACGAAATCTATGAAGGGACTTGTCCAATCTCTCGTAGGAGGATCGATGTTGACAGCGTAGATGCGTTCTATGTGACAGCTGTTCTTCACACAGAACAAGTCTCTGTTAAGAAGGATTATCGAATCCTGCCTTCTTACGGGAGTAGCTAAATCTGCCGCTAGACTGGCTAGGGCATCAGCTTCCAGATTCTGAGATCGAGATACATGCTCTAGGAAGAACTCCTTGAATGTCATGGCTATCTCGACCGTCGCTTGGTGATAGGGGATGAGGTCTGGATTCCGGACTTCATATATTCCCCTGACTTGATTAACGATAAGCAGAGAATCACCGAAAGCTTTCAGGGACTCTACCCCCAGCTCTTTAGCAACTTGGAGCCCTATTAGTAGAGCGTTGTACTCTGCCACATTGTTGGAGCAGGGCTCGCTAAGAGAATATGCTTGGTAGATGACGAGCTGATCAGGGGCGACCAGGACGACTCCCACTCCCGAAATGATGTTTCCCTTGGGACCGGTTCTGGAGGCGCCGTCGAAGAATAGTTGCCATGCGTCACCTTTCATTGCGGAATTATATTCTACAACTTCGTCGGGAATGTCTTCGTATAATTTGGAGGCCTCCGGGATCGGGTGAGCAGCTAGGAAGTCGGCCAGCGCTTGGCCTTTGATGGACTTCTGCGGTACGTATACCATGTCATATGGTGTTAACAGCATCGCCCAAGTTGCGAGTCGGGAATTAAGAACGCTCGGCTTGCTCATCAGTACTCGAAGAGGGTTAATCCTGGAGATGATGTGGATAGTCTGGCCGGTGACGTAGTGCCGCATCTTTTGGATAGCGAACATCAGAGCCAAGCATTCTTTCTCCACTGGGTTGTACCGGTGTTCGGCTTCGACCATCATCCTGCTGAGGTAGTAGATAGCCTGTTCATGCCCTACATCATTCTTCTGTGCGAGAAGAGCTCCTAGTGAATGATCTATTGCTCGAACATACAGCAAGAACGGTTTTTCCCATAACGGAAGGCACCAGAACTGGTGGACTGGTGAGGTAGCGCTTGATATCTCCGAACGCTTGCTGGCAGGTTTCGTCCCATACGAAGGATACACCTTTCTTCATGAGATGAGAGAAGGGCTGACATCTCCCCGAGAGGTTGGATATGAATCGTCGGATGTAAGCCAGACATCCTTGAAATCCCCTGAGTTCCCTCAGATTATGGGGCGGTCGTATTTCCACGATTGCCTGGACTTTATCAGGGTCCACTTGGATGTCTTTGGCGGTAATAACAAACCCCAGGAATTTGCTACTAGATACACCCAGAAAGGACTTCGTAGGGTTGATGTTTTGCATGGCGGGACCTTGTTCTGAAGGTTTGGCGGCTGGAGCGTCAGCCAACGCGCCTTCCTGACCTGCTCCGTTGTCGTTGAGGTAGGCCTTCCCCGAACGGGTTGCGGCAAATACTTCGTCTTCGTCCGATGCAGAAGAAGTTGCGACCATGTTGCATGGTCTGTATTTGGGGCTCTTCTTGGTCTCTTCCTCGAGCTCTGACACCAAATCTGGATGAACCCACATAATTTTGCCCTGCCGGGTGGTCAGGGGTACTAGGTCTTGATTTTGATCCCTAGAGGGAGGGAGATTGACGATGTCCATCGTAGCTCAGGAAATGGGTGTGACACCGTTCATGACCTCTTGGGAAGGCAGATCGCCGAATCGTAGAGAGATCATGTTGGCCGTGACCGTCTTCTCGGTGTTGTGCAGAGTAATGGCCTTGGCATCGATCAACCCCTGGATCCTCCTCTTCAGTATGTAACACGCCTTTGTTGGGTGGTGTACGTATCTGTGGAAGATGTAGTATTTGGGGTCGTCAGTACTGCCGGCTTCTTGGGGCCGCCTTAGCTTTGGAAGGGTGATCTTGCCGCTTTTGACGAGACATTCGAATATACTAGGGATATCGTCGTCGTCGAAAGAGTAGACTTCGACGGGCCTGGAAGTTCCGGGCTTCGTCTGCGTGGTCGCCGCCGTCTTTTGTCTAGACGTATTGACTGTCAGAGCTTCTTTTCCCTTGGAGCTGCGAGGATGGTCGCTGCTGGGAGATGACCTTTTGCCTCTATCGGAGGCGGAGATCATGATGCCATTGTCGCGCGCCTTACGACTGTTGTCTTCGGCGGCCACTGCCGAGACGATGAACGAAGGCCACTCATGGAACTGATATGGTCCTGTAAACACCGAGACTACAGGAAGGAGGTTTTTCTGCAAATGTCTACTAACGCCGAGTCCGGAACTCCTGGAGGCATTTGTAAGGTGGCCTGACGAAAATGTTCGACGAAGGTGCGAACGTCCTCCTTTTCCCTTTGTTTGACTTCGATGAGAGAGGACATAGACATGTCCATCCCACCCTCGTAGAATCGCGTGAAGAATAAAGCTTTGAAGTCTTCGAAGGAAGTAATGCAGTTGCCCGCCAAGCTACGGTACCACTGATAGGCTACTCCTGAGAGGCAGCCTTTGAACACCCGAGTGAGGAGGGTGTCGTTCCCTTGTAGCAACACCGTCATCATACTGAAATAGTTCATGTATTGACTGGACGATGTTTTTTCTTCGAACAGAGCCATAGTCTGGGGCTTTTACTTCGGAGGAAAAGGGACTTCTTCCCAGATAGCTGGGTAGGGTTGGTTGATTCCCAGTTTCTTGAGCTGATCTTTGTGCTTCAAGGCGTCGAATTAGGCTTTCAATTCCCGTACTGCCTGTATCGGATTTTCGGTCAGAAGCGGGGCTACGGAGTGGTGCGGAGTTGGTTGTATCGTAACTCCAGCGGGAGGTAAGGTATTCCCTGAGTGAGGAAGCGGAGGAACTGCTGACTCTTGATCTACCGCAGGCTCTTGGCCCGGGTTGGATGGTGGTAAGTCCACCCCCACACGTATCTGAGTTGGCGGGACCGATGCTTGAGCCACGGCAGTGGCGTGCTGAGCTAGCATCATCCGGTGCATGTTCTCCATCGTGGATTGCATTTGTCCCAGAGATGTTTCCAGCATAGTGATGCGTTATTCCGCATTTCCTGACGGTGAAGCTTCCTCGCATTCGTCTTCAATGGCGTAGACTCCCATTTCCCTGGGCGTCCTCGAAGGACAAGTTTAGGTCGCTGCAGAAGTCGACTCTATACTCTCAGCATCTGATCTGGGAGATTGGCGACCCCCAGTGTCAGAATCAGATGAGTACGAAGCCGGTTGCTGTGACCTTGCACGGGTGTTTTGGAACACCCCAGCTTCAGTGTTCCTGAGGAGGTCTTCGAATCTTCTTCGGCTCGGAGGCCCTACGGGATGACGTCTTGAGCTCGGCCCTCCTCTAGGTATGTGAGAAGCCATGTTCACGGACGCATACGCGGGCTCTTCTTCCAGGAAAGACTGAGAGTAGCTCAATCGGTCGAAAATCGGCCGTTTTGCCTTAGAACAGCAACAGTCAATCACAATTTTATGACTATTACAACATTGCTCGCTAGGGGGCATAATAGACATGTTGGAAGGTCCCCTCTCCTTCTGGATTAAGTATTTGCGCAGGTCAGGGGGAGTAGCAACTTGAGCTTATTTTACGTTGTTGGAATTTTCCCGACGTAAATTGGAGATTCGCTCAGAGTGGCGTAAGGCTAAAGAGGTCCTCAGCTGGCCGTCGGCTTCCCGCGTAATCCGGAGAGTAGGCAGATTGCTCCTTCGCTGGCGTAACGGCCGAGGAGTCGAGTATTCCGCTGCCTGCTTCCCTTCGTGGAAATCACGGCGTTCATCTGGTTCCTCATAGAGGTCAGATGTTGTCTGTCCTGGCGCTGAGGCATCACCAGAAGTTTGGTCTGTATCGCGCGTAGCGGAAGACTGGTTCCTACGCGTAGAGCGCAGCGGATACTTCTGGGTTAGCGCTGAGGCTTTGCCCGAAGTTTTTTCTGTACCGCGCGTAGCGAAAGACTGATTTCTGCGCGTAAAGCGCAGTGGGTACTCCTGGGTTAGCGCTGAGGCTTTGCCCAAAGTTTTGTCTATACCGCGCGTAGCGGGAGACTGATTTTTGCGCGTAAAGCGCAGTGGATACTCCTGGGTTAGCGCTGAGTCTTTGCCCAAAGTTTTGTCTGTACCGCGCGTAGTGGGAGACTAAATTTTACGTGCAGGGCACGGAGGGAGCGATGCTACCACCTCATTGGTCGGAGAGATCGTAGAGATCGGAGAGTCCACAGGAACGGCGGAGGATGTCTTGGGCATCCACACTTTGCGCAGCTTTCTGTTGTCTCGGACGGAGAGAGAGTGAGAGCTACCCCCAGTCCGAAGCATGTCTTCGTAGGCAGACTGGTCGAATTGGACGACTAGTGTCTTCTTTACGGATCCCACGGATACCGTATCGTGTTGAGCAATTACTTCCTCGTCAGAAGAGAAAGACTTCCCCAGCAGAGTCGCCATCTTGTTTGTGGTATTAAACGAAAGAATGAAAGTATATTTCAATGATAGGGTTTATACGAGACCCGTGCCCTTTGGTTTATAAACAAACTTGTACAATTCGATCCTATACGAGGATGCGGGAGTACAATTTATTTAATCTGGGTATAAATTGCTATAGGTGTCTGATCTGCAGTCGATCACTTTAGCCCTTGGACTACACGATGTTGAAGAAGTGCCGTGGAAGACGGGTAGCGGCTCCGAAGGCTGCGAAGGAGGGTGGATGCACGGTGCCAGAGCCGTCGACCCCTACTCTTTGCCTGAGCTCCGGACTCTTCTCTCCTTCTCCTTCTCTCTCTCTCTCTCTTTCTCTTTTTTTTTACCAATTCTCCGACCTGGTTCGATCTTCCAAATTGTCGACCTTGTTTCCCATTGATAGGGGTCTCTATTTATAGAGTTTTGGTGACAGTGACCACTCCGTCGGTGTAACAACCGAGGAGTGGACAGTACAGCACCCTTTTACACAACGGTTAAAATAACCAATGTCTGTGCATAAATGACCTTTTGAGTGAGCATATGACACGTGTCCAACTAAGGGGACAAAATGCGTATATCTGCTGCGAAGATCACGGCGTAGAAGCCACGTAGGTAGGTATCCCTTGTGTAGAAGAGGTTGGCGTAGAAGCCAAATGACTGTCACCCCTGGCGTAGAAGCCAAAATAGGCATAGAAGTCGAACAGACGTAGAAGCCGAATGGACATAGAAGCCGAACAGGCATAGAAGCCGAACAGGCATAGAAGCCGAATGGTCGTAGAGACTGAGTGGGCATTTGAAGCCGAATGAGCACAGATCCTGGATGGGCGTAGAAGCCACTGCGTACCGTGCCAGAGTGTTGATGTGGACGTCTTCGCCGAAATTACGGCTTTCGAAGGTGTAATCAAATCTCTTACAGAGATTTGCCACCATCCTGTGCATTAAATGCGGAGACGTGTTTTGAAGGTCTGCAGCCCTTCTGTGCATCCGTCGCAAAGAAGTGTCTTGAGGGAAACTGTCACCGCTCTGTGCAATTTGACGTAGAGACGTGCCTCGGGCCCTGTACGAAGTGTAGCTTTTGACGTGGCAGGCGGTTTGTCTACTGCGGAGCATAAAACAGCTCATGTTTGCCTGTGTAAAACAAGGCGGCATATTCCCTTGTACGCGAAAGAGCGATTTACGCTGGGGGCACTTTGGTAACCGACGGTTTGGTGATATTTTAACCAAATCCTCTGCATTAAATGCCGAGATCCGCCATCATACTGTGGGCGCGTCCCGAGGGGTCTGCCATCATTTCCAGCCGTCGTCTGGGTAGCCGTGCAGCACTTTTTGTAAGGAGTCAGAGGCCAGGTTCACTGCATGACTTGACAGGTTCATTTCGGGGAAAACGAAGCGTTCCTCGTACGCATTAATGCTGCTTTGAGAGCGACTGAGTTTTACGTCATGGAGGCGATGAAGAACTCTGTCTTACGCTGGAGCGGCCTGGACGTACTGCACTTACGCGGATGGTCCTTTGAGCTTACACTTCATGCTGTGTTTTAGCAGAAAAAGCTCTGTTGCACGCTTGATGGCTCTGGAGGCCTCTGTTTACGCTGCTCTGCATCAAGAGGCTGCGTAGATCCTCCCAGCGTATTTTTCATGCTTCTACACCACCAAGTACAAGACATGTGTTAACCTGACAAAGTCACGCACAAAAAACAAAAATGAACTAGATCTTCACCAAAAAGCAAATCCTAACAAGATGTCATGTGGCAACTCGATCATGACATGTATTCACGGTTACATCTATTCTATTGAGAATGAACTCGTAGCAGTAATAAAATCTATGCGCGTATAGCACATGCACACGCATGAGCCCATCAGCATGGTGGCTATAAATAGCAGGGTGTCATACCCCCAGCACACACACAAGAGAGAGAGAGAGAAACATGAAGAAAACATTCTTATTCCCTCGTTGGACCGTCAATAGAGTAAATGAGTCACTGTAGTACTCGATCTCTATCGTCACACTCCCATAATCAAAAGTATTATACTTAGATTTTCTGTTTAGGATTTCTTTGTATTTTTTTATTTGTTGCACAACAAAGATTATTCAACTTTGAGTCAATAGAAAATAAGGTGGCAACTCTGATGGGGACGAGCTTCTCCTCCAACGAGAAGCTGGTGACGTAATCCGATGAGTCGAAGCTAGGGTCGACCCAGAAGATGATAGTGGTACGCTTCGACCAGCAAGATTTTGAGAAAATTCTTTCTGAGGGCAGCGAGTTCTTCGCCAAGGCTAGCAAAGCCTACGAAGACCCGCAGGACCTGGGTTACGAAGGCCAGTATGCCTCATCCAACTAGGAGCATGCACTCCTTGTCTCTCTACCCAATGATCAAGATGCAGATTACACGTCTACCTAGGATATCCCTGTTCATGCGATAGCCACACTTGAGGAGAAGACCGATCAGCACTTGAGATTTGGCAGAGGAAAATACTACGATACCAAAAGCTTGGGGCATGATACACGATCCATGCGGCCACAGCGAGGGGCACATAAGAAGAACCATGTGACACCATATTCCAGGCATAGTAAGGTAGCTGCATATGCCCCAGAAGGCAACAAAGACTCTATCTTCGATTGAATTTCATACGACATTGACTCCATACGCCATGCTAAAAAAGAAGAAAAATCAAACTTGGACACCTCGAACTATGTGCCCATGTATACTAAGATGAGAAAGTCTAGGGTATTGCGAGCTCACCAAGCTCAAATAACTGCTCAGATGGCTGACCGTCAGCATGCGAAGCTAAATATAATGCGTATCCCTGACGGAAAGATGTACAAGACCGACCCATGCACCCAGCCTGGAGTGGAACGCAGATAGGGTCAGTCTCAAAAGTCTTCCACTCATGACTTGGGGCAAGTTCTTGTACGAACCCCAGGTTAGGGAGAAAAAATACCTATACACCCCGGTGCTCGGTCTACCTATGCTCATAAGGAGGGTGCAAAGGTGAATCATCCCTCGCCTGACTTGCGTGACGAGATCACTCACAAGCGCAAATCAAGGGAAGCAACTACGATACATGAGATGTCCCCTCTTAGGCATTGTTGTTAAGCTAAAGTAGTAGTACCCACAAATAGTCAGTCGGAATTTCAACGACTGCAACCAAGTGCACCAAATCGACAGTATCCCAGAAAATAGGTACAAATACCAAAAAAGAGGAGTTGTCCTTCGCCTCATGTTCTGCCACTTGGAAGTCTCCTTCTACAAGGGGAGGTCGGAAGTCTATTACCTCCAATCCTCTACTCTCAGCCAGCATGTCGAGGAGCCGGAATAAAGAAGTAGTGCCTGCTGAATGAGTTTCTCTGGGCACCCACTCGAAGGCAAAACTGTCAATAACTGGGGATAATATTTCCTCGAGGCCCAAGATAACTCTGCAAGATATGGGTAGCAATCCTCTGGAACTCTACAACAATCCATGTTCCAAAAAGATAGTGATTCTCAAAGAGAGATGCTGAGATTCCTAGGGGTAGTCACCCTTATCAAAGTGAAGCACCTTTTGACGCTGGGGGTAGTATTTCCTCTGAATCTGAGGAAGATGCAGCGCTACCAACTTTCTTCGAGGACTATTCAATACAAGAATCCGAGGCGGAGAGTTAGAGATTCATTGTCCCGTATGTCTCTTTCCATTTAAGGACAATATACATGGCTGGAGAGGACAATGAAGGCACCAGTGATTGACAGGGTCTCGAGACCCTCGAGGCCATAAATCAAGCCTTGAGTGCCTCGATTGTCACTACCGCATTCTGGGAGAAGAATATTTTTCTATTTTTCTATTATCGATAATATTATAATATTGGTATTTCAAAAATTATTATATTGAATGGTATATCATAATTATTTATTTATGGTTCATGTTATATATTTATTTATTATAGTATTTAAATATGGTTAGCATGTTACTTTATATTTTGGACTTGTGTTAGTAGACCTAACTAGTTTAGAATTGACTCTTGGACCAACATTTATTTTAGTTAGACTTAAGCCCAACCATAAGCCTAATTCATTAGGAGAATGATTTAATTAGTCAAACCATTAGGAGTAGAATCTTCCCCCTTAATCCTTTTCTTTATGACAAGCCCCAAAGGATATTTTGGATATTTCATATTTCTTGGACATGAAGAAAGGCGTCGGCCACTACATAAGGGGGTGGAGACTCTCTCTCCTCTTTTTTCTTCATTCCAAATTTAAATCTAAAAATTTCTCTTTCCAAATTTTCTCTTCCCTACACCAATCCCTACCCAAATTTCTTTCCAATTCCTTCCCTATTCATCATTGGAGGCTATTAGAATAAGGGAGAAGCAATGATCTACAAAGAGGAAGCAAGGATCTACAAGGAGGAGCAATGATCTACAAGTTGAAGGCTCTTGACACTCAATTTGGAAATTTTATTGGGAATCCATCTCCCAATAGGTATAATTCAGTTTTTTCTCTCTAATTACACTCTAAATCTATAATTTAATCATTAGGAACCCTCCCATGTACTAAGGCTACCCATAAAATTAGAATTAGGTTCATAGGAGGCCTATGGAGAAAGTTATGTAATGTTTTGTGTCAATTTTGGGAGAATTTTAAGATTGACACATCTTGTATTTGTCAATAGGTCAATTAGACCAAATTAACATATTTTTGGTTGTGTGTAAATAGTGTCGTATCCACAATTGGATACGTATAGGCCGTATCCCGATAATTAGGCAATATTGGTTGATTTGGGGGTTTTCTTCTGACACGGGGGTTTGAGCATGTCATATTTTGACACGAGCACGTAGTTGAGTAGCTAGCTCTTTGTATTATTCATAATTGTAATTCTAGACTTGCTCATGTCATTCGCGATACGTTTGGTGGTGTGGTGTGGTGGACTCGTATCATAAGCGTATCATATAATAAGTGTGATACGGGTACGGTGCACTCCACGTATTTGATACTTTGTATTCTAATTCAATTTACCTTGGTCATAGCTATTAGAGTATTGTCAGTATAATTATTATATGATATAGATATATTTGTATAGTTATATGTATGTTCTATTTTTATTTGTGATATATTGGTAGTCATTGGGGAATAGGAAGTTCATATGCATCATTGGTATTGATAGGTGTAAGCATATATATATATATATATATATATATATATATATATATAAGTGTAAGTGTATTAGTGAGTGTGTGTATAAGTGTGTATGTGTATAGGTGTGTGTATGTGTGCTAAGGGGGGGTGTGAATAAGTAGTAAATAAGCAGTGATAAGCAATAAGAAGCAGGATAAGCAGTAAGCAGCAACAGGAGGATAAGTAGTAAGCAACAGCAACAATAAGCAGCAACAGCAGGATAAGCAGTAAGCAGCAGCAGGATAAGCAGTAAGCAGCATTAGCAATAAACAACAGCAAAAGTAGTAAGCTGCAACAACAGTAAGCAGCAGCAGCAGCAATAAGCAGAAGCAGCAACAATAAGCAACAGCAGCAGTTAAGGTATTGGGGTAGTTGGTTAACTGTTAGCTATATGTAAGTATCAGTTAATTAAGTTAGTTGATATTGTTAGTGAGTTAGTGTATATATATATATATATATATATATATATATATATATATATATATATATATATATATATATATATATATATATATATAAGCACTAGTTAGCATTGGTTAGTATTATTTCTAGATTACCTTGAGTTACACCAAGTTAATGAGAGTTGAGGTATCTTGGGTATGGATATTGAATATCCGAAGGGGTATGTTAGTATGTTAGTTTAGTATAGTATTGTTATAAGTATAAATGCATGCTAGTGTATAGTGAGGTATGTTGGTTAGTTAGCTAATGTTAGATATTGTATTACCTTGTGATACCAAGGTAATATCAAGGTATTAGTTTATAATCAAGGTATTGAGTTTGTATATCAAGATGGGTGTATAGGTGGTGTGATACCACATTTGGTTCAAAGCCAAGGAATCCACTTAGCATTAGTTTGGCTAGGAGTACTATATATTTTGTCTTGTATATATATATTATAGTATTTTCACATCTAATAACTTACGTATCTTATGATACGGTATTGTGTTGGTATCTTAGTATCCAAACATAGCTAGTATAGCCTAGTTACATAGTGTATGGACCCAATATCCTAGAGATGGACTCATACGACCTAAAAATAGCTAGTTTGACTATTTTGACCAAGTTTGACTAGTTTGACCTAGAGTTGACCTAGTTTGACTGTTTTGACTTAGAAATGGCTTTACGACCTAGAATTGAACTAGTTTAACTTATCTTTATTCCAAAACCTTATATTTATGCAATATTCCATATATATAGGTCTGTGTGGCACTAGTTTGGATACCATTTCACATTATTTTCTCTGGACCACAGATGATTACATTCTCTGATAGTTTCTATTATTTGATTACTATTATAATTCAAGTATTTAGAAATATTACTTATGATTCTTTGACACATTGGTACACGGATTAATATTATTATTGGATCGTCAGTCATGAGATGTTACCTTGATTATCAAGATGGTATCGAATACTGCTCCTTATTAGTATTGGATAACATTGGATATTATAGGTTAAACATTGGATACATTAGCTAGTAACGTGTCATGATTAGATCCATCGTATCAGTCGGGGCAGAGAAAATACTAATTAAATATGTGATCAAGAACTATCGACTAGTAGTATAATTATTGGCTACTAACTAATCATACACTTCACGTATGATTGAGTTAGCTCCTTAGTATAATTATTGAATATCCCATGCCGATCACATATTTAGTTAGTATCTCAAACACATAGTTTATTGTAGATTCTATTTTCAGTTCATAGATTACCCTGTTCTATTTCTGATATTATAGTTCATCTCCTTCATTCTTGTACACATTAATTTATATTTTTGTTGTTAGTTTTGCCTGTTCCTTTATTGTTCTTAGATCATCAGTTATATTCTTATCATATATAGTATCCCCTATTATACTGTTTTATAGTTTTTGTCAGTTAATTGGAACTGCTATTGGGTTATACTTTACTCCATTCCGGACTGGATAATATTTTTCAGAGGATCCGGGATATTAGTGTCCGACGTACTACGAACCTCGACCTATAGATGGTACAGACATGGACCCACTAGTTCTGGAGTGACTGCTGGAAGATCTAGCCAGAATAACTAGTTATCATAGTTACTTTTCTTTAGCATTTTGGTACCAGATTTGTTTTTGGCGTATATTTGAGACTTGTATATTGTTTCTATTTGTTGTTGTTATATTTAGACTGCATAGTTATGTTAGGCTTCTTTGATATCTTATCATGCTATAGATTTATGATTGAGTATTGTGTTACAATAAGTATATTGCCCTTATTCTTGGATTCGAGATATTATTGGCAAATTATTCATTTGTGAGATTATTAGATAGTATAGTTGACCTAGACAATGTTCTACCGTCGATGCTGCGGCGTAGGCTGGACGTACCCACGTACTCGTGCCCCTTCACCGGGTGCGTGTCGTGACACATTTTTGTGGTGGCCCATACAGGTCCAGCTTTGCAACTAGTATGAATTCGTGATAGTACAAAGGATTAGTTATACTACTACTAGCCAGTGATAGAATTTATGATATATGACACTAGGATGAGAGAGGGATACTCAATCACAACTAGGAATTTCAATCTGATTTAAAATCGCTACTTTGATTTCTTCTGAATACTTTGAATTTTGTTGTCCTTCCTTGATAATATCTTATCTCGTATCAAATTGATCTCTTTTGTTTCAATCTGTCTTTAGGATGCCGCCAAAGACCAGATCCCATCGATCGGGAGCAGCTTCTGTGAGGTCTGGAATCTCTCAACCTCCTACTCAGATATTAGGGGTTGTACCTCCTATGATATCAGTTCACATAGGAGTCTCGGCTGCCTTCAGGGGTTCTTCTCCACCTATTTCGAGGACTACCCGAGTTGCTTCGGAGGGACTTCCACCACCTTCATTATCAGGAGATGCCATGTCGATGGTTATACTGTTTAGAGAGATGATGGAGGTATAGAGGGTATAAATAGAGGCCCAGCACAGAAAGTCAGATATGATATGACATCGTATATAAAATACCCATCAGATAGCTATTGTAGCAGTTCAGAGAGGGGCTCTTCCACAGCCACATGATGTTCAGCTCGAGCCGGGCAACATTCAAAATTTCAAGAAGCTAGAGCCTCGGGTTTTCAAGGGGACATAGGGTATAGTCTATGATGATGATTAGCTTGAGGATATCGAGCATCTTATGAGGGTGTCCCGTCTTGCTGAGGATCTGAAGGTTAAGGCGGTAGGACTTCAACTGTTTGACGTTGTCCGCACTTGGTTCAGGAATGAGCAACTTCTTACTGATGTGGGGTGGTCTTGGGAGGTGTTCAAGGACCTCTTCAAGAAGAAGTTCTTTGCTCGGACGGACTGATTAGACTTAGGAAGGCAGTTTGAGAGCCTTACACAGAGGAGTATGTCTGTAGAGGAGTACGCTACAGAGTTCGGGAGGCTGAGCCGATTTACGGAGTACTTGGTAAGGGAGCCAAAAGTTTGGGCTATTCATTTTTGTGCGAGTCTGAATTGGAAAGTGAAGATCCTTATTTCGTCTTTCTGTGAGACATATTCTTAGATACTTATGGAGACAAGCAAGGTCGAGCGGGAGTGAAACTTGAAGCCGAAGAGGGACCGTGATATGTTTGGGGATGCCAGTAGCAGTGTGGGACCGGCGAAGAGGTCGTAGTTCTAGCAATAGTATCAGGGGGCTTATCAGCTCCAGCAACAGTAGTTTTCCATATATTTTAGAGCTTATCAACAGCAATATCATATACAGAAGCCAATTGTTGCCCCAATACAAGCTCCAGTACAACAAATGCCACAACAGCCTCAAAGACGGGTGCAACAGGCTCCTCAATACACCTATTATAAGAGGACTGGGTACACTTGGGAGATGAGTTATTTTGAGATGGTGACA
The DNA here is from genome assembly GCA_036927795.1 of Iris macrosiphon. Taxonomy (NCBI): domain Eukaryota; kingdom Viridiplantae; phylum Streptophyta; class Magnoliopsida; order Asparagales; family Iridaceae; genus Iris; species Iris macrosiphon. Next base: position 68,203,327 of record JAYESA010000018.1, on the reverse strand, counting down.
GGGCATATACCTCACAATGATGCTCTTCTTATCAAGCTCTTTATTGGGGCATTATCCGAAGCCTTCGACTGGTTTTATAGTCTCCAAGACAATTGTATCCCGTCATTTAAGGATCTTAAAAGTCTCTTCCTTGTCCGATTCTATGACGGAGGAAATGACATGACGATGTCCTCTCTAATGGACATCACTTAGAGAGAAAAAGAGCCTGTGCGGGAATACATAGAATGATATAGACAAGCTGCACTAAAACTACCCCCCGACAATCCTGAGTCTACACTAATAGACACATGCCGGAGAAATCTACTTCGGTAGTAAGACTCTGGACGGGTGCTACTCAATTCAAAGATTGTATGACATTTATTATTAGTTCCGCCACTGCTGAGAAGAATATGAAGTACGGCTGATTGCTGGGAATACAGATCTCTATCGCTGATGACAGGAGAAAGTGCTCTTGCAACAACAACAATGGTCGTGACGACAAAGAAAAGTAGGCCCTTACCGCCAATGTGTCAAAAAAATCCTTCATGCCGGATCAAAAGCCGACTGAAGCTCCAAAGCCAAAAGAAACTTACTCTGTCGATGATGATGATGTCATAGCAATTTTTAACGTGATGATGAAGGGCAACAAGCTTTGATTTCCCGACATCAAACTTCCTGATGAGGCAGACTAGGTCGATGATCCCAAGTACTGCCACTTCCACTAGTATGTCCACCACCCAACACGGGATTACTGCGTATTGAAGAAATATATCCAGCGTCTGCTCGATTCCAAAGCCCTTACCTTAGACTTTGAGGACTTTCCAGTAGCGGAGGACCAAGATGGTGTCGTCCCGATCCCGATGGCAACGTTGGACGTTGTTAACCTTCCCCCAGCTTGCGACCAAGAGGCCGGGTTGGTAACTTTTAGCACACCACGAGGCGAGGTCGTGTGGGTTCACCCAGATCTTGCTCCAGACTTGAGGCAGCAAGCAACACCTTCTACCATCAAGTCCTAGGAAAGAAATCCAGAGCCTGCCACATGGTTTCTTCCTCTACCAAGGAAGCCATAGCAGGAGCAACTAGGTCGGGCCTCGCCTACCAGTGCGACTACAATACTCCCGAAGACGTCCTTCCTCAAACCGTTGAATCCGATTTGGGTTCTTCTCAGCCTCCCGTAATGAACAAACAAAAGCAGAATGAGACTCGCTTCGACAAGCCTTTGCGAAAGGATACAAATTAGGGGCTGGAGAAGCCCTACAACTTCGACATATTTTCATAACTTGCCAATATGCCAGCTAAATTATCACTCTTTGTGCTCCTTCGTCTCTCCAAAGACACCCAGGATGCTCTAAGTGAGGCATTGCAGAACGTCGACACTTATCTGGCCCAGGTCAAGCTATCGGCTGAGTACCCTGCTGCATGTCCCTACTGCAACAATGTGATGGAGGTAATACCCAATATCACGTTCTCTCAAAAGGACATGTTGCTGAAAAATAATTGGCACGATCATCCTCTGTATTATACAGGATATATTAGCACCATCAAGGTGGACCGGATGCACATCGACACCGATTTATCTCTTAGCCTCATCCCACAGAGTCTATTCCAGACCTTGGGATCTCGATCGATTGCCAGCAACCAATGCTACCATAAGTGGCTTCAATGTTAGAAGAAGTTAACCTCTGGGAAAGATTTGCCTGAAATATTAGATCAGCGACCTACGAACAGAGGTCACCTACTACGTCATTGACGTAGATGTATTTTACAATATCTTGTTAGGGCATCCATGGATACATGAGTACATGATTGTACCATCTACTCTACACCAATGCCTGAAGTATGTTGATGTGCACGGTGACGTCAAGACAAATTTTGCCAATGTGTATCCGTTTAAGGGAGTCAAAGCATATTACTCTGACTCGATCATGCACAAACAAGTCTACCAAGGTGAAGGTGGTAACGATGTCGATAATGAATCAAAAGTTGGCGTGACACCGGATGAACCCTTGAGGGTCCGTCTTAAAGGGCGAGCCCCTAACACGGCCCCTCCCCTCATAATAAAACTTCACAAGAAGGCACCAGAACCTTTGGTCATTCGCCTATAAAGATTAAGTCGACAGCCTAAAGAGGATCCAACACCAGTTACTGCTTTCGAACCTCTGGTTATAAAGCTTCACAAAAGGCCTCCAAAGCCATCACTCACACTGGAAGCTGAGCTCGAGAAAGATGAACTTTGAGAATATATGGATGCTCATGCTGACATTCCTTTCCTAGATGATGTAATCCCTGTGGACAAGATACCGTACTTTATCAATAAATAATTGTCTTTGAACTACTCTGATGTTGCATATTAAGTACAATGTATTAATTAGAACACAATATAGGATTACAACTGCATACACAAGTAACTACCACCTACGCAGTGAACCGAATCCTCCCAAGTCAAGGCACCTACTTTATAGTTCCAGCCACAAGGAGGGGTGACAAACCCATTATCTTAGGATGGGTGGAGCATCACCAAGATCCGTCGAAGAACCACTGCCTGATAGTAGTAAGATACAGCTGTAACCCTATATCTCATAAACCATGTACATCATCCAGAACATGGGCTATGACTTAAAGAGCGACAAAGGCCTAAATTATGGCAAGGGCCAACATCTTCCTCTGTATCTTCTTACCCTAAAGGAATGTCCGAGGCCTACTACCAGTGAACCCACCACGGCCTGGGGCATGTCACACCATCAACAACTCCCGAAGGTGAAAAAAAGAAGATAAATTACATTCTCACACTTTAGAGTCCTCTGTATGGGACTCCGATATAAGTATCGAAGATATGCTCAAATAAACACTATCTATCAACACGGTATCCGCTCACCTAGAGGAAGATGACAACCAACCACCTAAACTCTTCTAGGTCGAGCTAAGGGCCCAATGCCTAAGCCCATAGTCGGAGCTGCACTTCGAATAATGAGAACCTTGCACTTAAGATTAAGTCGTACAAGTTGATATGGACAATGAATACTCTCTCAAACCCATCTTCATTAATAAGAGTCTGTCCGATGAGGATCGTAAATCCCTGTTGTATCTCGTATGGGATATATCGACATCTTTGCCTAGAGATACAAATATATGCCAGGATTGGACTCCCAGATCATAGTACATAATCTCAATATCTTATCGAATGCTAAGCCAGTAAAGCAACAACAATGATGCTTCTGTTTGGACATCATGAACGCCATCGAAGATGTAGTTAACAAACTAATATCTAGTGGTTTTATCTGCGAGGAGCAACATCCAGACTGGGTATCCAACATCGTGTCGGTCATCAAGAAGATCGACAAGATCCGAGTTTGTATTGACTTCCATGATCTAAATGCGGTATGGCCAAAAGACGAGTTTCCTCTCCCGATCACAGATGTAATGATTGACAACACTTGTGTCTTCAAGCGTATGTCCTTCATGGATGGGTTCTTAACCTATAATTAGATCAAGATATTTTTGGACGACGAGAAGCACACGTCGTTTCGAACACCGATAGGGGTATATTATTACACAGTCATGCCCTTAGGTCGGGAGAATACAGGTCCTACATACCAGTGAGCTATGAGAACCATCTTTCATAAATATTTATGCAAGACAGTGTAGTGTTATGTTGCTGACATCGCTGTCAAAAATTGTTCCAAGACGACCATCTTCAAGACATAAAGACGGTATTCAACCTGATGCAAGCGTACTAGCTAAATATGAATGCCACTAAGTCCTTCTTGGGAGTCTCCAGTGGCAATTTTTTGGGCATTATCATCACCGCGAAGGGTATCCACATAGATCCTGAGAAGACCAAGGCTATCCTTCATATGCACCCACCAAAGAGCCTTCGAGAGATCCGGGGTCTACAGAGAAGGCTGGCATACATCAGGAGGTTCATAGACAACTAGACCTTTACTCAACATATGAAGAAGGGAGTCTTCTTCGTATAGACCAAAGAATGCCAACGGGCATTCGACGATATCAAGAAGTACCTCACAAACCCCCTGGTGTTGGTGGCCCCAGTAGTGGAAAGACCATTCTTGCTTTATGTGCATGTAATAGATCACTCTCTCGGTACTCTACTATCCCAGAAGAATGATACAGGTCATGAGCATGCCATCTATTATCTCAGTAGAATGATGGTCGGTGCGGAGCATATGTACAACCCCGTTGAGAAGGAGTATCTTGCTCTGGTGTTTGCTATCCAGAAGACTCAACATTATGTGGCATGGCAGTCTATTCATATAATCTCGTGAATCAACCCTCTCAGGATCCTTATAACCAAGCCAGGGGCACTTAATTCTCACTTGGTACGTGTGTCATACTGTTGTCACCATACAATATGGTTTTTATTCCATAAAAGGTGGTTTAGGGCTAGGCACTGGCTGGCTTCCTAGCAACACATCTGGTGCCAAAAACTTTGAAGCTTTATGATGAGATCCTAAATAAAGTACTGGACTACAACATGACGATGGCAGAGGATATTTGGAGAATGTTCTTCGATAGTGATTCAAGAACAGCGCCCAAAGACAATATCGTCACTGGGTCGGGATAGTATTGATTTCTTCCGATGATTTGGTTATCCACCGCGCTCACTCTCTTACAGAGCTGTGCTCCAGCAATATAGCAGAGTACAACGCTCTCATTATTGGGATCCAAGTTGTTAAACAAGTAGGAGTGGACCACTTAGAAGCCTATGACTACTCTAAACTGATAGTCAGTCTGGTCCGGGGTCAGTACGAAGTCTGGCATGAGGATTTAATCCCTTTTTACCAAGCCACACTAAGTATAATCTCCATATTTGACAAGTTCTTCATAGAGCATGTGCCCCGACTTTAAAATATCGAGGCTGACGCCTTGGCCGACCTTGTCGCTTCTTTGGCTATCCAGTTCAACACTCATCTGTTCATCATTGTAGTCAGCAAAGAACTAGTATGTCCAGAAAATAACCTCTGTATGTGTCTAAGCTACTCATCAGAGGTAGACACTGGCACCCAAGACTGGAAACTCCTATTTATCGACTATGCAGTATATAAAATTCTCTCCGAGAACTCTGAGGAAGCCACTTCTATCAGGAGGCATTCCCGCCGGTTCTATTATGATGCAGCCACTAAAATGCTTTATCGCCATTCTTATGATGGGCTTATGCTACGACGCCTATCGAATATAGAGGCAACGCAAGCACTCTGTGATGCTCATGACGGTATTTGCGGTGCACACCAACCCAGCCCGAAGCTACAAGATATTCTCCCGAGAATGGGTTATTATTGGCCGACAATGGTAGCGGATGTCGTCGATTATGCAAGAAAATGGCGGATGTGCCAAATCACTGAAGACTTCATCCACCATTACTCAGAATTCCTATACCCAACGGTAGCATCATAGCCGTTCGAAGCATGGGAAATGGATATCATTGGACCGTTTAGTCCACCTTCATCTAAGGGACATCAGTTTATCTTAGCTAACACTGGCTACTTCTCCAAATGGACGGAAGCTATTTCACTCGCTGAAGTAAAGACATAAAATATGATCAACATCTTCAAATATCAAGTTATATACCAGTTCAGACTACCTCGGTAGATTATCTATGATAATGCTCCACAGTTTGCAAGTCAAGATTTCTATCATTTTTGCGATAAAAATTGAATTTAGACTTTAGCTTCGACTGCCTACAACCCAGCAGCCAATATTCTGGCAGAAGCATTTAATAAGACCATCCTAAAGCTCCTCAAGAAGTTTGTGTCATCCAACAAGCGCGACTGGAATAAGAAGTTAGGCGAATATCTCTGGACCTATCGCAGAACGATTCAGACACCGACATATAGTACACCTTTCTCTCTAGTATACAAAAATAAGGCTGTGCTCCCTCTAGAGGTCCAAATTTCCTTACTCCAGGTAGCCCTCTCCAACTAGTTGACTAACGATAGAAACCACTGCCGACGATTACAAGAGTTGGAAGTACTCAATGAGAAGCATCTTTTAGCCCAATATCGAATTGAGTTATACCAAGCATGCATCTCGGAAGCTTTTAAAAATGAGTTAAGGAAAGAACTTTCCAAGTAGGTATGTCTTCTTTCCGTACTTGCACCTGATGATATCCGGATCGCAGATCAATCTTAGAGAATATGCTGGCTTCACTCAACTGATCAAACATGTCATCAATCCTAGGCAAAGGATACTTGTTCTTTATTGTCACTGCATTCAACTGCCTATAGTCAATACATAGTCGGGTTAATCCATCATTCTTCTTTACTAACACTACTGGGGCTCCCCATCGAGATCCACTGGTACGAATAAATTTCTTCACCTTTAACTCTTTAACATGTTGATACAACTGGTCAAGTTCAGAATATGACATCTAGTAAATCTTATGAGATATAGGCTTCGTTCACGGCATCAACTCTATATTAAACTCCATCTCTCAAATCGGAGGCAATCCTGGAAGTTATTCGGGAAAGACATCTAAGAATTCGTCAACTATCTTGAGTATCAGTTCTCCTTCCGTTGCTACCGCTGCAACTCCTTCTTGCTGGCCTCTCGTAGACCTCACGAGCATAAACTCTTCCAAACCAAGGATACGAAATAACACTCTACCTCTATGACAATCTATCATAGCATGACTGTCTCTCAGCAAGTTTATGCCCAAGATAACGTCAAAGTTACCTATAGGAAACTCAATTAACTTTGCAGGTAATAGGTAGTCACACACTACGACTGGACGGTCTAGGCACACACTACTAACTTCAACAAGCCCATTGCCAGTTAGTATATTTAGCCTCTCTGGCAATGTTTCGAACTCCAATCCAGCATGTGTCACAAATTATGCAGATATAAATGAATGTGAAGCTCCTGAATCAATTAATGCCATAGCAGGTGTAAACCCCCTCGTCAAAAGTAGGATTTATTTGAATATTTTTAATTTGAGATCAACCACACCCCAAATCCCAAGTACCCAAATTAGGGTACCAGTCTACACCAAGCCGTTATGCCACGACTCCCGTGTACCACTAAAAAATATCTAGTTCCCTATGTTTTCAATACATTAGGAATTACCTAGTTAGGTTTGTAATTTAATTTTAATTAAGGCTAATTTTACCTTAAGCAACACTTAGACCAGCCTACCTTAATGAGCCCAGATAGGCCCAAGCCGAGGCTAGCCTACAACCTCCACACACATGTATATATATATATATATATATATATATATATATATATATATATATATATATATATATATATATATATATATATATATATATATATATATATATATATATGAAACCTCTCCCTTAAAACCCTAAGAAAACCATCACCATCCCCCTCTCCAAACCCTAGCCACCCCCACCAAGACAACCCTCCCTGTCGGCCGGACCCCTCAACCCGACCGACCGGCTGTCCCTAGCCGACTGCTTCCCCCCAACCCGACTGTTCTCCCCCGACCGGCTGCCCCTAGCCGACTGCTCCCCCCTGACCGGCTACTGTTAGCCGACTGCCCGACTGGCTACTCCCTAGCCGACTGCCCGACCGACTGCTGCCCGACCCCGACTGTCCCACCACTCGCGAGGCGACCCATCCACGCTGCCGGAGACACCCTCGTCGAAGGAGCAGATGCCCCACATCCTATCGAACAGGTACTCGTCCTCCAGCAGTTCCTTTCTTGTGTTCCAACCATCTCACCACATATCGTGTCCATGAATGATTGTTAGGTTCGTGTGTTGTGAATCATAGTTGAAACACAACATTTCTAACCCTAATTAAAATGATGATGGCTTAATGATAAACCAGAATAGAATTTGTTAATAAACAGAGATTCCTTAACCACGATACCTGTCATAAAGGACTTAGTTAATTTAAACGTCTGGTCATAAACCACGTGCATTAAGTATAGAAACCAAAGATAGGTGTTCGTAGAGAACATAGATCATGGATAACCGTAATTGGATAATTATTGCCTCGAGGCACCTGTTAACCGAAGACAACACCCGTGTACACCCTAGCTAAGTGCGCACGTGATGTTGTACTCGGGCAACAAAGAACTCGCGACAAGTATTCAAGATTAGCGTCTTAACCGTACGTAGATAAGGCGTAGTATCTGATGCCTGTATTATTGTGTTATATTATTGTCCAGGGTCTTTTGATCAGCCAGGAGACGCTACCGGAACAGGCTTTTGGCATTCATCTCTCGAAGACTCAGGCAAGATACCTTGCCATATTTACTGTCTAATTTAAATGATGCAAATATTGTATTGTATGCTTGTTGTTTGCTTTATACAACTATGCGCGTCCGAGATTGTCTCGGGAGCATTCGACGGATACGTCGAAGATTAGTATACATTGACTTAGTCTTTAGCAGACTCACCTCATTGGATGATACCCTGTTATCTTCCAAGACCTGACACTTTTTACACGTATTTATAGTGATAAAACTCATATTGGGATGCATGTTCGCGTGATCGACTAGCTATCGCCGCATGTGACGTGCATCATGGTTAGCAAGCGATATAGGACTATTTCAGTTTAGAGACTTGACATTTAGATAAGGGATATGCGTGTCAATTATTTGACGGGTATATCTACATTGGGAGGGGAGGACGACTGGTAGGCATATGGGACACCCCACTCCTTTATAATGATACTGCACTCGACGGAGTGATACGGACGTATTTATATATTACTGATACCACGTTCTGTAGAGTGTGGGACGTTACTTGATGATATTGCAGATACCACACTCTATAGAATGTCGGACGTTACTGTATTCCTGCGCCCGTGTTACAGGGGACATGTGTGGCATATACTAGCCGGTTGTCACGACTGGTGAATTATGTCAGCATATGTTTAGCCTACACCTTCTCATATACTCACAGTTGTTCTCATATTGCATTCACTTAGATTGGCTATCACACCCTTTATTGCATTTATTTTATTCAGTATTTATATATATGGCTTGTCTCTTTGTATCTTGTTACGTCCCTCTGAGGACCTGGTTCCCTTCCATATTTAGACGAGACTTTCTACCCCACTGTATACGGCCCCGGACAGGAGACAAGATTCGCTACAGCCGAGGAGTTAGAGGTGCAGCCATTAGAGTTTCCGTGATCAGTTGGTAGGCCTTCAGCCTAGATTGGGTGCATCATTATCTAGTCAGCCGATGCCCTAATCATTATCTTTTATATCACATTTCAGTACTTTATTTCGTCATAGTAGTGGGTTTGTTCCCACCAGACTTCACTAATTGTACTATGACATCTTGAGACTGGTATTTATTATCCAACAGTTTATTTAGTACTTCTTGCTCTTTATATTGTGGATGAGATTAGATTACCTGTTATTGACTGATATTGGACATGTTAGTATTATAGGACAGCGTAGCACTCTTCGTGGATCCATTAAATTGGGATATTCTCGGAGACGTGTCAGCTGGCTATTGCCACGTGGCATGGTCCCGTGTACTTTTGGGACTGGGACGTGACAGCAAGAAAAGATGTGACAAAAATATTATCTGCCACCACGTCACCTGGTGCCAAAGCCTCCTCCAGAAATAAGGTGAATGTCTGCCCTTGGCTTTGTCGAGCTCCTTGTTGTTCCTTCCCTGGTGGCGTTATCGTAGTATCTGATGTCCTTGTTGTTGCTGTTGGTATTGTTGGTGTTGTTGTCAATACTGATTATACATATGAGCCTGCATCAGTAATGGTCGTGGAGATAACGACCTTACCGCCAATACTGGCTCTCCATGTTGCATTGCTCTTGGTGCTGGCAATATTAGAAACTAGTGTGCTGGTCCCCTTGACCTCTACATCAATGGGCATATAAAAATCCTATGATTGGGGCTACCATATCTCAAGCACAACCCATTTGCTACCCTACAATCACTCCTAGTATGGCCTCCCTTGCCACAATATGTACAGCCTGTTGATGCTGACTGGATCTGTTGTTGCTGCTGCTTCGGCTGCTGTTGCCGAGCTGGTGCCGTTACTGTTAAAATTATCGCTTTGTGCGGTACTGTATCATGAATACGAATGCCATAAGATGGTGCAGACAATTTGGACGATTCTTCTCCTCCAATACTTTATGCATGAGACCTCTTTTTGCCTCTTGTCCTCATTGTCATCCTTTGGAAAGTTGGTTTGTGCCTCCTGGCCGCTACTAATACGTCATCAAAAGTCTGGTAGTTGTGTCCCTCTACTAATTACAGAATCTCTAAATGAAGTCCTTGCTAGAACCATATTGCCCTATCTGGCTCTGTTTCCACCATTGATGGTGCAAATCTACTAAGTCGACTAAACTCCGCTGTGTAGCCGTCCACTATTCTACCAGACTGCTTGAGGTTAATAAACCTTTGATGTAACTCAAACTGGGCCACGACTCCAAAATACTTTATTCTAAACAAAAACTTAAAATTATTCCAAGAAATAGGCTGCCTCAACCCGACCTTCTCTACCGCCCACCAATCCCTGGCGAGATCCTAAAGTTACAACTGAACTTGGTCAACCAGTTCCTCAATTGAAACCTTGGCTGCCGCCAAAATACCCTCAATATCCTGGATCCAATCGTTTGTCGTAATGGCATCCTCCGTACCATCAAACTATCAGGGGTTAAGTCGACAGAGTCTAACCGACGCCCCCGAATCTATCCTTTCGCCGCTTTCTAGAACCGTTTGCAACCCCTAGTTCAACAATACATTTTGTTCCTGCTACTGGAGTTGCTGATGTTGCATTACCACCATCTGATGATGTTGTGCAGCCATCATCCCCCTGATGATCTCTAACAAAGCGGGGGTATCAAGTGTTGTTGGCATTACTGGCACTATGGGGGGAGGCAGAACCTCTGGGGTAGGTTGCTCAATATTTTCTGCCGCTGTCTCACCTGGGATCCCAACCACATGCTCCATCCTAACCGGATCCTGAAGAAACACTGCCTCATGCTGCTGTCCCATCTTGCCCGGACCTACTGGTCGCCTCGATGGCCCTGATGCTCCACCAACGAAAGATGGGGAAGCCTTGGAAAGAAGGAAAAAAAGATATCAAGAACAGGACGGGAAGGAACAGAGAAACAACCAATCAGATAGTTTAAGATGAGTATTAAGAAGAACGGATTCAAGAATTCAAGGAGGAATATGTTTGACTGATTCTCCTAAGATCATGACACCCCACAAGTCTAAAATATCAGACCTGCATGGGCCACCACTAGAACCTTGTCACACCCCAGTACCAAAATATGGAGACGGACATAGCCAGCTCTCATGTACAAGGTATAGAATATCATACGGTGATCGCGACTATAGAAAGACAAAGGGTGCATGCTACAATCAAATCTTCTATGGTCTCAAAACAACTATGTCTCAATCATTCAAGCAAGTAATAACAATATAGAACATGTAAGATAAAGCCGTAAGGTGTCCCAAATGCTCCATCGGAATGTTCTAAATATCTAACCATCAAAATATTAGGCTAGCAGACTATCAATAATTATACAACCGAGATCAGCTACAGTCTGATTATATTGCAATTATGTACAAAGGAACTGATGTCCATACAAGTCGACTAACAAGTACCGGTGGCTAAACACCCAAAAGAGTAGAATGTACAAGACGAGCAATGATCAAGAAATCCACTCGTACCCTTCATTGACCATCTATCTGGTGCGCATCATCGTATAATGGATAAGCTGGTTCATCTGATGCTATCTCTAAACCTGGCCATACAAAACCAGTAGGGTTAGACCCCAAAAAAGCAAGTACCACAAGGAAGCACGAATAAAAAACAAAAACAGATCAAGCATATAGTGCAAGAGCCAAGAATTATTGGCACGTGCCCCATCTTTAGGATAACATAGCACTCCTTCAGCAAACAAGGACAAAAAATGCCATGCCACCCAAGATAAGGTACGTCCCATGATTATGGTCAAGCTAGGATTATGTATCGTAGTTCAGTATGTATTCTATCACAGCATAATGACCCAACTCCCCAACCAAACAAGGACAGAAGTTGAACACCACACTATGACAGTCCATGTCCCTAAGTTACTAGCAGAACTTCAATCACAACCAAGTCAGGTTAGAATGGCCAAACAATGTTACGGCTTATTGTGTGGAGTCTGGGATTATCCTAGATAGTAAGAATAAGTATCCACAGATCGTGCCATGTCAAGCAGGGCTAAGCGAGCCAATATTTTACAAGCAAAAAATCAGGATTTGCATCAGTCCCCCGTAGGGCCACCACGCTAATTGTCGCACCAGTCCCCCGTAGGGCTACCGCATTAATTAATCAGTAACAGTTCCAACCTTCCAATAGGGAAAATATTGGCTCGGTTTAACTATTAAAAGGTCAAATATTATACTCCACTACAAGCGGATAATATACAATATTCGTGGTGGCCAGCCTTGCAGGCCATAAAAATTATCACGAGGCGGCCCATCATGCACGATCTCGGGATGTCGTTCCCTCCCCATATTCTAATCAGCTTTTATATTACCTAATTAACCCTACAATGATATAAAATTCTATGTCGTGGCTACATGAATATTCTCCTTAATGATGTCGTACAGAATATGGGCACGTTTGATACAAATCTATTTAACATAAGGAGTCAAGTCTAGATTCACCCAAATGTAGATACAATATTCAAACAAGCAATAACCTAGCCACGCTATGTTCTGACCCATCATCATTTTAGTGCCAATAATTCAAGAATATAATATTATGCACTATTTTGGATATAGTAAACGAGAAAAGATTTGATGAATGCGGAAAACGAGATCTTATACGAAGACCCGCCCTTCTTTTATGTTTACAAACAAGATTGTACAAATTTAATCCTACACGAGGATGTCTAAGTACAATTTATTTAATCTGGGTGAATATTGCTATAGGTGTCTGATCTGCAGTCGATCACTTTAGCCCTTGGACCACACGATGTTGAAGAAGTGCCGTGGAAGACATGTAGCAGCTTCGAAGGTTGCTAAAGAGGGTGGATGCCTGATGCCAAAGTCGTCGATCCCTTCTCTTTGCCCGAGCTCTGGGTTCTCCTCTCTCTCTCTCTCTCCTCTATTTCTCCTTTTATTTTGTCAACCTACTTCTGATCGTTCGACCAATTTTTTGACCTTCTTCTCCCTTTTTTCCTCGTTGATAGAGGTCTCTATTTATAGAGTTTTAGTGACAGTGACCACTCAATCGATGTAAAAACCGAGTAGTGGAAAGTACAGCACCCTTTTACACAACGGTTAAAATAACCAATGCCTGCGTAAAGATGATCCTTTGAATGAGCATGTGACACGGGTCCAACTAAGGGACAAAACGCGTATAACTGCTATGAAGATCACGGCGTAGAAGCCACGTAGATAGGTATCCCTCGTGTAGAAGAGGTTGGCATAGAAGCCAATGTCTGTCACCATGGCATAGAAGCCAAATAGTTATCAAACCGGCATAGAAGCCGAATAGGCATAGAAGCCGAGTAGGCATAGAAGCCGAGTGGTCATAGAGGCCGAGTGGGCGTAGAAGCCTAGTGGTCATAGAGGCCGAGTAGGCGTAGAAGCCGAGTAGGCACAGAAGGCCGAATGGGCGTAGAAGCCGAGCAGGCACCGAAGCTGAATAGGCGTGGAAGCCGAGTAGGCACCGAAGCTGAATAGGCGTAGAAGCCGAGCAGGCACCAAAGCTGAATAGGTGTAGAAGCCGAGCAGGCACCGAAGCTGAATAGGCATAGAAGCCACTGCGTAACGTGCCAGAGTAATGATGTGGACGTCTTAGCGGGAATTACGGCTCTTGGAGATAATCAGATCTCTTGCATTAAATACAGAGATCTGCCCCCATCCTGTGCATTAAATACAGATGCTTGTTTTTAAGATTTGTTATTATTCTGTGCATTAAATGCAGATACGCACCTTGAACCCTGTGCGAAGAGTAACCGCTGTCGTGGCAGCCTGTTCGTCTTCTGTGGAGCGTAAGGAGCTCACGTTTGTCTGTGTAAAACTAGGCAGCGTATTCCCTTGTATGCGTAGGAGCAGCTCTCGCAAAGGGGATGTCACTAAACGACGGTTCGGTGACATTTAATCAAATCTCCTGCATTAAATATGGAGATCCGCCATCATCCTGCACATTAAATACAGAGGCATATTTTGAAGGTCTGCCACCCTTCTCTGCATCAAACGCAGAGACGTGCCTCAGGCCTCTGTCAGTATTCGGCACATTAATTACAGAGACGTGCCTTGAGGGCCTGTCACCACCCTGTGCATTAAATGCAGAGACGCGCCTCGAGTCCCGTACGGAGTGCAGCTTTTGACGTGGCAGGCGGTTTGTCTTCCGCAGAGCGTAAGGAGCTCTCATCTGACTGTGTAAAACTAGGCAGCGTATTCCTCTGTGTACGTAAAAGTGATTTTACGCAAGGAAAATGGCAGTAAATGACAGCCTGGATTGCAGTACCGCACCATCATTATAGCCGTCGCCTGGGTAGTCGAGCAGTATCCCTTTGTCAGAAGTCGAGACGTCAGGTTCATTGCAGGTTCTGACAGGTTTATTACAGAGAATACGAAGCGTCCCTCGTACACTTCAATGCTGCATTGAAAGAGGATGAGTTTTACGCCATAAAGGCGATGAAGTACCCTGTTTACGCTGAAGCAGCCTGGACATACTGCCCTACGCGGATGGTCCTCGAGCCTATATTTCACGCTGTGCTTGGCGGAGAAGCTCTGTTTGCACGTTTGAAGGCTCTGAAGTCCTTTTTTTACGCTGCTTTGCATCAATATGCTGCGTAGAGCTATCCAGCATATTTTTCATGCTTCTACAAGACCCCCTTCAAAGCTTTTAAATTTCTCGTAATTTGAAACGCTTTGAATGAAGCATGACCCGCTCCTCGTAACTCGAAATGTTTTTGAATGGAGGTTTGAAACGGTCGAGGCTGACTTTATGGCAGATTTATTGGGGATCGGTGCTCTCTCTCGCCTATAAAAAAGGCTGAGGAGTTCTCCTGTTCTTTCCATATTCCCTTCGCCACTCGGAGATGATTGCCGGAGTTCGTCGGATCGATCTGAGGAAGAAGAAGATCATGCTCTTCCAGCATATAAGGAGCCAAAAAAGATGGCATCTTCGAGCAAATGTCCTCTGTAACGATGGATCATGGAAGGATATCATAGCCTCCTTTGCTCGGGATAATTAGCAACTTTGTATGGTGGTTCTTCGGGAGAGAAGAAGGGTCGCATTTCGCCATGCCGCTTGCAAGTGGCACCTTCTCCCGTTACCTCCGGGGATGAGAGCAGCAACTAGCTCTGACCTCGGGTATTGAGTTGGGTGAAATACCTCAACTCAATCTGTCATGGTGCACGAAGCATGGGATCTGCATAATTTAGGCAAGCCCAGTTCCGTAATCTTCCTCCATTTATTATTTTAGTCGGTTGCGGAAACCGACCAACTGCTGGAGGAGAGATGAAGAATTGGCGCCCATGCAAGAACCTGGTAGAGCAGATTCTGGGGGGTGGTCTTCCGACGACGACGAGAAAAATCCTTTTGTAGATGGGATTTTCCTCATATGTAATCATGAAAATAAAGAAAAACCCTTGTAGATTAGATTTCCCTCATATGTAATAATGACTTTAATTTTTAATAAAATCGTCTTTCTTCTTCATATGATCATGTTGACATGCTTTGCTGTGAAGTCTGAATATGTGTAGCTTTGACACGTCTGATTCTTTACGCCGACTCAGTTTAGAAAGAGTGCTAGGTCCTGTCCTGTCTTTTACGCATAACTTAGGGATGCGTAGAAAGCCGCTTTAGCATTCGAGTGTTCGAACTGTCCTGCTATTTAGGAGTGAGGAACCGCGTAGAATTCTGAACTGTTACTTCTGATAAACAGAATTTTTTGTTCAGACATCACCTTCAAGAATGATTTCTCGAAAATCCCTTGGAACAGGGCGAGAAATGGCTATCAAGCTGATTTGCCATCTTGGTGGATAAAATATTCAGACTGGAGTCTGGATGAACTTCGAATCGACCCATGAAGAAGAGTAATTTTTTAATGTTGAACTTTGTATGCTTTGGGTACTTGGGATATCTTGAGGTCAAGAAGGAGTATCTTCTGTGTGAACTCCTGTAATTGACCGTCTTGAGGATCGTTCAGATGTACGCGTACTCTGGCCTGCATATCTTTCAGATGTGCGGGAAGTCATGGAGCGCGAAATCATAAGTTGGCAGCCTCTGAGCATAAACTAAACACCATCGAGCGTGAAATCATAGACTTGTAGTTCATGAGCATGAAGTCGTAGGTTTGTAGCCTCTCGAGCATAAAAGCTACCGAGCATAAAGGCACCCGGGCGTAAAACCCGACTTGTAGCTGTCGAACGTAAAGTCGTAGATTCGTAGCTGTCGAGCGTAGAAAGTTCCTTAGCGTAGAACTGTAGATTTGTTGCTTCTAAAAAAAAAATTTCGAGCGTGAAGTCGTGGATCCGTCGCCTCTGAGCGTAAACTAAGCGCCACCGAGCGTGAGATCATCGATTTGGTATCTGCTGAGCGTGAAGTCGTAGGTTTATAGCCTCTCGAGCATAAAAGCTACCGAGAACAAAGGCATCCGGGCATAAAATCATAGACTTATAGCCTGCGAGCGTAAAACCGTAGATCCATAGCTGTTGAGCGTAGAAAGCTCCTTAGCGTAGAAACCATGAACCTGCTTTGCGCAAAAAACTTTTCGAATTCGCTGACTGTCCGCCTTCTCTGAATAAATAGGCTGACGTAGGACCCAATCATAACCGAATATTAATTAGGAGATTTGGTTCGGGGTCCGAGGAGTCCATCCGAACTCTATATATATCCCAAGTTTCTGAGAGAAAAACTTTCCATCTGTCTTCTGCGAGAGAAAGCTTTCGACTGTTCGAGTTCTTCTCCGTTTCTTCTTCGAGTCTTCAAAGTTTCCAGTAATGGCTTCGAAACAATCCTCCTCCACTAAGGGAAAGAAGGTTGATTCTTCTTCTCGTTCCTTCGCTCAAGCGAGAGCGTCTCTGGTTGGACAAGGCAAACTTCATTCTGAGCGGAGCATCCCGCCGACGAGTAGTGCACCCGGCCTGGAAGGTAGAGCTTTTGGGAAAAAGAGAATGACTGAAAAATCCTTCGCACACGTTGAACGTGACCGCGCTAGGTCGTCTCCTGTGCTGATAGCCTCTTCGAGGAAGATGACGCATGGAGATGTTTCATCTTTTACGCCCATATTTCTAATATGTCAGCGTAAGAACTCTATTTTTTCGCAGTCGAGTGTAAAAGCTTTGACCGCCAAAAACTTGGTGTATACTATTAAAATTTGATTTTTACGCTTGTGGATGAAAATCCTAGCGTAATAACTCAATTTAATCAATCTGGCGTAAAGCACAGACCGTATACTGCCAATCTTGAATTTTACGTTAAGGAAATGGATTCCAGCGTAAAAACTCAAGTTTTACAGTCTCGACGTAGGGCACGGACTGTTGATTTTTTTGCGGATGCTGCAAGTCCTGACGTGTTTCTCTTGTACTTTTGCAATCAACTTGCATTAGTCTCCGCTAGCTGAAGTGATGGGCTCCGCCGCCGGGATGCTGCACTCCAACTATCTGGAGGATCTGTCGCACGTGACATTTCCTATCTCCGGGCCCCAGTATCCCGAAGGAAGGGCAATTCTGATATCGGCTCAGGGCGAGCGAACGCTGCTGAACTTGATCAACGGGGAGCCCCTAACGTACGTAGATAGGGAGCAATACCTGAAGTCGGCTTTCCTCTTCGGGGACATGATTGACAAGCGGTCCCAGACAAAGCCCAAGAGAGAACTCTGGGTTTTCCCTGCCGAGGGTTTGGTCTTGTATCTGCCCAATATGCCGAGAGACTACCCCATCTCGGCCTTCTTCCATGCTACGCATCCCAGGAAGATGTCGTGGACGCTGACCCCCGATCTTCACGGTAAGCCAGGGAAGATCTTTCATCTAAGAGGAGCTGACCAGGGGTCGTTTGTCAGCCGCCCTTCTGGCTCTGTGAAGCTGTTCAGGGGGCTGTACCCGAGAAGTGTCCCGAGTGAAGACAGTTTGGTGATCCAGTCGGTCCAGTTACTGACTTTCTGTAATAATTTTATGGGGCGTGGGGGAGTATACCCTAAGGTGAACCCTCGGTGTGGCGGGTGGATCACCCCTTCAAACCTTCGATGGGCTCGCTTAGTTGATTGGGCCTTGAAGCATTTCCAGACCGAGTTGGAGAACATCGATTTGTTTGCAGCTGTGAGTGCTACCAGTGTTGGGTTACCTCCTAACCCTAACCTATTTCTGGCACTGATGGAGCGATATATTTTGCTTACCGGGACTTTCGCCACTCCACTGGGGGAGTTGGGATTGGCCCTGCATGAGATGGCAGAGATCTCGAGACTGCCGATGGAGGATACTCCATATGAAGAGTATGTTCCTACGAACCGGGAGCTGGGAGGTTCAGACCCTCGAGTAGTGGAAGTGTACCAGGAGTTGATGTGCCACTACCTCGCTTGCACCGCTTTTTATGACGAGCCCTCAGATTTGGCTCACATCAGCAAATGGACGTCCTATCTCTTCTTTTATCGGTCCAGGACTGCTAAGCCGGAGAAGGTATTGGAGGACAAGGATCTGCCTGTGAATCCCCTGAGCGTGCTTAATGCTCAGGTAGTCGACGATCTCATAGTGGATGCTGGGGCTCCGGACCGGTTCCTCGACGAAGGGACAGGAAAGTATCCTGAAGGCACTAAGGCCTATAGTTATTTGAGGCGCTGTCGCAGGCCTCTGTCCAGGGAGGCTCAACTGGCTGGCTTCCTTTCCATATGGCTGCACCGAGTAGTAGTGCCTGGCGTCGCATCTGCGGACCGCATTCACCGTAATACGCTATGCCTGCAGTGCGTCTGGTATTCGGGGCAAGACTGGGCTTGCTCCCTGCCATGGTGTGCCGTATACAAGCTGGCCTGAGGGCCATGATTGATGGGCTGCTCGCCGATGAAATTCGGCGTGATAGCTTTCCCAGGATAGAATTACCATACCTGTATTTGATGGGGTGGTTAATTCTCCATAACCCCCGGGTGATGTCTCCCGGTTCTGGCAGTAGTTTGGGAGGTAGTTTCTTGTTAAACTACCAGAAGTCTTCCTGGAATGTGAACACAGTTTTAGACTATCGACGGGCGCTAGGCTTCAGTCATAGTTGGAAACTTTTCTGCACCGTTTCTTCTGTACATCGCAATCAATCGGGGATTAGGCTCGAGGATTCGGGTAGAGAGAAGACCATTCTTTCTCCCGAAGCTTTTAATTGGTTGGTCTGTATTAGACCATCCCATATGCTGTACAGAAGCAAAGATCATTGCTTCTTGGAGCCCTACTTGCCCAGTCGGTTTGCCCGGCAGTTTGGGTATGATTAGTTGGACGTGGGCAATGCCGTCACCAGCTTCAGGTCCAGAGGTGGACTCATTGATGGAGCGAGGGGATGGCGATATTTTATCATGGGCTGCACTGGGGCAATTTTTATCGTGCCAGTCATCACACTCTCTACGGAGCTGCGCATCCTGCATTCGTATGCCCAGTTCTATGTGGCAACGAACACCTTTCATCGTGATTTTGATATGCATAGAAGCTTTAGGGTGCCCTCTTCCAAGCCTGGGGGAAGAGTTGAAGTCCCTTCAGTTTCTTTCGACGAGGGTGAGGAGTCCGTTACCCCGGATGAGCCTCTGGTGTCGGTCCCTAGGGGTGAAGTACCTCCGCCTGCGGGGGCTTTGGTAGTTTCTGGGAAGCGAAGGGCTCCTGCTCCCAAGGAGGCTTCCCCTCGTAAGAGGAAG
This sequence comes from Iris macrosiphon, assembly GCA_036927795.1. Lineage (NCBI taxonomy): Eukaryota > Viridiplantae > Streptophyta > Magnoliopsida > Asparagales > Iridaceae > Iris > Iris macrosiphon. Next base: position 68,183,539 of record JAYESA010000018.1, on the reverse strand, counting down.
AAGAAGGCGGTAAATCGTCCTCTCCGAATTCCTGGCATTGAGGCTCCTGGAAGTGAGCTTGCATCTCCCTGTGTTGGGGATTATCCTTTGATTGGAGGTTCCTCGCCTTTTAGAGAGGGACCTTCTACAGTTCCGGCTGGTGGTGCTGGAGAATCTCAACTGGACGCTGGTGTCACTGCTATTGCTTTAGGTAGTGGAACGAGGTCGCCTTCGGGGCTGAGTATAATAAAGTTCCGTATACCTCCAGTCGGATCGGCATCGGGAGGGACTTCTGCCGTGCCTGTGAGCGCACCTAGCGAGATTCTAGTTGATAAGCCTATGTTGGATTTTGAGGAGGACCTGGAAGACTACTTGCCAGTGTCAGTTCGCAGACCCCTTTCTCCAGGTATGACAGCTCGTCTAGCATTATTAAGAAATGATTTAGCTGTACAAGCTGCAGATGTGACGTATATACCGTCGGCCATGGGTAAATATCGTCTTTTATGCCTCTTCTTTGGGAAAATTAATATTACGTTGATATTAACTTCCTTTTGTCTTCTTTTCAGGGGAAGACCTCTTCGGAGAGGGTGATGTAGATGCGCCCTTTGGCTCTGTGTCAGGTCCTAGTGGTGACACGGAGGTACCTGATTTTGAAGAGGAGACATCTTCGGGTGCTGGCTTGCCTGTCGAGGAGACTCCGATACCTCAAGAGGAGGACGAGCCTGTCATTGCGACAGTACCTCTTTTGAGCATGCCGGTCACTTCGTCCGGTGTTGGTGATTCTTCTTTCGTCGTACCTCCTGTTGAAGCGATGCCCGTGGCAATATTATCCGTGGTGATTCCTGGGGGGGAAGTCGCCACGATCGCGGACACTCCCCGTGTTCATGCGGACCTAGTTGCGCTAACCGAGCAGTACACCGGTATCTTCTACACCACTTTGAGAATGCTAATGTCAATGGTGTTGGTGAAGAAGCTGGACTTTGCATCGCTGAAGAGGTCTTCTCGGTTCTCGATAGAGGCGATCAGGGAATTCGGTAATGCCGGGGTAGCTGACACGCTGGAGGCGATGGTTAATGGTTTGGAGCAACCCATTAACGAATACCTGCTGCTAGCTCGAGGCAATATTGAAGCTCTGGTCCAGGCCAGATACGACTCCTTGACTGCGCATCTTGTTGAAAAGAAGGAAGGTCTGAATAAATCCATCGAGACCAATCAGCAGGAGATGGATAAAGGAAAAGTCGTCTTGGAGGAGACTATCGCCCTTCAAACAAAGTGCCAGGCCGAGCATGACGGCAATGTAGTGAGGGTCCGCAAGCTGGAGACAAAGCTTGCTCAGACAAAGGAGTGGGCTTCTCAGTCGTCGGAAGGTCTAGATGTGGTGAATGGCCGACTGGTCACAGCACAACAGAACTTGGCGAGTGCAAGAGTCGCCCGTGCCGGTCTCCTTCGGGCTAGAGCCGAACTGTCCCTCCTGATAGATGACGAGGCACGGTTGGAGCGGGTCCGCACTGATGTCTTGGATTCCGAGGCTGAGAGGATGGCCGTACTGGCGCAGCAGCTTCGCGACCTGACCGCTCCCCCTTCATGATGTACTTTTGCTTTCGCTTTTCAATATACTTTTGCTCTTTTCTGGGAATAATAAAGAGGCTTTTCATCTGACTTTGTGGACCCATCATTTCAGAATGTAAATGACAGGTTTTGGTGAAAGTGATATCAGAGGTAGTATGGACGTGATATACTTTCGGTAAGCTTTAGCAGAGCATATCTATTCAGAGGTCATATGGACATGATAGAATATGATCCAACTAGTTTCGTTTTGGAAGTAGTTTTGTTAGAATGAGATCACCTTATCCCACTTGAGCAGAGGAGGTTTAAGCATAGTACCTTTTCAGGAATTTGCCATTGATAGGAGCCATTAGCAGGTCTCCATTGGGCTGGGCTAACATGTAAGCGCCGTTTGAGAACGTTGTCTCGATCACGTAAGGGCCTTCCCATTTGGGCTGGAATTTGCCTTTACTCCTGTGAGTAAGAATTATCGGCCTTCTTATAGCCAAAACTAGCTCGCCGGCTTTGAACACTCTTTTCTTACTTTTTGATTAAAAATTCTGGAAATACGTGCTTGGTAGAGCGCGATGCGTTGCTGAGCTTGGAGGCATTTCTCGTCTAATCCTTCTAGCTCTTGAAGCCTTAACAGGTCATTCTTTTCTTGAGTTAACTCATTAGCCACGGCTATCCTGAGTGACAAAATTTGAATTTCGATAGGAAGAACTGCTTCACTCTCGTAGACCAATGAGAATGGTGTACAACCTGTCGGAGCTCAGATCGTTGTGCGGTACACCCAGAGACATTCTCCCAGCTTCTCATTCCAATCTCTCTTGTTCGAAGAGACGAACTTCTTCAAGAGTTTGATAATGGTTTTGTTGAAGGCTTCCGCCAAACCATTAGCAGCCGGATAATATGCCGTAGAGGCCACATTTTGTATCTGATTTTTATCGCAAAATCGGTGGAACGCATGGCTGATGAACTGAGGCCCATTATCATGGATTATCCTTTGGGGAACCCCAAAGCGGTAAATGACGTGATGTTCGATGAAGCTGGTCACATTAGATGTCTTTACCTCAGCAAGAGGGATCGCCTCTGCCCATTTGGAGAAGTAATCCGTGATGGCCAGTATGAACCGGTGACCTCTGCAAGAAGATGGGTGAATAGGAACGATGATATCCATACCCCATGCTTCGAAAGGCCAGGATGCAACCGTAGGATATAGATGTTCGGATGGTTGATGTATGAAGTCTGCATGAACCTGACAGGCTATGCATCGTCTGGCATACTGGATTGCGTCTGCGATCATAGTGGGCCAGTAATAGCCCATTCTCCTGATACGATCTTGCAGCTTAGGACCGGGTTAATGCACACCACACACGCCGTCGTGAGCTTCACGAATAATCCGCTGTGCTTCATCACCAGAGAGACATCGTAATAATAGCCCGTCATAAGACCGGCGATATAGGCATTGTGACGATGCGTCGAAATAGAAGCGTAATGATCGTCTTTTGACAGATATTGCTTCTTTAGGATCTTCTGACAAGATTCCGTATGCTACAAAATCTATAAAGGGACTTCTCCAGTCTCTCTTGGGAGGATCTGTGTCCACTGTGTAGCTGCATTCGATGTGAAAGTTGTTTTTCACACAAAATATGTCTCTGTTAAGAAGGATTACCGAATTCTGCCTTCTTATAGGAGTAGCTAAATATGTAGCTAGACTTGCAAGGGCATCAGCTTCCAGATTCTGAGACCGAGGTACATGTTCAAGGAAGAATCCCTTGAATGTCATGGCTATCTCGACCGTTGCTCGGTGATAGGGGATAAGGTCGGGATTCCGGACTTCATATATTCCTCTGACTTGATTGACGATCAGCAGAGAATCACCGAAGGCTTCCAAAGATTCGACCTCCAACTCTTTAGCGACTTGGAGCCCGATTAGCAGAGCGTTGTATTCCTCCACATTGTTAGAACATGGCTCGCTAAGAGAATATGCTCGGTAGATAACGAGTTTATCAGGAGTGACTAGGACGATCCATACCCCTGAAACCACGTTTCCCCTGGGACCAGTCTTGGAGGCGCCATCGAAGAACAGTTGCCATGCATCACCTTCCGTTGCGGAATTACACTCTGCAACTTCGTCGGGAATGTCCTCGTACAGTTTGGAGGCCTCCGGGATCGGATGAGCAGCTAGAAAGTCAGCCAATGCTTGGCCTTTGACGGACTTCTGAGGGACGTACACCATGTCATATGGCGTTAATAACATCGCCCAAGTCGCGAGTCGGGAATTAAGGACACTTGGCTTGCTCATCAGTACCCGAAGAGGATTAATCCTGGAGATGATATGAATGGTTTGGCCCGTGACATAGTGTCGTGTTTTCTGAATAGCGAACATCAGAGCCAAGCATTCTTTCTCTACAGGGTTGTACCGACGTTCGGCTTCGACCATTATCCTGCTGAGGTATTAAATAGCCTGCTCGTGGCCCATATCGTTCTTTTGTGCGAAAAGAGCTCCCAGAGAATGATCCATTGCTCGAATATATAGCACGAATGGTCTTCCTATGATAGGAGGTACCAGAACTGGCGGGCTAGTGAGGTAGCGCTTGATATCTCCGAACGCTTGCTGACAGGCTTCGTCCCACACGAAGGATACACCTTTCTTTATGAGATGGGAAAAGGGCTGGCATCTCCCGGAGAGGTTGGATATAAATCTTCGGATATAAGCCAGACGACCTTGAAATCCCCTGAGTTCCCTCAGATTGTGGGGTGGTCGCATTTCTAAGATGGCCTTGACTTTATCAGGGTCCACTTGAATGCCTTTGGCGGTGATGACAAATCCCAGAAATTTGCCGCTAGATACCCCCAGAAAGGACTTTGTAGGGTTCATTTTGAGTTGATGTTGGCGCATCAATTCAAATACTGTCTTCAAGTCTTGGATGTGATTATCCCTGAGGCGGCTTTTGACAGCTACATCGTCCACGTAACACTCCACTGTCTTGCGTAAATATTTATGGAATATGTTACTCATAGCCCGTTGGTACTTAGCCCCGAAATTCTTTAATCCGAAGGGCATGACCGTATAGCAGTATACCCCCAGTGGTGACCGGAAGGTAGTATGCTTCTCGTCTTCAGGATGCATCTTGATCTGATTGTATCCTGAGAATCCGTCCATAAAGACATATATTCAAAACCGCATGTATTGTCGATCATGACGTCTGTGATGGGAAGAGAGAACTCATCCTTGGGGCAGGCTGCATTCAGATATCGGTAATCGATGCAGATACGTACTTTCCCATTCTTCTTCATGACCGGGACAATATTGGCGACCCAGTCGGGATGTTGTTCTTCACGGATGAAGTTGCAGGCTATCAACTTCTTGACTTCAGCTTCAATGGCGTCCATCATGTCCGGGCGGAACCGACGTTGGTGCTGCTTCATAAGCTTTGAATCGGGCAGTATGTTGAGTTTATGAGTAGCCACCTTTGGATCAAGACCTGGCATATCCTCATAATTCTATGCAAAGACGTCGATATATTCTTTTATCAACTGGGTAATTTCTTCCCTTTCTTCTTTGGAAAGGTCGTTACTGATAAATATCGACTTTGGTGAAAGTTCATCCCCTACGTCAATCTGGATAACTTCATCTTTAGTGGGAGGTTCTCTCTGCTCGAAGCGGAACTCCCATTGTGTATCCATCTGCTGAGCCCAAGCGTCATTCTCGAATGGTTCGAATTTTTGTTCATCTGATTTGAAGGAATTCGTCGCTACCATATTTGCTGATAATGTTTGCTCGAGAGCGTGAGATGAGTCGGAGGGCGATGAGCCGTCTTGAAAAGAGGAAAAGATATCCTCGTTCGACTTGGAAGTCGTAAGGGAGGTGGCATACCCTAAACCGAAACGGGTTTATTGATAGTGGGAATTGCCGAGCAGCGGTATTCGTCTGCCTTTCCCGTAGTTGAGACCTGGTTCCATCCTCAAGTTGTAACCCATATTTTGCATGATCTTCAAGGCTTGCGGGCTGTACCTGTGAACTTGCATTTCACCAGAGTCATCATCAAAGGAATCCTCTTGTATAGTCTGTTCGTTGCGCATGCGGCCGAAGACTATGGAACGCTGGCCGTTGCGGATAGGTGGAACAATGAAGATAGAATCCTCATATGGTCCATATGTCGTGGTGACATTGGATGATGACGCCACTTCCCATATGTGCGGATGATAGGAATCTATAGTTGCCAAGAATTTTTGTGCTATAGGCCCTATATCGTCCTGGGGAGAGGATTCCTGATTTGGAATCCGAGCATCGATATACTGGAAAAGAGGTCCTTTATTATTATCAGAAACCGCATTCCTGGTTGCATTTACATCACTCGGCTGCTTGTTGCGCCGAAGGTTGATGATTAAGGGCGGAGGCTTCTGGTTCAGAGTGATCACTAGAGGATCACCCCCTTTCCCTGACCTGGTCTTGTTCAGGTGGATAGCCATAGGCTCTGTGGCTTTTGGACGGGTAGTCCGTCCTTTCACCTTGATTGACAGAGGTTGCTTGGCAGAAGGTTCTTCAGTCTCCCGGTGGGATTCCTTCTCTGCTTGGGCTGACACCTCTTCCGTGTAGTCTTGAGAGTATAACACGGCATCAGAGTAGTAGGATTCTACTCCTTTAAACGGGTTTAGGTCGGCAACCTCCGTTTGTACTGTCCCTTGGGTGTCTACATATTTGAAGCATTGATGTAGAGTCGAAGGAACGATGTTGTGATCGTGGATCCATGGTCTTCCCAGCAGGATATTGTAGGACACCTCTGAATCGATGACGTAGCATGTAGCCACCGATCTGAGGTTGCCAATCTGGATCCTCAGGCAAATTTTTCCCAACGGCTTACTTCTTCCGGCGTCGAAACCCACAATAGTAGTGGTGGTGTAAGCCAGTTCGCTGGTAGGAATCCTCAGCGGTCTGAGCAGACTATGAGGAATGATGTTGATTGAGGATCCCGAATCTATGTGAATCCGGTCGACCTCCATGGAATCGACGTACCCAGTGTGGTAGAGGGGTCTGTCATGCCTGTTATGTTTTAACAGCATGTCGTCTTGAGTGAAAGTGATGTTTGGGACCACCTCCATCACACTGTGGCATCGAGGACACGCCGCGGGTTCTTCATCGGGGGAGTTGAGTTGGGTCAAGTATGTATCCGCCTGCATCAATGCCTCACTCAGGGCTAGACGAGTGTCTTAGGAGAGCCTGAGTAGCTCGAAGATGGACAACCTGGCCGGTGTATTAGCCAGTTGGGCCAAGATGTCGAAGTTGTACGGCTTCTCTAAACCTTTGTTTTGAATGTTTTTCACAGGTTTATCGAAGCACACTTCTTTTTGCTTCCCTTTGTCCGCCGAAGTTGGTCTCGAAGGACCGGCCTCTGGTACGGCAGGCTCTGGTTCCGAAGGCTTGGCAGCTGAAGCGTCTGAAGGTGCAGCTTCCTGACTTGCTCCGTAGTCTTTGAGGTAAGCCTTCCCTGAACGGGTTGTTGTGGCCAAAACCTCGTCTTCGTCTGATGTCGAAGAAGTTGCAACCATATGACATGGCTTGCATTTGGAGTACTTCCTGGACTTGGCTTTAGTAGCATTAGTCTCTTCTTCGAGCTCCGACACCAAGTCTGGGTGAACCCACATAATCTTGCCTCTCTGGGTAGTTAGGGGTAACAGGTCATGATTTTGACCCCTAGCCGGAGGGAGATTAACGATGTTCATCGTTGTCCGGGAAATAGGTGTAACACCGTCCGGTACTTCTTGGGGAGGCAGATTGCCAAATTACAGAGAGATCATGTTGGTCGTGACCGTCTTCTCGCCATTGCGCAGGGTGATGGCTTTAGCATCGATCAGCTTTTGGATCTTCCTTTTCAGTATGTAACACGCCTTTGTTGGGTGGTATACGTATCTGTGGAAGATGCAGTACTTGGGGTTGTTGGCACTGCCGACTTCACTGGGCCGCCTCTCCTCCGGAAGGGTGATCTTGCCACTTTTGACGAGACACTCGAATATAGTCGGAATATTGTCGTCGTCGAAAGAGTATACCTCGACGGGCCTGGAAGTCCCATGTTTCGTCTGCGTGGTTGCCGCGGTCTTCTGTCTGGACTTATTGATCGCCAGAGCTTCTTTTCCTTTGGAACTGCGAGGATGGTCGCCGTTGGGGGATGACCTCTTGCCTCTGTCAGAGGCAGAGATCATGATTCCATTGTCACGTGCCTTGCGATTGTTGTCCTCGGCGGCTACCGCTGAGATAATGAACGAGGGCCAATCATGAAACTAATATGGTCCTGTGAACACCGAGATCACAGGAAGAAGGTTCTTCCTGCAAATGTCCACCAATGCTGAGTCTGGAACTCCTGGAGGCATCTGTAAAGTGGCTTGACGAAAACGTTCGACGAAGGTGCGAACGTCCTCTTTCTCCCTCTGCTTGACTTCGATGAGAGAGGACATAGACATGTCCATTCCTCTCTCGTAGAATCGTGTGAAGAATAAAGCCTTGAAGTCTTCAAAGGAAGTAATGCAGTTGTCCGCCAGGCTACGGTACCACTGGTAAGCTACTCCTGAGAGACAGCCCTTGAACACCCGGGTGAGGAGGGCGTCATTCCCTTGTATCAACACCGTCATCATACTGAAATAGTTCATGTACTGACTTGGTGATGTTTTTCCCTCGAACAGGGCCATAGTCTGAGGTTTGTACCTCGGAGAAAAAGGGACCTCTTCCCAGATAGCTGGGTATGGCTGGTTGATTCCCAATTTCTTGAGCTGATCTTTGTGCTTCAAGGCGTCAAATTGGGCTTTCAACTCCCGCACTGCTTGCATCAAATTTTCAGCTGGTAGCGAGACCACGGAATGGTGCGGAGTCGGTTGTATCATGACTCCCGCAGGAGGTAGTCCATTCTCCGAGTGAGGAAGTGAAGGACCAGCTGACTCTTGATCTAAAGCAGGCTCTTGGATCGTGTTGGATGGTGGTAGGTCCACCCCCACACATATCTGAGTAGGCGGGATCGATGTTTGAGCCATAGCAGCCGCCTGTTGAGTTAGCATCATTTGGTGCATGTTCTCCATCATGGATTGCATTTGTTTCAGAGATGTCTCTAGTGTAGTAATGCGTTGCTCAGCGTTCCCTGATGGCGAGGCTTCCTCGTGTTCATCTCCAATGGCATAAACTCCCATCTCCTTGGGCGTCATTGAAGGATGAGTATAGGTCGCTGCAGAAGTTGACTCTATACTCTTAGTATCTGATTCGGGAGACTGACGACCCCCAGCATCGGAATCAGAAAAGCACGAAGTCAGTTGTCGTGACCTTGAACGAGTGTTCTGGAATACCCCAGCCTCGGTGTCCCTAAGGAGCATGTTGAATTTCCTTCGACTAAGAGTTCTAGAGGACGGACGTCTTGAGCCTGAGCTTCCCCCAGGTATATGTGAAGCCATGTTCACAGATGCATGCGTGGGCTCTTCTTCTAGGAAAGATGGAGAGTAGCTCAGCCGGTCAAAAACTGGCCGTTTTGCTTTAGAACAGCAACAATTAATTACAATCCTGTGACTATTACAACAGTTCTCGCTAGGAGGCGTAATAGCCACGCTGGAAGATCCCCTCTCCTTGCGTTTCTGGATTAGATACTTGCGCAGGTCAGGAGGAGTTGTAGAAGAAGATGATGATGGCTTGTTCCTTCTGTTCCTATTGGTGGGCATACGGATGATGGGAACCATGGTCTTCCCTGTGCTACCCGTATACAACAGGTTGGTCATCTGGGTGGCGGATAATCCTCGAGGAGGGTGTCTTTCCGCAACTGGAGCCTTCTTTACGTTTAGGGACTTCGCCTGATATAATTTGGAGCTTCGCTCTGGTTGGCGTAAAGCTGAGGATATCCTCAGGCGGCCATCAGCGTCTCGCGTAATTCGGACGGCGTGCAAATTGTTCCCTTGCTAGCGTAAAGGCCGAGAAGTTGAGTAGTCCGCCGCTTGCTTTCCCTTACGGAGATCGCAGGGATTATCTGGTTCTCCGTAGAGGTCAGATGCTGTTTTACGCGCGGAGCGTGTCTTGTACTTCTGATTTGGCACTGAGACTTTATCAGAAGTTTTGTCTATTCCGCCAGGGACGGGAGACTGAATTTCACGCGCAGAGTGCGGAGTATACTTCTGGGTTAGCGCTGAGGCATCGCCAGAAGTTTTGTCGGTCCTGTCAGAGACAGGCGACTGAATTTTACGTGCAGGGCGCGGAGGGAGCAATGCTACAACCTCATTGGTCGGAGAGATCGGAGAGATCGGAGAGTCCACGGGAATGGTAGAGGATGTCTTGGGTATCCAGACCTTACGCAGCTTCCTGTTGTTTTGGACAGAGAGAGTGTGAGAGCTACCCCTTGTTCGGAGCATATCTTCGTAGGCAGACTGGTCGAACTGGACGACCAGTATCTTCTTCACGGATTCCACGGATACCGTATCGTGTTGAGTAATAGCTTCCTCATCAGAAGAGAAAGATGTCCTCAGAAGAGTCGCCATCTTATTTTGGATATAGGAAACGAGAAAAGATTTGATGAATACGGAAAACGAGGTCTTGTACGAAGACCCGCCCTTCTTTTATGTTTACAAACAAGATTGTACAAATTTGATCCTACACGAGGATGTCTAAGTACAATTTATTTAATCTGGGTGAATATTGCTATAGGTGTCTGATCTGCAGTCGATCACTTTAGCCCTTGGACCACACGATGTTGAAGAAGTATCGTGGAAGATAGGTAGCAGCTTCGAAGGTAGCTAAAGAGGGTGGATGCCCGATGTCAAAGTCGTCGATCCCTTCTCTTTGCCCGAGCTCTGGGTTCTCCTCTCTCTCTCTCTCTCTCCTCTATTTCTCCTTTTAATTTGTCGACCTACTTCTGATCGTTCGACCAATTTTTCGACCTCCTCCTCCCTTTTTTCCTCGTTGATAGAGGTCTCTATTTATAGAGTTTTAGTGACAGTGACCACTCAATCGGTATAAAAATTGAATAGTGGAAAGTACAGCACCCTTTTACACAACGGTTAAAATAACCAATGCCTGCGTATAGATGATCCTTTGAATGAGCGTGTGACACGGGTCCAACTAAGGGACAAAATGCGTATAACTGCTATGAAGATCACGACGTAGAAGCCACGTAGGTAGGTATCCCTCGTGTAGAAGAGGTTGGCATAGAAGCCAATGTCTGTCACCATGGCATAGAAGCCAAATAGTTATCAAACCGGCATAGAAGCCGAATAGGCGTAGAAGCCGAGTATACGTAGAAGCCGAGTGGTCATAGAGGCCGAGTGGGCGTAGAAGCCGAGTGGTCATAGAGGCCGAGTAGGCGTAGAAGCCGAGTAGGCACAGAAGGCCGAATGGGCGTAGAAGCCGAGCAGGCACCGAAGCTGAATAGGCGTGGAAGTCGAACAGGCACCGAAGCTGAATAGGCGTAGAAGCCGAGCAGGCACCAAAGCTGAATAGGCGTAGAAGCCAAGCAGGCACCGAAGCTGAATAGGCGTAGAAGCCGCTGCGTAACGTGCCAGAGTGATGATGTGGACGTCTTAGACGGAATTATGGCTCTTGGAGATAATCAGATCTCTTGCATTAAATGCAGAGATCTGCCCCCATCCTGTGCATTAAATGCAGATGCTTGTTTTTAAGATTTGTCATCATTCTGCGTATTAAATGCAGATACGCACCTTGAACCCTGTGCGAAGAGTAACCGCTATCGTGGCAGTATGTTCGTCTTCTGCGGAGCGTAAGGAGCTCACGTTTGCCTGTGTAAAACTAGGCAGCGTATTCCCTTGTATGCGTAAGAGCAGCTCTCGCAAAGAGGATGTTACTAAACGATGGTTCGGTGACATTTAATCAAATCTCCTGCATTAAATGTGGAGATCCGCCATCATCCTGCGGATTAAATACAGAGGCATGTTTTGAAGGTCTGCCACCCTTCTCTGCATCAAACGCAGAGACGTGCCTCAGGCCTCTGTCAGTATTTGGCGCATTAATTGCAGAGACGTACCTTGAGGGCCTGTCACCACCCTGTGCATTAAATGCAGAGATGCGCCTCGAGTCCCGTACGGAGTGCAGCTTTTGATGTGGCAGGCGGTTTGTCTTCCGCAGAGCGTAAGGAGCTCTCATCTACCTGTGTAAAACTAGGCAGCATATTCCTCTGTGTACGTAAAAGCAGTTTTACGCAAGGGAAATGGCAGTAAATGACAGCCTGGGTTGCAGTGCTGCGCCATTATTATAGCCGTCGTCTGGGTAGTCGAGCAGTATCCCTTTGTCAGAAGTCGAGACGTCAGGTTCATTGTAGGTTCTGACAGGTTCATTGCAGAGAATACGAAGCATCCCTCGTACACTTCAATGCTGCATTGAAAGAGGATGAGTTTTACGCCATAAAGGCGATGAAGCACCCTGTTTACGCTGAAGCAACCTGGACATACTGCCCTACGCGGATGGTTCTCGAACCTATATTTCACGCTGTGCTTGGCGGAGAAGCTCTGTTTGCACGTTTGAAGGCTCTAAAGTCCTCTTTTTATGCTGCTTTGCATCAATATGCTGCATAGAGCTATCCAGCGTATTTTTTATGCTTCTACATGCACCAATCAAGAATCATCATGTCACGTTCAATATACATGTTGGCCAATGTCCCACACTTAGTGTACAATGTAGCCTTTAGAAACAGGCGAGCAGGAAAAGTGTATCGGCACGAATACATTCAGGATACCAAACCTATATGTTGGTCACATGAATCATGTTTTGATCAAGTCAGGAGTAATAATTAATTAGGAATCTTTTATCTCATATGATCGAGTCACAGTCATGAATGCCTCATTAATTCCTCAATTTCTAGGATCATAGGTCATCAATCATGGTCAAGCTCAACTAATCTAGAATAAGCATCAAATACACAACATGACTCATGCATACACAATCAATTACAAAGATTCATGGGTTAGCGTTCTTTGCAAGTAAAAATATAGGCTAATCAGGAATTGTGGTGCACTATGCACGAGCAAGCAACTATATGGCGCACAAACCTATAACACTAGGTCACAAAAGTTATAGCGCACAAATCTATAACATGGCACACAAAATTAAGAATTAAGAGAATAGGCACATTCTACACATGCAAGCAAACTGGTGCACAAAGCAAGAGTTACGAGTAAGAGAAGTAGAGCACTATACGCGAGCAAGCAACTATAAGACAAAATACGAGTCCCCATGAGGCGCGACAGTCAATGGCCTCAAGAATCGAGATATGCTAAGGTCAAGGCTCATTTATCGAGGTTGAACCAAGCAAGAGTATGCCAAGGGTTAATAAGTGCGTTGGGTTACTAACTCATCAAAAGTGCACCAAGGGTTATATGTATAAGAGCGGCGCACTTTTTCTTAGTTAATGCACAATGTGTCAATTGTGCACCGGTTGTCACGCCCTGGTCCCGCAGGGCCGTTCTTCCTCGCTTGGGTCCCTATGGAACCGATCGTCCTCGCACGGGCGTGATGTCGTGCAAGCCTAAAGTGCGCTTGCACAAGGCCAAAACTTTGAACAAGGACAAGTAAGTTATTCGATACTGAAGCAATGGCACACATATAATGCAAAAAAGTAAAGAACACAATGGCATATGAAAACAAGCTCTTTTATTGATATTCACAAGTGTTACAAGCGGCGTATGGCCGAGGTTACAATTTGCTCAAGCGCTCTATCTCTCGATTACAATGACATCGTTCCATACATTATGTCCCTCTATACAAAAGCAACTCAAAGCAGGCACAAACTCGATGCGGCTCAAGGCATCGACTCCAGATTTTCGGTTCCTTGGGATAAGGCACGGCTATCGCTTCCTCGAACGAACAGGCACCTAAGAACAAGCAAATTGTTGGTGGGTCATCACTTTATACAAGTACTGGTGAGATAAAACAACTGAACAGAAGCTACACCCCCTGAAATCCATACTAAGTAATCATGTGGCAAAATATTGCATTACTAGTTATCTTGCTAGTTTTACTTAAATTCATTTCATGCAGCTCAGAACTATAGTCAGATTACATCTTTTGAAAACATAAATTTGAAACAGTTTTGCATATTCAAACAATAAGCATACGATCGGGGCAGTGCTCTATCGTGCAGTGCACAACATGTATTGTGCATCAATCTAACTCTTTGGGGCAAAGTAGCATATAGGAAATATAATTCAATCACGCACACAAGTTGAACTATCAATCAGAGGTCGGTCCCCGAGAAACTCAGGATCGGTAGCGATAATCCAGCTAACCAATGACTCTTCTTTCTGATGCTATTAGTAGCTGTAACCAAGGTTCAGCTCTGCACCAATAGCCATTATCCGACCGATACAAATGTATAAAACACTATCAGATAAACTCTATGATGCACATCTTAATGAACAAGCAGGCTTATATATAAACACTTGCATTTCTTACCCCATTGTCGAACGGTTATCCCTGCAGCAGACACACAAGTTAGCCACAATTTGCGTATGTGCATAAACTTATTTATCAAACTTTGGTATCAAAAATGATAGGTATACAAGAAGATAAATCTAGCATGCGCCATATCTATATGACGGTCCATGAGTTTCCCCATTATTGGACAACAACACCCCCCAAGATCCTGTAGGACCGGAATATCAGGGTACTCTCATAATCCCTTCCGGACCGAACGATTCCCAGTGCCCCAGGAATCGATCGAGAGACTATTACCTTGTGCACAAGTTGTCCGAGACCAATGCATGACAAGCAACATTCAAATAATATACAATCACATTCACATTCATAAGCATATAATAATCTAATAGCACACCCCCCAAGATCCCGTAGGACCGAAACATCAGGGCGGACTATTAGACTCTTCTCTTTCATTTATTCAAGAAAATACATCTTTTCAATAATCTAATAGCACACACCCCAAGATCCCGTAGGACCGGAATATCAAGGCAGACTATTAGACTCTCTTTCATACTTATAACTTATAGCAGATCGATAGCAAAATAGGCAAGCGAAATATATAATGACAAGCACGATTTATTTCATAACTAATATGCAAAAGTCCATATCTTTCTTAGCATATTACAAAGGAACATATTCAAGCGATTCATTTACTTATCTTTCTTAGCATAGCAAGGGTTCATTCGATAGCTGTGTCGGTATTTTTAAGCATGCAATAATTCTATCTTTCTCTTAGCATGGGAATAGTTCTACCTTATTTCTGACAAGCATTCATATTCTCTTAGTTAAGCAAGCAAACAGACGGGTTCATTTCAATGACAAGCTATGTGAGTTCTCTTATTAGCATACTGAGTCAGTTCTATCATTCTTCTTATGAAACAATCTTCTTAAACAAACAAGAATTCAAAAGCTCATATTCATTATTAAGTCTTGCAAGAATCAGAGAATGCAGTTCTGCCCACTCACTTTGATTAATCGATCGAGAACTCTCCGAGAAGACTTCCGTTCGAGCAAGCAAGGCGATATCACTTGTATATAGTGCCTACGCAGAGCGGGATGCTACATACTTACCCACCAACAAAGTGTTTCGTCCTCGAAACTCAAGAAGAAACTCACGAAAACACAAAGCAGCGATAGTCCTCATCCCTCGCCATCCCCAATCAAAAATCTAGCAATCATAACTCAATAAAACTCTAGCCAATAAAATCACAAATCATATCTCAAGCAACAAAAACAAATCCAGAAAACTTTTGTCGGCAACTTTGAGAATATTTACGGACTCATTGTATGGAATGTTCATTTTATCTCACATCAGGCATATCTCAGAGTTGGAGGCAACAAAATGGGCAAAGAATCGAGTCGCTCTGATACAACTATGTCACGCCCCGGTCCCGCAGGGCCGTTCGTCCTCGCTCGGGTCCCCACGGAACCGATCGTCCTCGCACGGGCATGATACCGTGCAAGCCTAAAGTGCGCTTGCACAAGGCTAAAGCTTTGAACAAGGGCAAGTAAGCTATTCGATACTGAAGCAGCGGCACACATATAATACAAAAAAGTAAAGAACACAATGGTATATGAAAACAAGCTCTTTTATTGATATTCACAATAGTTACAAGCGGTGCATGGCCGAGGTTTCAATTCGTTCAAGCGCTCTATCTCTCGATTACAATAACACTGTTCCATACATTATGTCCCTCTATACAAAAGCAACTCAAAGCAAGCACAAACTCAATGTGGCTCAAGGCATCGACTCCAGATTTCCGGTTCCTTGGGATGAGGCACGGCTATCGCTTTCTCGAACGAACAGGCACCTGAGAACAAGCAAACTGTTGGTGGGTCAGCACTTTATACAAGTACTGGTGAGATAAAAAAACTGAACAGAAGCTACACCCTCTGAAACCCACACTAAGTAATCATGTGGCAAAATATTGCATTACTAGTGATCTTGCTAGTTTACTTAAGTTCATTTCATACAGCTCAGAACTATAGTCAGATTATATCTTTTGAAAATATAACTTTGAAACAGTTTTGCATATTCAAACAATAAGCATACGATCGGGGCAGTGCTCTATCGTGCAGTACGCAATAAGTTTTGTGTATCAGTCTAACTCTTTGGGGCAAAGTAGCATATAGGAACTATAATTCAATCACGCACACAAGTTGAACTATCAATCAGAGGTCGGACCCCGAGAAACTCAGGATCGGTAGCGGTAATCCAGCTAACCAATGACTCTTCTTTCTGATGTTATAAGCACCTGTAACCAAGGTTTAGCTCTGCACCAATAGCCATTGTCCGACCGATGCAAATGCATGAAACACTATCAGATAAACTCTATGATGCACATCTTAATGAACAAGCAGGCTTATATGTAAACACTTGCATTTCTTACCCCATTGTCGAACGGTTATCCCTGCAGCAGACACACAAGTTAGTCATAATTTACATATGTGCATAAACTTATGTATCAAAATTTGGTGTCAAAAATGATAGGTATGTAAGAAGGTAAACCTAGCATGCGCTTTATCTATATGACGGTCTATGAGTTTCCCCATTATTGGACAACAATACCCCCCGGGTCCCTTAGGACCGGAATATCAGGATGCTCTCACAATCCCTTCCGGACCGACCGATTCCCAGTGCCCCAGGAATCGATCGAGAGACTATTACCTTGTGCACAAGTTATCCGAGACCAATGCATGACAAGCAACATTCAAACAATATACAATCATATTCACATTCACAAGCATATAACAATCTAATAGCACACCCCCCAAGATCCTGTAGGACCGGAACATCAGGGCAGACAATTAGACTCTTCTCTTTTATTTATTCAAGCAAACACATCTTTTCAAAAATCTAATAGCACACCCCCAAGATCCTGTAGGACCGGAACATCAGGGCGGACTATTAGACTCTCTTTCATACTTATAACTTATAGCAGATCGATAGCAAAATAGGCAAGCAAAACATATAATGACAAGCACGATTTATTTCATAACTAACATGCAAAAATCTATCTCTTTCTTAGCATATTACAAAGGGACATATTCAAGCGATTCATTTACTTATCTTTCTTAGCATAGCAAGGGTTCGTTCGATAGTTGTGTCGGTGTTTCTAAGCATGCAACAATTCTATCTTTCTCTTAGCATGGCAATAGTTCTACCTCATTTCTGACAAGCATTCATATTCTCTTAGTTAAGCAAGCAAACTGACGGGTTCGTTTCAATGACAAGCTATGTGAGTTCTCTTATTAGCATATTGAGTCAGTTCTATTATTCTTCTTATGAAACAATCTTCTTAAACAAGCAAGCATTCAAAAGCTCAGATTCATTATTAAGTCGTGCAAGAATCAGAGAATGCAGTTCTGTCCACTTATTTTGATTAATCGGTCGGGAACTCTCCGAGAAGACTTCTGTTCGAGCAAGCAAGGCGATATCACTTATACATAGAGCCTACGCGGAGCGGGGCGCTACACCGGTCTACTGATTAGTTAAAAAGTGCGCCAAGAAGGAAGTTGGTCAAAAGTGTGCTGAAAGGTTGACTAGCGCACTTTTGCTTGGTTCCTTCGATAATTCATCAATTGTGCGCCAAAGGTTAAAATCTTCCAAAAATACGCCAAGAAGGATTTTTTCAAAAATTTATCCCCTTGACATACTTTGTAAGAAAATTGGTAGTACTCTTAAAGTACGCACGAGTATGAAATGCGGCCCACATTCAACATGCACCTATAGTACAAATCCTCCTGTGTACTTTTTGTCATTATTCTTCTTCTCCAACTGACCCACCATTGATGCACTCAGAGCTCAAGCTCGAGACTATGATATTGCTCCATTCCTCAAGCAACAAGAACAGAAATCAAAGAAAAATTAAAGCTTGAAATTAGGAAAAATATCTTTTGAAATTTTTTCATTTTTAGGGAAATTATTTCCTAGGAAAATATACTCATAAAAACCCTCATAATAAAACCAAGGTAAAACCATTAATCACCTAAAATCTAAAAACTCCAAGAACTAATTATAACCAGAACACTACTAGAAACAAATTACAACAACAAATACTAAGAACAAAACTATAGCGATCATGTTTCTTTATATTTGCAAGATGTACTTATCTATGAAGAAACTAATGAGCAAAACAAGAAAAATGAATAAGTGAGGGGAGAAAATGAGAACAAGGATATATAGGCAAGGGGTTGATGGTGAACCATCGAATCTCTCCAATAAATCCAAGCTACACATCTTACCTACCACCATCACACAATCAATATTAGCCAATGTGCGCCAAGCTTCCATTCAACCGTGCACTTGAAGTATTCTCAAAGTGCGCCAAAATGAAAACACTATCGAAAGTGTGCCAACTTGAATATATTTTGAGTATATGGGATAGGGGAGTGACACGTGGAAATGGCTAGCTACGCACCAAGCGGACTCCAGTTAGCTTAAGTATATATACGTTATATAAGTCACAATAACTATCCATATAAAATATCTAAATACATCTACAATATTATCTATGAAATAGGAACTATCTATAACAATAAATAAGAGCAAAAAATATGAAAAAGGTAACATCTAAGTTTACCTGAAATCTAATAAACTAGTCCCCAACACTCCCACGAAAATAGTTTAGCGAATAATCTGGAAGGAAATCAGATCCTCGGAGGGGTAACAAGATACGTAATATACATGCTGAATGATAAACAGTAAATACCAATAAGAGAACTATCAAGTAACTCAGGAAACTATAACTCCTAACCAGTCTAGGTATAACATGCACTTTGAGGACAATATTTATGCAAAGGTTTTCATAGCAAACAAATAAAATAACATACGAGCCACAAGTAGCGCTCTTCAGAGTCATCATCGGCCAACAAGTGCAGAAAAATAAATAGTAGCCCCTATGCTAGTAGTTGTCCCCTCCCACCCTATGATATTGTCGAGTCGAATCCACGATACATCCAGTCAGTCTCTAATAAGTAAAGGGTCCAATAAATCATGTACATAATATCAGGTCGGTCATCTAACATACAATGCAATATGCAATACGTGTATCTAGTCTAACATGTGTCAACAAGAATAATCATGTAGCATGTCATGGAAATAATAGTAAAAGGATAATAATCACATGGCAAAAGACATATATAAAATATATAAATATTGAGTATAAAAATAGGAAAGGTATATGTCACTACCACATTTTTTAGGAAAGGATATTTTGGTCATTTCATAATTTGTTAATTATTGTGCATGTTAAATATTTATTTATTGTATGATTTATTTATTGTTAGATGTTATATTATATTTTGGACTTGTTAGTGGACCTAACTAGATTAGAATTGATTCATAGACCAATATTTATTTTAGTTAGACTTGAGCCCAACATCTTAGCCAATTTTATTAAGTTAGTAATTTAATTAGTCAAACCATTATGATTAGAACCTTCATTCCTAAATTATTTTCTTCATGACAAGCCCCAAGGGGTATATTGGACATTATACATTGCTTGGAGGCTAAGTAGGAGAGGGCCGGTCATAAGAGAAGGAATTATCTCTCTTTCATTTCCCCTCTTTTTATTCCAATTAGATCCACAATTGTTCTTTCCTAAAATTTCTTCATCCCTCCACCAAGTTTCCACCAAATCACTTCTAATTATTCTCATTCTTCACCATTAGAATCTCTAGAAGGAAGGATGAGACAATGACCTAGAAGGAGAAGGAGATTGCACAGTTAGGGCTCTTTGCATCCAATTGGAGACTTCCATTAAGAATCCATCTTCCAATAGGTATAATTGAGATTTCCTTGCTAATTAGACTCTAAATTTGTAGTTTAAGCATTAGGAACCCACCTATGTGTAAGGGCTACCTATAGGAAAAAGAATTGACTACTAGGGAAGAGACCCCTATTGTGAATATTATGATGTATTTTGTGCCCAATTTGGAAAAATCTGAGATTGGTGCACCATGTGTTTGTCAATGGGTCAATTAGACTAAATTGACATGTGTTTGATTGTGTAAGACTATTTTTGTATCTACAATTGGATACGTGTAGGCCATATCATCGTAATTTGGTGATACGGATTGATTTGGGACTTTTTTCTTTGACACAGGGGTTGAGCATGTCATATTGTAACACAGACACGTAGATGAGTAGCTAGCCCTTTGTATTGTTCATAATTATGATTTTAGACTTGTTCATAATTTTTGTGCTGAGTTGGGTGATGTTTGGATTGAGTATCAAGGGCGTATCACAAAAGTATCATAGAGCTAGTGTGATATCTTGGTGATGCACTCCTTGTGTTTGTTGAAATGACCTAGTGGATGTATTATTTTTTATCATAATCTTATGGGTGATATTGATACCAAGTTGTATTACATATATAGTTTATATTTATAGCTTTTTATATAGATTATGTATGTTTGCTCATAGGACTATGCAAGAGTGTATGTTCATGTGTATCCATATGTGTAATCCTTGTGTTCAGTTTAGAGCGTGGAGTTACTCGAGCATTCAACTGGGGCAGTGCACACATTTTTGTACTACAAGATAGGTTGCTCAGCTAGTGTAAGTATTAGTTGATGATGTACACATATATGGAGTGTGTTCAGTCACTGTGTGAGAAAGTGTAGGAGAGTGTTACCTCATGTAACAACAACAAGCAGGAGCAGTAGGTAAGTAAGGGGTTCTTGAGGGACTGTGCACATCGGTGCACAGCAGTTGTTAAGTGACAGTTGGGGAGAAATTTTCTTAGTTGCACTGATGTACTCAGAAGTCGAGTAAAGGGTTGAAGGGGTATTGTTGATGAGGGTATTGGTTAGTTTATGAGAGTATCAGTTGTTGCATATTAAGTGTATCAATTAGTATATAATAGAGATGATAATTTAGTGAAGGTTAGTTATCAGATGTAGCATTGATGTTGAGTTATCAGTTAGTTAAGCTAGTGTATGTATGTTAGATATCAGTTAGTATAGGTATTGGTATTTAATATGTGTTAGAGAGTATCAAGTAGGTATGTGTGTGTGTGTGTGTGTGTGTGTGTGTGTGTGTATGTGTGTGTGTGTGTGTATGAGTGTAGTGTATCAGTTAAGAGTGTTTTAGGGTGTTAGTTTATATGCATTACCGCTACTAGTAGGTTTTATATGATTTTGATATTGAACTAGTGTATGTGGATTAGACTATTGGTGTTGACTCAAGGTATTGGTGTCAAGATGAGGGTAGCTAGTGTGATACCGTATTGACTCAAAGCTATGGTATCCATGAGTACTAGTTTTTGCTAAGGGGTAGTAGTATATACTATTTTGTATATCTTAAGTATTTTCATATATAGTATTCTACGTATCTTACGATACAGTATAGTATTAATATCCTAATATAACTAGTATAGCCAAGATACGTAGTGTATGGACCCAACATCCTAGAGATGGACTGATACAACCTAGAAACATCTAATTTGACCTAATTGACTATTTTGACTTAGAAATGACTTTAAGACCTAGATTTGACTAGTTTAACTTGCTATCATTCCAAAACCTTGTATTGATATAATATTTCATATTTAGGTCTTTGAGGCACTGTTCCGGACATCTTCGATAATGTTCACCGAATTTTCGGCGAGTACATTCTTTGATATTCTTTTGTTTATGATATCCTCTATATTTCTTGTATTTAGTATATATATCATTGATTTTACTGACACTTGGTTTCACGGATTGGTATTCCTGGATCCCATCATGAGATATTTTTCCTGGTAGTTTCTGGTATATTTTTGTGTGAGCCCCGTTGTTCTTGTACATATATGGACACTGATTTATGAGAAGATTTGATCCATTCTCATGGAATCCCGTGTCATAGCATGTCATGTTTGGATCTACTATACCAGTCGGAGCCAGAAAGTATTTAGTGTAGATATGTGATCATACCCCCCGCAGTTCTTATTTTCTTTGTATAGTGTTACTCATACACCGCACGTATGATTAACCAGGCCAGTGGTTCTTGAGCAGTACCCAAGTCGATCACATATTGTCACTAGTACTTACTCACTTAGATGTATCTCTTGATTCTATATATGATGTTCGTATCTCCTGTATGTATTTCTCTCATTTTATTATTCATGTATATTTCTACCATGCTCTATTCATCTTGTATATGCTCTCGATTTACTGTTACATAGTCTTTATCATTTATTGGAAATGCTGCTAGAGGTGTACTTTGCTTCAATCCTGACTGGATATATTTTTCCCAGATAATACTTAGTAGTGGTATCCAACTCACTATGGGCCTCGGGACGTAGTTGGCTTAGAGCTAGAGAGTGTGGCTCAGGAGGGACTCAACCCAGTTGAGACAGACAATACTTGACCAGTAGATTAGTAGATAGGCTTAAATTGTACTGGATTTGTCTCCAGCATGACAATTAGTAGTTTATTATATTTGAGACTCATTTGATATTATATTCTGTCTTTTGAGTTATATTTTGACTCTTCAGTTCTTTATACCATATTCGTGCAATTGTTCCATCTTATGGTTCTATGATTGATTATTCATATTTCATTGGTGGCATTATATATCTTGATGATCATTATTACTAAATAGTATAGTTTACCCAAACAGCATTCTACCGCCGATACTGCGGCTAGACGTACCCACGCTCTCGTGGCCTTACATCAGGTGCGGGTCATGACACATTTTTAGGGGTGGCCCATGCAGGTCCTCAAGGTCGCAATTAGTGCAATTCGTATTGGTACTCTGATTTGAGTGCTATTATGAGCTTATTTCAGGATATAGGATATAGTCTTTAGGCTCAGAATACTCAATAACATCTAGGAAAAACACTATTGTTTATTTTAATTGTTCTCCATTGTTATTTGATAATTGAACTTTAACTGTCCTTCTTTGAATACGTTCTATCTTGTTCCATATTGATTATTTTCTTCTGTTTTACCTCAAGATGCTGCCTAAGACTCGATCACAGCACAAAGGAGCAGCTTCTGGGGGATCTGCGACATTTTGAAGGCCTGCACTAGTCACTTCTTTGATGATTGGCATATCAGCTTCGTTCGGGAATCCACCCCCAGTACAAAGGACTGTTCCAGCTATATCTGAGGGACTTTTACCTCTACCTTCCATGTCGACAGATGTGAATCAGGTGTTCGCATTATTTCATGAGATGATGGAGGCTTAGAGGGCCCAGTTAGAGGCTCACCAGAGGCAGACTGACATGTTGTGACAATGTATTGAGAGTGCTCATCAACTTTCCCTTGCTGTAGTAGAGAGAGGAGCTCCGGTCGAGCAGCAGGTTGTTCCATAGGTTGCCCAGCTTCGGTCGGGTAATATCCAGGACTTCAAGAAGCTGGAACATCAGGTTTTCAAGGATGACCCAAATTGCATCTTTCCCTCCTGGAGATCGTAGAAATTTGGACACAAAATCTATAGTAATGTGCTCCCACTAACACTCTGGAATGGGTAATGGCTGAAGTAAACCACATGGCCTCTGCCTTCCGGCTTTCACCTGCTAGCACACTAAGCATCTGGATACAAACTGTGCTACCTCCCTCTTCATGCCATACCACCACACACTCTCTCACATATCCCGATACATCTTATTGGCACCTGAATGCATGAAATACTGAGAGTGATGCGCTTCCAGTAATACATCTTCCTACAACTCTCCATTAGGCACACACAGTCTAGCACCATGCCACAAAGCAACATCCTCAGCAATGGTGAACTTATCCTCCAATCCTGCTCTCACCTGAGCTATGATGCTCCTCAGAGACATATCCTCATACTTGGCTGCCTTGATCCTGTCCATCAACTCTGAGTGTATCTGTAACCCCTAGATCTGAATTATAAATCCAGGAACTATCACTTCAATGCCCAAGCTTTCTAGATCCTCCAATAAATACTGGTCATGCATCAAAAATATAGCTACCAGATACATTATCAAGGCATCGACAACTACATTGGCTTTTTTCGGATGATACTATAAGGATATATCAAAATCCTTCATCAGTTCCAGCCACCGACGCTGCCTCATATTCAACCCCTTCTGAGTGAAAATGTACTTCAAGCTCTTGTGGTCTATGAAGATCTCCATATGCTCTCTGTATAGATAGTATTTCTACAACTTCAAGGCAAAGATGACTGTTGCCAACTCCAAATCGTAGGTAGGATAGTTCTTCTTATGATAACACAATTGTTTGGATGCATAGGCAATCAATTTTTTATTCTCACAGTGAAACCTCCAGACCCTGATAGCAAAATTAAAATAGGAGCAGACAACAACGTCGTCTTCAATTCCTCAAAAGCAACCCGGCACTCCTCTGTCCAAATAAACTCTGCATCTTTCCTAGTGAGTCTTGTCATCGGCTCGACAATCCTTAAAAAATCTTGCATAAACTTCCTGTAGTAGCCTGCCAGACCCAAGAACTCCTGTTCTCTGCCACTGAACTCGGTGTCTTCCAAGACTCCACTGATATGATCTTCTTCGGATCCACTAAAATCCTATCACCATTCATAACCTATCCTAAGAACTCTACCTTGTCCAGGAAGAACTCATACTTGGATAGCTTTTCATACAGCTTCTCCTTCCTCAGCATATCCAACACAATCTGCAGATGCGCCTCGTGCTCCTCTGGCATCTTCGAGTATATGAGAATGTCATCGATAAACACCACCACGAACTTATCAAGGTACTGGTGGAATACCTTGTTCTTCAAATTTATTAACACCACCAGGGCATTAGTCAACCTAAACGGCATCACCATAAAATTGTATTGCAGTACCGAGTCCTAAAAGTAGTCTTCAGAATATCCTCCGGCTTTACTTTCACCTGGTGGTAGCCAGATCTCAAGTCTATCTTAGAAAATACCTTGGCACCACTCAAATGATCGAACAGATCATCAATATGTGGCAACGAGTATTTATTCTTGATAGTGAGATTATTTAATGTCCTATAATCGATGCACATACGCATCGATCCATCCTTCTTCGGTACAAACAATACTGGGGCTCCCCACGATAAAAAACTGGATTTGATAAACCCCTTATCCTGTAGTTCATCAACTTACTTCTTCAGCTCGACCAACTCATTGTTGTTCACTCTATAGACATATTATAAAATTGGCTCTACACCTGGCACCAAGTCTAAAGAGAACTCAACATCTTGATCTGGCGATAATCCTAGCAATTCCTTAGGAAACACATCCAAGAACTTTGCTATCAAAGGATGCGGCAACTCCTTGTCTTCTACCATAGCTTCACAGATAATGCATTCTCCCTGCTCCAAAGCTCCTCTAGCAAACTCAAACTCTGGCTCTCCTGGCGGGCTAAACAAAACTATACGTCCTCTGTAATCTATGCTAGCATGGTGTCTACTCAACCAATCTATCCTGAGTACAATATCATAACTCGGAAGTGGCATTATAAGTAGACACGCACTCAACTTCTGATCCCCCAGAGTAACTCTCTGATCCTTGCAAATATCACTAACCAGGATAATGCCTCCCCCGATCATGATCTTGCAAGTCCTAAGCAAAGACTCAGCTACCAAATGATGCTTCAGAGAAAAAGAAATAGATACAAAACTATAGAAAGCACCACTATCAAACAATGCTAAACCTGAAATAGAATCGAGAAGAACAGAACCTGCGATGACATCTCCGGTGGGCTCGACCTCCTCGACCATTATAGCAAACGTTCGCCCTTGAGGTATACCTCCCTGATGCTGGTGCTGGGCATAACGTTGCTGCTGGGTCAGAAGCGATGGTCCCCTAGGATGTACTACAGGTGGCCTCACATGTACTCTCTGAGCTGGAGTTGCTCCCTAAGCTGTATGACAAGAAAAAAATGGGACAATCTCTCATCTGATGTCCCTCTGAGCCATAATACAGATAAACTCCCAGCCTCTTCCTGTAAACTACCCAGATATGGCTGAGCTTCTTGCAGAAATGGCAGAGAGCTTGTTGTGACTGTCTTTGCTACTGCTGCTGTGGCTGGTGAACCGGCACCTTAGCTGGAGCATGGTACTGTTGTGGCTGCAAAAAAGGCCTAGACTGGAGATGATGACGCTTAGCAGGCACTACGCTACTACTGGCCTCTAAAAAAGAATCGCGATCTCTCTTGGGCTTCAAGCTCAACTCTTGCTCAACCTTGCGTGCCTTCCAAGTATCTCAAAATATGTCTCATAGAAAGACGGAATGAGGATCTTCACTTCCCATTTCAGACCCTCACGGAAGCGGATAGCCCGAACCTCTGGCTACCTCACTAAATACTCCATAAATTTGCTCAACCTCCAGAATTTTGCGATGTACTCCTCCATGGACATGCACCCCTGAGTTAGGCCCTCAAACTGCCTCCCCAATTATAATATGTCCGTCCGAGCAAAGAACTTCCTTTTGAAGAGGTCCTTGAACACCTACCATGACTGCCCCGCATCAGTAAGAAGTGGCTCATTCCAGAACCAAGTATAGGCGATATTAAACAACTGAAATCCTACAGCCTTAACCTTCATATCCTCAGCAAGATGGGACACCCTCATGAGACGCTCGATATCCTCGAGCCAATTATCAGCATAAATGATGCCCTCGATCCCCTTGAAGACCCGTGGTTCCAGCTTCTTGAAGTGTTGGATATTACCCGGCCAAAGCTGGGCAACCTGTGGAGCAACCTGCTGCTGGACCAGAGCTCCTCTCTCCACTACAACAATGGCAAGCTGATGAGCACTCTCAATACCCTGCCGTAATAAGTCGGTCTACCTCTAGTGAGCCTCTGACTGGGCCCTCTGAGCCTTCATTATCTCGCAAAATAATATGAACACCTGAGTCACACCTGTCAACACGGAAGGTGGAGGTGGAAGTCCCTCAGACACAGCTGAAACAGTCCTCTGTACAGGAGGTGGATCCCCGAATACAGCTGATACGCCAATTACCGAAGAAGTAACTGGTATAGGCTCCAGGAAAGTCACAGATCTCTCAGAAACTGCTCCTCCATGTTGTGATCGACTCTTAGGCGGCATCCTGAGGCAAAGTGAAAGAAAAGAATCAATATAGCACAAGATAAAATGTATTCAAAGAATGACAGCTAAAGCTCAATTATCAATTATCAAGGAAGAATAGTTAAAATGAACAATAGAGTTTTTTTAGTTGTGATTGAGTATTCTCACCATATAGCCTATATACTATATCCTAAACAGGCTTGTAATAGTACTCAAATCATAGCAATACTACGAATCATACTAATTGTGACCTCGATGACCTGCATGGGCTACCACTAAAAATGTGTCACGACCCGCACCCGGTGTAGGGCACGAGTAGTGAACAACGTCCAGCCTAAGCCACAGTATCGATGGTAAAATAATATTTGGGTAAACTATGCTATCTAGTAATAATGATCATCAAGACATATAATACCACCAATAAAATATGAATACTCAATCACAGAAACTATAAGATGGAATAAACGCACGAATATGATATAAGAAACTGAAGAGTCAAGATACAACCCACAAGACAGAAATAATATCCAATGAGTCACCAAATATAATATAAGACTAACAGTCAAAGATGGAGACAAATCTAGTATAATATAAATATATCTACTGAGCTATAGGTAAAGTGTCATATGTCTCAACTAGGATGAGTCCCTCCTGAGCCACAGTCTCTAGCTCTAAGCCAACTACATCCTGAGGCCCATAATGAGTGGGGTACCACTCCTCAGTGTCATCTGGAAAAAATATATCCAGTCAGAAAAGGAGCAAATTACTCCTCTAATAGCAGTTTCAATAAATAATAAAAACTATATAACAATATATAGAGAGCATATACAAGAAGAATAGATCATAGCAGGAATATACAGGAATAAAGAAATACAAAAAATACATACACCAGATTCTACAATTATAGAGTACATAGATGTATTTCCGAAAGAGTTATCGGGGTTACCACCAGACCAAGATGTGGAGTTCTTTATAGACTTGGTGTCAGGCACAGAGCCAATATCTCAGTACATCTATAAAGTGAATAACATCGAGCTGGCAGAGTTAAAGAAGTAGGTGGATGAGTTACAGGACAAAGGCTTTATCTGATCCAGTTTATCACCATGGGGTGCTCCAGTATTATTTGTACCGAAGAAGGATAGGTACGTACACATATATATCGACTACAGGGCTCTAAACAACCTCACTATCAAGAATAAATACCCGCTTCCGAGAATTGATGATTTATTCAATCAGTTGAGCGGAGCAAGGTATTCTCAAAGATAGACTTAAGGTCAGGCTACCACCAGGTGAAAGTGAAGAAGGAAGATATTCCGAAGACGGCTTTCAGGACTCGGTATGGGCAGTTCGAGTTCTTGGTGATGCCGTTTGGGTTGACTAATGCCCCGACAGTATTCATGAACCTGATAAATAAGGTGTTTCATCATTACATTAATTAGTTTATGGTGTTATTAATTGATGATATATTAATATATTCAAAGACCCCGGAGGAGCATGAGGAGCACCTGAGGATGTCCTGGAGACCCTCAAAAATGAGAAGCTTTATGGCAAGCTTTCAAAGTATGAGTTCTTCCTTGACAAGGTTGAATCCCTTGGGCATATGGTGATCAGAGATGGGATCTCAGTGGACCCAAAGAAGATTTTAGTAGTTGAGTCATGGTCTACCCCGAGTTAAGTAGCAGAGATCATGAGCTTTCTTGGATTGACAGGCTATTACCGAAGATTTGTTCAGGAAATTTTTAGGATTATGGAGCTGATGACAAGGCTAACCAGGAACGATGTAGAGTTTATCTGGACAGAGTGAGGAGCTGAAGAAGAGGTTGACGATAGCTCCAGTGTTGACGTTGCTATCAGGGACAGGTGGATTCACTATCTATAGTGATACTTCAGGAAAGGGTTTGGGTTGCGTTCTTCAACAGAACGGGAAGGTAATTGCCTATGCATCCAGGCAATTATGTTCCCATGAGAAAAACTACCCTAGCCATAATTTAGAGTTGGCAGCGGTTATATTTACTCTAAAGCTGTAAAAATACTACTTGTACGAAAAGCGTGTAGAATCTTCACAAACCACAAGAGCTTGAAATACGTATTCACACAGAAATAGTTGAACATGAGTCAAATGAGGTGGTTGGAGTTGATGAAGGACTTCGACATATCCTTGCAGTATCATCCAGGGAAGGACAATATAGTCGTTGATGCCTTGAGCAAGTATCCAGTGGCTATGTACTTGAGGAGGGACATACATTTATTGGCCGATCTTGATAACTTGGGTATTAAGGTATTAGTACCTGGAGTTGCAGCACATATGTGGGGTCTACAGGCACCCAGCTCAAGTTTAGTACTGCATATCACTCCCAGACGGACGGAAAGTCGGAGAGGACTATTTAGACTCTCGAGGATATGCTACTCACTTGTGATTTAGATTTTAGAGGTTCATGGGAGGATCATCTTCACCTGGTAGAGTTTGCTTATAACAACAACTACCAAGCCCGTATTGAGATATCACCATTTGAGGCGATGTATGGACTGAGATGTCGTACTCTGTTATTCTGGGATAATATTTGTGAGAGAACTTTGTTGGGGCCAGAGATGGTTGTGGATGCAGCGGAGAAGGTCAAGCTGATTAGAGATAGACTTCGGGTGGTGCAGGACAAACAACGGCATTGGGCCGATAGCCACCGGAGACCCTTGGAGTTTCAGGTATAGGTTTTGTTTTGTGTTGCTTGTGATTATTTTTTTTAGATTGTGTGTTAAGGCTGAGTTTTGTTCTAGGCTGGTGATCTAGTGTTCCTGAGGATTTCTCTAACACAGGACACGATTCGCTTTGGTGGTGGGCGGGAAGCTTAGTCCATGGTACATCGGACCCTTCGGTATTCTTGCGAGGGTCGGTGTAGTGGCCTTGTCACTCCCCGTTCTCAAAATATATATCATCGGACCCTTCGGATGATCATTGGTACGTATGGGACATGTGACGGATAGGGATAACTACTGGTAAAATTTGCATGCTAGAAGGCTTGGCAGTTATTAGAGGTATCATCGTATCATGGATATGACATACTTAGAGAATGGGGTAGAAAGGACAACAAGTAAGGCGTTTGGGCTCCTTTGCACTTTTCTTGTGTAACTCGTACGCTCCGTCGGAGATGCACGGTCATGATGACCATTATATACTATATTATTACTTGGCGGCCTCTGAGGTTCAAAAGATGTCATACTTTTTAGGCCCCTGAATCTCCGAGAGAATCATGCCAATCCCATTTTAGCCAGATAGCCCACGTGTTGGAAAGTTGTTCTCAAAGTGCATTCACATAGATGGTTAGGCGACCCATTGGATATTTATATTTTAGTACTTTATTGGCATGCTTCTATGTATCTTGTTACGTCCCTCTGAGGACCTAGTCCCTTTCCAGGTGTAGATGATAATGACTATTCGAAGGAGCACGGATCAGGACTTGCTAGTTCGTTATCTTTCGAGGAGGTCTTCTCTTCGAGCCTCTCTGATCATTAGATGATGTACTTATTTTGTTTCTTATTTTGTTTCTATTATATTCTAGTTTTGTAGTGGATTTGTCTCCACCCAACTACTGGTTCTTATCAAGTATTTATACTTGATTCAGTTATATAGTTAATTGATTATTTAATTCTGTGGATGAGATCTAGTTATGCCCTGTGACTTGTGACAATATATATATACCACATGGGAGTTAATATTCATATTACAGCATACGTGTGTATTATATATCCATATATTGGAGTTGTCATATACATACGGCTGGCATGTCTACGTATTCCTAGTCCTACATATTTTGGGACTGTGGCATGACAGGGGACGGGAAACTTAGTCCACGGTACATCGGACCCTTCGGTATTCTTGCGAGGGTCGGTGTAGTGGCCTTGTCACTCCCGTTCTTGAAATGTATATTTTGGGATATATTTATTTCTTGCTTGTATGTATTTTTGCTTATTTCTTGCTTACATAATCAATTAGGTTGCATGCATGGAGACTAGACCCATTCTTTGGTTCATTTAGACCCATAATTTAATTGTTGGTTTGGTTCATTCATGAGTTGAACCCATGGTCTAAACCTCAAACCCTAACTATAAACCTAAAATCTTTCTCTCTCTTCCCTCATTCTCTCCATTTTCTCTTCTTCCTTTATTTAGGCAAGTACACCTTGTACTACATGGAGAAACCTCTAAATTTTTTATTCTTGCTTTTTTCTTGCATTTTATTAGTCTAATATGTTCTCATGATAATTCTAAACACTTTTATTACTTGGGGTTTTCAGTTTTAATGGATGAATTTGAGTAGATCAATATTCTAAGTTTGGATTTTCATAGATTCCTTGAGTTTTTGGTGGTTTTGATCCACTAAAACATAGTATTTTGAAAAAAAATAGTTTTTGTGATAGATGGAGCACTTCATTTCGAGCATTTTGGCTTTTGATTCACTCAATTTGGAGTTAAAATAAAGTTTTTATGAAGGAAATAATTTATTAGTTTTTGGAGTTCTCGCCATGGCCGAACTGCTGCCTTGAGAAGACAAAGTCGTATGCAGCCATGCGGCTTGAACTCATGCGACCATGAGGCCTGAATTCATGCGGTTTTGCGGTTTGAACTCATGCGGCCATGCGGCTAAACTCATGCGGCCATGCGGTCTGAACTCATGCGGTCATAAAGCCTTGAGCTCATGCGACCACTATGGTCAATGACCATGTGACCTATGCGACTATGCAGCCCAAATTTGTATGCGACAACTGATTCTATGCGGCAGGTGATCCCTATGCGGCCTTGATCCTTATGCGCACATGCATCCCTTTGCACACGCTTTATTGGACTGGTTTTATTGAATGTTCCTTTGGAGTTTTTGGGATGTATGTGTGACTTTGATGACCATAAGAGTATTAGATCGATCTATGCGTCTTGACCCAACAATTTGTATCAGTGTTGATACACTTACTACGTGATATGTGTTCCTACGCGATTATATTATATATTTACATTATGGTGTACCTATGCGCTATGTGACATATGATATGACTTAATCTCTAGGATGGACATAAGGGTTAGTTAATGACCAAGCGTGGCAAGGATCTGTTGATTGTTTATCATGCTGGGGTGAATCCACTGTGTTTGATAATAAATGTAAGAAATAAAACTAGGTTTATACGAAACCCTTTCTTAGGTTTACAAACAAGAAGTACTATTAATCCTATACGAGGATGTTAAGTACAAAATTTTAATCTGGGTAAATATTGTTATAGGAGTCTGATCTGCGGTCAATCACTTTGTCCCTTGGACCACACGATGATGAAGAAGTGTTGTAGAAGAAGAAGAAGCTTCAAAGATTGCAAAGGGGAGTGGATGCTTGATGCCAAAATCGTCGATCACAACTCTCTGTCTATGCTCTGAATTCTTCTCTCTCTAAATCAATTTCCAACCCTATTTTCTGACCTTAGATTTTTTGACCTCCGACCTTAATTCTTCGACCCTGGACCTCTATCAATAGAGGTCTCTATTTATAGGATTTTAGTGACAGTAACCGTCCAGTCAGCGTAGAAGCCGGACAGTGGAGAGTATGGCACTTTTTACACGGCGGTTATAATAACTGCCACCCACATATAGATGATCTTCTGAATCTGCATATGACGCGTGTCCCATGATGAGGTAACGCGTATAACCGCTGCGAGGATCACGGCATGCAAGCCACATAGGTAACTGCCCCTTGCGTAGAAAAGGTTGGCGTAGAAGCCAATAACTGTCACCATGGCGTAAAAGCCAAATAGTTGTTAAGTTGGCGTAGAAGCCAAGTAAGCGTAGAAGCCTTGTAGGCATAGAAGCCTGATGCTGCATGGATAGGTAGCTAGCGTAAAAGATAGCCGATCTTCCTTCCTTGAATGAGGTCTTGAGCGTATTCTGGACTAAATAGCCTGAGTTGGCGTATTTCGAGGAGATAGCAACGGCGTACTCCTTATAGGTGAAAAATAGCCAGGTGGCGTATTTCAAGGAGATAGCGTACATCGTGCTCCTATAGCTGGAAATAGCCTGATGGCGTAATATGCATAGGTGATGATGTGGACGTATTAGCCATAATTATGGCTCCCCCAGTCTTTGAAAATAGAACCAAATCTCGTGTATTAAATGCAAAGATCTGCCCCCGTCACGCGCATTAAATGCAGAGACGTACCTCGAGCTCTGTACGAAGAGCAGATTTTGACGTGGCAGTTTGTTTTGTCTTCTGCTGAGCGTAAAAGCTCACATCTGCCTGTATAAAACTAGGCAGCGTATTTCCTTGAATGCGTAAAAGCAATTTATATCAAGAAAATGTCACTAAACGACGATTTGGGTCTCTGTGCCGAATCATCATTACAGCTATCGTCTGGATAGTTGTGCAGTACTCTTTGTCAGGAGTCAGGTTTACTGCATGATCTGACAGGTTTATTCGAGGAATACGAAGAGTTCCCCGTACAACTTCAAGCCCCATTAAAAGCGAGTAGATTTTACGACAAAGTGGCGATGTAACAACCTTCTTACGCCGAAGCAGCCTGGAAATACTGTATTATGCGGGTTGTCCTGGAGCTATATTTTATGTTGTACTAGCGATAAAGCTCTGTTGTACGCCGATGGCTCTGAAGTCATGTTTTATGCCACACAGCACTGAACTACTGCGTATAACTCTGTAGCGTATTTTTCATGCTTCTACAAGACCCCCTTCAAAGTTTTTAAATTCCTCGTAATTTGCAACACTTTGAATGAAGCATGAAACGGTCAAGTCTGACTCGTTCCTCGAGGCTGATTTCTTGGCAGATTTTTGGAAGTTTGTTGGGATTCGGTGTATTCTCTTTTGCCTATAAAAAGGCGAATAGGTTAACCTATTTTTCCCATACTTCCTTCACCACACAGAGATTATTGCCGGAGTTCGACGGGTCGACTTGAGGAAGAAGAAGATCATGTTCTTCCAGCATGTAATGAGCCGAAAAAGAAGGCATCTTCGAGCAAATGTCCTCTACGACGATGGATCATGGAAGGATATCATATCTTCCTTTGCTCGGGATAATCAGCAACTTCATATGGCAATTCGTCCGGGAGAGAGGAAGGGTCATATTAGACCACACAGCTTGCAAGCTATATTTTCTCCCGCCGTTGGTGGACGAGGGCAAACAAACTAGCCCTGTCTTCCAGTATTGAGTTGGGTCTAACACCTCAACTCAATCTGTCATGGCGTACGGAGGGTGGGCTCTTGAATAATTTAAACAAGCCCAGTTTTGTATCCTCCCGCCATTAATTATTTTTTTGTTAATCGGCCGCAGAAACCGACTAACTGCTGAAGAAGACGGAAAAGATCTCCACCAATACGAGAACCTAGCAGAACAGACTCTTGGCGTGATCCTAAGTGAAAATGAGAAACCCTTGGTAGAACAAGAATTTCCATCATATGTATCATGAAGATGAAAAACCCTTTGTAAACTGGATTTTCATCATATGTAATCATGATTAATAAAATCGTCTTCTTTTACGCATCTGATGATTTGCCATATTTTGATGTGATGAAGTCTGAATATGTGTAGCTTCGACACATCTGAATAACCTTACGCCGACTCTGATAAAAAGAGTAATGGTCTCGTCCCGTCTTTTACCGTAACTGAAGATGCGTAGAAAGCTGCTTAGCATTTAAGTCGCATATTCGAACTGTCTTGCTGTTTTAGATGAGAAATTGCGTAGAATTCTGAACTGTCACTTCTCTGATAAGAAGAATTCTTGTTCAGACCATCATTTTCAAGAATGATTTCCTGAAAATCCTTTGGAAAAGGCGAGAAATGGCTGTCGAAACTGAGTCGCTATCTTGAACTGTAGAGAAAATATTCAGACTGGACTTTAGATGAACTTCCAATCGACCCAAGAAGAAGAGTCATTTTTAA
The DNA here is from genome assembly GCA_036927795.1 of Iris macrosiphon. Taxonomy (NCBI): domain Eukaryota; kingdom Viridiplantae; phylum Streptophyta; class Magnoliopsida; order Asparagales; family Iridaceae; genus Iris; species Iris macrosiphon. Next base: position 68,148,653 of record JAYESA010000018.1, on the reverse strand, counting down.
TGCTGAACCCTATATGCTTTGGGTACTGGGGATATTTTGAGACCAAGAAGGAGCATCTTCTGCATGAACCCTTATAATTGGCCGTCTTGAGAATTGTTCAGATATACGCATACTCTGGCCTGCGTATTTTAAGATATGCGGAAAGTCATAGATCCGTAGTGTGGAATAGCATAAAATCATAAGTTTGTAGCCTCTCGAGCATAAAAGCTGCTGAGCATAAGAGCATTCGGACGTAAAACAGTAGATTTATAGCCTCTGAAAAGAAAAACTTCCGAGCGTGAAGTCATAGATTTGTCTCCTCTGAGTGTAAAAAGCTTCTGAACGTAAAATCATAGATTTGTAGCCTCTGGGCGTGAAGTCGTAGGTTTGTAGCCTCTCGAGCGTAAAAGCTACCGAGCGTAAAAGCATCCGGGCGTAAAACCATAAAATTATAGCCTCTGAGCGTAAAACCGTAGATTTGTAGCTTCCCGAGCGTAAAAAGCTTCTTAGCGTAAAATCACGAATCTGCTCTGGACGAAAAACTTTTTGAATTCGCTGACTGTCCACCTACCCTGAATAATAGGCTGACGTGGTCCCCAATCATAACCGAATATTAAATATCAGATTTGGTTAGGGATTCAAAAAGTTTATCTGAACTCTATAAGTACCCCAAGGTCTTCAGAGAGAAAATTTTCATCTGTCTTTTGCAAAAGAAAAACCTTCGTCTCTTTGAGAGCTCTTCTTCGTTTCTTCTCAGAGCACTCTAAGTTTTAGCAATAGCACCAAAATAATCTTCCACCACCAAGGGAAAGAAAGCTGCCTCCTCTTCTCGCTCTTCTGCCCAAGCAAGAGCGACTCCCATCGGGCAGAGCGAACCTCGCTCGGAATGAAGTGTCCCACCGTCAAGCTGTGCACCGGGCGTTATAGGTAAAGCTTTTGGGACGATAAAAAATAAAAAAAACCCTTCGTACACGTTGTACGTGAACGCGCTAGGTCATCTTCTGTGCTGAGAGCCTCTTCAAGGAAGATGATGCACAGGGATATTTTATCATTTACGCCCACATTCCTAATGTGTCAGTGTAAAAACTCCATATTTTCGCAGTCTGGCGTAAAAGCTTTGACTGTCGAAATTTGGCGTATACTACAAACTTTGAGTGTTACGCTCTGGATGAAAATTCCGGCATAATAACTCAAAATTTGGCAGTCTGGCATAAAACACAGACTGTCAGATTTTTGTGTATACTGCCAATCTTGAATTTTATGCCTCGGAATAAGATTCCAGCGTAAAAACTCAAGTTTTTACAGTCTTAGCGTAAAAGCACAGACTGTTGCTCTTTGGCATAAGCTGCAAGATTGTGAGGTCTAGTAAAACTGACATGTTTTTCTTGCGCTTTGTAGTTAACTTGCAGATACCTCTGTTGGCTGAGGTGATGGGTTCTGCTGCTGGGATGATAAACTCTGATTACCTGGAGGATTTGTCCCATGTGACATTTCCTATTTCTGGACCCCAGTATCCTGAAGGAAGGGGAATCCTGATATCGTCTCAAGGAGAGTGAATGTTGTTGAGCATGATCAACGGAGAGCCCCTGACGTATATAGACGGGGAAAAAAAATATAAAACCAGCTTTCCTTTTCGGGGATATGATTGACAAACAATCCCAGATGAAGCCCAAGAAGGAAGACTGGGTTTTTACTGCTGGGGGCATGGTCATGTACCTGCCCAAGATGCTGAGAGATTACCCTATCTCGGCATTCTTCCATGCTACGCATCTGAGGAAGATGTCGTGGACCCTGACCCCTAATCTTCACGGCCAGCCGGGGAAGATATTTTATCAGAAAGGGTCCGACCAAGGATCATTTGTGAGCCGCCCTTCAGGCCCTGTAATGCCTTCCAGGGGATTATTTTCGGGCAGTATCCCGAGTGAAGATACTTCACTGCTCCAGCTAGTCCAATTGTCGACTTTCTACAATGACTATATGGGGCATGGAGGAGTATACCCCAAGGTTAATCCTCGGACCAACGGGTGGGTTAGCCCTTCAAACCTTCGATGGGTTCGTTTATCTGCCTGGGCCCTGAAGAACTTTCAGACAGAGCTGGAGAGCATTGGTCTGTACGCGACTGTGAGTGCTACCAATATTAGGTTACCTCTCAACCCCAACCTATTCTTGGCTTTGATAGAACGATATATCTCGCTCACTGGGACTTTTGCCACTCCGCTAGGGGAGTTGGGATTGGCCCTTCACAAAATGGCAGAGATTTTAAGACTGCCAATGGGGGATACTCCTTATGAAGAGTATGTTTCCATAAACTGGGAGCTGGGGAATACAAACCCTCGGGTAGTGGCAGTGTACCAGGAGCTGATGAGCCATTACCTTGCGTACACCGCCTTCTATAATGAGCCCTCTGATCTGGCTCATACCAACAAATGGGCATCCTATCTCTTCTTTCATCATGCCCGAGATGCTAAGCCAGACAAAGTCGTGGATAGCAGGGATAAGCCTTTGAACCTTCTGAGCGTGCTTAATGCTCAAGTAGTCGATGATCTTATTGAAGACGTCGGGGCTTCAGATCGGGTTCTTGATGAAGGGATAGGGAAATATCCTGCAGGCACTAAAGCCTACAGTTATTTGAGGCATTGCCACAGGCCTCTATCAAGGGAAGCTCAACTGGCTGGCTTCCTCTCAGTATGGTTACGCCGATTGGTAGTACCTGGCATTGCATCTTCGGATCATATTTACTGTAACACCTTATGGCCTGCAGTACGTTTGGTGTTTGGGGCAAGACTGGGCTTGCTCCCTGCCATGGTATGCCGGATACAAGCTGGCCTGAGGGCCATTACTGATGGGCTGCTTGTCGATAAAACATGGTGTGACAGCTTTCCCAGGGTAGAATTATCGTTCCTGTATTTGATGGGATGGCTAATTCTTCATAATCCCAGGGTGATGTCTCCCGGCTCTGCCAGTAGTTCGGAGAATAATTTCTTGTTGAATTACAAGAATTCCACCTGGAACGTGACCAACGTCGTAGACTGTCGACGGGCATTAAATTTTGCTCACAGCTGGAAGCTCTTCTGTATCATCTCCACTGTACATCTCAATCAACAGGGGAGCAGGCTTCAGGACTCAGGTGAAGGAAAGACCGTTCTTTCTCTTGAAGCTTTTTATTCATTGGTCTGCATTAGACCTTCCCATTTATTGTACAGAAGTGAAGACCAAAGCTTCTTGGAGCCCTACCTGCCTAGTCGGTTCGCCAGGCAGTTTGGGTATGATCAATTGCATGTGGGCAATGCTATCACCAGCTTCAAGTTTAGGGGTGGACTTATTGATGGAGTGAGAGGATGGCGGTACTTCATAATGGGTTGTACTGGGGCGGCCTTTACTGTGCCCGCGACTTCTCTCTATGGAGTTGCACATCCTCCATTCGTACGCCTAGTTTTATGTGGCCATCAATACCTTCCATCGCGATTTTGATATGCGTGGAAGTTTTAGGATGCCTTCACATAAGTCCGCTGGGAAAGAGAAAGTCCCATCAGTTTCCTCTGACGAGGGTGAAGACTTTGTCAATCCAGATGAGCTTTTGTTGACAGTACCGAGAGGCGAAATACCTCCGCCTGCAGAGCCTCTGGTTATCCCTGGTAAGCGAAGGGCTCCTGTTCTGAAGGAGACTTTCCCTCGCAAGAAAAAGAAGACTGTTAGTGGTCCTGTCAGGACTTCCGGCCATGAGGCTCCTCGGAGTGAGCCTGTTGTTTCCCCTGTTGGGGATGATTCTTTGACTAGAGGTCCTTCGCCTATTAGAGAGGGAACCTCCACAATTCTGGCTGACAGTGCCAAAGAATCTTTGCTCGAGGCTGCTGTCGCTGCTATCGCTTCAGGTAGTGGTACGAGATCACCTTCGGGGCCAAGCCAAATAAGAATATCTTTATTCAGACCAGCAATAGGAGAAACTCCTGTCGCGTCTGTAAGTATACCCAGCGAGATTCCACCCAATGAGCCTCGAGTGGATCTCGATGAAGACCTGGAAGAATACCTGCCAGTGTCAGTTGGCACACCCCCTTCTCTAGGTATGACAGCTCGCTTAGCATCATTAAGAAATGATTTAGCTGTACTGGCTGCAGATGTGCCATATATACCATCGGCCATAGGTAAATATCGTCTTTATACCTCTTTTAGAAAAATTAACATCATGTTGATATTAACTTTCTCTTATCTTCTTTTCAGGGGAAGACATCTACGGGGAGGGCAGCGTCGACGCAACTTTTGGCTTTGTTTCAGCTCCTGTTGATGACACGGAGGTGCCCGACTTTGAAGGGGAAATACTTTCGGGTGCCGGTTCGCCCGAAACAGTTCCAATATCTCGAGAGGATGATGAGCATGTCATTATGACTATGCCTCCTTTGAGTACGCCAGCCACTTCGGCCGTTGTCGGTGCCTCTACCTTATTTGTACCCTCTACTGAAGCGACGACTGTAACGACACCCTCTACAGTCGTTCCTGGAAGGGGATTCTTCGATATTGTAGCCACTCCCAGCGTCCAATCTGATTTCGCCATGCTGATTGAGCAGTATACTAGTATTTTCTACACTACTTTGAATACGTTGATATCAATGGTGCTGGCGAAGAATCTAGGTTTTGAGGCTCTGAGGAGGTCCTCCCAGTTTGTGATAGCGTCGATCAGAGATTTCAACGATGCTGGGAGAGCTGATACACTGGAGCAGATAGTTAATGGTTTGGAACAACCCATTAACAATTATTTGTAATTATCCCAGGGCAACATTGATGACCTGGTCCAGGCTGAATATGACTCTTTGACTGCGAGGCTTGTTGGGGAGATGAAAACTCTGAGTAAGTCCATCGAGGCTCAGCAGAAAGAGATGAATGAAGAGCATATCATATTGGATTATGTTATTCCCCAGCTGGCTCAGTGCGAGGCCGGATATGAGGAAGAGGCAGTGAGGATCTGCAAATTGGAAGATGACCTCGCTAAGGCCAAGGAGAGGGCTCTCTCTTTGTCGGCAGCTCGTGATGCGTTGAATGATCGAAGGGAAGCGGCTCAACAGAACCTGTCACGTGCAGGTGTCACCCACGCAGATTTTGTACGTGCTCGGTCTGAACTATCTGCCTTAAACAATGAGGAGGCAAGGTTGGAGCGGGCTCGCGCTAGAGTTTTGAACTCCAGGAATGAGAGAATGGCCTCTCTGGCGCAGCAGATCCATGATTTGACTACTCCTCCCCAATGATGTACTTTTTTGTTTCTTCTGTAATTTTTTGGAGATAATAAAGACATATTTTCTGACTTTGTGGGCCCATCATTTTAGAATGTGATAGGTTAGGGTGAAAGTGATATCAGAGGTATCATTAACATGATATTCTTTCATTAAGGTTTTGCTGAATGTAAATCTATTCCGAGTTAACATAAACCTGAAAGAATATAATCCAACTAAATTTGTATACTAAACACTATCAGAGGTATCATTAACATGATAGGTTTACAAATTAGTTAAGGATATCTATTCAGAAGTCACATGAACCTGATAGAATATGATCCAGCTAACCTTTGTGCATGGTATCGGCAGAATAAGATCTTCGTCATACTCCGTTAAACGAAGGAGATCAAGTATAGTACTTCTTCGGGAATTTGCAGTTGATAGTAGCCATTGCCAAATTTCCATTAGGCTTGGCTAATCTGTAAGCGACGTTTGCAATCATATAAGGACCCTCCCATTTCTTTTATGATTGTTTGCACGAATTTTGGAGGTAATATGGACGTAGTACGATACCGTATTTGTTGAGGATATTCCACTGGGGGATTTTTAGTGGACCCATTATTTTTTGCGCACAAGAGTGCAAGTAATAGGTTTGAGACGAATCCAGACAGAGGTAATATAGATGTGATAAAATATGACTCTGTAGGGATGAATAGAGACTGAATCTTTCTTCGCTGGAAAAATAAGGATAGTTCAGAGGTAATATGGACATGAACATTTTGTTTTCCATTGCGGGCATTCCACAGGGGAATTTTTGTAAACCTATTACTTTTTGTGCACGAGAGTGCAAGTTATAAGTTTAGGACAAGTCCTGCCAGAGGTAATATGGACATGGCAGTTTTTGTGGACTCAACACCACTGGTGTACTTAGAGTTAAGTACGGATGTTGAGACGATAATCAATATCAGAGGTAATATGGACATGATAATCGATAGCCGAAAACTCGAAAAAGTTTGTTCAGAGGTAATATGAACATGACAAACTTTTTGAGTTGTGACTCCATTGGGGATGGAGGTACATATCTGCTCAGAGATAATATGGACATGGCAGGTTTTGTAGACTCAACACCACTGGTGTACTTAGAGTTAAGTACAGATGTTAAGTTGAGATGACAACCGATATCAGAGGTAATATGGACATGATAGTCGATAGTCAGACCAGGATAGTTTGTTCAGAGGTAATATGAACATGACAAACTCAGTTGGGGAGATAACGAAATATTTGGACAATAGTTAAGAGGTAATATGAACATGAACTCATGTCCAAAAAATTTACTGTAGAGTAATTTTCTTGAGTGGGGATAGACCTGAAGAATCCACTGGGGAAACTTTAGGGATTCATCATCCGGTATTTTCTAGAGGGAGCAAATTGTCACGTTAAAAGTGAAATCAATTTATAGTGATCATCCCCTCGTTTACAGATGCAGAGTGATGACCTTGGCATCGATTAACTCCTGAATTCTCCTTTTTAGTACATAGCAGGCCCTTGTAGGGTGATGAATATACCGATGGAAGAGACAATAATATGGGTCATCAACTTTGCCAGCCCTCTCAGGGTATCTGATGTTGGGTAGCCGAAGTTTGTGTTCCTTCATCAACATATTAAAGATTTTAATGATGTCATCTTCATTGAAGGAGAAAGTCCCTTTCGGCCTTCGGGCTCCCGATGCCTGAGTTTTACGATCTTCCGGGAAGATCGCCATCATTGCATCATCTTCGGACTCAGAGAGAATTCTACCCCCAGCTTTGGATGGTGTCCTATTTTGTCGAGGTAGGCTACCCCCAGACATGTCATGGCATTTGACCCCTGAAGTTGATTTAGAAGGACCTACCTCTGGTATTACAGGATTAGCCTCTGGAGGTTTGGAATTTGCAAGAGATGCAGTGTACCCCAACCCAAAACGAGTTTGTTGACAGTAAGAATTACTATGCAACGGTGTTCGTCTGCCTTTTCCATAGTTGAGGCCTTGTTTCAACTTTAAATCATAACTCATGCTTTGTACAATCTTTAAAGCTTGTGGGCTATACCTGTGGATTTGTATTTTGCTACCCTCAGACTCACGAAATTCTTTTTGTACAATCGGACTGCTCCACATGCGACCGAAGATTATTGGATGCTGGTCGTCGCGAGTTGGAGGAACAATAAAGGCATCATTTTCATATGGTCCATATGTCATGATGACATTAGATGTTGATGCATCTTCCCACATTATCTCTCCCCGTTTGACAGTTAGGGGAACTGAAGCCTGTTTATGACTCCTGTCTTTGCATTTCTGGATCAGAAATTTACGCAAGTCATGAGTATTAACGGAAGAAGAAGAGGAAGAAGGTTTGTTCCTCCCTTTTACATTAGTTGGAATGCGGATATTGGGCACCCCAACCCTTTCTCTACCACCTATATACAGCAGTTCAGCCATATGAGTAGCACATGATCCTCAAGGAGCGTATCTATCCGCAAACTGGGTCTTCTTTACGCCGAGGGGCTTCTCCTGGCTTAATTTAGAACTCTGCTCAGGTTGGTGTAAAACTGAGAAAGTCCTCAATCGGCTGTCAGCGTTCCGCGTAATCTGAAGAGTGGGCAGACTCCTCTATTGATGGCGTACAATCCGAGAAGTCAGAAAATCTGCCACTTGTTTTCCCTTGCGGAGATTACTGGGACTCTCTGCCTCCTTTTGAGTGAGAGAGATATTTTTACGCGTGAAACATATTTGAATTTTCTGACTTGGCGCTGAGGCCTTGTCAGAAACTACGTCTGTCCCATCAGCGACGGGAGACGAGTTTTTATGCGCAACGCGCGATATATGCTTCTGGATTGGAGCTGAGATATTGCCAGAAGTTTTGTCTGCCCCGCCAGCGACGGGAGACTGAGTTTTATACGCAAGGTGCAAAGTGGACTTCTGGATTGGCGCTAAGGCATTGCCAGAAGTTTTGTCTGCCCCTTCAGCGATAGGAGACTGAGTTTTACGCGCAAGGCACGGAGGGAGCGATGCTACAACCTCGTTGGTCGGAGAGATCAGAGAGTCGGCAGGAATGGTAGGGGATGTCCGGGGCATCCACACCTTACGCAGTTTCTTGTTGTCTTGGACAGAGAGAGAGTGAGAGCTACCCCCTGCTCGAAGCATATCTTCGTAGGCTGATTGGTCGAATTGGACGACCAAGGTCTTCTTCATTGATCCTACTGATACTGCATCGTGTTGAGCAATTGCTTTCTCGTCAGATGAGAAAGAGATCCCCAGCAGAGTCGCCATCTTGTGTTTGATAATAAATTAAAGAAATAAAACTAGGTTTATACGAAACCCTTTCTTAGGTTTACAAACAAGAAGTACTATTAATCCTATACGAGGATGTTAAGTACAAAATTTTAATCTGGATAAATATTGCTATAGGAGTCTGATCTGTGGTCGATCACTTTGTCCCTTGGACCACACGATGATGAAGAAGTGCTGTAGAAGAAGAAGAAGCTTCAAAGATTGTAAAGGGGAGTGGATGCTTGATGCCAAAATCGTCGATCACAACTCTCTGTCTATGCTCTGAATTCTTCTCTCTCTAAATCAATTTCCAACCCTATTTTCCGACCTTAGAGTTTTTGACCTCCGACCTTAATTCTTCGACCCCGGACCTCTGTCAATAGAGGTCTTTATTTATAGGGTTTTAGTGACAGTAACCGTCCAGTCAGCGTAGAAGCCGGACAGTGGAGAGTATGGCACTTTTTACACGGTGGTTATAATAACTGCCACCTACATATAGATGATCTTCTGAATCTGCGTGTGACGCGTGTCCCATGATGAGGTAACACGTATAACCGCTGCGAGGATCACGGCATGCAAGCCACGTAGGTAACTGCCCCTTGCGTAGAAAAGGTTGGCATAGAAGCCAATAACTGTCACCATGGCGTAAAAGCCAAATAGTTGTTAAGTTGGCGTAGAAGCTAAGTAAGCGTAGAAGCCTTGTAGGCGTAGAAGCCTGATGCTGTATGGATAGGTAGCTAGCGTAAAAGATAGCCAATCTTCCTTCCTTGAATGAGGTCTTAAGCATATTCTGGACCAAATAGCCTGAGTTGGCGTATTCCGAGGAGATAGCAACGGCGTACTCCTTATAGCTGAAAAATAGCCAGGTGGCATATTTCAAGAAGATAGCATACAGCGTGCTCCTATAGCTAGAAATAGCCTGATGGCGTAATATGCAGAGGTGATGATGTGGACGTATTAGCCGTAATTATGGCTCCCCCAGTCTTTGAAAATAGAACCAAATCTCGTGCATTAAATGTAGAGATATGCCCCCGTCACGCGCATTAAATGCAGAGACGTGCCTCGAGCTCTTTACGAAGAGCAGCTTTTGACGTGGCAGTTTATTTTGTCTTCTGCTGAGCGTAAAAGCTCACATCTGCCTGTATAAAACTAGACAGCGTATTTCCTTGAATGCGTAAAAGCAATTTATATCAAGGAAATGCCACTAAATGACGGTTTGGGTCTCTGTGCCGAATCATCATTACAGCCATCGTCTGGATAGTTGTGTAGTACTCTATGTCAGGAGTCAGGTTCACTGCATAATCTGATAGGTTCATTCGAGGAATACGAAGAGTTTACCGTACAACTTTCAGCTGCATTAAAAGCGAGTAAGTTTTACGCCAAAGTGGCGATGTAACAACCTTCTTACGCCGAAGCAGCCTGGAAATACTGCATTACGCGGGTTGTCCTGGAGCTATATTTTACGTTGTACTAGCGATAAAGCTCTGTTGTACGCCGATGGCTCTGAAGTCATATTTTATGCCATACAGTAGTAAACTACTGCGTATAACTCTGCAGCGTATTTTTTATGCTTCTATATCCACGTTGAACAACAAAGTGACAAGTGGATTCGTATCTAGCATGGCTGTACTATGGTACATCATATAAAGGGAATACCTTGTGACCACGCTATGTGATTCCAGTTAACAATAAGGTTAACTAGGCAACTTAACTTGTATAACATTGGGAGAGAATAGAATCTCGAGATCGTACCTAACTAGCCACCTCCAGTCATCTGAATTGTGGTGTGCAGGCTAGTCCTCATGGATATTGTTTAAATCCTCATTAGTGGATGGCAATATTCGACTATTATACTATACTATATATTCTATGCGATCTTAGCACGGTGGCCTTACGAGGGACCGGTGCACAATACTATGTGCTATGTCACAATTTATGGCTCGGCTAACCTTGCTAGTATCTGGTTCGATATAAGAATTCATATATGTATAATATCTCCAGGATAACCTGGACTACATCTAGATAGTCGTACAAGTGATTGGTCGATTATGTAACTGAGCTTGTTTGTGTATTGTACCTGCTGTCAAATAATCTTGGGACATGGACTATCATGGTGCGATGGTCTAACCCTTGTCCTTGTTTGGTTGTAGGGTTAGATTATTGTGTCACGATAGGTTATAAATCGAAACTACGAGACAGAACTATATATATATATATATATATATATATATATATATATATATATATATATATATATATATATATATATATATATATATATATATATATATATATATTTCATAACCTGGTTTTATTTCTTCATTCATGATTTCTTTGTGGTACTTGCTATTTGAGGTCTAACCTCACTGGTTTTGTATGGCCAGGTTTAGAGTCAGCACCCAAGGATCAAGTGTACTTCTCCCTGAATAATGGCGCACACCAGGCGGATGGCCATTGAAGGAAACGACTTGGTTTCTTCTTCCCTGCTCGTTATTGTATAATTTACTTATTTTAGGTGTTTAGCCACCGACACTTGTTAGCCGTAAGATCTGGACATTTAGTTTCCTTTACATGATTGTAATTAATCAGACTGCAGCTGATCATGGTCATGTACTTTTGATACTTTGCCAGCTTTCTTATTTTGCACAACTAGTTTCCAGAATATCGTGGCAGGGGGTTTGGGATGCCTTACTTTCTTGTCATATATGTTCTATGTTTACTGTTCTTGCTTGACAGATTGAGAAAATAGATATGTTGTGTGATCCTAAGTAACTTGCTTGTAGTATGCACCCCCTTGTCTAGTTACAGCCGAGACTGTCGTACGATGTTATATACTTTGTACGGGGGAGCTGGCCATGTCCGTCTCCATATTTTGGTACTGGTGCATGACAAGATTTTAGTGGTGGCCCACACAGGTCTGAGTTTTCAGACTTGTGGGGGGTTATAATCATAGGAGTCTCAATCAACATGTGCCTTTGAAATCCTGAATTTGTTCTTCTCAAAACCTTGCTTGACAATCGAATCAATTGTTTCCTTGATCTTTTTCGTTCGGTTCTTAATGTTTCTTGTCCTTTTCTTTAGGGCTTCTTCAGTTGTTGGAGCAGCAGGCATGGCAGGACAGGGTTTCCCTGGGCAACAATGAGAGGTAGCATCTGTTCAGAGTCAAATTCGAGTAGAGCCAGTAGTTGATCCAGCTGGCATGGTGGAACCAGAAGTTGGACATATTGAGCAACAATCCCCTGAGATTCCCGTACCACTAGTAGTACCACCAGTACCAGTGGTACTTGACACCCCAGTATTACTAGAGATCCTCCGGGGAATGATGGCAATGTAGCAGCATCATATGGAAGTGCAACAACATCAGCAGTTTCAACAACAAAAGCAGAATGTCTTGTTGAGTCTGAAAGACCGTGAGGCAACTCTAGAGGGGGGTGAATAGAGTGCAGAAAAAATAATCTACCCAATTTAAGATTATCAGAATGAGGCAGTTGCTAACTAACAGTGTATGTAACGCCCCGCTCCACGACGGCGTTATGTATCAAGGTGAGTGGGCAGAACTTCGTTCTCTGATTCTTGCACGCCTTAATAATAACCTGAGTTTTTGCTTGCAATGTTTTCATAAGAGAATGATAGAACCTGCCTTGCATATTAATTAACGAACTCACCTAGCTTATCTTTGAATCAATGCCTGCTTAAAGAAAATCCTGAATCGCTTGCTTAGAGTGCATGAACATGTTCACTATCGTCTATGCTTCGAGAGAACCATAATGTGCCTAAACGTATTCAAGTGATAAGTCGGATTGCCCCACAACAACGAGTGTATTCTGATGGTTCGTCTCGTCTGCATACTAGAGTTTATTTGATAGTGTTCCATGCATTCGCACGCGGTCGGACAATGGCTTTTGGTGGAGAGCTGAACTGCATGCGTCATAGCCACCATGGGTCACAGCTGCCATTAGCTTCAGAGAAATGAGTCATTGGTATGCTGTTCCACCAGCTGCCGATCCTGAGATACTCGAGGACCGCCCTGCATATAGCTAAGTCATTGTGTTGGCTTGGATAGTGACTGCCCCTAAGAATGTGCATCGTGTGTCTAGCTTTGCATCAGACCCTCGAGTCGCACGAGACATGCTGCGCACACCCTGAAACATGAACGATTGCTTGCTTGCATATTCAATGTGAAACTCTGTTTCCAAACATGTTTCCAAACAAGTAAATATGACTCTGCTAGCGAACTGCATGAAACAAACCTAGGTAAAACTAGAAAGATCACTAGTAATATAATGTTTTATAACATGATTACTTAGTGCCTGTTTGAGTGAATGCATGTTTCTGTTCAGTTGATTTATCTCACCAGTACTTGTATAAAGTGCTGACCCACCAACAGTTTACTTGCTTGCAGGTACTGGATCGTCCGAGGGAGCGATAGGCGTGCCACAGTCCCGAAGACCCGGAATCCTAGTTTCGATTGTTGCCCCGAGAATGCTATCGTATAAGGGGGCATAATGTATGGAACGAACGTGTGCCTTTGCTAAAGGAAACCCAAGTTGCCTCGATTGTCCCGAACACTCAGTTGGCTAATGCATTGCATTGCAACAAGTCCCTTTCTGCTGCTTACTCGATTGATGCGATGATAGCCAACTATCAACTTAAACGATTGGCCTTGCACGGGCGCAACCCCAGGCCCGTGCGGCATCACGTCCCCCGAAAGCTCGAACGGGCCATTCGCTTGGCTCCCTTCCTCCCTCGCACCCGCAGGATGGGCGCGGTGATTCACGTCCGGCACGCCGAGGCACGGTGATACGTGTCCAGTTCGTTGCATCCCGGCCGTACGGGGCAGGACAGGGCGGAGCGGCGGCCCGGGCGGGTCCGGGGCGTGACAGTGTATATAGAGACAGTAGTGACATATAGCAGCGGAATAATCTACCAAATTTAATAATCTACCCTTTGAGGGTCCTACCGTGTTAGTTTTTGATACCCATGCATAAATATTCATATCTACTAATTTTCTTGTTCTACAGAATCTAGATATATGTCCTTTCTTACCATAGTAGTGATATATAGCTGTGTGATTGGTGCTTGGTGCAGCATGATAGATATGATTGTGTGAAGCAATTTTTTGTGGTCTATGTGGATAGAATACATGATTGTGTGGTCTTCATGAATATTTATAATAGAATGCATGATTATGTTTGATTCTATGTGTATGATGTGTTCTAAACATATGATTGCATGAACTGTTATGCATGTAGGTAGGAGCATAGTTGTGAGTGTTCTTTTGCCTTGCTACGTGTCTCGTGTTAGGTTGGGTGAAGGTTTGTTTGACCTGTTTACCCAATCTAATCTCTAACTTTTTAGAGGTAACATATACTTCATCATATTAGCAGTAAGAGCATATATTCTACGTACAGCAATGGAATACTTCTTCTTTTCAGATTCGAGTTCTTTCTTAAGTTTAGCATTCTCCTGAAAGCTCTTGTCAAGGCTGGCAAGTGCCTCGTGGAGGTTAAGCTTAAGTCTAGAATTCTCGTCTGAATCATTTGTGGTATCCTTTACTTCACTTAGTAGAGATGTTAGTCTCTCTATTTCAGTTTGACATTCTTGAATATCTTTCTTAGCATGCTTGTACTTATTTCTAAGTTTTCTAAAATCATCAAGCATTTCACTAAAAGCATTACCTAGTTCATCAAAAGTAAAATTATTATAAGAGTTGTTATCCGTTACCTGATCAGCTAACGCCATGAAGCATAGGTTTGTTGCTTCTCGAGGATTCTCTTCTTCGGATTTACTAGCTTCACTTTCATGCCAAAAACAAGTATTTGCATATTTTTGTGATGATGTTCTTCTGGTTGAGTAATTATGGCAATTTTCTTTTCTTAGGGTTGGACAATCTCTCTTTATATGCCATATCTTCTTATAGTTGTAGCATATAGGCTCTTCATTACTGTTGTCAGTTGGCTCCTTCTTCTTTGATTTCTCAAGCTTTAGAAATTTTCTGAAGTTTTTCGTGGTCAGGGCAACTTCCTCATCTTGAGACTCATTGTCGTCGAAATTATAGTTGGTGACCTTTTTGTGATATGCCTTAAGAGCAATCGTCGTCTCCTTGGGAGTGGGTTCTTCAAATTCCTTAAGATCCAGCTCGTGAGTCATTAGCTTGCCCATGAGCGTCTCGAGGGTCATCGTGGTAAGATCATTCCCTTCTATGATTGCAGTGGCCTTGGGATTCCAATTCTTGGTGAGTCCCCTGAGTACCTAGCGAATCTTCTCGTGATTGCTGTACTCCTTGTCAAGTGATAATAGAGGGTTGATGATATCGAGGAATCTCAAGAATATTTGAGTGATTGTCTCATTTTGCTTCATTTTGAGAGCTTCATACTCTTGTGTTAGACGACTTATTTTTTATTCCTTCACTTGGGAGGTTCCTTTATGAGTGACCTCGAGAAGTTTCCATACTTTGTGCGAAGTTTCGCAAGTGGAGACCTTGTTAAATTTAATTATCTCTACAACACAAAATAGAGCATTAATAGCTTTAGCATCAAGACTAGATTATTTCTTTTCGGTATCTGTGTACTTATCATAAGAATTCTCTACAAGGTTACCATCTATGACTATTCTAGGTGGCTTCTTGTATCCTTCTACTACTACAGCCTAAAGGTCAAAATCAAGTGACTTTAGGTAGAAGCTCATACGTGTCTTCCAATACGTGTAGTTAGTACCATCAAATACGGGTGGCCTATTTGTGGACTGGCCTTCACCATTGTTGGTGTAGATAGATCTAATAGTTGCCATAAGTCTCTTAGGATATTAAGCCAAATATCAAGAGAACTTTCTCTGATAATAATTAAAGGATCGTGAGGCAACTCTAGAGGGGGGTGAATAGAGTGCAGCGGAATAATCTACCCAATTTAAGATTATCAGAATAAAGGCAGTTGGTAACTAACAGTGTATATAGAAGCAGTAAAGTAGAGAGAGAAAGCAAACACAAACACAAACACCAAGATGTATACTAGTTTCCCTCTGAGAGGACTAGTCCAGTCCTGAGAACTCAAGCTCAGAGTTTTCTCTACTATAATCACCAATAGTGAATCACAAGCTTTAATCTGAAGGCTTGCCACTTCTTACACCACGAGGTTTGATCCGAAGTCTCGCAACTTCACAGCTTAGAGAGAAAGTAACTGATGGAAAGCTCTTTACAACTCTGAAGACTTCTAGACCGAGATCACACTTGGCACTAGGAAGGCTATGGAATTGCTCTTTGAGATGGAAAAGTTAAGACTTTAGAGGTTTGTTCACAATAGGATAAAAGACTTAAGAATGGTTGAGTAAGTAAGAATGAAGAATTCTAATCCTATTTATAGGGTGTAGGCAAACAGAATTCGGCCAGAAATCTGTTAGGGTTTAATTCAAATTTTTAACCGTTGGGCCAAGAAATCGGGAGCTATTGAACTGGTTGATTTCAAACCAAAAGGGTAACCGAGTTCGGTCCGAGTTCGGCACGAATTTGGCCCGAGTTCGGTCTCTTAGTATGGTAGACTTTGTAAATGAATGTAGCATAATTTGGTGGATAGGTTATTTGGTTCATTTGAGTAGACTAGGTACCTGTGTATATGTACTTAGGTTTTGACAGTACGAATCAGCTAACATCAGTCCTAGACTCAAATAAATAAATAATTATATTTGAAAAGACATAATACAGACGACATGTAAAAGTAGTGTTAAGGTTTCAGATCGTGACATATCAATGCATGGTTTTGTTAACTATCAAAATCAAGTTGACTGAGACCAGATGGGCCAACAGAGTCAGGGTTTGCAAACGGCCCTGGAAAGAGGAGGAATGACTGATTTAGGGGCGTCAGTTAGATTTTTCTGACTTAACTCAAGATACTTTGACGGTACGAAGGACGCCATCACGGCAGATGCATGGCTCCAAGACATCAAAGTCATTCTGGCGGCGGCAAAGGTTTCGGCTGTTGAACAAGTTGACCAGGTCCGATTGCAGCTTAGGACCTTGTCCGTGACTGGTTGGCGTCAGTAGAGATTGGCTTGAGGCATCCTATCTCCTGGGATTGTTTTAGGGTGTCATGACTCGCACCCACTTTTCGGATACGAGTACGTGGCCAAGCCCAACCTACGCCGCAGCATCGGCGGTAGTACACTGTCTATGATAACAATGGTCTATCAATCCAAATAGATAATATTTAATCATAAATTAAAATCTATTTCTCATTCACAACATTTATATTATTTTATAAGATTCTCAATTTATAATTAAATCATAACTCGAAAACAATCCCGCTAGACATCAAATCCAAAGAAGTTGATAAACTATCTAAATTCTAATATTGGCCTCCAAAAGTATCTTGATCTCCAACAAAATCTAATGAGCAAGATAGCAAGTCACCTAAAAATGTTTACCCAGTCAGGATAGAATGAGTACAATCAATAGCAATTCCAGTTAATTGACAAGTACTATGAACAGTAAATAGTTATGAAATACTTGATGAGCATATAATAATAAAATAGGGTACATCATAGAGAAATATTTAAATAAATAAATAAATAATAAAAGACAAGAAAGAAGAACATAGAAGCATGTAAAGACAGACATATATGTGAACTAGAAAACCTGTCATGCAAGTGTACAATCAGCAAGTATAGATTAATCCAGAATGACTGTATCTAACTAGTATTTTGAAATACAAAGTTGACATGTGAACGGCATGGGGGTAATATCCGGCAAACCACACGTGTCGTGTGTGGCTGCTATTATTCAAGTAAGACCATAGAATAGAAAGGGAATGTTCACGCATCTCCTAGGTATTTCTCCGTTCGACTAGTACTCATGGATCCAAGTCCAGACACGAATAATCTCAATAGCCCAGAAGATGTCAACATGCCAGAAAATACATTAGTCCAGTAATTTATTAGTCAAGTAATTCATTAGTCCAAAAAAAAAGTCAATAGGCCTGAAAATACGTATATCACGAAAATGAATCCATACAATATCAATATGTGTATCCATCAAGTCACAAATCAGGTAAAATACTACTATAAAGATGCATCATAGAAAATATTAAATAATAAAAACTATCAGAGAATGTACTCGCTTGTGGTCCTTAGCTGGTACGAGTTGGAATCCAAGTCAAAGTCCAAATAGCCTATGTATTACGAATTTACCATATTAAAAGATATTTAATTTAATTTACTTAATTCTAGAATAATTACTCTAAAATCTTATTTTAATTTTTATTCTAAATTTTTAGGTAAATTCCTAAATTTTGTTCAAAGAACCTAATTTTATCAACTCGAAACTCATGTCATGCAAATCGAGATGATCTGTTGACCAAAAAGCCAACCGATAAAAACTCAAATTTCACACATGATTTCCTATAGATTTCATCTTCACAAACATGTTAGAATTTATGGCTCATCCGGATTCGAATTCGTTTGGAAACTATTGCACATACAAAACCGTATTGTGCAACGGTGGTTGATTGCTAATCTAAAAGTTCTACAGAATTAACAGCACATAAATAATTCAAAATAATTATAAAAAAACATACATTAAACTTTGTCATGTCATCTTTCTGAAACTTCCAACGGTTCATGTTTCTGATTCCTGGTTCTCCCGAAATCGCAAAAATACCGAGACGCGTCTATTTTTTGACATGTTGTGCTCTACGAATTTTTTAGACTTTAATACTACGAATTTCAGGAAAAAAAATTACATAATCAGAAAACTAACCTCAATATAGTTCTAACACAAGAAACGGAGACATGTTTGGAGTCCGGAGCTATGACTAATAGTTTCTTGAAGATCGAAGAACCCTATATGACAATCCCCCAACACCTCAAATCTCTCTCGCTCTCTCTAAAATAATCGGAAGATTAAGGTTATTATAATATATATATATATATATATATATATATATATATATATATATATATATATATATATATATATATATAGGTGATGGTATGTGGGGGGAAGAAAAGGGATAGGCTGGACACGTGTCATAATCTGGTTGGGTGGTTTGTTTATATTATTTATTTTTGATTTGCCTTTATCAAAACATTATTTAAGTCATTTTAAATCTAAATAACTCAAAATAAATATTAAAAATAATCATAAAAATTTGTAAAAATTACAGAAAATATATTTTGAACCCATAAACCTTAGAAAAGTACTTGGAGCAGTTTTATATTCATAAATTTCCTACAATAATCACTAGAAGCTGTAAAAATTAGTTTTACCTATTTAACTAAACATAAATATTAACAATATTCCAAAAATTCTTAAAAAAAATTCAAAAAATATATAATAATATTATAAACCCTAAAAAATTACTTTGGTCTATTTTATGCTCCTTGGCTTGCACAATAAATTCTAGAAGTCCTAAAAAATTAGTTATTAGCCTAAATAACTCCTAATAAATACTCAAAATACTCAAAAAAAATCCACAAAATTTTAGAAAATATATTTTATTATTTAGAACCTAAAATAATAGTTTGGGATATTTTTAATTATGTTTGAAACTAAAATAAATAGTTGAAAGTTATAAAAAAAATTAGTGTTACTAGTTTTTAACTAACCAAAAATTATAAAAAATCCCAATAGCCCCAAATTAACCTAATAACAATATTTAAGCTAGAATTTCAGAATATGGAGGTTACAAGTCTACCCCCCTTAAAAAAAATTTGTCCTCAAAATTTAAAATCCTCAATATTTTTTTTCCATCAAAATTAAAATTCAACTAACCATATCATCATGAATTAAATCCATATTGTTATTTCACAAACTTTTCAAAATTCTAAAAATATCATATTCCTGAAAATCTTCAAATTTAAAATCAAATTACATTCTTATAATAATCTCTTCCAAAATTTTAAGTTAATAACTAAATACTCAAAAAAATTAATATCCAATCCTCTAATTTAAATCCAATCAATGCATATTTATAAAATTTAAAATCTTATCCCAAAATTTTTAATTCAAACATTAATCCATTAATGATCTTACTCCTCTAATTTAAATCCAATCAATACATATTTATAAAATTTAAAATCTCATCCCAAAAAGTTGAATTCAAACACTAATCCATTAATTATCTTACTCCTCTATTCTTTTTTCATACCATACTCAAACAATATAATACTTACGAAATCTTTAAATACAACATTCAAAATATAAATTTTAAATTAATATCTTGTAGTCAAATAAATATAATGATAATCTTCTTAAACTCCTCAAAATTTAATGACAAATACAATCATATTATAATCATCATAAAAATCTATGATTTAACAAAATCATCAATTCTGCCATATTAAATTCTCAACTCTTTATTTAAATTAATATTTATCCTTAAAATTTAAAATTCTTAAAAAAAATCTGCCACCATCAAAATATATGCATTAAAATCATGAAGTCAAACCACTATTGTTATTTAACAAAGTCCTTAAAAATTAACTTCATTCTCATAACTTAAAATTTTAAAGTAAATCTTCGAAATTTGAATTTATCTTCAAAATTTAAAATCTAATAGAATTTTTCTCTTAAATCAGATTCACAAGAATCTTCAAAATAATAAATTAAATAACGAATACACTAAAATTTTAAATCAAATATTCAAAATTTAAATTCTCCAAACTTAAACTTAAATCTACTATATCAATCTACAAAAATCTAAAATTCAATAAATCTTCAACTTCTTATCTTTATCATCATTTACGTTGGAAACTATTATATTTCTAAAATAAGAATTTAACCTTATTTTAGCAAAAAAATCATAGTCATCAAACTAGATAGAAATTTAAACCTCAGTGTACATAATAATAATAATAATAATTCTTATCTTCAACAAATGATTAATCCCAAAGAAATAATTCGTCAATCAAGAATTTTACCCCCACCTTTGGTCAATCTTACTTATCAAAATACCATAATATATAACACTTAATTTTCTCAAATTCATCTACTAGAGTTTACCTCAAAATTCAACATTTATATCTTCCTTAATCACGTAGCCTTTGTAACAACTTAACTACCTAAGCAATAAAATTGAAATAAGGCCTTCCTATTGTATACCTACTCCTAGTCATTCTCTTAAATTTAAATCAATCATAAGTGGTGAATGAGCACTTTCTCCTAAAATCTTATTACTAGTCGCAGGCTCGCAGTAGTACGACTAATTTAAGTACTACCACGAGTTCACACTATTTATAAAACCGGACCTGCATGGGCCACCATAAAAACTTGTCACAACCCGCACCCGCTTTTCGGATACGAGTACTTGGCCAAGTCCAGCCTACGCCGCAGCATCGGCGGTAGTACGATGTCTATGATAACAATGGTCCATCAATCCAAATCGATTATATTTAATCACAAATTCAAATCTATTTCTCATTCACAACATTTATATAGTTTTATAAGATTCTTAATTTACAATTAAATTATAACTCGGGAACAAATCCACTAAACATCAAATCCAAAGAAGTTGTTAAACTATCTAAATTCTAATATTGGCCTACAAAAGTATCTCGATCTCCAAGAAAATCCAATGAGCAAGATAGCAAGTCACCTAAAAATGTTTATCCAGTCAGGATAGAACGAGTATAACCCAATAGCTATTCCAGTTAATTGACAACTACTATGAATAGTTAATAGTTATGAAATACTTGATGAGTATATAATAATAGAATATGGTACATCATAGAGGAATATTTAAATAAATAAATAATGAAAGACAAGAAATAAGAACAGAGAAGCATGTAAAGACAGACAGATATGTGAACTAGAAAACCTGTCATGCATGTGTACAATCAGCAAGTATAGATTAATCCAGAATGACTGTATCTAACTAGTATTTTGAAATACTAAGTTGACATGTGAACGGCTAGGGGGTAATATCCGGCAAACCAAATATATCGTGTGTGACTGCTATTATTCCAGTAAGACCATGGGATAGAAAGGGAATATTCATGGGTCTCCTAGGTATTTTTTTGTTCGACTAGTACTCATGGATCCAAGTCCAGACACGAATAATCTTAATATTCCAGAAGATTTCCACAGATCAGAAAATATATTAGCCCAGTAATTCATTAGTCCAGAAAAAAAGTAAATAGGCCTGAAAATACGTATATCACGAAATAAATCAATATAATACAAATTCGTGTATCCACCGTGTCAGGAATCAAGTAAAATACTACTATAAACATGCATCATAGAAAATATCAAATAATAGAAACTATCAGAGAATTTACTCGCATGTGGTCCTTAGTTGGTACGAGTCAAAATCCAAGTCAAAGTCCAAATAGCCTATGTATTACGAATTTATCATGTCAAAAGATATTTATTTATTAAATTCTAGAATAATTACTCTAAAATTCTATTTTACTTTTTATTCTAAATTTTTAGGTAAATTTCTAAATTTTGTCCAAAGAACCCGATTTTATCAACTCGAGACTCATGGCATGCAAAGTCAATAGGCCTGAAAACACGTATATCACAAAAATGAATCCATACAAAACAAATCTGTGTATCCATCGTGCCAGGAATCAAGTAAAATACTACTACAAACATGAATCATAGAAAATATCAAATAATAGAAACTATCAGAGAATGTACTCGCTTGTGGTCCTTAGCTGGTACGAGTCGTAATCCAAGTCAAAGTCCAAATAGCCTATGTATTACGAATTTATCATGTCAAAAGATATTTTATTTAATTTATTTAATTCTAGAATAATTACTCTAAAATTTTATTTTAATTTTTATTCTAAATTTTTAGGTAAATTCCTAAATTTTGTCCAAAGAACCGATTTTATCAACTCGAGACTCATGGCACGCAAATCGAGACGATCTGTTGACCAAAAAATGTCAGTCCCCTGATTTTCAGTAATTTTTTATTTGAATTTTCATAATTTTCTGAAATTTTTTGGGATTTTTCTGTAACTAAAACCTAGGCTTTTGATAATTAAATGATTTTTAATTGCTATTAATTAATATTAGAATATTATGAAAATAATATTTTATGGTGTAAAATGAAAAATTGGACATAGAATAATTTTCTGCAGATTTATTGGACTCCAGAAACCCGTTTAAAGTCCTGAAAACCGATGTAGAATTAAACCGACCTGAACCCGTGCCAAACGCCCAACATCTCCATGAGAGCCAAGCCAAGCCCAAGGAGCATTGATCCAGCCCAAATCCTAAGTCAAACCCTAGTCCAATTTCTGTATATATAAATAGATAATTTCCTAGTTTTTTTCACAAATAAAAAGAAAAAAAAGAAAATTTCTAAAGATCCCAAATCCCTAATCCGCAAATCCCTAATCCCTAAACCTAACCCTAACCCTAAGCCGCCACTCTCTCCCTGACCCCTCTGGTGAGTCTCTGGCGCTGCCCCTAGCCCAGCCGCGTCCACACCGGCGCACCGCTTTATAACCACCCGGCTCCCCCATCTCTCCGCCGCCTCTGCAACAATCTCCTCCCCCTGTTCATCCCGCTGCCGGAACCCCAGACGCGCCCTCGACCGTCCAGCCGCCGTCCCCAACTCGACCTCTATTTCCCTCCACCTCGTGCCACCCGGACAACCCCACGACCTTCGACGATTCCATCCCCGCTCACAGCCGACCTGAACCCTAGACGAATGTCTTTTCCCGTCGATTCCCCGTGACTCGCCCGACTGCTTCAGCCGATGTAACCTCCGATTTCCAATTTCCAAAATAATTAGATTTTTATTATTTTAAAATATCAAGTTTTATAAAATATTTCTCCTTGGAATTTTATTTTGATTTTTAACGATGTTTGATTGTAGGAAGTAATTTAAAAACCTTTATAAAAAAAAAAATCATTTTTCCTAAATGACGCGGTTTTACAAAATAAGTAAATAAATAATAATATATATATTTCTAGTTTCAAATATTTATTGGCTTGAATCATAAAATTATTGTTTTAACTAAATATTTATTTAAAAGACTAGTTGATAAAATAAAATAGATTTATAATTATTGGAATAGTAAATAAATAAATATTATACTTTCTAAGATTTTGCAAAATGTATTAATTAGTAGCTAATTTAAAATTTGCTAGCTTTCCTAAAAATATTTTCTGAAATTATAACCTTTGTTTTTATTTTACAAGTCGCCATTTCCATTAACTAGCCCACACCCTTTTCCACATGAAGAACTTAATCATGTACGAATTCTGGGCCACTCATTATTGGGCCAACCCGCAACCCTTTATCCCTCACCATCTCTCCCTATTTAGGTTCTCATTCTCACATTTCCCTAGAAACCCTAATCTTCAATTCTTTGACTAGCCTCCACAAATTCCCTCAAAGCCACAGCCACCATTTTTGTGTGCTCGTGTCCGTGTGTCCAGCATCACCGTGTCAGCCGTGATGGCCTCGGGTCCGACCCCGGGTGTCCCACCATATCCATTTCTTTTCCTGTGTCCAGATTTACAGTTTACAACCAGTCTTTCCGTGTCCGACACACCCGGACACCACCTCCACATCAACCCCTGTACACAGCATCTCCGTGTCCGGCAAACCCGGACACGCCCACAGATCAGCATCCCCGTGTCCGGCATCCCGGACACGTCCCCCACAACAGACCCTCGTGTCCATCCCGGACACGTACCCGACCCCGGACACGACAGAACCTAACCTAACCATCGCCGCTGACGCCGGTGGCCGTCGCTGGAAGGTCCGCCGTCGCTGCCCTGTCGCAGCCGAGTCGAAGACCCGTCGTCGAAGCCGCTACTCTCGAGCTGTCGCTGCCCTGGGTCGAAGCCGCCGCCGGTGACCGCCAGATTCGTCGAACGCCATCCTCGAGTGCCGAGCCGCCGTCCTCGAAGCCGTCGCCCCCTCGATCCGAGCGCCGCCACCTCGATCCGAGCGCCGCCACCTCGATCAGAGCGCCGCCTCGGGCCGAGCGTCGCCGCCGCTGCAGATCCAGCCTCCGCCGAGTCGACTTCCCACCGCCGCTGAGTCGAAGACCCGTCGTCGAGCCACGAAGTCGCCGCCGCCGCTGTCTCGAGCCAGCCGACGACCCGTCGTCGAGAACGCACCGTCGCCGAGGAGAACGACGACCTCGAGCCGCCTCGAAGCCGCCGCTGGAAGTCGAGCACCGCCACCGCCTCGCAGAGTCGAAGCCGTCGCCTCGGTGCGAGCAGACCCGCTGCCTCGAGCTCCACGTCGACCGCCTCGCCGACGCCCTGGCCGGCCGACCTCGCCGACGCCCTGGCCGGCCGACCTCGACGGAAATCCCGTGAGCCCCTTCCCTTTCCTTCTTCTTTTCGATTCAGACTTACATTAGGGATTATATTAGGGATTATATTAATTAACTTAGTTAATTAATAATTCGTTTAGTAAATTATAATTAGCTTAATTAACCCAAAATTGTTTCATTAATTCATTAATTAGTTAATTAATTTATATAATTAGTTCATTTTTTATATAATTCGTTATTTATATAATTAGTTTATTTTATGTAATTAGTTAATTGAATTTATAATTAGTCTAGTAAATTAATGTAATTAGTATAGAAATTTCATGTAATTAGGGTAGTTAATTATTCTTAATTAGTTATAATTAATCAATTAGTTTAATTATATTAGTTATAATTATTCAGTAATTAAGTTTTAATAAAATTATTAATCAGTAATTAATTATTAATTAGTTAGTAACTATTAATTAATTAGTTAGTATCTTCATATAATTAGTTTAGTGATTTCATGTAATTAGTTCATTTTTACGTATTAAATTAAAAGGGTTTTTTGATTATGTTAAATATAATAAATCTTGGGTTTTATATTATTATTAAAAATATAGTTTCAATAATAAAATGAGTTCAGAAATTAGTTTATTGGGCTGGTGACCAATTTTTCCATGGATATAAAAATATTGGCTTTTACATAAATTCTAGTTTTTATAAATAAACTTTTATTTGAAGTTATTGTTCAAAATAAGTTCGAAATGATTTATATACGTAAATACGTATTTCTAGTATATGTAATCCATTTAGTATTTATATATATATATATTTTTAAAGGTATTTTAGCATATGTATGAGTATACATATATGATGTTCAACTAGTATAAATCAAATATGTATTTAAAAGATATATATATATATATATATATTGTAAATACATTTAAATTGGTGCATGTATAAATATTGTAAGTATATAAGTGTAATGTATATTATATACGTGTCCCTACTAGATGACCCTAGTTGACTAGTGCCCTGCCTGACATGGCCCTGAGACCAGTATTTTTGACTGTGTTAGTATAGCATCTGATGCGAATGTGGTTTGCTTGTGTTATGTTTATAGGACTGTTGGTTTACCCAGGGGATACTCTGGAACAGGACATTGGTTTCACCAGCTAAGGACCCAAGGCGAGTACATTCTCTGATTAGTTTCTAATTTATGATATCTCCTATGTTCACTGTATCTAGTGTAAATATCCATGATCTTGACACGATGGTTACACGGATTGGTATACTCGGATCTCGTCATGAGATGTTATTCCTTATTCATGGTGTAGCTTGTACGAGACTTGTTTCCTTGATATCTTGTGCATGTACAGACACTAATTCCCGGGGAGATTTGCTACCTTCCTAGGGAATCCTGTGCCATAGCGTACCATGATTGGATCTACTATACCAGTCGGGGGTTTGGGGAGTACTTTAGTGTAGATATGTGATCATACCCAACTTTATATGTACCATAGCTCACCCCACATCTCACGTCGGGTGCGGCCTGACCATTTATATGCTCCATAGCTGTTACGTGTGATTAGCCTGATCTCTACATGCACCATAGCTAACCAACGGTTAGCCTGACTTTATATGAACCATAGCTAACCAACGGTTAGCCTGACTTTATATGAACCATAGCTAATCACATGTAACTAGCCTGATCAAGTTCCCAAGCCGATCACATGTTAAAGCTAGTACTCACACACTTAGTCATAGAATTCTTGCTCATGGACATATTGTTTCTTTTCCTGCATTTACTTACAGTATTTCCAGTACTTCTCATTGTACATTCTCGTACTTATACATGCATCTGGTATGTTTCCATCTAGAACTGCTACATAGTTTATGTCATTTATATAGAACTGCTATTTAGAGATGTACTTTGCTCCTTCCTGACTGGAAAATATTTTTCCAGACTGTGACATTAGTAGACTGGTTTCTGACACTTGGGGATTGGAAGTTAATGATTACAGGTATGATTGTTTTATCATTAGTCTTGTGTTGTACTCTTTTGTTCTTCGAATTCTTATCGTGCTGTAATTGTGATTGAGTATGTTGTTCATCTTTATAGTGTTATCCGTGTCTCCTTATGGAGTTGGATACTAGCGTGAGATTGTTTAGATAATACTCGACCTAGACAGCGTTCTACCGCCGATACTGCGGCGTAGGCTGGACGTACCCACGCTCTCGTGCCCCTAAACCGGGTGCGGGTCGTGACACGTTTTTAGTGGTGGCCCATGCAGGTCAGACTTCGCAAGTTGTGCGATGTCGTGGTAGTGCGACGTCTTAGTTGTACTACTGCGTACCTGCTATAGAATATAGGACATAGGATACTAGGATGAGAGAGGATACTCAATCACAAATTCTTGAAAGATTTCCTGGGATGACCCCATGAGAATCTTATTTTCAATTTAAATCTTTCCTTGTTTCAGTCCGCTCTCGCTTGTTGTTACTGAACTTGATTCTTGTTGAGCAGTTTTAAAATTTAAAATCTCGGTATCATTGTTGAGTTTGATTCTTGTTGACCAGTTGTTAACTTTAATTCTTGGTATCGTTGTTGAGTTGATTTCAAATTGAGATGAATTTTTACGGACTAGAATTTATGGTATCATCTGATGACATATATTGATGAGGACAGTGAGGAAGGTAAAACGTCTACTTTGGTTATGAAACCTAGAATTTATCGCAGCCATATTAGCTGACGTGACGAGAACGTAAAAACCTAACTGGGATGTACATACTTTAGTTATAAGATTTAGAGTTTCTCACAGCCATACCGGTTGGCGTGGCGAGTATTCTAGATGACATGATTATAGGGTTGCATACCTTAGTTACGGAACCTATCGTTTATCGCATCTATGCTTACTGGCGTGGCGAGGATTCTGAGTGTCATGATTTCAGACAGACGTGTATGATTATCAGGTTGTATCCTAAATTGGTTTTTAAAATATCATCTCAAGACTTATCTATTTCTGTTATTCCCGGACTTTGTTCCACCACTTCTTTCTTTACTAGCAGTAAAGATACCTTCTGTCCTCAATTCCGTTTTTGAGCTCCTATTCCTTGAGGATTTCTTGTTAAGTATGATAATTAGTGGCTTGTAATTTTGTTGTGTCTTGTATTAGTATTGACTGTGTTGCTAAGGAGTTGTAAGTGTTTCTTAGTTAGACATGTGAGCAGTAGGCTTTAATCTAGAGTTAGCCCTTAGCATAGTACCTTGTACCAATGATTCTAGGAGTAGTGTCATTAGAGACTGAGAGTTAAGGAGAGTATAGAGTATCAGTGATAGTTCTCAGAGTTAACATTAGAGCCAATTACCCGTCCTGGATAATCATGATTATGTAATTGAGTGATTCATGTAAACGATTAAGTATCCGGGGAATTGTGTTAAGGATTTATGGAGCATGATGTCCAATTTGATGATTGATATCGGAAATGTTAAAGGTAAAGAAATGTATATGTATAAAGGGTTTAATGAGATGTCATAAGTAGAGAAATATCAGGATTAGTAATGGAAGTTGTGAAGCGTATCACGGATTAGTTTAATAGGCTTTAAAGGATTGAAGGAAATACATATACAACCATCGGGATGAGGAACCATACACATACCCATGAGAGTAAATAAACATGAGTGTTATAGAGGATACAGGTGATCATGAGTCTAATGAGCTCGATGAGATAATCCATTAATGCAGTTAGCGATATAATACCAAGAGTGCTAATGATTCTATATCGAGGATTAGTCAAGGATGACGTTAATAACAGTAAGCACTCGGTGTGATGATAATTAGATGATATGCCAGTTGACATAAATTGAAATCATGAAAGAAAACACAGTTGATGATGACTTTGATCATTGGAGGTAATAGTGCAAGTGATTCGGGCAGTACAATTTAGTACACAATTACAGACACTAGATACATTGAGTGCACCTTGAGCATCAGAGACCGTGAGCACTGATATGTATATTGTGGAGTTATAAATTAAAAGGTGGAAATAATATTTTATTTTTTGAATGATTGAGGAGTTGAGATTATGTCATTAAATTTTTGAAGATTTCAAATATGAATTCAATAAACATAGTTAAGGCTACAAAGATTTTAGAAGTGATTAAATTTTATTTCGATGTGAAGTATCTAATTTTAAGGAGGTATATGCATTTTATTTTAAGTTGATCGGGAAGTTAAACCTTGATGATTATTTTGAGGATTAATCTTTTGGTAGATGAGAGATATGAATATTAATATATGATTAGTTGATATGGGTACCAGTGTACATGAGTAGGAATTTGTTAGTGTGCTAGAATTAAGTGTTTGTTAGAGATAGTAGACACTACAAGTAATATGTTAACATGATCCTTCTTCCTTCCTAATGTTCCTTTTCTTTCGCCTTTCGATTGATTGATTGATTTTTCTAGTACTGTGGTTCACATGCATGATTTTCTTGTTAGAATATAACTAGTAGTACCCCCCTAACAGAGACTGAAATACCATGACAAGACGCATGACCTATATTTTCTTAAATTGCATGGCTGTAGGTAGAGTTTTCTTAAACCAGGATCATTTGGATTTTGACCATAGCAAGGATCTATGACAAGGTGTGACCGACAAAAGAGACAAGAGGATTAAATTTGTGGAGGAGCATTAAATAAAGACCTTAAGGGTTGTTACAACGGAGTTGATAGATCATTGATTTGATGAAAATCGAGGTATGAATAAAATTTCGAGGACAAACATTTACTTAAAGGGAAGATTTAGAAATTCACAGAGCCAAAAATTTGAGGATTTATAAATTTTAAGGAGGTCTTGATATGATTGAATTGATTATTAAAAATTTGAGAAATTTGAGAGATTATCATTTTATCTATTTGATTGCAAGGTAGAAATTTTATATAGTATGAATGTTGCATTGAAGATACTGGAAGCATCGCATCGTTGAGTATTTGAGGAAAAAGAAAAGCAGAAAATAAAATCGTAAATGGAATAGTGTCAAATTAAATTCTTGGGATGAGGAGTTAGATTGGAATAAGCATCAATTGAAATTGAATTTAGTTAGATGATTGATGAGTGTTAAAGTTAAATTTTGGGATGCAAATTCTTAAGTTTTATAAATATGCATTGATTGGGTTCAATTGAAGGATTGGATAGTAAATTTTGTATTTAGTTATTTACTCAAAATTTAGGAGATTATGATACGACTGGAATTCAATTAAAATATTGAGGATTTGAGTAGTAAAAATTTTACATTGGGATAATAAATTCAGAGGATGAAAAAAATTTTAATTCGGAAACATTATGCATACGGATAGAGAGATATGGAATGAAATGAAGCTCATGGTAAAGAAGATTTTAATATAATTGATTATGGGATCATATAATTGAAGGTCGTAAGGTAAGATCATGGTATATTGAGGTTGTGATTTAAATTAAATCTTGACCATGACAGTAACATTTGAACCGAAGAAAATAATCGAGGTATAGTTGATGCTAAGATAAACAAACTCGAATTTGATGATAAGGCTTTTGATTCAGAAATTCTAAGATCTAATCTAATAAAGTTTGTGGAATTTGAGCTTTTATAAATATTAGTTAATGATGAATCACAAGATTGAGAAAAGTAAAATGAACGAGGAAAAAGGAAGGATTATTTTCAGAAGGTAGTAGAGACTACTCTTTTTCCTAGAAATCAAGAAAGGCGATTAGATGTCTCTTGATTACATTCTGGAAGATGTATTTAAGTTTCTTAAATCAAAGTGTCGATCGTATCTTTCGAATTAGCTATAACTTTCATGTCTATATCATTCTTTATACTGGGTCTTCCTTGGTTGAGTTACTTTGAAAAGGTAACGTGCATTATTCCAATTATCTGTTTTGTGATCATGTCTACTTCCCAAAACCTAAACTTTCTAGAGGATTCAAGGCCGAGCCATGATTCCTTCAAGTTACTCCTATCTTAAACCATATTTTCTCTTCTTCATGTTTCCTTCTGTTTGGTAAATATTTTCCTTATAGAAATATTTTCTTCAATGATATATTCATCATTATGAGCAACAAAATTTTTCTATCCTAGTCGTCCCTAAAATTTCGAGGACGAAATTTTTCTAAGGTGGATAGACTTGTAACCTCCGATTTCCAATTTCCAAAATAATTAGATTTTTATTATTTTAAAATATCAAGTTTTATAAAATATTTCTCCTTGGAATTTTATTTTGATTTTTAACGATGTTTGATTGTAGGAAGTAATTTAAAAACCTTTATAAAAAAAAAAATCATTTTTCCTAAATGACGCGGTTTTACAAAATAAGTAAATAAATAATAATATATATATTTCTAGTTTCAAATATTTATTGGCTTGAATCATAAAATTATTGTTTTAACTAAATATTTATTTAAAAGACTAGTTGATAAAATAAAATAGATTTATAATTATTGGAATAGTAAATAAATAAATATTATACTTTCTAAGATTTTGCAAAATGTATTAATTAGTAGCTAATTTAAAATTTGCTAGCTTTCCTAAAAATATTTTCTGAAATTATAACCTTTGTTTTTATTTTACAAGTCGCCATTTCCATTAACTAGCCCACACCCTTTTCCACATGAAGAACTTAATCATGTACTAATTCTGGGCCACTCATTATTGGGCCAACCCGCAACCCTTTATCCCTCACCATCTCTCCCTATTTAGGTTCTCATTCTCACATTTCCCTAGAAACCCTAATCTTCAATTCTTTGACTAGCCTCCACAAATTCCCTCAAAGCCACAGCCACCATTTTTGTGTGCTCGTGTCCGTGTGTCCAGCATCACCGTGTCAGCCGTGATGGCCTCGGGTCCGACCCCGGGTGTCCCACCATATCCATTTCTTTTCCTGTGTCCAGATTTACAGTTTACAACCAGTCTTTCCGTGTCCGACACACCCGGACACCACCTCCACATCAACCCCTGTACACAGCATCTCCGTGTCCGGCAAACCCGGACACGCCCACAGATCAGCATCCCCGTGTCCGGCATCCCGGACACGTCCCCCACAACAGACCCTCGTGTCCATCCCGGACACGTACCCGACCCCGGACACGACAGAACCTAACCTAACCATCGCCGCTGACGCCGGTGGCCGTCGCTGGAAGGTCCGCCGTCGCTGCCCTGTCGCAGCCGAGTCGAAGACCCGTCGTCGAAGCCGCTACTCTCGAGCTGTCGCTGCCCTGGGTCGAAGCCGCCGCCGGTGACCGCCAGATTCGTCGAACGCCATCCTCGAGCGCCGAGCCGCCGTCCTCGAAGCCGTCGCCCCCTCGATCCGAGCGCCGCCACCTCGATCCGAGCGCCGCCACCTCGATCAGAGCGCCGCCTCGGGCCGAGCGTCGCCGCCGCTGCAGATCCAGCCTCCGCCGAGTCGACTTCCCACCGCCGCTGAGTCGAAGACCCGTCGTCGAGCCACGAAGTCGCCGCCGCCGCTGTCTCGAGCCAGCCGACGACCCGTCGTCGAGAACGCACCGCCGCCGAGGAGAACGACGACCTCGAGCCGCCTCGAAGCCGCCGCTGGAAGTCGAGCACCGCCACCGCCTCGCAGAGTCGAAGCCGTCGCCTCGGTGCGAGCAGACCCGCTGCCTCGAGCTCCACGTCGACCGCCTCGCCGACGCCCTGGCCGGCCGACCTCGCCGACGCCCTGGCCGGCCGACCTCGACGGAAATCCCGTGAGCCCCTTCCCTTTCCTTCTTCTTTTCGATTCAGACTTACATTAGGGATTATATTAGGGATTATATTAATTAACTTAGTTAATTAATAATTCGTTTAGTAAATTATAATTAGCTTAATTAACCCAAAATTGTTTCATTAATTCATTAATTAGTTAATTAATTTATATAATTAGTTCATTTTTTATATAATTCGTTATTTATATAATTAGTTTATTTTATGTAATTAGTTAATTGAATTTATAATTAGTCTAGTAAATTAATGTAATTAGTATAGAAATTTCATGTAATTAGGGTAGTTAATTATTCTTAATTAGTTATAATTAATCAATTAGTTTAATTATATTAGTTATAATTATTCAGTAATTAAGTTTTAATAAAATTATTAATCAGTAATTAATTATTAATTAGTTAGTAACTATTAATTAATTAGTTAGTATCTTCATATAATTAGTTTAGTGATTTCATGTAATTAGTTCATTTTTACGTATTAAATTAAAAGGGTTTTTTGATTATGTTAAATATAATAAATCTTGGGTTTTATATTATTATTAAAAATATAGTTTCAATAATAAAATGAGTTCAGAAATTAGTTTATTGGGCTGGTGACCAATTTTTCCATGGATATAAAAATATTGGCTTTTACATAAATTCTAGTTTTTATAAATAAACTTTTATTTGAAGTTATTGTTCAAAATAAGTTCGAAATGATTTATATACGTAAATACGTATTTCTAGTATATGTAATCCATTTAGTATTTATATATATATATATTTTTAAAGGTATTTTAGCATATGTATGAGTATACATATATGATGTTCAACTAGTATAAATCAAATATGTATTTAAAAGATATATATATATATATATATTGTAAATACATTTAAATTGGTGCATGTATAAATATTGTAAGTATATAAGTGTAATGTATATTATATACGTGTCCCTACTAGATGACCCTAGTTGACTAGTGCCCTGCCTGACATGGCCCTGAGACCAGTATTTTTGACTGTGTTAGTATAGCATCTGATGCGAATGTGGTTTGCTTGTGTTATGTTTATAGGACTGTTGGTTTACCCAGGGGATACTCTGGAACAGGACATTGGTTTCACCAGCTAAGGACCCAAGGCGAGTACATTCTCTGATTAGTTTCTAATTTATGATATCTCCTATGTTCACTGTATCTAGTGTAAATATCCATGATCTTGACACGATGGTTACACGGATTGGTATACTCGGATCTCGTCATGAGATGTTATTCCTTATTCATGGTGTAGCTTGTACGAGACTTGTTTCCTTGATATCTTGTGCATGTACAGACACTAATTCCCGGGGAGATTTGCTACCTTCCTAGGGAATCCTGTGCCATAGCGTACCATGATTGGATCTACTATACCAGTCGGGGGTTTGGGGAGTACTTTAGTGTAGATATGTGATCATACCCAACTTTATATGTACCATAGCTCACCCCACATCTCACGTCGGGTGCGGCCTGACCATTTATATGCTCCATAGCTGTTACGTGTGATTAGCCTGATCTCTACATGCACCATAGCTAACCAACGGTTAGCCTGACTTTATATGAACCATAGCTAACCAACGGTTAGCCTGACTTTATATGAACCATAGCTAATCACATGTAACTAGCCTGATCAAGTTCCCAAGCCGATCACATGTTAAAGCTAGTACTCACACACTTAGTCATAGAATTCTTGCTCATGGACATATTGTTTCTTTTCCTGCATTTACTTACAGTATTTCCAGTACTTCTCATTGTACATTCTCGTACTTATACATGCATCTGGTATGTTTCCATCTAGAACTGCTACATAGTTTATGTCATTTATATAGAACTGCTATTTAGAGATGTACTTTGCTCCTTCCTGACTGGAAAATATTTTTCCAGACTGTGACATTAGTAGACTGGTTTCTGACACTTGGGGATTGGAAGTTAATGATTACAGGTATGATTGTTTTATCATTAGTCTTGTGTTGTACTCTTTTGTTCTTCGAATTCTTATCGTGCTGTAATTGTGATTGAGTATGTTGTTCATCTTTATAGTGTTATCCGTGTCTCCTTATGGAGTTGGATACTAGCGTGAGATTGTTTAGATAATACTCGACCTAGACAGCGTTCTACCGCCGATACTGCGGCGTAGGCTGGACGTACCCACGCTCTCGTGCCCCTAAACCGGGTGCGGGTCGTGACAGCCGACTCTGGCGGAGCTACTCTTCCCTCCTGCTGCCAGCGCTGCACCCGAGCACCCCGCGTATCCTCCCCACCGCAGATCCGGCGAGCCCCTCCGGCCAGAGCCGACCCCGAGCCGAGCGCCGCCCGCTTCGCCGCCAGCCTCCGCTCGAGCCACCCCCTCCGGCAAGTCCTACCCTAGTCTGGACTCGCAGCTGACACGGACACGAAAGCCTAAATCGGACACAAACAGAAACCCTAGTCTGGACACAGAGACCCGGACACGTCCAGGACACAAAGGAGACCCTCGGACACAGGAAATCATTGTTCACGGAGTCCTGTTCAGGTAACGTTTCCTCTCACCTCGTAATTTTGTTTTTGATTCCGTCAGTTGCATCACGTAGACTGTGTAACCCTCTCGGTGCCCGTGTAACTCGTTCGGTGCATCGCGTCCTGTGATAATCGCAAACCGCGATCCAAAAACTGGAAAAATAATATCCTATTTTACCCCGGAACTGAGTGCGCCCCGCCAAACGGGACGACTTGGTCGTACGTGGTCTTCACCGAAATGTGTGCGACATTGATACGGACGTGTGGGATTTCACAGAAGTTGATTTGGATGTGCGTGCACACCGGAATCAACGCGTATCCGCGGACACCGCCCCGTACACGCCTATTCTGGAACACGTTGTAACTTTGTGTACACACGTCGGATCGAGACAAAACTTGCGCCATCGGACTCGTAGCAATACACTGGTCCTGTGACCCAAGTTTGGTCTGATTCTGAGAATGTTGACAAAATCGCGTATCGTGGGCCCCACAGGCTCCACTTGACGGGCGATTTTGTGATCGGCTCATCGGAATCCAATTCTGGAAGTTCCATTGGATTTGTATCATCGTTCCTGACTTGTTGACACTAAGTTGGACAAATTTGGAGACCTTTGACCCTGACACGCTTTTCGGTGCAAAGTGGCCCACATGTGGACCCCGCTTTGACCCAAAAATGTCATTTTTTGCCCATGTGTCCAAATTAGACTCAAGGACAGACGTTTCTAGCTATTTGATATTTTCTGAATCTAATGGTGATGTTTATTTCAGCAACCAGAGTAGTACCAGCAGATCACATTGAGACCAGAGCTACAGTTGGAGCTAGGACCCCAGGCAAGTGTACCTTGCCAAACTTTGCAGACTTGTTATATATTTTCCTTGCTATATTTACATTGCTGTACATGATCAACCTAGGACCGTGTGACGTACTTAGCGTCCGATTATTAGTCGGGTGCCAACACTGTACGCAGTGTTGGGTACTGTCATCTAGAGATGGACATACGTGACACTTTATATTCTCGTACTTGTCTTACCAAGTACACTATGACCCAGGACACTTGACACTATTCATGAGACAGGATCTTCCTGAGATATTCATGGTGATTCTGTATAGGATGCAGGACTTGACAGAGATACTATATTTATAGATACTTTATGACTTGATGCATTAGCTATGATCCCGCTTGACATGGACATGAGACGTTATGGACATGATATGCGTGGTGACATTGGGTGGGGAGCGACACACAGGCTACAGGCTGATTTTATATATATATATAATCTATAGTAAACACATAGTAAAACATATAGTAGACTCCGCTACCGGCTCCCAGACACAGGGCTTGTAGTGGTCTCAGCCTGAGTACTCGTGATGCTCTTACTTACATTTTTACATAGATGGTTACATACTTACCCTATTTATTTCATTATCTGCTGTACTGCATTTATTTTGGCATGAGCTTTCTTGTACCTTGCTATGTCCCCTGAGGATCTGGATCCGGATTATGTCTCCAGGATTAGCTGACGAGATCTATCCCGAGGTATACGGGACCGGAGCATTAGCAGAAGCAGGTGCCTACAGTGGAGCAGAACCAGGATCTGAGGACGAGATCATACCAGAGGAATTCTCCTGAGTATTAGCCTGAGATACTTATTTATTTCTGTTTCTAGTTATTTTATTTCCAGTCTATTTCAATTGATGTACCAGACTTATTCTCGGATTGTTCTCCGAGACACTTTTATTGAGATATGCTAGCTTATTTTTATTTACATTATTCTGGCTTTGATCTGTGATTATCTGTTGTGGATGAGATTAGTATAGACTGTGACTGGTATCATTGGACCTACTTATTGTTATATTACAGCTTAAGCGTGCCCCGATGGATCCATTAAATTGGGTTTGTCCAACGGTGTGTGCTGCTGGCCATTATCACGCGTCCGGTCCGACGGTATTTTGGGATTGGGGCGTGACATGGTTTTTGTGGTGGCCCATGCAGGTCAACGAATAAATTGTCCGATTTCAACTTAGGGACCGAGCAAGCCTGCAATAAGAATAGGATAAGTTTTTAGGATCTCATCCACTTGCTTGAAAACGTTCTTAGTATCTATATCGTATTCGAATTAAGTTTTATTGCATCATGCCTTGATTCCAGTACGCCTCTTATAGTTTATATTTGATGCAGAGTAATGGATTCAGGAGCAAACGACGAAACTCCAGCAAACACACCAATAGGTGCGGTAGCCACCTACGGAGAAGATGAAGTGGCACCATCGAGTAGAGATCCCTCTACTCATCAAGGCAGCCAAGCAGATCATCATGCTTCTAGATTTCGGCGTGACGATATCCCACCGCCTCCGCAGTTCGTTCCACCAATGCCTGTATTTCCACAAGGGCAGGCTATGGACGAACAACAAATGTTCCGAATGTTCTACGTGATGATGCAAGCTCAACAGCAGATTCAACAAGAGACTTTGAGTCGCAGCCTAGCACATGTACTGGAGCAGGCGAATCTACCAGTGCGACGACCAGTGACAGGATCTATCACCGATTTCCGTAAGCTGAAGCCTCGTACCTTCTCAGGAAATGAGGAGCCCACATAAGTTCATGAGTGGCTCACCAACATACAACACCAGCTGGAAGCAGCTGGAGCTTCCAAGAGAACGTTGGATGACTGCCATCAGAATGCAATTGACGGACAATGCACATCACTGGTGGCTATCTGAGGAGACACGGCTCGGAACAGACCGAGTCACCTGGGAGGAGTTCTCCAGACTCTTTCAAAAGATGTATATTCCGGCTACCGCTCGATCAGAACTTCGGGACAAGTTCAATCACCTCACTCAGAACAGTATGACAGTGGAAGAATACAATGCAGAATTCATTCGTCTAAGTCGCTTTGCCCCAACCTTGATTTCGACAGAAGAAGAGAAGGCTGAGAAGTTCTTCGATGGACTAAACCTTGAGCTACAGAGACTGATCGGATCCGTTGCGCCTACTTCTTACTCGGACGTCCTTGCAGCAGCCCGACGCATGGAGCGCGTCACCAGGAGAGAGACCAGTCTGAAATGGTCTTCCACATCAGCCAGAGCACCACAAGAAGAAGCCACAAAGAGACCTCACATGCACCAGCCATCCAGAGCCTCTCCACAGATACTACCTACATGTCAATACTGTGGCAAGGTAGGCCATAATGAGAGGGACTGCAGACGCAAGTTAGGATTATGCTTAATTTGCGGAACCAATCAACACTTAGCCAAGGATTATCCTTATCATCGAGAGAGAGCACTAATAATAAACAAACAAGCCCTACCAGCACCAGAAGGGTATCAACCAAGGCCACCCTTGGCACCACAAGCAGCACTCTTCCAGCAGGCCCAGCAGCAGCAGAGGAATCCACCTTAAGGACGCGGACAAGCTTTCACGATGACTTTGGAGGACGCACAAATTCATGGAGTAGCTAATGCGCGTAAGTTTTTATAGTTTTTTGTTTCTAGTATTGCTTTAGTTCGTGCATGTTGATTCGTGACCTAGCCTTAACCTAGTAATTTTTGAACTTGCTAAACGATTAAATAACCTAGTATGCTTTTATAATTAATAACTGTAGAGATTATAGAGTCTTTTGTTGTTGCTTATTTTGTTCGTCTTTGTGAACTTGAATTAAGTTGTACCTCCTTCCATCATCATCTAGCGTACTTATATTGGTTGTACCAACTTGACTTATGTTGCTAATATAGCCTAGTTTTTGCAAGCTTATCCTTTTATCGAGCTTGTTCATGATATATGTATTATTGGGTCAACACACTAATACAATTGTCTATTCAGAATCAATGTATGACGATCTGATCAACCTTAGTGCATTTGGTTCACTCTTCGCACGACTACTTCACGTGGATTGAGATATATAGTTGACTAGTATACTTGCCCTCTAGAGATGTATGAGCATATCGTACCAGTTACATAACTGTACTAATACGAGCATGAGAACAAGGGATTACCAGAATAGGATTTTAACCCACAATTGTCTTGACAAATCACATTTGAATTCGTTAAACGTCTTGACCCTGATACTTCTATTCTATTACCTCACCCTTGAAATTTTTATTATTGATCTTCGTCTTCCCTTATTTCGGAAAGACGAAACATCGTGCTTGGTATAAGATTGATATATAGACAGTAGTAGATATACCCCAGGCCGGTCGCATTGTTAATGACCCTTTTATATAGGATTAAGGGAATATCATAGGTGATATGTTTGGTGTTAAAGACTTGAGGATTTAATAACATGATTAAATAAGTTGGGGCATAACTTTATTAGATGTATAACCTTGGATGATAGATGGGTAAAATTCTAAGTTGGATAGAGACGCAGTGTTCACTTGAGAGGAATCCTTTAGACTGTAATCAAGTGAGATTGGATAGAGAAGAACCCTACCATATTTTAATTTCGAGGACGAAGTTTTTATAAGTTGGGTAGATTGTCAGCCCCCTGAATTTCAGTAATTTTTGATTTGAATTTTCATAATTTTCTGGAATTTTCTGAAATTTTTCTGTAATTAAAACCTAGGCTTTTGATAATTAAATAATTTTTAATGGTTGTTAATTAATATTAAAATATTCTGAAAATAATATTTTATGGTGTAAAATGGAAAACCGGACACAGGGTAATTTTCTGCGGATTTATTGGACTCCGGAAACCCGTTTAAAGCCCTGAAAACCGATGTAGAATTAAACCGACCTGAACCCGTGCCAAACGCCCAACATCCCCATGAGAGCCGAAGCCAAGCCCAAGGAGCATTGACCCAGCCCAAATCCTAAGTCAAACCCTAGTCCAATTTTTGTATGTATAAATACATAATTTCCTAGTTTTCTCCACAAACAAAAAGAAAAAAAAGAAAATTTCTAAAGATCCCAAATCCCTAAACCTAACCCTAAGCCGCCACCCTCTCCCTGACACCTCCGGCGAGTCTCCGGCGTCGCCCCTAGCCCAGCCGCGTTCACTCCGGCGCACCGCTCGACAACCACCCGGCTCCCCCATCTCTCCGCCGCCTCTGCAACAATCTCCTTCCCCTGTTCATCCCGCTGCCGGAACCCGAGACGCGCCCTCGACCGTCCAGCCGCCATCCCCAACTCGACCTCCACATCCCTCCACCTCTCGCCGCCCGGACAACCCCACGACCTCCGACGATTCCCTTCCCGCTCACAGCCGACCTGAACCCTAGACGAACGTCTTCCCTCGTCGATTCCCCATGACTCGCCCGACTACTTCGGCCGACTCCGGCGGAGCTGCTCTTCCCGCCTGCTGCCAGCGCTGCACCCGAGCACCCCGCGTCTCCTCCCCGCCGCAGATCCGGCGAGCCCCTCCGGCCAGAGCCGACCCCGAGCCGAGCGCCGCCCGCTTCACCGCCAGCCTCCGCTCGAGCCACCCCCTCCGGCAAGCCCTATCCTAGTCTGGACTCACAGCTGACACAGACACGGCAGCCCTAAATCGGACACAAACAGAAACCCTAGTCTGGACACAGAGACCCGGACACGTCCAGGACACGAAGGAGACCCTCGGACACAGGAAATTATCGTTCACGGAGCCCTGTTCAGGTAACATTTTCTCTCACCTCGTGATTCCATTTTTGATTCCGTCAGTTGCGTCGCGTAGACTGTGTAACCCTCTCAGTGCCCGTGCAACTCGCTCGGTGCATCGCGTCCTGTGGTGATCGCAAACCGCGATCCAAAAACAGGAAAAATAACGCCCTGTTTTACCCCGGAACTGAGTGCGCCCCGCCAAACGGGAAGACTTGGTCGCACGCGGTCTTCACCAAAACGTGCGCGGCGTTGATACGAACGTGTGGGATTTCACAGAAGTTGATTTGGATGTGCGTGCACACCGGAATCAACGCGTATCCGCGGACACCGCCCCGTATCCGCCTATTTTGGAACACGTTGTAACTTTATGTACACACGTCGGATCAAGACGAAACTTGTACCATCGGACTCGTAGCAATACGCTGGTCCTGTGACTCAAGTTTGGTCCGATTCTGAGAACGTTGACAAAATCGCGTATCGTGAGCCCCACAGGCTCCACTTGACGGGCGATTTTGTGATCGGCTCATCGGAATCCAATTCTGGAAGTTCCGTTGGGTTCGTATCATCGTTCCTGACTTGTTGACATTAAGTTGGACAAATTTGGAGACCTTTGACCCTGACACGCTTTTTGGTGCAAAGTGGCCCACATGTGGACCCCGCTTTGACCTGGAAATGTCATTTTTTGTCCCTGTGTCCAAATTGGACTCAAGGATAGGCGTTTCTAGCTATTTGATATTTTTTGAATCTAATGGTGATGTTTATTTCAGCAACCGGAGTAGTACCAGCAGATCACACTGAGACCAGAGCTACAGTTGGAGCCAGGACCCCAGGCAAGTGTACCTTGCCAAACTTTGCAGACTTGTTATATATTTCCCTTGCTATATTTACATTGTTGTGCATGATCAACCTAGGACCGTGTGACATACTTAGCGTCCGATTATTAGTCGGGTGCCAACACTATACGCAGTGTTGGGTACTGTCATCTAGAGATGGACATACGTGACACTTTATATTCTCGTACTTGTCTTACCAAGTACACTATGACCCAGGACACTTGACACTATTCATGAGACAGGATCTTCCTGAGATATTCATGGTGATTCTGTATAGGATGCAGGACTTGACAGAGATACTATATTTATAGATACTTTATGACTTAATGCATTAGCTATGATCCCGCTTGACATGGACAAGAGACGTTATGGACATGATATGCGTGGTTACATTGGGTGGGGAGAGACACACAGGCTACAGGCTAATTTCATATATATATATATATATATAATCCATAGTAAACACATAGTAAAACATATAGTAGACTCCGCTACCGGCTCCCAGACACAGGGCTTGTAGTGGTCTCAGCCTGAGTACTCGTGATGCTCTTACTTGCATTTTCACATAGATGGTTACATACTTACCCTATTTATTTCATTATCTGCTGCACTGCATTTATTTTGGCATGAGCTTTCTTGTACCTTGCTATGTTCCCTTAGGACCTGGATCCGGATTATGTCCCCAGGATTAGCTGACGAGATCTATCCCGAGGTATACGGGACCGGAGCATTAGCAGAAGCAGGTGCCTACAAACTCAAATTTCATGCATAATTTTCTATAGATTTCAATGTCACAAATATGTTGGAATATATGGCCCATCCGTATTCAAATTCGTTTGGAAACTATTGCACATACAAAACCGTGCAACGGTGGTTGATTGCTAACCTAAAAAATCTACAGAATTAACAGCATAAAAATAATTTGAATTAAATTCTAAGAAAAATATATATTAAACTTTATTGTGTCATCTTTCCGAAACTTCAAATAATTCATAATTTTGATTCCTGGTTCTCCCAAAATCGCAAAAACACCAAGACGAATCTATTTTCGGACATGCTGTGCTCTACGAATTTTTCAGAATTTAATACTCTGAATTTTGTGAAAAAAAATTACATATTCAGAAAACTAACATTAATATGGTTCTAACGCAAGAAACGGAAACCGTTTGGAGTCCAGAGCTATGAGTAATAGTTTCTAGAAGATCGAAGAACCCCAGATGACAATCCCCCAACCCCTCAAATCTCTCTCTCTCTCTCTCTCTAAAATAATCAGATAATTAAGGTTATTATAATATATATATATATATATATATATATATGTGTGTGTGTGTGTGTGTGTGTGTGTGTGTGTGCGTGCGCGCGCGCTAGTATGTGGGGGAAAGAAAAGGGATAGACTGGACACATGTCAGAATCTTGTTGGGTAATTTGTTTATATTATTTGTTTTTGATTTGCCTTTATCAAAACATTATTTAAGTCATTTAAAATCTAAATAACTCAAAATAAATATTAAAATTAATCATAAAAATTTTAAAAATGACAGAAAATATATTTTGAATCCATAAACCCTAGAAACATAAAAATAAATAAAAACAATATTCCAAAAATTATAAAAAAATTATGAAAATATATATTAATATTATAAACCTTAAAAAATTACTTTGGTCCATTTTATGTTCCTTGGCTTGCACAATAAATTTTCGAAGTCATACAAATTTGTTATTAGCCTAAATAACTCCCAATAAATACTCAAAATACTCAAAAAAAATTCAAAAAATTCTACAAAATATATTTGATTATTTAGAACCTAAAATAAATATTTTGAATATTTTTAATTATGTTTGAAACTAAAATAAAATTTTGAAAGTCATAGAAAATTAGTGTTACTAGTTTTTAATTAACCAAAAATTATAAAAAAAATCAATAACCCAAATTAACCTAATAACAACATTTAAGCTAGAATTTTAAAATATGGAGGTTACAAGTCTACCCCCCTTAAAAAAAATCGTCCTCAAAATTTAAAATTCTTAATATATTTTTTTACCATCAAAATTTAAATTCAACAAATCATATAATCATGAAGTAAATCCATATTGTTATTTCACAAATTTTTAAAATTCTAAAAATATCATATTCCTGAAAATTTTTAAATTTAAAATCAAATTCTATTTTTATCACAATCTCCTCCAAAATTTTAAGTTAA
This sequence comes from Iris macrosiphon, assembly GCA_036927795.1. NCBI lineage: Eukaryota > Viridiplantae > Streptophyta > Magnoliopsida > Asparagales > Iridaceae > Iris > Iris macrosiphon. Next base: position 68,105,078 of record JAYESA010000018.1, on the reverse strand, counting down.
TAACTAAATACTCAAAAAAATTAATTTTCAATTCTCTAATTTAAATCCAATCAATAAATATTTATAAAAATTAAAATCTCTTCCTAAAAATTTGAATTAAAACATTAATCCATTAATGATCTTACTCCTCTAATTTAAATCCAATCAATGCATATTTATGATATTTAAAATTTCATCCCAAAAATTTGAATTCAAACACTAATCCATTAATGATCTTACTCCTCGATTTTTTTTTCATTCCATACTCAAATAATATAATACTTACGAACCTTCAAATGCATCTTTCAAAATATAAATTTTAAATTTATATCTTGTAGTCGAATAAATATAATGATAATCTTTTAAAAATTTCTCAAAATTTAATGACAAATTCAATCATATCATAATCATCTTAAAAATCTGTGATTTAACAAAATCATCAATTCTGCCATATTAAATTCTCAACTATGTATTTAAATTAATGTTTATCCTCAAAATTTAAAATCCTTATAAAAAATTATGTCACCATAAAAATTTAAGAAATATAATCATGAAGTCAAACCACTATTGTTATTTAACAAAGTCCTTAAAAATTAACTTCTTCCTCACAAATTAAAATTTTAAAGTAAATCTTCGAAATTTGAATTTATCTTCAAAATTTAAAATCCAATAGAATTTTTCTCTTAAATCAGATTCACAAGTCATAACTCTTAAATACAATCTAACATTATTTTCTTAAAATTTAAATCTCATTTATAACTGTCTTCAAAAATTTAATAATTAAATTCTTCAAATTTAATCTCATATCTAAACTTAAAAATTAAATCCAATCTTGAAGTTTAAAAAAAAAATTTATTTTCATCCATAAAAATTGGAATATCATATTGTAGTCATTTCTAACAATAATTTGATTTGTCCCCATAGTCATAATTTGTTTTGTCCTCACTTCTATTACGTATACGAATTCTCGGTATTTAAATTAATGATCATCCTCACTACATCGATTAATGATTCAATCCGAAAAATTTAAAAGTTAAATCCAATCTTCAAAGTAAATCTTACCAATTTATATTTCATGAATAAATTTAAAAAAATTCAAAGTCTCATCCTCAATATTTGAATTCCAAATCTACTCCATCAATCATATCTCTCAAAAAAAATTTAATTTTGAATTCAAATTAAATCCTTAAAAGCCGAATTCAACAAGTTATAAAATTAATCTTTGTATTGTTATTATTTTGGTCTAACTCAACCCATAAACCAAATCTCAATATTATATTGAACTTCTAACACTCAAATTCTCAATATTCTCCTTGAATTCTTCGAATTATATCTCAAAACTTTAAAGATTATCCTCAATTTCAAATACTTTCAACATTATCTTCAAAAAAAAATTCAATAATCAAATATGACAACTTCTACCCACCTTATAATTTTATCCTTAAAATAAAATCCTTAAATTTTAACTTTTCGAAAAATAAAATAAAATGTATCATACTTTCCTAAAAAAAATAATACTTTAATTAATAAAATAAAATTTTAATCACTTCCAAGAAATCTTTATAGTTATGACTATATTTTTTGAATTGGATTTTAATCCTCAAAAATTTTCAAATTCAAAAAATCTCAACTCCTCAAAATTCTAAAAACTTGAAATTTAATTTCAAAATATCAAAATATAAAGTTTAAATCCACATCTTGTATGTCAATAGCTCTAATGTTAATCCTTTTAAATTCCTCAAAATCATAAATTAAATAACGAATACTCTGAAATTTTAAATCAAATCTTCAAAATTTAAATTCTCCAAACTTAAACTTAAATCCACTATATCAATCTACAAAAATCTAAAATTCAATAAATCTCCAACTTCTTATCGTTATCATCATTTACGTTGAAAACTATTCTTTTTCTAAAACGAGAATTTAACCTTATTTTAGCAAAAAAATCATAGTCATCAAACTAGATAGAAATTGAAACCTCAGTGCACAAAATAATAATAATAATAATTCTTATCTTCAACAAATGATTAATCCCAAAGAAATAATTCGTCAATCAAGAATTCTACCCCCACCTTTGGTCAATCCTACTTATCAAAATACCATAATATATAACACTTAATTTTCTCAAATGCATCTACTAGAGTTTACCTCAAAATTCAACATTTATACCTACCTTAATCACATAGCCTTTTTAACAACTTAACTACCCAAGCAATACAATTGAAATAAGGCCTTCCTTTGTATACCTAGTCCTAGTCATTCTCCTAAATTTAAATCAATCCTAAGTGGTGAATGGGCACTTTCTCCTAAAATCTTATTACTAGTCGCAGGCTCGCAGTAGTACGACTAACTTAAGTACTACCACGAGTTCACACTATTTATGAAATCGGACATGCATGGGACAACATAGAAACTTGTCACGACCCGCACCCGCTTTTCCGATACGAGTACTTGGCCAAGTCCAGCCTACGCCACAGCATCGGTGGTAGTACACTGTCTATGATAATAATGATCCATCAATCCAAATAGATAATATTTAATCATAAATTCAAATATATTTCTCATTCACAATATTTACATAGTTTTATAAGATTATCAATTTATAATTAAATCATAACTCGGGAACAAATCCGCTAAACATCAAATCCAAAGAAGTTGCTAAACTATCTAAATTCTAATATTGGCCTCCAAAAGTATCTCGATCTCCAACAAAATCCAATGAGCAAGATAACAAGTCACCTAAAAATGTTTACCCAGTTAGGATGGAACGAGTACAACCCAATAGCAGTTCTAGTTAATTGACAAGTACTATGAACAATAAATAGTTATGAAATACTTGATAAGCATATAATAATAGAATAGGGTACATCATATAGGAACATTTAAATAAATAAATAATGAAAGACAAGAAAGAAGAATAAAGAAGCATGTAAAGACAAACAGATATGTGAACTAGAAAACCTGTCATGCAAGTGTACAATCAGCAAGTATAGATTAATCTACAATGACTGTATCTAACTAGTATTTTGAAATACTAAGTTGACATATGAACGACTAGGGGGTAATATCCGGCAAACCACATGTGTTGTGTGTGGCTGATATTATTCCAATAAGACGATAGGATAGAAAGGAAATATTCACGCGTCTCCTAGGTATTTCTTCACTCGACTAGTACTCAAAGATCCAAGTTCAGACACAAATAATCTTAATAGTCCAAAAGATGTCAATTGGTCAGAAAATACATTAACCCAGTAATTCATTAGTCCAGAAAAAAGTCAATAGGCCTGAAAATACGTATATCACGAAAATTAATCCATACAATACCAATTCGTGTATCTATCGTGTTAGGAATCAGGTAAAATACTACTATAAACATGCATCATAGAAAATATCAAATAATTGAAACTATCAGAGAATGTACTCGCCTGTGGTCCTTAGCTGGTACGAGTCGGAATCCAAGTCAAAGTCCAAATAGCCTATGTATTACGAATTTACCATGTCAAAAGATATTTTATTTAATTTATTTAATTCTAGAATAATTACTCTAAAATCCTATTTTAATTTTTATTCTGAATTTTTAGGTAAATTCCTAAATTTTGTCCAAAGAACCTAATTTTATCAACTCGAGACTCATGGCACACAAATTGAGACGATCTGTTGGCCAAAAAGTCAACTGATACAAACTCAAATTTCATGCAATATTTCCTATAGATTTTAGCGTCACAAATATGTTAAAATTTATGGCTCATCCAGATTCAAATTCGTTTAGAAACTATTGCACATACAAAACTGTATTGTGCAACGGTGGTTGATTGCTAACCTAAAATTTCTACAAAATTAACAGCATAGAAATAATTTAAATTAAATTCTGGGAAAAACATATGTTAAACTTTGTCATGTCATTTTTTTGAAACTTCAAACGGTTCATGATTCTGATTCCTGGTTCTCCGAAAATTATGAAAATACCGAAACGCGTCTATTTTTGGACATCTTGTGCTCTAAGAATTTTCTAGAATTTAATACTCTGAATTTTGTGAAACAAATTACATATTCAGAAAACTAACCACAATACGGTTCTAACGTAAGAAACAAAAACATGTATGGAGTCCGGAGCTATGAGTAATAGTTTCTGGAAGATCGAAGAACCCTAGATGACAATCCCCCAACCCCTCAAATCTCTCTCTCTCTAAAATAATTGGATAATTAAGATTATTATAATATATATATATATATATATATATATATATATATATATATATATATATATATATGTGTGTGTGTGTGTGTGTGTGTGTGTGTGTGTACTGGTATGTGGCAGAAAGAAAAGGGATAGGCTGGACACGTGTCAGAATCTGGTTGGATAGTTTATTTATATTATTTGTTTTTTATTTGCCTTTATCAAAATATTATTTAAGTTATTTTAAATCTAAATAACTCAAAATAAATATTTAACATAATCATACAAATTTGGAAAAATTACAAAAAAAATATAATGAACCTATAAACCCTAAAAAATAAAATAAATACTAACAATATTCCAAAAATTCTGAATTTTGTTTAGAAAATATATAATAATATTATAAACCCTAAAAAATTACTTTGGTCCATTTTATGTTCCTTGGCTTGCACAATAAATTTTAAAAATCCTAAAAAATTAGCTATTAGTCTAAATAACTCCTAATAAATACTAAAATTACTCAGAAAATTTCCAGAAAATTTAGAAAATATATTTGATTATTTAGAACCTAAAATAAAAGTTCGGACGTTTTTAATTATGTTTGACACTAAAATAAATTCTTGAAAGCCCTAGAAAATTAGTGTTACTAGTTTTTAATTAACCAAAAATTTTGAAAAAATCCAATAGCCCCAAATTAATCTAATAACAACATTTAAGCTAGAATTTCAGGATATGGTGGTTACACAGGGATCAATTCTGGGCCAAGTACTTTGGAGTTGTAGCACAGTATGAGCTCCAACAGATATTTATCGGTCTCAAACAGGCCGGTAGAACAGTGGATGGATATGCAGCCGAGTTTTACAGGCTGAGTAGATTCACTCGGACTATGGTGGCTACGGAGTCGGATAGAGCAATGAGGTTCTGGCAAGGACTTCATCTGGAGATTCTACAACTGGTAGAAGGGCACAACTACCAGACTTATGAAGAAGTACTGATAGCAACTTGGAGGCACGAGCTTACCATGTAGAGGTTATCAGCAACGATAGGAGGCTAGAAGAGGTCTCATGCTTAGAGTGGAGGAGGAGGTGGAGGAGTACCTCAGACGTCAGCACCATCACCTGGCATCCGTATCCATAATTCAGCGCCAAGGAGGGTGGTAGTTTCGACGGTGACAGTACCAGCTCGGCAGCAGCCGAGGCAACGACAACAACAACGCCAGGGAGCACCGGCAGGGTGTACTTATTATGGCAAATGAGGCCACACTAGAGATGTATGTAGGGAAGCCAATGGATTGTATATGAGGTATGGCAGTCCAGAACATCATATTATCAATTGTCCAATGATGCAGAGGCCAGGAGGGCCACTTCAGCAATTCCCAGCACTGCCAACACCAGGAGCAGTACAACAAAGAGGGACAGTGACAGCAATGTAGCCCTTAGCTCAGCGTCCGTTACTGATGCTGTAGAAGCATGAAAAATACGCTGGATAGCTCTACGCAACATGGTGATGCAGGACAGCGTAAGCAGGGGACCTCAAGGCCATCAAGAGTAAAACGGAGCTTTTCTGCTGAGCACGGCGTAAAATATGATGGGACCATCCGCATAAATACAGTATGTCCAGGCCGCTTCAACGTAGACGGGGTGCTTCGTCGCCTATATAGCGTAAAACACATCCGCTTTCAAAGCAGCGTTAAAGCGTACGAGGAACGCTTCGTCTTCCCCGAAATGAACCTGTCAAGTCACGCAGTGAACCTGACATCTGACTCCTGACAAAAGTGCTGCACGGCTACCCAGACGACGGCTGAAAGGATGGCAGACCACTCGGGATGCGCCCCACAGTATGATGGCGGATCTCTGCATTTAATGTAGAGGATTTGATTAAATATTACCGAACCGTCGTTTACTGAAATCCCCTCAGTGGAGACTGCTTTTACGCATACAAGGGGATACGTTGCCTTATTTTACACAGGCAAACGTGAACTGTTTACGCTCCGCGGAAGACAAACAGACTGCCACGTCAAACGTTGCTCTTCGTACAGGGCTCGAGGCATACCTCTGCACCTAATGCTCAGAACGGTGGCAGGCCTTCAGAACACGTCTCTGCAATTAATGATGATGGCGGATCTCGGCATTTAATGCGAGAGATTTAATTATATCTCCAAGAGCCGCGATTTCGGCTAAAGATGTCCACATCACCTCGGCTTCTACGTCCATTCAGCTTTTGTGGCTGCTCGGCCTCTACGACCACTCTGGCACGTTACGCAGCGGCTTCTACGCCCATTCAGCTTCTGTGCCCGCTCGGCTTCTACGCCTCGTCAGCTTCTATGCTCGTTCGTCTTCTACGTCCATTCAGCTTCTGGGCTCACTCGGCTTCTATGCCCATTCAGCTTCTGTGCTCACTCGGCCTCTATGACCACTCGGCTTCTACGCCTATTCGGTTTCTATGCCTACTTGGCTTCTACGCCATGGTGACAGACATTGGCTTCTACGCCCACATCTTCTACATGAGGGATACCTACCTACGTGGCTTCTACGCCGTGATCTTCGTAGCGATTATACGCGTTTTGTCCCTTAGTTGGACCCGCGTCACACGCTCATTCAGAGGATCATCTATACGCAGGTATTGGTTATTTTAACCGTTGTGTAAAAGGGTGCTGTACTTTCCACTACTCGGTTTCTACATCGACGGAGTGGTCACTGTCACTAAAACTCTATAAATAGAGACCTCTATCAACAGAGGACAAGGTCAAAAATTGGTCAAGAAATCTAATATCAGATCCAAGGTCGAACTTCCAAGAAAGATCGAACAAGAGGTCAAGAGAGAGAGAGAGAGAGAGAAGAATCCGGAGCTCAGGCAAAGAGTAGGGATCGACGACTTTGGCATCGTGCATCCACCCTCTTTTGCAACATTCGAAGCTGCTTCCTGTCTTTTACGGTACTTCTTCATCATCGTGTGGTCCAAGGGCTAAAGTGATCGACTGCAGATCAGACACCTATAGCAATATTTACCCAGATTTATAAATTGTACTTCGACATCCTCGTATAGGATTAAATTATACAAGTTTGTTTGTAAACCAAAGAACACGGGTTTCGTATAAACCCCGTCTTGAATACATTTCATTCTTTCGTTTTCCACCATAAACAGACGCAAGCTGAGATATACCAGCAGCAGCAGAACCAACAGCAGGGCCGGCAGAGGCCACAATAACGTCACCAAGGGAGACAACAGCGAGGGGCACAACAGGGCCAAGGGTAGGCATTCACCTTGTCTTTGGAGGATGCTTTAACATCAGGCAACGTGGTGGCAGGTAATATTTCTGTCACATCTTTTCTTGCTGTAGCGTTGTTTGATTCAGGCACATCTCATTCATTTGTATCTGCACGATTCGTGACACGCATTGGATTGGAGTTCGAGGAATTGCCAGAAAGGTTGTATATACTCACTGGTAATGGGCTCGTAGGAGTTAGTAGAATATATATAGTGTGTCCGGTCGTAGTGTGTGGGCGTTCACTACCAGCATGGTTGATCAAATTTTCTATGGATAACTTTGACGTTATCGTAGGCATGGACTGGCTGAGAGACAGCCATGCTACGATAGATTGCCATAAGGGCAGGGTATTATTTAGTATCCCGGGCATTAAAGATTTTACTTTTGATAGATCTGTAGGATACCAGCATATAGAGAGGATCGCAACGACAGTGATGACAGGAGAACAACTTCCCGAGGTATTTAAAGAGGACTTAGACATTTTCTCAGAAGAACTACCATGGTTACCCCCAGTAAGAGATGTTAAGTTTTGTATAGAGTTGGTAACTGGAGCAGGACCAATATCTTGTAAAGTTTACCAAATGACACCATCAGAGTTAGACATACTGTACCAACATATTAAATAACCAAGAAAAAAGAAGTTCATTTGAGCTAGTGGATCACCTTGGGGAGCGCCAGTGGTTCTAGTAAAGTAGAAGGATGGGTCGTCATGGTTATGTATCGACTACAGACAGTTGAACGCTGTAACGGTGAAGAACAAGTATATATTACCAAGGATCGATGATTTGTTTGATCAGTTGAGTAAAGCCAAGGTTTTCTCTAAGATTGACCTTCAATTAGGGTATCATCAAGTAAGAGTTCGGGAATAAGATATACCCAAGACAATATTTAGGTCACGATATGGGCATTACGAATTCTTAGTTATGCCATTCGGACTGACTAATGCTCCAGCGATATTTATGGATTTGATGAACCGTATTTTTATACCTATCAAGATCAGTTCATGGTAATTTTCATAGATGATATTCTAATCTATTCCAGTAGTGAAGAGGGGCACAAAAAGCATCTTCGGAAGGCCTTGCATATTTTGAGGGAATACCAGTTATACGCAAAGCTCAACAAGTACGCGTTTTGGCTGGATTATGTGTTATTCTTGGATCGCATCATCTCTGGGGCAGGAGTAGCAGTAGATCCGAAGAAGGTTGAGACTGTAGAGAGTTGGCTAGTTCCTAAGACAGTAGCTGAAGTACATAGTTTTCTGGGATTGGCAGAATACTACAAAATGTTCGTAGCAGACTTTACAAGGATTTCAACACCGTTGGCTCGATTAATGTGCAAGAAGGCTAAGTTCGACTGGTCAACAGAGTGCCAGACATCATTTGAAGAATTAAAGAAGAGATTGATTTTAGCTTTGATTCCCAAGCTTCCAATAGGTTCTGGAGGGTTTACAGTATATTATGACGCGTCAGGCAAAGGACTTGGGTGTGTGTTGATGCAACATAGAAGTATGATAGCTTATGCATCACGATAGCTTCAAGATCACGAGAAGAATTATCTGACTCACGATTTGGAGTTGGCGACCATAGTATTTGCACTTAAGCTGTGAAGGCACTACTTGTATGGTGATCGGGTAGAAATATTTACGGATCACAAGAGCTTAAAGTATGTATTCACTCAGAAGGACTTGAACATGAGACAGAGAAGGTGACTAGAATTGATAAAGGACTATAATGTAGAACTTCAGTACCATCAAGACAAGAAAAATATGGTAGCAGATGCTCTTAGTAGGAGAGGTAGTACATTTATGTTGACATCACAGTGACACATCTTAGAAGATCTTCGAGAAATGGGGATAAAGATAGTAATTTCGTAGGACATAGGAGTATTAGCTAGTTTACAGGTACAATATACCATTATAAAGAGGATTAAGGCAGCTCAGGTAGAGGATCCGAGAGTTCAGAAGGTTTGGGCGGAATGTGAGTCTGGTCTTTGGAAAGAGTTGACGATTCATGAAAATGGAACTCTTAGGTTTGGAAACCGTCTTTGTGCACCAAGTAAAGATATCCGGCGAGAAGTAATGACCAAGGTGCATAGTTTCCAGTATTTAATTCATCCAAGAGGTACCAAGATTCATCAAGACATCAAGCAATATTTCTGGTGGAACGGGATAAAAAGGGAGATAGCACGGTTTGTTTCTCGGTATTTGGTATGTCAGCAAGTGAAGGCCGACCAACAAAGACCGGCAGGACTATTACATCTTCTTCCTATTTCGAAGTGAAAGTGGAAACATATCATGATAGACTTTGTGACCGGTTTACCTAGATCCCCGACCGGTCGTAATACAGTTTGGGTAATAGTGGATCGTCTCATAAAAATAGCTCACTTTCTTCCTTTCCGAGTAGGACAATCCACAGAGCAGTTAGCAGAGACGTACATGCGAAAGATAGTAAGATAGTACGGCATTCCAGTGAGTATTATATCTAATCAAGATAGTCAGTTTATTTTATATTTTTTGAAGAGTTTGCACCAGAGTTTGGGCACCAAGTTGAGATTCAGTACAGCCTACCATCCTCAAACGGACAGGCAATCACATAGAACCATTCAGACATTGGAAGACATGCTATGAGCTTGCACTTTAAATTTTGGAGGGTATAAACCTCCTGACCCAAATCTAGGATTAGAATTCATTTAGGGTTACTTTTGAATTATTTAATGGAGTTATTAATTTGCCTCTTTTATTTAAATTCCCTTAGTGTACCTTACCATTGCTTTGATGTTTGGAGCGCTACTCTAGCTTCTGCCTTCAAACAAATTTCACACACTTGACCTAGACGTGCCAGTCTTCCATTCTGCCCTTTGTGTAACTTATAAATACCCTCTCTTGTGCTTCACTTTAGTCGCAGAATATTCGTTACAAATATCTATTTTTAAAATCCAAATAAATCTAACTTTGCATCTTTGTCTGTTCCAATCAAAGTTAGAGACACAACCTCGACTTGTTTTGTGCAACCAAATTTATGATAATAATCTATTTTGAGCCTACTACGTCCATGATACTTGTGTCACACCCAATTTATATCATATGCACTTCCAATTAATTAAAGAATACCATTGATACTAATTTTAATTAAATTGGTGCAATGACTCAACCTAACCCAAAAATAGATCCAACACCAACCCAAACCCCCCACACACCCTCGTGGTTCATACAAAATATCACACACCAATTTAATCCACTACAACACACCAAACATGGTAATTTTCCTCATCCAATCCCAATTCTCCTTTACTTGTGTAATTTTTAAATTGTTAGGGGCCTTTGTGCAAATAAGCAACTAGGTGTCCACCTCTCATTGGAGCAAAACAATAAAGAAAGCCCTCCTTCATGCTTTGACCGGTTACCCATTATTTTTTCCCTAATTTTTTGTGTGTCTACAACACAACACTTTACACCTATATCCAATCCCAACCCTCCATTCAAATGTAACATCAATCCAACCACTCAATTCTCTCATGAAAATCCTTTACCCATCCCTAGAAATAGGTATAAAGCCGGCCCTAATCCCCATGCTCACCTCCTCCCTCTCTCCTTCATTAACTCACTCTCTCTCTCTAAAGAATTCAGCCATAACCACAACCTTCCTCAAACCGAAACCACCTCCACCACCACCTTCCTCTCCATCACCACCCTCCCTAGCCGTCAGAGCAACCATCCACATAACCTCCTCCTGCTTCTACCCGACCCCCACAACCACCACCAGCCTGTACCGCCATCATCCCCGACCTTCTCCTCCTCTAACAGTGAACACCCCACCACCACAGCCATCACCACTGCCATCATCACCACCACCTTCTCCTCCTCCACTCGACCTTCTCCCCTAGCAGCCGACCACCACCACCACTGCCTCCAGCTCCTCCACGACAACCTTCGCTACCACCATCATCCCCACGGTCACGGCCACCACCATAGCCATCACCACCGCCATCATCACTGCCACCTTCTCCTCCTCCACTCAACTTCCTCCCCTAGCAGCCGACCACCACCACCACAGTCCCCCAACAACCTTGACCTCCTCGCCATCAACCCCGACCTCCTCGCCATCACCCACGACCTCCTCTTCCCTCATCCGGATCACCTCACCACCGCCACCACCGAGCTACCGAGCTTTATCACCAACACCATCACATCACCCGAGTCCCCTCCGACCACAACCATCATCATCCTACCACCGCCACCACCATCATCATCATGATCGCAGCCACCTCCACCACCATCCTCCCCACGAGCAGCCGCTGTGGCCATTGCTGCTACAATCGCTGCCATTTCTACTGCAAGCTGCTGCTGCTACTGCGAGTTACAGCTTGGCCGGAGCACCCCCTCCACCCGTCGAAGACCGACAGTCCACGGGCCGCAGGCTGAGCACCCCCCTCCTAGTCAAGCACCCTCTCCCTTAGCTTCCCTCTATTTCCTTGAACCCTAGGTAATGCTCTCATCTTCCTCTTTATCCTATCTTCTTATATATATATACCTATGCATATAAATTTTCTTGATCTTGTTGTTCTTTCCCTCGTATATATGTATATATGTATTAATTTGTATTTTCATCCTAATATGTATGTATATACATGACCTCTTGTTCTTATTTTTTCTAGTATATATAATCATGCACTTGATCTCTGTATGTTGTATAGATATATATATACATATGTATATATGTGTATTTATATAATTATTTGCCTTGACACTATCCACCGCATGTTTAACCAAATTTCAACTCGAAATTTCAGATTATTACTTGATCAGATGATTAGTTTAAGTTTTAGTGAACTACTAGTATATGTGGTTGTTGCCTAGGTTATACACTAGTTTGATATATGAATAGTGCCATACTAGTGTAACAAGTTAGAATAGATATAAATTGTTATGTGTACTCGTTGTTGTGTGCAAGTGCATGAGGATTATGTGATGGTTTATATATTCAGAGGATGCGATGATGATTGTATATATATAAAGTATACACCTTAACCTAATAGTTAGGACACGTGATTAGTGTAACATGATATTTTGAGTTATAAACACTTACTAGTAGCATAGTAGCTAGTTGACTTGTTGTGCACAATTTTTGAGAATATATTTTATATACTTGTGCACGAAAACCTAGAAAGAGAACACTAGTAACCTATATGTTAGAGGTGCAACTTAGCACCTACACGAATTCTAGTTGTGACCGCGATTGTGACATATGAGAAATTATACCTTAGGATGACTTGTAAATACTGTGGGACTAGTAGACTAAGTGTACACCTACTTCCTTAATCTTTGACTACTCAACATTAGCCAACCTACTTAGTTAGAATGCTTGTTTGGTCTAGACTCTACGTGACTCATGACGTTACGTATGTTGAACTCTTGTGCATGCTTAGCATAGTGTAGTATAGTGATTGATATTTATTGTTATATATTCATAGGCACCCAAGACGGTTCTACCTTGGCTGTGGGTTCCGGATCCTTACTTGTTCACATCGGAGTTCCAGACAAGTATACCTTGCCTTATTGTACTATTTAAATTCAGTTATTATTAGTTTGCATGTTTTATTGTTTTAATATTATATAAATGTGCGCGTCCAAGAATGACTCGGGTGCAGTCGACGAAGGCGTTGACATTAAGACTTGTGTTTGACCTAGTGTCTAGTCGATACACCTAAAGTTGAGGAGTTATCATTATGACTCCCTAGACCTTGACACGTATCATTGCACGTCACAGAGTGAGTTGATGTAGGGACGCGAGCTTCATACTTGACTGGCCATCGGTATGAGCAGCATGTGTGACGGTATTTAGCATAGTTGTATATTTTTTTAGTGACTTACATTATAGTATGAGATATCCACGTCGTATTCGCGATATATACATTGGCATTGGGCGAGGAAGACAATTAGTAAGCGTATGGGACAGACATTTGGCTACCGTAGTTTCAGAGTAAACTACGGGGTCGTGAGCCTCAGTGTTACCTGGTTATGGGCTATGTGTTACCCGGTTATGGGCTATGTGCTACCCGGTTATGGGCTATGTGCTACCCGGTTATGGGCGTATATGCTTGTCGATACATTCGGCAGAGGTTACTAGCTGCGCGCTATCATGATCGGTGATGTAGTCAGCACATACCTCTAGCATCCAGTTTACCGCTAATGCCAAACACTTAGCCTCTGGCTTGACTCTACGCTTTATACCTTTTACCTATCCATACGTACCAAGGTCATTTTCAAGTGCATTTCACTTAGCTGGTTAGATCATCCTCGAGTTTACACAGTATTTACTTTATGGCATATACTTTTTGTATCTTGTTACGTCCCTCTGAGGACCTGGTTCCTTTCCAGATCCAGACGAGCACTTGTACCCGACCATCTACGGAGCAAGAGTGGAGACCAGATTCGTATCTGACGACTTTGAGGCATTTCCAGAGGAGTTCCTGTGATTTGGGGTATACTGCTGCCTTGGGCTAGAGCATACTTATCTAGCTAGTCAATGTTCTAGTCTAATATTCTTATCTGTCCTTCCGTAATTTTATTTCAGCATTGTATTCAGTGGGTTTGTTCCCATCAGACTTATTTGTGTTATATTATGACATTCAGACTCCGTACTTATTTCCAATATTTTATTTCAACACCTCTTATTTATATTTTGTGGATGAGATTAGATATTTACCTGCTGTATATTAGCATATTAGACTTAATAGTATTTTAGGACAACATAGTATGCTTCGTCGGGTCCATTAAATTGGAAAATCCTTCGAAGTCGTATTAGCTGGCCATTGCCACATGGCCTGGTCCCGTATATTTTGGGACTGGGGCGTGACAGAGGATCTTGGGAAGATCACCTTCATCTCGATGAGTTCTCATACAACAACAGTTATCAAGCAAGTATTCAGATGGAACCCTTTGAAGCATTGTATCAGAGAAAGTGTAGATCACCATTGGCATGGGATGATATAGGTGAGCGAAAGATTTTAGGCCCAGAGATGATCACACGGACATTAGAAGTTGTCAAGCAAATCAGAGAGCGACTTTGGGTTGCGCCATATAGGCATCGATAATGGGCAGATCAGCATCGTATGCCTTTAGAGTTTTGTGTCGGTGATCACGTATTCTTGCGGATTTTGCCAACCCATAAAGTCATTAGATTCGGGGTTCGCGAAAAGCTTAGTCCATGATACGTCGGTCCGTTCGATATCCTCGAGCGGGTGGGCGATGTTGCTTATCGTCTTGCCCTTCCGTCTTCGCTACATGAGATGCATGATGTATTTTATGTATCTCAATTGCGTAGGTATGTCCCAGATTTGAGTCATATCTTCGACCATTCTGAGCTAGTTGTTGGTAGCGACTTGTCTTACGAGGAGAAACCCGTATCCATTTTGGACCGAAGGGAGAAGGTGCTCAAGAATCGGACCATTCATTTTGTCCGGGTTACTTGGGGTCATCACCCTTTGGGAGAGTCGACATAGGAGCGCGAGAACGATATCCGATCTCGGTATCCACACTTGTTCGATAAGGAAGGTATATTCTTTCTTATGCATTTGTATCTCGAATCTCGTGATTCGTTTACCCATGCTATGTGATATTGCTTTTCTTTATAATGCTTGAATTTGATTGCATGTGTAGATATGCTTGTAGTTAGCGCAATGCTTGTTCTGATTTCTCTAGCTAATCTTGAGTTTGAATTCCAAAGACAAAAAATTTCTAAGGTGGGTAGAGATGTCACTCCCCGTTCCCGAAATATATATTTTGGGATATATTTATTTCTTGCTTGTATTTATTTTTTGCTTAGAGTATTTCTTGCTTACATGATTAATTAGGTTGCATGCATGGAGACTAGACCCATTCTTTGGCTCAATTAGACCCAAGGTTTAATTGTTGTGTTGGTTCATTCATGATTTGAACCCATGGTCTAAACCTCAAATCCTAACTATAAAACCCAACATCTTTCTCTCTCTTCCCTCATTCTCTCTATTTTTCCTTCTTCCTTCATTTATGCAAGTACACCTTGCACTACATGAAAAAACTCTTAATTTTTGATTCTTTCTTTTTTTTCTTGTATTTTATTAGACTATTATATGCTCATGATGATTCTAAACACTTTTAGTACTTAGGGTTTTCGGTTTTAATGGATAGATTTGAGTAGATCTACATTCTAAGTTTAGGATTTCCATAGGTTTCTTGAGTTTTTGGTGGTTTTGATCTACTAAAATATACTATTTTTGAAAGATAGTTTTTGGGATGGATGGAGCACTTTATTTTGAGCATTTTGGATTTTGGTTCACTCAATTCGGAGTTAAAATAAATTTTTATGAAGGAAACAGAATTTTGGTTTTTGGAGTTCTCGCCATAACTGAACTGCTGCCTGGAGAAGACAAAGTCGTATGCGGCCATGCGTCCTGAACTCATGCGGCTATGCAGCTTGAACTCATGCGGCCATGCAGTCTGAACTCATATGGTCATGCGGCCTTGAGCTCATACAACTACTGCGGTCAGCGATCATGCAACCTATGCGGCTATGCGGCCCGACTTTCTATGACGAAACTGATTCTATGCAGTAGCTGATCCTCATACGGCCTTGATCCTTATACGCGCATGCGACCCCTTGTACACGCTTTATTGGACTGGTTTTGTTGAATGTTCCTTTGGACTTTATGGGATGTTTGTGTGACTTTGATGACTACAAGAGTATTAGACCGATCTATGCGTCTTGACCCGACCACTTGTGTCCGTGCTGATACACTTACTACGTGATATGTGTTCCTACGTGCTAAGTGTTCCTATGCAATTATATTACATGTTTACACTGTGGTGTACCTATGTGCTACGTGACATGTGGTATGACTTAATCTCCAGCATGGACATAAGGGTTAGTCAATGACCAAACGTGGCTAGGATCTGTCGATTATTGCATCACGCTGGGGTGAATCCAAGTTAAACTGCAAAGTGACAAGTGGATTCGTATATAGCATGGTCATACTATGATACATCATATAAGGGGAATACCATGTGACCACGCTATGTGATTCCAGTTAACAATAGGGTTAACTAGGCAACTTAACTTGTATAGCATTGGGAGGGAATGGAATCTCGAGATCGTGCCTAACTAGCCACCTCCAGTCAACTGAATTGGGGTGTGCATGTTAGTCCCCATGGATATTATTTAAATCCTCATTAGTTGATGGGGCGCACCAAACGGATGGCCGTTGAAAGAAATGAGTAGGTTTCTTCTTCCCTGCTCGTTATTGCACAATTTACTTATTTTGGACGTTTAGCCACCGACACTTGTTAGCCGTAAGATCTGGACATTTAGTTTTCTTTACATGATTATAATTAATCAGACTACATATGATCATGGTCATGTACTTTTGATACTCTGCCAGTTTTCTTATTTTGTACAGCTGGTTTCCAGAATATCGTGGCAAGGCATTTGAGACGCCTTACTTTCTTGTCATATATGTTCTATGTTTACTGTTCTTGCTTGACTGATTGAGAAAATATACATGTTGTGTGACCCTAAGTGACTTGCTTGTAGTATGCACCCCCTTGTCTAGTTACAGCCGTGACCGCCGTACAATATTCTATACCTTATACGGGAGAGCTGGCTATGTCCGTCTTCGTATTCCGGTATTGGGGCGTGACAGGCCTACAGACTAGACTTACTGTCTGCACTAGAGGGAGTACATGATGTATTCCATGTGTCATAGCCGAGACAGTACGTGGAAGATTCTAGTCACGTATTGGACCACTCGAAGATTGAGGTGGGCCCAACTCTTAGCTATCCAAAGCAGCCGGTGGAGATTCTGGATCGCCGGAAGAAGGTGCTGAGGAACCAGACGATTCATTTGGTTCATGTCGCATGGAGGCATCACTCTCCAAGTGAGTCTACCTGGGAGAGAGAGGATGAGATGCGCGAGCGATACCCCTATCTTTTTAAGCTGTGAGGTATTCCTTTCCTGTCATTGTGATTGCTTGTTCTAGTGTTAGTTCGTCTTTTAATTTCGAGGACGGAATTATTTTATAGGGGTTATAACTTGTAACCACCTTTTTTCATTAGAGGGGTATTTTGGTCTTTTTGATATTTATTATGAATTATTATATTTATTATTTATTACTATTGTATTATTTATTATTTATAGTATTTATTGGGCCTTTGTATTAACTAGTTAGTTTGGACTTGTGCATGGACTTAGTTAGTAACCAACTAGTAGGCCCATGGCCCAACCAATTAGTCATGACAAGGTTAATAATTAATCAATTAAGATTAGTTAGTTAGAGGATAGAATATTCCTTTCCATTAGTTGATCCCTTCCTAATTAATTAGGAGAGACTTGGAGAACACACAAGAATCCCCTAGAATTCTTTAGAAACTTGTAGTGGAGCCTATTTGATCCTCCATTAACCCAACCCATAGCCGGCCACTTAAGAGGGGAGGAGAGAAAAAGTAGATCTCATTTCAATTGTCATTTTCCTCCAATTTTCCTTCTTCTTCTTCTTCTTCTTCTTCTTCTTCTTCTTCTTCAAGTAACCCATTCTCCATCAATTCCCACCATATCCATATTTAATTCCTCTCATTCTTACCATTGAAGGAGCACAAGGAGCTTGGATTACTAGGAGCTTTGGAGAAGAAGGAGTTTGGCGAGGAGATCGTGTCCACATCGTGTCCAATTGACTTTGTATTGGGAATCCATCTCCCAATTGGTAAATTTTGAAAATTTTCTTCTAATTAGGTTATAAATTATACATTTGACTCTTAGGAACACCCCAATGGCATAAGACTACCTATATAATGAAGTTCTAGGCCTAATTATTGTGTATGGACACTTCTACATAGGTTTTTGTATGCAATTTGTGGGAATTACTAGATTGACACATCAAGTATGTGTCATAAGACTAATTTAGTCCAATTGGATTTAGGTCAGGGTTGGAATACTAGTTACGTGTCCATAATTGGACACGAGTAGGCCGTATCATGATAGGTGTGTGATACCGTATGATACGGAGCCCAATTTGGGTGATTGGTGTGATTTTCTTTTAATTTCTATTGTAACAAGTTGTATTAGTCATTTATAAGTGTATTTGATATGTAGGAATGAACATGGTGGTATATTGGGGGTTTTGGTATTGCAATGGAGTACGTAGCATGGTGTATTATATATTGCATACATAGTGTTTGACTTATGTCTATTGTGTTATATATATATATATATATATATATATATATATAAGTATATGATTATATGAATGTTATATATATAGACATATATATATGTATATATAAATATTAATATTTATTTATATCAGTGATGGATGTTAGCTTGTTGGTGTAGGTTATACTCTCGGTTAGCAGTAGGTGTACTAGATTTCAGTTAACATATGACTGTGGCTTGTGTATCGAAGTGTGCAGGATGCTCAGCTTCATAGCAGTGACTTAGTGACTTAGACTTTGATACACGAATGAGTATCAGGTCTTAAATTATGGATGAACTTGTGTAGTGTTTTAATATCTCAACAATATGCCTGGGAGTTCTTATTTCAGTAATGTTATCATGTTCAAGGGTGCATGTTCAGTTCCTCATTGGCAGTGCATGACTATGTGTTTATATGTGCGTTTAGTTGTGTGGCAATGAGGGGATACCTGGATGTGATAGTAGCAGTAGCAACAAGTTTTCCTACCGGTAGTAAATTAGTGAAGGTGTTTTAGTTGATCAAATGCAGCAAGGATCAGTGTCAGGTACTAATACCTGGGCTGTGCCAGGATGGTTGTAATGAACTTTGGCTCGGGTTGCAGTGAGTTTTGACACTGTGTTGTTGTGCCTATGACTGCAGGCTTGTAAGAAGGGGGTTCACGTGTTTACCTGTAGATTAGTAGGAGCTACTAGTTTCATTACAAGCATTTATATGCAGTAGTAGCAGTTCTGTGATGCAATTGCAACAAGCAGTTGCATTACATTAGTTTAGTGTATCACAGTTGCAGTTAGTCAGGTTATGAGTTAGTAGGTAGGAATGCCTAAGTTAGCTTGATGTAAATCAGTTAGTGCAAGAATGTAACAACCTGTTTTTTTTTTTTAATATTAAAAATAAATTTCTGGATTTTCGGTGATTTTTAACTAATTATTATAAATGTCCTTCAGGGATTAATTTTTTTGTGCATTAAATTAAGTATTAAAATATTATAAAAAATATATTTTTGGGTGTATAATTAATTATTGGATGTTGTGTAATTTTTCTAGAATTTATTGGGCTCAAAAACTATTTTTATATAGCTAAAAACTCATGTTTTAACTAAACCCAATTAAACTAGCTTGAATCGGATTAAACCGAACCGAACCGAACCGGACCCAATCTAACCCAAACCAACCCAAACCCTGTCCTAACGGGTTGGGTCTGGACCTGACCCGCTAGCCCACCGCCCGCTAACCTAATCCCTCTCCCCCTGAACTCCACGAACCCCACTCCCCCGCTTTCGTCGACCTCGCGGCCAACCGCCTCCGCCGCTCGACCCCGCCCACGACCCCATGACCCGCTTTGACCAGAAACTGTCAATTTTGTCCTTGTGTCCAAATTGGACTTATGGGTAGTCAATCCTTGCTATTTCATATATTCTGAGCATGATGGTAATATTTATTTCAGCAACCGGAGGAGTACTTGAAGATCCCGTTGATACAGGAGCAATTGTTGGAATCCAAACCATAGGCAAGTGTACCTTGCCATACTTGCAGTACTTGCTTTATATTATTTTCTTGATCTATTTATATGATGTATCTGTTCAACCTAGGACCGTGTGGCATTGCTTAACGTCTGAATAATATTTGGATGTCGACGCCGTACGCGGAGTCGTGTAACGTCACTAGAGATTGATATCGCGACCCTATATATCTTCGTGCTTGCATTATCAAGTACGTCATACCATAGGACACTTGACACTGTTCATGAGACAGAATCTTCCTGAGATATTTATGGTGATTCTGTATAGGTTACAGGATTCGTGACATAGATATTACATATATTTAGCTATCATTATGACTCACTACATCAGTTAGAGGTCATGATCTTGCGTGTTATGGACATGAGATATCGTGGATATGGGACGTGTGATTACATTGGGTGGGGAGGGACACACAGGTTACAGGCTGATTTTATATATATATTTATTATTGTGAGGCCGTAGACTCTACATCAGAGTTGGGCACTCTAGTAGTGATATAACTGCTACTGGCTACCCGACACAGAGCTTGTAGTAGTCTCAGCCTGAGTTCTAGTGATGCTCTCATTTTGCATATCACATAGTTGGTTGCATAGTTTACCCTATTGTTATTATTTCATTTATTATTACACCTCATTTATTTTGGCTTGAGTTATTCTTGTACCTTGCTATGTCTCCTGAGGAACTGGATCCGGATTATGTCCCCAGGTATAGCTGAGAAGATCTATCCCGAGATATATGGGACAGGAGCAGAAGCAGAAGCAGAAGCAGGAACAGTACCGATACTAGAGGACGATATGATGCCAGAGGATTTCTCCTGATTATTTGCCTTATATACTCAGTTATTTCTGTTTCTAGTTTATCTATTTTATGTCTTTGGGATTATTGTACCAAACTCATTATCAGGTTATTCCCCAAGATATTTTATTGAGACTTGTTGTTAGATTATATTTTATTTCGATTATTCTGATATTTTATCTGTGATTACCTTCTGCGGATGAGATTAGAATTAGATTGTGACTTGTATCGTAGACTTTTACTGTTGTTTTACAGCTTAAGTATACCCTGATGGGTCCATTAAATTGGGTTTGTCCATCAGTGTGTGCTGCTGGCCATTGCCACGTGTCTAGTCCCTCGGTATTTTGGGACTGGGGCGTGACATAGTTTTTGTGGTGGCCCATGCAGGTCTTCGATTATGGTCTTTGACTAAGTCCTCGACTAAGGTCTACGACTATTGTCTACGACTATGTTGCTTCGGTTTCAACTAAGAAATTGAGCAAGCCTGCGATAAGGATATGATAAGTTATAGGATCTCATCCACTTGATTGAATCGTTCTTGATCTCTATATCGGATTCGAATTAAATTCTTGACTTGTATCCTGCCTTGATTGCTCTGTGCGCCTCTTATAGTTTATTTTGGATGCAGAGTAATGGATCCACCAGCTTGAGACGAGACTCCTGTAGGAATACCACAAGGTGTTGTGGTCACCTACGAAGATGAAGTAACACCAGTGGGTGGAGGTCAATTAGCACAATAAAGCAGTCAAGCAAATCAGCATGCCTCAAGATTCCGGCAAGACGACATTCCACCACCACCGCAGTTTACTCCACTGATGCCTATTTTTCTACAAGGGCAGCCTATGGACGGACAACAAATATTTCAAATGATCTACGCAATGATGCAAGCCCAATAGAAGATTTATCAAGAGGCTCAGCGTCACGAGGTAGAGAATCTGAGAAATAGTATAGTGACCGCACTGGAGCAAGCGAACCTACCAGCTCGATGGCCATCGACGGGATCTATCACCGATTTCCACCAGCTAAAGTCCCGTACCTTTTCAAGCAAAGAGCAGCCCACTGAAGTTCATGAGTGGCTCACAAACACTCAACACCAATTGGAAGCAGTTGAGCTTCCTAGAGAGCGTTGGATGACTGCCGTCAGAATGCAGTTGACGGGCAATGTGCATCACTGGTTGTTAACTGAGGAGACACGGCTCGGACCAGACCGAGTCACTTGGGAAGAGTTCTCTAGACTCTTTCAGGAGATGTACATTTCATCTATTGCTCAATCGGAACTTCGGGACAAGTTCAATCGCCTCACTCAAGACAATATGACAGTGGAAGAGTACAATGCAGAATTTATCCATTTGAGTCGCTTTGCCCCTATCCTGATCCCGACAGAAGAGGAGAAGGCTGAGAAGTTCATCGATGGACTAAACTTTGAGCTACAGAGATTGATCGGATCCGTTGTACCTACTTCATACTCGGACGTTCTTGCTGCAGCCCAACGCATGAAGCGCGTCACCAGGAGAGAGTCCAGCCTGAAATGGTCATTTTTACCAGCACCAATCAGAGCATTACACGGGGAGTCTGCAAAGCGACCCCAGATAAATCTACCACAGAGAGCAGCACCAAGAGCCTCATTCCTTCCTACTTGTCACTATTGTGGCAAGGTAGGCCATATTGAGAGGGAATGCAGACACAAGTTGGAAATGTGCTTGATTTGCGGATCCAGCCAACATTTAGCCAGAGATTGCACGAAGCATCGAGGAGAAACACCGATGATTAACCGAGAAGCCTTACCAGCACAGGGAGGATATTAGCCGAGGCCACCCTTGGCACCCCAAGCAGCACTCTTCCAGCAGGCCTAGCAACAACAAAGGGCACAACCATAAGGACGCGGACAAGCTTTTGCGATGACAATGGAGGACGCACATACTCGGGGAGTAGCGAATACACGTAAGATTTAAGTTATTCATAGCTATCTATTCCTAGTAATGCCATAGCACGTGCCTGTTAATTCATTTCTTTAGCCTCAAACCTAGTATCTTGAATTTGTTAGTACTTGATACCCAAGTTTTCATAAGCTGTAATTGATCCTTGCTCTAATCAGACTCCTTTACTCTTGAGTTACATATCTCTCATTGCTTAGAAAAATATTTTTATTTCTTCCCTTTGCGTTCTGCTTAACCCTTTCTCTCAATTTTTTCTTGTGCATGATTTTTTATTCTCTGTGTCGTGCTTCAACAAATATGTCTTGCAACCGCGTCATCTCTTCTGACTGGTTTTGTTTTGTTTCTTAATTGCGATGACGCAATTCTTTTAAGGTGGGTAGATTGTAACAACCTGTTTTTTTTTTAAAATTTTAAAAATAAATTTCTTGATTTTTGGTGATTTTTAACTAATTATTATAAATGTCCTTCAGGGATTAATTTTTTTGTGCATTAAATTAAGTATTAAAATATCACAAAAATTATATTTTTGGGTGTATAATTAATTATTGGATGTTGTATAATTTTTCTGGAATTTATTGGGCTCAAAAACTATTTTTATATAGCTAAAAACCCTTATTTTAACTAAACCCAATTAAACTAGCTTGAACCGGATTAAACCGAACCGAACCGAACCGGACCCAATCTAACCCAAACCGACCCAAACCTTGCCTTAAGGGTCGGGTCTGGACCCGACCCGCTAGCCCGCCGCCCGCTAACCCAATCCCTCTCCCCCTGTACTCCACGAACCCCACTCCCCCGCTTCCGCCGACTCCGCGTCCAACCGCCCCCGCCTCCGCCGCTCGACCCCGCCCACGACCCCGCTTTGACCAAAAACTGTCAATTTTGCCCCTGTGTCCAAATTGGACTTATGGGTAGTCAATCCTAGCTATTTTATATCTTCTGAGCATGATGGTAATGTTTATTTCAGCAACCGGATGAGTACTTGAAGATCCCGTTGATACATGAGTAATTATTGGAATCCAAACCTAGGCAAGTGTACCTTGCCATACTTGCAGTACTTGCTTTATATTATTCTCTTAATCTATTTATATGATGTATCTATTCAACCTAGGACCGTGTGACATTGCTTAACGTCCGAATAATATTCGGATGTCGACGCCATACGCGGAGTCGTGTAACGTCACTAAAGATTGATATCGCGACCCTATATATCTTCGTGCTTGCATTATCAAGTACGTCATACCATAGGACACTTGACACTATTCATGAGACAGAATCTTTCTGAGATATTCATGGTGATTCTGTATAGGTTACAGGATTCGTGACATAGATATTACATATGCTTAGCTATCATTATGACTCACAACATCAGTTAGAGGTCATGATCTTGCGTGTTATTGACATGAGATATCGTGGACATGAGATGTGTGATTACATTAGGTGGAGAGATACACACAGGCTACAGGCTAATTATATATATATATATTTATTATTGTGAGGCCGTAGACTCTACATCAGAGCTAGGCACTCTACTAGTGATATAACTGCTACCGGCTCCCCGACACAAAGCTTGTAGTAGTCTCAGCCTGAGTTCTAGTGATGCTCTTATTTTGTATATTACATAGCTGGTTACATAGTTTACCCTATTGTTATTGTTTCATTTATTATTGCACTGTATTTATTTTGGCTTGAGTTATTCTTGTACCTTGCTATGTCCCCTGAGGACCTGGATCCGGATTATGTCCCCAGGTATAGATGAGGAGATATATCCCGAGATATACGGGACAGGAGCAGAAGCAGAAGCAGGAACAGTACTGATACCAGAGGACGAGGTGATGCCAGAGAATTTCTCCTGAGTATTTGCCTTATATACTCAGTATTTCTGTTTCTAGTTTCTCTATTTCCTGTCTCTGGGATTATTGTACCAAACTCATTATCGGGTTGTTCTCCGAGATATTTTATTGAGACTTGTTATTAGATTATATTTTATTTCAATTATTCTGACATTTGATCTGTGATTACCTTCTGTGGATGAGATTAGAATTTGATTATGACTTGTATCGTAGACCTTTACTGTTATTTTACAGCTTAAGTATACCCTGATGGGTCCATTAAATTGGGTTTGCCCATCGGTGTGTGCTGCTGCCATTGTCACGTGTCTAGTCCTTCGGTATTTTGGGACTGGAGCGTGACAAAGAATATTAGTGAACAGTATCAGTGATTCAGTATGTCAGTTAACAGTTGGTAGTAATTTAGTGCTAGTGTCAGTTAATGTAAACTAGCTAGTATTAACATAGAAATCTAGTTAATGACCTAGTATAGTTAGTATAAATTAGTATTAACTAGTTTGTAACCAATATAGACTTATACCTTAGTGTGACCTAGTATTGGCTTAGAGAGTATGGTTTAATGCATTTTTAGCTCATTATCACTTTATATCACCCAAATTGACATGTCATTCATATCTAGGTGTGCGTGACACCAGCTCGGACACCGAGTGACATCATTTGCTCCGGACAGAGGTGAGTATACTCTCTGATAGTTTCTATTATTTTGATAATTACTATAATTCTAGTTATGTAGTGTTATACTTGATTCCTGACACAGTGGATTCATGGGCTAGTATTATTGATACATGTCATGAGAAGTCATGATTGGATCCATTGTACTAGCCGGAGATGAAAAAATATTAGTAAGTTATGTGATCATATCCCACCTTACATGCATCATAGCTCACCCACACCACACATAGGGTATAGCCTGACCATATTACATGCTTCATAGCTTGCTACATATGATTAGTCTGACCTTACACGCATCATAGCTAACCAAATGGTTAGCCTGATCTTACATGTATCATAGCTAATCATATCTAGCAAGCCTGATCTAGTCCCAACCGATCACATAACAAACTAATATTTCAAGGCACTTAGCTAGTATTTCTATTTCCTATTCCAGCTCACACTTGCTAGTATTTACATTATCTGCTTTCCACCACTTACCATGTACCTGTGATATGATGACTGTCTCTTTCCAGTTCTTTACATCCCAGTATTCCATTTTCATCATGTATATTCATTACTCACTATTTTATAGTCTTTGTCAATATAATTGGAACTTCTGTTAGTTTATGTGCTTCGCTCCTTTTCTGATTTGATTATATTTTACAGAGGACCTCGAGGCATTTTGTTCTACATACTATGGACCTGGAGTAGACGAGGGTTACACTCGGGAGCTTTAGGAGGATCCCGTTCTAGTAGCGGATCCATTAGCGGAGACTTAGAGCCAAGCATTTTTTTTGTATTGGATTATTAGACTTGAGATTTTGAGTTGTATTATATTGAGACTGATGTTGTTGAGATAGCTAGACTCTAGACTCATTGATATTGTGATGTATATTTCTCGACCTCTTTATTTTTTTATATCATTTTTGTGCCATTTCTTTTCCTTATAGATTATTGTGATTGAGTATTGTTATTTCCTTATATATTCATCTTGTCCTCCTTATGGAGTTGAGATTATCATTGACAGGTTATATATATTATTGTGAGTTGTGATAGATACTATTGATGACTTAGTACAGCATTTTACGCCAATTTATGACGTAGGCTGGGCGTTGCCACGTATTCGTGCCCGATCATCCGGATACGGGTCGTGACAATTTATTAGCATGTAAGTGAATAAGAAAAATATCAACTTACATGTAACCATCAACTACTTGATACCACACCAACACCATGGAGAGGATGACCGAGAGGAGGAAGAAAAATGATTGGAAATATTTTTTGATGGCATCGATGGTGAATAAGAAGAGAGAAAAAACAGTTTCTTTTGTTTGGGAGTATTTTTTTTCAAATGATTATGGATAGTCGGTTTTAGGGGAGATAAGGAATGGGTTTCCGCGGAAGATAAGGGCAGGAGTTAAGTTTAAATATTTTTTCTTCCGTAATTTTTTTTAAATTATAATGAGCGATATACAAACGGCTTATGCGGCTCAAAATGAGGTCGATCAAAGCCACATTATATATACTAGTAAATGCACGTGCATAAAATCTGATATTATTCTAAAATATTTTAAATATATAAATATATTTGAATTAAAATTTGTTATATATATATATATATATATATATATATATATATATAATTTATTATATATTTGACAATATATTTTTATTATACTTTCTACAAAAGTCTTGATATATTCTCGCGTAATTACAAATTTTAAAAAAAATAAATTTTAACTGATTGTTTAACTACATAATATTGTAACTATAATAAAATACCTCTTCTTTCTCGTTTTGGCACGTATGCCTGTCAAAATTAACGAAAGATAAGATAGGATTTTTTTTAATTAATTTTTGAACTGAAACTATTTTAAAATGAATGAAAAAGTTTTTTATAAGAATTTTTTTTGTTTTTGTATTTTAAAATTGACGGAAGATATGAAAAGAAAATTTTTTATTCTTTTTTTAACCGAAACTAGTTAAAAATGAATGAGAAAGTTTGTTTTAGGTTTTTTTTTTTTTTTTGCTTATGTAAGTATTTCAAAATTGACGGAAGATAAGAAAGAAAAATTTTAATTCTTTTTTTTAACTGAAACAATTTTTTAAAATGAATGATAAACTTTGTTTTAGGAATTTTTTTTTTTGCTTTCGTATGTACTTTATAATTGAGTCGAAGATAAGATATGAATTTTTTTAAATTGATGTTTGAACTGAAACTATTTTAAAATGACTGATAAAGTTTGTTTTAGAAATTTTTTTATTTTCTTCTATAAGTATTTTAAAATTGACGGAAGATAAGAAAGGAAATTTTTTTTTTCAACTGAAACTAAAACAAAAGAAAACCCATTTATTTGTATTTGATTGAGTATAATTTAAATTGGACTAAAAGAAAAGAAAAGAAAAATAGTTTAACCGAAACTAAAAGAAAAGAAAACTAAAAGTTGGTAATAATGGTAAATTATATATTGCATTTGATTGAGTATAATTTAAATTGGACTATATCTTGTGATAAAAATCTAATTTAAATATGTGGTGATCCTATAAGAATTAATAAATTCATAGTTAAAAAGAAAGATTATTTTTCTTAATTTTTATACGAAGAACAATAATTTGATCGTAGATGTCCGAATTTTTTTATATCATATATATTTTAAAATCATATCAGTTTAAAGTTTCATATATATCCTATTTAAATTGAACTCAGTATTTGAATGAACACATAATTTAAATACAGAATAATCATATAAGAAAAGAAAACTAAGAGTTGATTATAAATGTTAAATTATAGATTGTATTTGAATATAAGAAAAGAAAACTAAAAGTTGATTATAATGTTAAATTATAGATTGTATTTTATTGAGTATAATTTAAATTGGACTATATCTTGCGATAGAAACCTAATTTACATATGTAGTGATCCTATAAGAATTAATAAATTTATAGTTAAAAAGAAAGATTATTTTTCTTAATTTTTATATGAAGAACGATAATTTGATCGTAGATGTGCAGAAAAAAAAATTTAAAGTACGAAGAAAAAATTAATTTTAAAATGGAATAAGAAATAGAAAATTGGAATCATATTAAAATTGGGTTGAAATATTTCTACAATGTTCATAGTTATGGAAAAAAAACAACAATTTTAAAAGGCCATCCCAAAAATAGAGAATGTATGAAGAAAAAATTAATGTTCCTATTTATGTAAATTTTTTTTTTTTTAAAATGACATCCTAATTAAAAATTAAGAGAAAAAAAAATTTAGTATGACTACATGAGAGAATAATGACATCCCAAAATTAATTTTAAACTTTAGAAATTAATTTTAAAATGTCATTCCAAAATTAGAGGAAGAAAAAATGATAAAGAAGATGACTACATGAGAGAATCTAGAGGATAATTTAATTGATCTATCATTTATTAGCATGTAAGTCAATAAAAAAAAATGTCAACTTACATGTAACCCTCAGATACTTCATACCACACCAACACCATGGAGATGATGATTTAGAGGATGAAGAAAAAGGATTGAAAATATTTTTTGATGACATCGAGGGTGAATAAGAAGAGAGAAAAAACAGTTTCTTTTATTTGGGAGGAATTTTTTACCAAATGATTACGGATAGTTGGTTTTGGGGGAGATAATAAATGTGTTTCCAGCGAAAGATAAGGGCAGAAGTTAAGTTAAATTTTTTTTTTCTTCCGTAAATTATTTTAAATTATAAATGAGCGATGATATACAAACGACTTCGATTAAAGACACCTTATATATATTAGTAAATTCACGTGAGTTGCACGTAAAATAAATATTTTTATAATATTATTAAAAATAGTTTAAATATTTAAATATATTTGAATTAAAATTTGTTTAACAATTTAAATATTTCTATATTTGTTCTTTGAATTTATTTTTAAATTTACTTCTTAAACATTTTTAAATTTAGAATATTTCAAATATAATTTGAATATATTTGAATATGGTTTGTTATGATTTTTTTTTTTTTTGAATTCTAGATATATGTTTAATTAAATAATATTATGTAGTTAGTTTAAACATAATTTAAAATTTAAATATATTCTAGTATTCGGTGATTTTTTTATTTTCTAAGTGAGGAGAGAATGTTTCATTGTGCATCAATAAGGACAAAAGTTAAATATTTTTTATTCCGTAATATAAATATAAATATAAATATAAATATATATATATATATATATATATATATATATATATATATATATATATATATATATAAAGTGGTTTCGATTGATTTCATTTTGAATTGTACAAATCGTTTGTATATCCTCGCTCGATTGATTTCATATATATATATATATATATATATATATATATATATATATATATAATGGAAGAAGTTTGTAAGGATGATATTTGTATTTCTGTACATCTAATAGTTGTAAAAAAAAATCTCAGCATGTAATTATAGGAACTCCATTCTTAAAAAAAAACTCATGACTATTAATGAGATAACTAAAGAAGGAATTACAACTTGTTATAAAGGTAAAAGAATAACTTTTGAATTTATAACAAATCCAATTGTTAAAATTCTTAATGAAGTTAATTTGAAAGAAAATCAGATTAATTTCTTAAAAGAAGAACTTGTTCAGGTTACTATAACTCAGCAGTTAAAACAATTGAAAATCCAACAAAAAATTGTTGACCCATGACTTGGATAAACACATTAGTGTAATTGTTCTGCCGTAAAACTTTTTGTAATTCTGTAATAACTGTTTTCTTACTGTCAATAATTTTGACAAATGAAACAGCATCAATTTTGTCTATTATAATTTTAACAGTGAGTTTAATTGACTCATTTGGTGGGTACATTGATCTAGTTGTACCGCTATTTGATCCTGTATCAGTATTTCAAATCTTATAATGTTTCTCTAACATATTTTTTTGTGTTAATTCTGTGTCCACATATTTTTGTACAAACCAATCAACGAGTACAAATCGTTTGCATATCCTTGCTCATATATATATATATATATATATAATGGAAGAAGTAGAAGATGTTGGATTTCTCCTCTCTCCCTTCGGGATTCAAAATGGAGCCGATCAAAAACAACTTATATAATGAAAAGAAGTAGAAGATGTTGGATCTCTCTCCCCCTAACGAGTTGTTCATTCTATAGTTAAAAATCTGCGATTCACGTGGGTATTGTGCTATTATTAGGACCATTTCTTCTACTGTTCATGGGCTGATCCACGTGGGTGCTAAAATTCTCCCCTAACCATGCGAAGGCCCGTAGAATTCGATTACAACAAGGGGGAGAAAAAAGGGAAAAAATAAAAGAAAAAACAAGGAGGGACGAGCAAGTGAAATGGTGTCCATAAAACCCAGAAGCCCCTACATCTCCATGTCATCTTACTGCCGCTTCTTCTCCCACTGGCTGTCCCCGACCACTGCCACATACGCCCGCTTCTCTTCCCCAATCCCTTCCCAGAATATCCCTACGAAAAGAAACTCTTCTCTCTCCTACATCTCCTCGCTTCCAAAACCCCCTCTCTCCTCTCTGCTCCGTATCCGTAGCTGTAGCCGTAGCTTCTCTCTAGGGTTAGTGATAGGAAGAGAAATGGAGGAGCCGGTAACCTATTTGTCTCAGAGAGAGGCGTCTGAGATCGACGAGGCCCTCATGGGACCTCTCGGATTCAGCATCGATCAACTCATGGTATGATTGGGACCTCTACTTCTCTCACTCTTTCTTTCTTTCTTTCTTTCTTTCTTTCTATCTATCTTTCTTCTGCTTCTCCTCCCTAATTTTTCTTCATCTCAGGAATTGGCGGGACTGAGCGTTGCCGCGTCGATCGCCGAGGTATGTATTTGAGATTTTAACTTGTATTTTAGTAAGCATTCATCTAGCTCTTAGTTAACCAATAAATCTCCTGTCCGAGAGTCCGCGAGGCCTCACCAGATAAATAATGCTCGCACCATCGCCTCGCCACCACGGAATCCCCTTAATCAAACCACCGCACCATAAAAATGCTAAATATAGTCGTATATCTATGCCGGGACGGACACCGAAATTTAAAAGAAGGTTCAACCTCAAACGTAAAGAAAGTCCAAATTTTTTGTTAAATAAAGTTAACGACATTGCTACAATCCAGTTGTTCCTTGCAACACCTATCGAGTGTGTATATTTTGTTAAATAAAGTTCGCTACATCATTTTTTTTATTAATAATATTCATCATCAAATAGCTACTTTTCCTGGTAATCCTCTCTTTGGTTTACTATTCATCTTGTTGTAGATGAAGAAAGAAAAAACTCTAAAGAAATATAGCAAGATTTAATAGGGATGTCATTGTTCACGTGAAATAATGGAGGAAGAAGAATAGGTAGAAGAAGATATTTGATATAGCAGCAGTAGCAGTATTATTATATTGTTCATATAAAGAACTGATTCTCTTTTAAAAAAAAGTATAATAGAGGAAATAGATTAGAAATAGCAACAACATGAGCAATGAACTATGTCATTGTTTAGAACACGACATGCAACACTGTGCACGACGGAGTGTATATATATATATATATATATATATATTGAAACAAATGTAAATATTTTATTCATCCATCAAAACATATTACACATCATACATTTTCAGTCCCTCAAATAGGCATCATAGCACCAACATCAAATTCAATATTGTGTAAGATCCTAATGGGAGAGGTTTGAAGTCCCTCAAAGGTGCACCTGTTACGCTCTCTCCACACATGTTACACTATCGCTGCAAGGCGAATACATGCCTCCATAAACCATAACATCCCTCTTCTTCTCCTTGCACGGATCCCCACGATGATTCCGTCGATATTCTTCCTTCGCCTCTCCGCAACTCCCTAATCGCTTGCAGCATTACTCATGCCAAAGGAACCAAGTCAGTTCGCATTCGAAGAATAGATGTCGGAGTTATTTGTTGCTTTGGTTGCATAGCACAAAAAGTTGGTTTGGGAGCCGAACACCAAAGTAGGCAAGTCTGTCCTTGGTAAGGAGACGGCCCAACAATAGTCGATACATGAAGAGCTGCATCTTGCGAGCGAGTCCCTTGAACCATATAAAGTCATAGTTATCCAGCTTGTAGTATGTCGACCTCACGAAGTTGTAATAGTTTCCAAACTCGAAGTCCCCTTCGCTTGTCACATCCTCCGACGGATTTCACACCTATATGTCAGCGTCGATGCTAGTATCAATTTGGACCGTCCAGATTCTATCTCCATGTATGACTGTGTAATGATACAATTCAGGCCGCCATTCTCCATTTCAGATGATGGCGCCGCCTATCACCTAGCGGTGCAGAGAGCGACCGCCTATCACCTAGGCGGCCGAGACGGACACCATTTAGAACACTGACCATGAGAGACCATCTCAAAATGTTTAGGCATGGGTAGAGGTTGATTTTGTAGAATTATTTAATTAGATGAGTCTATGGTTAGAGTTATCTTATTTTCTTATTTGATATTATGTTGGACTAAAGCCTTCTACTGCTATAAAAATTATTGTAATCGGGTTTTTACTAGTTAAGAAGATAATTTAGAAATTATTCGTGTTTGGTTCGTTATAGATTGTTCATTACTTTTGCTACCATTACTTCTGCATTTTCTTTGCTTGAGAATCATCACTGTCTGAACTACGTCGTTGTCTTCCTCTTCACCCACTAACTGAATCTCCACAATATTGTTGTTTGGCCTGTTTGGAACTCACAACCAATCATTGTTGCCTCATTGCAAGTTCAACAACGACACCCAACAATCCGAAACTTGTGCACAAACGAGTTCCCTACTATCGAGAGCTCGCATCTACGAGCAGATGTGATCCCTAACCGGACAAACAACTGAAAGGTAAATTGATCAGCTATTGGCCTATATATCCAACACTTATAACACAACTGAAAGGTAAACTGATCGGCTATCGGCCCATATATTCAACGCTTATAACACGTCCACATTTGGGTAATTTCATTCTGGAAGGCATTTGTTTGTTAATTCCGCAATAGTATTTGTGGAACATAGTAATTTCCTTCGCAAATTAAGTTTCAGCCCATATTTTTTCTAGTTGATATTAAATATATAAGTAGGGTCCTATCAGTCTTGTCTTGCTTTAGAGTGGTATAAAAGCTTAGGTAATATTTTTTTTGATATGTAGTTAAGACAGCATAAATATGACTAACTTCGGCATGATGCAACTAAACTTGATGCATTGGATGTGCGGAAGGCAAGGTTCGATACCATGGATACTAGATGCTTTACACACTCTTCGTCAAATGCATGATTGGTTTGGCGTGATTGACACTAGGATCGATATGATAGATGCTAGGGATGACTTACTATAGACCCACAATAATGGCCAAAGATCATTAGATTTGTGATTATCATCATACTCATTGATCCATCACCATTACCACTAGGTCCTAATAAACCTAGTGAACTTTTTGAGCCCCTTGAGCCTAATGAGTTTTTTGAACATGTTAAGTCTATAATGTCAATTGAAAAACTGCATCATTCCAGGAGTTACCCTTGCATGCACCAACTCCATAAGGATGTCAATGTCGACGTCGTTGCTTTTGCCACAATGTCTTATGTCACAGTACCAAATCACATCCAATTGCTTCTATCTCCACAACCAACAGAGCTGCCGTGGAGTCGTACTGAGCCTTAAAGATTCCTCTTTTCAAAATTTTCGCCCTTGTTGCAACAACCACTATTGTTGTCTTTGAGTATGTCAGCATGATCGGATTCTTTTGGGCTTCCAATGTTGCACGAGTCACCAGGTGAACCTTTTCAAAACTAGGGAGAATGGTGCAGGACCAACTCAAATACATGTTGTATTTAGCTAGTTTAGAATTTTAGTCATTTACTTAGATATAGGGTTAAAGATTGATTTTGTCTAGTTGTTTGATTATTCTAAGATTATTATCGTTCTCTTTTTTCATTTGTATCTTACAGTGGACTAAAGCCTTCTATGACTAAAAATGATTATAATCTACTTTTATTGGTGGAGAAGAGAATTTGACAAATTGATGATTATTGGTGTTTGATCCTTTATAAAATGATTTTTTCCGTCTTCTTCATCTCCTTATCATACTTCCATGTTTCCTGCCACTTCTTTACTCGAGCATCATCATCACTGTTTAAATGTCCATTGTCCTCTTCGCCTACCAACAAAATCTCTGCCGTGTTGCTTTTCGAGTCTGTTTCAAACTCACAACCAACCATCTTTGCCTCAACACAAGTTGAACTACGACCTTGATGACAACGGGGACCCTCGCGCACAAGCAAGTTCCCCTGCTGTCCATAACCCACATCTGTAAACCAATCGAATGAACCACCAGACAACTGAAAGGCAAACCAATCGACTATCCACCCAAATATTTGATGCCTCCAACAGATCCACTGTTGGGTAAATTCATTCTGGAGCACATTTATTAATTAATTCAGTAATTTTTTGCGTATTTGTGGAACTATCATAATAATTTCATTTACAAGCTTCCGCACCCATATTTCCCCCATTGATATTATGAGTCTATATATGTAGGGTCTATCGGTATTGTCTTGCGTCATGAATCTAGTATAAATCTGTGGTATTGAAAGAAAAGTAACCAAGTGTTCTTCTGGCGAACGTCAATTTTCTTAATACCACAACATAGCTAAGGAAGTGAGATATTTAGATATGTAGGTTCAGGACTTGAATAGCTTTATCTTCACAATCAATCTTCAGGCTATCAAGGTCAAGGTAGTCTAGCGGGGGAGGATAGATTTGCGAGGCTTGGAGCAGGTTGTGTCACAGAAGCGAGGCCATATATAAGAAGAAGAGAAGCTGGATAATGCATGACTTTCTTTTTGTTTTAGAGAAGCTCTATGTTTAACCAATAATGAGCGGATGGATGGTTGAGAAGGTGGCTGACTAAGTTTGGAATGAAAGATGCCAGGTTTGCATTAGGAGTAGCAGAAGGCGGCAACGACATGGCTTAGTTTTCCTCGCCTAAGGCGCGTCTTGCTCCTAGGCGCAGGGGCAACGCCTCAGGGCACTCCAAGCGAGACGCAATTCTTAAGGCGCACCTAAGGCGCGCCTATATGCGCCTTTTTCGAGCGCCTTGGAATAGCTAAGACGCGCCTTGAAAATCTTGTGAAAAAATAACATGTTTAGACTATTTTTTTAACTGTTGTACTGTTTTTAGACTGTTTTTTGAACTGATGTACCTTTTTTTATTGTTTTCTCACTCACTCAATTCAAAGTGATTGCAACCTAGACATGGGAGAATTTGAAGCACACATGTTTATCAATGTAGAAATCCGATGTAAATATATATATATATATATAATTTTTGCGTCTCGTGTCGCTCGGGCGCGCGCCATAAGTGCGCCTTGCGCCTCGGGCGATTTGGACCCTTTGCGCCTGAGTGCGCCTTGCGTCTTTGACTACCTTGCTTCAAAGGACCGTGTAATAAGCTTCCCCTGGGGCCTATTGAGTGCTGCAGTTGACTTCTTGATATAAAATATACTAGACGTTACAAAGCAGTCAAATCTCTGGTTAAATATGTATTGGCTGCCCAAATGTGGTTTAGAGGCATTCTAACAAGTACCGAGACATGCAAGTTGAAGAGATGTTTCAACCTTGAATTGTCTACTCGATTGGATGACTTCATCTTGATGTAAGGTGGACGGTGCATCACTCCCGATTAAATTTCCTCCATTGTTCTTTTTGCTATATGGATCAAAGTAAGATTGTGTACAATGAACAATAAATAAGTTTCTGTAGAAAGAATATCATTGTAGAGAGGAATAATTGGATGATTCATTATCAATAAAGGAGTACATATATATAGGAGAGGCTAACTCCTCTCTCTATTATTTTACCCGATGTGGGACTAAAGTCCACTTGACTAATACATTAATACTTAACACCCTTCCTCGAGCTGGAGCATATATGTCAATCATGCCCAGCTTGTTACAAAAAAACTGAACCCGAAGGCCTAAAAGAGATTTCGTGAAAATGTCATCTATCTGATCGTCGATCCTCACATGATAAAATTTTATTAACCTTTTTTGATATTCATCACGGACAAAGTTACAGTCAATCTCAATATGTTTTGTCCTTTCATGAATACGGGATTGGTGCCAATATGGATAGCTGACTGATTGTCACATCACATATCTGCTGCGTCAGATCCTTCTTCTTCTCCCAGTTCCTTCAAAAGATGCTGTAGATATAATACCTCTACTGTGCCATGAGCAATAGCTTGGTACTCCGCTTTTGAACTTGATCGTGAGATCACACTCTGTTTCTTGCTCTTCCATAACACGAAATTACCGTCAATAAAACTGAATAGCCAGATGTAGACCGTCTATCCATAAGACATGCACCCCAATCTGCATCTGGAAAACACTCAAGATGAGTATGCCTCTTATTTTTCATCCGAATTCCTTTCTCCAGATTCTGGGCTAGATAGCGCAGGATTCTGAGAACTGCTTGCCAATGTGGAACTCGTGGAGAAACCATAAATTTACTCACGACACTCACGACAAAGAAAATATCTGGACGAGTCATGACCACCAAGTAGTCGAGTTTTTCAACCACTCGACGATACTGGTCTGGATTGGTCATCAATGTCCCTTCACCGGGAAGTAAATTTATCCCTGGATCCATGGACGAGGTTGCTCTCTTAACTTGCATCATTCCTGCATCAGTTAGGATGTCCAGCACATACTTTTTTTTGAGATATTACAATGTTCCGCTTATCCCGTGTGACTTCAATGTCTAAGAAGTATTTCAATGATCTCATATCCTTGGTCTGAAATTGTTTACCCAGAAACTTCTTTAGCCCTGCAATACTCTGGCTGTTATCTCCCGTAATCATAATATCATCAACGTAGACACTAAGTAGTAAATGTTTGTCGGTAAAATACCGAATGATCCTTCTTCGATTGACACATGCAAAACTGAGTAACGATATGCGTAAATCAACAAAACAAACACGGGGTGATAGTTTGAGACCATAAATGGCCTTCCGCATGTAGCATATTTTACCCTCCCTTGTAATGAACCCAGGCGGTTGTATCACATACACTTCCTTCTCTAGGTCCCAATTAAGAAAAATATTCTTCACATCCAACTGAAGTAGGGACCAGTCATAGCGAACAACTATGGCTAGGAGCACACGTATAGAAGTCATCCCGGCAAATGTTTCAAAATAATCTTCTCCATACGTCAAGAGTATCCTTTAGCCACCAACGAGCTTTTAGACAATCAAGAGTGCCATCCGGTTTCACCTTGATTGTAAACACCCATTTGCAACCAACGACCTTCATACTAGTAGGCAAATCTATCAAGTCCCAAGTGTGATTCTTTCGAAGCGCACGCATCTCTTCCATAGCGACGTGCCTACCGAGATGTTTGAGTCATTCCTCTACAGAATTGGGAATCTGAATCCCGTTAATAGTAGCCACAAAGACCGAGTCTGACTCGTGAGCCCTTTGTAGTTGTCCACATACAAAGGATGGTTGCGACATGCACGACGAGGGCGAGCCGGTATATCAGGCGGTGGTGAATCAGTGGAGCTAGAGAAGGACGATGGTTCTACGGCCGTGGGCACTATTGGTGATGTTGGAGCTGGTAAGACTGGCGATGCCGGTTCTGAGTGGGTCGGTTTTTGCGGACTGTCGGACTGGCTTGGCAGGAGAGGGCACCCTTATGAGGGACTGTTGTGTTTGAACTGGATACAACAAAAAATCCTCTTCTGGATAAACTTTGGAACCAGAATCAATAGTTTGTGGGAGTGGAGGGAACTCGGTTTCAATAAAGGTAACATCTCGAGTCATAAAATACTTCTTCAGATGAGGAAAAAACAACTATACCCTTTATGATCTTTTGGATACCCAAGAAAAGTACACTTGATAGCCTTCGGATCTAGCTTGGACAGTGTCGGTCGAGTATTCCGAACATAACATTAGCAGCCAAAAATTTTGAGAGGTAGAGGAAATGACTCTCGTTTGGGATATAACCGAGAAAATGGAGTATTGTCATTGAAAACTGAAGATGACATGCGATTGATAAAATAACAAGCTGTAAGGACCGTATCCGGCCAAAATCTTTTGGGAGTACGTGCTTGAAACATAAGAGCACGCGTTGTTTCCAAAAGATGACGATTCTTGTGTTCGGCCACACCATTCTGTTGAGGTGTATAAGGACAAGAAGTTTGGTAGATAATGCCATGTTTAGATATATGAGAATTGAGCTCACGAGACAGATACTCACGACGACCATTGTCACTCCGCAAACATTTAATAGGAACACCAAATTGTGTTTTGATTAAAAATTGTACCAAATATCAATAAGTCTGGAGTAATTTTTCATTAAGTAGACAAATGTGACACGTGAGTAGTTATAAACAAAGGAAACAAAGTACTTGAAATCCATCATAGATTCAACAGGACAAGATCCTTATATATTAAAATGCACTAACTCAAAAAGAGCTGATGCATCTTTATTTAGACTCACCAGATAGGATCTCGATGATGCTTGGCCAAACTATACGACTCACAATGAAAATGAACTTGAATATCTAAAGATAGACACATTTTTGGAGGGCTTGGATAGTTGGGTGACCTAACCGGTAGTGCAACTCAAAAGGATAGAGTTTCATACCGGCTTGCACTACCCAAAAGGATAGAGTTTCATACCGGCACAGGCAACGAAAGAATTTATGTCAAACAGGTACAAGCTTCCAACCACATGTCTCCTACCAACAGTCTTTAGGTCCTGAAAAAGACAACCATCATGAAAAAATGTTATCGAGCATTGCAAATCGCGAGTAATCCGACTAATTGATACTAAATTGAATGGATTTTCAGGTGTATGTAATATTGAAGTGAGTATCAGTCCGGAAGAAAGACGGGCAATTCGTTTTCCACGTACTGTCAGGAATCCACATCTGCCATAGTAATATCGGTCACACTACCCACCGATACATAATTGCGCAACATACTTGCGTCGTTTGTCATGTGAGCAAACATACCAGAGTCAATCACCCACTACTTCGACTTTACCACACGCTATTGAGTACCCGGCTGTGGATCCAGAAGTAGAAGCTTCACCATGATGCGTTTCGGGTTAAGAAGGCGAGCGAAGTGAGTACTCGGACAAGTTGCGTATAGTCGTAAGGGTCAGCGGTATTTCACAATAGCAGCTGAGTTTGGAAGTCAGTGAAATCAGTATAGGTTTCTGCCGTCATCTGCACTAATACCACGTCATTATCATGAGTATTTGATGCAACGTTGGCGTCAGGAGCTTTAGGACACTGCCACTGAAAATGTTCTTGTTGTCCACAGTTGAAGTATGTGCCTGTTCTTCCTCCATCACGATCGTCATTACCTCGTCCACTTTCACGGCCAGCATTTCGGCCCCTATGTCAACCACCACGACCTCCATGGAATCCACCACGAGCAACACCCAGGACAGAACAATCAGCAGGGGCATCACCTGTAGTAGGTTCAACAACTTTCGCTGTCCGTAGGACACGAAAATGGGCTTCCATCAAAGACGGAACCTTGGTCCCAGCATTGATCTGAGACTGTGCAGAGTGCATCAGGACGGAGAGAGGCAAGATATGTCATGACATAGAGTTGTTGACATTGAATTCTTGCTTCATTGATATCTGCCATTAGAGGTAAAAACGATCTACTTCATCAGTCTGTGCCTTAAAGGTACGAAAGTGGTCCTTATGTGATTTGTCTTTCTGATCAGCTCGGTAGACACCAACAATCGAGTCATACATACGAGACAAATCACGTTTGCCATCAAATGCAGTCGCAAAGACCTCCCATAACTCCTTTACTGAATCCGTATTCTGAACTATGTCTTCCACCGATGGTTCCATCGAATTCATCAATTGTGTAAATAGTTTGCTATCATCAGTCTCCCACTGCTCATAGGTGGGATCAGTCTCTTTCAGAGGGTTGTCGGTCAGATGTTTGGATAACCGCATCATCCGAAGCGTCTTTTCAACCTTTTTGCGTTATGTAGAGTAGATGTCTGGACAATCCAGTCTTCGATCGACCAGTCGAATCGAAGAAACCGTTGTACCAGTGATCAGTATTCCCACCTGTGTGTTTCCGATACTGGTGGTACTGTTATTCGCCGCAGTGTTCGTCATCTTCAGATTTTTGAGTCGACTGTCGATTGTCCCGACCCGATATTCACATCAACCTTGCCATTGCGGAATCAACGTCGCCCGAATCGGCATGCGCAAATGTTGGCAGAGATGTGGATCATACAAGGCAGGACAGAGATGCACAAAATCCAGGTTGCTCTCTGCTGGATCCTGATGTGGATGCCGGACTAGGAAAGAAACATAGATTCACGCAAACAAGCAACTTGTTTGGTCCATATTAACTCTTGATGTCGATGCCGAGCTTCAGAGGTTCAAACAAACAATCATAGTTTACTCTCTGTAGATCTCAACACTAATTTTTTTTTTGTTTTTTGTTTTTAGGAAAGACAGTTAGGGTTAGGGTTGCAGCAGCAACTGTAGCAGCACCGAAGATTGTAGCAGTAGCAGGGCCGACTGGCGGGAAAGCCTGGGGGAAGGCAACGGGGTGTGTTGGGGTGGGGGGTGGGGGTGTCGGTTGGAGTTGGGAGGGGGAGATGGAATCTGATGAGGAGGGGGGGGCAGCGGGATGTTGATTGGCGGAAGGGGGGGGGGTGGTATCGGGTAGGTAGGGGGGAGCTGGCTAGAGGTTTGAGTGAGAGAGAGAGTGCGAAGAGGGGAGATTCAGAGTTTTGGCTATGGTACCATGTAGAGAGGAATAATTGGATGATTCATTATCAATAAAGGAGTACATATATATAGGAGAGGCCAACTCCTCTCTCTATTATTCTACCCGATGTGAGACTAAAGTTCACTTGACTAATACACTAATACTTAACAATCATGAATCATTAATGTGTACCGAGCTGCAAAATATGATTATCTAGTTATTCTAGTAGTCACTTGAGGTATATTCAAATTATTCTCTTCTAAGTGAGTCTTTTTCGTTTCTTCTTTTTTTCATCACATAATTGCTATCGATATCACAATTTTCTTGCCCAAACAATCGAGGGGTTTGAACCCTTGCAGCTTGTAAAACTTAGGCTTTCTCCTATTAGAATAGGAACGACTATGGAGCAAAAAAATTTTTTCACATATAAATTGACGAAGTGGTTTATGATTGACTTTTAACGTTAACCTTTTATGGTGGTGCCAAATTTCCAGCCAAGGTAGCTAGCTACAAGTAAGATATATCTTACCATAAAACCTAGAGAGATCGTTTGCTAGACAGGTAGACCTACCTTCTCCGTTGTGCTCGTTAAGCTCACGCAACCAATGGGCATCCTCCAAGTTCCCCTAGACTGGAAAAAAAAAGTCTAGACTATTAGATAAGTTGATAAATTTTACTATAGGGAATTGCATCCATCTATATCTCTCTCTCTGACATACTAAGCCAAAGAGAAACAATCCCTATGGTAAAACTTAAAAATAATAAATTATTCTCTGCTTAAATGAGCATTCCATTACAAATAAGAAATATAATTGTAGAAGATTGTATATTATTTTCTCCTTCTAGATAGCTCTAGATGTCACATAGGCTAGCTATTATCTAGTTGTCTAATTGTTCTTACCACTTTTTGTATTCTTTATATATTTGGCCTAGAGCCCTAACAAAATAATTCCATTTAGTTTGAGTTATTCTCAACTTCAACATTAATTAACATTTGCATACAAAGACATGTCAATAATATGTATGATCCATAATGTAACTCTACTACATCAAACATGATTTCAAAATACGATGTTACTTCCCGAATGTATTAAAGAAATTTAGAAGTTGGAGTTGCATGGAATCACCAATACCATTATATCCAACAGGGAACCTAAGTTCACATCTTGATTTTGGTGGAGTTAAAGGCCTTGGGTACCGATTAAATTTCAATATGGCCTTTTAACCTCAAAGAGAGGTGTCCAAAATGATCTGGTTGGCCCCTGCCCAAGATTGAAAATCAGGCGGCCGTTAAGCCAACAGACGGGGTAGCCTAACATGAGAGATGGACTGGACTTGGCTTGAATTTGTATACATGGATACACTCGTCTGACACAGCTCTAGACCCGTGGTCCCTCGGGTTTGGTTGGTTGGAGTTTCTGTTTGGTCCGACCCATGCATTTTGCATTTCTTTGGTTAATTTCAGGAACGCAACCCCCCCCCCCCTCCACCCCACCAACCCCCCCTCCCCCCCCCCACCACCCCCACACACACCCCAACGTTCCGCCTAATGTTTATAACACATCATCTGTCCTCCTTTGCTGTTAGTGCTTTCAAAAGGACAAAATTGTTCCTGGTAATATATAAAAATATTATACCATTCACCTTGTTCTCTATTTGCAAAAACATTTGTTCGTTGTATGATTTATTTCACATAGCACTTGTCATAATATATGAAAAGCCTTGT
The DNA here is from genome assembly GCA_036927795.1 of Iris macrosiphon. Taxonomy (NCBI): domain Eukaryota; kingdom Viridiplantae; phylum Streptophyta; class Magnoliopsida; order Asparagales; family Iridaceae; genus Iris; species Iris macrosiphon. The sequence goes on along the minus strand of JAYESA010000018.1, from coordinate 68,062,187 downwards.
ACATCATTATGCAAGTTATTAGCAATTATAATTAGCTTGTTCTTGGAATTTATGAAAGTTGAGATTACGATAACTGTAGCAACACTTGTAATAATGGTAGTTTTTTCACATGACTGATATTTATAGGATTACTGGAAGTGACCATAAAAACTTAGAATATCTCTACTGCATTAAGTTAATAGGGCTATTTGATTTTACCCCCTATTAGATTAGGTATATTGATATTACCCCCTGTTAGATCAAAAGTTGAGAATACCCTCATGAAAGTGTCGTTAAAAACTCATTAACGACACTTTCAAAACTTTTAATGACACTTTCAAATTTTTTAACGACACTTTCAGGGGGGTATTCTCAACTTTTGATCTAACAAGGGGGTAATATCAATATACCTAATCTAACAGGGGGTAAAATTAAATAGCCCTTGATAATATTGTTTAATATGTTGTAAAACCAAGGTTCAAAAACTCGGTATCAGTATCGGTATCAGGCAGTTTGTATGAGTATCCGTATCGGCGGTATCGGATCGGAGTATCGAATTTTTTGGTATCAGTTGTATCGGCAATATATATATATATATATATATATATATATATATATATATATTCATATATATATATATATTCTGAACCTTGTTGGAAAAAAAATGGGAGGAGAGCAAAGCCTGCTGTCAAATTCAAATTTGTTTATATACAGAGAGCAAAGCCTGCTGTCAAATTCAAATTTGTTTATATACAGAGAGCAATGCCTGCTGTCAAATTCAAAACTTTGAATTTGTTTCTATATATATATATAAATGAATGCTATCAATCAGTCAACGAAAAGTAATGTGTTGTCAAATTCAAATCTTTCAACCTGTCAACAAAAAATATGCTGTCAATGTTTATATATATATATGTTGTCAACCTGACAACAAAAAGTGCTATTTAAGTATTGACAGTTAAGTTGTTTCCATATATTTTGAAGTTGGTCCCCACATAAATATTAATAAATATTATGTATGCATCAATATAAACAACACTTTCACGTGGCCTTAGGAAATGTGCAAGAAGTGCACTTAATAGTGCTGTGGTGCTGCTGTCAATATTGGGTGAACCACATCCACAATAAATCGTTTTTTTCCAGTATTTTATATAGGACCCGACCTTAACCCTAAACCCTAATAATATAAGGTTCCTCTCTCTCTCTGCCTTCCTTCTCTCTTTTAGGACAGAGAGGAGAGACTGCGCCACCACTTCTCTCCTCCCATCTCCACCTTCATTCTCTTTTCCTTTCCTCCACTCCTCCACGAGCAGAGGCAGCGTCGACGACAACGAAAAAGGGAGCTCTGAATGGAATGCTCTCTAGATAATTTTTATATTATTTATAGAGATTTTGGTCTCAACAATTGAGTTCTGCTTTTAGTTTCAATTTTTTTATTTTTATGCACTCTTTTTGTTGGATTTGTCTTATAAATTTGTGTGATCCTTTGATTCTCTCCCCCTTGTTGGTTGATGACTGAATTTCTGCCATTCTTGTTGTCGTTCGTTGTTTTATTGAAGATTCTTTTTTTTTGAAGTTTTAAAAATATTAATACTGAAAATTGATTTGTAGCGGTTCGTAGCGGTACGTATCTGTCCATATCGGATACGTATCGGCCGATACAGAACGATACAATAAAATTTTACTATGGATCGGCCGATACCAATAATTTTTGACAGTATCGGATCGGACTAGCTCAAAACCGATCCGATACGTATCGGCCGATGTATACATGGATACACGGGTCCCCTCGAGTTTGGTTGGTTGGAGTTTTTGTTTGGTCCGACCCATGTATTTTGCATTTCTTTGGTTAATTTCAGGAAAACAACCCCCACCCCACCCCCACCCAACAAATCCCTACCTCTCCACACACCCCAACGTTCCGCCTAATGTTTATAACACATCATCTGACCTCCTTTGCTGTTAGTGCTTTCAAAAGGACAAAATTATTCCTGGTAATATATAAAAATATTATACCATTCACCTTCTCTATTTGCAAAACATTTGTGCGTTGTATGATTTATTTCACATAGCACTTGTCATAATATACGAAAAGCCTTGTACATCATTATGCCAGTTATTAGTAATTATAATTAGCTTGTTCTTGAAATTTATGTAAGTTGAGATTACGATAACTGTAGCAACACTTGTAATAATGGTAGTTTTTTCACACGACTGATATTTATAGGATTACTGGAAGTGACCATCAAAACTTTGAATATCTCTACTGCATTAAGTTTGATTGATAAAAGGGCTATTTGATTTTACCCCCCTGTTAGATTAGGTATATTGACATTACCCCCTGTTAGATCAAAAGTTAAGTACCCTCATGAAAGTGTCATTAAAAACTCATTAACGACACTTTCAAAACTTTTAATGACACTTCCAAAATTTTTAACGACACTTTCATGGGGTTATTCTCAACTTTTGATCTAACAAGGGGGTAATATCAATATACCTAATCTAACATGGGGTAAAATTAAATAGCCCTTGATAATATTGTTTAATATGTTGTAAAACCAAGGTTCAAAAACTCGGTATCAGTATCGGTATCGGACAGTTTGTATGAGTATCCGTATCGGCAGTATCGGCGGTATCAGATCGGAGTATCGAATTTTTTGGTATCAGCTGTATCGGCAATATATATATATATATATATATATATATATATATATATATATATATATATATATATATATATATTCTGAACCTTGTTGGAAAAAAAAATGGGAGGAGACAGCAAAGCCTGCTGTCAAATTCAAATTTGTTTATATACAGAGAGCAATGCCTGCTGTCAAATTCAAAACTTTGAATTTGTTTCTATATATATATAAATGAATGCTATCAATCAGTCAACGAAAAGTAATGTGTTGTCAAATTCAAATCTTTCAACCTGTCAACAAAAAATATGCTGTCAATGTTTATATATATATATGCTGTCAACCTGACAACAAAAGTGCTATTTAAGTATTGAAAGTTAAGTTGTTTCCATATATTTTGAAGTTGGTCCCCACATAAATATTAATAAATATTATGTATGCATCAATATGAACAACACTTTCACGTGGCCTTAGGAAATGTGCAGGAAGTGCACTTAATAGTGCTGTGGTGCTGCTGTCTGTATTGGGTGAACCACATCCACAACAAATCATTTTTTTTCCAATATTTTATGTGGGACCCGACCTTAACCATAAACCCTAATAATATAAGGTTCCTCTCTCTCTCTGCCTCCTTCTCTCTTTTAGGACAGAGAGAAGAGACTGCGCCACCATTTCTCTCCCCCCATCTCCACCTTCATTCTCCACTCCTCCACGAGCAGAGGCAGCGTCGACGACAACGAAAAAGGGAGCTCTGAATGGAATGCTCTCTAGATAATTTTTATATTATTTATAGAGATTTTGGTCTCAACAATTGAGTTCTGCTTTTAGTTTTAATTTTTTTATTTTTATGCACTCTTTTTGTTGGATTTGTCTTATAAATTTGTGTGATCCTTTGATTCTCTCCCCCTTGTTGGTTGATGACTGAATTTCTGCCATTCTTGTTGTCATTCGTTGTTTTATTGAAGATTCTTTTTTTTGAATTTTTAAAAATATTAATACTGGAAATTGATTTGTAGCGTTTCGTAGCGGTACGTATCGGTCCGTATCGGATACGTATCGGCCGATACAGACCGATACAATAAAATTTTACTATGGATCGGCCGATACCGATAATTTTTGACAGTATCGGATCGGACTAGCTCAAAACCGATCCGATACGGCCGATACGTATCGGTATCGGCCGATGTATCCATGGATACACGGTTTGACACAGCTCTAGAACCGTGGTCCCCTCGGGTTTGGTTGGTTGGAGTTTCTGTTTTGTCCGACCCATGTATTTTGCATTTCTTTGGTTAATTTCAGGAACGCAACCCCCCACCCCACCCCCCTACCCAACAAATCCCCACCCCCACACACACCCCAACGTTCCGCCAAATGTTTGTAACACATCATCTGACCTCCTTTGTTGTTAGTGCTTTCAAATGGACAAAATTATTCCTGGTAATATATAAAAATATTATACCATTCACCTTGTTCTCTATTTGCAAAAACATTTGTGCGTTGTATGATTTATTCACATAGCACTTGTCATAATATACGAAAAGCCTTGTACATCATTATGCCAGTTATTAGCAATTATAATTAGCTTGTTCTTGGAATTTATGTAAGTTGAGATTATGATAACTGTAGCAACGCTTGTAATAATGGTAGTTTTTTCACACGACTGATATTTATAGGATTACTGGAAGTGACCATCAAAACCTAGATTTCTCTACTGCATTAAGTTTGATAATAGGGCTATTTGATTTTACCCCCTTGTTAGATTATGTATATTGGTATTACCCCATGTTAGATCAAAAGTTAAGAATACTCTCATGAAAGTGTCGTTAAAAACTCATTAACGATACTTTCAAAACTTTTAATGACACTTTCAAAAATTTTAACGACACTTTAAGGAGGGTATTCTCAACTTTTGATCTAACAAGGGGGTAATATCAATATACCTAATCTAACATGGGGTAAAATCAAATAGCCCTTGATAATATTGTTTAATATGTTGTAAAACACAGATATTTCTTAAAATAGTTATAACCTTTTGACATCATGGACTGTTTAACTAGTTTATTGTTTTAACAGGTGTACAAGTCAGGCGAATACAATCATGTCCTTGTTATCTGTGGTCCAGGAAATAATGGTGGTGATGGTCTGGTAGCTGCTCGACACCTGCACCACTTTGGATATAAACCGTCTATTTGTTATCCTAAGCAGACAGCCAAGGCCCTTTATACTGGCCTGGTTACTCAGGTATGTCTTCTTAAAGACAGTGTTTGTGGCTCAGTTTCAGTGACTACCATCTTCATTAATCATGAAATTTTGTAGTTGGAATCACTATCAGTTCCATTCTTGTCAGTTGAAGACCTGCCTCTGAGCTTATCAAATGAGTTTGACCTTATAGTGGATGCAATGTTTGGGTTCTCATTTCATGGTAAAATAAGCTTTCATAACTTATTCCTTCATAAAACAATCTTTATAACAAGGCTATGCTGGATTATGGTATACGACATGAGAATCATGTTCTTGAATAGTATAGATTGATTTATGGTTCAAGAAGTATTAAAAAAAGAAAGTATGCCCATAGATATTTGTTTTTGTGCATAAATGAATTTTTAGTTGGTGGATTATGTCATGTGACAATCAGATTAAGATCTCTTGGACCGATCCATTTCATAGTAGCATGTATTTAGTCCGTTCTGTTTCTTGGTAAAAGGTTATGTAACTCTCAGGAGAGGTCAATAGAGCACCAGATGGGCTGTCTATATGCTGCTTAAATTCTTAACCGTACTTATCAATATCTATGATGATGCTGAGCTGGGAGAGAGAAGGACAAAGAGTTTGGATAGCAGCAGTTTTCAAAAACATAATGCCAAGCATGAACTAAATGAGTTCTCTGAGTGTGTAGACGTGACTATATTTTCTTTTGAGTATTCCAACAGAAAGGTTTTGGTACCATCTTTAGACAAATGCTATCCGGCAGTGTTGGTGGTACATATATTATGTAATTGTGAAAGCACAACACCTGAACCCACAAAATGATAAGGATCTAAAACATAGCTATCACATATCTGATGGAGTTGGTGTCAAATAATCAATGTTCATCAAGGGGTGCTCTATAACGGACAACTGTCTACTAGCGCACAAGTTAGTGCCAAACTTCAAGAAAGGAGGAAATAAGAAGATATATTAAATTGGATTTACGAAAGGCATACAATTCGGTGAACATGGATTTCTTGTGTTACAAGCTCATGTTTTGGATTTAACGACGAGTGGGTCTACTGTATCAAAGAGCGCATCATCATCCCAACCTCCTTTTTGGTGAAAGGGGAACCACACGGGTACTTTGCAAGCAACCAAGGGTCTTCATTGCCCCCCTATTGTCGTATCTATTTAAATTTACTATGAAGTTCTTCACGATTGATATTGAAGTAGCCATGGGCACCATTGAGCCTCTTTTTTTTTGTGGGGGGGGGGGGAGTCTCTCATGCTATTTTGTATTTGATCTATGCAGATGATTTGCTGGTATTGACGGCTCTGTCTTTATTGGGGTGCCAAGTGTTGTGTTATTGGGGTGCCAAGTGTTGTGCAAGGTGTTGGAGTTTGGGACATGGTTGGAATTTAGACCAAATCATGATAAAAACCATATTTTCTTTCAATGGACCTGTCAAGAATGGGACAAATGAAAGGGGCTATTAGGTATGGCAGATGACAAACTGCCGATTAAGTACCTTGGATTGCCAGTGAATGTTAATTATGCATCTGATCCTCATTGTCAGGCTTTTGGTAGCATATTGTCAAAAGAGACCGGAAGGGTGACGATATCACATGTCGTCCTTTTGTGGGTGGATTGAGCTAGTTAGAGGTGTTATCTTCGCGCTTACAATGAATTGGTTTCAAGCCATTTTAATTTTGAAGAGGACCATACAAGGCATTGAGAAGGTATGTGAGAAATTTGTATGGAGGGGCATGCAAATAGCTAGGGTGACCTTTGTCGAACAAAGAAAGAGAGGGGAGTTGGCTAGCGAGACTTGGACGATCTTCGGCCGACATCTTGCCTGAAGATGATTTGGCGATTGTTGACTGAGAAATTCCTTTGGGATGAATATAACCTTGGTTGTATTTGTTCAATTTAATTTTTGGGAGATGGTAGTGGATAATAATTTTCATGTCTTCAAAGATATGCTAGCTCTACGGGCGAGAGCGACCAAACTCATACATGGACTATAGTTGATAGTGAACAAACTTGTTATCGTTCCATCCATGGTTGCGTGGAGGTCGGTTCATTGGCAGGTTGGGTGGGGCAACCTTAGAGTTAATGACGGGAGGTAGGCAGGTGAAGGAAATTATTAAGGAACAAACATGAAGACAATGTTCTAAATGGTGGTCGAGACGGCCGTCTAGGCGGCGCCTAGGAGCGAGACAGCCGCTCTCTGCATCGCTTTTGTCGATGGCGGTGGAGTAGGCAGTCGACAAAGCTTTGGCGGCGTTGGCGGACTCCTAGGTGGAGCAATACTTAACTAGATGTTTTGGCAAAACAGTTTTACAAGTATTGTGGACCTATGATTTGCTTTTACAAGACAAAGATTTCTTAAATCTTTGTTCTACAACTAAGTTATGCATAAAATATGCATATTATGCAAAAAAAAAAAGTGGGATGAAATAGTAAAAAATGTCCAAAATATATCAGACGACTGGGCATCAGGCGGACCCTCTTGCCGTACACCCGCCTACCGCCATTTAGAACCTTGCATAAAGGTCCGATTAGAATACCGCAATCTACTTGTTTGCAGTGGAGGTGGAGGCTACTGAAATTGATACGACAAGGAGTGGCTTATTTTCATTTAAGAAGGCGTAGGAAGTGGAGCGCAAGAAGTTCGCCCATGTTGATTGATATGGTGTCGTATGGTTTAAAGGATATGACATCAAAATAAGCGTATGCGTGTAAAGCGGTGCACCATAGACTCTTGACAAAGGGACAAATTGGTGAGATTGGGAGTTGAGGTTCCTTATGCCCATCGTGCGTTATGTGGAGTGGAGGATGAGACGTCGGAACATCTTCTCTTTGCATGCCCAACGTCACACTGGCTATGGAAGACATGTCAAGATAGATTCCAACTACCACCAAAGAGATCATACTTATGGAAAAAATAGAGGCTATCATATCATTGCTAAAGTCTATAGAAGCATTGGAGTTAGACTCGCCCTCATAGCCATGATATGACACCATTAAAGGGAGGAACAAATGAGTGTTGGAAGGTGTGTTCATGGTGATTGTGCTACTATAGAGAGTTGAATGTGATATAGAGAATCTTATGCCTAATGTATGTAGGAATCAAGAGAGAAATGGTGGCAGTCGTCTAAGTAGGACAACTAGGCAAATGGGTCAGTGTACGACTAGGCAAGTGGGTCGGTGAACCCACGTTGTGCGACTATATAGAGTTGAATGTGATGTAGAGAATCTTATGCCGAATATATGTAAGAATCAAGAGAGAGATGGTGGTAGTCGTAGAATCAAGAGAGAGATGGTGGTAGTCGTCTAAGTAGGACGGCTAGTCTGGGTCGATGAACCTACGTTGGAAAATTTTATAATCATCCAATATATATACACACAAGCACCTCTAGCTCAAATGGCTAAGCTGGGAGTCATCCTCCCCAAGTGGTTGGACCGAGTTGAGGATGATTCGGTGGCCAAAAATTATATCATTAATTACCCTTCTATATATATATATATATATATATATATATATATATATATATATATATATTTTCTCGAGATGTTAGACATGGAGGAGGTTGCCTTGACCATTATAGCCTTACAACCAAATGTGGACTGGACAAAGGTCAAAAGTAGAAAGCAAAATCGACTGCCACCAATCCATGTAGCCCTACTCAAGATGAACCTTCATTTCATAGATCTCGCTTTCTTCCTTGTCTATGTTGACCAATATATTGAAATATCTGGGATTACCTTCATGGATAACTAGAAAAGAGCAAAGACTGTAACCAAGAAGACATTAAAGCAAATAGATGCTACTCCTTATATTAGGATGGTGATGAGCAAAAGCAAAAGCAAAAGCAAAAAGCAAAAACACAAAACCTTCTTCCTAAATAATATCTGTTCTTGTGTGGAATGTAAGTGGTATAAAATCCATTTTGAGATGGAGAGATGTTAGGGAGATGGTGAGTAAAATCCCACAACTTGATTCAGAAAATATATAGGGTTGGAATATTGCAATAACTATACGCAATCTTCACTTGGCAGGATATGGATTATGTAGAGAAATAGTACTTGGAAAGGCTCTGTGATCAAGCAAATATAGCAAGTTATTACTGTAGACATGAGTAATAAAGGAGGATAAATCTTGTTATCTCCTTGTTTTATATGGCTCTAAGCTTCTGTCCTCTAGGAAGATCTTGCAAGGACATTGTAAATATCAGCTTACTGGGCTTCTCTTGGGAGATTTCAAGAGAGTGACACTCAAGAAATGAAAAGCTTTGGAGAAGAGCCAAACCATAAATATTTCTTTTATTGAGGAGTTCAGCAACTGTATCTCAATATCTAGTATGGTGGAACTTCAGAAGATGGGAACTCTTGGTCCTGATCTAATAGAGCTTCACCACGAAATAGGATTGTGTGTCAACTAAACAGCTTTAGGAAATATGCACTGGATAACTCACAATTTCCAAGAGTTTACTGTGATTACCTGAACTCTCTCCCTAGTGACCATAATCCAAGGATGGTGAGCCTTATAAGCAAGGAAACCCAGAGAGATTCAAACACTTGGATGGGAACAGAACATTATTTGAGACAGTAGAGGCTGCTTTAAAGGAAGGTGTCGAAAAGAATGCTATGATTGAATCATCTTCTAAACTAAATAGGTTCAAATTGGTTTCTATACCTGGGAATAGCAAGAGGTCACTGCATATCAATGCACTTAGGGAGTGTAGAACTAAACTACAACATATCCAGATTTTTTTTTTATAATATAACCCCTTCGATGCTTCTCTCTCCATTGAGGACAACATGTTTCAGTAACAACTCAACAAACAGATACTACTAGAAGATATAAAGCTTGCCTAAATTGCAAAATGTCACTAGTTTCAAGATGGGGATAACTGTTAAAATTCTTTTATAGGAAGATCAAGGTATTCAAAATTACTCATGAAAAAACTCTACCAAGCTGATGAACAAGTACAAAAGGATATAGCTGTCGAGTACTATGAAGAATTCCTTCATTGATACACAGGCTTATGCCAAGTCAAACTATGTAGATTGTAGACACATAATGATTAAATGTAAATGTAAATGTAGTTATTAGATATTACGTTCATTAACATGTATGTGGACATTATATTAATATACAAGACCTATATTTCATTATTATCTGTTCCACCAGTTATTATCTCATCCTTTCTGCATGTAGGTAAGCCAAGGCCACCATTTGATGATCTTATTCAAAGGCTTGTTTCATTGCACGAGATAGATGCACCAAAAAGAAAATCTGAAATTATCTCTATTGATATTCCATCTGGCTGGCATGTGGAAGAAGGAGATCTCGAGGGTGATGGTGTTAAACCTGACATGCTGGTTAGCATATGATTTGTATTTCTTTGTTACTAATATATACTTTTGTATGTTATTTAATCTAGTATCACTCCAAGCAAAACCTTGTATTTTTTTGAATAAAGATATTGATTTCTTGACCTCAATTATTGGGCGAGGAAAGATGACATCATGACATAACTACTATTATCCTATGCCGGGGACTTTTGACAATTCAAAGGACTTCTGAAAGCGATGCTTATTGGCTTATGAGTGAAAATTTTAGTTCTTTGATAGCATCACCATTCTAGCTTATGATTCTGTCTTATATCCTGTGGTGTATATAGGTATCATTGACTGCTCCGAAGCTCTGTGCGAAGAAATTTACTGGTCTCCACCACTTTCTTGGTGGTAGATTTGTTCCCCCAGCCATCATAGTCAAGTATGAGCTCAAAATTCCTCAATATCCTGGTAGTTCAATGTGCGTGAGAATTGGAAAGCCTCCATCTGTAGATATCTCAGCTCTGAGAGAGAACTATGTTTCTCCAGTACTTCTTGAAGATCAAGTGATGCCTAACCCTATAGATCAGGTTAGTAGATCTTTTGAGTTAGCATGCATGTATTATGTATACATCTGTATCTTAAATCTAGCAAGTCCCCACTGATATGTTGAAGGAAAACGTGATAGTATTGACAAGTTCATGCCATATTACACTTTTCATTCATTTCTCAGTTGCACCATTCCTTATTAAGTACAAGTATGGTTATAATTGCTATGCAGTTTCACATATGGTTTAACGAAGCAGTTGCAGCTGGATTGCGCGAGCCAAATGCGATGGCCTTGTCAACTTGTGGCAAGGATGGAAAACCGTATGATTCTTGCTTGGCCCTCCTATATTTGTTGTGTGCCAGTGTTTACTTTTCAGTAAATGGCAAATTGCCATATCTTTTTGTATATGAATAGCAGCATCTGATGTCTTTTGTGCAGTTCATCCCGCATGGTTCTTTTAAAAGGAGTAGATAAACAAGGCTTTGTTTGGTGAGTGATGTTATAGTAAATCATTTTGGCTTGTGTATGTTTGATTATCCGTTATTATGCAATACTCTCTTTAAGTTTACAGGGCAGTTTCTTTATTGCTTACTTTTGATTTGGTACTTTTAGGTATACCAATTACGGAAGCCAAAAGGCTCGAGATCTAGCTGAGAATCCTTGTGCATCACTTCTTTTCTATTGGAATAATCTCAATCGCCAGGTTAATCTCCATTTGTCGTCAGAAATTGTTGTTTGTCAATTTGACTTTAGCCTGCTATCTATAAAGGATTGAGTCTATGGTTATGACTTCTAATCATTGGCTATACTTTATTACACTTCTTTAAACTTTCTTTGAATCAATGTGTAGCAACCAATGTTCGCAGTATTCAGCCGTATTGTATCCTTTTGGCATCTCTCGATCTGATATTGACCCCTGCCTAAGTGTTCGAAACCGAAAATTTCGGGTCTCTTTCTTGATCAATTCAGCAAACAAAAACAAAAAGAGAGTACTTCAAAAAACACTGTCAGACAAAAATGACTCAGTCGTGCATAACATCAACATGCTACAATATGTCAAAAAGATTCTTTAGAAACTTATTTAACAATTATCATTTGTCGAAGTTGTATATCTGGGAATCCACAACATATATACATCTTAATGTTGTTTTGGGCAGAACTATCTGCTGTTGAGGTACTTGGTCTAAAGTAGGTAATATAAATAATAATCTCTATTGTGCGTCAATAATTCAGCAACGCTGAATATTGTACCATTCAAACATTAACGGAAAACAAAATAATATATAATATTATGCCTAGATGTATCAAATGTTTTCTACTTTTTTTAATAATTTTTTTTGGGGATTCCAAAACCAAGAACTACGGAACTCTGGTGTGATACCGCTGAAACTGCCAAAATCGTAACACCGATACTTATAAGAAGGGTCCCAAAACCGACTCGATATTCTAATAATTTAAACCTTGGTTGCAATGACACCTAGTTTTGATATGTAGAACAAAGATCACGAGAAGAATACATTAGCGAGTGGCCAATATCATTATAATGGGAATCAAATGTTTACGTAGGAGTGTAAAATACTAATTCTACCAATGAAAATATTTCAAAAGTGACTGGAAGTAAGTATGCAAAAACCAAATAAGTATATTGGTAAGGGTTCGTGCATGCAATGTCGAAATTTGCTAGACAATGAGAAATTGTTATGAAAGTTTAAAACTCGTGACTACAAAATAAAGATAATATAAATGATGGTTTTTGGGAAACCCGAACCCCTTTATTTGTCCTCTGTTAGAGTTATTTTATTTTATTATTTATGATATGAGGGTATAATAGTAATTGTGGGTGTATTGCATATCAATATAAATAGACATGAGATGCAACCTAGGGTTTAAGGCCCTTGCAATCTTCTTTCTTATATTCTCTCTTTTCCTACTTTTTTTTCTTCTCTTCTCTATCTCCAAACTTCACTTGGTATCAGAGCAAGTATTTGAAAGTAGTGTACTTTTTTTTCCTTCTCCTCCATCTACTTTTTTTCGTCTACTTTTCATGATTCGCTGTTTGTCGTTCGTTGTTCGTCGTCGTTCGTGGTTTGTTTATGAGATCTAGGGTTTTTACAGATCTCCGTTGGTTATTCGTCGTCGGTTGAGGTTCGTTGTGAGATCTAGGGTTTCAAAGACCTCGTCTTTTTGTTGTATCTACAAGTATGGTGGGGACCGAATCTTCTAGCGAGGTTAATAGTAGTGGTGGTAGCGGAGGTGGTTCTCCTTTTACTGTTATTTATAATGATGAATTGGAAAAGTCGATTACATTGGTGAAACTCAATGGTGCGAACTACCTTGCCTGGTCCAAATCTATCAAAGTGGTGTTAAGAGCGAAGAAGTTTTTGACGGAAGAACCCCCGCCTGAAACTTCCGCAGAGTATGAAGATTGGATGTGTAAATTCATACGTTATGTCGTGGTTATGGCATAGTATGGAACCACATATCGCTGCTAATGTTCAGTGGTGTGAATCAAGCAAACAGATTTGGGCATCTCTGGAAGAATCATATTCACAGAAGCGAAACGTTGCCCGTATCTATGAGTTGTACGAGTTATTGTTTAATACAAAGCAAAATGGGAAGCCTGTGAATGAATATCTGACTTCTAAGAAGGCTTTGTGGGAGGAACTGCTTCAATATCATCCTGCTACTACTGATTTGAAGGAAGCTCAGAGACAGAAGGAAGAATTTCATGTTTCACTTATCCTAGCCGGCTTCGATCCTGCGCTCGAACCTTATAAAGCTCAAATCCTTGCTGGAGAACAGTTACCTACGATGGCAGATACTTTCTTCCGTCTCAATCGTTCCTTTCTGGGACAGAGTTCTGGTGCTGAGTACCGACTCTTCTGTCCTAGTTTCTAGTGCTGTTTGTCATGGTGGTGGACGTGGTAGTGGACGTGACGGTAGAGATGGTGGTCGTAGTTTTAGTCGAGGAGAAGGCCGTGGTGGTAGAGACAATGGTCATGGTGGTGACCGCGGTGGTGGTGGTGGCTGCGGTGGTGTTGGTGGTGGCCGTGGTCAACCACGGAAGTGTAACTTGTGTGGAATGCTCGGTTATGTGGAAGACTATTGTTGGGACAAGTGGGGCAAACCAGAATATGCACATCAAGTGCATGATGAAAATATGCAGTCCCAGGTCACCACTTCTGCTCTCATTGATGATACTTCGGGTTATAATCAGACTTCAAATTCATCTCCATTTGAACAGATCCTCCAAAAGTTGAACGCGCTTGCTAGTACCACCTCCCAACCTACTGCAACCATGGCACATATAGGTAATCCTGCTTTTGTGGCAACTCAGTCACCATCCACCTCTTGGGTCATCGACTCAGGAGCAAGCTCTCATATGTCTGGTATAACATCTCTCTTTCATAATCATAGTTCCATGAAACATAATATTATCTTGGCTGATGGGTTTACTGGTCCCGTGCTTGGGAAATATGTCATTTACCCTACTCAATCACTATCATTATTTGATTCATTATATGTGCCTAATTTTTCATTTAATTTGTTATCTGTGAGCCAGTTAACCAAAATTTTTCAATGTTCTGTGACATTTTCTTCCAATTCGTGTGTTTTTCAGGACCTCAGGACGAAGAAGATGATTGGTTCGGGGCATGAAAAAGATGGACTGTACTACTTGGATCTACCTGGAAAGGCCTTCACTTCTGTTTCTACTTCTCCGTTGCAGTGACATTATCGTTTGGGACATCCGTCTTTGGCTAAGTTGCGTCAAGTTGTTCCTATTTTGAGTCATGTTTCTAGTATTGAATGTGAGGCTTGTCAGTTAGGCAAGCATCACCATAGTTCCTTCCCTCGTCGTAGTGAGAGTCGTCAATTAAAGTCTTTTGATCTTGTTCATTCTGATATTTGGGGTCCGTCTAGAATCAAAAGTCCGAAAGGATTTCAGTATTTTGTTATTTTTATTGATGATTATTCCAGAATGACTTGGTGTTATTTAATGAAAGAAAGATCTGAGTTTTCAAATGTGTTGTCTGCTAGACCCTGACACTTGTACACGCATCACGATTGCAACTCATGTTGGGATGTGGGTTCGCGTACTCGACTAACTACCGGTGCGTGGGACACATCACGGTTTAGCACGTAGTCAGGATTATCTAGAAAGTTGTGACTTGGCATATAGCTACGTGGTATGCACGTTGTGTATTCGACTTGTATATCCGCATTGGGCGGGGAAGACAACTAGTAGGCGTATGGGATACACACATTGGATTCCGTAGTATCCGGAGGAGCCACGGGTCCAATGACTTCCTTTATTGCAGACACCGCGCTCTTCGGAGTGATACTGACGTATATATATTGCAGATACCTCATTCTTCGGAATGATGGACGTTACAGATACCACGCTCTTCGGAGAGTGGACGATATGCCTACGCCTACCCATACGTATCAAGGTTGTCTTCACATTGCATTCACTTAGATGGTTAGCACACCCTTATTAACTTTATTCAGTATTTATATATGGCATGCTTTTATGTATCTTGTTATGTCCTACTGAGGACCTGGTTCCCTTCCAGATTTAGATGAGGCGTACTATCCCCCGGTGTACGGACCTGGGCAGGAAAAGAGGTACGCATCCGAGGAGGAGCTAGAGGTGCTGCCATCCGAGTTCCTCTGATCTTGGGTAGACTTACCATCTAGAGCTGGAGCCGCTTTATCTAGATAGCCGATGCTCTAGTCATGTTATATTTCAACACTCTTATTTTATTTTTTGTAGTGGGTTTGTTCCTACCAGACATATCTGGGTTGTACTATGACATTTCAGACTTAGCACTTATATTTCGGTACTTATTTCAATGTTCCTTGATATTTTGTGGATGAGATTAAATGTTACCTGTTATATGCTAGTACTAGACTTGTTAGTATTTTAGGACAGCGTAGCACGTCTCTTTGGGTCCAATAAATTGGGTTTTCCTTCGGAGACGTGTCAGCTGACAATGCCACGTGGCCTGGTCCCACATAATTTGGGACTGGGGCGTGACATGGTTTTAGTGGTGGCCTATGCAGGTCTAGATTATATTGTCTTGGTTA
This sequence comes from Iris macrosiphon, assembly GCA_036927795.1. NCBI lineage: Eukaryota > Viridiplantae > Streptophyta > Magnoliopsida > Asparagales > Iridaceae > Iris > Iris macrosiphon. The sequence continues at coordinate 68,046,394 of JAYESA010000018.1, read as the reverse complement.
CATAATTGTACCAAACAAGCCTGCGTATAGGAATAAGAGCATAAGAATCTCATCCACACTTGACTAAAACCTCTTTCTTCCTTTCAACTATCCTAGGTTGGATAAAACAAGTTTTACGCCAAAAACCCTTTACCCTTGTTGGCGTAAAAGCCAAATGATTGTCTTGTTGGCGTAAAAGCCAATTGACTGTCTTGTTGGCGTAAAAACCAAAAGACTGTTCTGTTGGCGTAAAAAGCCAAACTATAAAGAAGATTGCCTCCTTTATGCTGCGGTTATAACAACTGCTACCCACGATCAATCTGCGCATGACACATGTACCTTTATAAGATCATGGCATGCAAGCCACGTAGGTAACTGCCCCTGCGTAAACTTAAGGATTCCCGAATAATAGATAACCAGCGTAGAGTAGCCTGATTAGACGTAAACTACAAGGATGGTGATGTGAGCATATTAGTCATAGTTTTAGCCTTCCCAGTCTTGACAAAGGATAAAATCTCGTGTATTAAATGCAGAGATATGTCTCGAGCCCTGTGCAAAAGAATGACTTTTAAACGTAGCGGCTGAATTTTGTCTTATCTTGAGCGTAAAAACTCATTTATGTCTTGAGCGTAAAAACTCGTTTCGGACTTGAGCGTAAAAGCTCATTTCTATCAATATAGAATATGCAGCATATTCAGGAAACTCAATTTTTTTTTCCTTTGAGTGGTGAATCAAATATGTCACTAAACAACAACCTGGGTCTCTGTGCAGAAACATCATTACAGCTACCCTCTCGATGATCGTGCAGTACTTTTGTCAGATGTCAGGTTCACTAATTTATCTGACAAATTCATCCGAGGAAATACAAAGAGTTCCTCGTACAACTTTACGCTGCAAACGTATACTAGACTTTTACGTGCAGATTTTTGGCAGCCTTTTTACGCGAATTATAGGGAAACTTTACGCAGGAAGTATAACAGACTTTTAGGCAGACTTTACGCAGGCAGACTCTTTCGCAAACTTTACGCACACAGATTTTTACGCACAGACTTTTAGGCAGACTTTACGCAGGAAGTATAGCCGACTTTTACGCAGATAGCTCTGAAGCCATGATTTACGCCAAATTATTTTGAATCTCTACTTTACGCCAGACAGCTTGAAACTCTGTGTTACGCAGACAGTTTCGAATCTCTACTTTACGACAGACAGCTTGAAACTCTGTGTTACGCAGACAATTTCAAAATCTCTACCGTACGCCAAATTATTTTATCCCTGCTTTACGCAGACAGTCTCGTATCCCTATTTTACGCGGACTACCCAGAATCTCTGTTTTACGCGGACGGCTTAGCAACTTGTTTTACGCAAACCTTGAAGCCCTGTGTTACGCAGGAAGGGACTTCATGTATGTTGGGGGTTTGACTGTAAAATACGTGGACAGCTCCCCAGCATATTTCATGCTTCCACATTCTATTAAATGCTTGCATCCTGTTTGTTTCTTTTCTCCCAGAAATATGGATGTACCCAGTGGACACACAGATGATATGGTTGATCAGGTAACAGACACCTCACATGATGTCAATAGGACCCCGACTACCCCGAGAGACCAGTCCCCGAGACGGACACTGGTTTATCCATCAACCCCATACCTTCACAATGGTCCTACTCAGGAAGCTGCACTAGCTCAGCAAGAAGAACAGACCTCCCCGACACCGACACAACAGGCAGATACACCTTTGCCTCCACCTCCACCCTTTCTAGCCATGATGCCACAATTAGAGGGACAACCATAAATGTTTCAATTCTTCCAAGCCATGATGCAGACGCAATGGCATCAGACTGAGACCTTGAGGCAGAGCTTGATGACAGCTTTGGAGAGAACATCTACCCCAGCACCTGTCCAACCAGCTGGTACTGTCCGAGGTTTTCGCCAGATGGGCCCAGGAATCTTTTCGGGCAGCGAAACTCCGGAGGAGATCTCATATTGGGTCTCCAACACGGAGATGCTGCTGGAGGGTTCACAGCTACACCCAGACCTTTGGATGACCGCGGTGAGGACCTAACTTAAAGGAAACGCCCATCATTGGTGGGACTCCATTGAACGCGGCGTCGGCAAGAACCAGACGTGGGAGCAATTCTTAGTGTACTTCAATGCGAAGTATTTCCCGGCTACGGTCAGGAATGCTCTATACTCCCAGTTCCTACACCTGGAACAAGGAACTATGACCGTAGACGCCTACGACGCAGAGTTTAGTCGACTTAGTCGATTTGGTGCCATCCTGATACCTAACGAGCTGGAGAAGGCCAGGCGGTTCCATCACGGCCTTACCTCCGAGCTACAAAGGTATACCACCACACAGTCAAGGATCTCCTATGAGGAGGTTCTTTCAGAGGCAAGAATCCAGGAGGTCATTGGCAGAGAAGCGAGAAGGTATTGCGAGGTCAGACTATCCCTCTAGTTCGTATTGCATGGAGGCATCATGCACCAGGCGAGTCAACCTGGGAACGGGAAGATGATATTCGACAACGTTTTTCCCATCTATTCGAAGGCCTGGGTATGTCTTATTATTATTAAATTCAATCAATAGATTCGCCATATGTTAGTTTTAATTTCGAGGACGAAATTTTTATAAGTTGGGTAGAATGTAAAACCCCTAAATTCTGAAAACTGTTTTATTATTTATTTCTAATAGTTATGAGCTAAATAGAGAGAATATATTTTATTAGATTTATTTTGAGAAGTTTTCAGCACTTAGAGGATTTATGGAGCCATTATAAAATTTTTCTAATTTATTCCAGGTAGGAGACCCTTTGGACAGTAGCTAGCTTAATCGTATACACCAATATAATTTTTAGAATTTTCTATATATATATAAATAATTAGAATAGAATTTTTATTGGATCTTAACCCGAAGCCAAACCGCAACTCCTAAACCACTACCCGCTTGTCCCTTCTCCCCGCGTAAAGTTAGAAATAAACAGCAGCAGTAGCAAAACCAACTTTTCTCCCCTCCGCGCGTAAACCAATTCCACCGCTTAATTTCTTTCACCACGCGTAAAACAACCCCCTCTTATGACTCATCTCCCACCTCCTCTTTATCTGTTGTTACTAAAAACTCCTCAACCGAAACCTAAACCAATGGAAGAACAACCGAAACTAGAGCCAATGAAAGCAGCAGCAGCAGTAATTCTTAATCCCTAAGTTTCCCCACCGCCTCCTTATCCCTATATATATTACAACTCTCCCAAAACTCTAATCCCACTTCTTTCACCAAAATTTAAACACAATATCAGGACGTGCACTATACCGAAGTCTTGCTCAGGCAAGTATACCTTGCCAAATTTTTACTGTTTAATAAATTGATTGCATGTTATCCTGTTGCAATATACATATAACTGTGCACACCCAAGATTGACTCGGGTGTAGTCGACAAACACGTCGATATGTGGTATAACTGACTTAGACATTAGCAGACTCACCTACAGATGCGAGGGTATTCTGATATCCTCCTAGACCCTAACACTTGTACACGCATCACGATTGCAACTCATGTTGGGATGCTGGTTCGCGTACTCGACTAGCTACCGGTGCGTGGGACACATCACGGTTTAGCACGTAGTCAGGATTATCTAGAAAGTGTTGACTTGGCATATAGTTACGTGGTATGCACGTTGTGTATTCGACTTGTATATCCGCATTGGGCGGGGAAGACAACTAGTAGGCGTATGGGATACACATATTGGATTCCGTAGTATCCGGAGGAGCCACGGGTCCAACGACTTCCTTTATTGCAGACACCGCGCTCTTCGGAGTGATACGGACGTATATATATTGCAGATACCTCATTCTTCGGAATGATGGACGTTACAGATACCACGCTCTTCGGAGAGTGGACGATATGCCTACGCCTACCCATACGTACCAAGGTTGTCTTCACATTGCATTCACTTAGATGGTTAGCACACCCTTATTAACTTTATTCAGTATTTATATATGGCATGCTTTTATGTATCTTGTTATGTCCTACTGAGGACCTGGTTCCCTTCCAGATTTAGATGAGGCGTACTATCCCACTATGTACGGACCTGGGCAGGAGACGAGGTACGCATCCGAGGAGGAGCTAGAGGTGCTGCCATCCGAGTTCCTCTGATCTTGGGTAGACTTACCATCTAGAGCTGGAGCCTCTTTATCTAGATAGCCGATGTTCTAGTCATGTTATATTTCAGCACTCTTATTTTAGTTTTTGTAGTGGGTTTGTTCCCACCAGACATATCTGGGTTGTACTATGACATTTCAACTTAGCACTTATATTCCGGTACTTATTTCAATGTTCCTTGATATTTTGTGGATGAGATTAGATGTTACCTGTTATATGCTAGTACTAGACTTGTTAGTATTTTAGGACAGCGTAACATGTCTCTTTGGGTCCAATAAATTGGGTTTTCCTTTGGAGACGTGTCAGCTGGCCAATGCCACGTGGCCTGGTCCCACATAATTTGGGACTGGGACGTGACATCTAGGGTTCTAAATATCTCGTCTTTCTGTTGCATCTGCAAGTATGGTGGGTACCGAATCTTCTAGCGAGGTTAGTAGTATTGGTGGTGATAGCGGGGGTAGTCTTCCTTTTACTGTTATTCATAACGATGAATTAGGAAAATCCATTACAATTGTGAAATTCAGTAGTGCGACTGGTTCAAGTCTATCAAATAAGTGTTGAAGGCGAAGAAGTTAAAGTTTTTACCGGAAGAGCACCCGCATGGAACGTTCGAGAGTATGAGGTTTGGATGAGTGTCGATGCATATGTTTTGTCATTGTTGCGACATAGTATGAAGCCGTACACCGTCTCTAATGTTCAATGGCGCGAATTCTCCAAACAAATTTGGGCATCTATGGAAGAATCATATTTGCAGAAGCAGAATGTAGTTTGTATCTATGAGTTGTACGAGTTATTGTTTAATACAAAGTAAAATGGAAAGCCTCTGAATGAATATCTGGCTTCAAAGAAGACTTTGTGGGAGAAACTGCTACAATATAATTCTGTTACTACTAATTTGAAGGAAGCTCAGCAAGAGAAAAAAGAGTTTTATGTTTCACTTATCCTAGCCGGCTTGGATCATGTGCTCGAATCTTATAAGGCTCAGATCCTTGCTGGAGAGTAGTTGCCTACGGTGAAAATACTTTCTCCCGACTCGATTGTTCCTTTCTACGTCAAAGTTTTGTAGTGCAGAGCAATAACTCTTCTGTCATTGTTACTAGTGTTGCTGGTCATGGTGGTAAAGATAGTGGTTGCAATTTTGGTTGAGAAGGTGGTCGTAGTGGTAGAGACAATGGTCGTGGTGGTAGCCGTGATGTTGGTGGTTGTCGTGGTCAACCACAGAAGTGTAACTATTGTGGAATGCTCGGTCACATTGAAGAATAGTGTTGGGACTAGAATATGCACATCAAGTACATGATAAAAAGTGCAGTCACAGGTCACCATTTATGCTCCTAGAGATGATACTTTTAGTTTCAATCAGATTTTAACGTCCGACCTCGTCTCCATTTGAACAGATCCTCCAGAGGTTGAACGCGCTTGCTAGTATCACCTCCCTCCCAACCTACTACAATCATGACACATAAGTAAATCTTGTTTTTGTGGTAACTAAGTTACCATCCACCTCTTGAGTCATCAACTCAGGAGCAAGTTCTTACATGTCTGGTATAAATTCTCTCTTTCATAATCGTAGTCCTATGAAATATAATATTATCCTGATTGATGGGTCTACTCGTCCTGTGCTTGAAAAATGGGTCATTCATCCTACTCAATTACTATCATTATTTGATTCATTATGTGTCTATTTTTTTTTTCCAATTTGCTATTTGTGTGAGTCAGTTAAGAAAATCTCTTCAATGTTCTGTAATATTTTTTTTTTCAAATTCTTGTGTTTTTTAGGACCCCAGGACGGAGAAGATGATTGGTTCGAGGCATGAAATAGATGAACTATATTACTTGGACTTGAAAAATTCTTTCAATTCTGTTTCTACTTCTCTGTTGTAGTGTCATTGTTTGGGCCGTCCGTCTTTGGCTAAGTTGCGTCAAGTTGTTTCTAGTTTGAATCATGTTTCTGTTCTTGAATGTGAGATTTGTCAGTTGGGCATGCATCACCGTTGTTCTTTTCCTCGTTGTATTGAGAGTCGTCAGTTGCGGTCTTTTGAACTTGTTCATTCTGATATTTGGTGTCCGTCTAGAGTCAAAAGCTTGAAAGGATTTCATTATTTGGTTATTTTTATTGATAATTATTCCAGAATGATTTTGTGTTATTTTTAATGAAAGAAAGATCTGAGTTTCCAAATGTGTTATCCATCTTTATAATGAAGTCTATGTTCAGTTTGATAAACGCCTCAAAATTTTGCGTTTTGATAATGTTTTGGATTATACTCAATCTTCTTTGAACACTTTCTATGTTGATCGTGGCATAATTTATCGAACCAGTTGTGTCTACACATCTCAACAAAATGGTATAGCCGAACGCAAATATTGACACATTTTAGATGTGGCTCGAACTCTCATTATCAATATGCATGTCCCCGACATATGCTGTTCTTGATGCATGTTATCCAATTAATCACATGCTATCTATATTAAATAACCAAGTTTTATTCTCCATGTTACATACAAATGTTACTAATTTTTTCTTATCTTCTCGAGTGTTTAGGTGTGTCGTTTTTGTTCACAACTTGGAACAGTGTTCTAAATGGCGGTTGAGACGGCCGTCTAGGCAGCACCTAGGCGGTAGACGGTCTCTCTCCGCACCGCTTTGTGGTAGATGATAGAGTAGGCGGAGGTGATGCAGCATAGGTGGACGCCTAGGCGGAGCAATACCTAACAAAATATTTTGGCCAAAAGGTTTTACAAGTATTATGAACCTATGATTCACTTTTACAAGACGAAAATTTCATAAAGCTTTGTTATACAACTTAGTTATGCATGAAACACCCATAACATATGTATATTATGCAAAAAAAAACAGTGGTAAAATAGTAAAAAAATATCAAAAATATATTACCGCATAGACGGTAGGCGGACTCTCTACGCCACACACCCGTTTAGAGCCTTAACTTGGAACCTAATCGAGACACGTTGGCTTCTCAATCTCTAAAGTATCTTTTTTTGTTATCCTCGTACTCACATGTATACATGTACATGTCAATTAAAGTACTATATTCGAGATGAGAACAATTTACATCTATCATGCAGTTTGAGTACAATTTACTTCACATAATATCCTCCTCGGAAAGGTATTCGGTGCATTCTCGGGATTAGGCTCAATAGATGGTTATCCCTCAGTTCCTACCAGCCGCCAAGCCTCAACAATGACAAATGAGCAATACGAGGCTGGGAGCATGCATGCTCTAAATAGAAGATAGGAAGAGATCGGCGGTGGATTGGGCACAAGCGTGTGTGCAGACCCGATAGAGGCTGGACAGGTTCGCAGGTTGGCTGAAGAAGAGGGTCGGGACCTGGTTGACGCCGAGCTGATTCGGGTTGTGTGGGCATGTCTGCCTATACTTAAGCAGGCTGGGCGTGCACTGTGTTGCAGTTGAGAAAAAGGAATTGGCGATTTAAATGGGATATGTTTTTTTTCGGAAAGATACAGAATTTTAGTGTGATTATTTATTTGAGCAAAATAGGATCAGGGTTAGGATTCTAGGATTTAATAGACTAGGAGTTGTTGAAGGGAAATTGATATTAGGGGATAGAATGATAGAGAGTTCTATTATGAATAAATTCTAATAAAAATGGGTTTGGGTTCAGGGAAGGAAAAAGGAAAGGAAGAGGGAGACTTTTGGGGGTTTCTTGGTGGACTACTAAAATGAGAAATAGGTTAATGAGGGGGAGTGGGATATCTATATAAACTATAAAGGGGGTGTAGTGAAAAGCTAGTACTAAATGGGCTAGACTATAGGTTGATCTAACCCACTAAGTCGTCCTACCAAGGCTTAGAAACCAAAAGTAACTATAATAAATCCAGGAAAATTCACAAAATTAAAAGACTTAATTTTACAATTTATAAAACGATATATGGTATGTCTACTGTATAAAATTCGCAGATGTCACAAAAAGCATCGCCTGACTAATTTGCCCTGTAATTGGTTGAGCTTCTAATTTGACCACTTGATATCAGTTGAGTATGCAGTGGGCTTTCTCCCCTATAGCTTGAGGTGGTTAAAGCAGTTTTTGCCAGATCAGTTCAAATGTGAGGTTTTCCTCGTAGAACTAGAATAATCACATAATAAATAGTTGGTTAGATGTTTCGAACAGTGGTATTATATGAAAGTAGGCCCAACGCAGTGTAAGCACCCTTTCAAAACAGATTTGGTCTGCCTGTGAATTTGAGCTCACCCATCTCAGTGGATTATACTAAAGCTGTTACGCCATGAGAGGATATTCGTCCTGATGTAATCTCTGACCAAATCGACTTGTCTTTTTCTCCACTCATGTGCAATGGCAGAGATAGGGGGGGGGGGGGGGGGGGGGGGGGTTCTGGTTGGGGCCCAGGCCCGTTCAAGAATTTGGAAGAAAGCTAGTTCTTTTATATATTCCAAACAATTTTATCAAAAACTCCCATAAACAATCTTTAGTATAAATGCTCTTTAACATCAAGGTGTAGAACCCAGCGGCTAAGTCATTATTTATGTGCAATGGAGATAATCTTCGAAGTCTGCTGTAGGTGATTTTCTATTTTATTTTAATTTTTTTGACCTTTTCATTTTATTTTGTTCATAGGTTCTTTAAATATAAAATTTTCTTCTTTTGTTGAGCATAGTTTTGTTTCGGCTGCAGAGTGAACCATTCCTATTTTGGCCCCTCTGCTCATGTGGATAGATGCGTTGATAGGTCTTAGCACTCCCATCATCTATTGAACCATTGGTTAGATTTGTCATTCCGGTGAGGCCTTGTTTGGGTGGATAATCCATCTCATGTTTCTATCAGAATAACAATAGGACTTCTTAGCACAACATTGATGCAGTGGGTGGCACTACATGCACCACCTATACTATTGGAACTTTAGAGATTGTAAGAAAGAAGTTTTGTCAGCCATTCTTTGGTGCAATATGGCTTATTCACATCATAATGTCCATAACACTTGAGCATAGTCTCAGTCATAATATGGTAGGAATCTCAAAGGGGAACACAAAACTTTGCCCTGAACATACATAAGAAGAAAATCTGGGGCAACAAATTTAGCTCTCGTTTTTAATAAGAGTTTGAACATTGTTAAGTAGTTTTATATTTAGAAACAATAAATAGCTTGGAGTGCTGGTTTTAATCTGTTAGTGCAAATTGTTTCTTTTTCCAGATAATTCATTAGCAGTATGGATACTACTATGGAAATCCATCTTGTCATATTTGTGGGAATAGACCTTTAAGGATTCTTATCAAAAAATTGGTCAAGAATGTCTAATATTAACATTAAAATTTGTAGGTGAGAGTAGAAGGAAATGTTCAAAAGGTTTCAGATGAGGAATCAACTAGTTACTTCCATTCCCGTCCTCGAGGAAGTCAGCTTGGTGCGATTGCAAGCAAACAGGTCCTTCTTTAAAGCATTCCTAACTATGTCTCTGTTCAAACTACAAATACCAAAGAGAGATCTTATAATTTAGCCATTATCAGAGTACTGCTATTGCTGGAAGAGATGAACTTCATCAGGCATACACAGAATTGGAAGCACGATATTCTGATGGGTCAGTTTGATTCCTATCTTTTGATAGGTTTCTATATTCTCTTCATTGCTTCAAATGCATTCATGTTTATGATTCTTCTGTGGATTGAAGCTTACACAAAAGAAAATGATTCAACTTTCGTCTACTTTCTGTTTTAGATTTCAACATTATGAAAGCCTTTGCATTTTAATGCTTAATTTTCAACTAAGATAACTTTAAGCAATATAAAGTGTATTTGTATTTGAACCTGATGGAAATCCTTCACATTTTAATGCTGAATCCCCAATCAAGAGAACTTTGGGCAAAGGGACTTACATGAAATGCAAAATCCTAATTTGAAGTCTGACTTCCCGATGTGAACATTATGAACAAGTTAATATAATCAAGGGGCAAATTCTAATATGGCTCTTGGTTTTGAAAAAAACATTCATGTGTGTTCTGCGGCAAAGGTGATCTTGCTACCAGTTTGCAATGTGCTCTAATAAAAGAAGATGCTAGAATCAATTGAATGACGTGGTGTCCAAAGGTATTCATGTTTCATCAAAAGCTCTGGTTATGTCCACAGACCAAAGCTTCTAGGTATCTCCCCGAAGACATGACGTTCTCAAATTACTGTCAGCAAACTTAACAAAGGTTCTCTTTACTCCCCTTCATAGGATTTTTCTAATGTTTATGGTCAAAAGTGTTGTTTATAGCCCAGCTCAAATTCCAAAGTAGTAGGTGAATCACAATCATCCAACATTAGTGCAAGATTACAACTTAAGCTCAAACTCAAATTCTTACCTCTATCCACTTGGTTTACCTGCCAGTTTGGTGATTTGACAAATCTGTGAAAGAATCCGTGGGGACATAGATGGGATGAATCAAGTGTCAGTGTCACTTGGTTGATCTTGACACTATGTTTCATACAATCCTGCTGCTAAACCTATTGGTTTTGCTGTCACAATGTAAAGGTCTCAACCTTGCCTCCAAATCATATATCTTCATTCTCTTTGCTTCAACATATTTTACAAATCTTCTTCAATATGCCAATGACGCCTTCTCAATCTTCTTGAGCTTCTATCAAGCTCAAGCAAAGCTTAAACTTTTGGACCTCATTTATTAAGTGGCGAAGTTCTCTGTCCTCGTTTTTTACTGCATCTTCTTCAAGAATGTTCATGATGTAGTGATAATGTAGGACGTCGTTGCGCTACTATCCTTATGGTTTGGTAAGCAAATCATGTTTTGGCTATTACAGTGCCCATTTGTAACCTAAACAACTTAGTTTCTGATTTAATTCTTCAACCATGATACTTCCTTTACTACCCTAGTAGCTATAATGAACTTAGGTTCTTTTCTTACAAAGTGACTGTTAGATATAGTGCTTCTATGTTGTCTCCTTTAGTCCCACATCTATCATGCACTAGGAGGAACACTACTACTCGTCCTATATATGCACCAAGTCTCCTTAATAATATATCCGAATAGATTTAGTTTCTCTCTGTTGACAGTATATCAGATCTAGGAATAACCCTAATCCTCCATCTTCTCCTAAACAAAGTCCCTAACCATGCCTCAACCCCTTCCTCTTCTACATTTTGACGCTCTGGCTGCCCCCTACTGCAACCCTCTCTATGCTTGGCAACCCCTCCTCCCATAGCCTCTCCTTTTCTACCCTAGTAGGCCACCCTCCTTGCATTTCTGCCACCTTCCTGCCTGGCCAACGTCACTTCCTCCTACTCATCTTCCCACCCCCCTTTTGGTCTACCTCCTTCCAGTCACCTCTCCTCCTGACCCCCTCACATCTTTGGCCACCCATCTCATTTCTCTTCTATAGTAGCCGTCGCCACCACCCCTTACCTCCTCTCCATGGTCATTTTTCTTGCTGCTACTGTACTAGCATTTTTCCTTGCGGCCATAGCAAAAGAAATTGTCTGCTTGTATTCGAGGTTAATTTTTTTCAATCCTTTGATTTATATTTATATTCCATTGATTTTTCTACTTCCTCGACCCTTACTCTTGCCCTGGGCCATTATCGTCCTACCTCGATCGTGGTTCTTAGTATTAGGTTCTCACCCTGTAATTTGAAATTCGTAGCTACTTCTTGACCTTTTCTTTTCCTTATCCAGGCAACTACAGTTGCTTCTTTTTGTCATCATTACAACTTGCACTTGTTTGCAATGTATAACCCGAGGGAGAGTATTGAAAATTAAGGGACCTAAATATTTTGGTTCCAATTTCTCCTATTTTCCACTATGCTATTTTTTTCTTGAATGTGACAACATGACAAGACCTAAGGGGCCAACCTAGTTGGATGGATTCACAAATTACTATTTAAAGACATTTGCAGAAACATAACCTAGAATATAATTATTAAGACCCAACTAGTAAACCCTAACAAATTACAATAATTTGGCAATTGAATTCAAGGTTAAATTTATCTAAAGATTATAATGAATTTGTTGACAAGTCACAAGGAAACCAAAATTGAAGCTGATCAGCCAACCGGTCACTGATGCATTGGTTATTCAGTTGGGTATCCATGGGGTTTACCAATAAAACTTGCATATACGGGGAAATGTTGTTATTTTTATTTTTGCGATACTACCATCTTTGGTTGGCTAGTCAGAATTTTTTTGATGTTGGGTTGGATCTGAATAATTGATAGGGCGGGTTGTGCCAATGGAGAAATGAGGGTCATGTCCTTTTTTGCCAAGGGTGGGTTTTTCCAATGGAAAAATATAAGAAATGAGGGCCAATGGAGAAGTGGGAAACAAATTTGATGTTCATCTCTTAAGAGAGTACTCATGTGGCACTCATCTGTTTCAACCATTCATATTTAATTCTATGCATGCTTTCCTTTCCAAACTATCCCCAATCAACACCCGAAACCGATCTAATCCTGACTCAACAAAAATCTGACTACCTAATCCAAACATTATTCGACCCAAACCTGGCCCACTTCAACTATACCAAACTTGCAAAAAATTGATCAAACCCGAACCCAACCCGATTTGACTAGAACCAATCTTGACCCCAACTTGACTCAAAAGATCGGACCCAAATCCGACCCAACTCAACTGGATCCAAACCTGACACAAATTTGACCATGTCTGAATTCGACCTGACTTAGACTAGAACCAAACCTATGCAGTTAATAACGGTTTTTTCATGATAACGGTCCAGTAGAGTTATAGATATATCACCGATATATCGGTTTTATAACGGTAAATATTGGTTTGCATTTTTAACACAATTTTTATATATGAACAATACACTTAATAGTTTTCTATTATAAAATATGCAGAAAGTATACATATCGTCGAGAAATTCAAGAGACCAAGATAAAGGAGATCACTTGAGGAACTACATCTCTGAATAAGTTTGATGCATGAAGATTTTGATGGCAGAAGATGTAATCTCCATTCTCCATTGATGTGAATGTCATATCATTCAATATCGGTTTTTCTGTAGCAAAATCAAAACCGTGAGAAATCGATTTTTTTGTAAACCGATATTTCGAACAATATCGGCCATATCGGCCGATAATATCGGTTCCGATATTTTACCGATATTTTTGCAAAAAAATATCGGTCCAGGACCGATACCATTATATATCGGTTATATAACCGATATATAACCGTTTTTGACTGCTTAGAACCAAACATAACCCAACTCGATTAGATTATTATGATGTAACTTTTGCGAGGTAGGGGTAATTCAGGAAAATTATGTTCATAAATGTAGTATTTCTGGTGATTTATTTATAATACGAAACGTGAATTCTATATTCTCAGGAATAATAATGTATATGATACACACTATAACTAAAAGACCATAAATTTGATGCATTGGATTATTGTTTCCAGGAATATGAAATTTCTGGGATATCGCAATCTGTGTACCAAACGGCCCCTTATGGATGTTAATAACTTGTGACAGTTGTCTAATTTGTATTTTAGTTACACTTTTAGTTGTCAACTTTATAATGATTGTTATTTATTTGCTTAATGACTCTTATTGCTTTATGTGTTCGACTTATCCTTATATGTTATATTTTTTTTCAATGTATTTATCAATGGAATTATATATTTTACGATACCCCAATACGATACAATATATGATGCGATATCAAGCGAAACGATACACGATATTCATAGTGCCATCAAAATGGATCGTCCGGTCATCAGACATACATATTGCGATATGACAACATAGATTGTAAGTTTGGAGCATTGTTGATCTTTGGCACAACTAAATCATTGTGTTGGCACTAATTTTCTAGTCTTCTATCTTGTTCAATTTTTCTCTGCCAAGTTGATCGGGAAAATGACCTCCAATAACGGTAGCAGTCAACATCAGTATTGGATTGCGACAGACTAAAATTAATACATGTCATTTGTAAAGTATGCTAAATTTCTGTTGTCTAGGTACTGGCTCAGGCAATCGTCTTTAATAAGCTTGCTCATCAGTATTTATTAGGGGCATTATCCGGTCGGACCAGTGTAGTGCTAGATTCAGACTCAACCCTCACCCATTAGTCTTCTCTTTCCAGGTTGGGTCCCAAGCCCTAACCATATAAGCTTCGGTTTATTAGGTTAGGTCATCTACAAAGAGGCCATACTCTACTCACAAATTTAGGTCAGATCCGAGTAGGATTTCGATCAGGTCCAAATTAGATTTGGTATTTCACAGAATTTATGCAAAAACACGTTAAAGTCTTCTAACTTGTATATATTTATCATTAACTTTTAAAGTGAAACCCGACCTATTCCCTATCCTAATTATCTATTGTTAGAGTTATTTTATTTTGTTATTTATCATATGAGGGTATAATAGTAATTGCGGGTGTGTTGTATATCAATATAAATAGACATGAGATGCAACCTAGGATTTTATGCCCTTGCCATCTCCTTTCTCATATTCTCTCTTCTCCTTCTCTCCCATCCATCTCCAAACTTCACTTGGTTTATTCACGACAGGGCTGATCAATTTTCGGCTTTTTTCGTCTACTTTTCATGATTTGTCGTTCGTTGTTCGTGGTCGTTCGTGGTTCGTTTATGAGATCTAGGGTTTCTACAGATCTCCGTTGGTTGTTCGTCGTCGGTTGAAGTTCGTTGTGCCATCTAGGGTTTCAAAGATATCGTCTTTCTGTTGCATCTGCAAGTATGGTGGGGACCGAATTTTCTGGCGAGGTTAATAGTGGTGGTGGTAGCGGAGGTGATTCTCTTTTTATTGTTATTGATAATGATGAATTGGGAAGGTCGATTACAACGATAAAACTTAATGGTGCGAACTACCTTGCCTGGTTCAAGTCTATCAAAGTGGTGTTAAGGACGAAGAAGAACACGTTTTTGACGGAAGAACCCCTGCCTGAAACTTCTGCTGAGTATGAAGATTGGATGAGTGCAGATGCATACGTTATGTTGTGGTTGTGGCATAGTATGGAGCCTCATATCACTGCTAATGTTCAGTGGTGTGAATCAAGCAACATATTTGGGCATCTCTGGAAGAATCATATTTGCAGAAGCGAAACATTGCCCTTATCTATGAGTTGTACGAGTTATTGTTTAATACAAAGCAAAATGGAAAACCTGTGAATGAATATCTGGCTTCAAAGAAGACTTTGTTGGAGGAACTGCTTCAATATCATCCTGTTACTACTGATTTGAAAGAGCTCAGAGACAGAAGGAAGAGTTTCATGTTTCACTTATCCTAGCCGGCTTGGATCCTGCGCTTGAACCTTATAAAGCTCAAATTCTTGCTGGAGAGTAGTTACCTACAGTGGCAGATACTTTCTCCCGTCTCAATCGTTCCTTTCTAGGACAGTTCTGTGGTGCCGAGTACTGACTCTTCTGTCCTAGTTTCTTGTGCTGCTGGTCGTGGTGGTGGATGTGGCGGTAGAGTTGATTGTCGTAGTTTTGATCGAGGAGGAGGCCGTGGTGGTAGAGATAATGGTCGTGGTGGTGGCCGTGGTCAACCACGGAAGTATAACTATATTGGAATACTCGGTCATGTCGAAGACTATTGTTGGAACAAGTGGAGCAAACCACAATATGCACATCAAATGCATGATGAGAATATGCAGTCCCAGGTCACTACTTCTGCTCCCAGAGATGATACTTTGCGGGTTTCAATCAGACTTCAACGTCCGATACCTCATCTCCATTTGAACAGATCCTCCAGAAGTTGAACACGCTTGCTAGTACCACCTCCCAACCTACTGCAACCATGGCACATATAGGTAATCATGCTTTTGTGGCAACCTAGTCACCATTCACCTCTTAGGTCATCGACTCAGGAGCAACCTCTCACATGTCTGGTATAACCTCTTTCATAATCGTAGTTTCATGAAACATAATATTATCTTGGCTGATGGGTCTACTCGTCCTGTGCTTGAAAAATGTGTCATTCACCCTACTCAATCACTATCATTATTTGATTCATTATATGTGCCTAATTTTTTATTTAATTTATTAACTGTGAGCCAGTTAACCAAATCTCTTTAATGTTCCTTGACATTTTCTTCCAATTCGTGTGTTTTTCAGGACCACAGGATAAAGAAGATAATTAGTTCGGGACATAAAAAAGATGGACTGTACTTCTTGGATCTACCTGAAAATGCTTTCACTTCTGTTTCTACTTTTTCGTTGTAGTGACATTATCGTTTGGGATATCCGTCTTTGGCTAAGTTGTGTCAAATTGTTTCTAGTTTGAGTCATGTTTCTAGTCTTGAATGTGAGGCTTGTCAGTTAGGCAAACATCACCGTAGTTCCTTCCCTCGTCGTAGTGAGAGTCGTCAATTAGAGTCTTTTGATCTTGTTCATTCTGATATTTGGGGTCCGTCTAGAGTCAAAAGTTCGAAATGATTTCAGTATTTTGTTATTTTTATTGGTGATTATTCTAGAATGACTTGGTGTTATTTAATAAAAGATCCGAGTTTCCCAATGTGTTATCTACCTTTTATAATGAAGTCTATGTTCATTTTAATAAACGTATCAAAATTCTGCGTTCTGATAATGCTTTGGAGTATACTCAATCTTCTGTGAACAATTTCTGTGTTGATCGTGGTATGATTTATCAAACAAGTTGTGTCCACACCTCTCAACAAAATGGTATAGCCGAACGCAAACATCGACACATTTTAGATGTAGCTCGACATGTTCAATATGCATGTCCCTAAACAATATTGGGCAGATGCCGTTCTTACTGCATGTTATCTAATTAATCGCATGCCATTATCTGTATTAAATAACAAAGTTTTATTTTTCATATTACATACAAATGTCACACCTTTTTTCTTACCTCTTCGAGTGTTTGGGTGTGTCGCTTTTATTCATAACTTGGAACTTAATCGAGATAAGTCGGCTTCTTAGATCTCTGAAGTGTCTTTCTTGGTTATCCTCGTACTAAAAATGTTATCGTTTTTACAGTCTACAGTCACACAAGTATTATGTCAGTGCGGATGTTATATTCTTTGAGTCTACACCTTTTTTTTTTTTCCTTCAGGAGACCGTTGTTTTCTTTTACAACAGATTTGATATATTCTATACCACTTCCGGTCATTCCTGAATCAATTTCTGTCTCCATTCCCTCAGAGATCCAAGGACAGGCAAGTGGTTCTGCAGAATTCAGCCCTCAACCAATCAGCTTCCGTGCCTGAGGTTTCTGCTACCATCACTACAGATCCAGATGATCTTCCTATTGCTCTCAGAAAAAGAAAATGTCTTTGTACCACAAAGAATAAGCATCCAATTTTTAACTATGTTTTATTACACCGTACTTCATCATCTTTTCATGTATTTGCAGTTTCATTGTCTTTTATTTCCATTCCCAAAACTTACAAGCATGCTATGTCATCTTTTGGTTGGAAAAGTGCAATGGATGAGGAGATGTATGCTTTACATCAAAATCAGACTTGGGAGCTTACATCACTTCTTGTTGGGAAGCAGACAGTAGGTTGTAGATGGGTGTACAATGTTAAGTATCATCTCGATGGTTCTGTTGAGCGGCTCAAGGCACGGTTGATTGCCAAAGGGTACCAGTATACTCAGACATATGGTGTGGATTATATGAAGACTTTCTCTCTAGTGGCTCGGCTGAATTTAGTTCGAATTCTTATTTCTGTGACGGTTAATCGCCAATAACCTATATATCAGCTGGACATAAAGAATGCTTTCTTGTATGGTGACTTACAGGAGGAGGTTTATATGGATCAACCACTGGGATATGTATCAGAAAATGAAAAACTCGTATGTCGATTGAAGAAAGCATTATATGAACTGAAATAGTCACCTCGTGCTTGGTTTGACAAGTTCAGTTCTCATTCAGTATGGCTTTCGGCGCACCACATCAGATCATTCAGCATTTTGCCATTCTTCCTCAACAGGTATTATCGTGTTGATTGTTTATGTTGATGATATCATTATATTTGAGAGTGATCATGCTGGGATTGTGGACTTAAAGGCCTATCTTAGTCGTCAGTTCCATACTAAGGATTTGGGTTTCTACGATATTTTCTTGTAATCGAGGTTGCTCGATCTAAGAAGGGTGTGTATCTGTCACAACGCAAGTATGTTCTAGACTTGCTCTCTGAGACTGGGATGTTGGAGTGTCGGCCAGTTGAGACTCCTATGGATTATCATGACAAGCTTGATGCTGACATGGGAGAGTTATTTGAGGATGTTGAATATTATAGACGTTTGGTTGTCAAACTTATATATCTTACTGTTACTCGACCAGACATCACAAATGCAGTTGGAGTAGTTAGTCAGTTTATGCATGTCCCCCGACAACCATATTGGGAGGCTATCTCTCGCATTCTTCGATACCTGAAGGGTGCATCTGGAAAGGGTTTGTTGTACAAACCTTCCCAGTTGCTTACGTGACGGGGTTCAGTGATGCTAATTGGGCAAGCAGTCGCAGTGATAGGATGTCAACTTCTGGATATTGTACGTTTGTGAGTGACAATCTTGTCACGTGGCGTAGTAAGAAGCAGAATGTTGTGGCTCGTTCTAGTGCAGAGGCCGAGTATCGTGCGATGGCTCATATAGCTTCTGAGATGATGTGGGTGCAGTCTCTTCTTCATGAAATGAGAATTATGATTTCTATTCTGATGGAGATGTATTGTGATAATCAGTCGACAATGTTTATCACAAGTAATCCGGTGTTTCATGAGCGCACGAAGTATATCGAGGTGGATTTTCATTTTGTTCGTGATTTGTTGCTGAAGAAACAGATTGTCACTCCTTATGTTCGATTAGAGGATCAATTAGGTGATATCCTCACCAAACCATTTGCTCGTGGTCCATTTTCTGATTTATGTAGTAAGTTGGACATGTCTAATCTATATGCTCCTGTTTCAGGGAGGGTGTTAGAGTTATTTTATTTTGTTATTTATCATATGAGGGTATAATAGTAATTGTGGATGTATTGCATATCAATATAAATAGACATGAGATGCAACCTAGAGTTTTATGTCCTTGTAATCTTCTTTCTCATATTCTCTCTTCTCCTTTTCTCTCCATCTCCAAACTTCACTTCTATGTTTATCGATAGAGAGATTTTTCGGTAGTTGTGTAGCCCCCATAAAAACACCTTTTCTCAACACCTTTTTTTTTTTGCTCTTGCAAGTATGAGTTTTTTGGTTCTAAAAATAAATTCAATTTTAAGATTTTTTTTATTTATTCTTTAGATATAAGAATTCAAAAGTAAAATATATGTACTATGTTTTTAACTAATCATTACCAATTTTTTTTTCTCACTTACTTAGGTCAAGTTTAAATTGAATTTTGGAATCTTAAGGAAATTTTCCAAACAATAACAAGTTTGTTTTGGGAGCTTGAGTAAAAAGTAAAACAATGCAATTTTTTGTCTGGAAGTATTTTATCCAGTTATCAACAGAAATTTTTAGTAGGGCTGAGCATATCTTTGTCCTGTTTTTAAGCAATTCAATTCGGTTTAGGTTCGGATTTTGGTTTTGTGCTTCAAAAATCAAAACCGAATTACAATTACTTGTCTACCTGCAGCCCCATATATATAAGGAGGGATACACAATCCTGATTTTTTGCATCCCTAAGCATCCTTATTTTATCAACCGTTGGATGCTTGTTTAAGTTATCTAATCTTAACCGTTGGTTTGAATAACCGTGATTTAAACCAACGGTTAAGATTAGATGACTTAAACAAGATCCAACGGTTGATAACATGGGGATGCACAATAGATGGGGATGCGGATCCCTCCTCTCTCTCTCTCTCTCTCTCTCTATATATATATATATATATATATATATATATATATATATATATATATTGAACATGCAATTTAAAGTTTTGATCAATCATGTAGGTTGTAGCTCTATTTATCATTGTAGAATAGTATTTATTTTACTTTATTACCTTTGTATATTTTGTTAGTTTATCTAACACTGACAGTCAATTTGTTGTAAAATTTGACTGAAAAATGTTGTGAAAATTTTACTGTAACTCCTAGACCGGCCCATTATGTAAAAGGAGCTGTCAAAACCAAATTAACCGTTTGCCTGGTCTAGTTTGCAGAAACCGAATTAACTGAAAAACTGAACCGTTCTGGTCCGGTTTTATAAAATTTTGTCGGTTCTATTTTTAATAAAATTGTACGGTTGAAGTACGGTTTCATAAATTTCGGTTTGGTTCCATCCCCTAATTATTAGGGGTTGCATTAGAATTATTAGGTAGGATGCTAATTGAACCTTCTTTTGGTATGATTCATGGGAATGTAGTAGTAAAGTGCACTGTTTTCTTAAGATTTAGTTGTGATACTTTGTTAAATCAAGAAAAGTGCACAATTTGAATTACTTTTTCTTAATTAACTAGAACTTGATGTCTAAGTTGAAATATGTGTAATTCAAATTCAATTGTTTACGATGCAGAAGTGTAATTCCTAAGCCAGAATACTGGGGAGGATATCGATTGACACCAACCATTTTTGAATTTTGGCAAGGACAAACTTCTCGTCTCCATGATCGGTTAGTCTCATCACTGTCAACTTGGTTTGTTCGAAGTGATATGTAAGTTTTGATTCTCCGGTATTAATCAGTTTAATGTTAATATTAGCATGCATTTCTTGTCAACCTCTCAACAGGATACAGTACTCTCTGAGTGAGAACCAGACGTGGAAAATACAAAGGCTGTCCCCATGACTAGTATCCATGCTCTCTTCCCTGTGATAAGAAAGATAATATTCTCTCTTCCAACTGCTGTTAATTTGTTATTATTTTCGGATGCACAACTGAATAGAAATTCTGTAATAATATTAGAAGTTTGTGAATTAAACTTATTAAGAAGAAATGAAGATGAATAGACAGAAAATTTATGAGAAAACATGGAAGTATTCTTGGAACAATATCGACTTTCCTTCATTTTTTTGTTCTAGTATGATAAATAGAATTATGTGCGGTCAAGCATCTAGGTTTAGTTATGATATGGGATAGCAGGAGAATAATTTTTAGCGCTATGTGCCGCACAAAATTTTTTGTTTCATCGAAATTATTCTGCATAATCCTCATCAGACTAGGATTTAGCTGAAAACTTCTGAAAAATTTCAGTGTAGTGGAGTCGTTCTTGAATTCTCCTTAGCATTTTAGAAGTCTCTCTTCTTACGGCCCGTACAGCTCTCAAGACACTATCAGGAAATTACTAACAAGATGCCAAGGTCTAGTATTGAATATGGGTACACGTAGCACATGATGTCATATCAATATTAGATACAAGAAAATACAGGAATACATGATATGAGATAAAATACCTATAGCAATACAAATATTTTGAAGGAGTGACAGAATCCCCTTTCTATTGTATTTGGATTGAGATAAGGGAACAAAGTGGTCACCCATTGACCATATTTATATTATATTAACGCACTTCTCCAGAACTCGGTAATAGATGTAGAAATTAATTACTTTTAGAACTTTTATTGTGAAGTTGTACTTCATCTACACATAAATAAAACTTTGTTTTTTTCAATAAACTTTTATCGAGAAATAAATGACGACTCTGCTAGGAATGACTTTCCATCGACGAGAATGTTGTAGCCTAATTTGACTCCAAATCTCTCTGGACGATTGACGAAGTGTGTTAGTCATCGAGCTGAACTAACAAGTGTTCAAGAAAATACTGACAAGGTCATGTGAGTCCTATTTTAGTGCTTCGAACGATATAAAATAATCTTGTTCAAGAATATCTAGGCCTCGGCCTTGGTCACTATTGTGACATTACAAGCATTTTGGAAGCTATCATTGTTGTCTGCGATACTACTACTAAAGCTCTCCATGGAGCCTAAATGCTTTGTATGAAACTTCAACAGCCTTTAGCGGCGCTAACTTAGTCATTTTTTCTGAGTTAAAATGCCTTCCACAACACTGCTACAATTGTTGTTTGTTTGTGTGGGCATTGCCACTACTGCTGGCCTCCGCGGAACTGTCGAGTACATTCTTGTGAAATTAATTCATAAGCTCCGTACAAAGATACCATGACCGACCACGACGATGTAAGCAGTCACCGTGGAACTTTTGAGTATATCTTTAGAGAGACTCTTTGAGTATATTTCCACAGAACTACAAATCACATCCCCTGTGGAACTGTTGAGCATATGCACCCCAAAACTACCCAAGTTACTAAATTATCATGCAGACTCAATAGTGCATAATAGTTGATGGCCTGTGCCATGACACAAATCAAACAGCAGTATTGATCTATAGTCTCACAACAGAGGTAATAATGAGCTCACCGACAACAGACTTTAATGTAGTAAAATTTTATGTTCACTAGTGGCATTAAATGTTGTATGCATAACACTAAGATTTATGCTCCTCCCAGCAGTAAAGCTAAGACAGTTTTATCATCAACTAAAATACTAATACAATTAGATCGGCTCTTCATAGACAAACTTGGGATTTGCGATCCCAGGTAAGTCCTAGGGACGTGTCATGCCTCGTTCGTGAATAATCAGGTACGAGCTCGTGAGTACATCCAGCCTATGCCGCAGCATAGGCAGTAGCACGCTGTCTAAACTACAATATCTTCTATTGGCTACAATATTGTCAACTATATGCATCCACAGATCTAACTATCAATTAGCTATATCAAGATCTATAAAAAAATAGACTAAAAGCATACAAATAAAAGCTATATATTTCAGACTATCACAGTAAGAAAAAATAATTATAGAAAATAGCTAACCTCGATCCCATTTACGAGCTCCATGAGAGTATCCTAAAATGTCAAAGTATACAGTAATGATTGGAGCATAGTACATTTACGGTTAAAGAGATATATATACAATACGTATAAATGTATCATGATAAGCTATATAAAATATATAATTGAAAATAATGTGTAATGAACAGTATATGTGACAGAAATGGAAATATAAATCTAGTACTAGGATTAATAAATATAATTAGGAATCATGAATAGAAACTAACAACATGAATAGTAAATAGACAAAAAAAATACCAAAACTCTCTCAATGTCTCGTGTAAATGGAATACAACTTTTGGGCATGTAGGCGGCTTGGACTAGAAAAGTAATATATGGGGTGCATTACTGAAATCACAATATTTAGGAATAGGACAATTATGCAATAAGTATATAATTGAACTCACAATATAAAACATGATCAATAAAGTAAACCTCATGCTTGCTAGTTGTCTTCTTCCACCCCAAGCCTTTCTAACATAAGTAGGTGATCTAAGTCTAGCATCATGACATGATCTCTCTACAATCACTAGTCTCGATAACCAATAAAACAATATCATGAATCACGAAGCAATAAACGAGACTAGATCACGAATCACGATACAAACAATAAAGTAGATCACAGACAACTCTCATGTACACAAGCCATGTCTCATAAATAGTTATCAAAAGCTAAGAATATAACATGATTAATAGAATTTATAATATACTGGGAATCAATAATCGCAATGTATTTGCCTGTAAATGGGTTAAAGTCGACGTATTGATTACGAACGTGCCGATACAAAATAGGTCATAGAGCTAGCTACCCTTAAATGAATACAATAGCCCAAACAAATATCACCGTTGAGTCCAAATTCCATAAATTATATAGAAGTCATATAAAACAGACCATAGTTCCGATGAAGATGAAAAAGTCATTTCAAAATTGGGCTTTGTTTGTCCAAAAGCAGGCCCACAAAGTAAAAAAAAAAATGAAGCCTAGTTAGCTCGAGCGAAAAATAGACATTATATACGAATTTTGGGTAAAATAATGCCACGAGTCCAACGGTAGAGTAGGAATCGTGATTCGGAAATCCGAAATGCTATTTTAGAATTTAAAATTTACAATTTCAAAGTTCTGCGTACATCCAACTTTGGGTGCAGGAACAATCTACCAAATAAAAGAAACTTTAGTTCTTGGCTTTATTTATTTTCATGGATTTTATACATGTTTATACTCTTGTCCATTTTTGGATCTAACCGTTAGACAAAGGGTGTGATCTTGGTATCATGTATGATACCCAAGTTTTTATAGTGTAACTTGGTCCCATATGCTGTGTGAGACCCTCCCATAGTCTTGTACATTATTGGTTTTAAGTTTGGTGGAAATCAGAACATGTTTCGGTTTACCGAAAATCTATTTTTGGAGTATTTCGAGGAAATGATCTATCAATTATTAAAATTTGTGAAATCTAATGCTCCCATTTGTAGAAAATTTGATCTTATTCAATTTTGACTTTTGAAACATCAAATTTCAAGTTAAAACGAAGTTTTTATGGCCGTTACAAGTTTTACGAAAATTCTAACTTTTTTTTGCTCTCCCGGAGCATATACCAATGGTATACTACAGTATACCGAAGGTATGCCAGTTTATATATATATATATATATATATATATATATATATATATATATATATATATATATATATATATATATATATATATACTCTCTATCTTTCATCCAGTATACCGTCAGAATACTGTAGTATACCGCCGATATGCTGATTTTGTTGTTTTTGGCTGTGTTTGTCCGTTTTTGTCCATTTTTTAGGTTTTCTTCGAGTTTATTGATTCTTTAGCATGATCTTATGACATTGTATATTTTTAATGAGTTTGTACACCCTATGTACTTGACACAAGCATATGTCCTTTAATGACACCATCTCTTTATATTTGCCTTTACCTTTACACTTCCTTTGCATTGCCTTATTCCTATAGTGACTCATAGTAGTGCACTCATGTCCATGTATTGGTTTATGTCTTACCTCTAGATAGTGACTCTTTGTAGTGCACGCATGATTTCTTATTTTTTGTACATACTTTATAGTGGCTCGTCATAGCGCACTAATTACCTCAGATTTCTTTATTGTCCTTTATAGTGGTTCGTAGTAGCGCACTCCTGTTTTATGGTTTATGTATTTTCTGTTGTGGCTTGTCCTGTGCTTGTGATTTTAATTGTCAATTCATTGTCCGGTCTCGCATATCCCTACGGGGAGTATCATATCTAGGATGGATTCTACGGAATGCCACACCCGGAATACTAAACAAAAATGTTAAGGATCAAAATAACTATCTTGAATAATTAGAGCATTGGGTGGAAAGAATCTCCAGGTTGCATGCAGTCCCGTTATCTTGTCGTATTTCTGAATGGATTTGGAGCACTTCGTCGTGAGGGACGCAATTCTAGCATACCGTCGATTGGGACAATCTTGTACATGTTTATTATTTTCAGTTATTATTATTAGCTCACCGTCGCATGGTGCATACATAGCTCACCGTTGTGTGGAGTATACTCGATTCACCATTGTCTGATGCCACCTCTTTAGGATACATGTATATACGGTTGTGCATCTGCTATAACTATTGGTCTTAGTTCTGATAGGATAGCTAGGGCAGTCTATAGGGCATGCAACCATACGAAAATTCCTAAATTGTATTTGTTAGTAATTAGGATTATGATAACCTTAGTTAGCTAATGATAGCAAGTCGTAGGAAATGTTTGGTCATGCTTCTTTGGTTGTGTGCTACTTAATTTATGCTCGCGTATTGTCTTTTTTTTTCTCGCATTGTCATATGTATCGGTGGGTGGCCAGATTCTAAGTTTTGCTCGAAAACAGATTTACAACCCCGGTCCTTATTTGGTTTAAGGGTTGTGGTTCAGATTTCGAGAAGTTTCTAAGCTCTCTTGTCGCTTGCCGGCTTATCCTTTTCTATAGCTATTATATTCACTTTTGCCTCATCATTGTGTTGTTATTATTGTTGACTTGGACACGTGAACAATCACAGGGTCGGTTCATACCTTTTGTCCTTGTTTGGTGTAAGGGTAGGAAACTAATCATATTGTCTATTCACGGGTCCTATTATTCCTATTATTATAATGTTCAGTTATTATTCCATTACATGATTAATATTTATGCCATATTTCAGATCATGCTATACATGACCCCTATACTGTACATATTCACATGCTCCAGTTACCTTACATGTTCACATGCTCCGGATTACATTACATGATCATATGTCCACGTTTATTTTACTTGTCCCATGCTTACTTTATGTCACATGCTATTTTACTTATTGTCTTTTCTATTCTCGAGATAAGTGACTCATAGTAGTGCCTTATTCCTATAGTGGTTCGTAGTAGTGCACTCATGTCATGTATTGGTTTATGTCTTACCTCTAGATAGTGACTCTTTGTAGTGCACGCATGATTTCTTATTTTTTGTACATACTTTATAGTGGCTCGTCATAGCGCACTAATTACCTCAGATTTCTTTATTGTCCTTTATAGTGGTTCGTAGTAGCGCACTCCTGTTTTATGGTTTATGTATTTTCTGTTGTGGCTTGTCCTGTGCTTGTGATTTTAATTGTCAATTCATTGTCCGGTCTCGCATATCCCTACGGGGAGTATCATATCTAGGATGGATTCTACGGAATGCCACACCCGGAATACTAAACAAAAATGTTAAGGATCAAAATAACTATCTTGAATAATTAGAGCATTGGGTGGAAAGAATCTCCAGGTTGCATGCAGTCCCGTTATCTTGTCGTATTTCTGAATGGATTTGGAGCACTTCGTCGTGAGGGACGCAATTCTAGCATACCGTCGATTGGGACAATCTTGTACATGTTTATTATTTTCAGTTATTATTATTAGCTCACCGTCGCATGGTGCATACATAGCTCACCGTTGTGTGGAGTATACTCGATTCACCATTGTCTGATGCCACCTCTTTAGGATACATGTATATACGGTTGTGCATCTGCTATAACTATTGGTCTTAGTTCTGATAGGATAGCTAGGGCAGTCTATAGGGCATGCAACCATACGAAAATTCCTAAATTGTATTTGTTAGTAATTAGGATTATGATAACCCTAGTTAGCTAATGATAGCAAGTCGTAGGAAATGTTTGGTCATGCTTCTTTGGTTGTGTGCTACTTAATTTATGCTCGCGTATTGTCTTTTTTTTTCTCGCATTGTCATATGTATCGGTGGGTGGCCAGATTCTAAGTTTTGCTCGAAAACAGATTTACAACCCCGGTCCTTATTTGGTTTAAGGGTTGTGGTTCAGATTTCGAGAAGTTTCTAAGCTCTCTTGTCGCTTGCCGGCTTATCCTTTTCTATAGCTATTATATTCACTTTTGCCTCATCATTGTGTTGTTATTATTGTTGACTTGGACACGTGAACAATCACAGGGTCGGTTCATACCTTTTGTCCTTGTTTGGTGTAAGGGTAGGAAACTAATCATATTGTCTATTCACGGGTCCTATTATTCCTATTATTATAATGTTCAGTTATTATTCCATTACATGATTAATATTTATGCCATATTTCAGATCATGCTATACATGACCCCTATACTGTACATATTCACATGCTCCAGTTACCTTACATGTTCACATGCTCCGGATTACATTACATGATCATATGTCCACGTTTATTTTACTTGTCCCATGCTTACTTTATGTCACATGCTATTTTACTTATTATCTTTTCTATTCTCGAGATAAGTGCATTGGTACCGCATGAGTCTCGATTTGCATTTTTTTTCTATTCGTTGTTGTAGGTTTTTATTCATCCTATTGGCTTCCTTTATGGTGCTTGTTGCATGTGGTTTTGGCCCCAATGATTTTGCATGGCTAGGTCTAGATGTAGACCCGGAGGATCTACCTTTACTTTCTCCGGATGGCTCAAACTCGGAGGATTAAGGCTCAGATTAGCGAGTGTGTTATCTTATTCTCCCACTTTATTTTGTATCTTATTCTCCCACATGTGTTAGTCCTTGCTTCTGGGACTTTGTTTCCCTCCGTCTTTGGACGACGTATGTGTATTTTATGGACTGCGGCTTGTTGTACATTTATGTACCTTGTGTATATTCAGTTGATGTATCTCTATATTATGTTAGCTTTAATGATTATATATTCATATGTGTTTGAGATGCCTTATCCATCGCATATATGATTTACTTTATTGTTTCTTGTATTGATTGGATTGAGATATGATTTGTCTGACAATATGAGTCGTCAGTGGCATGCTAGAGTTCTCCCACTTGTTTTCTAGACAGCCGTGATTATATCTCGGGGTACCTTTCTAGTCAGATATACGTAGTTGGCTTTGTCAGGCCCCCGTTCTCCAGTATTCTGGTTCTGGGGGATGACATGATATTAGTTGTGTCCCATGCAAGTCTGTTTTCAGACTTGTGGGGGATTCATTTTGTTAGAATCTCAATCAATAATTTTGGCTCCGTTGAAATTCCTTTTATCTCGTTATCTTTAAAATTCTTGATCTGATAAATTGTTTATTGATCTTTTTCTTTGTCAGAATCTCATCAGTCAGTTAGTGGTTGGTCAGCAGTTAGTTGAGGCATCGCCAGAGTTAGGGCAGCCCGTACTACTAGTGTAGTCAGCAATTCGAGCAGAGGTAGTACTAGATCAGCCCGATGTGCATACGCTACTAGGGATCATCAAGGATATGATGGAGTCACAGTAACAATGAAACGTCATTCTCCAGCAATGTACCCAAAGGTTGATGCAGTGCAACAAATAGGGAATGTCAGAGGTATCTCAAGCCGATGACTTGCAGCCAAGGGGAGTACAGATTGGAGAAGGGTAATACAAGCCATCCAGTCAGTCAGCATATCCATCCCGGTCTACTGTAGAGGTATCACGTAGGCATGAGCATATAGCTAGGAGGACCACATCAGCAGCTAAGGGTCGTAAGAGAAATCGTGCACCCATGTCAGGCTCTTTATTTCAGCATCCTTCACCAGCATCCATCCATCCATACAAGTACCGGAAGATTCCAGTCGTATGTTCCTACTGGGGAAAAATGGGGCATCCTTCACCAGTCGATATTTCAGATGTGCAGCTAAAGGTCATTCAGTTAGCACTTGTCCATATCCGTCACCTCTCGGACGACCGGCTACACCCGAGGCACTACCTCAAATATTTCAGTTTCCTCAGTTATCACCACCTACAGTGATTGATCAGAGTGAGCCAGTACTAGTAGTACATATGTTGGCGCAACGTCCTCTAATATTTCGAGCTCAGAAGGTCAGGCAACATAGAGCGTAGTTGTATACGCAGTCTCAGGGGCAGTTCTAGTATCCTATTCAACATGAGGGTAGTACCTCAGGGGTCATAGTACCATCTTCATAATTTTATTTCAGTTATGTCTTTCATTAGCAGGACATGCATTGGTAGTCTATCTTGGGTTCCCGTCGGTGACCTTGTATTCCACTTATACTTGGAGTGCAACGGTCGGCTCGACTTATTAGACGAGGAAAGACGAGTTTCTCGTCCCACTCTTCTACCTCTGTATCTCGTGGTATCTTTCAGGTATCCCGACTACGAAGTTACGTCTTGGGCAGAGTCATATCTTTGACCGAGTCATTGGTACCGACTTACTTCGAGACTTAATCCTTGTCCATTTTTGGGAGTCAGCGTAGGACAACGAGGATGGATTCCTACTCAGCTGACTCATGAGACATTTATTCATATGCCTCCAGCTCTTATCTTTTCTGGTTGTGTTATTGTTTGCACATTTATTTATGTTACTGTTGCTTTCATTACCTGTCTTTATGCCATGCTATATTTTTATTGAGATAGTCATGTTTTTATGAGCTTTTTGGTTTTGGGTTCCAATTCGTCGAGCTTTAGTAAAATTTTGAGGACAAAATTCTTAGGTGGGTAGAATTGTAACCTTCGTTATTGAATTTCGTATTTCTTAATTTTTGATGTTTTAAATTTTTTCCTGAAAAATTAACTTAGATTGTGTTTTGTATTTTAGCGTATCATACTTGCTATATTTTCGTGATTAGATTTTTTGTTTTTGATATTAAAGATAATTCTGTACCAGTAGAATACACATTGGCATTTTTATAAACCTGTATTAGGACCCGTGCGTGTAGAAGTATGAAAAAATTTGGATCTATGTGTTTCAACAACCACGCGGCCCAGGGCAAAGTTCAGCAGAAAATGGACCACATGATCACCATGCGGCCCAATTAGGCGATAGCCATGCAGACTAAACGACCGAAGGCAGTTTTAGTCGCAGATAGATTTGACATCATGCTCTAACAACGAGATTACATCTGACATAGAATCCTGGTAAAGAAGGATTTTCTGAACGTCTCGAAAGATGTGAACTCACTAAAAGACAGAAATCTCAGGAAGTGTGCAGCACTACGTGTACAACACGACAAAAGACTCTCATGCGGCTCTGGCCCATGCGTCCCAGACTCTATGCGTCCTATGCGGCTCTGGCCCATACGTCCCAGAATCCATGCATCCCATACGGCTCTGGCCCATGCGTCACAGACTCCATGTGTCCCATGTGTCCCAGACTCTATGTATCCCATGTGGCTCTGGCCCATGCGTTCCAGACCCCATGCGATCTCTGCGATTCTTGGCTTCGTATGCCCCAGATTCCCAAACAAACCAAATCGTGCTGTTGTAACAAGGTGATCCTCTCCAACCAAGTGGCAGGCCACGTGTCCAATTGACCAAGTCGTGCCCACAAAGGACGAGAAATCATCCAGATATTCAGCAACAAGAAAATATTAACAAATGTCCACATGACAGCTGAAGCCCGAATTCTCGTGCACAGTTGTAACTCCTTTCTGTTAGGGGAAGACACGTAGAAACTCCCAACGTCCATACGGCCCAAAATCTATGAGGCCACAGAACAACTATACATAACAGAGTACTACCCTTATACAACCCCCAGTTGGCTTTTGGCAAATCTACACTCGAGCAAGAGAGAAGAGCTTCCGCATCGGATCGTCCATGGAGTAAAGATAGTTGCTACACTCCTAACCCTCCATAGTTAGCCCTAGAACACAAATTTTGTACTTAGATTGTCTGTTTAGAACTCCTCTCTGTACTCTCTTTAGTTTGTTTAATTGAATCCAGTTTTATTTCAAACTTTCAAATTTATCGGCAAACACGATGGCGATTCTGCTGGGAACATCCTTCTCCTCTTTTGAGAAGTCTCCCGTCGACGATCTGATGCAAGTTCTTGTAAGAACTTCGGATCCCCCGAGCCAATACAACACCTACACACCCGTGCAGTCGGTCTACCCGGGCCCACAAAACGGGTGCAAAGGTGGAACAACCCTTACTCGACTTGCGCAACATGATCAATCACAAGCACAAAACGAGGGAAACAGCTACGGTCGATGAAATATCCTATCCAAGGCATCATTGTGCCAAGATTATTATCAACTGCTACTGCAACGGAGTGACAACACCCACAAGCAGGCAGTCGGCCTTCCAACGACTGCACCAGAAGACACTTGCCCGGCAATAATCCGGAGGTCAGGTGCATGCGCCAGAGGGGGAGGAGATGTCCTTCGCCGCATGTTACTCGGCCCTCCACCAAAGGAGGAAAGAAGTCTAACACCTCCAGTCCGCCACTTTCAACCAACAAGTTGAGAAGAAGACTACTAGGAGGACCAACAGCAGGACCCATGGAAGGTATTTTTCAGGGCACTCGCTCGAGGAAGAAGCTATCAGCCGCTGGGAGTAGTTCTTCCTCAGAACCCCTAGGGGCTCCCCAAGCTGGGGGTAGTAAACCCCTGAAGCTACACAATAATCCAGCATTTTGGAAAGATGATGACTCTCAAAGAACAGATTCCGAAATCTCTAGGGGTAGCTACTCTCGCAGAGATGACATCCTATGAATCTGAGGAGGACACAACACCGCTAGTCTTCCTTGAAGATGACTAACTGCAAGGGTCCAAGACGGAGAGTGCGATATTCACTGCCCCGTCCATCTCTTTCCACGTGAGGACATTATGCATGGCAGGAGATGGCTATGACGCCCCCAGTGACCGATAATGCCTTGAGGCTCTCGAGAACATGATGCAGACCATGAATGCATCGATGCAAGCCTTGACCCAAACAATGTTGAAAATCAAGGCAAACTTGGCCTCTCAGCCGACAAGGACCTCTGCGCAAGCTAACTTGGATCCCGGGACCAAAGCGGATTCAAACAAAACTGCTCCACCCGCTGGCGGCAATCCTTTCCAACCTGGTTTCTCATCCCCTTCAATAGAAGACGAGGCTAAGGAAGCAATAAAAGAGGTCCGAGAACTCCGAGCTCGACTGGATTCCATGAGTAATCAGAACTCACTCCGCAATCTCGGAGTACGCCAACTATACCCGCTGGAATGGAGGGACATACCACACCCGCCCAGGTACAAGCCCTTCAACATAGACACGTTTGACGGGAAGTCCTCCTCTCATCGGTACATGAGCTACTTCGAGACAACAACATGGCACCTACCCCATAATGATGCCATCCTTAGCAGACTCTTTTCGGAGCATTGACGTGAGTAGCCTTCGACTGGTTCTGTAGCATGCCAGACAATTATATATCATCATTTGACGATCTCAAGAGTCTTTTTATTAAATGATTCGACGAGGCAGGACATGATATGGCGATGTCTTCCCTAATGGACGTCACCCAGGGAGAAAAGGAGCTCGCTCGAAACTACATCGAACGATTTCGACAGACAACTAAGATTGCCCCCTGTAAATTCTGAAGCAACGTTAATGGAAATGTGCCAGAGGAACCTACTTCCGGCAGTCAGCCTCTGGATGGACGACGCCAAGTTTAAAGACTGGACGACATTCATCGTAAGCGCTGTCAACGCTGAGAAGAAGCTGAAGAATGCCCAAAACTTGGGAATCCATATCCCTACCACTGAAGATAAGGGAAAACGTTCTAGCCCCAACAACAACAACAGCAACGGCGACAATAGCAGCCGTAATGGAAAGGAGAAACATACTATGTTCGTTACCTTGATCAAGAAGACTGAGTAAAAGCAAGCAGTGGATCCAAAACCAAAGGAGACTTACTCTTTCAAAGATGGTAATGTCAAACCCATCTTCGATATGCTGATACAGGTAGACAAAATTTGGCTCCCCGACGTGAGATGTCAGCCTGAAGCTACGAAAATGGACAACCCAAAGTATTATCACTTCCAACGATACGTCCATCACCTGACGCAGGAGTGCTATACCCTGAAGCAGTACATCCAATGCCTGATCGATACCAAGGTGTCACCCACACTTTTCCAACTAGGGGTAGTTTGATAATTTTAGGAATAAATATTTATATTGGTGTGTTATAGAAATTATTTGATGATTGTATTAATTATTTAATTATTAGTGAGTTATAGATTAATTGTGACTTGTATGAATTATTTTGTTAGAGGCTAGTCCAATAATTGGACTTGTCATGAGAACTAGTGAGCCTAGCTTGGATCCAAACTCATTAGACCCATTCTCATTAATTAATTTGGAAGGATTAGCCTAATTAGAATTAGTGTAGAACTTCCCAAAATATCTACCCTTAATTATTCTCATAATTCACCATTAGAGGGCATATGGGATATTTACATGTTACTTGGGGAAGGGAGAAGGGGCCGACCATGATATGAGCCTCTCCTCTCTCTCTCTCCTCTTCATTTGTTTCTTCATTGCAGATCTAGAATTTATATCCCTAATTTTTTTTTTCTTTTCCTCCATCAATTTTTCTCTCATTTAACTTTCATTCCCTATCACTTTCACCATTAGAAGAGCTTTGGATCTTGGAGAAGCAAGGAGCACAAGAAGGAGGAGCATTGGTGGAGAGATCGTGTCCGGATCGTGTCTACTTGAATTTTCATTGGAAATCTATCTTCCAATTGGTAATTTTTGAATTTTTATTCATTGTAGCTTCTAAATCATACATTTGACCCTTAGAAATTCCCCCATGGCATAGGGATACCAATAGGAGCAAGTTTTAGGCCAATTGGTTGTGTATAGAGATTTTTACATAGGTTTTTGTACGAGATTTAGAGAAATTACAAAATTGACACATCAAGTGTGTGTCATGAGATAAATTAGAACTAATTAGACTTAGATCGGAGTTGTGGGACTAGGTACGTGTCCACAAATGGATACGTGTAGGCTGTATCACGGTATTTTGCGATACGGTGTGATACGGGGCTCATTTTGAGTGATTTTGTTCAATTCTCTATAATTCCTATTGTAGTTAGCTCTAATATCTATTATTACTTATATTGGATATGTGGGAATATTTATCATGAAAAATTGAGAGTTTTGGTGTGTCACTTGAATGTGTATATTAGTGTATCACATTAATGCCTATTAAGTGTTTGTTTAAATGATTAGTGTGTGTGTGTGTTGCTATAGTGTGTGCATGATATATATATATATATATATATATATATATATATATATATATATATATGTGTGTGTGTGTGTGTGTGTGTGTGTGTGTGTTAGTGTGTGTTATGATAATAATACCTGAGTATGTGGAGCTTTGTGTAGTATATGGAGTCGTGTGTGGGGGATTTTATGTATCAGTGAGTTGGCAGTAAAGTGATTGTCCACTGTGAGTATTCACTGTGTAGTAATTGGGGGGGTGCAGTTTCAGTTGTATATGAACTCTTGAGTTCAGATATCAGTAGACTGAATGGGAATACTGCAGTAGTGAAAGCAAGTTGCATTAGCAATTTGCTGTCGAAGCAGCATGTAACAATAAAGTATCAGGGATACTATCATAGAGTGAGTGAAGAAGGGGGCTCAGGTTAATTATCACATCACTACCTTGGCAGGGGAGTCGGGTTAATGACAAAAAATTTGATACAATAGCAGCGGATGGAGGAAAGGAATACCTGAACAGCTAAGGGAGTGACGGGCTCGGGTACTGTCTGATGGGGGAACTGCAAGTGCAAGGGGGATCAGGCTACAGAGGTGCACTTGCATAGTAATTCATTAGGCCATGGAGCAACTTACAGTTGGTAATTAGGTATTATAACAGCAAATGGAGGGTTGTACAGAGCTTGAATGGTTCGGGATTGATGTAATCTATAATGTTGGTGTATTGGCCTAGCACTGAGGTATCAGTACGAACACATGACAATGGAAGGGTGTTTGGTTCAGCAGTGTACCGGTGATTTAACCAATGCATCAGTGGGGAGTGAACACCATGAGCAGCAATGCCAGTGTGTGTCTAGTGAGTGATGAGGGATTTTGTTGGGGCATGTGAGATTAGGGGAGACGTTATAGCAGTGCATCCAATGGTGCACTGCATATTGGTTGCAAATATGAGAGGCAATAGCCGCAACATCAACATGCGTGCTGTTATTATCTCCAGTGAGTTGCCTGTCTCAATATTTGAGCGAGCAGTATGCTATATTATTGCACTGCAGTACCAATGATAGCCAGGTGAAGGAAGGATTCAATGAGGTGTATCATATTAGAGGGATCTCAGTTAGTGTAGGACCAACCATTAGTTAGATGTTAAGGTAGATGTATGGGCATGCACTGAAGGCTGTAGTAGGATGCCAATTAGTGCAATAGGAAGTTAGCTAATGTGTGTATTAGTATCAATCAGTGGTTAATATCAGCATAGTTAAATAATAATTGAGGGTTATACTAAGTATCAGTTAGTTGGTTAGTGAGGAATTTGGATAATTCAGTATGTGAGTATCAACTATTAGTAGGTAGTAGCTAGTATCAGTATTGGTATCAGTTAGACTTAACAGTCAGGTAGTATCTAGTGTAAGTTAGCTAGATATCAATTAGCTTAGTTATTGTGTTATTACTTAAGTTATAAGTAGTATTAGAATGTTAGCTTATATACGATGCATGTCAGTATCAAGGTTAGCTAGTATTTAGTGTTAGTAATTAGTAGTATATTTATATGGAGGGTTAATGTTAAGTATGACTTGGAAACCAAGTATAACCTTAGTTGGACCTATAAATAGCCTAGAAGCATGTATTTTACTCATTTACCCCTTATTACACCAATTAACTTGATATTAATCTATAGGGTTGTGTGACACCAGCTCGAACACCGAGTTACCCTTTTTGCTCAGGACCCTAGGCGAGTACATCTTTCTGTTAGTTTTTATTTCATGATAGTGTATATATCGCATATTCTAGAACTGTATACTTGATTCTGACACAGTGGTTACATGGACTAGTACTATATAGATCCTATTAGGAGATGTTATCCCCTACCGTGTTCAACGAGTACTCCTTCACATGTATTTCATCGTGTGTATCGGGTATTAATTTTAGTGTACTTTGTGTTCATATACTGCTCGTATTCAGCGTGCCCATATTCGTGTTCGTAATGTGTCGTGATTGGATCCATGAGTATTGGTTGGGGATGGGGGAGTAGGAGTTGGTTATGTGATTAAACCCAAGTATATTCGTGTACATGTCGATTACATATCACACGTGTAATCGAGTTACCATATTGTATTCGTGTTCAACCCAAACCGATCACATAATAAACTTGTACTCTATGGCACATTAGTTAGTTTTATCTATTTCTATTAAATTATAGTTATTCATATTGCCTGTTCTTCATTCCAGTACATTACCTGTTCACTCTAGTTCACTCCATTTCTTATGGCTAGTTATCCTGTATTCTTTTTTATTATCTGTTATATATGCTTGATT
The DNA here is from genome assembly GCA_036927795.1 of Iris macrosiphon. Taxonomy (NCBI): domain Eukaryota; kingdom Viridiplantae; phylum Streptophyta; class Magnoliopsida; order Asparagales; family Iridaceae; genus Iris; species Iris macrosiphon. Next base: position 68,009,745 of record JAYESA010000018.1, on the reverse strand, counting down.
ATGTATTTAAAACAGCTTTCAGATGTATGTACTTTGCTCCAATCCTGACTGGATATATTTTTTAGATGATTGACTTGTGGACCAGTATCCCACGTACTACGGGCTGCAAGACGACGTACCATTAGAGGATGCTCCTTTAGAGTAGGAGAACCTAGCACCAGATGCTGAGGAGGCCTAGACTTATTGTTTAAACTTTTTGAGACTTTTTGGCATGTATATATATTATTGGGGACTTGTGATTGTATTGTGACTCTTTTCTTCTTTTATTCCATATCGTCCTATATATTTCTTAGTTTGATATTGTGATTGAGTATCATTATCATATACCATATTGTTTTTCCGTTTGGAGTTGAGATGACATTGACAGGTAGCATATATATTTTGTGTAAAAAGTTTAGATAGTATGGATAATCCAGACAGCGTTCTACCGTCGATGCTTCATCGTAGGCTGGGCGTTGTTCACTACGCGTGCCCTTATTCTGGGTACGGGTCGTGACACATTTTTAGTGGTGGCCATTGTAGGACGAGAGTCATAAATAGAGCGATATCGTTGTAGTTCTCACCTGGAGTACTGCTACGTGCCTGTTTTAGGATATAGGATATAGGCTGAGAGTATACTCAATCACAACTAGAGAATATTTCCAAATATCTGTTTTGCTATCCTTATTTATTGAATGCTTGCTTTACTTTGAGTAAATCTGTCCTTCTTTGATGATATCGTATCTTACTCAATATTGATTCCTTTGTTAAATCTATCTTCAGGATGTCGTCGAATACGCGTTCCCAGTGCTCAGACGTAGTATCAGCGAGGTCGGTCACTTTGTCGCCTCTGAGGGCAACACCAGCAGGCACTGTTCCAACAGCTTCAGTTCAGAGGTCCGCTTCACCGATCCAGGTGGGAATTTTTGCAACAGCTTTCGGGGGTGCTCTAACTCCCGTATAGAGGGCAGCACTGACAGTCTCAGAGGATCTTCCACCTCCACCACCTATATTCGATCAAATATAGATATTTTTGCTCTTTCAGTAGATAATGGAGGCACATGAGTACCAGTCAGAGATTATAAGGCAGGGCATTGAGAATGCCCACCAGATTACGCTCATCATAGTCGAGAGAGTTGCCTTAGTCCAGCCACAGACGACACCACCTCAGTTCACTCCGCAGCAGCCGAGGCCGGGGACTATTATAGATTTCCAGATGATTGGGCTGAAGGACTTTAAAGGCACTAAGGGGATTATTTATGCTGATGATTGGATAGAAGACATTGAGAGAAACCTGCGACTGGCGCATATTCCACAGAGGTTGTAGGTAGAGACTGCAGGAAGCATGATGTTTGATATCACATTGACTTGGTTCATAACGGACCCCAGGATCTCAGCACCGGGACTTACTTGGAAAGCTTTTAAGGAGCTCTTTAAGGAAAAGTTCTTTCCAGATGTGTCTTTGACATCTCTAGAGAGCCAGTTTCAGTACCTCGTTCAGGGAGGTATGATGGTGGATGAGTATGCGACTGAGTATTACAGATTAGGCCGCTTAGTGGAGGGGCAGAACCCCAGAGGAAAGGCCAGGAAGTTCAGGAAGGGACTATACAAAGAGATCAAATTATATATGAATGGTGACCCCACCGCTACTTTTGAGAAGATTCTGAGGCAGGCACAGCGGGCAAATGATGATCTAGAGCTTGGTTCCAAGAGACCGAGGGATATAGGAGGATCCAGTACTAGCATGGGTCCAATAAAGCATCCTCACTTTCAGCAGCAACATCAGAGATACTTCCAGCAGCCGAGGCAGCAGTACCCTGGACCAGCTAAAGTGCCAATACAACAAATACACCAGGTCCAGAGGCCAGCTATTCCTTGCCCATTCTGTAAGAAGCCGAGACATGGATAAGATGCGTGCAGGATGAGATTGGGCCAATGCTTATTCTGCGGATCAGGAGACAATCAGTTGAGGGCTTGTCCTAGAGCTCCAGCTCGTCCAGCTCCGGGCGGGGACCAGGCACAAAGAGCACCCACAAGACCACCAGCGGGACAGCAAAGAGGACCTCCGTTTTTGACTCAGCAGCAGAGGTTCGTACAACACCAACAGCAACAAAGAGGAACTCAGCAGGGGCGAGCTTTTGCCTTGACCGTCGAGGAGGAGCTAGTCGGTGATGTTATTTCAGGTTCAGTCTATCTTGATTCATTTCCAGCTCATGTCTTATTTGATTCTGGTGCTTCACATAGTTTGTATCTGTATCTTTTGCTTTGAAGCATCATTTTGAGACTGAACCGTTGTCGAGGACTTGCAAGATCACGACCGGGGGTGGTATTATCCTGGTTAGTGATGTTTGCAAGGATTAAAGAGTTTCTCTAGGAGGTCGAGAGTTGAGCATATGTCTACTCGTAATGCCACTTTTGAGGTACGACATAGTACTCGGGATAGATTGGTTGAGTAGGCACCATGCTAGTATCAATTATCGTGGAGGCAAAGTATTATTTCAGGCGTCAGGAGAGCCATATTTTGAGTTCGTCAGAGGAGTAGCAGAGCAGAGCGAGAGAGACTTCTGTGGAGCTATGGTAGGAGAGTAGGAGCCGCCACATCCATTGATTGTGGAGTATATGGACGTCTTTTTGGAGGTATTGCCGGGGTTGCCACCAGACAGAGATGTGGAGTTCTCTATAGACTTAGTGCCAGGCGCAAAGCCAGTATCACAACACGTCTATAGGGTGAACAACAACAAACTAGCAGAGTTGAAGAAGCAGGTGGATGAGTTAAAGGACAAGGGCTTTATCTGTTTCAGTTCATTATCGTAGGGTTCTCCGGTATTATTCGTACCAAAAAAGGATGGGTCGGTACGTATGTGTATTGACTACAGGGCACTCAACAATCTCACTATCAAGAACAAATACCCATTGCCACGGATTGACAATTTGTTTGATCAGTTGAGCAGAGGTATTCTCGAAGATAGACTTGAGGTTGGGGTACCACCAGATGAAAGTGAAGAATGAAGACATTCCGAAGATAGCTTTCAGGACTTGGTATGGACAGTTTGAGTTCTTAGTGATGCCATTTGGGCTGACCAATACCCCGGTAGTATTCATGAACCTGATGAATAAGGTGTTTCATCAGTACCTGGATCAGTTTATTGTGGTCTTTATTAAAGATATATTGATATATTCAAGGACTCCGGAAGAGTATGAGAAGCATCTGAGGATAGTTTTGGAGACCTCAGGAAGGAGAAGCTTTATGGCAAGCTTTCAAAGTATGATTTCTTTATTGACAAGGTTGAATTCCTCGGGCATGAGATTACAGGAGACGGGATCTCAGTAGACCCCAAGAAGATATCAGCAGTCGAGTCATGGTCTACCCCGAGTTTAGTGGCAGAGATCAGGAGCTTTCTTGGATTGGCAAGCTATTATCGAAGATTTGTTCAGGATTTTTCCAAGATTGCAGAGCCGATAACTAGGCTAACCAGGAAGGACGTGGTATTCGTCTTGACTGAGGTATGTCAGGCTACTTTTGAGGAGCTGAAGAAGAGGTTGACTACAGCTCCAGTGTTGACATTGGCATCGGAGACAAGAGAATTTTCTATATATAACAATGCTTCAGGTAAGGGTTTGGGTTGTGTGTTGCAGCTCAATGGGAAGGTGATTGCCTATGCTTTTAGGCAATTACGCCCGCATGAGAAGAATTACCCTACCCATGACTTGGAGTTGGCAGTAGTTATTTTTGCTCTTAAGCTGTGGAAGCACTACTTATATGGGGAGCGAGTGGAGATCTTTACTGACCACAAGAGCTTGAAATATGTGTTTATACAGAAGGATCTTAACATGAGGCAGAGGCGGTGGTTGAAGTTGATGAAGGACTTCGATATTCCCTTGCAGTACGATTCAGGGAAGGTCAACATAGTCGCTGATGCCTTGAGTAGGTATCCAGTGGCTATGTACTTGACGAGGGACAAGCATTTATTAGCCGATCTTGATAGCTTCGATATTGAGGTGTTAGTTCCTGGAGTTACACACAGATGTGGCAACTTCAGGTATAGTTAGAGTTGATGGACCGGATTAGAGCCGCACAGTTCAAGGATGAGTCTCTGAGGAGCATCAGAGCATAGGTCCGGATGGGATTGGCAGAGGACTTCAGTATTGCAGAGGATGGATGATTGTGGCATGGTACCAGATTGTGTGTGCCGTGTGGAGCATTGCGCGAGAAGGTTCTTCAGAAGGCACATCGATCTCAATACTCTATGCATCCAGGTGCCAACAAGATGTATAGAGACATGAGAGAGCATGTTTGGTGGTATGGTAAAAAGTGGGAGGTGGCTAGCTTCGTATCCAGATGCTTGGTATGCCAGCAGGTAAAGGCAGAGAGACAGAGGTCAGGTGGATTGCCTCAACCATTATCCATTCCAGAGTAGAAGTGGAAGAATGTGACAATGGACTTTGTTTTGGGGCTTCCACGTTCTCCAAGAGGGAAAGACGCAATTTGGGTCATCATAGACAGGTTGACCAAATCTTTCCACTTTCTGCCATTCAAAGTGGATACGTCTACGGAGAAGCTTGCGAAGATGTATGTGCGTCAGATAGTTAGATTGTATAGAGTTCATGTGATCATAATCTCGGATCGGGTTACTCGCTTCACATCATACTTCTGGAGGAGTTTGCAGGCTAGCTTGGGCACCAAGCTCAAGTTTGGTACCGTATATCACCCCCAAACAGACGGGCAGTCGGAGAGGACTATTCAGACTCTCGAGGATATGCTACGCCCATGTGTTTTAGATTTTGGAGGCTCTTGGGAGGATCATCTTTACCTGGAAGAGTTTGTTTATAACAACAACTATCAGGCCAGTATCGAGATGTCACCATTTGAGGTACTGTATGGACGGAGATGCCGTACTCCATTATCATGAGATGATGTTGGTGAGAGGGCCTTATTGGGGCCAGAGATGGTCATGGATACAACTGAGAAGGTGAAGCTCATTAGGGATAGGCTTCGGGTGGCACATGCTTCGGGTGGCACATGAGAGACAGCGGCATTGGGCCGATAGCCACCAGAGACCATTGGAGTTTGAGAGATATATTTTATTTTGTATTGTTTGTGATAGATTATTTTAGATAGAGTTCTAAGGCTGTATTTTGTTCTAGGTTGGCGATATGGTGTTCTAGAGGATTTCTCCGCCACCGGGCACAATTTGCTTTGGTGGAGACATAAAGCTTAGTCCACGGTACATCGTACCCTTCAGTGTTCTTGCGAGGGTCGGTGTAGCGGCTTATAGACTAGAATTGCCGCCTGCACTGGAGGGAGTACACTACGTGTTCCATATGTCGCAGCTGAGACGGTACATGGCAGATCCTAGCCATGTATTGGATCACGCAAAGATAGAGGTTGGTCTAACTCTCAGCTACCTAGAGTAGCCCGTGGAGATTATGGATCGTAGAGAGAAGGTATTGTAGAACCAGACGATTCCTTTGGTATGCATCATGTGGAGGCATCACTCGCCAGGTGAGAGTACATAGGAGCGAGAGGCCGAGATGCGCGAGCGATATCCTTATCTGTTTGAGCCGTGAGATATAATTCTTTCTTGTTTATTGTGCTTGTTTTTGGTAGTTAGTTTCTTCCTTAAATTTTGAGGACAAATTTTTTCTAAGTGGGTAGGATTGTCACCCTCACTTTTCCAACTAGGGGTAGTTTAGTATTTTAGCATGGATAAATAATTTGAGGAATAAATATTTATATTGGTGTGTTATAGAAATTATTTGATGATTGTATTAATTATTTAATTATTAGTGAGTTATAGATTAATTTTGACTTGCATTAATTATTTTGTTAGAGGCTAGTCCAATAATTAAACTTGTCATGACAACTAGTGAGACTAGCTTGGATACAAACTCATTAGCCCCACCCTCATTAATTAATTAGGAAGGATTAGCCTAATTAGAATTAGTTTAGAAATTCCTAAAATTTTTGCCCTTAATTATTTCTCATAATTCATCATTGGAGGGCATATGGGACATTTACATGTTACTTGGGGAAGGGGGAAGGGGCCGACCATGATATGAGCCGCTCCTCTCTCTTTCATCTTTATTTGTTTCTTCATTGTAGATCTATAATTTATATCCCTAATTTTCTTTATTTTTCTCCATCAATTTCCCTCTCATTTTACTTCCATTCTCTCATACTTTCACCATTAGAAGAGCTTTGGAGTTTGGATAAGCAATGAGCACAAGAAGGAGGAGCATTGGTGGAGAGATCGTGTCCAGATCGTGTCTACTTGAGTTTTCATTGGGAATCCATCTCCCAATTGGTAATTTCTGAAATTTTCTTCATTATAGCTTCTAAATCATGCATTTGACCCTTAGAAATTCCTTCATGGCATAGGGATACCAATAGAAGCAATTTTTAGGCAAATTGGTTGTGTATAGAGATTTCTACATAGATTTTTGTATGAGGTTTAGAAAAATTATGAAATTGATACATTAGTGTGTGTCAAGACACCAATTAGAACTAATTAGATTTAGATTGGGATTATGGGACTAGGTACGTGTCCACAAATGGATACGTGTAGGCCGTATCACGGTATTTTACGATACGGTGTGATACATGGCTCATTTTGAGTAATTTTATACAATTATTGATAATTCCAATTATAATTTGCTCTAATAGCTATTATTACTTATATTGGATATATGGGAATATTTATCATGAAGAATTGAGAGTTTTGGTGTGTCATTTGGATGTGTATATTAGTGTATCATATTAATGCCTATTAAGTGTTTGTTTAAATGACTAGTGTGTGTGTGTTTCTATAGTGTGTGCATGATATACATAAGTATATATATATGTATATGTGTTAGTGTTTGTTGTGATAATAATACCTGAGTGTGTGGAGATTTGTCTAGTATATGGAGTTGTGTGTGGGGGATTTTATGTATCAGTGAGTTGGCAGGGAAGTGATTGTCTACTGTAACTTGGGGATGCAGTATGTTTCAGTTGTGTGTGAACTCTTGAGTTCAGATATCAGTAGACTGAAGGAGAATACTGTAGCAGTGAAAGCAAGTTGCATCACCAATTTGCTATCGAAGGAGCATGTAATAGTAGAGTATCAGGGATACTGTCATAGAGTGAGTGAAGAAGGGGGCTCGGGTTCATCATCACAGCACTACCTTGCCAGGGGAGTCAGGTTAATGGAAAAAAAATTAATACAATAGCAGCAGATGGAGGAAAGAAATACCTGCACAACTAAGAGAGTGATGGGCTCGGGCATTGTCTGATGGGGGAACTGCAAGTGCAAGGGGGATCAGGCTACAAAGGTGCACTTGCATAGCAATTCATTAGGCAATGAAGCAACTTATAGTTGGTAATTAGGTGTTATAACAACAACTGCAGGGTTGTACAAAGCTTGAATATTTCGGGATTGATGTAATCTATAGTGTTGGTGTATTGGCCTAGTACTGAGGTATCAGTACGAACACATGACAGTGGAAGGGTGTTTGGTTCAACAGTGTACTAGTAATTTAACTAATATATCAGTGGGGAGTTAACACCATGAGCAGCAATGCCAGCGTGTGTCTAGTGAGTGATGAGGGATTTAGTTGGGGCATGTGAGATTGGGGGAGATATTGCAGTAGTGCATCCAATGGTGCACTGCATATTGGTTGGAAATGTGAGAGGAAGTAGCAGCAACAACAACATGTTTGTTGTTCTCATCTCCAGTGAGTTGTCTGTCTCAGTATTTGAGCGAGCAATATGTTAAATTATTGTACTACACTACCAGTGATAGCCAGGTGAAGGAAGGATTTAATGAGGTGCATCATATTAGAGTGAGGAATTTGGATAATTTAGTATGTGAGTATCAATTGTTAGTAGGTAGTAGCTAGTATCAGTATTGGTATCAGTTAGACTTAACAGTCATGTAGTATATAGTATAAGTTAGCTAGATATCAATTAGCTTAGTTAGTGTGTTATTACTTAAGTTATAAGTAGTATTAGAACATTAGCTTATATACAATGCATGTCAGTATCAAGGTTAGCTAGTATTTAGTGTTTGTAATTAGTAGTATATATATGGAGGGTTAATGTTAAGTATGACTTGGAAACCAAGTATAACCTTAGTTGGACCTAGAAATAGCCTAGAAGCATGTATTTTACTCATTTACCCCTTATACACCAATTAGTTTGATATTCATCTATAGGGTTGTGTGACACCAGCTCGAACACCGAGTTACCCTTTTTGCTCAGGACCCGAGGCGAGTAGATCTCTCTACTAGTTTTTATTTCATGATAGTGTATATATCGCATATTCTAGAACTGTATACTTGATTCCGATATAGTGGTTACACGGACTGGTACTATATGGATCCTGTTAGGAGATGTTATCCCCTACCGTGTTCAGCGGGTACTCCTTCATATGTATTTTATCGTGTGTATCATGTATTTATTTTAGTGTACTTCGTGTTCATACACTGCTTGTATTCAGTATACCCATATTCGTGTTCGTAAAGTATCGTGATTGGATCCATGAGTATTGGTTGGGGATGGAGAGTAGGAGTTGGTTATGTGATCAAGCCCAAGTGTATTCGTGTACATGTCGATTACATATCATACGTGTAATCTAGTTACCATATTGTATTCGTGTTCAACCCAAACCGATCACATAATGAACTTGTACTCTATGGCATATTAGTTAGTTTTATCTATTTCAAACTCTTGAACGAGTTAGCTAATATGCCAAACGGCTTACAAAAGAGATGACTCAAAATAAGATAGCAGTCCTGTACATTACATCCCTTTATAAACTCAAAATGATAAAGACCTCCAGGCTGGAGGATCGTTTTGCCACGGAGCTGTATTTGTGTATGAAGAGTTGCAGCTTCGGACTTCTAAAAGGCTTCGAGGGCGCGGTGAAGATGCGCCAACAGCTGGACTGGATCGGGTAGACGACTTCGGCTCCTCGCTCGGTTCGCCTTGGTGCGGAGAACCTGTTTCAACGAGGGTCAGCATATCGAAACATGCTGGTGAAGGTGAGCTAGCCGAACTATACCAATCAACACGTTGTTTAGTGAAGCATGCATATTTTATGGGTTTCTATCTTGCCTTAGTTCATTTACAAGTAAGCAGCATATTGAATTTACTGAAATGAACGTGCCACCATTAGGTGGATTTTACCTGACCGTCTGAATTACCTGCACAATACTTACCATGCCTTCCCTGAAACGAAGACACAAGTTAGTATGCAACAGGTTTAAATATACAGGGGATCACTGGCGGGATGCCATAATGGACGGGACATAGTACATGAATGAAATAACAAGTTACGCAATGAACAGGGGCGCCACAAGTTATTCCATCCGATACAGGCGACTATTCAGGAGTTCCGTCCGGATCGGATCGGTGCCAGTGCCCCAGCAACCGTCCGCAGGAACTAAGACCTTGTGCACAAGTTGTCCGTGATCAACATATACACTAAGTTAGCAGTTGAGGCAAATCAGGGCAATAACAGGCACGGGACAGTAACATGAGGAGAGCTACTTTGGCATAGTCTCCCTATCAGATTATTGCATTCAGGATGAGTTATGTTCATAGCATAATTTAAAGAAGAGCATACATTCTAACTTGTATTATGCATATGATAAATATTTCCGAGCGAACACGCATGCAAGTAAGTAACCGTTCACAGTTTGATTGACAAGCAGTATTAACCAAGTCTATTCTCTTTTATCTTGGTTTCTTTTATTATTACTTGGTATCGTTTGATCGGGGCAAGGAGTGAAGCTTGGAAGCAGGGCTAGCTAATCGGGTTGGTAGCCACTCACTTAGATAGTTGGAAGGAGAAGAAAAGAGGCGCTTTACGACTCCGCTCGCAAGCCGCCTACTGCTCGTTCACCTGCACACGAACAGCTCGATTAATACTTCTTCCTCTCTTTCCAATCTCAGAATAGAAGTGCAGTTCAATGAACGAAAACAATGAAAACCATCGAAACCGTTCAAGGAAAACAAGCAAATCCCAAAACCAACTCAAAGCACGAAAGCAGCAAGCGACATCGAAAACCGAGGCAATAAAAGATAGCAGCGGAGAGGTCCCTCCTGACTCTGCCGCTAAGCCGATCCTTGGGGCGCAGTCCACTGAATATGGGAATCGATTCCGAAGAAACAAATCCATAACGAGGACGAGTTCTTAATTCAATCTATCCCGATCGAACGATACCGTCTTGTGTTTCTTAGCCGCGCTCTCCGCACCGGGAGAACGGGGCGCTACATCCTACCCAACCAATTGGAAGTTTCGTCCCGAAACTTAAGAATAGGGCCTACCGTTAGGGAGCAGGGGTACGGCGATCCGGGAGGGGGCAAACATCTACCCGATGGTTGGGATCCCCGCAACGGAGGCAAGACCCTAGCTTGCGACGGCACTTATCGGCTGTATGACCCGGCTTGTTACAGAAATGACAAATTGGCCTCCGATTTCCTTTTTGTGAACCGCCGTCGTTGTGACGCTTTGCAGCTGTGTTTTCTCTATCGTTGCCTTGGCGTTTGTGATTGTAGGTATGCACAGCGCCGATGGAAACGTGAGGATACTGCGGTTCGAGGGATAGGGCGTGATTCATGACTTCACGCATTGTTCCGTACTGATTATTGACTACGTGCGAATGGATGGCAGGGCGTAGTCCACCTTCAAACCTTCTAGCTCGACTCGCTGCATCAGGTAAATAGGCCCTAGCGAATTTGGAGAGTCGGTTGAATTCGGCGGAGTACTCTTTAACTGTCATCCTGCCTTGCCTCAGTTGCACGAAGTCATTTTCCATTTGACGTTGTACTGGAGGCGGTATAAACTCCTCTTCGAACGCGGCACGAAAGGTCGTCCACGAGATCGCCTCCTCTCCGTGATCAAATTGGAGAGATCGTCGATGTACGTCCCACCAATCGTGTGCGTTGAGGCGGAGCTGTAGTTGCACGCAGGCGACGCGCTTATCTTCGAGGACCTCTAGCAGAGCGAAGTGATCTTCAAGTTCTGCTAGCCAATCTAGAGCTACCACTGGGTCCTCAGTCCCGTTGAATGGGGTGTTGCAGACTTTCTTGAAGTGTCCCAAGTTGAAGGCAGTCACGTCCCTCGGCCTTGGAATTTGAGGCGTCTCCACTTCAAGCATGGGCTGTTCCACCGGAGTCGTTGCTGTTGCGGCGGAATGGTTGGCAGCCAAAGTCTGAACGATCTGTTGCAGGGCATCTACCTGCTTTTGTTGGACTGAGAATCGGGTCTCTAGATTACTCTCGAGCTTGGCTTGGCGAGCATCATCTCGTTGTCGTTGCGATTCTAACATTTGCATTACCCGCTCAAGCGGGTCGACTTGAGATATGCCTCGTTGGCTCCGAGAGCTTCCCGAAGTGCTCGAACTGCTTTCTTGTGTTTCGTTCGGTGCTTGCAGATTGCGCTGGATCCATTCCTTCAAAAGAAGGTAAATTACATTAGGATCATAATATATTATGGACTTATTGCATGAACGTATCTTATTTTGGCCTAGCGAGTTCAAGAGTTCGCACAGGAATTTGATCGTTAAAGGAACTTTTCCAGCACGAAGTCTAAGGAACTTGAATCTGTGCTCTGATACCACTATGTCACGACCCAATTCCGTAGAATCACTTGAGGCGTCCCCCGAATCGTGACCGCCGTGCGGGCCTGGAGTTGTGCCCGCACAAGGCTTTAATGATTTGCATAGCAAGCACATATTCAGAGTACGCAGATAAATTGAAACACAGATTTGAAACATAGAAAAGTTCTCTTTATTGATAATGAACATCTATTACAAACTCTTGAACGAGTTAGCTAATATGCCAAACGGCTTACAAAATAGATGACTCAAAATGAGATAGCAGTCCTGTACATTACATCCCTTTATAAACTCAAAATGATAAAGACCTCCAGGCTGGAGGATCGTTTTGCCACGGAGCTGCATTTGTGTATGAAGAGTTGCAGCTTCGGACTTCCAAAAGGCTTCGAGGGCGCGGTGAAGATGCGCCAACAGCTGGACTGGATCGGGTAGACGACTTTGGCTCCTCGCTCGGTTCGCCTTGGTGCGGAGAACCTGTTTCAACGAGGGTCAGCATATCAAAACATGCTGGTGAAGGCGAGCTAGCCGAACTATACCAATCAACACGTTGTTTAGTGAAGCATGCATATTTTGTGGGTTTCTATCTTGCCTTAGTTTATTTACAAGTAAGCAGCATATTGAATTTACTGAAATAAACGTGCCACCGTTAGGTGGATTTTACCTGACCGTCTGAATTACCTGCACAATACTTACCATGCCTTCCCTGAAACGAAGATACAAGTTAGTATGCAACAGGTTTAAATATACAGGGGATCACTGGCGGGATGCCATAATGGACGGGGCATAGTACATGAATGAAATAACAAGTTACGCAATGAACAGGGGCGCCACAAGTTATTCCTTCCGATACAGGCGACTATTCAGGAGTTCCGTCCGGATCGGATCGGTGCCAGTGCCCCAGCAACCGTCCGCAGGAACTAAGACCTTGTGCACAAGTTGTCCGTGATCAACATATACACTAAGTTAGCAGTTGAGGCAAATCAGGGCAATAACAGGCACGGGACAGTAACATGAGGAGAGCTACTTTGGCATTGTCTCCCTATCAGATTATTGCATTCAGGATGAGTTATGTTCATAGCATAATTTAAAGAAGAGCATACATTCTAACTTGTATTATGCATATGATAAATATTTCTAAGCGAACACGCATGCAAGTAAGTAACCGTTCACAGTTTGATTGACAAGCAGTATTAACCAAGTCTATTCTCTTTTATCTTGGTTTCTTTTATTATTACTTGGTATCGTTTGATCGGGGCAAGGAGTGAAGCTTGGAAGCAGGGCTAGCTAATCGGGTTGGTAGCCACTCACTTAGATAGTTGGAAGGAGAAGGAAAGAGGCGCTTCACGACTCCGCTCGCAAGCCGCCTACTGCTCGTTCACCTGCACACGAACAGCTCGATTAATACTTCTTCCTCTCTTTCCAATCTCGGAATAAAATTGCAGTTCAATGAACGAAAACAATGAAAACCATCAAAACCGTTCAAGGAAAACAAGCAAATCCCAAAACCAACTCAAAGCACGAAAGTAGCAAGCGACATCGAAAACCGAGGCAATAAAAGATAGCAGCGGAGAGGTCCTTCCTGACTCTGCCGCTAAACCGATCCTTGGGGCGCAGTCCACTGAATATGGGAATCGATTTCGAAGAAACAAATCCATAACGAGGATGAGTTCTTAATTCAATCTATCCCGATCGAACGATACCGTCTTGTGTTTCTTAGCCGCGCTCTCCGCACCGGGAGAACGGGGCGCTACATGGATCCCCAAATCGCGGTCCACAAACTCAATATTTTGCCAAACGCCAAACTAGTCAAGCAACAACAATGGCGGTTTTGGCTAGACGTGATAGATTCTATCGAAGCTGAAGTCAACAAGCTGATAGCTAGTGGCTTCATCCGCGAAGGACAACACCACGACTGGGTATCCAATATCATGCCTGTCATTAAGAAGAATGGGAAGATCCAAATCTGTATCGAATTTCATGATCTAAATGTAGCATGTCCTAAAGATAAATTTTCTTTTCTTATCACCGATGCAATAATTGATAACACTTGTGGCTTTGAGTATATGTCCTTCATGGAAGGCTTCTCTGGCTATAATCAAATCAAAATATTTTTTGATGATGAGAAACATACATTGTTACGGAACCCGATAGGCGTATACTACTACACGATCATGCCTTTCGGTCTAAAGAACGCAGGTGCTACATAACAGCGAGCTATGTCATGACCCACACCCGGTGAAGGGGCACGAGTACGTGGGTACATCCAGCCTAAGCCGCAGCATCAGCGATAGAATACAGTCTTGGTCTTTTATACTATCTAATATCTCACACAATGTATATAAAATACTGTCATGCCATCTCAACTCTAATTAATACTCAATCATATATAAAACTAAAGGAAGATGTAAGCACGATATGTAATAGAAATAATAGAAATACAAGTCTCAATACATCACATATCCAACTCAATATCTAAACACAACTCAAGATCTTAAAATAATAATACAATCCAATGTCTAACTAGAAATAACTACTACAAGGTAGAAAAATCTAAATGGCCTCAGTATCTGGCACTACATCCTCAGGTGACACTCCATCTGTTGGTCCGTAGTAAGTGGGACACATCCTCTCTAACCATTCAGATAAAAAATATATTCAGTCAGGATTAGAGCGAAGTATAACCCAATAGCAGTTCTAATTAATTGATAATGACTATAAACAAAAATAGAGAATATAATACAAGACAAAAAATAATGAACAATATCAACTATGGTAGAAGAAACAGGTAAACAACAACAATATGGTATACACTGATCATGATAAACTAAAATAAGGCAATAGAATGAGACAATGAACTGGAATATGGTGAAGATCTGTACCTATACTAAGTGATTAAAATACTAGTTAGATATGTGATCGACTTGGGTGAACATTATCTAATTAACGTTGGATAAACATTGTCTAAGTTACACATTGAACATTGTCTAGGATTTGATCATATATCTAGCTAACATATTCCCTTTCCTCGGACTAGTATAATGGATCCAACCATAACACGTTATGATGCAAGATACTCAAGGCATTGTAAACAATAAATCTTGAACATTAAATATTTAACATTGAACATTGAACATTGAAACATTGTCTAAGTTATAAATTGTCTAAGTTAAACATTGAGAACACGAGGAATAATGAAATAATATATATAATATCCCATGACTAATCCATGTGTATACTAGTCCGTGTACGAACGTGTCAAGATTCATGTAAAATATTTCTAAATACTTGTATTATAGTAATTATCAAATAATGAAAACTATCAGAGAATGTACTCGCCTGTCCTCTAGAGCAATAAATGTCAAACTGTGTCCCAACTGGTGTCAGACAGACCTATATATAGAATATTACATTAATACAAGGTTCTGGAATAAAATTAAGTTAAACTAGTCAACATCTAGGTCACAAAGCCATTTATAAGTCAAACCGACTATTTCTAGGTCGTATGAGTCTATCTCTAGGATACTAAGTCTATGCACTATGTCACTAAGCCACACTAGCTACACTAAGCTACCAAGATACACACAAAATGTCGTATCTCAGGATACGCAGGTTTTAAATATAAAAATAGAAGTTTATATATTAACAAGTCAATACATATAATACTTAACTAATCAATAAAAATTAGGATACCTTAGCAATGCACCAATGCGTATTACATTACCTATCTCGATACTCAAACCAAATACCTTGGTATCGATCCATTACCTTGACATTACCTTGGTATCCCAAAGTAATTCAAAACCTCATGAATAACTAGTATATAAATAACCCCATATACCAAACTATATGCTATCATATACTAGGTACTATAATATACATCAATACAATACATAGATACTAACTATAATACAATATATACATATTACTTAGCTAACTATTTCTCAATCCACTAACTATCAACATAACATATATATATACTAGTATACATATCTAACTATCTATCAACATAATCAAGTATAAATAACTAATTATTTATCTATACTAACTACTAACTAAAACACTACCTAAATAACTAAACTAGCCCACCTGATACTGTGCAGATACTGATACTAACCAACTAATCTACTAACCATCTAACTGATACACTAGATCCTGATATACTGATGCTAACCAACTAATCTACTAACCATCTAACTGATACACTAGCTAACAAGTATATCACTAGACTAACTAATATACTTAACTACTACCCGTACCTAATAACTAAACCATCTCACTGACTGGAACTGAATAGCTGAAACATCTAACCCAATCTAAAACTAATTAACCAACTTACTGATACACTGAAACTATGCTAAAATTGAATGCTGAATCCACTGATACTGCACGATACTATGCTAATATTGCTACATGTGATGGCTGTGTATTGAACCCCTTGCTGCAATTGTTCTCTGTTTAAGAGCTCCAATAGGCCCCCCCTTGCTGTGTACTGCAACTGCTTGCAGTGTAGTTGCTGTCCATCTTGCATCCTGCTTTCTGCCTGTTGCATGCTGGCTACTACAGTGGCTGCTCATGTGCACAAGCACAGAGTTGCTGCTGTACGAGTACTGCCTCTCATTGCTGGTCCCTAGTGTAGTGAACATTGCTGCCTGCTCCCCCTTGCTAAAACTGCAGCTACTCCTATTATGAGCAGTGTGCACCCCGAGCTGTTGAATACTCCCTGCAGTTGGCTGCACGAGCTACCTCCAACTGCACTGTGCAGTTGCACAGTTTTTCTTTGCTATGCAGATATTGCACTGACTGCTCTCCTCCTGTCCCGAGCTACTCTCCACCCCTTGCTGTGCTCAGAGTTTCTGTAGTGAATGAATGGCTGTGCATATTGTTGGAATCCTTGCCTTGCTCTCCCATGGCTGTGCACTTGACTGCTCTCTTCCTGCTGCTGAACTAAAGCCCAGTGCACTGATCCACCTTGCGGTTGTTGTTAATGCAGTGTACTGCTACTTGCTGTGTATGCCACTGTCTTGGCTCGAGCTGATGCACTGATTGCAGCTTGCTGCACTACATGCTATTGCTCTCCCTCTATTACACTAAACACCCAATCTCCTCACTCACTACACATCCACAAACAACTCACCAACATACACACACATACATATGCATAGCACACACCTATATATATAAAATGTTATTAAATATATATATACACACATACACACACATATATATGTATATCAATAGGTATATCAACCTATATATATATATATATATATATATATATATATATATATATATATAGATATATATATATATATATATAGATACATATAACACCTCTAAATATATATGTACACTCACACATAAACACATATAGCATATACTCATATGTTCAACTATATATATATATATATATATATATATATATATATATATATATATATATATATATACACATTCTTATATATATACACAAACACACATAGATACACATATATACATCTATCTATATCAATCTCTCTCTATATATACACACTCTCACTACTATATATATATATATATATATATATATATATATATATATATATATATATATATATATATATATATATATAATCACTCATCTACCTATAGATAGATATATATACACTTACACATAAACACACACACACACACACACACACACACACACATATATATATATATATATATATATATATATATATATATATATATATATATATATAACATACACATACACATACATACATATAAACCAAACACGTGGAGTGCACCACACTCGTATCACACTCATTCTATGATACGCTTGCGATATGGCTGTACCACACAACCAAACGCATCCTGAAGGACACGAGCAAGTCTAATATACTAAATATGCACAATACGTATAATAATTAGATCAACTACGTATCTGTGTCAAGAAGTGACATGTACAAATTCTCGTATTGGAGGAAAACCCCCAAAACCAACCCATTTCGTCAAATTGACGAGATATGGCCTACACGTATCCAATTGTGGACACGACACTAGTCACAAACAAACATACACATGTCATATTGATCTATTTGACCTATTGACAAACACCACATGTGATAATCTCGGAATTCCCCTAAAATTGACACCAAAACACACATAACTTCCACCATAGGTCTCCTATGAACCTAAAACCAATTCCTATGGGTAGCCTATATATGTGGGATAGTTTCTCATGGTTAAACCTTAGATTTAGAGTCTACTAAGAGAGAAAAAACTAAAATATACCCATTGGGAGATGAATTCTCAATAAAAATTCTCAAATATTGAATGTAGCCTCCTTCTTGTAGATCTTAGCCTCCTCCTTCTTTCTTCCTTCTTGTAGATCCTTATTGTAGTATCCTCAATTGAAGAATAGGAAAGGAGTTTGTGAAGAAATTTGTGAGAGAATGGTGAGGGAATGAAGAAATTAGAAAATGAGGAAAAATCTAGATCTAAATAAAATGAGAAAAAAGACTCTCTCTCTCTCCTACCTCCTAATATGGCCGGCCCTAGCCTCTCCCTCAAGCAATATAAAATATCCAACTTACCCCTTGGGGCCTCTCATGAAGAAATTAATTAAGGAGGGAAGGTTCTAGTCTAATGGTTCAATCTAACTAACATAAATTTTGGGTCCATGCATCTAACTAAAATAGTTAGGTCCACTACACAAGTCCAAAATAAATCTAAAACTAACAATAAATAAATAATACAATAAATAATTAATATACATGCACAATATTTAAAAATAATAAATCCAAAAAATAAAAATATCCGTGTTGTCACGCCCCAGTCCCAAAATACACGAAACTAGGCCACGTGGCAATAGCCAGCTGACACATCTTCAAGGATATCCCAATTTAATGGATCCTTGCGAGAGTGCCATGCTGTCCTTAAATACTAACATGTCTAATATCAGCCAATCAACGGGTAAACTATCTCATCCATAATATAAACAGCAAGAAGTACTAAATAAACTGTTGCAAGATAAATACCAGTCTCAAGATATCATAGTACAACCAATAATGTCTGGTGGGAACAAACCCACTACTATGACGAAATAAAGTACTGAAATGATAGATAAAAGATAATGACTAGGGCGTCGGCTGACTGGATAATGATGCACCCAATCCTAGGTAGAAGGCCTACCAAATGCTTACGGAAACTCTGACGCTGCACCTCTAACTCCTCTGCGGCAGCGAACCTCGTCTCCTGTCCGGGTCCGTATACCGTGGGGTAGAAAGCCTCGTCTAAATCTGGAAGGGACCCAGGTCCTCAGAGGGACGTAACAAGATACATAGAGACAAGCCATATATAAATACTGAATAAAATAAATGCAATAAAGGGTGTGCTAACCACCTAAGTGAATGCAATGTGAGGACAACATTGGTACGTATGAGTAGGTGTAGGCATAACGTCCATATCGCTCCGAAGAACGGGGAATCTGCAATGATATAAATACGTCCATACCGCTCCGAAGAACGGGGAATCTGAATAGTATAACGTCTATACCGCTTCGAAGAACGGGGAATCTGAATAAAAGGGGTCATTGGATCCGTGGCTCCTCCGGATACTACGGATTCCAATGGGTGTATCCCATACGCCTACTAGTGGTCCTTCCCTCCTAATATAAATACGCAAATCGAATACTCGACGTGCATACCACATCACTACATGCCAGTCTCTACTAACATAAAATATAAACATGAATTATGTACTAACCGTGATGCATGTCACACGCACCGATAGCTAATCGAATACGCGGACCCGCATTCCAATATGAATGTCACAGTAAAATGTGTAAAGTGTCAGGTCCTGGAAGATATCAACGTATTCTCCTAACTTGGATGAGTCTACTAGTGACTAGGCCAAGTATACTATATTATCGATGCATCCGTCGATAACACCCGAATCAATCTCGGGCGCGCACAGTCATATGAAATAGAACATCAAAATAATATACAATGAATGCAACATTTAATTTAAACAGTAATATGGCAAGGTATCTTGCCTGAGTCCTTAAACTATGAGTGCCAGAAGCCTGTTCCTGCAGTATCTTCCGGCTGGTCCAATGGTCCTAAACACAAAATATAATATAAAATCTAATATCAGACACTAAGAAATACATAATTAATTATGACGCTGTTCCTCGATATTGCTGCCGGTTTACTGTTGACCGAACACAGCGTCACGTGTGCACGTAGCTAGGGTGTACCCGTGTTATGTCTTTGGTCAACGTGCGCCTTGCGACAATATATTATTGAGTTATGGTTTGACAACTACTTCTACTCTGCACAAAAACATGTCCTTGATTTCCTTGCTCAAACATACTTAGTTTATGTCCAGGGCTCCAGGCGAAATACTGGTCATTGACGACAGGTCTCATGATTAAGGTAATCGCTGGTTATTAGATGAGTTCTAACTCTTGCTAATCATCATGCCGTTATATAAATAATTTAGGATTAATTAAGTTGTGTCCAGAATACATCTCTCGACGCGATGACACGATGCTCACATACGAATACGATACAAGGAGTATAGGCATTTACCTCGCTGGCTGGACGAGGTTCTTCTCGTCGCCTAGTCGTCCTCCTGCGAATGGGGCTCCGGCGTCGGCCGACGAGCAAAGCGTTAGCGGCAGCGACAGAAACAACAAGAGCAGGGACCGCAGCAGCAGTAGCTGCTCCGGCAGCGGCGTTGCTAGGTTAAGCCGTGCGGGGGTGGCCGTCAGGACGCGAGGAGCGGTCGGGCAGCATTGGCCTACGGGCAATGCTTTGGTTGGAAACAATCGGGGCTGGGGTGTACACCGGTCGGGTTGGGGAGCAGTTGGGCTGGAGTGTCCGGCGGGTTGGGGAGCAGTCAGGTTGGAGTGTCCGGCGGGTTAGGGAACAGTTGGGCTGGAGTATCCGACGGGTTGGGGAGCAGTCGATTGGAGTATCCGACGGGTTGGGGAGCAGTCGGTTGGAGTAGGGGTCGGCTAGGGTTCCTTGAAGATGGTGGTGATAGGGATTCTAGGGTTTGAGTGAAAAAGATGTATATTTATATGGGTGATGTAGTTTATGGTTGGCCTCGAGGTTTGGGCCTATCCAGCCTTTTTAGGATGGGAATGGTCCACTTGAAAGGGCGCATGTGGGCTTGGTTTGATTTTGTTTGAGGATGAAATTGGCCTTAAGTTTAAATTAATTTAACAATTAACTTGCAAATTCCTAATGTCACAATCCGCACCCGGTATAGGGGCACGAGTGCATGGGTACGTCCAGCCTAAGCCACATCATCGACGGTAGAACGCTGTCTAGGTCACAATGCTATCTAATCATTCTCACACGAGAATCCAACTCCATAAGGAGTCACAGATAGCAAAATATCATATGCACAATACTCAATCACATAGCTAAAGCTCGATAAGATATCGAAAAAATAAATAAACCAAATTGCAACACAAGTCTAAATAGAATAATCTAACTCAACAATAATATCCAAGTCTCAACAAAGTATGCCGAAGACAAATCCGGTACCATAAACTGCTAATAAAAACTAACTAAATAACTATTGATCCCGGCTAGACCTCCCAGAATCACACCTGGCTATAAGGTCCAAGTCAGCAGCTACTCTCCCTGTGGTCCATAAAATGTCGGACACCCGTCCTCTAAGGCATAGTCTGGAAAAATATTTTCAGTCAGGATGGAGCAAAGTACATCTCTAACAGCAGTTCTATATCAATGATATAAACTATGTAGCAGTAAATAGATGGAAATATACAAGATGTATATATATGTACAAGAGATACACAATAAAGGAAATACTATAAATAAATGCGGGAAGGAACAATATGTCAATAAAGAAGAATACTATGACTAAGTGTGTGAGTACTAGCTTTAACATGTAACTGGCTTGGGAACTTTTACACGAGTACGGGCCTGGCTAGTCATACATGCGGTGTATGACTAACACTAACATGAGAACAAGACTTGTACATGAAGGGTATGATCACATATCTATACTAAAATACTCCCCACCCCGACTGGTATAGTAGATCCAACCATGGTACGCTATGGCACGGGATTCTCTAGGAAGGTAGCAAGTCTCCCTGAGAATCAGTGTCTGTACATGCACAAGATAAACAATGAAACAAGACTTGTACACGATATACCATATACAAGGAATAACATCTCATGACGAGATCCGGATATACCGATCCGTGTAACCATCGTGTCAATAAATATGGATATTTACACTAGATACAATAAACATAGAGGATATCATAAATAAGAAACTATCAGAAAATGTACTCGCCTGTGGTCCTTTGCTGGTATGAATCAGAATCCAAGTCACAGTCCAAATAGCCTATGTATTATAAATTTATCATGTCAAACTATAATTTATTTTCATTTATTTAATTCTAAAATAATTACTCTAAAATCCTATATTTATCTTATTATTCTGAATTTTAGGTCAAAACCTAATTTTGCCCAAAAGAACCTAAATTTTTATCAACTTGAGACTCATGGCACGCAAATCGAGACGATCTGTTGACTGAAAAGTCAACCGACACAAACTTGACTTTCATGCATGATTTCCCATAGGTTTCATCATCAAAAATATGCTAGAATTTATGGCTCATCCAAATTCAAATTCGTTTGGAAATTATGGCACATACAAATTTCGTATCGTGCACCGATGGTTAAATTCTAACCTAGAAGTTCTACAGAATTAACAGTATATAAATACTTGGATTTAAATTCTGAGAAAAGTATATGTCAATTATATCGACATTAGCTTTCAGAAACTTTAAACGGTTCATGATTCTGATTCCTGGTTCTCCCGGAATCACAAAAACATTGAAATACGTCTATTTTTGGACATGCTGTGCTCTACGAATTTTTCAGAATTTAATACTCATAATTTAGTAAAACAATTTATATATTCAGAAATCTAACCTCAATATCGTTCTAACGCAAGAAACTGGGCCTTATTTGAAGTCCAGAGCTATGCGCAATGGCTTCTGGAAGATGAAGGAACCCTAGATGGCAATTCTCCAAAATTCGGCTCAAGGAAAACCCTAGAAATTAATAACTTAAACTATTATATATATATAGGAGAGAGAGAGAGAGCAGCCGCGGCTCGGAGAGTGCCATGTGGCAGCCATCCGATGCTGCCCACTCAGATCTAACGGTCTGGGTTCGCTGCGGCTCGGCTCAGCTCAGTCCGACTCGGACTAGGACGCGGCTCGGCTCGGCTCGGCGCACCCACACCCATGAGGCGGTCGCTGACAGACGGGCCCTGCACTGTTGGCTGCGGGAGGCAGACAGGTGGGCCCCTGTTGGCTGACTGGGCAGAAATAATTACTTTTTTGGTTTTCTTTTTCAGAAATTAGTTTTTAATTCAGTTTTTCCTAATTAACTCAAAATAAATGCTAAAAATAATCAGAAAATTCCCGAAAAATTCTAGAAAATATATTTTATTATTTAGAACCTAAAATAAAATTTTGGGATATTTTTAATTAAGTTTTAACCTAAAATAAATTCTTAAAAGTCCTAGAAAATTAGGGTTACTAGTTTTTAATTAACTAAAAATTATGGAAAAATCCCACTAGCCCCAAATTAACCTAAAAATAATATTTAGGCTAGAATTTCAGGATACGGAGGTTACACCTAATGCGTCAAAAACATAAAGAACTAGATTTTTGGGTGGTACACAGGAGTCATGGCATAATAGGCTTGGTGTAGACTGATACCCTAATTTGGGTACTTGGGATTTGGGTTGTGGTTGTTTCTCAAATTAAAATAATCAAGTAAATCCTACATTTGACGAGGGGGTTTACAATCTACCCTCCTTAGAGCATTTCGTCCTCGAAATTAAAACCTACGCATGGTAAGAAGTTCTGAATGAATAAAAATGCTAACACATACCTAGTCCTTCGAAGAGATGGGGATAGCATTGTCTAATGTCCTCCTCGCGTTCCCAAGTCGACTCGCCGGGTGTATGATGTCTCCATGTGATACGAACTAAGGGAATAGTCTGTCATCACAGTATTTTCTCACTCCTGTCCAGAATCTCGACAGGCTCCTCTTGGTATGATAAGCTCGGCCCAACTGTGATATCTGAGTGGTCAAGTATGTGACTTGGGTCCGGTATGTATCTTCTCAGTTGAGATACATGGAAGACGTCATGAACTCCTTCCAAGGTCTGCGGCAAGGCTAATCTGTAAGCAACCTCTCCAACGTGTTCCAATATGTCGAATGACCTGATGTACCTCGGACTCAGCTTTCTTCGGCCTCCGAATCTGATAGTCCCTCGAGTAGGCGAGATCTTTAGAAATACGTGATCTCCAACCTGAAACTCTAAGGGTCGTCGATGCGCATTCGCCCAATGCTTCTGCCGGTCCTGTGCTGCTCGTAGGTGCCCTTGGATCTTCTTCACCTTCTCTACTGTACAAACAACCAACTCTGGCCCGAGAATCTGTCGCTCGCTTATATCACTCCAACATACTGGAGAACGACATTTCCTGCCATACAACGCTTCATAAGGAGCCATCTGGATGCTCGCTTGATAGTTGTTGTTGTAGGAAAACTCAACCAGATGCAGATGGTCCTCCCACGATCCTCCAAAATCTTGCATGCAAGCTCTCAACATGTCTTCCAACGTCTGAATGGTGCACTCCGACTGGCCATCTGTTTGTGGGTAATACGCTGTGCTAAACTTCAGGCGAGTACCAAGACTCTCTTGTATACTCCGCCAAAAGTAAGATGTGAACCTCGTATCCCTGTTAGATACGATACTAACTGGCACTCCATGTAGGCGCACAATCTCCCTCATGTACAGGTCTGCTAAGACTTTCGTAGATTGTCCAACTCTGAAAGGTAAAAAGTGTGCGGACTTGGTGAGTCTATCCACGATTACCTATACTGCGTTGCGACCACTAGGACTCCTCAGAAAGCCCATAACAAAGTCCATAGTGATGTGCTCCCATTTCCACTCCGGTATAGGTAGTGGTTGAAGCAATCCTGCAGACCTCTGATGTTCGGCCTTGACTTGCTGACACACCAGACACTTGGCCATAAAGTGCGCTACCTCTCTCCTCATTCCATGCCACCAGTAGTACTATCTCAAGTCCCTATACATCTTCGTACCTTCTGGATGAATAGAGAAGGTCGAACTGTGTGCTTCTGTCATAAACTCCTGCCGAAGTTCTCTATTTGGTACATAGAGACAATCTCCGCATCTCAAAGTTCCGTCTTCATGTATCCGCAGTCCTGTCTATAATCCAGCCTCTTTCCTCTGCTTAAGCCTCTGAAATCTGGCATCTGTCGGCAAAGCAGTCATGATTCTCTCCACCAATGTCGATTGCAACTGAAAACTCGACAACTGTCCAACTATTCTGGGCATGATAATCTCTATACCCATCTGCTCTAGATCCCTCAACAGATATTGTTGGGTAGTCAGGAAGAATGCCATAGGTCTTCTGCTCAACGCGTCAGCTACGACGTTGGCCTTTCCCGGATGGTACTGTAGCTCAATCTCAAAGTCTGTCATCACCTCGAGCCAACGTCTCTGCCTCTGATTAAGGTCCTTCTGGGTGTAGACGTACTTTAGGCTTTTGTGATCAGTAAATATCTCCACTCTTTCTCCATATAGGTAGTGTCTCCAAAGCTTCAAGGCAAAGATTACTGCTGCAAGCTCCAAGTCATGGGTGGGATAGTTCTTCTCATGTATCCTCAACTATCTAGAAGCATAGGCTACAACCTTCCCATGCTGCATCAAGACACATCCTAATCCTTTCCCAGATGCATCGTTGTAGATCACGGATCCTCCGGGTCCAGAGGGTATGGTCAAGATGGGTGCTGTAGTCAAACGCTTCTTCAGCTCATCGAATGCCTTCTGACACTCCTCTGTCCAGGTGAACTCCTGCTCCTTACGGGTCAAGCGGGTCATCGGCTCTGCAATCTTCGCGAAGTTTTCTACGAACCTCCGGTAATACCCGACAAGTCCTAGAAAGCTCCTCACTTCTGAGACATTGGTAGGGGTTGGCCATGTCTCTACAGATAAAATCTTCGTCGGATCTACTGAGATTCCATCTCCTGAGATGACGTGTCCAAGGAAAGCGACACGATCTAGAAGAAACTCACATTTGCTCAGTTTAGCATAAAGTTTCTCACTCCGTAGAGTCTTTAACACTAGTCTCAGATGCTCTTCATGCTCCTCGTGGCTCTTTGAATACACCAAGATGTCGTCGATGAAGACTACCACGAAATGGTCTAAGTATTGGTGGAATACTCTGTTCATCAAGTTCATAAATACAGCTGGCACATTCGTCAGTCCAAAAGGCATCACTAAGAACTCATAGTGACCATAACGAGTCCTGAATGCTGTCTTTTGAATGTCTTCTCTTCGCACCTTCACTTGATGATAGCCCGATCTCAAGTCAATCTTGGTGAACACTACTGCTCCTGTCAACTGGTCGAATAAATCATCAATCCACGGTAGGGGGTACTTGTTCTTGATAGTCAAAGCATTAAGGGCTCTGTAATCAATGCACATGCGTACTATTCCATCCTTCTTGGGTACAAACAATACTGGTGCTCCCCAGGGTGATGCACTAGGATGGATAAATCCCTTGCTCTGTAACTCCTCTAATTGTAGCTTCAGCTCGTCTAACTCCTTCTTTGCCAATCGGTACACATTAGAAGATACCGGTGCTGCTCCGGGTACTAGCTCAATGGTGAACTCTACGTCTCTATCTGGCGATAAACCTGGCAATTCTTCTGGAAACACATCCTCGAATTATGCAACTATTGGTGGGGGTAAAATTTCCATAGCCATGCAAGTTCCAGCTATCTGTCCTACTCCTTGCTCGACAGTCCCTCGTATGTACTCGAACTCCGGTTGATCTGGCGGTCTAAAAGTGACACTACCCTTCCGGCAGCTCAGTATAGCATTATACTGGCTTAACCAGTCCATGCCTAGCACAACATCAAAGTATAGCATGGGTAATACCAAGAATCGCGCTCTCATCTCTCTTCCACATACGATTATCGAGCATGTTCTGATAGTGTTGGTAACCGGCACGATACCTCCTCCGGTAAGAATCTTCCAACTCTTAGGTAAGGAAGAAGTAGCTACTCTACGCATTGCTACAAATCTACTAGATATAAATGATAACGTAGCACCAGAATCAAATAATGCAGTCGTAGGTAATGATGCAACTAAAATGGTACCTGTGATAGCTTCCCCTTCTGTTTCCTCCTCAGTAGCTGCTAATGCAAAGGCCTGTCCCTGTCCTCCGGTCTGCTGTCGAGCTCGCTCAAACTGTGCCTGCTGCGAGGCCAAGGGTGGTCCCCTCTGAAATCCTCCGGGGGCTGGTGGATGCTGTCCTCCTGGTGGGGGTGGTATCCTCGAAACTGGTGCTGCTGGCCTCTGTCCCGTCTGGGGTGCTATGTCTCTGCATTGTGGGCAGTCTTGGGCGTAGTGCTGACTCGCTCCACAAATCATGCATATTCCTAATCTCTTCCGGCAGTCCTTCTGGTAATGTCCTCTCTTACCGCAGTAGTTGCAAGATGGAAGTTCATTCTGCTGGTATGGTGCTATCCTCTACTGTGTCTGTACTCCAGGGCGACGGATCGGTCCTTCTGCTCCGGGCTGGGCTCTGGCTGACGGTGTCGTGTTGGGACGTCTAGCTCCTCTGGCAATGGTCTCCTGGATTCTCGCTTCTGCAAGAACCTCCTCGTAAGAAATCTTTGCTTGTGCAGTGGTATACCTCTGTAGTTCAAAATTGAGGCCGTGATAGAATCTCTGAGCTTTCTCTAGTTTATTGGGTATCAGGACGGCAACAAATCTGCTAAGACGGCTGAACTCAGCATTATATGCGTCCACAGTCATATTTCCTTGTTCAAGATGTAGAAACTGGGAGTACAGGGCATTCCTAACTGTGGCTGGAAAATACTTCGCATTGAAGTATTCTAAGAACTATTCCCAGGTCTGGTTCTTGCCTATACTGCGCTCAATGGAATCCCACCAGTGATGGGCGTTGTCTTTTAGTTGGGCCCTCACTGCAGTCATCTAAAGGTCTGGGTGTAGTTACGACGCCTCTAGTAGTATTTTCGTATTGGCGACCCAATCAAAGATCTGTTCTGTAGTCTCGTTGCCTGAGAAGGTATCTGGTCCCATCTGTCAGAACCATCTAACAGAGCCACCTGTCTGGGCTGGTGGAGGTCCTGGTACGGGTGCTGGAACAGGTGTCCTCTCTATTACTGCCATCAAACTCTGCCTCAAAGTCTTTGTCTGTTGCCACTGTGCTTGCATCATAGCCTGAAGGAACTGTAGCATCTGTCTGTCCATCTAGCTGTGGCATCTGGGGTGTGTAGAGTGGAGGTGGTGGTAGTGGAACCTCTGGCTGTGCGGTGGGCGTCTCCTCAGATGTCGGCCTCTCAGTCTGTGGCATCGGTGTAGCTCCTGAAGTCTGGCCCTCACAATGCTGCGTGGGAATCGTCTGGGAAGTCTGTCCCTCGTGTTGTGGTATAGGATCGCCTTGAGAAGACTCGTGCCAATGTATCATCGGTGTCTGTAGTGGGGGTTGCCCTTGGGGTACCTCCTCTCCTTGGGTGGTGTTGTCTAGAGCCGCTACACTGGGTGCTCCTCGTCCACTGCACAAGTTCATCTTGCTGCAAAAGATAGGACTTTATTAAGAAGAGGATAGAATCAAACAAATATGATGCAGATATTTAGAAACAATACGAAGGAAGTTCATAGATGAAATTAAAGTGGATGAGACCTAGTAATTTCTATCCTATTGCAGGCTCGCTGGGCACATTATCATACCACAAGCAAATAAGTTGACCTGCATGGGCCACCACTAAAATCACGTCATGCCCCAGTCCCAAAATACACGGAACTAGGCCACGTGGCAATAGCCAGCTGACACATCTTCAAGGATATCCTAATTTAATGGATCCTTGCGAGAGTGCTATGCTGTCCTAAAATACTAACATGTCTAATATCAGCCAATCAACG
The DNA here is from genome assembly GCA_036927795.1 of Iris macrosiphon. Lineage (NCBI taxonomy): Eukaryota > Viridiplantae > Streptophyta > Magnoliopsida > Asparagales > Iridaceae > Iris > Iris macrosiphon. The sequence continues at coordinate 67,981,131 of JAYESA010000018.1, read as the reverse complement.
GGTAAACTATCTCATCCACAATATAAACAACAAGAAGTACTAAATAAACTGCTGGAAGATAAACACCAGTCTCAAGATATCATAGTACAACCAATAATGTCTGGTGGGAACAAATCTACTACTATGACGAAATAAAGTACTGAAATGATAGATAAAAGATAATGACAAGGGTATCGGCTGACTGGATAATGATGTACCCAATCCTAGGCAGAAGGCCTACCAAATGTTCACGGAAACTCTGACGGCTGCACCTCTAACTCCTTTGCAGTAGCGAACCTCGTCTCCTGTCCGGGTCCATATACTATGGGGTAGAAAGCCTCGTCTAAATCTAGAAGGGAACCAGGTCCTCAGAGGGACGTAACAAGATACATAGAGACAAGCCATATATAAATACTGAATAAAATAAATGCAATAAAGGGTGTGCTAACCACCTAAGTGAATGCAATGTGAAGACAACATTGGTACGTATGAGTAGGTGTAGGCATAACGTCCATACCACTCCGAAGAACGGAGAATCTGAATAGTATAACGTCCATACCGCTCTGAAGAATGGGGAATCTGAATAAAAGGGGTCATTGGATCCGTGGCTCCTCCGGATACTACGGATTCCAATGGGTGTATCCCATACGCCTACTAGTGGTCCTCCCCTCCCAATGTAAATACGCAAATCGAATACTCGACGTGCATACCACGTAGCTACATGCCAGTCTCTACTAACATAAAATATAAACATGAATTACGTACTAACCATGATGTATGTCACACGTACCGATAGCTAGTCGAATACGCGGACCCGCATCCCAATATGAATGTCACAGTGAAACATGTAAAGTGTCAGGTCCTGGAAGATATCAACGTATCCTCCTAACTGGGATGAGTCTACTAGTGACTAGGTCAAGTATACTAAATTATCGACGCATCCGTCGATAACACCCGAATCAATCTTGGGCGCGCACAGTCATATGAAATAGAACAGCAAAATAACATACAACGAATGCAACATTTAATTTAAACAGTAATATGGCAAGGTATCTTGCCTGAGTCCTTAAACTGTGAGTTCCAGAATCCTGTTCCTGCAATGTCTCCCGGCTGGTCCAATGGTCCTAAACATAAAATATAATATAAAATCTAATATCAGACACTAAGAAATACATAATTAATTATGACGTTGTTCCTCGATATTGTTGTCGGTTTACTGTTGACCGAATACAGCGTCACGTGTGCACGTAGCTAGGGTGTACCCGTATTCTATCTTTGGTCAACGTGCGCCTTGCTACAATATATTATCGAGTTATGGTTTGACAACTACTTCTACTCTGCACGAAAACATGTCCTTGATTTCCTTGCTCAAACATACTTGGTTTATGTCCAGGGCTCTAGGTGAAATACTGGTCATTGACGACAGGTCTCATGATTAAGGTAATCGCTGGTTATTAGATGAGTTCTAACTCTTGCTAATCATCATGTTGTTATATAAATAATTTAAGATTAATTAAGTTGTTTCCAGAATACATCTCTCGACACGACGACACGATGCTCACATACGAACACAATATAAGGAGTATAGGCATTTACCTCGCTGGCTGGACGAGGTTCTTCTCGTCGCCTGGTCATCCTCCGGCGAATGGGGCTCCGGCGTCGACCGACGAGCAAAGCGTTAGCGGCAGCGACAGAAACAACAAGAGCAGGGACCGCAGCAGCAACAGCTGCTCCGGCAGTGGCGTTGCTGGGTTAAGCCGCGCGGGGGTGGCCGTCAGGACGCGGGGAGCGGTCAGGCGGCATTGGCCTGCGGGCAATGCTCCGGTTGGAAACAGTCGGGGCTGGGGTGTACACCGGTCGGGTTGGGGAGCAGTCGTGCTGGAGTGTCCGGCGGGTTGGGGATCAGTCGGGTTGGAGTATCCTGCGGGTTGGGGAGCAGTCAGTTGGAGTATCCGACGGGTTGGGGAGCTGTCGGTTGGAGTAGGGGTCGGCTAGGGTTCCTTGAAGATGGTGGTGATAGGGATTCTAGGGTTTGAGTGAAAAAGATGTATATTTATATGGGTGATGTGGTTTATGGTTGGCCTCGAGGTTTGGGCCTGTCTGGCCTTGTTGGGATTGGAATGGTCCACTTGAAAGGGCGCATGTGGGCTTGGTTCGGTTTTGTTTGAGGATGAAATTGGCCTTAAGTTTAAATTAATTTAACAATTAACTTGGTAATTCCTAATGCGTCAAAAACATAAAGAACTAGATTTTTGGGTGGTACACAGGAGTCGTGGCATAACAGGCTTGGTGTAGACTGATACCCTATTTTGGGTACTTGGGATTTAGGTTGTGGTTGTTTCTCAAATTAAAATAATCAAGTAAATCCTACATTTGACGAGGGGGTTTACACGTGTCAATTACCAAACTACCTTTGATTGAAAAAGTGAGGGTGACAATCCTACCCACCTTAGAATAATTTTGTTCTCGAAATTAAAGATAATCGTAACCCCCCTCTAGGTCAACCCCAGTTTAAACTAAAACATACATCATGCATTTTAAAAGAATCACTAACTATGGTCTCTGTCTATCGTAGTTTTGTAGTCTCTGTCAGGGTATACTAACTATACAATAACACGCAAAGCAGTCTATAAGGAAATAACTCACACACAAATAATAGATGGAAAGAAAATAAACAGAACAGGACAACACAAACTAACTTATCACCTGAAGTGCCATCCTCTCCGACTGCCATCGCAAATGCCCCGCCCTGCTGGGATGGCTCTCTATGCGGGTGCTGAGCAGGTTACGGTGTCACAGGTAGCCTAGCTCCACCTCTCTGACCGCGATCTGGTCTATACGGGTCATTGGAACATTCTTTCACTTGATGGTCCGGGGAACCATAATACAAGCATAGTCTGAGCCTCTTCTGACAGTTCTCCCAATCATGCCCATGCCTTCCACAATAGGCACAAGCAAAAGTCTGCTGAATCTGCCTCTGTGGCTGCTGCGGTACCTGATGCACTGGCTTCTGAAACTGTTGTATCTGTTGAGCTGGTGCCCTAACTGGCATAAGATACTGCTGATGCTGATATACTCTCAGCTGCTGAAAGTGGGTGCGCTTCGCTGGGCCCACACCTGTCACGCCCCAGTCCCAAAAAATACGTAGGACTAGGACACGTAAGCATGCCAGCCGCATGGATATGGCAACTCCAATATATGGAAACCAAATCCATACGTACGCTGTAATATGAATATAAAATCCACAAGTGGTATAAAATGTATCATAAGTCACAGGGTAAAATCTAAATCACATCCACCAAAATTATATAGAAATAAATAACCAGTATCTATGAAACTAGATCTCAATAAGAAGTATCTAAGGATGATAGTTGGATGGAAACAAATCCACTACCAACTCGAATATAAGAGCAAAAATAATATGAGTACAACACCACAACACAATATAAGAATACCAGCTATCCATCACAGCTCGAAGAGAAGACATCCTCGGATCACATGTAACCATCCAAATCTGCACTCCTGCAAATACTCAAGAAAAGATACACCTGGCAGCGGACCAGGTCCTCAGAGGGACGTAACAAGATACAGAAAATACGAGCCAATTTGAATACAGTAAACATGCATATGGTTTGAAAATAGATAAGTACGCTGTACATGACAATCTATATGAATGCAAATGAGGACAACTTTTCGACGTATGGGCAAGGATAGTCTACTCGATCTAAGCCTCACAACTCACACACCCGTCTAGAACATCAGAAATCGACATACCTCTGGGGTAGCGACCAGCGCGACTCTACAGATATCGACATACCTCTGGGGTAGCGACCAGCGCGACACACGCCCGTAGTGCGAACTATATACTACGGTTTACCAGAGTGGTTAAAAGCCCATACGCCTAATGATTGTTCTCCCATGATACTAGGTGCCATGTGTGTGTCAACATATCTAATACATAGTAATGACTGAAGAAAAACTACACATGCAAGAACTATACAAAAATGAAATAAATAAAAAGAAATATAAATAGCATGCAAAGTACTGTAAATAATTTGGCAAGGTATCTTGCCTGGGGTCCTGCTGCTGGTATGAATCCGAGTCCAAGTCACAGTCCAAATAGCCTATGTATTACAAATTTATCACGTCAAAAAAATAATTTATTTTAATTTATTTAATTCTGGAATAATTACTCTAAAATCCTATTTTAATCTTATTATTCTGATTTTTATGTTAATTCCTAAATTTTGTCCAAAGAAACTGAATTTTATCAACTCGAGACTCATGGCACGCAAATCGAGATGATCTGTTGACCAAAAAGTCAACCGACACAAACTCAACTTTTATGCATGATTTCCTGTAGATTTTAGCGTCAAAAACATGCTAGAATTTACAGCTCGTTCGAATTCAAATTTATTTGGAAATTATGGCACATACAAATTTTGTATTGTGCACCGATGGTTAAATTCTAACCTAGAAGTTCTACAGAATTAATAGTATGTAAATACTTCGAAATAAATTCTGGGAAAAATATATGTCGATGATCTCGACATTAGCTTTCCGAAACTTTAAACGGTTCATGATTCTGATTCCTGGTTCTCCCGGAATCACGAAAATATCAAAATACATCTATTTTCGGACATGCTGTGCTCTACAAATTTTACAGAATTTAATACTCATAATTTAGAAAAACAATTTATATAATCAGAAATCTAATCTTATTATTGTTCTAACAAAAAAAAACTAGGCCTCGTTTGGAGTCTGGAGCTAGGAGATATCGTCTTTTTAATTCGTCATAACTAGTAGAAAATGAGGCTGAATTTATGACGAATTTTGGCTATTTTTGGACGAAAAAGAGAGGAATTTTGGGGAAAAAAAATATGAAGGATGGGGTATTTATAATGGTGGAGACTATTTAATTAAATACAACTAGGATTAGTTAATTTGGATAGGATTATGATGAATTTAAATAAGGATATGATATGCATGAAGTTGATTTCCTAGTAGGTTCAGGATTTAAATTAATTTAAAATAGAGTTTGAATTTATCTAATAATTTATAATATGAAATATAATTAAAGATAATACAAATAATTTATAAAATCTTATTAATATCTATTAACACTAAATTAGCATCTATCTAATATTAAGACTATATATATCCAAATAAATCCTAAATAATTTCAAAAATCTAAAATAACCTAAAAATGATTCTAAATAAATATTTATAGTAGTAAATATATCAAGAATTTCATTTGCTAATTAAATAACAGAATACTCTAAAGAAATTAAATATCTATAATAATATAAAATATACACAAAATATCTATTTTGGGTGAGGGAGTTTACAATCTACCCAACTTAAAACAATTTTGTCCTCGAAATTAAAATAAGGCATAATTTGTTAAATCCTTCACATTCATACATAAGGTACGTCAATCGCAATCTCTTCCAAAATTTAAATAACAAAATCTATTCAAATCTATCGCGATCACTTCAAAATTAAGATAACCACTGTTTAAATCAAAATTCAACCTGTCGTAATCTCTTCTCGATTTTTAAATAATCAACATCCAAATCTAACTCAAGTCTATATGACATCCCACATCAAAATTTATATCATAATTTTCAACTATCATAATCTCCTCTAGACTTTGAACAATAAACAATTCTAATCAAATCTTATTCCTATTCTCAAATTAAGAATTTTGTACTCTTGAAATATTTAAACTCAATTTACATCCTCAATATTTCAAATAGGTGACCCAACAATCAAAATTAAACTTTTAATTCAAATCATCAAATTGTAAAATTTAAATCTAATTCACCAGTTGTTTAAGTCTAAAATTCTATATTTATCCTAAAAATTTAAATCGATGATTCATCCTTCAATATTCAAAATTTAAATCATGTGCTCAAAGTATAAATATTGGGTCCTCAATATCAAGATTTTTAAAATTCATTAAATCCTCATTATCTTAATCCTTCTTTTAAAATTCTTCATATTTAAAAGGACTTAATCTCTCAATCTAATCCTACTTGATCACAATCTAAAAGAATTCTTCTCAAGTTTAATAATGCAATTTTTACCCAACTTAGAATTTACCCATCTATCACATAAGGCTCTTACACTTAAGAAAAATATTCCTCAATTTATTTTCTCATGTCATTCAATCCTCAAAACTTTAATACCAACTATACCATATGTGATATGCCCTTAATCAATTATAAAAGATAGTCACCAAATAATGTGATTGGCCTATGGGGTATATCTTGTACTATCCGTTATCACTTATATCCAAGCACGAGATTTCGTCTTTCCGAAACAAGGGAAGACGGAAAGCAACGGAAAAGAGTTCAAGGAGGGGTAATAGAATGGAAGCATGGGAATCAAAGCGTTTAAAGAATTCAAATGGGAATTGTCAAGACAGTTATGGATTGAAATCTTAATTTGGTAATTTCCTATTCACATGCTCACATCGGTGCAGTTATGTACTTGATATGATATGCTTTGTCGTATCTAGAGGGTAAGTATATTTGTCTACTGGTCCACTATACATCTCAATCTACGTAAAATACTATTGTGAAGGGCGAATCAAGCGCATTATGACTAGCTAGACCATAATACACTGATTCTGATTAGACAATTTGTATTAGTGTGGTTGATCAGGCCCCAATAACACATATGTCATGAACAAGCTCGATATAAGATTAAGTTTGCAAAAACTAGGCTATAATAGCAGCATAATTCAAGGTAGCACAGAAAATATAATGCTGGATTATGATGTGAGAAGTTACAAAATAATTCAAGTTCGCAAAGCAAAAATAACATAAGCAATAATAATAAAAGACTCTACAATCTCTACAGTTATCATACAACCTTCTTATCTAAGTCGCTAGTCGAACAAATAGGGCAAGGACCTCTAAATTCTATGGTCTGAATAAACACTGTCGTCTTTTGCTAGCATGCGATAAATATCATTCGGTTATACTTCAATTAATAGGTCAAAAGACTATGTGATACTAGGTGTCAAACATTATGGTAAAACTTCTAACTAACTCTAGTAGTGTCTATACTACTCTCAAGTCTTCTTAATACATTAAGGGGTAATGGTATAACAATCTAAAGATAAGGAATTCTAGGTTCACTAGATATTCTAAACTTAGTGGTGTATCTATATTCTCGTTGTATTCTTAATAGGTGTGCTACTCTAATTATCATCCTAATAACAGGGGTTCCTATATTCTAGCAGAAGACTATACTCAAGGAACTATTAGGAAAGCACATGAATCAAGCAGGATACAATTGTTTAAAATAGAACAGATAGGAGGAGATTAATCACAGTCAATTGTGGATGAGATCCTATACTCTAGTCCTAGGGGCAGGCTTGTTCGGTACAGTAACGTAACCGAGACAATATGCTCTCGACCTGCATGGGCCACCACAAAAATATATCACGCCCCAGTCCCAAAAAAATATGTAGGACTAGGACACGTAAGCATGCCAGCCGCATGGATATGGCAACTCCAATATATGGAAACCAAATCCATACGTACGCTGTAATATGAATATAAAATCCACAAGTGGTATAAAATGTATCATAAGTCACAGGGTAAAATCTAAATCACATCAACCAAAATCATATAGAAATAAATAACCAGTATCTATGAAACTAGATCTCAATAAGAAGTATCTAAGGATGATAGTTGGATGGAAACAAATCCACTACCAACTCGAATATAAGAGCAAAAACAATATGAGTATAACACCACAACACAATATAAGAATACCAGCTATCCATCACAGCTCGAAGAGAAGACATCCTCGGATCACATGTAACCATCCAAATCTGCACTCCTGCAAATACTCAAGAAAAGATACACCTGGCAGCGGACCAGGTCCTCAGAGGGACGTAACAAGATACAGAAAATACGAGCCAATTTGAATAGAGTAAACATACATATGGTTTAAAAATAGATAAGTACGCTGTACATGATAATCTATATGAATGCAAATGAGGACAACTTTTCGACGTATGGGCAAGGGTAGTCTACTCGATCTAAGCCTCACAACTCACACACCCGTCTAGAACATCAGAAATCGATATACCTCTGGGGTAGCGACCAGCGCGACTCTACAGAAATCGACATACCTCTGGGGTAGCGACCAGCGCGACACACGCCCGTAGTGCGAACTATATACTACGGTTTACCAGAGTGGTTAAAAGCCCATACGCCTAATGATTGTCCTTCCATGATACTAGGTGCCATGTGTGTGTCAACATATCTAATACATAGTAATGACTGAAGAAAAACTACACATGCAAGAACTATACAGAAATGAAATAAATAAAAAGAAATATAAATAGCATGCAAAGTACTGTAAACAATTTGGTAAGGTATCTTGCCTGGGGTCCTGCTGCTGGTATGAATCCGAGTCCAAGTCACAGTCCAAATAGCCTATGTATTACAAATTTATCACGTCAAAAAATAATTTATTTTAATTTATTTAATTCTGGAATAATTACTCTAAAATCCTATTTTAATCTTATTATTCTGATTTTTATGTTAATTCCTAAATTTTGTCCAAAGAAACTGAATTTTATCAACTCGAGACTCATGGCACGCAAATCGAGACGATCTGTTGACCAAAAAGTCAACCGACACAAACTCAACTTTTATGCATGATTTCTTGTAGATTTTAGCATCAAAAACATGCTGGAATTTACAGCTCGTCCGAATTCAAATTCGTTTGGAAATTATGGCACATACAAATTTTGTATTGTGCACCGATGGTTAAATTCTAACCTAGAAGTTCTACAGAATTAACAGTATATAAATACTTCGAAATAAATTCTGAGAAAAATATATGTCGATGATCTCGACATTAGCTTTCCGAAACTTTAAACGGTTCATGATTCTGATTCCTGGTTCTCCCGAAATCGCGAAAACATCAAAATACGTCTATTTTCGGACATGCTGTGCTCTACGAATTTTACAGAATTTAATACTCATAATTTAGAAAAACAATTTATATAATCAGAAATCTAATCTCATTATTGTTCTAACAAAAAAAACTAGGCCTCGTTTGGAGTCTAGAGCTAGGAGATATCGTCTTTTTAATTCGTCATAACTAGTAGAAAATGAGGCTGAATTTATGACGAATTTTGGCTATTTTTGGACGAAAAAGAGAGGAATTTTGGAGAAGAAAAATATGAAGGATGGGGTATTTATAATGGTGGAGACTATTTAATTAAATACAACTAGGATTAGTTAATTTGGATAGGATTATGATGAATTTAAATAAGGATATGATATGCATGAAGTTGATTTCCTAGTAGGTTCAGGATTTGAATTAATTTAAAATAGAGTTTGAATTTATCTCAATAATTTATAATCTTAAATATAATTAAAGATAATACAAATAATTTATAAAATCTTATTAATATCTATTAACACTAAATTAGCATCTATCTAATATTAAGACTATATATATCCAAATAAATCCTAAATAATTTCAAAAATCTAAAATAACCTAAAAATGATTCTAAATAAATATTTATAGTAGTAAATATATCAAGAATTTCATTTGCTAATTAAATAACAGAATACTCTAAAGAAATTAAATATCTATAATAATATAAAATATACACAAAATATCTATTTTGGGTGAGGGAGTTTACAACACCACTACTCGCTCCTCCGGTGTCTCTCGGCCTCTTGGAGCCAAGCTTCAAATCATCCTCCGCCCGCTGTGCATGTCTCAAAATTTCCTCAAATATAGCGGTACAGTCTCTATTAGTATGAGACTTAATCTCACTGTTCAGTCCCTTCCTGAACTTTCTAGCCCTGGATCGAGGATTCCGTCCCTCAATAAATAGTTCCAATCGGCAATACTCTGCAGCATACTCGTCCATCGTCAAGTTCCCTTGGACGAGGTTCTGGAATTGACTCTCCAAAGTACTCTGAGCCACATCCGGGAAGAACTTCTCTTTGAAAATATCTTTAAAAGCTCCCCAAGTAACTCTCGGCATTGATATCCTGGGGTCTGTCCTGAACCATGTTAGTGCAATATCGAACATCATACTACTTGCTGCCTCTACCTGCAAGCTCTCAGGAATCTGTGCCTATCACAGGTCCCTCTCAATGTCCTCTATCCAGTCGTCTGCGTACAAGATTCCTTCGGTGCCCATAAAGTCCTTAGGCCCCATCCTCTTAAAGTCAATGATAGTCCTTGGCCTTGGCTGCTGTGGATTGGGCTGAGGCGGTATCGTTTGTGGCTGGAATAATACGACTCTCTCAACTGCTGCAGGTACGATCTGGTGAGCATTCTTTATGCTCTGTCACAGGACCTCGGACTATCGCTGTTGTGCCTCCATCATCTGCTAAAAAAGTGAACATCTGCGTCTGATCAACTGTGGGTGGCAGGAATGGAAGATCCTCTGCAACTGCTGGTACTGACCCCTGTACCGGAGGTGGAGCACCTCCGAAAGCTGCTATAGAAATTCTCACCTGGATTGGTGAAGTCGACCTTTGGAACTTAGGTGCTGGAACATCGTCTGATGGTACTGCCCTCATAGGCGATGAAGTGACTGATCGTGCTGACATTGCGCCTGACCGCTGGGAACGCGTCTTCGGCGACATCCTGATGACAGATTCGAAATAAGGAATCAATATTGAGCAAGATACGATATCATCAAAGAAGGACAAAAACTTTCAAGGAAAGCGATATTCAGAATAAAGATGGCAAGATTCAATGATGTTGGAATTATTTTCTAGTTATGATTGAGTATCCCTCTCATCCTAGTGTCCTGTATCCTATCCTATCTTAGGCTCGCAGTAGTACAACTAAGTCGTTGCACTACCACAACATTGCACTATTACGAAGACTGACCTGCATGGGCCACTACTAAAACGTGTCACGACCCGCACCCGGTGAAGGGGCACGAGTACGTTGGTACGTCTAGCCTACGCCGCAGCATCGATGGTGGAATGCTGTCTTGATCTTCTATACTATCTAATATCTCACATAATGTATATAAAATACTGTCATGCCATCTCAAATCCAATTGATACTCAATCATATATAAAACTAAAGGAAGATATAAGCACGATATGGAATAGAAAGAATAAAAATACAAGTCTCAATGCATCATATGTCCAACTCAATATCTAAATATAACTCAAGATCTTAAAAGAATAATACAATCCAATGTCTAACTAGAAATAACAACTACAAGGTAGAGCAATCTAAATGGCCTCAGTATCTGGCACTACATCCTCATGTAACACTCCATCTGTTGGTCCGTAGTAAGTGAGACACATCCTCTCTAACCATTCATCTAAAAAATATATCCAGTCAGGATTGGAGCAAAGTACAACCCAATAGCAGTTCCAATTAATTGATAATAACTATAAATAAAAATATAGAATATAATACAAGACGAGAAACAATGAACAATATCAACTATGGTAGAAGAAACAGGTAAACAAGAACAATATGGTATACACTGATCACGATGAACTAAAATAAGGCAATAGAATGAGACAGTGAACTAGAATATGGTAAAGAATTGTAACTATACTAAGTGATTGAAATACTAGTTAGATATGTGATCATCTTGGGTGAACATTGTCTAATTAACGTTGGATAAACATTGTCTAAGTTAAACATTGAACATTGTCTAGGATTTGATCACATATCTAGCTAACACTTTCCCTTTCCTCCGACTAGTACAATGGATCCAACCATGACACGTTACGATGCAAGATACTCAAGGCATTATAAATAATAAACCTTAAACATTAAACATTGAACATTGAACATTGAAATATTGTCTAAGTTAAACATTGTCTAGGTTAAAGATTGAGAATATGAGGAACACTGAAACAATATATATATAACATCCCATGACTGATCCATGTGTATACTAGTTCGTGTACCAATGTATCAAGAGTCATATAAAATATTTCTAAATACTTGCATTATAGTAATTATCAAATAATAGAAACTATCAGAGAATGTACTTGCCTGTCATCCAGAGCAATGAATGTCAAATTGTATCCCAACTGGTGTCATACAGACCTATATATGGAATATTATACTAATACAAGGTTTTGAAATAAAATTAAGTTAAACTAGTCAACATCTAGGTCACAAAGCCATTTCTAAGTCAACCGACTATTTTTAGGTCGTATGAGTCTATCTCTAGGATACTAAGTCTATACACTATGTCACTAAGCCACACTAGCTACGCTAAGCTACCATGGTGCATACAAAATGCCGTATCTCAGGATACGCAGGTTTTAAATATGAAAATAGTAGTTTATATATATTAACAAGTCAATACATATAATACTTAACTAATCAATAAACATTAGGATACCTTGGCCTTGCACCAATGCGTATCACACTACTTATCTCGATACTCAAACCAAATACCTTGGTATCGACCCATTACCTTGACATTACATTGGTATCCCAAAGTAATTCAAAATCTCATAAATAGCTAGTATATAAATAACCCCATATACCAAACTATATGCTATCATATACTAAGTACTATAATATATATCAATACAATACATATATACTAACTACAATACAATACATACATAGTTACATATAGTTACTTGGCTAACTATTTCTCAATCCACTAACTATCAACATAATATATATATACTAGTATACATATCTAACTATCTATCAACATAATCAAGTATAAATAACTAACTATTTATCTATACTAACTACTAAGTAAAACACTACCTAAATAACTAAACTAGCCCACCTGATACTGTGCAGATACTGATACTAACCAACTAAACTACTAACCATCTAACTGATACACTAGATCCTGATACATTGATACTAACCAACTAATCTACAAACCATCTAACTGATACACTTGCTAACAAGTATATCACTAGACTAACTAATATACTTAACTACTACCCATACCTAATTACTAAACCATATCACTGACTGAAACTGAATAGCTGAAACATCTAACCCAATCTAAAACCAATTACCCAACTTGCTGATACACTGAAACCATGCTGAAACTGAATGTTGAATCCACTGATACTGCACGATACTATGCTGATACTGCTACCTGTGATGGCTGTGTATTGAACTCCTTGCTGCAATTATTCTCGATTTAAGAGCTCCAACAAGGTCCCCCCTTGCTGTGTACAATAACTCCTTGCAGTGTAGTTGCTGTCCATGTTGCATCCTGCTTCCTACATGTTGCATGATGGCTACTACAGTGGCTGCTCATGTGCACGAGCACAGAGATGCTACTGTATGAGCACTACTTCTCATTGCTGGTCCCTAGTATAGTGAACATTGCTGCCTGCTCCCCCTTGCTGAAACTGCAGCTACTCTTATGATGAGCAGTGTGCACCCCGAGCTGCTGAATACTCCCTGTAATTGGCGGCACGAGCTACCTCCAACTGCACTGTGCAGTTGCACAGTTTCCTTTTGCTGTACAGATACTGCACTGACTGCTCTCCTCCTGTCCCTTAGCTGCTCTCCACTCCTTCCTGTGCTCATAGTTGCTGCAGTGAATGAATGGCTGTGCATTTTGCTGGAATCCTTGCCTTGCTCTCCCATGGATGTGCACTTGACTGCTCCCTTCCTGCTACAGAACTAAAGCCCAGTGCACTGATGCACCTTGCTGTTGCTGATAATGTAGTGTACTGCTACTTGCTGTATATGCCACTGTCTTGGCTCGAGCTGATGCACTGCTTGTAGGTTGCTGCACTACATGCTATTGCTCTCCCTCTATTTTACTGCACACCCGATCTCCTCACTCACTACACTTCCACAAACAACTCACCAACACACACACATACATATGCATAGCACACACCTATATATAAAAACTGTTATACACACACACACACACACACACACACACACACACACACACACACACACATATATGTATATCAATAGATATATCAACAAATATATATATATATATATATATATATATATATATATATATATATATATATATATATATATATATATATATATATATATATATATATATATATATATATATATATATATATATATTTGTACACTCACACATAAACACATATAGCATATACTCATATGTTCAACTATATAAATCAATCTACATATGTATATATATATATATACATTCTTACATATATACACAAACACATATATACATCAATCTATATCAATCTCTCTCTCAATATATACACTCTCACTGCTATATATATATACACACACACACACACACACACACAGGCACACATAGAAATGAGGACCATAAATCGAACACATGGAGTGCACCACACCCGTATCACACTTATTCTATGATACACTTACTATAGGCTCCACCACATAACCAAACGCATCCCAAAGGACACGAGCAAGTCTAATATACTAAATATGCATAATACGTATAATAATTAGATCAACTACGTGTCAGTGTCAAGAAGTGACATGTACAAATCCCCGTGTCGGAGAAAACCTCTCAAAACTAACCCGTTTCGTCAAATTGACAAGTTACGGCCTACACGTATCCAATTATGGATACGACACTAGTCACAAACAAAAATACACATGCCATATTGATCTATTTGACCAATTGACAAACACCACATGTGCTAATCTCAGAATTCCCCAAAAATGTACGAAAGTGAGGCGGTACTCCCGTTCGTGATCCAAATCCCTTCACTAATAGTAGATCTCTCCAACCAGCTAACCACGGACGATAATTACTGCTGACGGTTACATGAGTTGGAAGCACTCGTCGAGTAATGACTCTTAGCTCAATAATTTATAGAGCTGTATCAAGCGTGCCTCTTTGCAGCCTTTAACAAACGGATAAAATAAAGAACATTTTAAGTGGGTGACTGTCACTACCACATTTTAGAAAAAAGGGTATTTTAGTAATTTCCTATTTAAATAAATATTGTGCATGGTAAATAATTTTTGTTATATTATTTAATTATTGTTGGATGTTATTTAATTATTTTGGACTTATTTTAGTAGGCCCAACTAGTGTAGTTTGTACCCATGGACCAACATGAATTAAATAGTTAGATTTGGCCCATTTAGAAAGCCCATAGTTAAGGAGATGGATTAAATTAATTAAGTGATTAGACTAGAAGCTTCCTTCCTTAATTATTTCTTCATGAGAGGCCCCAAGGGGTACATTGGACATTTTACAATTGCTTGGGAGAGGGGCAAGGCCGGCCTATTAAAAGAGGGGGGGAAATTTCTCTCTCCTCTCATTCTCATTCTCATTCCAAATCTAGATCTAGAATTTTTCACTCCCAAATTCCCTCCATTTTCATTCCAATTCCCTACCAAATTCATCCCAAATTCTTCCCAATTCACCATTAGAAAGTTGAGAAGTAAGGATCTAGAAGGAGGAAGCAAGGATCTACAAAGAGGAGCAAGGATCTATAATTTGGAAGCAAGTTCATCTCAATTGGAGGTTTCATTGGGAATCCATCTCCCAATAGGTATAATTCAGATTTTCCTATTTAAATAGCTTCTAAATCTGAGATTTAATCATGTAAAATCAACCTATATGTATGTACTACCCATAGGACTTTGTTTTGTGTTCATAGGAGATCCATGGAGAAAGTTATGGTGCTTTTTGTGTTAATTTTGTTGGAATTCCGAATTTATATTTTATTGTGTGTATCAATTGATCCTATAGATCAATTGGACATGAGCTTATGTGTTTGGGGCTACGGTCGTGTCTATAATTTGGTACATGTGGTTCGTATCCCAACTATTTGGTGATACGTGTCATTTTGGGGGTTTTTCCTCCGACATGGGGCTTTGAACATGTCGTATTTTGACACGGACACATAGATCTACTTTTGACACTTTGATTTATTCATAAATATTATTTGTGATTTGTTTGTATCCTTCGGGGTGCAATTGGTTGTGTGTTGGACTCGTGCCACATGCGTATCCTAGATCTAGTGGGATACGGTGTGATACTCTCCAATTGTGTGAATTTTTGAATAGATCTAATTATGTATGGTTTAAATTCTTCAATTATAATTAGTAAATATATATAGATATTATATATTTATTTTGTGTATTTATTATAGTAATTATTGTAGCATAGATCTATATATTTTTGTGTGTGCTAAT
Source organism: Iris macrosiphon (assembly GCA_036927795.1). Lineage (NCBI taxonomy): Eukaryota > Viridiplantae > Streptophyta > Magnoliopsida > Asparagales > Iridaceae > Iris > Iris macrosiphon. Next base: position 67,964,994 of record JAYESA010000018.1, on the reverse strand, counting down.
ATGATGTACAAATATAATATGTAGCTTTCTTGCATGTAATTATATATGTACTTATGTTAATAGTATAAATTATACATAAATATTTTATAAAATATATTTATGTGTTTAATTGTGTAATTATATTATTTATAATTATTATGTAATTATTTGTATATTAATGTATATATTTTAGGTGTGCTTCTAGCCATGTAAAATATGAACATTAATATGTGCATGTGTTGTAACTATTAGTTTTTAATTATAAGTTTATATGTGCATATATATATAAGTATATAATTATTTATTTATATATATGTATTGTGATTATTATTGCATATATATATATATATATATATATATATATATATATATATATATATATATATATATATATATATATTTATATTTTTATTTGTTTTGGTGACAGTGGTTTCTATGACAGTGAAACTATCATTATTTGGTCTGAACAGCAGCCGCTGTACAGTGGTCAGCATTAATGACAGATCTGTCATTAATGCTGCGGCAGTTTTGAGCGGCAACCTTTCAGCGACATTTTTTTTTGTGACAGTTTGAAACTGTCAGCAAACTGTGACAGCAGCGGTTTTGTATATGGAGTTTCTGCGACGAATTTTCAGTGACAGTCAAGACTGTCACTATTAAACCTGTTTTTATTTTATCTTGTTTTGTTCAATGTTTTCAGTGACGCTTTGACAGTTTTAAATTATATTTTATATATTATTATTGTATATATATATATGTGTATATATATGTATTTTGTATAATATTTGTAATAATATATTATGTTATTTGTATACATATTGGTTTGTATATATATTATTTTAGGGTATATATTATTTGTATTAGAAGTATACTTTGTGTGAGTATGATTTGGGATCTAATTTTTATTCCTAAATTATTGTATTTTATTTCTATATTATTTATATAGATTTCTTGTGAGGTTGACCTTGGTTTGACTTTAGTTGACTTTAGAGTTGACCATAGTTGACTTTTGACTTAGAATTTATTTATTGACCTAGGAGTTGACTAGTTTGACTTGTTCTCTTTCCGGGACCTTATTTTAATATGGTATTCCATATCTAGGTCTTCGAGGCACCGAGTCAGACATCTGTGAGACTGTTCTTTGGATTTCAGGCGAGTACATTCTCTGATAGTTTCTCATTTATGATATCCTCTATGTTCGTTGTATCTAGTGTAGATTTACATGTTTCTCTCGACACTATGGTTATACGGATTGGTATATCCGGATCTCGTCATGAGATGTTATTCCTTGGTATATGGTGTATATGGTGCCAGTATTGTTTCAATTGGTTATCTTGTACATCTACAGACACCGATTCTCGGGGAGACTAGCTATCTTCTTGGGGAATCTAGTGCCATAGCATACCGTGGTTGGATCTATTATACCAGTTGGGGGTGGGGAGTATTAGTATAGATATGTGATCAAATCCCTATTGAATAAAGTATTGGTAAGCGAATAGTGTTGATCATGCACCGCACGTATGATTAGCCAGGCCGCATTGTATCTTGCCCAAGCCGATCACATGTTAAGCTAGTACTCACACACTTAGTCATTAGTATTATTGTTTCATTGGCATATTGTTCATTATTGTATTTCTTTCCAGTATTTCCTTATTGTCTATATATCTCTTGTATCTATTTTGTGCATCTTGTTTATCCACAGCTATTTACTGTTACATAGTTTTTATCATGGATTAGAACTGCTGTTAGAGATGTACTCTGCTCCTTTCCTGACTGGATATATTTTTCCAGATGACACTGAGGAGTACCCTACCTATTATGGACCCCAGGATGTTGTGGGTTTAGATTCGGAGACCCTGGCTCAAGAGGGACTTATCCCAACTGAGACAGTTGACCCTGGAGTGTAGCTTGTAGTATGATGGTATTCTTTTGTACTGGATTTGTCTCCAACTTATTTTTGTTACTCTTCAGACTCATTGATGTATTATTTTAAACTCATGAGTTGATGACTATTATATTCTTATCTGATCCGTGTTCATTCTATCTTAGTTCTGTGATTGAGTACACTATCTTTTGGTGGTTCATTATATTAGATAGACTTTCTAGACAGCGTTCTACCGCCGATTCTGCGGCGTAGGCTGGGCGTTGTTTCCGACTAGTACCCTTACCCCGGGTGCGGGTCGTGACACATTTTTGGTGGTGGCCCATGCAGGTCTAGCTTCACAAGTATGTGATGTCGTGGTAGTGCGATAACTTAGTTGTACTACTGCGAGCCTGCAATAGGATATAGGATATAGGCTGAGATACTCAATCACATCTAGGAAAATTCTTTTGATTCAACTATTCTCCTTTGATATTGATACTTGATCTCTTAAACTGTCCTTTTCTTGATGTCTTACATCTTGTGCCATATAGATTCTTATTCCGTCTTTTTATGAGACATACTCGGAGATACTTGCGGAGGCACGCAAGGTTGAGCGGGATCTGGGTTTGAAGACCAAGAGAGACCGTAATTCTTTTCTGGGGGCCAACGGCAGTGCAGTATCTGCCAAACGTCCTCATTTCCAGTCCAGACCTTTCCAGCAGCCACAGCAGAACCAGACTTCAGCTAGAGCGCCTTTTCACCAGGCACCTCAGCAGCAGAGGCAGTTACAGCAGGCCCCATGCAACTTCTGCAAGAAGCCCGACCACATCTGGGAAGTTTGCAGGAGGAGGCTAGGAGTTTGTTTGTATTGTGGTACTGAAGGGCATCAATCGAGGGAGTGTCCTTGTCGTGCAGTTCAAGGAGCAGCTCCAGCTCCGAGGACACAGACGAGACCACCTGCAGCACAGCCGAGGGGACCGCTTCCGACACAGCAGCAACGTTTTGTCCAGCATCAACAGCAGGGAGGTGCTCGGCAGGGACGAGCGTTTGCTATGACCGTCGAAGAGGAGAAACCCACAGGAGATGTCATCGCAGGTTCTATTCTTCTTGATTCCATTCCAGCTTTAGCTTTGTTTGATAGTGATGCTTCCCATAGTTTTGTATCTGTTTCTTTTGCTCTGAAGCATGGTTTGGTAGCTGAGTCTTTGCTTAGGACTTGCAAGATCATGACCGGGGGAGGCATTATCCTGGTTAATGATATTTGCAAGGATCGGAGAGTTACTCTGGGAGGCCAGGAGTTGAGTGCGTGTTTACTTGTAATGCCACTTCCAAGCTATGACATTGTACTTGGGATAGATTGGTTGAGTAGGCACCGTGCTAGCATAGACTGTAGAGGAGGTAGAGTTTTGTTTGGTTCGCCAGGAGAGCCAGAGTTCGAGTTTACTAGAGGAGCTGCAGAGCAGGAAGAAGGCATTATTTGTGGAGCTATGGTAGAAGACAAGGAGTTGCCACATCCGTTGATAGCAGAATTCTTGGATGTATTTCCTGAGGAATTGCCAGGATTGCCACCAGATCGAGATGTTGAATTTTCTATAGACTTGGTGTCAGGTGCAGAACTAATTTTGCAACATGTCTATAAAGTAAACAATAGCGAGCTGGTCGAGTTGAAGAAGCAGGTGGACGAATTGCAGGATAAAGGATTTATCAGATTGAGTTCTTCACCATGGGGAGCCCCGATATTGTTTGTACCAAAGAAGGATGGATCGGTGCGCATGTGCATTGATTACAGGGCTTTGAATAATCTCACTATCAAGAATAAGTATCCTTTGCCACGGATTGATGATCTGTTTGATCAGTTGAGTAGTGCGAAGGTGTTTTCTAAGATAGATTTGAGATCAGGCTACCATCAAGTGAAGGTGAAGCCGGAGGACATACCGAAGACTGCTTTTAGAACTCGGTATGGTCAGTACGAGTTTATGGTGATGCCGTTTGGTTTGACTAATGCACCAGCGGTATTTATGAACTTGATGAACAAGGTGTTCCACCAGTACCTTGACAAGTTCGTGGTGGTGTTCATCGACGACATACTCATATACTCGAGGACACCGGAGGAGCATGAGGAGCATTTGAGGATTGTGTTGGATGTGCTGAGGAAGGAGAAGCTGTATGGGAAGTTGTCCAAATGTGAGTTTTTCTTGGACAAAGTAGAATTCTTGGGGCATGTTGTGACTGGTGATGGTATTTCAGTGGATCCAAAGAAGATTTCAGCAGTGGAATCTTGGAAGACTCCGAGTTCAGTAGCAGAGATCAGGAGTTTCTTGGGATTGGCAGGCTATTACAGGAAGTTTGTGCAAGATTTTTCGAGGATTGCCGAGCCGATGACCAGACTCACAAGGAAGGATGTAGAGTTTGTTTGGATGGAGGATTGTCAGGTTGCTTTTGAGGAGTTGAAGAAGAGGTTGACATCTGCTCCTATTTTGACGTTGCCATCATGGTCCGGAGGTTTCACTATTTATAGTGATGCATCGGGGAAGGGTTTAGGTTGTGTTCTTCAGCAGCATGGGAAAGTGATTGCCTATGCATCCAGGCAATTGCGTCCTCATGAAAAGAACTATCCTACCCATGATTTGGAGTTGGCAGCTGTCATATTCGCCCTGAAGTTGTGGAAACATTATTTGTACGAAGAGCGTGTGAAGATCTTCACAGACCACAAAAGCTTGAAGTACATTTTCACGCAGAAGGAGTTGAACATGAGGCAGCGTCGGTGGTTGGAATTGATGAAGGATTTTGATATCTCTTTGCAATATCATCCTGGGAAAGCCAATGTAGTTGCCGATGCTTTGAGCAGGTATCCGGTAGCTATGTTCTTGACGCATGATCGATATCTGTTGGAGGACTTGGAGAGCTTGGGCATTGAGGTGATTGTTCCTGGGTGTGCTATGCAGATATGGGGATTGCAGATACACTCAGATTTGATGGACAGGATAAAGGCAGCACAGTATGATGATGTATCTTTGAGAAGTATCAGAGCTCAGGTGAGAGCAGGATTGGAGGATAATTTTACTATTGCAGAGGATGGATCCTTGAGGCATGGAGTTAGATTGTGTGTGCCTAGTGGGGAGTTGCGCGAGGAGGTATTGCAGGAAGCGCATCGCTCTCAGTATTCCATATATCCAGGTGCTAACAAGATGTATCGGGATATGCGAGAGAGTGTGTGGTGGTATGGCATGAAGAGGGAAGTGGCACAGGTTGTATCCAGATGCTTAGTGTGCCAGCCGGTGAAAGCCAAGAGGCAGAGGCCAGGAGGGTTACTTCAGCCATTACCCATTCCAGAGTGGAAGTGGGAACCCATTACTATGGATTTTGTGTCCGGACTTCCACGATCTCCAGGAGGGAAAGACGCGATTTGGGTCATTGTTGATAGATTGACCAAGTCGGCCCACTTTTTGTCTTTCAAAGTGGGTTTGTCTACGGAGAAGCTGGCAGAGATGTATGTGAGGCAGATCGTTAGGATACACAGAGTTTTCGTCAGCATAGTCTCAGATCGAGATAGTCGTTTCACTTCTCATTTCTGGAGGAGTTTGCAGGAGAGTTTGGGCACTCAGCTCAAGTTCAATACTGCATATCATCCCTAGACAGATGGGCAGTTAGAGAGGACTATCCAGACTCTCGAGGATATGTTGTGCACTTGTGTACTAGATTTTGGGGGTTCTTGGGAGGACCATCTCCATTTGGTAGAGTTTGCTTACAACAACAGTTACCAGGCCAGTATAGAGATGTCACCTTTTGAAGCTCTTTATGGTCGGAGGTGTCGTACTCCTTTGTCTTGGAACGATATTGGAGAGAGAATTTTGCTTGGGCCAGAGATGGTTGTGAATGCAGCAGAGAAGGTTCATTTGATCAGAGACAGACTTCGAGTGGCACAGGACAGACAGCGGCATTGGGCCGATAGCCATCGGAGACCTTTGGAGTTTGAGGTATAGTTTAGAATTTATTTGTGCTTATTCTTGTTTGTTATAGATTAAGTTCTTAAGATGGTGTTTTGTTCTAGGTGGGTGGTTTGGTGTTCTGAGAATTTCTCCGACATGAGGCACGATTCGCTTCGGTGGAGGCGGAAAGCTTAGTCCGCGATTCATCGGACCTTTCACTATTCTAGAGAGGGTCGGTGCAGTTGCTTATAGACTAGACTTGCTACCTGCATTGGAGGGAGTGCACAACGTATTTCATGTGTCACAGTTGAGACGATACGTGGCGGATCCTAGTCATGTATTGGATCACTCGGTGATAGAGGTGGGCCCTACTCTTAGCTATCCAGAGCAGCCAGTTGAGATTCTGGATCGGAGAGAGAAGGTGCTGAGGAACCAGACTATTCCTTTGGTGCGCGTCGCATGGAGGCATCACTCTCCGGGGGAGTCTACCTGGGAGAGAGAGGATGACATGCGAGAACGTTATCCATATTTGTTTGTACCTTGAGGTATGTTATTTCTGGTTATGTTCTGTTCATTGTTATGTTCTGTTCATTAGTTAGTTGTGATTCTTTAGTTCTGTTCTGTATTTTTCTGGGGGTAGTTTTTATCTTTGAATTTCGAGGACGAAATTATTTTAAGGAGGGTAGATTTGTCACTGCCATATTTTAGGAAAAAGGATATTTTAGTAATTTCCTATTTAAATAAATATTGTGCATGGTAAATAATTTTTGTTATATTATTTAATTGTTGTTGGATGTTATTTAATTATTTTGGATTTATTTTAGTAGGCCCAACTAGTATAGTTTGGACCCATGGACCAACATAAATTAAATAGTTAGATTTGGCCCATTTAGAAAGCCCATAGTTAAGGAGATGGATCAAATTAATTAAGTGATTAGACTAGAAGCTTCCTTCCTTAATTATTTCTTCATGAGAGGCCCCAAGGGGTACATTGGACATTTTACAATTGCTTGGGAGAGGGGCAAGGCCGGCCTATTAAAAGAGGGGGGAAATTTCTCTCTCCTCTCATTCTCATTCCAAATCTAGATCTAGAATTTCTCACTCCCAAATTCCCTCCATTCCCATTCCAATTTCCTACCAAATTCATCCCAAATTCTTCCCAATTCACCATTAGAAAGTTGAGAAGCAAGGATCTAGAAGGAGGAAGCAAGGATCTACAAAGAGGAGCAAGGATCTACAATTTGGAAGCAAGTTTATCTCAATTGGAGGTTTCATTGGGAATCCATCTCCCAATAGGTATAATTCATATTTTCCCATTTAAATAGCTTCTAAATCTGAGATTTAATTATGTAAAATCAACCTATATGTATGTACTACCCATTGGACTTTGTTTTGTGTTCATAGGAGACCCATGGAGAAAGTTATGGTGCTTTTTGTGTTAATTTTATTGGAATTCCGAATTTACATTTTGTTGTGTGTATCAATTGATCCTATAGATCAATTGGACATGAGCTTATGTGTTTGGGGCTAGTATCGTGTCCATAATTTGGTACATATGGTTCGTATCCCAACTATTTGGTGATACGTGTTATTTTAGGGGTTTTCCCTCCGACACGGGGCTTTGAACATGTCGTATTTTGACACGGACACATAGATCTACTTTTGACACTTTGATTTATTCATAAATATTATTTGTGATTTATTTGTATCCTTCGGGGTGCAATTGGTTGTGTGTTGGACTCGTGTCACATGCGTATCCTAGATCTAGTGGAATACGGTGTGATACTCTCCAATTGTGTGGATTTTTGAATAGATCTAATTATGTATGGTTTAAATTCTTCAATTATAATTAGTAAATATATATAGATATTATATATTTATTTTGTGTATTTATTATAGTAATTATTATAGCATAGATCTATATATTTTTGTGTGTGCTAATATGATGTACAAATATAATATGTAGCTTTCTTGCATGTAATTATATATGTACTTATGTTAATAGTATAAATTATACATAAATATTTTATAAAATATATTTATGTGTTTAATTGTGTAATTATATTATTTATAATTATTATGTAATTATTTGTATATTAATGTATATATTTTAGGTGTGCTTCTAGCCATGTAAAATATGAACATTAATATGTGCATGTGTTGTAACTATTAGTATTTAATTATAAGTTTATATGTGCATATATATATAAGTATATAATTATTTATTTATATATATGTATTGTGATTATTATTGCATATATATATATATATATATATATATATATATATATATATATATTTATTTGTTTTGGTGACAGTGGTTTCTATGACAGTGAAACTGTCATTATTTGGTCTAAACAGCAGCCGCTGTACAGTGGTCAGCATTAATGACAGATCTGTCATTAATGCTGCGGCAGTTTTGAGCGGCAACCTTTCAGCGACGTTTTTTTTATGATAGTTTGAAACTGTCAGCAAACTGTGACAGCAGCGGTTTTGTATATGGAGTTTCTGCGACGAATTTTCAGTGACAGTCAAGACTGTCACTATTAAACCTGTTTTTATTTTATCTTGTTTTGTTCACTGTTTTCAGTAACGCTTTGACAGTTTTAAATTATGTTTTATATATTATTATTGTATATATATATATATGTGTATATATATGTGTTTTGTATAATATTTGTAATAATATATTATGTTATTTATATACATATTGGTTTGTATATATATTATTTTAGGGTATATATTATTTGTATTAGTAGTATACTTTGTATGAGTATGATTTGGGATCTAATTTTTATTCATAAATTGTTGTATTTTATTTCTATATTATTTATATAGATTTCTTGTGAGGTTGACCTTGGTTTGACTTTAGTTGACTTTAGAGTTGACCATAGTTGACTTTTGACTTAGAATTTATTTATTGACCTAGGAGTTGACTAGTTTGACTTGTTCTCTTTCCGGGACCTTGTTTTAATGTGGTATTCCATATCTAGGTCTTCGAGGCACCGAGAAAGACATCTGTGAGACTGTTCTTTGGATTTCAGGCGAGTACATTCTCTGATAGTTTCTCATTTATGATATCCTCTATGTTCGTTGTATCTAGTGTAGATTTACATGTTTCTCTCGACACTATGGTTACACGGATTGGTATATCCGGATCTCGTCATGAGATGTTATTCCTTGGTATATGGTGTATATGGTGCAAGTATTGTTTCAATTGGTTATCTTGTACATGTACAGACACCGATTCTCGGGGAGACTAGCTATCTTCTTGGGGAATCTAGTGCCATAGCATACCGTGGTTGGATCTATTATACCAGTTGGAGGTGGAGAGTATTAGTATAGATATGTGATCAAATCCCTATTGAATAAAGTATTGGTAAGCGAATAGTGTTGATCATGCACCGCACGTATGATTAGCCAGGCCGCATTGTATCTTGCCCAAGCCGATCACATGTTAAGCTAGTACTCACACACTTAGTCATTAGTATTATTGTTTCATTGGCATATTGTTCATTATTGTATTTCTTTCCAGTATTTCCTTATTGTCTATATATCTCTTGTATCTATTTTGTGCATCTTGTTTATCCACAGCTATTTACTGTTACATAGTTTTTATCATGGATTAGAACTGCTGTTAGAGATGTACTCTGCTCCTTTCCTGACTGGATATATTTTTCCAGATGACACTGAGGAGTACCCTACCTATTATGGACCCCAGGATGTTGTGGGTTTAGATTCGGAGACCCTGGCTCAAGAGGGACTTATCCCAACTGAGACAGTTGACCCTGGAGTGTAGCTTGTAGTATGATAGTATTCTTTTGTACTGGATTTGTCTCCAGCTTATTTTTGTTACTCTTCAGACTCATTGATGTATTATTTTAAACTCATGAGTTGATGACTATTCTATTCTTATCTGATCCGTGTTCATTCTATCTTAGTTCTGTGATTGAGTACACTATCTTTTGGTGGTTCATTATATTAGATAGACTTTCTAGACAGCGTTCTACCGCCGATTCTGCGGCGTAGGCTGGGCGTTGTTTCCGACTAGTACCCTTACCCCGGGTGCGGGTCGTGACAGTGACCTCGTCTTAACAGTAAGAAGATCGATGGTTATGACTCACAAGGCGACCGACAAATTCTAACCTAAATGGGAGAGCCCGTTCATTTTGGAAACCGTATTTTCCAACAACGCATACCAGCTAGGGAAATCCAATAATGACTTGCTCTTGATGCCTATCAACGACAAGTTTCTAAAAAAGTACTACGTCTAAACTAGACTTGTACTCCCCTCATCCCCAGAGGGAGTACATTTCTACACTCTTGGTTCTTCATCCCCAGCAAGTGCCTATGTGTAACTTTTTCTCCTTCATTGTAAAATTCCTGTAAAAGCCATCATCTATATCTAGGAGTCCTGGATACGCAACGGATGATAGATCCCCAAAGTCTCCACAGGGGAGTAGTCCTCAGGTCAACTCGTACACTCCCGTAGTGACCACTAAAAAAAACTAATCTTGTTATACGCTAGCGATGTTCATATTGCCTCCGAGCTATCGTCCCACCAATCTCCCCAGCAGAGCAGTCCTCAGGTCTATCTTTATTTTTGGATAGACCACAATCATCAAACTACTCCCTAGAGAGTCCTTGGGATTTTGGTTTACGTCCGTATTATCTCTGAACTATCGTCCAAATATTTCTTCCTGGCTGAGTTTGCCATCTTCATATACCTCTGAGCAAACCTTCCAGGTTTTGGCTATCCATCATAACGTCTATATTATCTCTGATATCGGTTGTCATCCTCACTTATCACCCATACTCACCAAGGTACACCAGCTGTGTTAATTCCATAAAAACTGCCATATCCATATTGTCTCAAACCTATTACTTGCACTAACATGCGCAAAAAGTAATGGGTCCATAAAATCTATCATGTCCATATTACCTCTGATAGGGTTTGTTTTGAATCTATTACTTGCACCCAAAGTGCGCAAAAGGATAATGGGTCCACTAAAATCCTCTAGTGGGATATCTACACTAACTATAAATACTGTACTACGACCATCTCACCTCTAGTACAAGTGACCCAAATATCACAATGTGCAAAGAAAGTAATTTTTCCTTTTATTAAAATAAAAAGAAGGAAGGAGAGATTACAAACATCAAGAAGAAGAGGAATCAGAATCTTTTAAATTACTGATGTATATAACAAAAAAATAAAAAATACAAGCGTCTGAGGATGCGAGCAATTGACGTGGAGCATCTCAAATACTTTGCTCCCCTGAATCAGCTGGGGTTTCCAAGAGTTCTTGGAAGATGTCCGCTTTGCATACTCGAAAAGTGGATATTTCTTTTGTCCTCTCGGTAGAAAGCAACTCGGGCTCGTTGGAGCATGGATCAGGGGTAATCAATGTCGTAAAAATAGACGTATTGGTTTTCGTTGGAGCACTAAAGATGAATTTGTATAAGGAGTTCCGAGATCGTCTGCCACTTATAAGCAGGGATTCAATGGCTTCCTGAGTCGTAACTGTTCACTCCACAAGACGCGATAATTCGCCCATGTACAACCCGAGATAAGAGTACCAGTATTTGGTGTAATCCTATCAGAGACACTTTCCCTTGTCAATAGTCTTCTTGTCCTTGTCAATAAATGCAGGACGCTTCCCCTTGTCAATAGCCTTCTTGGCCTTGGACAAGGAAGATGAAGCCTTGGGGGCCATTGTTGAAGGTTGAAGAGGATGATCGGAAGCAGAGGAAGAGGTAGAGACAAAGGTGAAAGAGAGACTCAGGCAGAGAAAGAAAGTTTTCTCTCTTCAATAAAACCCCTATTTATAGGTTAAAGGGGGATACTAGTGACCCTTTGGTTCCAGCGCCCCGCTGTCAGCAGTAATGATAATGACAACCCTTGGGTCTTATCCTCTAAAAAAATGTCACTTCGGGGTCCGTGTGAGGAGATAGTCCAAAATCCTAAAGAGATCTAATCAAACCAAGGAATTTAATGAGTGGATGGCAGCCTGGCAGTGCCCATCTATGCGTCCATACGACCTAATGACCATGCGACCTAATGTCCAAGCGGCCCAAATATATTTCGTCCATGCTTCTTATTCAAAGTATTTCAAACTTATCAGTTTGAAAACTTTGAAGGGGTCTTGTAGAAGCATCGAAAAATTGGATCCATGCATTTCAGCAACCATACGGCCAAGGGAAAAGTTTAGCAGGAAATGGACCGAATGATCACCATGCGGCCCAATTAGGCGATAGCCATGCAGACCAAAAACCAAAGGCAGTTTTGGCCCAAATGGATCTGACATCACGCTCTGACAACGAGATTATATCTAACACAAAATTCTGACAGAGAAGTATTTTCTGAACATCTTGAAAGATATAAAATCACTAAAAGACAGAAGTCTCAGGAAGTATGCAGCATTACATGTACAACACGACAAAAGACTCTCATAGGGCTCTGGCCCATGCGTCCCAAACTCCATGTGTCCTATGCGGCTCTGGCACATGCATTCCAGACTTCATGTGTCCTATGCGACTCTGGCCTAAGCGTCCCAGCCTCTATGCGTCCCATGTATCCCAGACTCCATGCGTCCCATACGGCTCTGGCCCATGCATTCCAGACCCCATGCGGTCTCTACGATTCTTGGCTTCGTATGCCCCAGATTCCCAAACAAACCAAATCGTGTTGTTGTAACAAGGTGATATTCTCTAACCGATTAGCAGGCCACGTATCCAATTGACCAAGTCGTGCCCACAAAGGACGAGAAACCATCCAGATATTCAGCAACAAGAAAATCTTAATAAATATCCATATAATAGTTGAAGCACGGATTCTCGTGCACAGTTGTAACTCCTTTATGTTAGGGGAAGCACGTGGCAACTTTCAACGTCCATGCGGCCCAAAATTCATGTAGCCACAAAACAACTATAAATAATAGAGTACTACCCCTATACAACCTCTAGCTGGCTATTGGCAAACCTACACTCGAGCAAGATAGAAGAGCTTCCGCATCGGATTATCCACGGAGTAAAGAGAGTTGCTACACTCCTAACCCTCCATCGTCACCCCCAGAACACAAAATTTGTACTTAGATTGTCTGTTTAGGACTCCTCTCTGTACTCTCTTTAGTTGGTTTAATGAATCAAGTTTCGTTTCAAACTTTTAAATTTAATGGCAAACAGTATATAGAACAAAACTCGGACTTTCCCAAATTAGGATTTTTGTCTTATAGCCGGCATACCGTCGGAATACTAGTCTATACCGCCAGTATATCATTCGGGATATTTTTTCGTTTACTTTTTGGATATTTTCGAGAATAGTATTTTGATATTTTGGTGAATAATATTTTGATATTTTTATGAATAGTATTGATGCATTCTATTATCGATTGGTTTCTTAGTTGACTCACCCTATTATCCAATGGTTATATGGTTTTTTTGGATGGTTGTAATTGATTTAGATTGTGACATGGATGGCAGATCCAACAGTTATAATTAATTCACCCCTTCTATATATACCCTTTAATTCTCCCTTCTTTCTCTTTTCTTTCTTTCTCCTCTTTCCATTTCCTTTCCACTTTTCTTTGGAGTTTGGAGTTTGGTCTTGAGGTCTAAGAGTGTGGTTTCTGAACCCCTCTTGGTGGTGGAGTAGAATATTTAGGCTGAGTGCTCGACCATAGGCAAGTACATCTTGCCATTGTATGAACCTAAGATTTGGACATTATTTATTGTCATTGTTTCTTGAATGTTATTAGATATAAATATTTCCTACATGATTTTCTATTACTTTAGTTCTTGGTTTGATTTATTTTCATAGATTTTATACATGTTTATGCTCTTGTCCATTTTTGAATCTAACCGTGAGACACAGGGTATGATCTTGGTAATAATACACATATTTTTATTGTGTATCTTGGTCCCATATTCTGTGTGAGATCCTCCCAAAGTCTTGTAGATTATTTGTTTTGAGTTTGGTGGAAATCAAAATACGTTTCAATTTTTTAAAATCTATTTTTGGGGTATTTCGAGGAATTGATCTATCAAATCTCAAAATTTGTGAAATATAATGCTCCCATGTTGTAAAAAATTTAATTATTTTTAATGTTTAATTTTGAAACATCGAATTTCGAGTTAAAATAAAATTTTTATGGCCTTAGTTTTACGAAAATTTTGCCTTTTCTTTGTTGTCCAGGACCAGTATACCGATGGTATACTACAGTATATCGAAGGTAGCCAGTTTTTATATACATATACTCTCTATATTTAATCAATATACCGTCGACATGTTGATTTTGCTATTTTTTGCTGTTTTGCCTATTTTGCCCAATTTTGTCCATTTTTGAGATTTTTTCGACTTTACTGATTTTTTAGCATAATCTTATGATATTGTATAGTTATAATGAGTTTGCACACCCTGCGTACTTGACACCATCATAGGTCCTTTGTTGTCACCATGTCTTTACACTTGCCTTTACATTTATACTGCCTTTGCATTGCCTTATTCCTATAGTGACTCATAGTAGTGCACTTATGTCCATGTATTGGTTTATGTCACTACCATATTTTTTAGGAAAGGATATTTTAGTAATTTTATATTTAATTAAATATTGTGCATGATAAATAATTATTTATTGTATTATTTAATTATTGTTAGATGTTAGTTATTTATTTTGGACTTGTGTTAGTGGACCTAAGTAGTTTAATTTAGACTCATGGACCAACATGTATCAATTGTTAGATTTTAGCCCATTTAGAAAGCCCATGGATTAGGAGGATGATTAAATTAATTAAACCATTAGACTAGAAGCTTTCCTCCTTAATTATTTCTTTATGAGAGGCCCCAAGGGGTATAATGGACATTACATAGTAGCTTGAGTAAGAGGTAGAGGGGGCCGGCCTATTAAAGAGGGGGGGGGATGTTTCTCTCTCCTTTTTTTATTTGAAAACTAGATCTAGAATTTCTCTCAACCAAATTCCTTCATTTCCATATCATTTTCCTACCAAATTTTATCCCAATTCCTTCCCAATTCACCATTAGAGACTAATGGAGCTAGGATCTAGAAAGAGGAAAGAATGATCTACAAAGAGGAGCAAGGATCTACAAGTTGGAGGCCAATTTTATCACATTTTGAGGTTTCATTGGGAATCCATCTCCCAATAGGTACAATTCAGTTTTTCTCCTTAATTTAGGTTAAAAATATAAGATTTAACCATGAAAAATTAACCCATATGCATAGGCTACCCATAAGATTTGGTTTTGTGTTCATAAGAGGCATATTGAGAAAGTTATGGTACTTTTTATGTCAATTTTGGAAGAATTCCGAGATTGACATTTGGTGTGTGTGTCAATTGGTCCTATAGATCAATTTGGCATGTGCTTGTGTGTTTGGGGCTAGTGTCGTGTCCATAATTGGGTAGGTGTAGGTCGTATCCCAATAATTTGGTGATACGTGTTAATTTAGGGGTTTTTGCCTCTGACACGGGACTTTGTGCATGTCATATTTTGACATGGACACGTAGATTTGTGTTTGACTCTTCGTATTGTTCATAAATAATATATTAGACTTGTTCGTGTCCTTCGGGGTACGTTTGGATGTGTGGTGGACTCAGATTGCAAGCGTATCCTAGATCTAGTGGGATACGGGTGTGATACGCTCCATGTGTTTGTGCAAATTCTTCTAGATCTATTTCTCTTATGTTCTTAGTCTTGGTAATGTGTAATTATAAATATGTATATATGTATATTATGGTGTATTTATAATTATGTATTAGATGTCATAGATCTATGTATCTATTTATGTATATATGTATGTAGCTATTATTCTACATATGTAAGAGCTATTTAATATTGTAGTGTATGTATATATATTGTAGTATATATATAGTGCATATGTTATGTGTAAATATATTTATATGATGATATATATATATATTACTATATATATGTATGTTATTGTTATATGTATTTGTTATGTACATATATCTTATATAGTTGTAATTATCTATATATATGATACTATATTGTTATATGTATTATTGTGTACATATATATATATTTTTATATAGTTGTATGTTATATATAATATATATATATATATATATATATATATATATATATATATATATATATATATATAATAGTTAGGAGAGGTTACAACAGTTTTAGTGACAGCCTCAGTGTCACAAACAGCAGCAGCAGCAGGGAAATAGCGACAGCAGCCATAATAGCAATAGCAACAGTAGCAATAGTTGCGTCGGCCGCAGCAACAACGATGACATCAGTAGCTCACCAACGGCGATGGTAGCAGAAAGCTGTCGCTATAGCAGCAGTACAACAGCAGTATCAACAGCGTATCAGAAGATTTAACGACGACAACCAGGGGTTTTTAGTGACACATATGCAGTTATATTAGTTATTATGTATTTAAAAATAATATTTATATATATGTGTATATATATGATATTAATATATACATTATATGTTCCTAATTGCTAATTGTGTTTTAGTATACTATATGTATATATTTAGTTATTAGCATATAATATTTATGGGTAGTTAGTATAAGTAATGTATTGGATATTACCTTGAAATACCAAGGTAAGTATAAAGGTAATTGGGGATACCTAAGGTATTGGATTTGGGTATCAAGATTGAGGTTTAGTGTTGTAATACCAAGTTGGTTCAAAACCAAGGTATCCATTTAATGTTTGTAATTAGGATTTTATATAATTAATATTTGTTTGATATGTATATATGATGCTTTACCTATTATTTTACGTATCCTGAGATACGATATCCTAGTATCCTAAGATATAGCTTTTATGACCTAGACTCTAGTGTTTCAATCCAATATCCTTGAGATAGACTCCTATAACCTAGAAATAGGTAATTGACCATAGTTTGACCATAGTTGACCATAGTTTGACTTAGAGTTGACTTAGTTTGACTTTTGACTTAGAATTGGCTTGTTGACCTAGAAGTTGACTAGTTTAACTTATTTTCTTTCCAAAATATTGTATTGATGTTATATTCCATATCTAGGTCTTCGAAGCACTATATTAGACATCTGTGAGACTATTCATTGGACTTCAAGCTAGTACATTCTCTGATAGTTTCTCATTTATGATATCCATTAAGTTCATTGTATCTAGTATAGATCTCCTTATTTTCTTGACACGATGGTTACACGGATTGGTATATCTGTATCTCATCATGAGATGTTATTCCTTGTATATGGTGTATCTTGTGCAAGTCATATTTTATTGATTATCTTGTGCATGTACAGACACTGATTCTCGGAGAGATTTGCTACCTTCCTAGAGAATCCCGTACCATAGCATACCATGGTTGGATCTATTATACCAGTCAGGGGTGGAGAGTATTTTAGTATAGATATATGATCATACCCTCCTTGTGCATGTCTTATTCCATGTGAGTTTTGATTATACACCGCACATATGATCAACCAGGCCATTATACTCTTGTGTAAGTTCTCAAGCCGATCACATGTTAAGCTGGTACTCATACACTAAGACATTAGTATTCTTATTTATTGTCATATTATTTATTATTATATTTATTCCAGTATTTCCTTATTGTGTATCTCTTGTATCTATTGTGCATCTTGTATATTCACATCTAGTTATTGTTACATAGTTTTTATCATTGATTAGAACTGCTGTAGAGATATACTCTGTTCCTTTCCTGACTGGATATATTTTTCTCAGATGACACTGAGGAGTGGTACCCTACACATTATGGGCCCCAGGATATTGTGGGTTTAGAGTCAGAGACCCTGGCTCAGGAGGGACTTATCCCAACTAAGACAGATGACCCGGGATTATCAACTTCTTAGTATTCTTGTACTGGATTTGTCTCCAGCTTACTTTGTTAGTATTTTTTCAGACTCATTGATGTTATTATTTTAGACTCATGAGTTTCATGTGACTATTCTATTCTTTATCATAATCGTTCTCGTTCTATCGTAGATAATATTGTTGGTAGCTCATTATATTGCTAGATAGATTACCCAGACAGCGTTCTACCGTCGATTCTGCGGCGTAGGCTGGGCGTTGTTCCCGACTTGCATTCCTACATCGGGTGCGGGTCGTGACACATTTTTAGTGGTGGCCCATGCAGGTCAGGCTTCACAAGTTGTGCGATATCGTGGTAGTGCGACGACTTAGTTTTACTACTGCAAGCCTGTGTCGGGATATAGGATATAGGCTATAGGTTGAGAATACTCAATCATATCTAGAAAAAATTCTTTTGATTCATTCAACTATTCTCCTTTGACATTGATACTTGATCTATAAACTGTCCTTTCCTTGAGTGTCTTACATCATGTGCCATATTGATTCTTTCTTTCGCTTTGTCTCAGGATGTCGCCTAAGACTAGATCACAACAGGGGGGAGTAGCTTCTGAGAGGTCTGTGATGTCCCGAGGGCCTGCACCAGTTACTTCTCCGGTGATTGGAGTGTTAGCTGCTTTCGGAGGTCCACCACCTACTCAGAGGACTGTGCCAGCTGTATCTGAGGGACTTCCACCTCCACCTTCTGTGCCAGCAGAGGTGACACAGATGTTTACACTATTTTGTGAGATGCTTTGGCACAGAGGGCTCAGTCAGAGGCACATCAGAGTTAGACCGACGTTTTACGGCAGGACATCGAGAGTACTCATCAGCTTGCTCGTGCCGTAATAGAGAGAGGAGTTCCGGTCCAGCAGTAGGTTGCTCCTCAGGTTGCTCAGCTTCGGCCAGGCAACATTCAGGACTTTAAGAAGCTGGAGCCTAGGGTCTTCAAGGGGACGAAGGGCATCGTCTATGCTGATGATTGGCTCGAGGACATTGAGCGTCTTATGAGGGTGTCCCGTCTTTCTGAGGATCTGAAGGTTGAGGCGGTAGGACTTTAACAGTTCGACGTCGCCCGTACTTGGTTCAAGAATGAGCCATTTCTTGTTGATGCGGGACAGTCTTGGGAGGCATTCAAGAACCTCTTCAAGAAGAAGTTCTTCGCTCGGGAAGACATGCTAGACTTGGGGAGACAGTTTGAGAGTCTCATTCAGGGGAGCATGTCTGTGGAGGATTATGCCACGAAGTTCGGGCTATTCATTTCTGTGAGGGTCTAAACTGGAAAGTGAAGATCCTTATTCCATCTTTTTATGAGACATACTCGAAGGTACTTGCGGAGGCACGCAAGGTTGAGCGGGAGTTGGGTTTGAAGCCCAAAAGAGACCGTAATTCTTTTCTGGAGGCAAACAACAGTACAGTATTTGCCAAACGTTCTTATTTCCAGTCCAGGACTTTCTAGCAGTCTCAGCAGCACCAGACTCCATCTAGGGCACCGTTACCACAGCAGCATAAACAGTTACAGTAATCTTTCTGCCACTTCTGAAAGAAGCCCGGCCACATCTGGGAAGTTTGTAGGAAAAGGTTGGGAGCTTGTTTGTATTGTAGTACTGAAGGGCATTAGCTAAGGGAGTGTCCTTCCAATCCTCGTCGTGCAGTTCAGGGAGCAGCTTCAGCTCTGAGGTTACAAACGAGACCACCTGCAGTACAGCCGAGGGGACCGCTTCCGACACAGCAACAACGTTATGTCCAACATCAGCAGCATGGAGGGGTACGTCAGGGACGGGTGTTTGCTATGACCGTTGAGGAGGATGAACCCACCGGAGATGTCATCGCATATTCTATTCTTCTTGATTCTATTCTAGCTTTATCTTTGTTTGATAGTGGTGCTTCCCATAGTTTTGTATTTCTTTCTTTTGCTCTGAAGCATGGTTTGGTAGCTGAGTCTTTGCTTAGGACTTGCAAGATCATGACCGGGGGAGGTATTATCCTGGTTAATGATATTTGCAAGGATCGGAGAGTTACTCTAGGAGGCCGGGAGTTGAGTGCGTGTCTACTTGTAATGCTATTTCCGAGCTACGATATTATACTCGGGATTGATTTGTTGAGTAGGCATCGGTGCTAGCATAGATTGTAGAGGAGGTAGAGTTTTTTTGGTCCTCCAGCAGAGCCAGAGTTCGAGTTTGCTAGAGGAGCTGTAGAGCAGGGAGAATGCATTATTTGTGGAGCTATGGTGGAAGATAAGGAGTTGCCGCATCCGTTGATAACAGACTTCTTGGATGTGTTTCCTAAGGAATTACCAGAGTTGCCGCCAAATAAAGATGTTGAATTCTTTATAGACTTGATGCTAGGTGCAGAACCAATTGCATAATATGTCTATAGAGTAAACAACAGTGAGCTGATTGAGCCGAAGAAGCAGGTGGATGAATTGCAGGATAAGGGGTTTATCAGATCAAGTTCTTCAACGTGGGAAGCCCCAGTATTGTTTGTACCAAAGAAGGATGGATCGTTGCACATGTACATTGATTACAGGACTTTGATTAATCTCACTATCAAGAATTGTCACTACCATATTTTCTAGGAAAGGGTATTTTAGTAATTTTATATTTAATTATATATTATGCATGATAAATAATTATTTGTTGTATTATTTAATTATTGTTAGATGTTAGTTATTTATTTTGGACTTGTGTTAGTGGACCTAAATAGTTTAGTTTAGACTCATGGACTAATATGTATTAATTGTTAGATTTGAGCCCATTTAGAAAGCCCATTGATTAGGAGGATGATTAAAATTAATTAAACCATTAGACTAGAAGCTTCCCTCCTTAATTATTTCTTTATGAGAGGCCCCAAGCAGTATAATGGATATTATATAGTGACTTGAGGAAGGGAAAAGGGGGGCCGGCCAATTAAAGAGGGGGGAATTTGTTTCTCTCTCCTCTTTTCATTTGAAAACTAGATCTAGAATTTTTCTTAACCAAATTCCTTCATTCGTACTTCATTTTCCTACCAAATTTTATCCTAATTCCTTCCCAAATCACCATTGGAGACTAGTGGAGCAAGGATATAGAAGGAGGAAGTAAGGATCTACAAAGAGGAGCAAGGATCTATAAGTTGGAGGCCAATTTTATCATATTTGTAGGTTGTATTGGGAATTCATCTCCTAATAGGTACAATTCAATTTTTCCCCTTAATTTATGTTCTAAATCTGAGATTTAACCATGAGAAATCAACCCATATGCATAGGTTACCCATAGGATTTGGTTTTGTGTTCATAGGAGGCCTATTGAGAAAGTTATGGTACTTTTTGTGTCAATTTTGGAAGAATTTCGAGATTGACAATTGTTGTGTGTTAATTGGTCCTATAGATCAATTTGGAATGTGCTTGTGTGTTTGGGGCTAGTGTCGTATCCACAATTGGGTACGTGTAGGTCGTATCACAATAATTTGGTAATACGTGTTGATTTGGAAGTTTTTCCTCCGATACGGGACTTTGAGCATGTCACATTTTGACACGGACACGTAGATTTGTGTTTGACTCTTCGTATTGTTCATAAATGATATTTTAGACTTACTCGTATCCTTCGGGGTACGTTTGGATGTGTGGTGGGCTCGTGTCACAAGCTTATCCTAGATCTAGTGGGATACGGGGTGATACGATCCATGTGTTTGTGCAATTTAATTTTAGATCTATTTCTCTTTTGCTTTTAAACATGGTGATGTGTAATTATATATATATATATATATATATATATATATATATATATATATATATATATATATATATATATATATATATATATATATATATATATATATATATATATATAATGTGATGTATATATTTTGTAGTTATGTGTCATAAATTTATGTATATACTATATGTGTATATATTGTTATATAGCTATTCTTCTACATGTAAGGTATATTTATATATTGTAGTATGTATATATATGTATATGTTAAGTGGATATTTATATGTTGTTATATATATATATTTATATTATATATTGTTATATGTATATATATTGTGTATATTATATATACATGTACGTATATACGTAGTTATATATATGTTACTATGTAAGTGTATATATGTTACTATGTAAGTATATATTGTGTATATTTGGAGCACTTCACCGTTATGTGATGACACCTCTTTAGGATACATGACGATTTGGTTGTGTATCTATTATAACTATTTGTCTTAGTTTTGATTGGATAGCTTGGGCAGTTTGCAGGGCATGCAACCATTCAAAAAATCTTAAATTGTATTTTTTAGTTTGCAGGGCATGGTATCATTATTTTTTAGGGGCATTATTTATATTCCTGAGAATCCTTTATCAGAATCTTATCAGTCATTGCTAGTGGTTGGTCAACAATTAGTTAAGGCAGCGCCAGAATCAAGGCAGCCTGTATCCCCAGTACAGTTAGCAGTTCGAGCAGAGGTAGTACCAGATCATCCCGATGTGCATTATCTACTTAGGATCATCAATGATATGATAGAGTCACAAAAACAACGAAACCTCATTCTCCAACAGAGTATCCAGAGGTTGATGGAGCACAACGGGCATGGAATATCAAAGTTATCTCAAGCCGATGACTTGTAGCCAAGGGGAGTACAGATTGGAGTAGGACAATACGAGCCATCCAGTCAGTCAGCATATCCAACCCGGTCTACTATAGTAGAATTACGAGGGTATGAGCATATAACTAGGAGGACCACATCAGCAGCTAAGGGTCGTAAGAAGAATCGTGCACCCATGTCAGGCTCTTCATTTTAGCATCCTTTACCTGCATACAACCATCAATACCAGTACTGAATGGTTCCAGTCATATGTTTCTACTATGGGAAAATGGGGTATCTTAGATCAGATTGTTGGAAGACTAATGAGCGATGTATTAGATATGCAACTAAAGGTCATTCAGCTAGCACTTGTCCATATCCGTCACCTCGAGGACGACCAGCTACACCCGATGCACCACCTCAGATATTTCAGTCACCTCAGTTATCACCACCTATAATGGTTGATCAGAGTGAACCATCATTTGTAGTACAGCCGTTGGCATAACGTCCTCTACTATTTCAAGATCAGAAGGTCAGGCAGCACAGAGTGCAGTTGTATACGCAATCTCAGGGAAAGTTCTAGTATTCTATCTAGCATGAGGGAAGTACCTCAGGGGTCATAGGTACCATCTTCATGATTTTATTTTAGTTATGTCTTCCATTAGCAGGCCATGCATTGATAATATTTATTGGTTTCCCATCGACGGGCTTTTATTCCACTTATACTTGGAGTACAATGGTCGATTCGACTTATTCGGCGAGTGAAGGCGAGTTTCTTGTCCCACTCTTCTACCTCTGTATCTCGTGATACGTGATATCTATCATGTATCATGACTACGAAGGTACGTCCTGGGTAGAGTCATGTCTTTGACTGAGTCATTAGTATCGACTTACTTTGAGACGTGATCCTTGTCCATTTTTGGGAGTCAACGTAGGCCAGTGAGGACAGATTCCTACTCAACTGACTCCGGAGACATATTTATTCATATGTCTCAAACTCTTCACTTTTCTGGTTTTGTTATTGTTTGCAAATTTATTTATGTTACTGTTGCTTTCATTACCCATCTATATGCCATGCTTTATTTTATTGAGATAGTCATATTTTCATGAGCTTTTTGGTTTTGGGTTCTAGTTCAACTAGCTTTAGTAAAATTTTAAGGACGATTTTTTTTTAAGGTGGGTATAATTGTAACCTTCGTTATTGAATTTTGAATTTCTTAATTTTTGGTATTTAAATATTTTTCCTGAAAAATTAACTTAGACCGTGTTTTGTATTTTTGCGCAAATACTTGCTATTTTTTCGTGATTGTTTTTTTTGTTTTTGATATTAGAGACTATCCTGAACTAGTAGAATGTCCATTGACATTGTTATAGACCCGTGTTAGAATCCGTGCATAGAACGAAACCCTAGACTTTCCTAAATTAGGATTTTTGCCTCCTGACCGGCATACAGTCGGAATACTAGTTTATACCTTCGGTATACCGTTAGGGATATTTTCCCATTTACTTTTTTGATATTTTCATGAATAGTATTTTGATATTTTTGTGAATAGTATTTTGATATTTTTATGAATAGTGTTGATGCATTCTTTTATCCATTGGTTTCTTGGTTCGGACTTTGAGACTCGTCTCACAGTATTTGTATTTTATGCGGATACATATTTTGTACTATTTTTTTACATTTTATTGGATCTCAAAGAATCTCGTAATTTTTTTTAAAATTAAAACTTTACTACCTGACCGATATACCGATAGTATACTACAGTATATCGACGGTATACTGTCCGACATATATTTATTTTACTTTTGAGATATTTTTGAGATATTTTCGAGAGATATTTTGATGAATAGTATTGAGGCACTCTATTATCTATTGGTTTCTTGGTTTTGTTTTGAGTATGTCGAGATTGATTTAGATTGAGTCATGGATCGCTGACGAGGCAGATCCAACGGTCACGATTAAATCACCTCTTCTATATATAGAATTCGATTTTCATCCTTTTTCTTTTTTCTCTTTCTCTCTTCTCTCTCCACCCTTTCTCTCTTGAGCTTGGAGCTTAGTCTTGAGACTTGGAGTGTGGTTTTTGAACCCCTTCTTGGTGGTGGATTAGAAAATTTAGGCTGGAAGCTCGATTTAGGAAAGTATACCTTGTCGATTTTATGAACTTCCTTTACTTTTCTGTAATTTTTATTTTCTAGAGATTTGGTAGTTGTTTATTTGCTAAACTTGTTTTACTATAGTTGTTCATTGCATGGTTTCTAGTATTGTAACAAATTCAGTTTTGATTTTTGGTAGAATCTTGTTTTATCCCTTTTAGGTAACTTGGTATCTGAACCGGTACCGGAGTTATGAACGTGAGATATACTCCATATTGTGATATGAGACATACCACTAGATTTGACTCCTGGTTAGACCTAGTTCTGGTAATTTTTGTGATTTGATTTGGATCTCAAAAATCAGACTTGACATGACTTTGGCCTTATTTTCTCCCGAAAACCAAAATACTGACGATATACTACAATATACCAATGGTATACCGATTTTGACCAACTTGGCATCCTTAAAACCTGTTGTGACATTTATGGGCATACCGACGATATACTACAGTGTACGGAAGGTGTACCAATCATGGCCGAACTTTTAACCGACTTTATGGATATTTCTCTTGGATGACTTACCGACGGTATACTACAATATACTGACGGTATACCAGTTTATGTGATCTATTTTTTCAGAACCTATTTTGCCTACTTGGAACGGCATACCGATTTACCAATTTATTAGAACCTAGAACTTGCTGTATTTTTCTATTTTCGGACCGCTATATCGACGGTGTATTAAATTGTACCGACGGTATACCGATATTGCTCTTTCTTTGTATTTCTTGGTTTTTCGTGAAGTAGTTTTTGATTTTTTTATTATTTTACTTGGACACATGATGACTTGACCTGACTTGGCTTTAGCTTGCTATACATGGTGGACTTGGCCTAACTTGGTTTTACTCGATTTTACATGGATTTACCCGACTACACTAGGATGACTCGACTTGACTTGATACGACTTTACATGGCTTAATCTGAAATGACTTGACTTGGCTTCACATGGCTTGACCTGGCTTCACATGGCTTTACTTGGCTTCATATGATTTATCAGTTATTTGTCATGGCTTACATGAGTCCGTTTGTACAGTGAATAATAAACCTTGTCCAGTCTTTTATTCATGTCTAGGATAGATTCTGCGAAAAGCCACCCCCAAAATCGTATAAGAAAATGCTAAGGGTTAACAACTAGGGATTCATATTGATCATGGTTAGGGATTTTTCTTGGTTGCATGCAGTCCCGGAGCCACATCGCGGTTGGATGAGGAATATCATGTGGAGTATTGTGTGGAGTATCATGTGGAGTATCCTAAGGATTATCAGATGTTGATTTATATGATTGGGTAATCCGGACAAACTACAATGAATGTGACCTGAAGGAACTCTAGTTATCTCTTATATTTTGTTAGTAATTAGGACTTGTGATAAACTAGTTAGTTAAAGTATCAAGTCTTACTTATTGATTTGCCGTGGTTGGTGGATGATGTTAGTCTTGGTTTATACATGAGATTACACTTTTTATTTTTAGCACTTGGTATATTACTGTATCACATATTCAGGATATGCCACATATTTACATGCTACAGTTTTTTTTGCATACATTATCCTGAGTTCTTTTACTCTTCTAGTCATTTACTTTTAGTCATTTGTATTGCCTATATTATTGGTTTAAGTTCCTAGCTGTCTTCCTTTGTGGTACTTGCTATTTGGGGTGTGATCCCACTGATTTTGCATGACCAGATCCAATAGCAACACCGGAGGATCTTTTGTACCTTCCTGAGGATGGTAACCACCAGGAGCACCAGACCACTTGAGTGGGTTTTTTTTTCCACTCTGCTGTACTTTCTACTTTTGTTGGCATTTAGCCACCAAACACATGTTTAGTTCGTGGTTTGGATTGACTGCTAGCTTACGGGAAATAACATGATCGTCATATCCTAGGGTCGATCATGTATGACTTAGACTTTAGCTAGTTTATTAATTTTGTAGCATCATGATCATTTATGTATATATAGTTTGGGATGATTTACTATTATATGTCTGGTGATCTTATATCTTGTTATTTTATACTATTGAGCTTATGATTGAGATACTAGGATTTGTTGGACCTAAATATGACTGATGGTTGTAGTAGTAATCCCCCATGTCTTACAGCTTCACCGTATATACGGAGTACCAATGTTCTATAAGTATACGTAGCTGGCCATTGTCTGTCCCCTCTTTCTTGTATTCTGGTTTTGGGGCATGACAAGATTTTTGTGGTGGCCCATGCAGGTCGGTATGTGCAGATTTGATCTATTTTACATATATGTGGGGGTTGTTGCTTTTGTTATATGTCTCAATCCTAAACTGTTCTCCCTTGATCCCTAGTCATTTTCTTTATCTCTGATCCTTGATATATTATCTGCTTTTTTCTTTGATCAATCCTATTATTTGACTTGACTCTTGTGTCCTTAACTTTCAGGGGCACTGTTCCTGTTACTACCTTCCAGATGGTTTGACTATATCTCGAGGAGTGTCTGTATTTGGGAGCCCAGCGCATTCCTGGAGATTGACCCCAACATTCAGGGGGTAGGGTCTAGAGTAGATTCCAAGGCAGATCGGCCGACAATACCAGACCAGCAAGCAGCACCTGTGTACTCAGTTCAGCCCGAGCAACCAGAGAGTATTGTCTGAGCACTGATGGATGTCCTATTGTATTTTATGACAACCCAGCAATATTAGAGTGACATATTCACTTAGTCGGTCCAGACAACATTGGAGCGAGGTGGTTCTCTGATCCACAATTCTGTGACCAGCTTGATGTACCTCAGTCCTCCATACTTCTATGGTACA
This sequence comes from Iris macrosiphon, assembly GCA_036927795.1. NCBI lineage: Eukaryota > Viridiplantae > Streptophyta > Magnoliopsida > Asparagales > Iridaceae > Iris > Iris macrosiphon. Next base: position 67,937,867 of record JAYESA010000018.1, on the reverse strand, counting down.
GAGAACGCAATTTTGTCCCATGCTTGATTGTAGGACAGTGAGGCCATCTTGGAGGCAGTAGGGACTCCGACTAGGGAGCGTGTCTCAGGGGTGAGACTGTAGTTGTTGGACTTGGCCCATGACTGGTGGACAACGCAGGAGGGTTCTCTCACAACACCGATTCCATGGGCGGTCTTTAGTGAGAGGTTTCAGGCAAGGTACTTTGACGCGATGGTGCGTTACGAGCTTCATCATAGGTTTAACAACCTCCGGCAGGAGGGCATGACCATCGACGGCTATACGACAGAGTTTACGAGGCTTAGTCGGTTTGCTCCCACTTTGGTGGTGACTGAGTTGGAGAGGGCGAGGAGGTTCCAACATAGACTCCATTTAGAGATTATCTTGGCGGTGAAGCAGCATGAGTTCCATAACTTCGACGTTGTGATATGGGCAACCAAGAGGTATGAGTACACAACGCAGCGGATTGCAGATCGAGTTGGGAGCCAGAAGAGGCCCAATATTTTAGGAGGATCAGCATCCCAGTCATCATCACCATCTCCAACAGTTCGAGCCTTGATGATTGGATCCCCGAGGAGGGCAATATCATCTTAGCAGTCTTCCCAAACGTGCCCTCAACAGATGAAGTCTTCTTCTACTTTTTCTTCCCGTAGTTGTTTCCATTGCGGGAAACCTGGTCATGTATTATCGGAGTTCCATAGGGCACAGGGATTGTGCTTGTTGTGTGGGGCATCAGACCACATAATCGGATCATGTCCAAAGAGAAACTAGACTAGATCATCATCTGCCCAGTCACAAGTTTAGCCGACAGCACCGCAGTAGAGGGCACCAGCACCGGTGCAGCAATAAAAGACTCAGAGGCCTTTGTCCCCACAGGCTCAAGAATTCCAACAATAGATGATGCATCACTATGTGTAGGCCCAGGCATACGCGAGACCTAGAGGTCAGCAATAAAGGGGACCAACGTCCATAGGGCAGGGTCAAGATTTTTTGCTATCAATAGAGAAGGCCATGGCAGCAGGAGAGGTGGTCGCATGTACCATTCTTGTTTACTTTTATTCGGCTTCAGCTTTTTTTGATTATGTTGCATCACATTGATTTATATCTGTAAAAATTTGCGACAAGAGTTGGATTTGAGTCTGAGTCCTCACATATAAGGTTAAATATACTTACTGGTAACGGTCTCATGGGAGTAGATAGAGCATATCCCTCGTGTAGAGTCATAGTGTATGAGAGGGAGTTTCTTGCGCGACTGATAAAGTTTCATATGAGCGATTATGATATCGTCATAGGGATGGATTGGTTGAATGCGAGGCACACGATGATAGATTGCCGTACCGGCAAGGTTATCTTTCATGTAGTGTGGAGGAGTTCTCATTCTTGAGAGGTACAGTAGAGTCACCAGTGGTTACATTGATGATGGTGGAGGCCAAGGAGGCATAGATTCCCATGGTAGTTTATGAGTTTCTTGACATATTTTCCAACGAGCTACAAGGTGTACCACCAGTTAGAGATGTAGAGTTCTACATTAATTTGATCCCAGGAGTTGAGCCAGTTTCAGAGAGAGTTTACAGAATGTCACCATCCGCGTTGGAGATTTTATACCGGATGGTGGGGGATTTGAGAGCCAAGGGTTCATTAGACCTAGTGCATCGACTTGAGGAGACCCGTTACTTCTTGTCATGACCCGCACCCAAAATTTGGGCATGAATCGTGGGTACGTCCAGCGTACGACGCAGCATCGGCGGTAGAACACTGTTTAGGTCTCAATACTATAAATCATAACTCATAAAATAACCAGTCAAAGATCTCAACTCCATAAGGAGGACAATGAATATGCATATGATCATCACTTCATAAGGTACACAATCACAATAACTATAAGAAGGTAAATGGCACGATAAGATGTAAAAGATATAAGAAAGTTCTGACATAAGTCTAGAACACAACTCAATTATAATAATAAGTCTAGAGTCTAACTGACTCAACATAAATAAGTCTCAACATAGAACACCCAAGTCTTATAGTTTAGATTAATCCTAAACATAGATAAACTAGACTAAATCTGTCTAAATGACTGCAGGTAGTGTCTTCTCTAAAGGGAGTGGCTCCTCTAGAATCTTTGGGATATAATTGCCATATACTCCTGGACCATAATGGGTAGAGCACAAATACTTAAGATCCTCTGAAAAATGTTATCCAGTCAGGATTGGAGCGAAGCACAAAAACTAAACAACAGTTTCAATTTATATTAACAAAAACTATAAAATAGTACAAGGAAATACATGATGAAGAAATACTGAAAAATAATAAGTACTGGAGAGACATGTAATTTGCGTATAAAACTAAACAACAATGGAACAGATATATATGAATATTAGAAATGAGTGGACTGGAATAAAGGAATAGAAATTCTTGCTAAGTATTATGAAATATCAGTTTGCTATGTGATCGGCTTGGAACTAGATCAGGCTTATTATATATGATTAGATATGATACATGTGAGGTCAGGCTAACCATCTGGTTAGCTATAATGCAAGCAATAGTCAAGCTAATCATATATAACAGGCTATGAGATATGTAAATTGTTAGTCTACACCCTACGTGATATGTGGGGTGAGCTATGATGCATGTAAAGTGGGATATGATCACATAATCTTGCTAATATTTTTTTGTCCCCATCTAGTACAATATATTTCAATCATGACTCCTCATGACAGGTATCTATGATACTAGCCCGTGTATCCGTTGTATCGGTATCAAGTATACACTACAACTAGAATCATAGTAATAATCAAAATAATGAAAACTGTCAGAGAATGTACTCACCTGAGATCCAGAGCAAATGACATAACTTGGTGTCCGAACTGGTGTCACACAGACCTATATATGAAATATTATGTCATTTGGTATAATGAAGTAATAAACATGTTTAAACTAGCTTTAAACTAGGTCTCTGGGCCAATACTAGGTCAATAACTAATTTGAGGTCTAGTTGTCAACCTGGTTAGCCTAATATAAATTATAAATAGCTAAACTAGTCAATTAGTCAATTCTAGGTTTTCTAAATTATAATAGTCATTACCTTGCTAATATCTAAGGTATACTTAGCTAATACTAGGTAATATAATTTAAACTAGCTAATATATTGTACTATACTTAATATAGGCACTATACCAACCATATCTCGTAATACCCTCACTTACCTCGCTATTACTTCAAGGTAATACTAATACCTTAGCTACTTTCTATTACCTTAGTATCTATATTTAGCTTATATACTACAATAACTTAGTTATATGCTAATATCAAGTATAGTGCCTTAACTACTAATTAATATCTAACTCACTAACACTCTATCAAAATCTTGATATCTTCACAATACCTCAATACCTAGCCTATTACCTATATCTAATATCGATTCCCAAAACCTTAGCTATCACCTAGTATCATGATACCTTTGTACCATGGCACCACACTAAATTAGGTGTGAAACCAAGGTATTCACAAATACCAACATATCACACTAGGTTATTCATGTTTCCTATTGACACATGAATAAATTACTTTATATCTCATAACACACTCACACCACTCCACTGACACCAAGATACTCAGATATGATTTATCTATTAGCCCCTCCATATGATACTTGGTATCATAATACCCCATCCTTAAGAACTCTCCTATTGACACCCCTGCATATCACTTGCAGCTAGCAAGCTTGCTGCACACACTCCATGCCTTCACATCCACTGCACATAATCTGTGCACAGATCAATACTCCCCACACTCGAGCACACAGACACTCCCACAAGTCTAAGGCACCCCCCATATACATTGGTCCTCCCAGATCATAATGCAGTGCATCCTTTTGCATCGAGCCTTCCCTAGTATACCTGCAAACTCCCCTCACACTGTCTTCATTAATTGAGTATCTTGCTTATGGCTACTGTCGATACTTGTATTACTGCTGCTGCTATCTAAACACATCAGTGCACACAACTCTACTGATATACTGTGTTCTCCCCGACACCCCATGCCTCATCTACCCGAGCACATCCTTCCTCACTCAACAATATCAGTGAAACCCCCACACCACACTACACACTCTAAAGTAAATACTCTTGTACTGAAACTAATCCCAAGTACTTGTTGTTCAGTTACTGGACTATAGTAAGCACTCCCCTCATGCAACACTTCACAATACCCGACCCCCATCTCCACCACTGTTACTATCCTAATTAACATTGCATTGTTAATATGTGTAGTGGAAATTTTTTAAGTCACCTAGATCCCCTCACCCTCAATTATTTTACAATAACACTTGATATGCCTAAGATATTCTCCTAAGTGGTATGCTACCTAGGATTCATTCTAGGACACTCTGACACTAAGATACATATACCATGATACCTACTACATTGGATATTCAAGTATACACCACCTGATATTCTAACACAAGGATACTGGCCTACTGCTGCACATTCAGTCCCCAAAGGACTGCACTTGTAGCTTGCAAAGGAATATAATGTTCCTGCTATCAATACTCTGCAATCCCTCTCTTCTTACCTCAGCTAATTGTTGTTGTTGGCTCTAACTAACACTAAAGTCTCACTTAATATTCAAGTAGTGTATGCCCTATGCTAACTTACCAACACTACTATATCTTACAACAGATACACATTCTTGCTCGAGTTCACTGAACCCAACTCTATCTAACACAATTACAACTAAGTGACTAATACTCTCTCAAACACCCACTGAGACACCTACATATACTCACACACACTCATACATACGTGTGTATGAACATATATAGGTATCCCAGATATTATTGATACCTACATACTGAGCTCACTGCCCAAACTTCCCACTGATCCTAATAAATTTACTACCCTTAACTAATCACTCAACTACCCCCATCACCTTCACTGATCTGCATACTAATTTGCCTTAAGGAAAACACATACACATATATACATATACACATTAAGTGGCATTGATGCACACAAGCACATCCCTCTGACACTGAAACTGATTTACACACACACACCCATACGAATGTCCCCATGATTCACACTCACCTGGACACTCCACATCCTATCCCTTAGCCTATCTCTAATCTAAACTGAGCCTCCATTCATACAAACACACTCAACACTTACAACTGAACACTCAATATCTCTAATATCGCTGCTACTTCCCCCTTGTAATTCTTATGTACACACTAGAAACTCTAATACACATATTCACTCAACTATACAGATTTCTTTCATACTCTTCTAACATGAACACTCGATCCTTCATTCCCTTCCTTAGTTCATAGCACACTCCACTCTCCTCACAAGAATCCTCACCACAAATATACAATAACTCATTGACATTCCACCAAACTCTTTGAGGGCACCAATAGGATACTCTCTTTAGTGTCATGATACTCTATAAATCTCATGCCAAAATCCCAAATAATCTATAATAATGAATATGCATAATAAAAATATCTATTTATATCTAATGCAAATAGTTGTCATGAAAAATAGGGGAAAAATAACCAAAAATACAAAAATCCCAAATATGCACACAACACCATGAAGAAAATACTATGGGAACTAATAGAGACTCATTCTCTCCCCTTATGGATATTTTTCAACCATGGATGGGCTCCTAATGACCAAACAAATGATAAAAATAGAATTTTAAAGAGAGATTTCAGATTTTTACCTATTAGGAGATAGATTTCCAATGCAAACTTCTTCTCCTCCAAGGCTTCTTGTGAACTAAGCTTCTAGGCCTCTTAGATGAAGTAAATGAGAGGAATTTAAGGTTTAAAATTTTAAAATTTGTGTAGAAAAGGATAGGGTTTAGGTAAAAGCTATTTCTAGGTTTTTCTTCATGAGTTATGAAGAATTAGAGGGAGGCTCCCTCTCCCTATATAGGGCCGGCCACACCTAGGGCTTAGGGTTGCTATGCATAAGGTCCTCAATGCCCATAGGTTAGTCATGAAGGGTTACTCAAACAAGTGGGTTTTAATCCTAAGTAAGGGGTTTAACTAGAATCTAATTTAAAATGGATAGGGATTAAAAAGTGGGTTCAAATGTGACTAGTCTAATGTAAAGTCCATAGTCACATCAAGTCTAGTCCACTAACCCATAATAATAATAATAATATAATATATCATACATATCATGTAACTACAACACAATATACATAAATATCACAATGACATCAATGCCCTTACTCTAGAAATATGGTAGTGACAAGTCTACCCTTCTAAAAAAATTTCGTCCTCGAAATTGAAATAAACTAGCACAAGAACACAATCAGAACAATAAGAATTATACCTCAAGGCTCGAAGAGATACGGGTACTTCTCGCGTATTTCATCCCCCCTCTCCTAGGTTGACTCTCCTAGGAAGTGATGTCTCCATGCAACACGAACCAAAGGAATAGTCTGGTTCCGCAATACCTTCTTCATGTGATCCAAAATCTCTACGGGCTGCTCAGGATAGCTGAGAGTTGGACCAACCTCGATCTTTGAGTGATCTAGTACGTGACTAGGATCTGCCACGTACCGTCTCAGCTGCGACACGTGGAACACGTCATGTACTCTCTCTAATGCAGGTGGCAAGTCTAGTCTGTAGGCCACTGTACCGACCCTCATAAGAATATCGAAAGGTCCGATATACCATGGACTATGCTTCCCGCCTCCACTAAAGCAAATCGTGCCTGGTGTCGAAGAAATTCGTAAGAACACCAAATTGCCAACCTAGAATAATACAGTCTTAACACGTAATCTAAAATAAAACAATCACAAGAAATTATAACAAAACCGATTCTTCAAACTCTAAGGGTCTACGGTGGCTGTTGGCCCAATGCCGCTGTCTGTCCTGCGCTACTCGAAGCCTATCTGATGAGTTTTACCTTTTCTGCTGCATCCACGACCATCTCTGGTCCCAACAAGAATCTCTCTCCGACATCATCCCAAGATAACAGTGTGCGACACCTCCGTCCATACAGAGCCTTGAATGGTGATATCTTAATACTGGCCTGGTAGGTGTTATTGTAAGCAAACTCTACCAGGTGTAGATGATCCTCTTAAGAACCTCCAAGATCTAGAATACAAGTGTGTAGCATATCCTCGAGAGTCTGAATAGTCCTTTCCGACTACCCCTCTGTCTGGGGGTGATATGCGGTACTGAACTTGAGCTGAGTACCCAAGCTAGCCTGCAAACTCCTCCAGAAGTGGAAAGTAAAACGACTATCCTAATCTGAGACGATGCTCACAAGAACCCCATGTAATCTTATAATCTGTCGCACATACATTTCTGCTAGCTTCTTTGTCTACGTACCCACTTTGAATGGTAAGAAGTGGGCTGATTTGGTCAACCTGTCCACGATGACCTAAATAACGTCTTTTTCTTCTGGAGAACGCAGAAGCCCCAAAACAAAATCCATAGTCACGTGCTCCCACTTCCACTCTGGGATGGGTAAAGGCTGAAATAATCTACTTGGCCTCTGTCAATCCACCTTTACCTGCTGATACACTAAATACTGGGATACAAAGCGTGCTACATTATGCTTTATACCATACCACCATATGTGCTCCCTCAGGTCTCGATACATTTTGTTGGCACCTGGATGCATCGAGTATTGAGAGCAATGCACCTCCTGTAAAACCTTCTTCTGCAGCTCCCCGCTCGACACATATATCCTAATACTGTGCTGCAAAGATCCATCATCAACAATAGTGAAGTCCTCTGATAATCCTGTTAGAACCTGTGCCCTGATACTCCTAAGAGCCTCATCCTCATACTGCGTAGCTCTTATTCTGTCCATCAGCTCATAATTTATCTGCAATCCCCATATCTGAATCTCGATACCAGGAACTAATACCTTAATTCCTAAGCTCTCAAGATCGACCAATAACTGTCTATCTGTCGTCAAGTACATAGCCATCGGATACCTGCTCAAGGTATCAGCGACTACTTTGGCCTTTCTTTCTTGCTTGTTATTAGCATCGTGCTTGCTTTCTTGGATTTACTTATGCTTGATGATTTTGGATCCTTGTGGAAATTTTGAGGACAATTTTTCTGAGGAGGGGAGAGTTGTGAGACTCATCTCTCAGTATTCTTAATTTATGCGGATACGTATTTTGTACTATTTATTGCATTTTTTTGTATCACGTAGAATCTCAGAATTTTTTCAAAAATTGGAACTTTACTATATGACCAGTATACCGACGGTATACAGCCAGACATATATTTGTTTCACTTTTGAGATATTTTCGAGATATTTTTGAGAGATATTTTTAAAATATATTTTGATGAATAGTATTGAGGAACTCTATTATCTATTTGTTTATTAGTTTTGTTTTGAGCTGTCGAGATTGATTTAGCTCGAGTCGTGGATCGCTGACAAGGCAGATCCAATGGTCACGATTAAATTACCTCTTATATATATAGAATTTGATTTTCATTCTTTTTCTCTTTCTGTCTTCTCTCTCCACCCTTTCTCTCTTGAGCTTGGACCTTCATCTTAAGACTTGGAGTATGATTTTTGAACCCCTTGTTGGTGGATTAAAAGATTTAGGCTGAGAGCTCGCTTTAGGCAAGTACACCTTGCCGATTTAGTACCTTTCTTTACTTTCCTGTCATTTTTATTTTCTAGAGATTTGGTAGTTTTTTATTAGCTAAACTCGTTTTACTATAGTTATGCATTGCATGCTTTCTAGTATTGTGACATATTCGGTTTTGATTTTCTTGTTTTATCCCTTTTAGGTAACTTGGTATCTGAACCGGTACCGGAGTTGAGACCATGGGATATAGTCCATATTGTGATATGAGACTTGCTACTAGATTTGAACCCTAGTTAGACTGTTTGTGGTGGAAAATGAAAGAATAAAAATGTATTCAAGATGGGGTTTACACGAAACCCGCCTTCTTTGGTTTACAAACAAACTTGTACAATTTGATCCTATACGAGGATGTGGGAGTACAATTTATTTAATCTGGGTAAATATTACTATAGGTGTCTGATCTGCAGTCGATCACTTTAGCCCTTGGACCACACAATGATGAAGAAGTGCTGTAGAAGACAGGAAGCAGCTTCGAAGGTTGCAAAAGAGGGTGGATGTACGATGCCAAAGTCGTCGATCCCTGCTCTTTGCCTGAGCTCCGGATTCTCTCTCTCTCTCTCTTGACCTCTGGTTCAATCTTTCTTGGAAGTTCGACCTTGGGTCTGATATTGGTTTTCTTGACTAATTTCCCGACCTCCCAATCTATCGACCTTGGATCTGATATTGGTTTCTTGACCAATTTTTCGACCTTGTTCCTCATTGATAGAGGTCTCTATTTATAGAGTTTTAGTGACAGTGACCACTCCGTCGGTGTAGAAATCGAGGAGTGGAAAGTACAGTACCCTTTTACACAACGGTTAAAATAACCAATGCCTGCGTATAGATGATCCTTTGAATGAGCGTGTGACGCGGGTCCAACTAAGGGACAAAATGAGTATAATCGCTACGAAGATCATGGCATAGAACCCACGTAGGTAGGTATCCCTCGTGTAGAAGAGGTGGGCGTAGAAGCCAATGTCTGTCACCATGGCGTAGAAGCCAAGCAGGCATAGAAGCCGAAATAGGCGTAGAAGCCGAGTGGTCATAGAGGCCGAAATAGGCGTAGAAGCCGAGTGGTCATAGAGGCCGAGTGGGCGTAGAAGCCGAGTGGTCATAGACGCCGAGTGGGCGTAGAAGCCGAGTGAGCACCGAAACTGAATGGGCATAGAAGCCGCTGCGTACCGTGCCAGAGTGCTGATGTGGACGTCTTAGCCGGAATTACGGCTTTTGAAGATATAATCAAATCTCTTGCATTAAATGCCGAGATTTGCCACCATCCTGTGAATTAAATGCGAAAGCATGTTTTGAAGGTCTACAGCCCTTCTGCGCATCAGTCGCAGAGACATGCCTTGAGAAACTGTTACCGCTCTGTGCTTTGGATGTAGAGACGTGCCTCGAGCAACTGTCATCGCTCTGTGTATTAGACGTAGAGACGTGCCTCGAGCCCCGTATGGAGTACAGCTTTTGATGTGGCAGGCGGTTTGTCTACTGCAGAGCGTAAACAGCTCATGTGTGCCTGTGTAAAACAAGGCCGCGTATCCCTTCGTGCACATAAAAGTAGTTTACGCAAAGGAGATGGCGGTAAATGACAGCCTGGGTCGCAGTACCGTGCCATCATTATAGCCGTCGTCTGGGTAGTCGAGCAGTATCCCTGGGTAGTCGAGTAGTATCCCTTTGTCAGAAGTCCAAATGTCAGGTTTATTGCAGGATCTGACAGGTTCACTTTGGAGAATACGAAGCGTCTCTCGTACACGTCAATGCTGTGTTGCAAGAGGATGGGTTTTACGCCCAGGAGTCGATGAAGCACCCAGTTTACGCTGAAACGGTTTGGATGTACTGCCTTACGTTGAGCTTATATTTCATGCTGTGTTTGGCGGAGAAATCTCTGTTACACACTTGATGGCTCTGAAGGCCTCTGTCTACGCTGCTCTGCATCAATATGCCGCATATAGCCATCCAGCGTATTTTTCGTGCTTCTACAAGACCCCCTTCAAAGCTTTCAAATTCCTCGGAATTTGGAATGCTTTGAATGAAGCATGAACCGCTCCTCGTAACTCGAAACATTTCTGAATGGAGCATTGAAACAGTCGATGCTAACTTTATGGCAGATTTATTGGGGACCGGTGTGATCTCTTCCGCCTATAAAAAGGCTGGGGGGTTTAACCCGTTCTCCCCACATTCTCATCACCACGCAGAGATGATCGCCGAAGTTCGTCGGGTCGATCTGAGGAAGAAGGAGATCATATTCTTCCAGCGTGTAAGGAGCCGAAAAAGATGGCGTCTTCGAGCAAGTGTCCACTGCAACGATGGATCATGGAAGGATATCTTAGCCTCCCTTGCTCGGGATAATCAGCAACTTTATATGGCTGTTCTTCCAGGAGAAGGGAAGGGTCGTATTAGACCACACGGCTTGCAAGCGGTGTCTTCTCCTGTTACCTCCGGGGATGAGAGCAGCAACTAGCTCTGACCTCGGGTATTGAGTTGGGTTAAATACCTCAACTCAATCTGTCACGGCGCTGGGCGTAGGAAAGCAGTACCCTGCTTTTCTTTTGGAGGATGGGTCTATGCCCAGTTTTGTATCCTCCTGCCACTGATCATCTTCTTCGAAGAAGAGGAAGACCGTCACCAACGTGAGAACCTATCAAAACAGCTTCTTGGTGCGATCTTCGGACGACGGTGGAGAAATCCTTTGTAGACAGAGTTTTCCTCATATGTGATCATGGAAAATAGAGAAAAACCCTTGTAGATTGGATTTCCCTCATATGTAATCATGACTTTAATCTTTTAATAAAATCATCTTGCTTCTTCATATGATCATTTTGCCATACGTTGCTGTGAAGTCTGAATATGTGTAGCTTTGATACGTCTGATTCTTTACGCCGACTCTGATAGAAAGATTGCTAGGTCCTGTCCTTTTGCGTATAGCGAATAGTCCATAGAACGCTGTTGAGCATTTTGAACATTTAGAACTGTCCTGTTGCTAGGACTGAGGATCCGTGTAGAGCTCTGAACTATTGTTTTCACTTCTGTGTAAACAGAATTCTTGTTTCAGACTTCATCTTCAAGAATGACTTCTCGAAAAATCCCTTGGAACAGGGTCGAGAGAACTGAGTTGCCATCTTGATAGATAAAATATTCGGACTGGAGTCTGGATGAACCTCCAATTGACCCGAGAAGAGTAATTTCTCAATGTTTGAACTCTGTATATTTCGGGTACTTGGAATATTTTGAGGTCAAAAAGGAGTATCTTCTGTGTGAAGTCCTGTAATCGACCGCCTCAAAAACTGTTCGGATATGCGCAAAGTCAGAGATCCGTAGTGTAAATGAGCTGAAAATCCTGAGTTTGTAGCCTATTGAGCGTAGAAAGCCACCGAGCGTGAGATCATCGATTTGGTATCTGCTGAGCGTAAAGTCGTAGATTTGTAGCCTCTCAAGCATAAAAGCTACCGAGCACAAAGGCATCCGGGCATAAAACCATAGACTTGTAGCTTGCGAGTGTAAAACCGTAGATCTGTTGCTGTCGAGCGTAGAAAGCTCCTTAGCGTAGAACTGTACATTTGTAGCCTATGAATAAAAGAAATCTTTCGGGCGTAAGGTTGTGGATCCGTTGCCTCCGAGCGTAAACTAAACGCCACCGAGCGTGAGATCATCGATTTGGTATATGCTGAGCGTAAAGTCGTAGGTTTGTAGCCTCTCGAGCATAAAAGTTACCGAGCACAAAGGCATCCGGGCATAAAACCATAGACTTGTAGCTTGCGAGCGTAAAATCGTAGATCTGTTGCTGTCGAGCGTAGAAAGCTTCTTAGCGTAGGAACCGTTGACCTGTTTTTGCACGGAAAACTCTTCGAATTTGCTGACTGTCCGCCTTTCGAGAGTAGTGGACTGACGTAGTACCCAATCATAACTAAATATTAAATATGATATTTTGGTTGGGGTTTTGAGGAGCTCGTCCGAGGATTCGAGGAGTCGACCCGAACTCTATATATATCCCAAGCTTTTGAGAGAAAAAAAACTTTTCATCCGTCTTCTTCGAAAGAGAGCCTTCGACTGTTTTGAGTCTTTCCCCTCGTTATTCTTCCGAGCGCTCCGAGTTTTCAGAAATGGCACCGAAACAAATCCCCTCCACTAAGGGAAATAGTATAGGTTCTTCTTCTCGTTCTTCTGCCCCAGCGAGAGAGTCTTCGGTCGGGCAAGGTGAACTCTCTTCTGAGCGAAGTATCCCGCCGACGAGTAGCGCACCCGGCCTTAGAGGTAGAGCCTTTGGGATGACAAAGAACGACGAAAAATTCTTCGCACACGTTGAACGTGACCGTGCTAGGTCGTCTTCTGTGCTGATAGCCTCTTTGAAGAATATGACGCACGGAGACGTTTTCATCTTTTATGCCCACATTTCTAATGTGCCAGCGTAAAACTCCATATTTTCGCAGTTTTGAGTGTAAAAGCTCTGACTGCCGAAAACTTGGTGTATACTATAAAATTTTAGTTTTACGCTTGTGGATGGGACCTCCGGCGTAATAACTAGATTTTTGGCAGTCTGGCGTAAAGCACGGACTATATACCGCCAATTATGCTTCTGGATGTGACTTCCGGCGTAAAATGACCAAATTTTGTACAATCTTGGCGTAAAGCACAGACGGTCATTTCTTGGTCTTTATGTTGCAAGATTTGTAATGACGTATTTTCCTTGCACTTTTGCAGTTGACTTGCATAAGTCTCCACTGGCCGAGGTGATGGGTTCCGCTGCCGGGATGCTGCACTCAAACTATCTGGAGGATCTGTCCCACGTGACATTTCCTATCTCCGGACCTCAGTATCCTGAAGGAAGGGAGATCTTAATATCGGCTCAGGGCGAGCGGACGTTGCTGAACATGATTAACGGAGAGCCCCTGACGTACATAGACGAGGACCAGTACATCAAGCCGACTTTTCTTTTTGGGGACATGATTGACAAACAGTCCCAGATGAAGCCCAAGAGAGAACCCTGGGTTTTCCTCGCCGAGAGTATGGTCTTGTATCTGCCAACGATGCCGAGAGATTATCCCATCTCGGCTTTCTCCCATGCGACCCATTCCAGGAGGATGTCGTGGACGCTGACTCCCGATCTTCACGGCAAGCCGGGGAAGATCTTTCATCTGAAAGGAGCTGACCAGGGGTCGTTTGTCAGTCGTCCTTCCGGCGTTGTGACGCTCTTCAGGGGACTGTGCCCGGGCAGCGTCCCGAGTGAAGACAGTTCAGTGATCCAGCCGGTCCAATTGCTGACTTTCTGCAACGACTTCATGGGGCAAGGGGGTGTATACCCTAAGAAGAATCTTCGGTGCAATGGCTGGATCACCCCAATAAACCTCCGATGGACTTGCCTAGTTGACTGGGCCTTGAAACATTTTTGTAGAGAGCTGGAGGTCATCGGACTGTATGCTGCTGTGAGTGCGACGAGTGTTGGGTTGCCTCCCAACCCTAACCTATTTCTGGCACTAATGGAGCGATACATTTCGCTCACCGGGACCTTCGTCACTCCACTGGAGGAGTTAGGGTTGGCCCTCCATGAGATGGCAGTGATCTCGAGACTGTCGATGGGGGATACCCCATATGAAGAGTATGTTCCCACCAACCGGGAGTTGGAGGACTCGGACTCTCGGGTTGTGGAGGTGTATCAGGAGCTGATGTGCCACTACTTCACGTGCACTGCTTTTTATGATGAGCCTTCTGATTTGGCTCACACCACTAAGTGGATGTCCTACCTCTTATTTCACCGGGCCAGGGCTGTCAAGTCGGAGAGTCTCAGGGGGCAAGAATGAGCCCGTGAACTGTTTGGGCATGCTCAGTGCCCAGGTCATCGAGGATCTTATGGGGGATGCTAAAGCTCCAGATCAGATTCTTAATGATGGGGTAGGAAAGTACCCTGAAGGCACTAAGGCCTATAGTTACTTGAGGCACTGCCGCAGGCCTCTGTCTAAGGAAGCCAGGCTGGCTGGCTTTCTCTCCATATGGCTGCGTCGAGTAGTGGTGCCCGGCATCGCGTCCGCGAACCGCATTCACCGAAATATCCTGTGGCCTGCCGTGCATCTGGTGTTCGGGGCAAGACTGGGCTTGCTCCCTGCCATGGTGTGCCATATACAGGCTGGCCTGAGAGCCATGACTGATGGACTGCTCGTTGATGAAGCTTGGCGTGATAGCTTTCCCCGGGTAGAGTTACCATACCTGTACTTGATGGGATGGTTAATTCTCTACAACCCCCGGGTGATGTCTCCGGGCCCTGGCAGTAGTTCGGGGGGTAGTTTCTTGCTGAACTACAAGGACTCTCCCTGGAACGTGAATACAGTTTTAGACTGTCGGCTGGTATTGAGCCTCGATCATTGCTGGAAGCTCCTCTGCACTGTCTCCCCTGTACATCGCAATCAGTCGGGGATTAGGCTTGAGGATTTAGGTGGAGAGAAGACCAATCTTTCTCCGGAAGCTTTTAATTGGTTGGTCTGGATCAGACCCTCCTATTTGTTGTACAGAAGTGAAGATCATTGCTTCTTCGAGCCCTACTTGCCCAGTCGCTTCGCCAGGCAGTTTGGGTACGATCAGCTGCACGTGGGCAATGCCGTCACCAGCTTCAGGTCCAGGGGCGGACTCATTGATGGAGCCAGAGGATGGCGGTATTTTATCATGGGTTGTACGGGAGCAATCTTTATCGTGCCGGTCGTCACACTCTCCATGGAGCTGCGCATCCTCCATTCGTATGCCCAGTTCTATGTGGCGGTCAACACCTTCCATCGCGATTTTGACATGCGTGGAAGATTTAGGGTGCCTTCTCCCAAGTCTGGGGGAAGAGTCGAAGTCCCCTCGGTTTCGTCTGACGAGGGTGAGGGGTCCGTCACTTTGGATGAGCCTCTGGTGTCGGTGCCGAGGTGTGAAGTGCCTCCGCCTGCGGGGGCTTTGGCAGTCCCTGGGAAGCGAAGGGCTCCTATTTCGAAGCAGACTTCTCCTCGCAAGAGGAAGAAGAAGACGGTTGCTCGTTCTCTCCGGATTCCTGGTATCGAGGCTCCTAGAGAGGAACCTGCTGTCTCCCTTGTTGGGGATGTCTCTTTGATTAGAGGTTCCTCGCCTTTCGGAGAGGGACCCTCAGTTTCGGCTGGCGGTACCGGAGAACCCCTGCTTGAGTCTGCCGTTGCTGCCACGGCCTCCGATAGTGGAACAAAATTGCCCGCGTGGCCGAGGCAAATGAGTGAATCTTTCCCTGGACCAACAACGGATGAAACTCCTGCCATATCCGCGAGCATGCCTAGCGAGATTTTGGCTGACGAGCCTCGACTGTGTCTTGGTGAAGGCTCGGTAGAGCACTTGGTGGTATCGGTGGGCCCACCCCCTTCTCCAGGTATGACAGTTTGTATTGCGTCATTAAGGCATGGTTTAGCTACGTGGGCTGCAGATGCGACATATATATCGTTGGCTACGGGTAAATGTCATCTTTATGTCTCCTCTTAGAAAGATTACCATCATATTGATATCAACTTTCTTGTCCTCTTCTCAGGGGACGGCGTCTACGGGGAGTATAGCGTTGAAGTGCCTTCTGGCTCTACTCGGGCTCCTGGCGATGATACGGAGGTGCCCGACTTCGAGGAGGAAATATCTTCGGGGGCCAGCTCACCCGGAGTGGTTTTGTCACCTCAAGAGGAGGACGAACCCGTTGTCGTGACCTCGCCTCTGGTGAGTATGCCGATGACTTCGACCATCGTTGTCGCACCTCCTTCGGTCGCACCACCCGTCGAGGCGGCGGCTGTGGCCACCTCGTCTGCAATTATTCCTGGAGGGGGACTTGCCAATATCGCGGCCACTCCTGGCGTCCAATCAGATCTAGTCGTGCTGACCGAGCAATACACCAGCCTCTTTTACACCAGTTTAAAAACGCTGATATCAATGGTGTTGGCGAAGAATATAGACTTCGAGCGTCTGAAGAAGGCTTCTCAGTTTCCGATCGGGGCGGTCAGGGAGTTCGGCGATTCTGGGGTAGCTGACGCCCTGGAGGCGATGGTTAATGGTTTGGAGCAACCTATTAACGAATACTTGCAGCTGGCTTGGGGCAGTCTTAAAGCTGAGGTCCAGGCCAGATATGACCTCATGACTGCACGGCTTACTAAACAGCTGGAAAGCTTAGATGACTCCATCAAAGCGCATAAGCTGGAGATGGATGAAAGAAAAGCTATCGTGGAGGAGGCTCTTGCTCTTCAGACGAAGTGCCAATCCGAGCATGAAGGGAACGTAGCGAGGGCCCGCAAGTTGAAGGAAAAACTTGCTCTGGCAGAGCAGTAGGCTTCTCAGTCGTTGGCGGGTCTAGATGTAGCGACTGGTCGACTGAGTACAGCATGACAGGATCTGGAACGCATAGAAGCTGCCCGTGCTGGCTCTCTTCGGGCTAGGGCCAAACTGTCCTTTACGAACAATCCTGAGGCACAGCTGAAACGGGCCCGCGCTGATGCCTTGGTTTCCAGGGATAAGAGGATAGCTGCACTGGTACAGCTGATTCGCGATCTGACCGCTCCCCCGCAATGATGTTCCCTTTCTTCTTTTCGCTTCCCAAATGTAATTCTGCTCTTTTTGGGAATAAATAAAAGCGACTCTTTTCTGACTTTATGGACCCATCATTTCAGAATGTAAATGACAGGTTTGGGCGAGAGTGATATCAGAGGTAGTACGAACGTAATAGACTCTTGATAACCTTTTAGCAGGATATATCTATTCGGAGGTCATACGGACATGATAGAATATGACCCAACTAGTTTCGTTTTGGAAGTAGTTTTGTCAAAATTGAGTTTCTCGCTATATTCCACTTGAGCAGGAGAGTTTAAGCATAGTACCTTTTCAGGAATTTACCGTTGATAGGAGCCATTAACAGGTCTCCATTAGGCTGGGCTAACCGGTAAGCGCCGTTTGAGAACGTTGTCTCGATCACATAAGGGCCTTCCCACTTGGGCTGGAATTTGCCTTTACTCCTGTGAGTAAGGATCATCGGCCTTCTTACGGCTAAAACTAGCTCGCCGACTTTGAACACTCTTTCCTTTACTTTATGATTGAAAGCTTTGGAAATGCGTGCTTGGTAGAGCGCGATGCGCTGTTGAGCTTGGAGGCGTTTCTCGTCTAATCCTTCTAGCTCTTGAAGCCTTAACAGGTCATTCTTTTCTTGAGTCAGCTCATTAGTCACGGCTATCCTGAGTGATGGGATCTGGATTTCAATGGGGAGAACTGCTTCGCTTCCGTAGACCAGTAAAAATGGGGTACAACCTTTCGGTGTTCATACCGTTGTGCGGTATGCCCAGAGGCATTCGCCTAGCTTCTCATTCTAATCTCTTTTGTTTGAAGAGACGAACTTCTTCCAGAGTTTGATAATGGTTTTGTTGAAAGATTCCGTCAAACGATTAGCAGCTGGATAATATGTCGTAGAGGCAATATTATGTATCCAATTTTTATCGCAAAATTGATGAAACGCTTGGCTGATGAACTGAGGCCCATTGTCATGGATTATCCTTCAAGGAATCCCAAAACGATAAATGACGTGATGCTTGATGAAGCTGATTACATTAGACGCCTTTACCTCAGCAAGAGGGATCGCCTCTGCCCATTTGTAGAAGTAATCCGTGATGGCCAGTATGAACCGGTGACCTCTAGAAGAAGACGGGTGAATAGGACCAATGATATCCATACCCCATGCTTCGAAAGGCCAGGATGCAACCGTAGGATGTAGATATTCAGACGACTGATGTATGAAGTCTGTATGAACCTGACAGGCTCTGCGTTGTCTTGCATAGTTGATCGTGTCTGCGATTATAGTGGGCCAGTAATATCCCATTCTTCTGATACGATCCTGTAGCTTAGGACCGGGCTGATGTGCTCCGCATACGTCGTCGTGAGCTTCCCGGATAATCTTCTGTGCTTCGTTGTTAGAGAGACATCTCAATAGCAGTCCGTCGTAGGTCCGGCGATATAGGCATTGTGAAGATGCATCAAATTAGAAGCATAATGATCGTCTTTTGACGGATACTACTTCTTTAGGGTCCTCCGGCAAGATTCCGTATGCGACGAAATCTATGAAGGGACTTCTCCAGTCTCTTCTAGGGGGATCTGTGTTCACAGCGTAGCTGCGTTCTATGTGAAAGTTATTCTTCACACAGAATAAATCTCTGTTAAGAAGGATTATCGAATCCTGTCTTCTTATAGGAGTGGCTAAATTTGCCGCTAGACTGGCTAGGGCATCAGCTTCCAGATTCTGAGATCGAGGTACATGCTCTAGGAAGAACCCTTTGAATGTCATGGCTATCTCGACCGTTGCTTGGTGATAGGGGATGAGGTCTGGATTTTGGACTTCATATATTCCCCTGACTTGATTGACGATAAGCAGAGAATCACCGAAAGCTTCCAGGGACTCGACCCCCAGCTCTTTGGCGACTTGGAGCCCGATTAGCAGAGCGTTGTACTCTGCCACATTGTTGGATCATGGCTCGCTAAGAGAATATGCTCGGTAGATGACGAGTTTATCAGGAGTGACCAGGACGATTCCTACCCCTGAAACCACGTTTCCCTTGGGACCAGTCCTGGAGGCGCCGTCGAAGAACAGTTGCCATGCGTCACTTTCCATTACGGAATTATATTCTGCAACTTCGTCAGGGATGTCCTCGTATAATTTGGAGGCCTCCGGGATTGGATGAGCAGCTAGGAAGTCGGCCAGCGCTTGGCCTTTGATGGACTTCTGCGGGACGTATACCATGTCATATGGTGTTAACAGCATCGCCCAAGTCGCTAGTCGGGAATTAAGAGCACTTAGCTTGCTCATCAATACTCGAAGAGGGTTGATCTTGGAGATGATATGAATAGTCTGGCCGGTGACATAGTGCCGCGTCTTCTGGATAGCGAACATCAGAGCCAAGCATTCTTTCTCCACTGGGTTGTACCGGTGTTCGGCTCCGACCATCATCCTGCTGAGGTAGTAGATAGCCTGTTCATGACCCATATTGTTCTTCTATGCGAGAAGAGCTCCTAGCGAATAATCCATCGCTCGGACGTACAGCAAGAATGGTCTTCCCATGACGGGAGGCACCAGGATTGGCAGACTGGTGAGGTAGCATTTGATATCTCCGAATGCTTATTGACAGGTTTCGTCCCATATGAAGGATACACCTTTCTTCATGAGATGCGAAAAGGGCTGACATCTTCCCGAGAGGTTGGATATGAATCTCCGGATATAAGCCAGACGGCCTTGAAATCCCCGGAGTTCCATCAGATTATGGGGCGGTCGCATTTCTACGATGGCCTGGACTTTGTCAGGGTCCACTTGGATGCCTTTGGCGGTAATGACAAATCCCAGGAATTTGCCACTAGATACACCCAGAAAGGACTTCGTAGGGTTCATCTTGAGTTGATGTTGGCACATTAACTCGAATACCGTCCTCAAGTCTTGAATGTGATCATCTTTGAGGCGGCTCTTGACGGCTATGTCATCCACATAACATTCTACTATTTTGCGTAAATGCTCATGGAATATGTTACTCATAGCCCGTTGGTATGTAGCCCCGACGTTCTTCAATCCGAAGGGCATGACCGTATAGCAATATACCCCCAACGGGGTCCGGAAGGCAGTGTGCTTTTCGTCTTTGGGATACATCTTGATCTGATTGTATCCTGAGAATCCGTCCATGAAAGACATACGTTCAAAACTGCAGGTGTTGTCGATCATGATGTCCGTGATGGGAAGAGGGAACTCATCCTTGGGGCAGGCCGCATTCAGATCTCGGTAATCGATGCAGATACGTATTTTCCCATTTTTCTTTATGACTGGGACAATGTTGGCGACCCAGTCGGGATGTTGTTCTTCCCAGATAAAACCGCAGGCTATCAACTTCTTGACTTCAGCTTCGATAGCGTCCATCATATCCGGGCAGAACCGGCATTGGTGCTGCTTCACAGGCTTTGAGTCGGTCAATATGTTGAGTTTGTGAGTAGCCACCTTTTGGTCAAGGCCTGGCATGTCCTCATAATCCCATATAAAGACGTCGATATACTCTTTTATCAGCTGGATAACTTCTTCCCTTTCAGCTGGGGAAAGATTGTTACTGATAAATATCGGCTTTGGCGAAAGTTTATCCCCAACATCAACCTGGATAACTTCGTCTTTGGTGGGAGGTTCCCTTTGCTCGAAGCAGAATTCCTACTGAGTATCCATTTGTTGGGCCCAAGAGTCATTCTCAAATGGCTCAGGATCCTGTTCATCTGCTTTAAAGGGATCTGCCACTACCATATTCACTGATAGTGTTTGTTCGAGAGCATCAGGTGAGTCGGAGGGCGACGAGCCATTCTGAGAAGAGGAAAAGATATCCTCATCTGACTTAGAAGTCGTAAGGGAAGTGGCATACCCTCACCCGAAATGAGTTTGCTGATAGCGGGGGTTGCCGCGCAGCGGCGTTCGTCTGCCTTTTTCGTAGTTGAGGCCTGGCTTCCGCTCTAAGTCGTAGCCCATATTTTGCATGATCCTCAATGCTTGCGGGCTGTATCGATGAATTTGCATTTTTACAGCATCGTCATTGAAAGGATCTTCCTGGATAGCCGGTTGATTGCACATGCGGCCGAAGACTATTGATCGCTGGCTGCTGCAGGTAGGTGGGACAATAAAGATAGAATCCTCATGTGGTCCATACGTCATGGCGACGTTGGATGATGACGCTACTTCCCAGACATACGGACGGTAGGAGTTCATAACTTCCAGGAATTTTTGTGCTATGGGTTCTACCTCATCACGGGGAGTGGATTCCTGATTTGGATTTTGAGCGCCAATATACTGGAAAAGAGGATGTTTATTATCATCTGAAACTCTGTTCCTGGTTGCATTTACATCGGTCAGCTGCCTGTCGCGCCGAAGGTTGATGACCAGGGGTGGAGGCTTCTGGTTCAAAGTGATCACTAGAGGATCACTCCCTTTTCCTGACATGGTCTTGTTCAGGTGAATAGCCATAGGCTCTATGGCTTTCGGACGAGTGGTTCATCCTTTCACCTTGATTGACAGCGGTAGTGCGGCAGAGGGTTCTTCTGGCTCCCGATGGGATTCCTTCTCTACCTCACCTGACCCTTCTTTCGTGCGGTCTTGAGAGTATAATACGGCATCAGAATAGTAGGATTCTACTCCTTTAAACGAGTTTAGGTCAGCAACCTCCGTCTGTATTGTTCCTTGGGGGTCTACATATTTAAGATATTGATGTAGAGTTGAAGGAACGATGTTGTAGTCGTGGATCCACGGTCTTCCCAGCAAAATATTGTAGGACACCTCTGAATCGATCACGTAACATGTGGCCACCAATCTGAGGTTGTCAATCTGGATCCTCAGGCGAATTTTCCCCAATAGCTTACTTCTTCCGGCGTTGAAACCCACGATTGTAGTGGAGGTGTAAGCCAATTCGCTGGTAGGAATCCTCAGCGGTCTAAGCAGACTGTGAGGGATGATGCTGATCGACGATCCCGGATCTATGTGAATCCGATCGACCTCCATGGAACCGACGTACCCGGTGTAATAGAGGGGCCTGTCATGCCTGTTATGTTTTAACAGTATGTCGTCTTAAGTGAAAGTGATATTTGGGACCACTTTCATTATACTGTGGCATTGAGGACATGCCACCGGTTCTTCGTCGTGGGACTTGAGCTGGGTCAAGCATGCCTCCGCCTGCAACAGTGCTTTACTCAGGACTAGACGAGTGTCTTGGGAGAGCCTGAGTAGCTCGAAGATGGACAGCCTGGATGGTGTATTAGCTAGTTGGGCCAGTATGTCGAAGTTGTATGGATTCTCTAAACCTTTGTTTGGAATATTTTTCACAGGTTTATCAAAGCGCACTTCTCTTTGCTTCCCCTTGTCCGGCGGAGTTGGTTTTGAAGGACCGGCATCTGGTACGACGGGGTCTGGTCCTGAAGGTTTGGCAGCTAAAGCGTCCGCCGGTGCATCTTCCTGACTTGCTCTGTAGTCGTTGAGGTAGGCTTTCCCTGAACGGGTTGCAGCAAATACCTCGTCTTCGTCTGATGGCGAAGAAGTTACGACCATATGGCATGGTTTGTATTTGGAGCTCTTCCTAGACGTAGCCTTAGTAGCTTTAGTCTCCTCCTCGAGCTCTGACACCAAATTCGGATGAACCCACATAATCTCACCCTGTCGGGTGGTTAGGGGTACCAGGTCATGATTTTGACCCCTAGCCGGAGGGAGATTGACGATGTTCATCGTGGTCCGGGAAATGGGTGTGACACCATTCGAGACTTCTTGGGAAGGCAGGTTGCCAAACCGCAGAGAGATCATGTTGGCCGTGACCATCTTCTCGGTGTTATGCAGAGTGATGGCTTTAGCATCGATTAACCCCTGGATCTTCCTTTTCAGTATGTAACACGCCTTTGTCGGGTGGTGCACGTATCTGTGGAAGATACAGTATTTGGGGTCGTTAGTACTGCTGACTTCTTGGGGCCATCTTAGCTCCGGAAGGGTGATCTTGCCACTTTTGACGAGACACTCGAATATACTTGGGATATCGTCGTCGTCGAAAGAGTAGACTTCGACGGGCCTGGAGGTCCCGGGTCTCGCTTGTGCGGTTGCCGCGGTCTTTTGTCTGGCCGTATTGATCGCCAGAGCTTCTTTTCCCTTGGAGCTACGAGGATGGTCGCTGCTGGGATATGACCTTTTGCCTCTGTCAGAGGCGGAGATCATGATGCCATTGTCGCGCACCTTGCGACTGTTGTCTTCGACGGCTACTGCCGAGATGATGAACGAGGGCCAATCATGGAACTGATATGGTCCTATAAATATCGAGACTACGGGAAGGAGGTTCTTCCTGCAAATGTCTACTAATGCAGAGTCTGGAATCTCCTGGGGGCATTTGTAAGGTGGCCTGACGAAAACGTTCGACGAAGGTGCGAACGTCCTCATTTTCCCTCTGCTTGACTTCGATGAGAAAGGACATAGACATGTCCATTCCTCCCTCATAGAATCGCGTGAAGAATAAAGCTTTGAAGTCTTCGAAGAAAGTAATACAGTTGTCCGCCAAGCTACGGTACCACTGATAGGCTACTCTTGAGAGGCAGCCTTTGAACACCCGAGTGAGGAGGGCATCGTTCCCTTGTAGCAACATCGTCATCATACTGAAATAGTTCATGTATTGACTTGGTGATGTTTTTCCCTCGAACAGAGCCATAGTCTGAGGTTTGTACCTCGGAGGGAAAGGGACCTCTTCCCAGATAGCTGGGTAAGGCGGTTGATTCCCAGTTTCTTGAGCTGATCTTTGTGCTTCAAGGCGTCAAACTGGGCTTTCAACTCCCGTACTGCCTGCATCGGATTTTCAGTCGGAAGCGGGACCATGGTGTAGTGCGGAGTTGGTTGTATCGTAACTCCAACGGGAGGTAATGCATTCTCTGAGTGAGGAAGCGGAGGAACTGCTGACTCTTGATCTAGAGCAGGCTCTTGGCTCGGGTTGGATGGTGGTAAGTCCACCCCCACACGTATCTGAGTTGGCGGGACCGATGCTTGAGCCATGGCAGTTCCGTACTGAGTTAGAATCATCTGGTGCATGTTCTCCATTATGGATTGCATTTGTTTCAGAGATGTCTCCTGTATAGTGATGCGTTGTTCCGCGTTTCCTGACGGTGAAGCTTCCTCGGGTTCATCTTCAACGGCATAAACTCCTATTTCCCTAGGCATCGTCGAAGGATGCGCATAGGTTGTTGCAGAAGTCGACTCTATACTCCCAGTATTTGATTCGGGGGAATGGCGACCCCTAGCGTCGAAATCAGAGGAGTACGAAGTCAGTTGTTGTGACCTTGAACGAGTGTTCTGGAATACCCCATCTTCAGTGTCTCTGAGGAGCATATTGGATCTCCTTCGGCTCGGAGTTCTAGAGGACGGACGTCTTAATCCTGAGCTTCCTCCAGGTATGTGCGAAGCCATGTTCACGGATGCATGCGCGGGATCTTCTTCCTGGAAAGACAGAGAGTAGCTCAACCGGTCGAAAATCGACCGTTTTGCTTTAGAACAGCAGCAGCCAATCACAATCTTATGACTATTACAACATTGCTCGCCAGGGGGCGTAATAGACATGTTGGAAGGTCCCCTTTCCTTACGCTTCTGGATTAGATATTTGTGCAAGTCAGGAGGAGTAGAAGAAGAAGATGACGGCTTGTTCCTTCTGTTCCCACCAGTGGACATGCGGAGACTGGGCACCATGGTTTTCTCTGTGCCACCTGTGTATAACAGGTTGGCCATCTGGGTGGTGGATAATCCCCAGGTAGGGTGTCTTTCCGCAATCTGAGCTTGCTTTATGCCGTGGGACTTCGTCTGGCGTAATTTGGAGATCTGCTCAGACTGACGTAAAGCTGAAGAGGTCCTCAATCGGCCATCGGCTTCCCGCATAATCCGGAGAGTAGGCAGATTGCTCCCTCGCTGACGTAAAGGCCGAAAAGTTGAGTACTCTGCCGCTTGCTTCCCCTTGCGGAAATCACAGCGCTCATCTGGTTCCCCATAGAGGTCAGATGTTGTCTTGCGCACGGAGCGTGATTTGTACTTCAAATTTGGCGCAGAGGCATCATCATAAGTTTTGTCTGTACCGCGCGTAGCGGGAGACTGGTTTCTACGCGTAGAGCACAGTGGATACTTCTGGGTTAGCGCTGAGGCTTTGCCCGAAGTTTTGTCTGTACTGCGCATAGCGGGAGACTGGTTTCTATGCGTAGAGCGTAGTAGATACTTCTGGGTTAGCGCTGAGGCTTTGCTCGAAGTTTCGTCTGTACCGCGTGTAGCGGGAGACTAAATTTTACGTGCAGGGCACGGAGGGAGCAATGCTACAACCTCATTGGTCGGAGAGATCTGAGAGATCGGAGAGTCCACAGGAATGGTAGAGGATGTCTTGGGCATCCAGACCTTGCGCAGCTTCCTGTTGTCTTGGACGGAGAGAGGGTGAGAGCTACCCCCGGTTCGAAGCATGTCTTCGTAGGCAGACTGGTCGAATTGGACGACCAGTGTCTTCTTCACGGTTCCTACAGATACCGCATCGTGTTGAGCAATTACTTCCTCATCAGAAGAGAAAGACGTCCCCAGCAGAGTCGCCATCTTGTTTATGGTGGAAAATGAAAGAATGAAAATGTATTCAAGATAGGGTTTACACGAAACTCGCCTTCTTTGGTTTACAAACAAACTTGTACAATTTGATCCTATACGAGAATGTGAGAGTATAATTTATTTAATCTGGGTAAATATTGCTATAGATGTCTGATCTGCAGTCGATCACTTTAGCCCTTGGACCACACGATGATGAAGAAGTGCCGTAGAAGACAGGAAGCAACTTCGAAGGTTGCAAAAGAGGGTGGATGTACGATGCCAAAGTCGTCGATCCCTGCTCTTTGCCTGAGCTCCGGATTCTCTTTCTCTCTCTATCTCTTGACCTCTGGTTCGATCTTTCTTGGAAGTTTGACCTTGGGTCTGATATTGGTTTTCTTGACCAATTTCCCGACCTCCCAATCTGTCGACCTTGGATCTGATATTGGTTTCTTGACCAATTTTTTGACCTTGTTCCTCATTGATAGAGGTCTCTATTTATAGAGTTTTAGTGACAGTGACCACTCCGTCGGTATAGAAATCGAGGAGTAGAAAGTACAGCACCCTTTTACACAATGGTTAAAATAACCAATGCCTGCGTATAGATGATCCTTTGAATGAGCATATGACGCGGGTCCAACTAAGGGATAAAATACGTATAATCGCTACGAAGATCACGACATAGAAGCAACGTAGGTAGGTATCCCTCATGTAGAAGATGTGGGCGTAGAAGCCAATGTCTGTCACCATGGCGTAGAAGCCAAGCAGGCATAGAAGTCGAAATAGGCGTAGAAGCCGAGTAGTCATAGAGGCTGAAATAGGCGTAGAAGCCGAGTGGTCATAGAGGTCGAGTGGGCGTAGAAGCCGAGTGGTCATAGAGGTCGAGTGGGCGTAGAAGTCGAGTGAGCACCGGAACTGAATGGGCGTAGAAGCCGCTGCGTACCGTGCCAGAGTGCTGATGTGGACGTCTTAGCCGGAATTACGGCTTTTGAAGATATAATCAAATCTCTTGCATTAAATGTTGAGATTTGCCACCATCCTGTGCATTAAATACGGAAGCGTGTTTTGAAGGTCTGCAGCCCTTCTGCGCATCAGTCGCAGAGACGTGCCTTGAGAAACTATCACCGCTCTGTGCTTTGGACGTAGAGACGTGCCTCGAGCAAACTGTCATCGCTCTGTGCATTAGACGTAGAGACGTGCCTCGAGCCCCGTACGGAGTGCAGCTTTTGATGTAGCAGGCGGTTTGTCTACTGCAGAGCGTAAACAACTCATGTCTTCCTGTGTAAAACAAGGTCGCGTATCCCTTCGTGCACGTAAAAGCATTTTACGCAAAGGAGATGGCGGTAAATGATAGCCTGGGTCGCAGTGCCGTGCCATCATTATAGCCGTCGTCTGGGTAGTCGAGCAGTATCCCTGGGTAGTCGAGCAGTATCCCTTTGTCAGAAGTCCAGACGTCAGGTTCATTGCAGGATCTGACAGGTTCACTTCGGATAATACGAAGCGTCTCTCGTATACTTCAATGCTGCGTTGCAAGAGGATGGGTTTTACGCCCAGGAGTCGATGAAGCACCCTGTTTACGCTGAAGCGGTTTGGATGTACTGCCTTATGTTGAGCTTATATTTCATGCTGTGTTTGGCGGAGAAAGCTCTGTTGCACGTTTGATGGCTCTGAAGGCCTCTGTCTACGTTACTCTGCATCAATATGCCGCATATAGCCATCCAGCGTATTTTTCATACTTAGTTCTAATAATTTTTTGTATTAGATTTAGATCCCAAAAATCAGACTTGACTTGACTTTGGCCTTATTTTCTCTTGAAAATCGAAATATCGACGGTATACTACAATATACCGATGGTATACCTATTTCGATCGACTTGGAATCCTTAAATCCTGTTGTGACATTTATTGGCATACCGACGGTATACTATGTACTAACGGTGTACCGATCCTGGCCGACCTTGTTAACCGACTTCATGAATATTTGTATTAGACGACATACCGACGATATACCAGTTTATGTGATCTAGTTTTCCTGAACCTATTTTGCCTACATGGAAAGACATACCGACAGTATACTACGCTATACTACGGTATACCGATGGTATACCGATTTATTAGAACCTAGAACTTGCTATGTTTTTCTATCTCTGGACCGGTATACTGACGGTGTACTGGAGTGTACCGACGGTATACCGATATTGCTCTTTCTTTTGCATTTTTTGGTTTTTCGTAAAGTAATTTCTGATTTTCTTGTTATTTTGCTTGGACACATGATGACTTGATCTGACTTGGCTTTACCAGGCTACATATGGTTGACTTGACCTATCTTGGTTTTACTCGGTTTGACATAGATTTTTTTAGCTATACTAGGATGACTCGACTTGACTTGACACGAATTTACATGACTTCATCTGACATGACTTGACTTGGCTTCACATGGCTTAACCTGGCTTTATATGGCTTTACTTGGCTTCACATGGTTTATCAGTTATTTATCGTGGTTTACATGAGTCTATTTGTGCAGTGAATAATAAACCTTTTCCAGTCTTATATTCATGTCTAGGATGGATTATGTGAAATTCCACTCCCAGAATCCTACAAGAAAATCCTAAGGGTTAACAATTAGAGATTCACATAGATCATGGCAAGGGATTTTCCGAGGTTGCATGCAGTCCCGGAGCTACATCGCGGTTGGATAAGGAATATCATATGGAGTATCGTGTGGAGTATCATGTGGAGTATCGTGAGGAGTATCATGTGCTGGTTTGTGCAATTGGGTAACCCGGACAGACTGCAGTGCATGCGACATAAAGGAACTCTAGTTATCTCTTGCATTTTGTTAGTAATTAGGACTTGTGATAACCTAGTTAGTTAAAGTATCAAGTCGTACTTATTGATTTGCCCTAGTTGGAGGAGGATGTTAGTCTAGGCTTATGCATTATATTACACTTTTTTTTATACTTGGTATATTACTGTATCACATATTCAGGATATGCCACATATTTTCATGCTATAATTTTTTTCTTACATTATCCTGAGTTCTTTTACTCTTTTAGTCATTTACTTTCAGTCATTTGTATTGCCTATATTGTTGGTTTATGTTTCTAGTTGGCTTTCTTTGCGGTACTTGCTATTTGGGGTCTGATCCCACTGGTTTTGTATGACCAGATCCAATAGCAGCACCGGAGGATCTTTCGTACCTTCTTGAGGATGGTAACCACCAGGAGCTCTAGACCACTTGAGTGAGTTTTTTTTCCCATCTCTACTGTACTTTCTACTTTTGTTGGCATTTAGCCACCGAGCACGTGTTTAGCTGATATTTTGGATTGACTACTAGCCTATGGGCAATAGCATGATCGGCATATCCTAGGGTCGATCATGTATGACTTAGACTCTGGCTAGTTTATTTATTGTGTGTTTACTAGCATCATGATCATCTATGTATATATAGTTTGGGATGCTTTTCTAGCATCATGATCATCTATGTCAGCTGATCTTATATCTTGATATTTTATACTGTTGAGCTTGTGATTGAGACACTAGGGTTTATTGGACCTGGGTTTGACTGATGGTTGTAGTAGTAATCTCCAATGTCTTATAGCTTCACCGTATATACGGAGTACAGGTGTGCTCTAAGTATATGTAGCTGGCCGTTGTCTGTCCCTGCTCTCTAGTATTCTGGTTCTGAGATGTGACACTAACTCACCCTATTATCCAATGGTTACTTGGTTTTCTTTTGGATGGTTGTGATTGATTTAGATCGTGATGTGGATCGCTGACGTGACAGATCCAACGGTCATGATTAATCACCCCTTCTATATATATCCTTTGATTTTTTTTCCTCCTCCCTTTTTTCTTTCTTTCTCCTCTTTCTTTATTTCCTCTTCACTTTCTTTTGGATCATGGATCGTGTTCTTGAGGCCTAAGAGTATGGTTTCTGAACCCCAGAAGATTTAGGCTGTGAGCTCGATCATAGGCAAGTACATCTTACCATTCTATGAACCTAAGATTTGAACTTTCTTTATTGTCATTGTTTCTTGAATATTATTAGATATACATAATTTTCTATTACTTTAGTTCTTGGCTTGATTTATTTCCATAGATTTTATACATGTTTATGCTCTTATCTATTTTTGGATCTAACCGTGAGACACGGGGTGTGATCTTAGTATCATTTATGATACATAATGTTTTATTATGTATCTTGGTCCCATATGCTGTGTGAGACCCTTCTATAGTCTTTTATATTATTGGTTTTGAGTTTGGTAGAAATCGGAACACGTTTTGGTTTTCCGAAAATCTATTTTTGGAGTATTTCGAGGAATTGATCTATCAAATATCAAACATTTGTTAAATCTAATTCTTCAAAATCTATTTTTGCTGTTTTTGGCTGTTTTGCCCGTTTTTGCCTATTTTTGTCTATTTTTGAGTTTGTTTTCGACTTTATTGATTCTTTAGAATGATCTTATGATTGTAACGCATAATAGTGCACTCATGTCTATGTATTGGTTTATGTCTTAACTCATGATAGTGACTCGTCGTAGTACACTCATGATTTTTTATTTTTTGTATATGCTTTATAGTGGCTCGTCGTAGTGCACTAATGACCTCAGATTTCTTTATTGTCCTTTATAGTGGTTTATAGTAGCGCACTCCTGTTTTATGGCTTATATATTTTCATTTATGTCTTGTCCTATGCTTGTGATTTTAATTATCAAATCATTGTCCAATTTTACATATCCCCACAGGGAGTATCATATATAGGATGGATTCTGCGGAATGCCACACTTGGAATTCTAAACAAAAATGTTAAGTATTAAAATAACTAGCTTGAATAATTAAGTATCTGGTGTGGAGAATCTTCATGTTACATGCAGTCCCGTTATCTTGTCGTCTTTCTGAATGGATTTGGAGAACTCCGTCGTGAGAGATATATTTCTAGCATACCATCGAGTGGGTTAATCCTGTACATATTTATTATTTTTAGTCATTATTTTTAGCTCATCGTCGCATGGTGCATACAAAACTCACCGTTGTGTGGAGTATACTTGGTTCACCGTTGTGTGATGTCACCTCTTTAGGATGCATGCTAATTTGGTTGTGGATCTTCTATAGCAATTTGTCTTAGTTTTGATTGGATAGCTTGGTGTCACGATCCGCACCCGATGTAGGGACACGAGTACGTGGGTAAGTCCAGCCTACGCCGCAGCATCGACGGTAGACCGATGTCTAGGTCATCAATACTATCTAAACATCTCACTCAATATATATAATGTACCTGTCAAGATATCTCAACTCCCAAATAGAGGATAATATGATAATATGATAATGGTAATCAATACGCAATCACAATAATAAACTAGAGAAATATATGTTACGATATGAAATAGAAGAAAGAAATAAAAGTTACAATATATAACAAGTTCAATAGTCTAATCATAACTCAATAATCTCAAATATAATACATGCCAAAAGTTTCTAACTGACATATACAATATCATAAATAAACTAGCTAAGTCTCCTTGACCGCTGGTACTATCTCAATAGGCTCTACTGGTGCTATCTCAACTGGCTAGCCATCTTGTGGCCTATAGTGCGTAGGACACTAGTCCTCTAAAGAATCATCTTGTCACTACCACGTTCCAAAAATAGGGATATTTTTGACTTTATATATATATTTAATATTACGTGTATTTAATTTCAATAATTGTATGAGATGTGTATTTATAATATTATGTACAATATTCTTAATGTTTGAGCTAGTAGACTTGACCTGTAAGCCCACTAGATGAAATACCTGACCGAATTATAGGGTTATGAATTTATTTGTATTATTTAGAATTTAATTATTGGAGGTTGTAATTAATTACCGTAATTTTATTTAATTGTTGCGCCTTACTGTTGCTTCAATATTTGGAGCGCTATCCTAGCTTTTGCCTTCCAACAAATTTCACAACCTTGCCCTAGGCGTGCCCGCCTTCCTTTCTGACCTTTTTGTAAATCATAATTATGCTCTCTCGTGCTTCATTTTAGCCGCACAATATTCGTCGCGGACGTTTATTTAATTTCTAAATAAAATCTAACTTTGTATCGTTGTGCGTTCCAATCAAAATTGGAGACAACCTTGACCCATTTTTCGTGCAACCCAAATTAGGGTAATATTCTGTTATGAGTCTTCTTCACTAATGATATTTGCGTCCCAACCTAATTTTGGTCCCATGTACTCCTAATTAATTTTAGAACACCGCTTGTATTTTTTCTAATTAAATTGGGGATACCAACTTTGACTAATCCTATTTTAACCCAATTTAATCCAAGTGCCCCATTAATTAAGCCCATACCTAACACACAACACCTCCTCACCCTACAAAACACCAAACACCAAATCGCCCACCAATTTTTTATTATTTCATGTGTCTGTGCAAATACCCAAATTTAAGGGGGCTAATTTATAAATGTTGCATTAGGTGTCAACACCCCCATTGGTTCAAACCAAATGGAGAAGCCCTCAACCCTTGACCGGTTCAAACCTCATCCCACTCTCTATATTGTGTGAACCCAATTTTCTCATGACAAATCTGGGCCACCCATTCAAAATAGGGCTCATCATCACCACACACCTCCCATCATATCTCCTATAAGATGTCGCTTTATGCACCTTTCCCAACATGCCCTAATCTCCAAACCTAGGAAACAAGCCCCCACCACTCTCTCTCCTCCCACTTCTTCCAACGTAGGAAAAATTTTCCTTTCCCTTCTTCTTCTCTTTTTTCTCTTCTTCTTCCTTCTTATTCTTCCTCTTCACCTATTTTTGGTTTAAAACCAACTCCTTCCCGAACCTCCTTGTCCGGCCAAACTCCGGTAACCATCTGTCGACCTACCTCCACTGATTCTTCCCGACCTCCAAGCCTCCAGTCTCCACCGGCACTGCATCACCCAGGCGAGTCAGCGCTGCTACATCCCGATCCACCACCATCACCATCGTCCTTAGCTTCCTCTTCCCGGCAGCTACTACAGCGTCCACCTGGCCCAACTTTAGCAGCCTCCTCTGTCTTCTCCCCTCGACCAGTGGCTGGAACCGCTGTACCCAATGCCTCATCAACCCATCACCGTCGTCTCCCCGCCGAAGCAGCTCGATCCCGCATCGCCATCATCCCATCTGTCGATCCCGACCAATTAGGTCCGGCCACCGCTGCCCAACCCGCTCCGTGACTTCCTCCAGACCCGCCGTGAACCCCGCTGAGCACCGCTGTCACATTCCCTCCGCCTGTACTGAACGGTCGATCACCATCACCGCCGCTCCCCGTTTTCTTCATCACCGGGTCAGCATCAGCTCAACCCCGATTACTCTCCAACGCTGCCATCGACTGCCCTGCATCCCGTCCACCTCGTCGACCCGTCGCCTGAAGCCGACGACGGCCACGACCCTTGCCTGAACAGATCCTGCCGACTTACTGTTCACCTGAACGTCGGAGACCAGCAGCCCGACTTCGTTTTCCCCTCCGGCCACGATCACCTCCGCCGTATCATTATCCTCCTCCCATCACCACCACTTGTCGACTTCTTCCTGACGCCTCCCCCTCACCGAAGATTCCTCGACCAGAGCCCTTTTCCTGAACTTCTCCTCCACGAGCGTCGAGCAGCCGACTGTAACCACAGCAGCTCCCCTCCATGACTGATCCTCCTCCTCGACTCGGCTGAGACGACCACCACCACCAATCATCACCTTCATCATCATCACCATCACGATCACCTTCAATACCATCATCGTCGTCGATCCTGGTCGTGAGTTCGAGCTCGATGTCGAAGGCCGTGACCACCTCGAGGAAACCTGCATAGCAACATCATGATGCGACAAGTCAGAAGCTATTCCTCCTTGCAGTTCCTCCTTTCTCTGGTATATTTCCTTCCGCAGCCTCATTCTACATTAATAAATATTCTTCTTCTTCTTCTTCTTCTATTTTGTGCCATTTATAACGGTGTAGAACCAACTATATAGGGATTAATATCTGGATAGTAGTGTATGTATTACTATAGAAGTTGGGGGTGTAGGTATGTACGTATTAGCATACGTATTGATAGATATATTTAAATGTATATTGGTATATATATATATATAGTATATTTCTCAAACTCATATATATATACATATGTATACATATTTTATATTATTTGATTTAGTATATGAATATAATTGATTTGGTATGTTTAATATATATACATAGTGTAAGTTCATTAGTGCATATGCATATATTATATATGTAATTAATTGGTATACATATATTGTATATGTATTTAATTTGGTGTATATATATATATTGTAAGTATTAATGCTAGTTAATAATATGTATAATATGTTTTATGTATCTATCTACTAGATGACCCAAGTATGACCACGTAGCATGTTAGCAGACTGCTATATGTACACAGACATACTGGCAAGCCTGTATCATTGACTGTCTGATTTGTACAACAATTACAGATGTGACACCCATGAAATTGATGCACACTTGACCCTAGTTGACCAGTGTCATACCTAGCGTAGCCTAAGTCTAGTGTATTTATAAATGTGTATTAGAGTAATATCTGATGCAATGTTGTATTATTTTATGATATGTCTATAGGACTGTTGGATCATCCAGACGATACTCTGGAACAGGACATTGGTATTACCAGCTAAGGACCCAAGGCGAGTACATTCTCTGATAATTTCCAATTATTTGATAATATCTATAATTCCAGTATCTAGAAATGTTACATCTGATTCTTGACACTGTGCTACACGGACTAGTATATAGATTGGATCTGCAGTCATGAGATGTTACATTGATTATCATATTGATATTGTACACGACATTGATATTTAGACCTTGTACATGATATATTGGATATTGCTCGTGTATCGTGACGTGTCGTGATTGGATCCACTGTACTAGTTGGGGGCAGAAGAAATATTAGTAGATTATGTGATAATACCCAACTCTACATGCATTATAGCTCACCGCACATCTCACGTCGGGTGCGGCCTGACCATTACATGCCTCATAGCTGTTATATATGATTAGCCTAACCACTACTTGCATCATAGCTAACTAAATGGTTAGCCTGACCTTACATGAATCATAGCTAATTATATGTAACCAGCCTGATCTTGTCCCAAGCCGATCACATGATAGACTGATATTTTAAACACATAGAATGGTTAGCCTGACCTTACATTGGATCCACTGTACTAGTTGTACCTCATTCTCTTTATTTCATATATGCACTGACTGTATCATATTGCCTGTCTCTTTATATTGCCTGTCTCTTTATTATGCCATTGCACTTATTCATTGTCTTCTCTCAGTATATAGCATCATCTGTTATTGTTTTATAGCCCTTATCAATTAAATGGAACTGTTATTTGAGATGTACTTTGCTCCTTCCTGACTGGAAATATTTTTCTAGACTACGCCTTAGAGGACTGATGTCCGACATTTTATGGATCACAGGGTGAGTAGCTGCAGACTTGGACTTGGTAGTTCAGCTGTGATTCCGAAAGGTCTAGCCGGAATCACTAGTTATCTAGTTAGTTCTTTTAGCAGATTATTTTGGTACCGGATTTGTCTTCGGCGTACTTTGTTGAGACTTGAATTTTATTGTTGAGTTAGAATATTTCTATTTAGACTTGTGTTGCATCTTACTTGTTTCTTCGAGATCTTATCGTGCTGTAGTTATGTGATTGAGTATGTTGTTCATATTATATTGTGGTATCCGTGTCTCCTTATGGAGTTGGATGCTCGTGTGAGATTGTTTAGATAGCATCATGACCTAGACAGCATTCTACCGCTGATGCTGCGGCGTAGGCTGGACATACCCACATACTCGTGTCCCAATTCCGGGTGTGGGTCGTGACACATTTTTAGTGGTGGCCCATGCAGGTCAGACTTCGCAAGTTGTGCGATGTCGTGGTAGTGCGACGTCTTAGTTGTACTACTGCGTGCCTGCTATAGAATATAGGACATAGGATACTAGGATGAGAGAGGATACTCAATCACAAAATTCTTGAGAGATTCCTGGGACGACCCCTTGAGAATCTTATTACAATTTCCAATTTAAATCCTTCGCCCTTGTTTCCGTTCGTCCTCACTCATTGATATTGAGTTTGATTCTTGTTGACCAGTTGTTAAATTTAATTCTTGGTATCGTTGTTGAGTTGATTTCTTATCGAGATGAATTTTACGGACTAAACTTTACGGTATCATCTGATGAAATATATTGATGAGGACAGTGAGAAAGGTAAAACGTCTACTTTGGTTATGGAACCTAGAGTTTATCGCAGCCATACTAGCTGTCATGACGAGAACGTAGGAACCTGACTTGGATGTACATACTGTAGTTATAAAACATAGAGTCTCTCGCAGCCATACCGGTTGGCATGGCGAGGAATCTAGATGACATGATTATAGAGTTGCATACCCTAGTTACGAAACCTGTCGTTATCGCACCTATGCTTACTAGCGTGGCGAGGATTCTGAGTGTCATAATTTCGGACAGACGTGTATGATTATCAGATTGTATCTTAAATTGGTTCTTAAAGTCTCATCTCAAAACTTATTTATTTCTGTTATTACAGGACTTTGTTCCAACGCTTCCTTTTGTTGTTAGCAGTAGAGATATCTCCATTCCTTAATCCAGTTCCCTTTGAGCTTCTTTTCTTGAGGATCCTTGTTAGTATGATAATTAGTGACTTGTAATTATGTCTGTGTCATATATTAGTGTTGACGGAGTGTGACCTGTTCGTTGTAAGTGTTCCTTAGTTGGACATGTGCACAATAGGCATCAATCTAGAGTTAACCCATAGCGTAGTGCCTTGTAGCAATAGTTCTATGATAGGTGTGTTATAGTTAGAATTGGCACTATAGATAGAAGGAGAAAAGAGTATCAGTGATGGTTCCAAGAGTTAGTATCAGAGCCAGCATACCCGTCCTGGCTAGTCATGAATTTATGTAATTGGATGATTTATGTAAATAATTAAGTATCAAGGAATTGTGTTAAAGATTAATGGAGCATGATGTTTAATTTGATGATTGATACTTGGGTGTGTTAAGAGTAAAGAAATATATATGCATAAAGGGTATTAATGAGATGTCATGAGTAGAGAAAAATCAGGATTGGTAATAAAAGTTGTGAAGCGTATCACAGATTAGTTTAACAGGCTGTAAAAGATTAAAGAGAAATACATATACATCAATCGAGATGAGGAACCGTATACTTGCCCCAGAGAGTAAAGTGAAACATGGGTGTTATAGAAGGTACAAGTAATCGTGTGTTCTAATAAGTTTGATGAGATGATCCAATAATGAAGCTAGTGTTATCATACCAAGGGTACTAATGATTCTATATCGAGGAATAGTTGAGCAAGGTGCTAATAGTAAGTGCCTTGTATGATAATGTTAAATTAGTATATCAGTTAATATAGATAGAAACTCATTGGAGAAAATACATGTGATGATAACTTTGATCATTTGGAAGTAATAGTGCAAATAATTCGGGCAGTACAAATTTCCGTACACAGTTGAGGTTATAAATAATTGGTGTATTAGTATGCACCTTGAGTATTAGAGACTGTGAGTATTTATATATATACTTGTGGATTTAATTTTATCGTTTGAAGAGTGGAAATAAATTATAATTTTTAAGAATTTTAAGGAGTTGAGATTTTATGTTATTAAAATGTTTGAGGATTCAATTTGATTCAATAAACATAGTCAAAGCTATAAAGATTTTAGAAGTGATTAAAATTTTATTTCTATATTGAGTATTTGACTTTTGAGGAAGTATATGCATTTTATTTTAAATCGTTCGAGAAGTAAAATTTTGATGATTTTATTTGGAGGATTAAATTTTATGGTGGGTAAGAAATATATATTAGTATATGAGTGGATGAAGTGCATACGTAAGGATCTGTTATCTTGGACATGATTGAGATGGCACTGCAAACAGACTTGGGTGTCCATCTAGAGTTGTATTAGAGAGAACAATACTTAGTATGGTGTGTTGTACTTGGTGTGCACTTGAGTGATAAGAACAACTAGTATGAACAATTATAGTAGAAAAAAGAACTAGCAGTGGGTGTACTTGTAGTAGAACAGAGGTACCTAAAGGGATAGGAGTATGAAACTTTGAATGCATCATTGACCTATGATTGTGTTAGAGGTCCTTGGTATCAGATTTTGGTATTAATAGATAGGTATGTGCAATAAGGATGTATTCATGGATGTTGTGGACTAATGATTAGTTGATATGGGTACCAGTGTACAAGGATATAAATTAATTAGTGAATGTGCCAGAGTCAAGTGTATATTAGAGGAAGAAGATATCCAAGTAATGGGTTAGAAGACTATGTTCTGTTCTTTCCTTTTGTTCCTTTTCTGTCTGTTGATTGATTGATTTATTATTTAGTACCGTAACTTGTATCAAAGATCTTCTGCTAGGATATGGTTAGTAGTAAACCCCGACAGAGACTGTAATACCATGACAAAAGAGACTATGACAATGCGTATTTCATCTAGATTGTATATTTTATCTAGATTGCGTGTTGTATTGCGTGTTGTATGACTATAGGTAGGATTCTCTTAGACTTTGATTGTTGAGGATTGACTGTAGTAAAGAATCAATAAAAAGGTTGTGATTTGACAGAAAGAGACAATGTGCCTTAAAATTCGAGGATAAACAATAATTTAAACAAAGGGTTGAGAACTTAATATGACAGGATTGGCGATCTTGTTAAAACGTTGATTTTATGAGGATTATGAAATGATTGAATTTGTCATTAAATTTTGAGGAATTTAGGAAGATTACCATTGTATTTATTTGACTGCAAGATATAGATTTATTTTGAAAATTACAATTGAAGATTTTGCGAGTATTATATTATTTGAGTATTGTGTGGAAAAAGAAATCAAGGAAAAAGATCATTAATGGACTAGTGTTTGAATTCAAATTCCGAGATAAGAATTTAAAATTTTAAATATGCATCGATTGGATTCATGGATTAGTATTTTTAGATGGGATTTCTTATATATATAGTATATTTCTCAAACTCATATATATATATATATATGTATACGTATTTCATATTATTCGATTTATTATATGAATATAATTGATTTGGTATGTTTAATATATATACATAGTGTAAGTTCATTAGTGTATATGCATATATTATATATGTAATTAATTGGTATACATATATTGTATATGTATTTAATTTGGTGTATATATATATTGTAAGTATTAATGCTAGTTAATAATATGTATAATATGTTTTATGTATCTATCTACTAGATGACCCAAGTATGACCACGTAGCATGTTAGCAGACTACCATATGTACACTGACATACTGGCAAGCCCGTATCATTGACTGTCTGATTTGCACAACAATTACAGACGCGACGCCCGTGCAATTGACGCACACTTGACCCTAGTTGACCAGTGTCATACCTAGCGTAGCCTGAGTCCAATGTATTTATAAATGTGTATTAGAGTAATGTCTGATGCAATATTGTATTATTTTATGATATGTCTATAGGACTGTTGGATCATCCAGAAGATGCTCTGGAACAGGACATTGGTATTACCAGCTAATGACCCAAGGCGAGTACATTCTCTGATAATTTCCAATTATTTGATAATATCTATAATTCTAGTATCTAAAAATGTTACATCTGATTCTTGACACTGTGCTACACAGACTAGTATATAGATTGGATCTGCAGTCATGAGATGTTACATTGATTATCGTATTGATATTGTACACGACATTGATATTTAGACCTTGTACATGATATATTGGATATTGCTCGTGTATCGTGACGTGTCGTGATTGGATCCACTGTACTAGTTGGGGGCAGAAGAAATATTAGTAGATTATATGATCATACCCAACTCTACATGCATCATAGCTCACCCCACATCTCACGTCGGGTGCGGCCTGACCATTACATGCCTCATAGCTGTTATATATGATTAGCCTGACCACTACTTGCATCATAGCGAACCAAATGGTTAGCCTGACCTTACATGAATTATAGCTAATCATATGTAACCAGCCTAATCTTGTCCCAAGTCGATCACATGATAGACTGATATTTCAAACACTTAGAATAGTTACAGTTCTTTATTTTAGATCATATACTACATCACCCATATATGATTTTGTACCTCGTTCTCTTCATTTTATATATACACTGACTGTATCATATTGTCTGTCTCTTTATATTGCCTGTCTCTTTATTATGCCATTGCACTTATTCATTATCTTCTCTCAGTATATAGCATCATCTGTTATTGTTTTATAGACCTTATCAATTAAATGGAACTGTTATTTGAGATGTACTTTGCTCCTTCCTGACTGAAAATATTTTTCCAGACGACTGTTGTCCGACATTTTATGGACCACAGGGTGAGTAGCTGCAGACTTGGACTTGGTAGTTCAGCTGTGATTCCGGAAGGTCTAGCCGGGATCACTAGTTATCTAGTTAGTTCTTTTAACAAATTATTTTGGTACCAGATTTGTCTCCGGCGTACTTTGTTAAGACTTGTATTTTATTATTGAGTTTGACTATTTCTATTTAGACTTGTGTTGCATCTTACTTGTTTCTTCGATATCTTATCGTGCTGTAGTTATATGATTGAGTATGTTGTTCATATTATATTGTGGTATCCGTGTCTCCTTATAGAGTTGGATGCTCGTGTGAGATTGTTTAGATAGCATCATGACCAAGACAGCGTTCTACCGCCGATGCTGCGGCGTAGGTTGGACGTACACACGTACTCGTGCCCCAATTCTGGGTGCGGGTCGTGACACATCGAAAAAATATATACAGTCAGGATTGGAGCAAAGTATAACCCAATAGCAGTTTCAATAATTGACAGAAACTATAAAACAACAATAGCAAAGAAAATAAATGATGAAAGTAACTAAACTAGTAATTATCACAAGGAGTATCATGGTTAATGATGATAATAAAC
The DNA here is from genome assembly GCA_036927795.1 of Iris macrosiphon. Lineage (NCBI taxonomy): Eukaryota > Viridiplantae > Streptophyta > Magnoliopsida > Asparagales > Iridaceae > Iris > Iris macrosiphon. Next base: position 67,897,155 of record JAYESA010000018.1, on the reverse strand, counting down.
TGAGAATAATATGATGGGGAACATCAATGTAATAAAAGAAACATAATAATAAATGTGTCTTAAAATATTAGTAAGATAATGTGATTGGCTTGGGCCTAACACGGACTATATATAAAAGGGAAGCTAGTATGATCGTACGTGAGTTGCATGATCTGCTAGCTATCACGGGCTACACTAAATCATGGGCTATAAGGTATGATCATATATCCACTAATACTTTCCCAACCCCTGACTAGTACACGGATCCAAATTACGATACGTTATAACAAGTATATCATACTGCACGGTCTATAATATCATGCACTATGATCATGGTCTATATAATTACTAAGATATCACGGTAATCACTGAGTAATCATTAAGCATAACACGAGGATCAATGAGTAATCACAAAAATAAGATATCATGACCAAGGTCCACGTATACCAATCCGTGTAACCATCGTGTCAGGAATCAAATACCTCAATAGTAAATACATGTACATAGAGACTATCAAATAAGAAAATTATCAGAGAATGTATCACCTGTGGTACCGTGCAAAAAATATAACTTGGTGTCCGAGTTGGTGTCACAGACACACCTATATATGAATGACATATCAATTGGGTGTAATAAAGTGGTAAATAAGTTAAAAAGCACTAAATATGATTTCTAAGTCAATACTAGGTCATACTAGTCAAACTATGCCAAACTTGGTCAATCTAGGCTAATACCTTGATTCTAGGTCTATACCTAGCTTATAGGTTGATTACAAGCCTATACTAATCAGTACTTGGTGATACTAGGTCATACCTAGGTTATCCCTAGGTTCTAGATTATAACTAGCAACTACATTAATATTTATATTAATACTCACTATTCTAATACCTTGCCCCCTCTATATTACCTTAACTAATATAATATTCTATACTATATAGCTACCTAGATAAGTCAATAACCTGAGATATCATAATATCTCATTACCCATGCCTTAGTTATGACATACCTAACTTATATACATATAATATCACCTACCTCTGATACTCTAACTGGCATTATTTAACTTCCACCTACATGTGAACACTCAAGGATACTCACCTATACCTCACTTTCCAACTGTTGCAACCCAGATCAAGCTCCCACTCCTCATTGACCTCCATACTTACTCTGATTACTTGAATCCTAACTACTCACTGGAATCAAATACTCATATACTAGCACCCTTGAGTATCACCCGCTTGTATCAGTCACCAACCTTATGATACCAGTTACTAACACCACATCACTTCCTTGCCCGATTCCCTGCAGTCAACCAAAGCTGAACTGATACCATAGTACCAGTTTTCCCCAAGCTATTGTTGCTACTATTACTATGATACTTGTTCATGTCTGAAATAGATATGATCTTCACCCACTCATTTTGCACTAATCTAAACCTTCCCCCTCTTATCTTGCTGTCATTGGTGTGGTTGGTCATAGTTTATCTGAACGGCTGCTGCTGATCTAATGTGCATCAGTTTATACAGTGCCCTGATACGCATCTGTTGTCTTCCTTTATTTCAATTATGCACACAGATTTGCAAGCAACTCCAATTATATTATGCAGGTGCTCTCCTAACCCACTACATGTTGGTGCACTAGCCCATACCATAATAAACCCTACAATCACCAATACCACTGCTATCACTTCCCCTTACACTTTGCTGCTGCTAAGTCATTAACCCCAGGTCTAAATAGACCCCCAATATCCTCCATTAACCCAACCAACAACTCGTCAAGTGGTAACATTTACAACCAAAAACCCGATCCCCTCTTGCTAACTATTGTTGCACATTGGCTCTAGGTCAACATCTGAACACATTTCAGATCCTAAACAAATACCTAATTGATCCATAACTGACATACACACACACACACACACACACACACACACACACACACACACACAAAATAGGAGCATTTACACAAATACTTGACATGCAATGTGAGATATTATGCGATACGCTCTCAATTGAGATGCCAAAACTCCCAATTCTCTACTATTACTATTCATACATATCATAAACATGATAATACAACTAAAGTAACTTGCTACAAAAGAATTTGAAGTGTAATTATACAAATTACTAAAAATGAATTTTGTATCATAGTGTATCATAAAATACCATGATACGCTCTACTCGTATCTAATTATGGACACGTATCTAGTCTTATATCATTAATCTAAGTCTAATTAAATCTAATTGGTCTCATGACACACACTTGATGTATCAATCTCGAAATTTTCTCAAAATGAGCATAAATCTCCATGTAGAAATCATAATAGAGATCATATGAACCTAATTCTTGTTCCTATGGGTAGTCCTATGACAAAAAAGATTTTCTAATGGTCAAATACATGAATTAGAGTCAAAATTATAGGGAAAATTAGAATTTACCTAATGGGGGATGAATTCCCAATAAAATTTCTAATAGGACACAATTATGACACAAGCTCCTTGTCAATTCCTCCTTCTTCAAGTGTTCATTACAATCCAAGCTCCAATGCTCCTTAGATAATGTAATTAGAAGGGAATTTGAGTGAATTAAGGTAAATTTGGTGGTGGGATGAGCTAATTTGAGGAAGAATACAATTGGGGATCTATAATGAAATAAATTAATGAGAGAATATATATATATATATATATATATATATATAGAGAGAGAGAGAGAGAGAGAGAGGGAGGGAGAGAGAGAGAGAGCTCCTTTTTGTGGCCGGCCCCCTTTTTCCCCTCTCCAAGCAAAATATAATGTCTATGATACCCCCCACTAATAGTTATATCAAAATAAAGCCCTCGGTTATTCAACTTAGCGGAGATGGAATAGTTGTTGGGTGGTTAGGTCACCCCGTAGAATAGATAAACGTCTGTTGTGTTGGCATTCCAGCCTTCCTTCTCCTTTCAGGGCCTATCCGAAAGAGAATCCAGTACCTCTTTGATGTTACTTGACGTACAATAATCTCCATATGTCTATTATGAATCTGCACCAACTCTCATACGAACTCCCGGGGGTTCATTCATTTGACCATAGACTAGAGCTACTTTTGATTCTGCAATATATTTTTCATTAATACCCCAAGTTCTTTCATTTCCATGTAAAGATCATTTCCTTCACGAGTACGTTCGCCTACTTCACCAAATACAGATACACCTCCATGAGCTTTGGCTATGTTGTTGATCAATTCCATGCATTTAATAAAAGTCTGGAACCTTGGGTTACTAATTGGTGGAATACTAGGCAATCAGAAACCTTATTAAATGATATTCAAGAGAAAAATGTTCTAGAAAAATTCCTAGAATTAAAGGAACTCCTCCGCTTATCTCCAGCCCGTGAACTTAGCTGATACTATGATAGCACCTAATTTTTCCAATTTGCACGAACACAAATAATGAGCAGACCAGCCCCCGTTTATATGTGGGCTCATTACAGAACATATTTTTTCATAAAGAACAGCGCTCCTAGTTAGTGTAACGTAGGTGTCTTTCTCGGTTGAAGGATAGGATTAATGCCTATATCGCATAGTAATGTTATTGTAATCTTGATGCTATATTTAATAATCTAATCGTCTTTGCGGATAATAAGATAATAGTGCCCGGATCTTGGTCCATCGGGATATCATTTATAGTCTACCTGTTTCTATCTTTCTATATATGGGAATTTATCCTGGAAGCGGAAGAACTACTGAAACTTCGCGAAATCCTTACAAAGGTTTATGTACAAAGAACGGACAACCCTTCAAATTGGATCAGTGATCGATTTCTAGGTTTCGTCGTAAACCTAATTGGTTACTTCCAATTACGTAAATCAATAGTTTAAACTGTACTTAAAGGTAGAGCATTTCCCATTGATATTGGAACTTCTGTACCAGAAATAATGGTATCTCCAATTATAGCCCCTCTGGGATGTAAAATATATCTCTTCTCACCATCCCCATAGTGTATGAGACAAATGTATGCATTTCAATTAGGTCCGTATTCTATGGTTATATTTCTACCAGATATATCTTTTTTATTCTGTCGAAAATTGATTTTACGGTATAGACGCTTATGACCTCCCCCTCTATGCCCTGCGGTAATAATTCCTCTGGCATTACGACCTTTACCACAACGATGTTGTCCATAGATCAAATTTTTTGGTGGATTGGATTTCACTTGACTCTCTACGGCTCTATTGCGTGTGCTCGGGGTAGAAGTTTTGTATAAATGTACCGCCGTGAGAGGATCACTATGACTATAGCCCTTGGTAAATTTGCCAAAGAAGAAAATAATTTATTTGATATTATGGATGATTGGTTACGGAGGGATCGTTTCATTTTTGTGTGCTGGTCCGGCCTATTGCTCTTTCTTTATGCTTATTTTGCTTTGCTAATACACGACCCATTAGTGTTTGGACAATTTTTTTTCTCCTTTTATTTCGTATTTTCTTTCATATTTATTCGATTTCTTCAAGTGAAGCTTGCAGCTGGAGCCTTGAACTAGCGGTTGCTTGTGAAGTATGGAAGGCGATCAAATTAGAATTCGAGCCGATAAATTGGATCGGATTTTGCAGTTTTTTCTAATAGGAATTTCTTCTTTTTTTTGGATAAGTACGACCGACGGGATTCGAAAGACAAGAAAATTTTAGGGTAACAAACATTATCTAGAATATCTCTTAGATTTGAACCCATATGGAAAACCTTCTTTGGATTTGCCCAAGATCGATTCTCAACCAAAAAGGGAAAAATGTAATCTGTGTTTATGTAGCTATCGGTAAAAAAGCATCCTCTGTGGCTGGGGCCCAAATGTAAGAAAAATTAACAACTTGACCCTTAGACCGAGTGTTATATTTTTTTATTTACTAAAATCTCCCTTTGGAGGAGAAGGATGGATTATTAGTGTGGACGATTTAGAAGATATAATTGGAGGACATGTATGGTTGGGTTCCATTTGTATACTTGGTGGAATTAGCATATCTTAACTAAACCCTTTGCATGGGCTCGCCGTGCATTTGTATGGTCTGGAGAGGCTTACTTGTCTTATAGTTTAGCTGCTTTATCTGTCTTTGGTTTTATCGCTTGTTGTTTCATCTAGTTCAATAATACCGCCTATCCTAGTGAGTTTTATGGACCCACCAGACTAGAAGATTCTCATTACTTTGACTTGATAGATTTGAATGATCAAATAAGTAATAATTCATTGGTTACTTGTATCATTAACCATTTTTTTTAGTATGAGGAACTTATCATGAATCCACTGATTTCTGTCGCTTCCGTTATTGCTGCTTGATTGGCCGTAGAGCTTGCTTCTATTGGGCCTGGAGTATAAATGGTAGCTATCTGTTCTTCCATTGTAAGAGAGTTTGATTGGGATTGTTTGAACAACTCACGTAATCGTTGACCCCTTGCCAATTGATTTTGAGTAGCTTTATCGAGATCAGAAGCGAATTGAGCAAATGCTTCTAACTCTGCGAATTGAGCTAGTTCCAATTTTGATTTGTCGTTCCCTTCTGAATCAGGTAGATTCATATCTGAAAGAGGCTGACAATAAGTTCTTTCAAAATTGACTATTTGTTGGTGTTGCAGAAATGTCTGCGATCGAGTAAATAGCGCTACAAACGAATAGATCGGATCGAATTGGAAAATGGAAAGATTTGTACAAGTTATACGTTTCATCACCACTTTGTAGAAAATTATTAGGTATGAATATGTCAGATACCTATGACTCGATTGGTGAAATAGTCTCTCTCTCCAAAAAAAAAAAAATTTTACCGACGCACAAAGAAAATTTTTTATTGCGAAAATTGATTCGTTAGTCACCACCGCGACAATTTTTATTAGGATCTCGGACGACTCACCAAAGCACGAAAGCCAGGATCTTTTAGAAAATAGATTCCTATTTGAAGAGTGCATATGTAAGCCCCTGATTTTTCAAAATATTAAAATTGGGATTTTTCACAATTTTCTGGAATTTTCTGGAAATTTTCTGTAATTAAAATCAGGGTTTTGAATTATTACATGATTTTTAATTGATAATAAATAATATTAAAATATCATGAAAATAATATTTTTGGGTGTAAAATGGAAAACTGGACTTAGGGCAATTTTTCTGGATTTTTCTGGGCCTCAGACCTATTTTTAAAAGCCTAAAAACTAATTTTAATTAATTAATTAAATTAATTCTGTTATTATTATTATTATTATTATTATTATTTATTTATTTATTTATTTTCTTTGGCCCGGCCCGTTGGGCCGCGGCCCGGCCCAATCCCGCGACCCAGGCCCGCAGGCCGGCCCACTCCCAACCGGGTCGGGTCGGGTCTGACCGCCGCCCGACCCGAACCCACCGACCCGCACCCCCAGTCGCCCACGACCCAGCCCCGCCCCCGCGTCGTGCGGCGCCTCCGCCGCGCCCTCCGCCGCGCTGCTCGCCACGCCCCCGCGAGCCCCGCGCCTGACCCGCCACGTCGCCGCCTTCCCCGGCCATCCCCCCGCCCCAGCCCGCTATAAATCCCCTCCGTTCTCCTCCTCCATTCACCCCGCCACCGCCACGCTCCTCCGCCGCCGACCGCTGCACCCTCCGCCGAGCTGCCCCGCCGCAGCCAGCCCCCGCCTCGCCGTCTTCCGCCTCGCCCCTCCGGCAGCCACCGCAGACACAGCAGCAGCTGCCCCTCGAGCAGCCCCGCGCCGCCCTGGGCCGCCCCCGCGCCGCCGCCTCCGCCCGAGCGCCGCGCCGCCCTCCGCCGCAGCAGCCCCGGCCCTCCTCCGCCGCAGCCCGGCCGCCCAGCGCCGTCCTCCGGCGGGTCAGCCCTAACCCTAACCCTAATTCACCCGCGTGTCCGACACGAGTCGGACACGGCTCGAACCTGTTTTTCGGGTCCCCTTCAGGTGCGTGTAACTTTTGATTCGTAGCTCCGTTTTCGATTCCGTCAATTCCTACGCGAAGCCTGTATGACCCTCTCGGTGTCCGGACAAACTGTTCGGGGCATCGCGTCCTGTGGTGATCGCACACCGCGATCCAAAAACAGGAAAAACCAGACCCTGTTTCACCCCGGAACCGAGTACGTCCCGCCAAACGGGACGACTTGGTCGCGTGCGGTCTTCACAGATACGTGCGCAGCGTCGATACGGACGTGTGAGATTTCGCGGAAGCTGATTCGGGTGTGCGTGCACACCGGAATCAACGCGTATCCGCGGACATCGCTCCGTATCCGCCTTTTCGGCAATTCGCCCTAACTTCGTGCACACTCGTCAGATCGAGACGAAACTTGCGCCATCGGACTCGTAGCGATACGCTGGTCCTGTGGGTCAAGTTTGGTTCGATTCTGAGAACGTTGACGAAATCGCGTGTCGTGGGCCCCACAAGCCCCGCTCGACGGGCGATTTTGTGTTCGGCTCATCGGAATCCAAATCTGGAAGTTCCGTTGGGTTCGTATCAGCGTTCCTGACCTGTTGGCACTAAGTTTGGTGAATTTGGAGACCGTTGACCTGGACACGTTTTTCGGTGCAAAGCGGGCCCACCGGCGGACCCCGTTTTGGCCCGAAATTACCATTTTGCCCTTATCTCCAAATTGGACCCAAGGACAGGCGTTTCTAGCTATTTGACATCTTCTGAGCATGATGGTAATGTCTATTTCAGCTGTTGGACCCATCTCTGGAAACTTCCCCTAGAACATTAATCGGATCCAAACAACAGGCAAGTACCTGCATTTCAAGTTAATCTTTATATTATGATAATTAATTCTCTGCTCTACTAGTACCCTTGTTGATTACACGTAGCGTAAAGTACTGTATTTCATGTCTTGAATGTTGGAGTTCATGTCTTGTTTACATATCGGGTGGGAGAATACTAGGAGGCATGTAGTTTACCCTTCCCCAGGTCCAGATACTAGCTGTTGGTACGCGACTGTACCATCAGCCTTATACTTGATCATTCCAGACACTAGTCGTCTATGACGGCCTTATTAGCCTTATAAACCCCTACATGCCAACTATGTATTCTAAATACACAAGTTCACACACATAGTTCTAGTCTTGTTATATTTCTTGCTGACTGTGTAGTTTCGTTTCCTGTTTCACTTTATTTTTCCTGCTTTCTCATATTCCTGTTTATAGCATTAAACTCTGAGATGTTGATGTTCCTTATGCAATTTCCTTAACATGATATTCAATATTTAATTGTCATAAATATTTAGTTTAATCTTGTTGTGCACTGTGTACTTTGCTCCTTTCCTGACTGGATCCGTTGTTTAGGCGATGATGAGAACCTTGCCCCTACCTATTATGGACCCTATGAGCCAGCAGGTGATACAGTCGCAGAACCGGTTCCCACCCAGGAGACTACTCCTGCAGAGTAGTTAGCAGTGGCTACCTTTATTCTATTTTCTTATCTTATTAATCGGGTTTGTCCCCGATTTCATTCTGAAATTCTGTACTAAATATTTGAATCTGTTGTCACATTTATTTCAGTTGAAATCTTAAGTTTCCATTCTCATTACTATCTTGCTTATGTTATTTGTGAATGAGCTAGTTTAGTTAAGTGTGGATTTGACCTAGACAGCGTACTACCGCCGATTCTGCGGCGTAGGCTGGACGTGCCCACGCACTCGTGCCCGAATATCCGGGTGCGGGTCGTGACACGTTTTTGTGGTGGCCCATGCAGGTCTAACGACTAAGTTGTTCGGTTTCAACTTAGGGACCGAACAGGCCTGCAACAAGATTGAGGATTTTAGGATAAAGCTCATTCACAGTATAGGGTCCTTATTTCAATTCTTGATATCATTTCTGCTCAATTATCCTATCGCCTTGATTTCCAAGTATTCTATTCTGATTCTCCCTATCCCTTAATCTTTCAGAATGGTTCAGACGAGGAACACAGTAGGAGGCACATCAGAACCAGCTGAGCAGAATGTGCCCGAGACTCTTGCACTCCCACCGCCTCCATCTGTCCCAGCAGTTACTCTAGATGGGGCACAACTACTTGGAGTGTTCCAGGGATTGGTGGAATCCCAGAAGGAACAGACTGCCCTGCTGCGAACCAGCCTCTCAGAAGCTCTTAGGTCCCAGGAGTCGCCACACAAGAGGCCAGGGAGTGCCAAAGACTTCAAGAACCTTAAACCCCTGGAATTCTATGGAACGGAGGGCATTCTCTACGCCGATGAATGGATAGAGAACGTAGAGCGACTCCTGAAGACTGCCCGGGTTCCCGATGATCTCAAAGTGGAATCCGCAAGCCTGCAACTGTTCGACATTGCTCGAACCTGGTTCAGAGATGAACCCCAACTATCTGCCCCCGACATCACCTGGGAGGACTTCAAGAGGCTATTCAAGGAGAAATTCTACCCCGAAGTGGCTCGGGAAGCTCTCGAAAGCCAATTCGAGAGACTGGAACAAGGTAACATGACTGTTGATGAATATACTGCTGAATTTAGCAGGTTAAGCCACTTTGCGGAGTACATGGTTCGTACCCCGGAGGACAGAGCCCGTAGATTCAAGAAGGGGCTGTCTCCGGATATTCGCCTTGCTGTCACCACCAGCCGAGCCCGCACCTATGAGGAAATCTTAAACGTGGCACAAGGCGTTGAGAGAGACATGGGGCATAAGCTAAAGCGAGAAAGAGATACCGGAAATGCGGGATCTAACAAACGCCCTTTTCAACAACAACAACAGCAGAGGTCCCCGCAGCAAGCCCAGCGTCCTCTCCCTCGAGCTCCAGCACCCCAACACCAAGCTCAAGGATAGAACCAACGAGTTCCCACTTGTGGCTTTTGTCGAAAACAAGGTCACACCTGGCAAGTTTGTAGGATGAGACTAGGTGTCTGTCTATATTGTGGATCAACAGAACATCTAGTGAGGGACTGCCCCACTGCTCCAGGACGCGGACAAGCTTACGTGATGACCGTGGAGAACGAGCAAACTCTGGAAGCAGCTAATGCGCGTAAGTGATTCGTAGATACCTTTCCTAGTATTGTTTAGCTCATTGGTTCGTGACCTCAGCCTCAACCCAAAAATTTTGAACTTGCTAAATAACCTAGTATGCTTTTAAATTTGATAACTGTTTTAGAGACTTTTTGCTATTGTGCTTTTGTGTTATTTTGTGACTTCAATAATTTGCACCTCCTTTCATCATTATCTAGCGCACTTAAATTTTGCTGAACTTGATATATGCTGCTATTTATAGCCTAGTTTTGCAAGCTTACCCTTTATCGGGCTTGTTCATGACACATGTATTATTGAGGCCTGATCAACCCCACTAATACAAGTGTCTACTCAGAATCAGTGTACTACGGTCTGATCAACCTTAGTGCATTTTGATTCGCACTTCGCACGACTACCTTACGTGGATTGAGAGATATAATGACTAGTATACTTGCCCTTAAATGTGTCCGAGCATATCGTATCAGTTACATAATTATACTGATACGAGCATGCGGAGAAATGATTACCAGAATAGGATCTCAATCCATAACCGCCCGACAATCCCCATTAGAATTCTTTAAACACCTTGATCCCTATACCTCTGTTCTACCACCACGCCCTTAAACTCTTTATTGTTAACCCTCGTCTTCCCTTATTTCGGAAAGACAAAATCCTGTGTTTGAGATAAGTTTGATTTGTAGTGCTAGATGATAACCCTTTATGACTAGGCAATACCCTAGGTGATGTGTTTTGTGTTGCAGACTTAAAGATTTAATACCATGATTTATTAAAATTGGACCTAGCCTTACTAGTTGTGCAGCCTTAGAGGATATATGGGTAAAAATTATAAGTTGGGTAGCGACCGCAATGTCCACCTGAGAGAAACCCGTTGGACTGTAATCAAGTGAGATTGGACAGAGAGAACCCTACTATAATTTTAAAATTTCGAGGACGAAATTTTTATAAGTTGGGTAGATTGTAAGCCCCTGATTTTTCAAAATATTAAAATTAGGATTTTTCACAATTTTCTGGAATTTTCTGGAAATTTTCTGTAATTAAAATCAGGGTTTTGAATTATTACATGATTTTTAATTGATAATAAATAATATTAAAATATCATGAAAATAATATTTTTGGGTGTAAAATGGAAAACTGGACTTAGGGCAATTTTTCTGGATTTTTCTGGGCCTCAGACCTATTTTTAAAAGCCTAAAAACTAATTTTAATTAATTAATTAAATTAATTCTGTTATTATTATTATTATTATTATTATTTATTTATTTATTTATTTATTTATTTATTTATTTATTTTCTTTGGCCCGGCCCGTTGGGCCGCGGCCCGGCCCAATCCCGCGACCCAGGCCCGCAGGCCGGCCCACTCCCAACCGGGTCGGGTCGGGTCTGACCGCCGCCCGACCCGAACCCACCGACCCGCACCCCCAGTCGCCCACGACCCAGCCCCGCCCCCGCGTCGTGCGGCGCCTCCGCCGCGCCCTCCGCCGCGCTGCCCGCCACGCCCCCGCGAGCCCCGCGCCTGACCCGCCACGTCGCCGCCTTCCCCGGCCATCCCCCCGCCCCAGCCCGCTATAAATCCCCTCCGTTCTCCTCCTCCATTCACCCCGCCACCGCCATGCTCCTCCGCCGCCGACCGCTGCACCCTCCGCCGAGCTGCCCCGCCGCAGCCAGCCCCCGCCTCGCCGTCTTCCGCCTCGTCCCTCCGGCAGCCACCGCAGACACAGCAGCAGCTGCCCCTCGAGCAGCCCCGCGCCGCCCTGGGCCGCCCCCGCGCCGCCGCCTCCGCCCGAGCGCCGCGCCGCCCTCCGCCGCAGCAGCCCCGGCCCTCCTCCGCCGCAGCCCGGCCGCCCAGCGCCGTCCTCCGGCGGGTCAGCCCTAACCCTAACCCTAATTCACCCGCGTGTCCGACACGAGTCGGACACGGCTCGAACCTGTTTTTCGGGTCCCCTTCAGGTGCGTGTAACTTTTGATTCGTAGCTCCGTTTTTGATTCCGTCAATTCCTACGCGAAGCCTGTATGACCCTCTCGGTGTCCGGACAAACTGTTCGGGGCATCGCGTCCTGTGGTGATCGCACACCGCGATCCAAAAACAGGAAAAACCAGACCCTGTTTCACCCCGGAACCGAGTACGTCCCGCCAAACGGGACGACTTGGTCGCGTGCTGTCTTCACAGATACGTGCGCAGCGTCGATACGGACGTGTGAGATTTCGCGGAAGCTGATTCGGGTGTGCGTGCACACCGGAATCAACGCGTATCCGCGGACATCGCTCCGTATCCGCCTTTTCGGCAATTCGCCCTAACTTCGTGCACACTCGTCAGATCGAGACGAAACTTGCGCCATCGGACTCGTAGCGATACGCTGGTCCTGTGGGTCAAGTTTGGTTCGATTCTGAGAACGTTGACGAAATCGCGTGTCGTGGGCCCCACAGGCCCCGCTCGACGGGCGATTTTGTGTTCGGCTCATCGGAATCCAAATCTGGAAGTTCCGTTGGGTTCGTATCAGCGTTCCTGACCTGTTGGCACTAAGTTTGGTGAATTTGGAGACCGTTGACCTGGACACGTTTTTCGGTGCAAAGCGGGCCCACCGGCGGACCCCGTTTTGGCCCGAAATTACCGTTTTGCCCTTGTCTCCAAATTGGACCTAAGGACAGGCGTTTCTAGCTATTTGACATCTTCTGAGCATGATGGTAATGTCTATTTCAGCTGTTGGACCCATCTCTGGAAACTTCCCCTAGAACATTAATCGGATCCAAACAACAGGCAAGTACCTGCATTTCAAGTTAATCTTTATATTGTGATAATTAATTCTCTGCTCTACTAGTACCCTTGTTGATTACACGTAGCGTAAAGTACTGTATTTCATGTCTTGAATGTTGGAGTTCATGTCTTGTTTACATATCGGGTGGGAGAATACTAGGAGGCATGTAGTTTACCCTTCCCCAGGTCCAGATACTAGCTGTTGGTACGCGACTGTACCATCAGCCTTATACTTGATCATTCCAGACACTAGTCGTCTATGACGGCCTTATTAGCCTTATAAACCCCTACATGCCAACTATGTATTCTAAATACACAAGTTCACACACATAGTTCTAGTCTTGTTATATTTCTTGCTGACTGTGTAGTTTCGTTTCCTGTTTCACTTTATTTTTCCTGCTTTCTCATATTCCTGTTTATAGCATTAAACTCTGAGATGTTGATGTTCCTTATGCAATTTCCTTAACATGATATTCAATATTTAATTGTCATAAATATTTAGTTTAATCTTGTTGTGCACTGTGTACTTTGCTCCTTTCCTGACTGGATCCGTTGTTTAGGCGATGATGAGAACCTTGCCCCTACCTATTATGGACCCTATGAGCCAGCAGGTGATACAGTCGCAGAGCCGGTTCCCACCCAGGAGACTACTCCTGCAGAGTAGTTAGCAGTGGCTACCTTTATTCTATTTTCTTATCTTATTAATCGGGTTTGTCCCCGATTTCATTCTGAAATTCTGTACTAAACATTTGAATCTGTTGTCACATTTATTTCAGTTGAAATCTTAAGTTTCCATTCTCATTACTATCTTGCTTATGTTATTTGTGAATGAGCTAGTTTAGTTAAGTGTGGATTTGACCTAGACAGCGTACTACCGCCGATTCTGCGGCGTAGGCTGGACGTGCCCACGCACTCGTGCCCGAATATCCGGGTGCGGGTCGTGACAGCATAACCGCATGGATAAGCTCACACTAACCCGTCAATTTTGGAGCCAATTCGGGATTTTCCTTTGGAGGTATAGGAAAGGAATTGGACGTCATTACGAAGCCAGAAAGAATAGGCCAAAAAGCTGTATTGCCCGCGTGTTTCAATTTTTTCGAAGAAGAAAGGTTTGATGCTTTTGAATCCATTATATTTATTCCACTTCGAGGACCGAAACATGCCACTTAAAGACTCTATCCACAGAAAGGATAGAAAGGCACTCGAACAGATTTATGTATCGAGGGGTAATGATCCGGGCCGTAATCCCGGACGTGAGGAATAAAAAATATTTATAGTTTTTCTTTACTTTTTTCTTTGGTTCAGGCTATTTTTTTCAATCGAATCCAATAAATAGTAAGAGTAAATTCTAGGATTCAGAACCAAAACGCAAAGAGTTAAGCAAACTTCACAACATTACAAAGAACTTCAGGACATGAAAAAAAGAGAGCAGAAGTCGCATATGCTTCCTAGGGAAAGTCAGCAGTGATCGATTTCTAGATTTTGTCGTAAAACCGGCTCGAATGGTACGATCCCTCCATCACCCCAGAATGAAAGGGGCGCATGTATCCTATCTCTTCTAGAGAAACAAGTGGGGTATTACTTTGCAAAAGTTTTCCCCTCGCATCTCGGTCACTACGACCGCCCCCCGATCAGTGCAATAGGATGTTGTCTTGATGAAGTAATGACGGGTGAATTAGTAGAATATGAAGAGGGTACCAAAGGCATTGCTCTAAATTTGGAATCACTCTAAATTTAAATGCGGGAATAATACAAAAGGACGACTTATGTTTTTAACAGTTTGGGGAAAGGAGGCAGCTGGCTCGAGCCGCAGGAACTTATGCTCAAATAATGAAGGAGCCAGCCACACAAGACAATAGTTCAAATCATTTCGATAATAATCAGTTTGATCTATTCTACCGAGAAGGTCTACAGTTCGAGTCCGTATAGCCTATATATCCACGATTCTGAATCAGTTAATTCAGAGCAGAATAAGTTAATAGTAAGTAGCGGGAAGCTTTTGCTGTTTCCTGAGTAACTTCTTTACCTGAACCGACATTGGCGTGCATCCAACAGGAATTGAACCTACGAATTTGCCAATTATGAGTTGGGCACTTTAACCAAAGATAACTATTAATGCAACTATGAATGTGATTGGAACCATGCATAGCACTAAATAGGGAGCCGCCGAATACACCAGCTTTGCTAAAAAAAAGAATATAAATAGTTAGGAAGTAAAATGGACTTTTTATTGGGGATAGAGGGACTTGAACCCTCACGATTTCTAAAGTCGACGGATTTTCCTTTTACTATAAATTTCATTGTTGTCGGTATTGAGTGAGGCGACCGTACCGGGAGCTAATAGAAGGAAGTAGACCCCAAAATAATAGGGGCCAAGGTCGGCCAGTGAGACGTTGACCGGAAGAGAACTTCGATTCGTTCCGCTTATTGAACATGGTCTATGGTCGATCCCTTTCGGGGCAAGGGGATCATTTGTGGTAAAGGTCGTAATGCCAGAGGAATTATTACCGCAGGGCATAGAGGGGGAGGTCATAAGCATCTATACCATAAAATCGATTTTCGTCGGAATAAAAAAGACATATCTGGTAGGATCGTAACCATAGAATATGACCCTAATCGAAATGCATACATTTGTCTCATACACTATGGGGATGGTGAGAAGAGATATATTTTACATCCCAGAGGGGCAGAAAAGGGCAAAAAAGAAAAAAATCCAATCAATCCTCTGAGCTATAGGCCCCACCTACCCCATCTCCATGGAGGTTTTCTTCTCATACGGCTCGAGAAAAAATGATTCTAATTTTTGTGTATAACGCTTCGGGGATTATAGGTAGAATATCATTTCTAAATTCGGTTAATATAAATCTCGTAACATTTTCTGATGTATTCGATAGTCGACAATTAAAATGAGATATTTTTTCCATCTTTCTTATAGCCATTGCGGCCGCTGAAGCAGCTATTGGGCTAGCTATTGTTTCATCGATCCATCGTAATAGAAAATCAATTCGTATCAATCAATCAAATTTATTAAATAATTATTCAAAATTAGCATATCTAAAATTTAGATATTTGTACCCTGTCGAAGTAAGGAACCATGGCATATATGTTTAGAACAGATTCCATTTTGAGAGATTTGAAAAAGCACTATCTCGTTGAAAGGTTTTATACATCTGCCCTTTCTCAACGCATTTCTTTAGACAAAGACTCCGGTTTTTCCTCTTTTTGGATGGTAAATATTTCTCAAAACATGGAGTATGAATCAAACCCATGTTTGAATTGAAACTGAGATACTGATGCCAAAAGCTCCGCCCTTCCATCTCTTGGATGGAAATTGAAAAGAGATGCAGCTCCAGTTCCTTCAAAAATGGTAAGATCTTTGGCTCAAGAAGAAGGGGTAATCCATATCATCTTGACTTGGTTATGCTTCCCCTCTTTTTTTAACAATACCGAGTCAGGTTTTTCTCCTACCAGCCATAATAGTGCGAAAAGAAGGCCTGGCTCCAAGTTATTCAGGAATAGTGGCGTTGAGTTTCTTGACCCTTTGCCTTAGGATTAGTTACTTTTTATTTGAATTATAGGATTCAATTAAACAAAAGGATTTGCAAATAAAAGCACTAATGCCACGACCAGCCCGTAAAGGGCAACTTGTGGGTAAATAATTACAAAAAATGTATCAGTCGACTGGGTCTACGAATCTATTCCAAGGTTTTTTTCTTCAAGTATGGAAACCACAGGATCAGAAGTAGTAAGATTGGTTCTCATAATAAAATGATTTTTTTCCATTCGAGAAACGACGAGCACGACTGAAGTGGCTATACATATAAATCCATTTACGGATCTATATGCTCCGATTGGAACTGGAAGTTCCAGAACTGGTGGCTGGTCAGGCGCTGATGAGCATATTGAACTATCCATGTGGCTGAGAGCCCTCACAGCCCAGGCACAATGACGCAATTATCAGGGTCGTAACCCCAGGTGACGAAGAGCCGGCATCGAGGTGCCAAACCTTCCTGATACTCATCACCAATACATCACAGGATCTACCTTTTTCTTAGCAACGGGCTTTCATGTGATTATAGGTACTCTTTTCTTGATCATATGTGGTATTCGCCAATATCTTGGTCATCTGACCAAGGAGCATCACATTGGCTTTGAAGCAGCTACATGGTACTGGAATTTTATAGACGTGGTTTGGTTATTCCTATTTGTCTCTATCTATTGTTGGAGAGGAAAAAAAGAAGAAGAATGAATATCGACCATTTCAACATTCTAAATCGTGCTGTAAAAACGAGGATAAAAGTAAGTAAACAGGAATTAATTCTAACTCCCACATGATGAAAAAAAAGGTCTCGAGAAGAAAATGATCATATTTGACCAAGAACTTAAAAGAAAGCATTTTAATTATTCTTTATACTTCTATCTAGGTCCTCTCAATGCTCTAACGCCCGCATCGGATATGGATCATAATGAAAAGAACATAGGAGTTTGTAGCTAGATATTTAACCAAATAGGATCGTCCAGTTAGTGGTACCTGTGAACCAACCCCCTAAAGTGAAATAAGCACAAGGAAAAAGTAATAGGCCGAACCAGCCTACAAAAATGAGTAAGCTGCTATGGTGAAATCGGTAGACACGCTGCTCTTAGGAAGCAGTGCTAGAGCATCTCGGTTCAAGTTTGAGTAGCGGCATACTATAAAAAAAAGAAACACAACAGATCCTATAAATGTATTTAATTCCTGATTTCAATTCTGTAATGGGAACCCAATTTATGTTTATGATAAATTGTTATTACCCAGATCAGATACCGAGCTAGGTCTCACTCTTATGCACATATCCCTATAGAAAATCGCCGTCCTTGAAGTTTTTATTGAATATATTGAATAGAAAAAGAAGATATTTTTCTATTTTTTTGTACATAGTTCTTTCTTCGTTCTAGAATCTTCTCCCTTCTTCCACTCTGCCCATTGGCGTGCATCCAGCAGGAATTGAACAAAAAAGTTTTCCAAATTCTGACAAATTTTACTTGGAAATAATATTCTATTTTGGTTTCTTTATTGCTTATGCTGTCAAATCGCCGATTATACCGCTAACCACCCAAACTGAGACCGTGGCCTTGCTGTTGTTTCGACCGAGGTTTGTGAATAAGTGATTGTCTGATAATGAGCAAATAATATCTGTCTTTCTACCATATTGAGAGCGAGTCTTCATAGGGCGATTGTCACTGCTTATGGACCCGAACCTGGGTGATCTATCCATGACCAGGATGATGCTTGGGTGAAACTAAGTGGAGGTCCGAACCAACTGAAGTTGAAGAATCGGCGGATGAGTTGTGGTTAGGGGTGAAATGCCACTCGAACCCAGAGCTAGCTGGTTCTCCCCGAAATGCGTTGAGGCGCAACAGTTGACTGGACATCTAGGGGTAAAGCACTATTTCGGTGTGGGCAGCGAGAGCGGTACCAAATCGAGACAAACTTCCTATTTCACCATTTTTTTGGGACTTGGTTTTGGTCCAAAGATGAAATTCTTAAGGATAGTTGGTTATATTCCCCAATTTTTGCACTAATAGCTTCCTTTACAGCAGGATTAACTGTATTTTATATGTTTCATATGTATTTATTAACCTTTGTTGGATATTTGTGCATTCAGTTTCAATATTACCGTAGTACTAAAAATAGTTTCTTTTATTCAGGATTACATAGACTTCACATTAATGGCGAGGTTCAAAAGGAGAAAGGCTTACGGTGGATACCTAGGCACCCAGAGACGAGGAAGGGCGTAGCAAGCGACGAAATACTTTGGGGAGTTGAAAATAAGCATAGATTCGGATATTCCCGAATATGTCAACCTTTCGAACTACTGCTGAATCCATGGGCAGGCAAGAGACAACCTGGCGAACTGAAATATCTTAGTAGCCAGAGGAAAAGAAAGCAAAAGCGATTCCCTTAGTAGCGGCGAGCATACACCGATTGAATCTGCCTCTGCGGTCCCATATTTAGTAATTCCCGAACTATTTCTTCCCTCAAAAAAATAGGGGTTGTATCGAATAAAGTAGATACTTTGACTTTCGTGTGCTATAACTTTGGCTCGTAAATATAAAAGTACAGTACGCACTTTTTTACGAAGATTAGGTTCTAGATTATTAGAAGAATTCTTTACAGAAGAAGAACAAGTTCTTTCTTTGATCTTACCAAAAACAATTCCTTTTACTTTCTATGGATCACATAAAGAACATATTTGGTATTTGGATATTATTCGTATTAATGACATAGGCATCTTCTATTGTCTCCCCTGCCATTCCAACTCTGCCTCTGTCGCTTCGCTCCCTAGCGAGACTCCGGTCCTCCGGGTGTCGCTTGATCAACAAAAAAAGATTGGGGATTTCTTAGAAATTCCATTCTCGCCGCGATTAGTATCTTATTTCGAAAAAAAAGAAATACCAAAATCTCATAATTTATGCTCTATTCATTCTCTTTGGTCGCCTCACTTTGCCTCAGGTCTTTCCTTTAAGGATACCCTTTTCCATCCGTTTATCCTGACCCACTATTGCTTTTTTTCTTCAAAGGAGAAGTTTGGTTTCAAACTCTGATTCGATGTACGAGGCCAAGTGGTTTCTTGGTCCGAGATGCATGCATAAAGGGACCCACCCCTTTTTTTATCTTCATCTTCCGGAGATTCCCGAATAGGTCAACCTTTCGAACTGCCGAAATTCTTGATCAATGGAGGAACAATATTACCAACCCTTTTCTTTGAGCAAAATGTGGCAAAAGGAAGGAAAATCTATGGATAGTTCAATGTGCTCATCAGCGCCCGCCTAATTGACACCAACAAGTAAAATCTCCTTGTACGTTGATCCAAAAATATCTTAGTCCCTACTATCCCTATTATCCCATCTTTTTTCTTTCTTATTTTTGCGAGGTTTAATTAGGGAGGTCAATATTAGGAAGCTTCTAATTCTATATAAAACTAATATAATCTACTTAATTAATTAAAAGGAAGTGTCTAATAGGCCTAACCCAATGTTGGGCTCAAAGTGTCATGCAATCTAATTGGGTCCATTAATGACAAGTCTAAATAATAGACTAGCCCACTAACTAATAAATAAATAGCACAACACCAAATAAAAAATTAGTAGCACAATATATAAATATTTAATTATTAAATATAAAATATGCTAAATGACAAAAATACCCTCATCTAGAAATACGGTGGTGACAAGTCTACCCTCCTTAGAAATTTTTTTCTCGAAATTTAAGGAATGAACTAATACTATAACAAGCAATCACAGCAGAAAGAAAGAATGATACCTCACGGCTTAAAGATATTAGGGTATCGCTAGCACATCTCGGCTTCCCTTGCCTAGGTAGACTCTTCCGGAAAGTGATGCCTCTATGTGACTCGTACCAAAGAAATAATCTGTTTCCTCAGTACCTTATCCCTACAATCCAGAATCTTTACTGACTGCTCTGGGTAACTTAGAGTCAGACCCACCTTGAGTGATCCAGTATGTGACTAGGGTCTGCCATGTACCATCTCAGCTACGACACTTGGAACAAATTATGCACTCCCTCTAATACAGACGGCAAGTCTAGTCTGTAGGCCACTACACCGACCCTTGCAAGAACACCGAAGGGTCCGATGTATCGTGGACTAAGCTTCCCGCCACGACAAAAGCGAATCGTACCCAGTATTGGAGAAATCCACAAGAACACCAGATCACCAACCTAGAATAAATTACAACCTTAACACTCAACCTAATACAAAGCAATCACAAGCAATACGAACAAAACCTATACCTCAAACTCCAAAGGTCTCTAGTGGCTGTCGGCCCAATTCCACTATCTGTCCTGCGCCACACGAAGTCTATCTCTAATGAGCTTCACCTTCTCAGCTGTATCCACAATCATCTCTGGTCCAAATAAGGCTCTCTCACCAACATCATCCCAAAATAAAAGAGTACGACATCTCCATCCATATAAATCCTCGAATAATGACATCTTGATACTGGCATGGTAGCTGTTGTTGTAATCAAACTCTACCAGGTAAAGATGATCCTCCCAAAAGCCTCTGAAATCCAAAACATAAGTGCGAAGCATATTCTCGAGAGTCTGAATAGTTCTCACTGACTGCCCGTCTGTCTGGGGGTAATATTCGGTACTAAATTTGAGCTGGGTGCCCAAGCTAGCCTGCAAACTCTTGCAGAAGTGGGATGTAAAGCGACTATCCCGATTCGAGATAATTTTCACAGAAACTCCATGCAATCTGATAATCTGTTGTACATACATCTCCGCTAGCTTCTCCGTAGACGTATCCACTTTCAATGGCAAGAAGTGGGCCGATTTGGTTAACCTATCTACGATGACCCAAATTACGTCTTTCCCTACCAGAGAATGAGGAAGCCCCGCAATAAAATCCATGGTCACATGCTCCCATTTCCACTCTGGAATGGTTAAAGGCTAAAGTAAACCTCCTAGCCTCTTCCTCTCCGCCTTTACCTACTAGCACACTAGACACCTGGATACGAAGCGCTCCACCTCCAGCTTCATGCCATACCAGCATACATGTTCTCTCAGATCTCTTTACATCTTTTTGGCACCTGGATGTATATATTACTGGGATCGATGCACCTCTTAAAGAACCTCCTCGTGCAACATTTTACTTAACACACACAATCTTGTACCATGTCGTAATGATCCATCCTCAGCAATAATGAAGTCCTCTGATAATCCCATCCGAACCTGTGCTCTGATACTCCTCAGAGACTCATCATCATACGACATAGCTCTAATCATGTCCATCATCTCAGATTGTATCTGCAATCCCTATATCTGTATCTCGACACCAGATACCAGCACCTCAATACCCAAGCTCTCAAGATCGCCAATAAATGTCTGTCCGTAGTCAAGTACATAGCCACTGGATACCTGCTCAAGGCATCAGCGACTATGTTGGCCTTTCCTGGATGGTACTGGAATGATATGTCAAATCCTTTATCAACTCCATCTACTGTCGTTGTCTCATGTTTAGCTTTTTTTGTGTAAATAAGTACTTGAATCTCTTGTGGTCTATAAAGATCTCCATATGCTTTCTGTACAGATAGTGTTTTTACAGCTTTTGAACAAAAATGACTACTGCCAACTCCAAATCGTGGATAGAGTAATTCTTCTCTTGAGGTCATAATTTCCTAGAAGCATAGGCAATCACCTTCCCATTTTTCTTCAAGACACAACCCAAACCCTTTCCTGAAGCATAACTATAAATAGTGAATCCACCTAATCCCGATGGCAACATCAACATTGGAGCCATCGTCAATCTCTTCTTCAGCTACTCAAAAGTAGCCTGACACTCCTCTGTCCAGACAAACTCCACATCCTTCCTGGTCAGCCTAGTCATCGGCTCTGCAATATTGGAGAAGTCCTATACAAACCTCCGGTAATAATCTGCTAGCCCAAGAAAACTCCTGATCTCTACCACTGAACTTGTAGTAGCCTACGACTCTACTGCTGAAATCTTCTTTGGGTCCACTGAGATCCCATCACCTGTAATCACATGAACAAAGAATTCAACCTTGTCAAAGAAGAACTCACACTTTAAAAGTTTGCCATAAAGCTTCTCCTTCCTGAGAGTCTCCAAAACTATCCTCAAATGCTCCTCGTGCTCCTACGGGATCTTCGAATACACCAGAATATCATCAATAAATACCACCACAAACTTATCAAGATACTGGTAGAACACCTTGTTTATTAGATTCATGAATACCTTTGTAGCATTAGTCAACCCAAATGCATCACCAAGAACTCAAATTGGCCATACCGAGTTCGGAAAGCTGTCTTCGGAATATCCTCCTGCTTTACTTTCACCTGGTGGTAATCCGACCTCAATTCTAGATCATCTTTCTCGACAATGGGTATTTGTTCTTGATAATAATATTGTTTAGAGCCTAGTAGTCGATATACATGCGTACCGACCCATCCTTCTTCGGTACAAACAATACCGTAGCATCCCATGGTGATGAACTGGATCTAATAAAGCCTTTGTCTTGTAACTCATCCACTTGTTTCTTTAATTCTTCCACTTCGCTGTTGTTAACTCTATAGATGTGCTGAGATATCGGCTCTGCGCCTGGCACCAAGTCTATGGAGAACTCCATATCTTAGTCTGATGGCAAACCTGACAACTCCTCCGAAAAAATATTCATGAATTCTGCTATCAACGGATGTGGCGACTGTCACAACCATATTTTCTAGGAAGGGTATTTTGGTTATTCATAATTTATGTGCTTGTTGAATATTTACTTATTGTATTATTTAATTATTATTAGATGTTAGATTTGATTTTTGGACTTATGTTAGTGGACCTAATTAGATTAGACTAGGCTAATGGACTAACATAAATTCTAGTTAGATTGAGCCCAACAATCAAGTCCATTCATTAGGAGGATGACTTAATTAGTTAAAGCAATTGGATTAGAACCTTCTCTCTTTAATTAATTTCTTCATGACAAGCTCCAAGGGGTATTATGGACTTTTCATAGTAACTTGGAATAGGGGCAAGGTCGGCCATAGTAGGGGAAGGAGAGAGACACACTCTCTCTCTTCATCCATTCATCCCAAATCTAGATCTAGAATTTTTCTCATCAAAATTTCTTCATTCTTACACCAATCTCTACCCAAATTCTTTCCCAATTCCTTCTCTACTCACTATTAGAGGCTATTGGAACAAGGAGGAGGCAATGATCAACAAGGAGGAGGAAGGAGCACAAGTTAAAGGCTCTTGACACTCATTTGAAGAATTGTATTAGAAATCCATCTCCCAATAGGTATAATTTAGTTTTTTTCTCTCTAATTAGACTCTAAAACTATAATTTAATCATTAAGAACCCTCCTATGTACTAAGGCTACCCATAAGAAGTGGAATTAGGTTCATAGGAGGTCTATGGAGAAATTTATGTGGTATTTTGTGTCAATTTTGGGAGAATTCCGAGATTGGCACATCATATGTTTGTCAATAGGTCAATTAGACTAAATTGACATGTGTTTTATTGTATGGGACTAGTATCGTGTCCACAATTGGATACGTGTAGGCCGTATCACGATAATTTGGCAATATAGATTGATTTAGGGGTTTTCTTCTGACACGGGGGTTTAAGAATATCACATTTTGACACGGGCACATATTTGAGTAGCTAACACTTCGTATTATTCATAATTATGATTAAAGACTTGCTTGTGTCCTTCGGGATACGTTTGGTGGTGTGGTGGAGCCTTATCACAAGCATATCATAGATTGAGTGTGATACGGGTGTAGTGCACTCCACGTGTTTAATACTTTGCATTCTAATTCAATTTACCTTGGTTATAGCTATTAGAGTATTGTATTTATTGTTGTTATATATATATATATATATATATATATATATATATATATATATATATGAGTTATAGTGTGTGTGTGTGTGTGTGTGTGTGTTTGTGTGATTGTGTTAGAGAGGCAAGGTAGATGAGGGAACTCGGGCCTGTGCATTGGGTGCATGTAGTGTAGAGAGTAGCAACAGCAAGTGCTATGTAGTTGCCGCAGCAGCAAGTGCTAGGAAGTAGCCACAACAACAAGTGCTAGAGTAATAGCCGCAGTAGCAAGTGCTAGGCAGTAGCAGTAGCAGCAGCAACAAATGCTAGAGTAGCTGCAGCAATAAGTGCTAGAGCAGTAGCCGCAGCAGCAAGTGCTAAAGCTATAGTAGCAGCAACTTTGCTGCTGTGAGGATGTTTGATTATGGTATTTTGGGTAGGAGTTGAACTATGAGTATAGCACAACAGTGCATTAGAGATTAGGATGCAGTAGCAGTTAAGGTATTATGGTGTGTGTGAGTTGAGAAGATGGATTGATATCAGTTAGTTGGTTAGCTATATGTATGTATCAGTTAAAGTTAAGTTAGTTAATATTGCTAGTTATATATATATATATATATATATATATATATATATATATATATATATATATATATACACTAGTTAGCATAAGTATTAGTATTGGTTAATATTATATCTAGTTTACCTTGAGTCATACCAAGGTAATGAGAGTTGAGGTATCCTAGGGTATGGGTATTGAATACTAGATAAGTATGCTACTTATGTTAGTTTGGTATAGTATTGATATATATTATGAGTATAAGTGCATGTTAGTGTATAGTGAGATATGAATGGCTAGTTAGTTAACAGTTAGATATTTGATTACCTTGTGATACTAAGGTAATTGCTAGGTAATTTGGTTTATACTCAAGGTATTGGATTTGTGTATCAAGAGGGATGTGCCGGTGGTGTCATACTGTATTATCTCAAAGCCAATGTGTCATGACCCGCACCCGGTATAGGGGCACGAGTGAGCCTACGCCGCAGCATCGGCGGTAGAACGCTATCTAGGTCACAATACTAGCTAAGTCAATCTCTCACGAATATCCAACTCCATAAGGAGACACAAATATCATAATATAATATGGAATACTCAATCACATAAACTAAAGCATTATGAGATATCGAAGAAAGCAAATAAAATACAAGACAAGTCCAAACAACAATAAATAGTCTAACCTGCAATCAATAACATCCAGTCTCCAAGTATGCTGGAAACAAGTCCTCTATGTCACAGTCTGGAAAAAATATCCAGTCAGGATTGGAACGAAGTACAAGCATTAACAACAGTTCAATGTATATTGACAAAAACTATAATACAGTGTAAAGAAATACAAGACAGATATGAATACTGGAAATAAGAAATACAGAAAATAATAAAATACTAGAATAAAAGAATACTGGAATAATGAAGTACTGGAGCATATGTAATCATCAATGTACATCTAGCAATGAAATAGAATACAAGTGCACACTAGAACAATGAACTGGTATATAAATGAATGCTAGAATCATGACTAGAAATAAGGAATGCTAGATCAATATACTAGAGATACATGTCAAGAACATCTAACTAAGTGTGTGAAACATCAGCATATCATGTGATTGGCTTAGGACTGATCAGGCTTGCTATGTATGACTAGCTATGATTCATGTAAGGTCAGGCTAACCATCCGGATAGCTATGATGCAAGCAATAGTCAGGCTAATCATACATAATAGGCTATGAGGCATGTAATGGTCAGGATGCACCAATGTGAGGTATGGGTGAGCTATGATTCATGTAAAGTTGGGTATGGTCACATAAGCTACTAATATTTTCCTATTTTCCTCAGCTAGCACGATGGATCCCAACCACGACTCCTCATGACAGGTCTCGATGATGCCAACTCGTGTATACAACAGTGTCAGAATCATGTATGCTATACAACTAGAATTATAGAGATAATCAACATAATGGGAACTGTCAGAGAATGTACTCGCCTGGGGGTCCTTAGCTGGCAATACCAATGTCTGTTTCCGAATCTTGTCTGAAAATCCAATAATCCTAAAGACAGCATATAATATAATATTGCATCAGACATTACACTAATATACAATCATAAATACATTAAACTCAGGGCTACGCTAGTTATGACATTGGTCAACTAGCAGGGTCAAATGTGCGTCTAGCTGCACGGGTCATGTCTGTAATTGCTGTGTATAACAGACAGTCAATTCACAAGTCTCAGGGTTGCATGGTCAACAGTAAATACGGGATGTCCGTAATTTATACTAGGGTCTCTCAGTACATATATAATATACATAGTCTTATCTAGCATATAACATTAATTACTTACAATATAGGTATACCAATTAATTACATATATAATATATATATATATATATATATATATATATATATATATATATATATATATATATATATATACACTAATTGAATTTATACTATATCTATATGTATACATATACATACCAATTATATATATATTAAACATATACTAAATACATATACAAAATATATATACATATACCAATGAATAAAATACATACATACTAAATATATACACATACTATACCAATTGAATAACACCCATATACAAAATATATACATACATATATACTAAATCAAATAATATACATATACCTATTGAATACATATACACATACGTACCTAGAATCATGAAGGAGGG
The DNA here is from genome assembly GCA_036927795.1 of Iris macrosiphon. NCBI lineage: Eukaryota > Viridiplantae > Streptophyta > Magnoliopsida > Asparagales > Iridaceae > Iris > Iris macrosiphon. The sequence goes on along the minus strand of JAYESA010000018.1, from coordinate 67,870,379 downwards.
GGGCATGTACGAACCTGTGCACGGGAATGAGATCGACGATGACGGCGATGAAGGTGACGATGATGATAACGAAGATGACGACGATGACGACGGCGAAGGTGACGATGATGATGACGAAGATGACGACGATGATGGTGAAGAGTGGTGGTGCTGGTGGTGTGGCGTGGTGGTACTGGTGGTACGGGGTGGTGGAGGAACTCAGGCGAGGTCGAGGGGGAGGCTGGCAAGGGATCGACGGGTTCGGGGAGGAGAGGTGGTGGAAGAGGATGAGAAGAAGTATTAATGGCTGGGAGGAGGATAACCGGAGTTGGATATCAGTGGGGGGCTCGGCGTGTGGAAGATGACTGTGAGCAGTGGTAAGTAAAATAATGTCGATGATGGTGGTGGCGGGAGGAGTTCAGGCGGGGGAGGAGGACAGGGAAGAGGGTAGGAGAGCAGGTCATGGTCGACTGTAGGAGGAGCGGGTGTATGCTGGAGACTGGGGGAGAATAAGTGGCCGGTTCGAGGTGGGTCCGACGATGGTGGATGGTGGAGCTGATGATGGCGGGAGGGACGTGGCAGTAGCAGTCGGGGAAGGAGGATGCGGGCTCGTGGGGAAGAAGGAGTGGCTGGAGGGGTTGGCCGGAGGAGGGAAATCCGGGATCGGGTTCTTAAGGAAGGAGAAGTGAAGAGGAAGAAGAAGAAAAGAAGAGAAGAAGAAGAAGAAGAAGAAGAAGAAGAAGAAGAAGAAGAAGAAGAAGAAGGGAAGAAACCTACGATTGTGGGTTTGTGAGGAAGGAGGAGAGAGAAGGTAGGAGGTTTCCCAAGTTTGGGGACTAGGGCCTGCTTGGGAAAATGTGTGCATGAAGAGATATTATATAGGGGAGGGTGATGTAGAGTGTATGGTGATGATGAGTCCCCATTTGAATGGGTGGCTCAGATCTAACATGATGAATTATACATACAAAGGAGGGAGAGATGAGTGAGGTTGACTAGTCAGTGCGTTAGGGTTTCTCCATTTGGTTTGAACTAATGGGGTGATGACACCTAATGCAACATTTGTAAATAAGCCCCTTAAATTTGGGTATTTGCACAGACACATAAAATGATAAAAAATTGGTGGACGATTTGGTGTTTGGTATTTTGTAGGGTGAGGGGGTGTTGTTTGTTTTGCATGAGCTTAATTAATAGGGTATTTGGATTAAATTGGGGTTAAAATGGTATTAGTCAAAGTTGGTATCCCTAATTTAATTAAAGAATAAATGTAAGTGGTGTTCTAAAATTAATTGAAATTACATGGGGCTAAAATTAGGTGGGACACAAGTGTCATGGGCATAGAAGGCTCAGAATAAAATATTACCCTAATTTGAGTTGCACAAAATGGGTCGAGATTGTGTCTCCAATTTCGATTGGAACGCACAACGATACAAAGTTGGATTTATTGGAATTAAAACGTCTGTGACGAATATTGTGCAACTAAAATAAAGCACAAGAGAGCATAATTATGAGTTACACAAGGGTCCGAATGGAAGGTGGGCACATCTAGGACAAGGTTGTGAAATTTGTTGGAAGGTAAAAGCTAGGGTAGCGTTCCAAATATAAAAGCAACGGTAAGGCGCAACAATAAAATAAAATTATGGTAATTAATTGTAACCTTAAATAATAAATCCTAAAAATTATAAATTAAATCCATTACACTATATTTCGGTCAGGGCTCCATCTAGTAGGCATCTTGGTATAGTCTACTAACTCATGCATTAATGAACACTATATATAATATACATATATATATACACATATCATGCAATTATTTAAAATAAATATACACAATACCTAATATATATAAAATAACAAAAATATCCCTATTTTTATGATGTGGTAGTGACAAGTCTACCCTCAAAAGAATTTCATCCTCAAAATTTAAGATTCTCATAGTCATATTTATTTATTTATTTTACTGTCAAAATTTATATTCCTCACAAAATAATCATGAAGTAAATCCATATTGTTATTACACAAATCTTCAAAATATTATATTCCTGAAAATCTTCAAATTTAAAAATCAATTTCCATTCTTATCATAATCTCCTCCAAAGTTTTAAGCTAGTGACTAAATACAAAATTTAATATCCAATCCTCTAATTTAAATTCAATCAATGTATATTATAAAATTGAATCTCATCCCAAAATTTGAATTCAGTACTAATCTATTTGTGTTCTTATTCCTTTATTTCTTTTTCCACACAATACTCAACGATGTAATACTTATAAAATCTTCAATACAATATTCAAAATATAAGTTCATAACTTACAGTCCAATAAATATAATGATAACCTTCTTAAATTCCTCAAAATTTAATGACAAATTCAATCATTTCACAATCTTCATAAAAAATAATGTTTTAACGAAACGTCAATTCTGCCATATTAAGTTCTCAACTCTTTATTTAAATTAATGTTTATCCTCGAAATTTAAGGCACCTTGTCTCTCTTTGTCAAGTCACAACTTCTTCATAAATCTTTACTACAGTCAAACCCCCAATAATCAAAGTCTAAGAAAATTTTACCTACAGTCATTCAATATACAATCTAAGAAAAACATGCATGGTTATGGTCACTTTTGTCATGGTATTGCAGTCTTTGCGAGGATGTATTACTAACTATATTCTAGCAAAAAAATCATTGATACAAGCTATGGTACTAAGAAATTAATCAATCAATCAAATAGACAGAAAAGAAACAGTAGGAAGAACGAAACATAGCCTTCTATCCTATCACTTGGACATCTTTATCCTCTATCATACACTTAACTCTGGCACATTCATTCACAAATTCATATCCCTATACACTGATACCCATATCAACTAATCACTATTCCACAAAATATCCATGGATACGTCCTCATTGCACACACCTGTCGATTAATACCAAAATCTGATACCAAGGACCTCTAACACAATCATAGGTCAAATGATGCATCCAAAGTTTGATACCTCTATCTCTTTAGGTACCACAGTTTCTACTACAAGCACATCCACTGCTAACTCTCTTACCTACTGCAATTGTTTATACTAGTTGTTCTTATCACTCAAGTGCACACCAAGTGCAACACACCATACTAAGTACTACTTATTCTAATACAACTCTAGATGGACACCCAAGTTAGTTTATAGTGCCATCTTAAGCATGCTCAAGCCAACAGATCCTTACACATGCACTTCATCCACTCACATACTGGTATACATTTCTTACCCACCATAAAATTTTATCCTCAAAATAAATCCTCAAAATTTAACTTCTTGAACAATTTAAAATAAAATGTATATACTTTCCTTAAAAGTCAAACACTCAAATATTGAAATAAAATTTTAATCACTTTCAAAAATCTTTATAGCTTTGACTATGTTTATTAAATTGAATTTGAATCCTCAAAAATTTTAATAACATAAAATCTCAACTCCTCAAAATTCTTAAAAGTTGCAATTCATTTCCACTCTTCAAATTATAAATTTAAATTCACATCTATCTAAGTATTCATATAAATACTTACAATCTCTAATACTCAAGGTACACACAAATACACCAATTGTCTACAACCCTCAACTGTGTACTAAAATTTTGTACTACCCGGATTACTTGCACTATTACTTCCAAATGATTAAAGTTATCATCACACGTATTTTCTCCAATAATTTTCTATCTATATTAATGGATACACCAATCTAATTATCATCACACGAAATACTTACTATTATTAGCACATTGCTCAACTAATCCTCGATATTGAAATATTAGTACTCTTGGTATAGTAATAGTAGCTTCACCATTAGATTACCTCGTCACATTGACTAGAACTATGATCACTTGCACTTTCTATAATTCACATGTTTTACTTCACTCTCAAAGGCAGGCATATGGTTCTATATCTCGATTGATGTATACGTATCTTTTCTTAAATCTTTTATAGACTGGTACACTAATCAGTGATACACTTCATACATTTTATGATCAATCTTGATATTTCTCTACCCATGGCATCTCATTAATACCCTTTATGCATATATATTTCTTTACTCTTGACACGCCCAATTAATCAACCATACAATTGAATATCATGCTCCATTAATTTTTAATATAATTTTCTCGATACTTAATTATTTACATGGATCACCCAACTACATGAATTCATGACTATCCAGGACTGGCATGCTGACTCTGATACTAACTCTTAGAACCATCACTGATACTCTTTACTCGCCCCTTCTACCAATAGTACCAATACTAACCATAATTTCACATATTATAGAACTATTGCTATAAGGTACTACGCTACGGTTAACTCTAGATTGATGCCTACTGCTCACATATCCAACCAAGAAACACTTATAGACTTACAAGCCACAGTCTCAACAGTCAACACTGATACAAGACATAGACCTAATTGCAAGTCACTAATTATCATACTAACAAGGAATCCTCAAAGAAAACAAGCTCAAAAAGGAACTGGATTAAGGACTGAAGGTATTTCTACGCTAGTAAAGAAAAAGAGGCAATGGAACAAGTCCTATAATAACGAAAATAGATAAGTATTGAGATGAGACTTTAAGAACTAATTTAAGATACAACCTGATAATCATACACGTCTGTTCGAAATCATAACACTCAGAATCCTTGCCACGCCAGTAAGCATAGATGCGATAAGCGATATATTCCCTAACTAAGGTATGCAACTCTATAATCATGCAGTCTAGGATCCTCGCTATGCTAACCGATATGACTGCGAGAAACTCTAAATTTCATAACTAAAGTATGTACATCCAAGTTATGTTCTATATTCTCGTCACGACAGCTAACGTGGCTGCAATAAACTGTAGGTTCCATAACCAAAGTAGACATTTTACCTTTCTCACTGTCCTCATCAGTATATGTCATCAGATGATACCGTAAAGTTTAGTCCGTAAAATTTATCTCGATAAGAAATTAACTCAACAACGATACCAAGAATTAAATTTAATAACTAGTCAACAAGAATCAAACTCAATATCAACAAGTAAGGACGGACAAAAATAAGGGGAAAGATTTAAATTAGAAATTATAATAAGATTCTCAAGGGTCGTCCCAGGAATCTCTCAAGAATTTGTGATTGAGTATTCTCTCTCATCCTAGTATCATATATCTTATATCCTATCGCAGGCACGCAGTAGTACAACCAAGACGTCGTACTACCATGACATCGCATAACTTGCGAAGTCTGACCTGCATGGGCCACCACTAAAAATGTGTCACGACCCGCACCCGGTATAGGAGCACGAGTGCGTGGGTACGTCCAGCCTACGCCGTAGCATCGGCGGTAGAACGCTGTCTAGGTCACAATACTAGCTAAGTCAATCTCTCACGAATATCCAACTATATAAGGAGACACAGATATCATAATATAATATGGAATACTCAATCATATAAACTAAAGCACGATGAGATATCAAAGAAAGCAAATAAAATACAAGACAAGTCCAAACAACATTAAATAGTCTAACCTGAAATCAATAACATCCAGTCTCCAAGTATGCCGAAAACAAGTCCTCTATGTCACAGTCTGGAAAAAATATCCAGTAAGGATTGGAATAAAGTACAAGCACTAACATTAGTTTCATGTATTTTGACAAAAACTATAATACAGTGTAAAGAAATACAAGACAGATATGAATACTGGCAATAAGAAATACTGGAAATAATAAAATACTAGAATAAAGGAATACTAGAATAATGAAGTACTGGAGCATATGTCATCATCAATGTACATCTAGCAATGAAATAGAATACAAGTGCACGCTAGAATAATGAACTGGTATATAAGTGAATACTAGAATCATGACTAGAACATAAGGAATGCTAGATCAATATACTAGAGATACATGTCAAGAACATCTAACTAAGTGTGTGAAACATCAGCATATCATGTGGTCGGCTTGGGACTGATCAGGCTTGCTATGTATGACTAGCTATGATTCATGTAAGGTCAGGCTAACCATCCGGGTAGCTATGATACAAGCAATAGTCAGGCTAATCATATATAACAGGCTATGAGACATGTAATGGTCAGGCTGCACCGACGTGAGGTGTGGATGAGCTATGATTCATGTAAAGTTGGGTATGATCACATAAGCTACTAATATTTTCTCATTTTCTCCAGCTAGCACGATGGATCCCAATCACAACTCCTCATGACAGGTCTCGATGATGCCAACTCGTGTATACAACAGTGTTAGAATCATATACGCTATACAACTAGAATTATAGAGATAATCAACATAATGGAAACTCTTAGAGAATGTACTCGCCTGGGGGTTCTTAGCTGGCAATACCAATGTCTGTTTCCGAATCTTGTCTGAAAATCCAACAGTCCTAAAGACAACATATAATACAATATTACATCAGATATTACACTAATATACAATCATAAATACATTGAACTCAGGGCTATGCTAGTTATGACATTAGTCAACTAGCAGGGTCAAATGTGCGTCTAGCTGCACGGGTCATGTCTGTAATTACTGTGTATAACAGACTGTCAATTCACAAGTCTCAGGGTTGCATGGTCAACTGTAAATATGGGATATCCGTAATTTACACTAGGGTCTCTCAGTACATATATAATATAAATAGTCTTATCTAGCATATAACATTAATTACTTACAATATAGGTATACCAATTAATTATATATAATATATATATATATACACTAATTGAATTTATACTATATCTATATGTATACATATACATACCAATTATATACAAATTAAACATATACTAAATACATATACAAAATATATATACATATACCAATTAATAAAATACATACATACTAAATATATACACATACTATACCAATTGAATAACACCCATATACAAAATATATACATACATATATACTAAATCGAATAATATACATATACCTATTGAATACATATACACATACGTACATAGAATCATAAAGGAGGGGGACAAGTACGAACCAGTGCATGGGCATGATCGATGATGACGGCGATGAAGGTGACGATGATGATGACGAAGATAACGATGATGACGATGACGAAGGTGACGATGATGATGACGAAGATGACGACGATGAGGATGATGGTGAAGAGTGGTGGTACTGGTGGTGTGGGGTGGTGGTGCTGGTGGTACGGGGTGGTGGACGGACTTAGGCAAGGTCGAGGGGGAGGCTGGCAGGGGATCGATGGGTTCAGGGAGGAGAGGTGGTGGAGGAGGATGAGAAGAAGTATTAATGGCGGGGAGGAGGATGACCGAAGTTGGCTGTCAGCGGGGGGCTCGACGTGGGGAAGGTGATTGTGAGCGGTGGTGAGGAAAATGATGTCGACGATGGTGGTGGTGGAAGGAATTCAGGCAGGGGAGGAAGACAGAAAAGAGGAGAGGAGAGCAGGTCGTGGTCGACTGGAGGAGCAGCGGGTGGTGCTGGAGACTGGAGGAGAAGAAGTGGCCGGTTCGAGATGGGTCCGGCTGTGGTGGATGGTGGAGCTGATGATGGCGGAAGGGACGTGGCAGTAGCAGCCGGGGAAGGAGGCCGCGGGCTCGTGGGGAAGAATGAGTGGCCGGAGGGGTTGGCCGGAAGAGGGAAATCCGGGATCGGGTTCTCAAGGAAGGAGAAGTGAAGAGGAAGAAGAAGAAGAAGAAGAGAAGAAGAATAAGAGAAAGGGAAGAAACCTACGGTTGTGGGTTTATGAGGAGGGAGGAGAGAGAAGGTGGGGGGTTTCCCAAGTTTGGGGATTAGGGCCTACTTGGGGAAATTTGTGCATGAAGAGATATTATATAGGGGAGGGTGATGTAGAGTGTGTGGTGATGATGAGTCCCCATTTGAATGGGTGGCTCAGATTTAACATGATGAATTATACATACAAAGGAGGGAGAGAGAAGTGAGGTTGACTAGTCAATGAGTTAGGATTTCTCCATTTGGTTTAAACCAATGGGGTGATGACACCTAATGCAACATTTGCAAATAAGCCCCTTAAATTTGGGTATTTGCAAAGACACATGAAATAGTGAAAAATTGGTGGAGGATTTGGTGTTTGGTGTTTTATAGGGTGAGGGAGTATTGTGTGTTTTGCATGGGCTTAATTAATGGGGTATTTGGATTAAAATGGGGTTAAAATAGGATTAGTCAAAGTTGGTATCCCCAATTTAATTAAAGAATAAATATAAGTGGTGTTCTAAAATTAATTGAAAGTACATAGGGCTAAAATTAGGTGGGACACAAGTATCATGGGCATAGAAGGCTCATAATAGAATATTATCCTAATTTGAGTTGCACAAAATGGGTCAAGATTGTGTCTCCAATTTCGATTGGAACGCACAACGATACAAAATTGGATTTATTGAAATTAAAATAATAACGTCTACGACGAATATTGTGCGACTAAAATGAAGCACAAGAGAGCATAATTATGAGTTACACAAGGGTCCGAATGGAAGGAGGGCACGTCTAGACAAGGTTGTAAAATTTATTGGAAGGCAAAAGCTAGGGTAGCGCTCCAAATATCGAAGCAACTTTAAGGCGCAACAATGAAATAAAATTACGGTAATTAATTATAACCTTAAATAATAAATCCCAAAAATTACAAATTAAATCCATTAAACTATATTTCGGTCAGGGCTCCATCTAGTGGGCATCTAGGACTAGTCTACTAACTCATGCATTAATGAACACTATATATAATACACATATATATATACACATATCATGCAATTATTTAAAATAAATACACACAATACCTAATATATATAAAATGACAAAAATACCCCTATTTTTAGGATGTGGTAGTGACACAATGTATCCACTTAGCATTAATTTAGCCCGGGATACTATATATTTTTATCTTGTATATATATATATGTATATATATATATATATATATATATATTATTGTATTTTCATATCTAATAATTTACGTATCTTGCGATACGGAATAGTGTCGATACTCTAATATCCCAACATAGCTAGTATAGCCTAGTTACATAGTGTATGGACCAAATATCCTAGAGATGAACTCATACAACCTAGAAATAGCTAGTTTGACCAAGTTTGAGTAGTTTGACCTAGAGTTGACCTAGTTTGGCTATTTTGACCTAGAAATAGCTTTATGACCTAGAATTTGACTAGTTTAACGTATTTCAATCCAAAACCTTGTATTGATATAATTTTCCATATTTAGGTCTCCGAGGCACCATACCGGACATCTTTGATACTGTTCACCAGATTCCAGGCAAGTATATTCTCTGATAGTTTTCCATTTATGATATCCCATATGTTTCTTGTATTTAGTATAGATATCCTTAATTTTTTGACACGATGGTTATACGGATTGGTATATCCGAATCTAGTCATAAGATATTATTCCTTGGTATTTATGGTGTACCTTGTGCAAGCCTTGTTCCTCATTCTTCTTGTACATATACAGACATCGATTCTTGGGGAGACTAGCTACCTACCCAGTAAATCCTGTATCATAACGTACCATGGTTGGATCCACTATACCAGTCGGGACGAAGAGTGTTAGTGTAGATATGTGATCATACCCTCCTTGTGTATATCATTGTGAGTGTTGATCATACACCGCACGTATAATTAAACAGGCCCTAATTCTTGTGCAAGTTCCCAAGTCGATCACATATTGAAGCTGGTACTCACTCACATAGTAGTAGTATTCCTATTTTGTATATCTCTTGTACCTGTATATTGCATATTGTATATTCGCTCTATTTACTGTTATATAGTTTATATCATTCATTGGAACTGCTGTTAGAGATATACTTTGATCCTTTTCTGACTGGATATATTTTTCCAGATGACACTGAGGAGTGGTATCCCACTCACTACGGGACTCAGGACGTAGTTGCTTAGAGTCAGAGACTTTAACTCATGAGGGTCTTATCCCGATTATAATAGACGAACCAGTACCTATAGCTCAGTAGATAGATTTATTTGTACTATATTTGTCTCCAGCATTTGATATTAGTATTCCTTATTATCTTGATGACTCATTGGATATTATTTGTCTTATGAGTTATATTTGACTCTTCAGTTATATATATCATATTCATACGATTGTTCTATCTTATAGATCTTGATTGAGTATTCATACTTCATTTGTGGTATTATATATTTTGATGATCATTATTGCTAGATAGATAGTTTACCCAAACAACGTTTTACCGTCGATGATGCGGCATAGGCTGGACGTTGTTCACTACTCGTGTCCCTACACCGGTTGTGGGTCATGACATATTATTAGTAGTAGCCTATGCAGGTCTTCGAGGTCGCAATTAGTGTGATTCGTAATGGTGTTCTGATTTGAGTGCTATTACGAGCCTGTTTTATGATATAAGATATAGGCTATAGACTGAGAATACTCAATCATATCTAGAAAAACTCTATTGTTCATTTCAATTAATCTCCCTTGATATTGATATTTAATCTTTAATTATCCTTTTTTGAATATATTACATCATGTTCCATATTGATTCTTCCTTTCGCTTTGCCTCAGGATGTCGCCTAAGACTTGATCACAGCAGAGAGAAGCAGTTTCTGAGAGATCCACGACTTCCCGAGGGCCTGCACCAGTCACTTCTGTGGTGATTGGCATATCAGCTGCATTTGGGGGTCCACCTCCAGCTCAGAGGACTGTTCCGGCTATGTCTGAGGGACTTCCACCTCCACCTTCTGTGCCAACATATGCGACTTAGGTGTTTGCATTATTTTATGAGATATTGGAGGCTCATAAGGCCCAGTCAGAGGCTCACCAGAGGCAAACCAACATGTTACGACAGGGTATTGAGAGTGCTCATCATCTTTACCTTGCTGTAGTAGAGAGAGAAGCTCTGGTCCAGCAGCAGGTTGCTCCGCAGGTTACCCAGCTTCGGCCGGGTAATATCTATGACTACAAGAAGCTGGAACCTCGGGTCTTCAAGGGGACTTAGGGCATCGTCTACACTGATGATTGGCTCAAGGATATTGAGTGTTTCATGAGGGTGTCCCATCTTGCTGAGGATCTGAAGGTTGAGGTAGTAGGACTTCAGCAGTTCGATATTGCCCACACTTGGTTCAGGAATGAGCCACTTCTTGCTGATGCGGGGTAGTCTTGAGAGGTGTTCAAGGACCTTTTCAAGAGGAAGTTCTTTGATCGGGTGGACATATTAGACTTGCAGAGGCAGTTTGAGTGCCTTACTCAGGGGAGCATATTCGTGGAGGAGTACGCCACAGAGTTCAGTAGGCTGAGCCAATTTGTGGAGTATTTGTTGAGGGAGCCAGAGGTTCGGGCTATCCGCTTCCGCGATGGTCTGAACTGGAAAGTGAAGATCCTTATTCCATCTTTTTATGAGACGTATTCAGAGATACTTGCAGAGGCACGCAAGGTTGAGAGGGAGTTGGGCCTGAAACCTAAGAGAGACCATAATTCTTTTTTGTGGGTTAATAGCAGCATAGTGAATGCTAAGCATCCTCATTTCTAGTCTAGGCCTTTTCAGCAGCCACAACAGCACCAAACTCTAGCTAATACATCATTTCACCATGCACCATAGCATCAACTGAGACAGTAACAACAAGCTTCCTGCCACTACGGCAAGAAACCCGGCCACATCTGGGAAGTTTACAGGAAGAGGTTAGAAGTTTGTCTGCATTATGGTGCTGAGGGGCATCAGCTGAGGGATTATCCTTCCAACCCTCGTCGTACAGTTTATGGAGCAGCTCCAGCTCAGAGAACACAAGCGAGGCCACCTATAGTATAACCGAGGGGACCGTCACTTCTGACCCAGCAACAACGTTATGCCCAATACTAGCATCAGGAGGGTGCACCTCAGGGACGAGCGTTTGCTATGATGGTCGAGGAGGTCAAGCCTACCAGAGATGTCATTGTTGGTTCTGTTCTTCTTGATTCTATTCCGGCTTTATTTTTGTTTAATAGTAGTACTTTCTATAGTTTTATATCTGTTTCTTTTGCTTTGAAGCATCATTTGGTAGCTGAGCCTTTGATTAGGGCTTGCAAGATCATGATTGGGGGAGGCATTATCCTGTTTAATGATATTTGCAAGGATCGAAGAGTTACTTTGGAAGGCCGAGAGCTGAGTGCGTGTCTACTTGTAATGCCACTTCTGAGCTACGATATTGTACTCATAATGGATTGGTTGATTAGATATCATGCTAGTATAGATTGCAAAGGAGGTAGAGTTTTGTTTAGCCTACCAGGAGATATAGAGTTTGAGTTTGCTAGAGGAGCTGTAGAGCAGGGGAAAGGCATTATCTATGGAGCTATAGTGGAAGACAAGGAGTTGTCGCATCCATTGATAGCAGAGTTCTTGGATGTATTTCCTGAAAAATTATCAGAATTGTCGCCAGATCAAGATATTGAGTTCTCTATAGACTTGGTGCCAGGTGCAGAGCTAATTTTACAGCATGTCTATAGAGTGAACAACAACGAGCTGGTCGAGCTGAAGAAACAAGTGGATGAAATGCAGGATAAGGAGTTTATCAGATCAAGTTCTTCACCATGGGGAGCCCCGGTATTGTTTGTACCGAAGAAGGATGATCGGTGCACATATGCATCGATTATAGGGCATTTAATAATCTCACTTTTAGGAATAAATACTCGTTGCCACATATTGATGACCTGTTTGATCAGTTAAGTGGCATTAAGATATTTTCTAAGATAGACTTGAGATCAGGCTACCACCAGGTAAAAGTGAAGCAGGAAGACATTCTGAAGACTGCTTTTAGGACTCAGTATGGCCAGTATGAGTTCATGGTGATGTCGTTTGGGTTGACTAATGCCCCGATGGTATTTATGAATTGATGAACAAGATATTCCACCAGTACCTTGACAAGTTCATGGTGGTGTTCATCGATGACATTCTTATATACTTGAGGACACCAAAGGAGTACGAGGAGCATCTGCAAATTATGTTGGATGTGCTAAGGAAGGAGAAGCTGTATGGGAAGCTGTATAAGTGTGAGTTCTTCCTGGACAAGGTGGAGTTCTTAGGACATGTTGTGACTACTGATAGAATTTTAGTAGATCCAAAGAAGATCACAGTAGTGGAATCTTGGAAGACCCTAAGTTCAGTGGCAGAGATCAGAAGTTTCTTGGGTCTGGCAGACTACTATAGGAAGTTTGTGCAAGATTTTTCCAGGATTGTCGAGCCGATCAATAGACTCACCAAGAATGACATAGAGTTTGTTTGGAAATAGGAGTGCCAGGCTATTTTTGAGGAATCGAAGACGAGGTTGACGTCTGCTCCTATTTTGACATTGCCATTAGGGTCAGAAGGTTTCACTATTTATAATGATGCATCGAAGAAAGGGCTGGGTTGTGTTCTTCAGTAGAATAGAAAAGTGATTGCCTTTGCATCTAGATAATTGCATCCTCATGAGAAGAACTATCCTATCCATGATTTGGAGTTGGTAGCTATCATCTTTGCCTTGAAATTGTAGAAATACTATTTATATGGAGAGCATGTGGAGATCTTTACAGACCACAAGATCTTGAAGTACGTTTTCACTCAGAAGGAGTTGAACATAAGGCAGCATCGGTGGCTGAAACTGATTAAATTTTTTGACATATCCTTACTGTCACGACCCGTACCCAAATATTTCGGCACGAGTTTATGGTTACGCTCAGCCTACACCGCAGCATCGACAGTAGAACACTGTCTGGATTATTTCTAACTATCTAATATCTCAATAATATAATATGGTACCTGTCAATCATCTCAACTCCAAACGGAGGAACAATAAGGTATCTTAAAAATAAAACTAAACTCAATCACAATGCAAACTAAGAAATATAAAGCATGAATGGAATAGTGAACGAAAGAATAAGATACAATCCACAAGTCTGAAATAATATACAAACTATGAATCTCAACAAATAGTCTACTACAAGCCAACACAAATAATAAACTAAACGTCCTCAGGCTTTGCAACTGAGTCCTCCTGGTCTACAGGAGTATCCTCTAAAGGTACGCCGTCCTGAGACCCGTAGAATATAGGATACTACTCTATAAGCCAATCATCTGAAAAAAAATATCCAGTCAGGATTGGAGCAAAGTACATATCTCTGAAAGCCGTTTCAATAACATAATCGAGCATATAAAATAGATAATAGAAATAAAATACAAGATTACTAATATATGAATGAATGAACAATAGATATACATGTAATAAATAAGAATATAGAACAACAATATAAATATCTGTAATATGATGAAATAACTGCAATCTAACTAATGTGCCTCAGAATACAAGTTCATTATGTGATCGGTTTGGGAGAACATGATCAATAAGGTAAGACGATTACTAGTGTGGTATGTAATCAGAATGTACACGATGAACAATGGAGCTTTGATCACATAATCAACTCATACTCTCCCATCTCCAACTAATACCAATGGATCCAATCATGACACGCTACGAACAAAAAAATATGACCACTGAACACGAGCAGTCGGTGTACACGAATATAATCACACTGAATACGAACAGTGTGTGAATACAAAATATAAATCAATACCTAATATACACGATAAAATACATGTACAGGAGTACCCACTGAACATGGTAGGGGATAACATCTCCTGACGGGATCCATGTAGTACAAGTCCATGAAATTACTCTGTCAGAATCAAGTATACAATTCTAGAACATGCATATATACACTATTATGAATTGAAAACTATCAGAGAAATGTACTCGCCTGAAGTCATGAGCAAGGTATGTCTCTAGATGCCCAAGCTGGTGTCACAGAAATCTATATATGGTATGTTACATCAATATAAGGTTCAAAAATGAAAATAAGTTAAACTGATGCAATTCTAGGTCATAAAGTCATTTCTAAGTCAAACCGACTAATTCTAGGTTGTATGAGTCCAACACTAGGATACTAGGTCAATACGCTACGAAACTAAGTTATACGAGCTATCTACGATACTATAAAATACACAAAATATCGTATCTCAGGATACGCAAGTTTTAATATATAAAAATAGTAATTTGTATATATATACAAGTCAATATATATATATTATCTAACTAATCAATGAAATTAGGATACCTTGGCCTTGCACCAATGCGTATCATACTATCTACACACCAAACTCGATACTCAAACCCAATACCTTGGTATCGACCCATTACCTTGATATTACCTTGGTATCCCAAGGTAATTCCAAACCTCATTAATATAGCAAAGATATATAGCTAACACTCCAAATACTAACTATATTAATATAATTAAACTATATGCTAAACTAGTAGTTAACATATACCACTAACTACTAGCATGTCAATATGCTACTACATACATACATACATACATATAGCTAAACTATATACTAATAACCCCAAATACTAAACTATACTAATCATAACTAAACTAAACTGATACACTTAACTACTAACCATAACCCATGCTAAACCATCTAAACCCAACTAATACCAATGCCTCACTGGCTAAAACTGACACAGAGCAGATACCTGAATGCCAATACTGTGCTGATACCTGAAACTGATATTGATACTGTGCTTATACTAATACTCTGCAGTTGCTGTGTCTGGCTTGAATGCAAACTGCACTGTGCTGACACTGCTTGCTTCCATGTTGCAGTATATTTGCTACTGATGCAGTGTGTGGATGCTGCAACTGCACTTGTTCGAGGCTGCACAGCATAGCTTCATGTCTGCTGCTGCTCTGCACATGTTTGCTTACTGCAGTATCCTGCTGCTGCAGTGAGCACTTCCTCCCCATGCTGCTAAACTGTGTAGTTGCAGTATCCTGCTGCTACAGTGAGCACTTCCTCCCCATGCTGCTGAACTGTGCAGTTGGCTGAAACCAACTACAAGTAGCTCGATGCCTCTGCTGTGCATCCTCCCTGTTGTGCACTGCAGAGTCAGGTTGATGCATTGCTCTCCTCAGTGATCCGAGCTCCTTCAACACTGCCAATTGATGCACTCTAAAAATTGTGCATTGCTCCTCTACTGTCTCGAGCTGCTCACCAAACTGTTCACTCACTCACACACTCACAGACACACAACACATAGCACACACACACACACACACACACACACACACACACACACATATATATATATATATATATATATATATATATATATATATATATATATATATATATATATATATATATATATATACAATCTCATATATATACATATAGATATAACCCTCATACATATATACATATATAACATTTACACTTAAATATATATAAACACTCATACATAAATACATATAGATATATTAATACATATAGATATATACATCTATCTATATACATAAACTCATATGCATATATAAACACATACTTATATATATATATATATATATATATATATATATATATATCATATAATCAAACATACATATATATATATATATATATATACACACACACAAGTACACATAGAATTAAGGGCAAAGAAACAAACACGTGGAGTGCACCGCACCCGTATCACACTCATTCTATGATACATTTGCGATACGGCTCCACCACATAATCAAACATATTTCGAAGGACACTAGCAAGTCTAGAATACTAATTATGATTAATACAAAAAATTATATAATCAACTACGTATATGTGTCAGAAGTGATATGCACAAATCTCCGTGTCGGAGAAAAACTCCCAAAATTATCCGCATTACCAAATTGACGAGATACGACCTACACGTACCCAATTGTGGATACGACACTTGTCACAAACAATCAATCACATATCATATTGATCTATTTGACCAATTGACAAACACCACATGTGCCAATCTCGAAATTCTCCTAAAATTGACACAAAAACACACATAACTTCCACCATAGGTCTCCTATGAACCTAAAACCAATTCCTATGGGTAGTCTATGCATATGGGATAATTTCTCATGGTTAAATCTCAGATTTAGAGTCTACTAAGGGAGAAAAAACTAAAATGTACCTATTGGAAGATAGATTCCCAATAAAAATCTCCAAATATGGAATGTAGCCTCCTCCTTGTAGATCTTGACCTCCTCCTTATTGATTCTTGCTTTCTTCTTGTAGATCCTTATTGTAGTAGCCACCAATGAAGAATAGGAAAGAAATTTGGAAAAAAAATTGTGAGAAAATGATGAAGGAATGAAGGAATTTGGAAAGGGGAAAATCTATATCTAAATGCAAATGAAAAATGAGAAGAGAGACACTCTCTCTCCTCTTAGAGGTGGCCGGCCATATACCCCTTCCCCAAGAAAAGTAAAATATCTAATTCACCCTTGGGGCCTCTCATGAAAAAATTAATTAAGGAGGAAAGGTTCTAGTCTAATGGTTTAACTAATTAATTCGTCCTCCTAATCCATGGGCCTAATTATTGGGCTCAATCTAAACCAAACTAAAATATTGGGTTCATGCATCTAATTTAATTAATTAGGTCCACTACACAAGTCTAAAATAATTTAGCATCTAACAATAAATAAATAATTAATCATACATGCACAATATTTAAGTACAATAAATCCTAAAAATAAAATACCCGTGTCAATTACCAAATTACCCTTGATGGAAAAATATGAGGGTGACAATCCTACCCTCCTTAGAAAAATTTTATCCTCAAAATTAAGGAAGAACTACTACCAAAAGCAAACAATACAATACAAAAAAGAATTATACCTCATGGCTCGAACAAATATGGATATCGCTCGTACATCTCGGCCGCTCGCTACCAGGTATTCTCTCCTGGCGAGTGATGCCTCTAAGCGACGTGCACCAAAGGAATCATCTAGTTCCTCAGCACCTTCTCTCTTCGATCCAGAATCTCCACTGGCTGCTCTGGATAGCTATGAGTAGGGCACACCTCTATCTCCGAGTGATCTAACACATGACTAGGATCTCCCACGTACCGTCTCAGCTGCGACACATAAAATACGTTGTGCACTCCCTCCAATGTAGGTGGTAAGTCTAGTCTGTATGCAACTGCACCGACCCTCTCCAGAATACTGAAAGGTCCGATGAATCGTGGACTAAGCTTTTCGCCTCCACCAAAACGAATCATGCCACGTGTCAAAGAAATCCTCAAGAAAATTAGACCGCCAACCTAGCATGAAATACAACCTTAGCATTCTAACAAAACCAAATAATCACAAGCAATACAAAACAAAAATCTATACCTCAAACTCCAAAGGTCTCCGGTGGCTATCGATCAAATGTCGCTGTATGTCCTGTGCCACTTGAAGTCTTTTCCTGATGATCTTTACCTTCTCAGTTACATTCACTACCATCTCTGGTCCCAATAAAGCTCCCTCACCAATATCATCCCATGATAACGAAGTGCAATATCTCCGTCCATACAATGCCTCAAACGGTGACATCTCGATACTGGCTTGGTAGTTGTTGTTGTATAAAAACTCTAACAAGTGAAGATGATCCTCCCAAGAACCTCCAAGATCCAAAACACAGGTGCGTAGCATGTCCTCGAGAGTCTGAATAGTCCTCTCCGACTGCCCGTCTGTCTGAGGGTGATAAGCGGTACTGAACTTGAGCTGAGTGCCCAAGCTAGCCTGCAAATTCCTCCAGAAGTGGGACATAAAACGACTATCCCGATCCGAGACTATGCTCGCAGGAACACCGTGCAATCTGACAATCTAGCGTACATACATCTCTGCGAGCTTCTCCGTAGATGTACCCACTTTGAATGGCAGAAAGTTGGCTGATTTGGTCAACCTGTCCACGATGACCCAAATTGCATCTTTACCTCCTAGAGAACACGAAAGTCCTGAAACAAAATCCATGGTCACATGCTCACATTTCCACTCCGGAATGGGTAGAGGCTGAAGCAATCCACCTGGCCTCTGTCTCTCTGCCTTTACCTGCTGGCAAACTATGCATATGGATACGAAGCTAGCTATCTCTCACTTCATACCAAACCACCAAACATGCTCTCTCATGTCTCTATATATCTTATTGGCACCTAGATACATAGAGTACCTAGATTGATATGCATCCTGAAGAATCTTCCCGTGCAATGTTCCACTCGGCACACACAATCTGGTACCATACCGCAATGATCCATCATCTGTGATGCTGAAGTTTTCTACTAACCCTATCTAGACCTGTGCTTTGATGCTCCTCAGAGACTCATCCTCGTACTATGCAACTCTGATTCGGTCCATCAACTCTGACTGTACCTGAAGTCCCCATATCTGTGTTGCGACTCCAGAAACTAATACCTCAAAGCCCAAATTGTCAAGATCAGTCAATAAGTGTCTGTCTCTCATCAAATACATAGCCACTGGATACATGCTCAAAGCATCCGCGACTACGTTGGCCTTCCATGGATGGTACTGCAAAGAAATATTGAAGTCCTTCATCAACTCTAACTATCGTCGATGCCTCATGTTGAGCTTTTTTTGTGTAAACACATACTTAAAGCTTTTGTGGTCTGTAAAGATCTATACTCTCTTTTCATACAAGTAGTATTTCCATAATTTAAGAGAAAAGATAACTGCTACCAAATCTAAGTCATGGGTAGGATAATTCTTCTAATACGGGCATAATTGCCTGGAAGCATAGGCAATCATCTTCTCGTTCTGCTGTAACACACAACTAAAATCCTTACCTGATGCATCACTATAGATAGAAAATCCTCCTGCTCCTGATGGTAATGTCAATATTGGAGCTGTAGTCAACCTCTTCTTCAGCTCCTCAAATGCTGACTGACAATCCTCAGTCCAGACGAACTCCATGTCCTTCCTGGTTAGTCTAGTCATCGGCTCCGCGATCCTGGAAAGTCCTGAACAAACCTCCGATAGTAGCCTGCCAATCCAAGAAAACTCCTGATCTCTTCTACTGAACTCGGGGTAGACCATAACTCAACTGCTAAAATCTTCTTTCGGTCTATTGAGATTCCATCTCCTGTAATAACATGACCAAGGAATTCAACCTTATTAAGGAAGAACTCATACTTCAAAATCTTGCCATATAGCTTCTCCTTCCTAAGTGTCTCCAGAACTATCCTCAAGTGCTGCTCATGCTCCTCTGGGGTCTTCAAATATTTCAGTATATCATCAATAAAGACTACAATAAATTGATCCAGGTACTGATGAAATACCTTGTTCATCAGGTTTATGAATACTGCCGGGGTATTAGTTAACCCAAACGGCATCACCAAGAACTCAAACTGCCCATACCGAGTCCTGAAAGCTGTCTTTGCGATGTCTTCCTTCTTCACTTTCGCCTGGTGGTACCCTGACCTCAAGTCTATCTTTGAGAATAACTTTACTCCGCTCAACTGGTCAAATAAATTATCAATCTGCGGCAATGGATATTTGTTATTGATAGTGAGATTGTTGAGTGCCCTGTAGTCGATACACATACGTACCGACTCATCCTTCTTTAGTATAAAAAGTACTGGAGCACCCCATGGTGATAAACTAGAATGGATAAAGCCCTTGTCTTGCAACTCATCCACCTGCTTCTTTAACTCCGCCAGTTCATTATTGTTCACTCTATAGACGTGCTAAGATATTGGCTTTGCTCCTGGCACCAAATCTATAAAGAACTCTACATCTCTGTCCGATGGCAGCTCCGATAACTCCTATGGAAAGGCATCTATAAACTCTACAATCAACGGATATGGCAGCTCCTGCTCTTCTACCAAAGCTCCACTGAAGTCTCCTTCGCTCTGCCCTGCTGCTCCTCTAACGAACTCAAACTCTGGCTCTCCAGGCGCCTAAAACAAATTTTGCCTCCTCGACAATCGATACTAGCATGATGCCTACTCAACCATTCAATCTCGAGTACTATATCGTAGCTCGAAAGTGACATTACGAGTAGACATATGCTTAACTCTCGGCCTCCCAAAGAAACTCTCTGGTCCTTAGAAACATCACTGACTAGGATAATGCCAACCTCGGTCGTGATCTTGCAAGTCCTCGCCAACCGTTCAGACTTAAAATGATGTCTCAAAGCAAGAGATACAGATACAAAACTATAAGAAGCACCAAAATTAAATAAAGCATGAGCTGAAAAATAATCGAGATAAACTGAACCTGAGATAACATCGCCAACTGGCTCCTCCTCCTCGACAGTCAAGGCAAAAGCTCTCCCCTGTCGTTGGATACCTCTCTGCTACAGTTGCTGAGCAAACTACTGCTGCAGCGGTGGTAGAGGTCCTCTCTGCTGTCCCGCTAGTGGTCTAGCGGGTGCTCTCTGTGCCTGACCTCTGCCCTGAGCTGGACGAGTTGGGACTTTAGGACAAGCCCTCAACTGATGGTCTTTCAATCCGCAGAATAAGTACTGGCCTAGTCTCATCCTGTATGCATCCCATCCATGTCCTTGATTCTTACAGAAAGTGCAAGGAACAACTGCCCTCTGGATCTAGTGCATCTGTTGTGCCGACGCTCTAGCTGGTCCGTGATACAGCTGGCTCGGATGTTGGTAGTGCCTCTGGTCCTGCTGTTGGAAATGACGCCTCTTCAGTGGACCTGTGTTGGTACTGGATCCTTCTGTGTCCCTCAGCCTCTAAGAGCCAAGCTTTAAGTCATCCTCTGCCCACTGCGCCTGTCTGAGAATCTCCTCGAAGGTGGCGGTAGGATCTCCATTTGTGTGGGATTTGACTTTCCGATTTAGGCCATTTCTAAACTTCCTGGCTCTCCCTTTGGGGTTCTGGCACTCCACGAAGCGACTTAGTCGACAATAATCTACTGCATACTCATCCACTAATATACCTCCCTAAACGAGGTACTGAAACTGGCTCTCTAAAGATGTTAGAGCCACGTCTGGGAAGAACTTCTCCTTGAAAAGCTCTTTGAAAACTTCTTAAGTGAGTCCTGGTATTACAATCCTAGGGTCTGTCTTGAACCATATCAAAGGAATATCGAAGAGCATGCACCCCGCTGCCTCTATTTGTAACATCTCTAGAATTTACGCCAGCCTCATGTTTCGCTCGATGTCCTCGATCCAATCATCAGCATAAATGATCCCCTCTGTGCCTCTAAAGTCCTTCGGACCCATCCTCTTGAAGTCTATGATGTCCCTGGCCTCGGCTGCTGTAGGATAAACTGAGGTGAGCATTCTCTATGCTCTATCGCAGGACCTCTGACTGACGCTGCTACGCCTCCATCATCTGCTGAAAGAGCACGAATAATTGCGTCTGATCGACTACGGGTGGTAGGGATGGAAGATCCCCAGAAAATGTCTGCGCTATCCTCATATCGGAGGTAGAGCACCTCCGAAAGCTGCTGCAGATACGCCCACCTGGACCGGTGAAGCTGACCTCCTGAATGTAGGTGCTGGACCATCGTCTGAGGGTACTGCCCTCATGGGTGATAAAGTGACTGATCGTGCCATCGCGGTACTTGAGCGCTGGGAACGCATCTTCGGCGGCATCCTGAAGATAGATTGAAATAAGGAATCAATATTGAATATGATAAGATATCATCAAAGAAGGACATAATTATTCAAAGTAAAGCAAATATTCAATAGATAAGGTTTGCAAAAGAGATATTGGAATGTTTTCTAGTTATGATTGAGTAAACTCTCAGCCCAAATCCTATTTCCTAAAGCAGGCTCGTAGCAGTACTCTAGACAAGCACTGTCACTACCATATTTTCAAGGAAAGGGTATTTTAGTAATTTTATATTTAAATAAATATTGTGCATGATACATAATTATTTGTTGTACTATTTAATTTTTGTTAGATATTAGTTATTTATTTTGGACTTGTGTTAGTGGACCTAACTAGTTTAGTTTAGACTCATGGACCAATATGTATTAATTATTAGATTTGAGCCCAATTAGAAAGCCCATTGATTAGGAGATGGATTAAAATTAATTAAACCATTAGACTAGAAGCTTTCCTCCTTAATTATTTCTTCATGAAAGGCCCCAAGGGGTATATTGGACAATTCATAGTAGCTTGAGGAAGGGGAAAGGGGGCCGGCCTATTAAAGAGGGGGAAAATAGTTTCTCTCTCCTATTTTTATTTGGAAATTAGCTCTAAAATTTCTCTCAACCAAATTTATTTATTCCCACTTCATTTCCCTACCAAATTTTATTCCAAATCCTTCCCAAATCATCATTGGAGGCTAGTTGAGCAAGGATCTAGAAGGAGGAAGCAAGGATCTACAAAGAGGAGCAAGGATCTACAAGTTGGAGGCCAATTTCATCATATTTGGAGGTTAGATTAGGAATCCATCTCCCATTAGATATAATTTAGTTTTTCCCCTTAAATTAGGTTCTAAATATGAGATTTAACCATGAGAAATCAACCCATATGCATAGGCTACCCATAGGATTTGGTTTTGTGTTCATAGGAGGCCTATTATGAAAGTTATGGTACTTTTTGTGTCAATTTTGGTGGAATTCTGAGATTGACATTTGTTGTGTGTGTCAATTGGTCCTATAGATCAATTTAGAAGGTGCTTATGTGTTTGGAGCTAGTGTCGTGTCCACAATTGGGTACATGTAGGTCGTATTCCAATAATTTGGTGATACGTGTCGATTTGGAGATTTTTTCTCCGACACGGGACTTTGTGCATGTCATATTTTGATACGGACACGTAGATTTGTATTTGACTCTTCGTATTGTTCATAAATAATATATATGACTTATTCGTGTCCTTCGGGGTACGTTTGGATGTGTGGTGGACTCGTGTCGCAAGCGTATCCTAGATTTAGTGGGATACGGGGTGATACGATTCATGTGTTTGTGTAATTTAAATTGTAGATCTATTTCTCTTGTCATTGTGATGTAAAATTATATATATATATATATATATATATATATATATATATATATATATATATATATATATATATATATATATTGTTTAGCCACAGCGGCAAAGACGACAGCAGCGTCGCAACAGCACTGCAGCAGCAGCTGTAGCAAGCAGCAGCAAGGGCAACAGCAGCAGCAGCGTCGCGATAACACAGAAGCAGCAGCAAAAGCACAGCAGCAGCAAAGGCGACAGCAACAACATCGTCGCAACAAGGCAACGGCAGCAGCAATAGCACAACAGCAGCAGCAGCGACAACAATTTAGCGACGGCAACAAAACCGTCGCTAAAACAGCAGAGTATCAGAGTGTTAGTGGTTTCAATGACAGTCAACAGCGGTCTTTAGTGACAGTTTGGCAGATTTTTCCTATTATTAGATATTTATGTATATAGAGGTATATATATATATATATATATATATATATATATATATATATATATATATATATATATATATATATATATATATGCTATATATGTAAATATATTCCTAGATTGTTAATAGTATTTATAGTATAGTATATGTATAATTATTGTGTAGCATATGTATATAATTACGGGTAGTTAGTATAAACAAGTTTTGGGGTTTTACCTTGAGATACCAAGGTAAGTACCAAGGTATTGGAGATACCCAAGGTATTGGGTTTGGGATGTCAAGATTATGGGTTTATGTTGTGATACTTAGTTGGTTCAAAACCAAGTATCTATTTAATGTTTGTAATTAGGATTTTATGTTATTAATAATTGTTTGACTTATATATGTGATATTTTACCTATGGATTTACGTATCCGGAGATACAGTATCCTAGTATTTTAAGATATAGGTTTTGTGATCTAGACTTTAGTATTTGAACCCAATATTTTTGTGTTAGACTTGTGCAACCTAGAAATAGGTAGTTGACTATAGTTGACTATAGTTGACTTTTGACTTAGAGTTGACTTGTTGACCTAGAAGTTGACTAGTTTAACTTATTTTTCTTTCCGGAACCTTCTATTGATGTTGTATTCCATATCTAGGTCTTCGAGGCACCGTATCACACATCTGTGAGACTATTCATTGGACTTCAGGCGAGTACATTCTCTAATAGTTTCTCATTTATGATATCCTCTATGTTCATTGTATCTAGTGTAGATATCCATATTTTCTTGACATGAAGGTTACACGGATTGGTATATATGGATCTCGTCATGAGATGTTATTCCTGGTTATATGGTGTATCTTGCACAAACCTTGTTTCATTGATTATCTTGTGCATGTACATACACTGATTCTCGGGGAGACTTGCTACCTTCCTAGAGAATCCCGTGCCATAGCGTACCATGGTTGGATCTATTATACCAGTCGGGGAAGGGAGTATGTAGTATAGATATGTGATCATACCCATATTGTATCTTGTATAGTGTTAATCATACAATGCACGTATGATTAGCTAGGCCATAAATCTTATATCTTGTATCATGTTCCCAAATCGATCACATGTTAAAGCTAGTACTCACACACTTAGTCATTAGTATTCTTGTTCATTGGCATATTGCTTATTTTTGTATTTATTCCAGTATTTTTTTATTGTATATATCTTATTATATCTATTGTGCATCTTGTATATTCACATCTATTTACTGTTACATAGTTTTTATCATTGATTAGAACTGCTGTTAGAGATGTACTCTGCCCCTTTTCTGACTGGATATATTTTCCCGAATGACACTGAGGACTGGTACCCTACACATTATGGACCTCAGGATATTGTGGGTTTAGAGTCTGAGACCCTAGTTCAGGAGGGACTTATCCCAACTGAGGTAGATGACCCGAGTTTAGTAGCTTCTTAGTATTTCTTGTACTGGATTTGTCTCCAGCTTATTTGTTAGTATTTCTTCAGACACATTGATGTATTATTTTAGACTCATGAGTTGTATGTGACTATTCTATTCTTTATCATATTCGTGCTCGTTCCATCTTAGATCTATGATTGAGTATATTGTTATTATTGGAGGTTTATTATATTGATAGATAGATTAACCAGGCAACGTTCTACCGCCGATTCTGTGGCGTAGGCTGGGCATTATTTCTGACTTGTACCCTTACATCGGGTGCGGGTTATGACACATTTTTAGTGGTGGCCTACGTAGGTCTAGCTTCGCAAGTTATGCGATGTCGTGGTAGTAAGCCGATTTAGTTGTACTACTGCGAGCCTGCGATAGGATGTAGGCTATAGGCTGAGAATACTCAATCACACCTAGAAAAAATTCTTTTGATTCAACTATTCTCCTTTGATATTGATACTTGATCTCTTAAAC
This sequence comes from Iris macrosiphon, assembly GCA_036927795.1. NCBI lineage: Eukaryota > Viridiplantae > Streptophyta > Magnoliopsida > Asparagales > Iridaceae > Iris > Iris macrosiphon. The sequence continues at coordinate 67,844,279 of JAYESA010000018.1, read as the reverse complement.
TGTCCTTTCCTTGAGTGCTCATCAGCTAGTTCATGCCATAGTCGAGAGAGGAGTTCCGGTCTAGCAGCAGGATGTTCCTCAGGTTGCTCAGCTTCGACCAGGCAACATTCAGGACTTCAAGAAGCTGGAGCCTAGGGTCTTCAAGGGGACGGAGGGCATCATCTATGCTGAAGATTGGCTCAAGGACATTGAGCTTCTTATGAGGGTGTCCCGTCTTTCTGAGGATCTGAAGGTTGAGGCAGCAGGACTTCAACAGTTCGACGTTGCTCGCACTTGGTTCAAGAATGAGCTGATTCTTGTTGACGCGGGACCGTCTTGGGAGGTATTCAAGGACCTCTTCAAGAAGAAGTTTTTTGCTCGGGAAGACAAGTTAGACTTGGGGAGGCAGTTTGAGAGTCTCATTCAGGGGAGCATATCACGACCCACACCCGGTACAGGGGCACAAATGCGTGGGTACGTCCAGCCTACGTCGCAGCATCGGCGGTAGAATGCTGTCTAGGTCATGATACTATCTAATCAATCTCACATGAATATCCAACTCCATAAGGAGACACAGATATCACAATATAATATGGAATACTCAATCACATAACTAAAGCATGATGAGATATCGAAGAAAATATATGAAATATAAGACAAGTCTAAAATAATAAAATAATCTAACCTGCCAATCTATAACATCTAAATGTCCAAGTATGCTGGAAACAAGTCCTCTATGTCACAGTCTGGAAAAATATTCAGTCAGGATTGGAGCAAAATACATCTCTAACAGCAGTTCTATATCAATAATATAAACTATGTAGCAGTAAATATATAAAAATATACAAGATGTATATACATGTACGAGAGATACACAATAAAGGAAATACTGGAAATAAATACGAGAATGAACAATATGTCAATGAACAAGAATACTATGACTAAGTGTGTGAGTACTAGCTTTAACATGTGATCGACTTAGGAACTTGTACAGGAATAATGGCCTGGTTAGTCATACGTGCGGTGTATGACCAACACTAACATTTGAACAAGACTTGTACATGAAGGGTATGATCACATATCTACACTAAAATACTCCCCACCCCTGACTGGTATAGTAGATCAAACCATGGTACGCTATGGCACGAGATTCTCTAGGAAGGTAGCAAGTCTCCTCGAGAATCAGTGTCTGTACATGCACAAGATAAACAATAAAACAAGACTTGTACAAGATACACCATATACAAGGAATAACATCTCATGACGAGATCCGGATATACCAATCCGTGTAACCATCGTGTCAAGAAATATGGATATTTATACTAGATACAATGAACATAGAGGATATCATAAATAAGAAACTATCAGAGAATGTACTCGCCTGGGGTCCTTAGCTGGCAATACCAATATCCTGTTTACAAAGTATCGTCTAAATGATCCAACAGTCATGTAGACATATCATATAATACAATATTGCATCAGATATTACACTAACACACACAATCAAAACACAATGAACTCAGGGCTACGTTAGGTATGATACTGGTCAACTAGGGTCAAGTGTGCGTCTAATTGCACAGGTGTCGTATCTGTAATTGCTGTACAAAATAGACAGTCCAAATAATACGGGGCTTGCCAGTACATAAGTATACATATGGCAGTTTGCTAACATGTTACATGGTCACAGGTCAATATAACTACGGGGTATCTGTAATTACACTCGGGTCACCTAGTACATATATATAAATATACATATTATTATTTAGCATATACATTAATACTTACAATTTATATATATATATATATATATATATATATATATATATATATATATATATATATATATATATATATATATATATCAATTAAATATATATACAATATATATATATTGCATATACACTAATTGAATTCACGTACTATATATATATATATGTATATATAGATATACCAATTATATACATATAAAACATATACTAGGGAATACATATACTATACATATATACTAATTATATATATTAAACACATACTAAATGAACAATATACGCATACGCGTACGTATGCGTACACAATAATTTACAAGAGGAAATACTCCTTACCTTGGCCTCGGCGTGCACGTGCACGAGAGCGGCGATGACGACGATGACGATGATGACGATGGTGCGAAGGTGTTGGTAACGATGATGACTACGATGAAGATGATGGTGAAGGTGATGGTGATGGTGATGATCATGGTGAAGATGATGGTGAATCGAGGATCGAGGTAGGGCTGCCGGTGTGGAGGGCTCGACGAGGAGAAGGAGAGGTGGAAGAGATGGTCGTGGTGGTGTTAATGGAGGTTAGGTAGTTGAGTAGGCTGCTGCCGAAGATGGGAAGAGGAGGAGAAGTCTGGGAGAGGTGAACGGTGGTGTCGAGGAGGAGGAGAACAGCGGGGTCGACAGGGTGCGGGATGGTCGGGGATGGCGAGTGCAGCGGCGTTCAGGTGGACAGCAAGGAAATGTGGTGGGGGAACGGAGGAGAGGAGGGTGAAGAGGTTTTTATCGAGGAAACCTTGGTGGCCGGAGGGGATGGAGGAGACGGTGGTGTAGACGAGGTGCAGCTCGGTCGGATCAGGCGGAGGAGTCCAGTCGAGGAGGGGATGCTTGGTCGAGGCGGCTGGGGTGCAGGCGTTCAGTCGACGGGTTCGGGTGGTGAGGTCAGGCTAGGGCACGATGTTGGGAAGAAGAAGAATAGGGAGATGGTAAGGGTCGGCTGAAACTTGGGTTTGGTTGAAAAGAATTTAAAGAAAAGGAAAAATAAGGAAAATAATATTTATACATAAAGGGGGGTGTTTGACCTAGAAATATTTGACTTAGTCAACACTCTCTTAGAATTTGGCTTGGGATGTCATGTAGGTATTTCAATGGGCTAGGATTTGGTTTGATTCAAAATGAATGGCTCGGATTACATTGGTTTAAGGTTTGCAGGGCCATGGTTCAAGTAGGTTGATGTTGCATTGTACACTCCCAAAATTTATGGAAAAAATATACATGAAAGAGAAATGGGTTTATTTATGTGTCGTGTCCAACGGGATGGACACCTTAATGCACTTTTGCATAAAAGTGCCCAACAATTGGAAAATTACACAAAGTTGGGTTTATGGTTTAATTTAATTAAAATAAATGCAATCGGTGTTCTAAAATTAATTAGAAGTATAAGGGACTAAAATTAAGTGGGACAGAAGTGTCATAAATAAAGAAGACTCAGAATAGAATATTATCCTAATTGGGGTTGCTCAAAATGGATCAAGATTGTGTCTCCAATTTCGATTGGAACGCACAAGGGTACAAAGTTTAATTTATTAAGAATTAAATAATAATGTCTGCGACGAATATTGTGCGGCTAAAATGAAGCACAAGAGAGCATAATTATAAGTTACACAAAGGTCAGAATGGAAGGCGGGCTAGTCTAGGACAAGGTATAAAATTTGTTGGAAAGCAATGGCTAGTGTAGCGCTCCAAATATCGAAGCAACGGTAAGGCACAACAATTAAATAAAATTACGGCTATTAAATATAATTAAACGTCATACAATTATTACAAATAAGTACACACAATACTTATAGTATATAAAAAGACAAAAATACCCCTATTTCAGAATGTGGTAGTGACAAGTCTACCCTCCTTAGAAAAGTTTTGTCCTCGAAATTTAAGATCCTTAATAGTTGTATTTACTCATTATATTATTTTCCATCAAAATTTAAATTCATCAAACCATATAATCATGAAGTAATCCATATTGTTATTTTATAATTTCTCAAAATTTTGTAATTATCATATTCCTGCAAATCTTCAAAATAAAAATTCTATTTTTATCATAATTTTCTCCAAAACTTTAAGTTAATAACTAAATACAAAATTTAATATCCAATCCTCTATTTTAAATCCAATCAATGCATATTTATAAAATTTTAAAATCTTATCCCAAATTTTGAATTCAAACACTAATCCATTAATCATCTTATTCCTTTTTTTTCTACACAATACTCAACGATGTAATACTTATGAAATCTTTAATACAATATTCAAAATATTGGTTCATAACTTGCAGTCCAATAAATATAATGATAACCTTCTTAAATTCCTCAAAATTTAATGATAAATTCAATCATTTCATAATCTTCATAAAAATTAATGTTTTAACGAATCATTAATTCGGCCATATTGAGTTCTCAACTCTTCATTTAAATTAATGTTTATCCTCAAAATTTAAGGCACATTGTCTCTCTCTGTCCAGTCATAAGTTTTTTATTTATTCTTTACTACAGTTAAACCCCCAAAAATCAAGTCTAAGAGAATCCTACCTACAGTCATACAACATGCACTATAGAAAACATACATGGTTATGGTCACTTTTGTCATAGCACTGCAGTCTCTGCCAGGGTATACTACAAACTATCACTACTAGAAAAAGCGGTCTTAGCGACGTATTTTAGCGACGTCAAAAGAAACGTCGCTAATAATATATAAATTAGCGACTCCTTATTAAAACGTCGCTAGACGTCGCTAAATGGCGACATTTAGCGACGTTTAGCGACTTTTATTAAGATTTTAAAAGATAAGTCGCTATAAGTTCAGTTTAGGTCGCTAAACGTCGCTAATATGTCTAATTTAGCGACGTTTAGCGACGTATATAGCGACCTTAATATTGAAAATATTTAGCAACGTGTTTAGCGACGCATTGACGTCGCTAAAATTTAAATTAGCGACGTTTTTCTTGGACGTCGTTAAACGTCGCTAAAATTTGGTTAATTAGGGATCGGTTTCATTTTTCCTCATCTGCTGAAATTTCGAAAAGAAAAAAAATTCCCCCCCGCGCTCCGTCGACCCGCTCTCCACCGCGACTACTCCGGTAAACCCTACTCTCTCTCTCTCTCTCTCACAGGACACATGTGACATTGACACAAACACGACACACACACAGACACTGACACAGACACAGACACGGCACACACACATACTGACATAAACACTGATCAGGACCTAGGGTTAGGGTTAGGGTTAGGTTTATTAACATGGAGTTAGGGTTAGGGTTAGGGTTAGGGTTAGGGCCGACTGGCCCAAGTCAACGAGAGAGGTAACAGCAGCAGTGAGCACTGCTTACTAGCAGTGAGCAGGGGGAGACTTGAGGCACATCAGCCCAATGTGCAACAGGCAACTTGGGGAGGCACTGCACAGCTGAACATAGTGTGCATTAAGGTTTAGGTGCATTGTAGTTGGTTGTTAGCTTCTGCAGGCAGGTATGAGGGGGTCCTAATACAGTGTAAATATTGCATCCTTGTGCAGCAACTTACTGAGCCAGTCAGCAACTAGTGCAAGACAGGATTTGGATGTGTTTGAGATGGGGTTTGAACTCGTATAATTTGAAGGACATGAGGGCAAGTGTCAGATATAACACCAACATCTGAGAGAAGATTGGGTATTCATAGTGATACTATAGTGCACACATGAGTGTGTGGCTCGGGATAAGGGGTAATCAAATATTGAGGAAGAAGGTAAGTAGTAGCAGTGGGTGACTGATTTAAAGAGGTATATTAGTCAGGTGTTTGAGTGAATATATGTGTTGAAGAGAATAAGTAATAGGTGTGAAGGTTGAGCATTCATATAGGTGTATCCCAGATCTGGGAGTATAGATGGAGTGTTTATATGAGTATAGATGGAGTGTTTATATGAAGTATAGAATTTAGAGTACTTAATAGGTGTTGTTGGTACCAGGTGAGTTTTGATTACAGAATTCTTAAGAGTGTATGTGTGTATCAGTGTGCCAGTTTGGGGGGTTAGGTTTTTTTACTAAAGGGAGTGCAGTAATCTGCCGGTAAATATGAGTGAGTACAGCCACAATGCATGGGGTTATCCATTTCATAGAGCAATAGCCCGTGTACTTGGGAAACTTTTGATGCAAAAATTATTCAAGCACCAGGTGCCTTAGTGCAATGCCATGACTGCTTTTCCCATAACGGACACTGACCTAGGAGTGTGGTTGGGGGAAGCTGCAGTTCTATAGTATGATACATTATTTGTAGTGTTGACTGCATACTTATAGTGCAGTTCATAGTACTATGAGGTTGGGGGCAGCTGCAGTTTTGATAAATGAAAATATGTATTATATCAGTTATGATTTTTATAGTACAGTTAATTTTGCATGTAATAATTTATATGATACATACTGTCAATTTTGCAGAAGTTTCTAGAAATGGATATGAATTACTATCTGCGTCATCGTTCGTGGATGTACAACCGTCATCCTGATGACATGTGCGGTGTGCGGGATGAATTCATTGAGGGTGTACAGCAGTTCCTGTAGTTCGCAAAGGCGTTCCCTCAATACATGGACGGTACCAAAATTAAGTGTCCGTGTGTGAGATGTCGCAATAGGAAATATCATCCTGAAGTGGAAGTTACATATCATTTATACTCGAAGGGCTTTACGCCGAATTACTATCAGTGGACCGCGCACGGAGAACTTGTATCTCTAGCATCAGAGTCGGAGCCCTATGTGGAGCCGTATATGGATGTCCAAGACCACGATGCTTATGACGACGGGTTGGTGAACATGGTTTATGATGCGGCGGGGCCTAGTTTCAATCCTGACAATTATGATACGGCGGGACCTAGTTTCAATCCGGATAATTATGATGCAGCTGAGGAGGCACCGAATGCCGATGCTGCAAAGTTTATGGAGTTGCTTGAGAATGCAAGGACTCCACTATATCCTGGTTGTGAGGATCATTCACCGTTGGAGGTGGTTACAAGATTATTGAGCATCAAGTCCGATTTTAACATGTCGCAAGAATGCTATAATCGACTGCTCGATTTGATTATAGAGATCTTGCCCGAGGGTGCAAAGTTGCCTAAAGACTTCTATCGATCTAAGAGGATGGTGAGATCGCTTTGGATGGGATACGAGAAAATCGATGCATGTCGCAACGGGTGCATATTGTACTACAAAGACGACAAGGATGAAGATGCGTGCAGATTCTGTGGTGCTGATCGCTACAAGGCCACTGTTAGAGGAAAGTCTGTCGGTGCAAGGAAGCCTACCGATTCGATGTACTACTTGCCTTTGACGCCGCGGTTGCAACGGTTGTTTATGGTTAAGGAGACTGCAGAAAACATGAGTTGGCACAGGCGAAAACAGATCGAAGGAGTATTGGATCATCCATCCGATGGAGAAGCATGGAAGCACTTTGATCGAGAGTATCCATATTTTGCCGAGGAAGCGCGTAATGTCAGATTGGGGCTCTGCTCTGACGGTTTTACCCCATTCGGACTTTTGGGCTCCCAGTATTCGTGTTGGCCTGTGATATTCACTCCGTACAATCTACCGCCTTGGATGTGCATGAAGACTCCGTATATGTTCCTAACCGTTATTATCCCGGGTCCGAACAATCCGAAGAGGAACATCGATGTGTATTTACAGCCTTTGATAGATGAGTTAAATCAGCTGTGGGAAGTCGGTGCCAACACGTACGATGTTTCTAGAAAGCAGAATTTTCAGATGAGGGCAGCACTTATGTGGACCATCAACAACTTTCCGGCCTATGGAATGTTATCGTGATGGAGCACCCATGGTCGTCTCTCATGTCCGTATTGCATGGACCGTTCTCAGGCTTTCTGTTTGAAACACGGAGGCAAACCGTGCTTCTTCAATTGTCATTGACAATTTTTGCCGAAGGATCATCCGTACCGGAGGAATCGGAATGCTTTTCGTGCGGGAGTTGTGGAGAAGGCCAATCCACCGCCAAGGTGGCCCGGATGCACGATATGGGAAAAGGTAAAAGATTTACTGTGTGCTATCCAAGAGCCTGCTAAGGGGTACAAGTGTGACGGATTTGGTCGCACCCATAACTGGACGAAGAGGAGTATATTCTGGGATCTGTCATATTGGAGCACCAATCTGATCAGACATAACCTTGATGTCATGCATATCGAGAAGAATGTGTTTGATAACATAATTAATACTGTAATAGATGTAAAGGGGAAGACGAAAGATAATCCGAAGGCAAGATTGGACTTAGAAGACATATATAGACGTCCTGCATTGCATTTGATAGAGGAGGGGAATGGAAAGTTAAAGCAACCTAAGTCAGTTTTCTCACTGGATAAAGAGGATAAAGGTAGACTTTGTAGGTGGATTCAGGGTCTAAAGTTTCCAGACGGGTACGTGTCGAACTTGAAAAGATGCGTCGACCTCAAGGAGAACAAACTAGTAAGTATGAAGAGCCACGATTGTCACGTATTCATGGAGAGGTTAATTCCGATTGCATTTCGGAAATTCTTACCGCAGGTCGTTTAGGACCCATTGACAGAGCTGAGCATATTCTTCAGAGATCTTTGTTGTACTAAGTTGCTCGTCGATCGTCTAGAAAAGCAAGAGAGGGACATTGCGGTAACACTATGTAAGCTCGAGAAGGTGTTTCCTCCTGGATTCTTCGACTCTATGGAGCATTTGCCAATTCATCTTTCCTATGAGGCACGTGTTGGTGGTCCTGTCGGTTATCGGTGGATGTACCCCTTCGAGCGCCATCTGAATCACCTAAAGAGAAAGGTAAAAAATAAGGCACGGGTTGAAGGCTCTATTTGTGAAGCTTATGTTCTCGAGGAGATTACAAACTTTTGCTCGACGTATTTCAAACCGCATGTTGCTACTAATAGGACGAAAGCTCCCAGAAACGACGACGCATATCAGGAATCTAATGATGCAATACTCAAAGTATTCAATGCATCCGAAAAGCCCTCGGGAAAAATGAAGAAGAGATATTTGAATGACGATGAGCTAAGGGCTGCTCAATTGTATATATTACTCAATTGCGACGAGGATAAAGTGGAGAAGCTAGAGGGGTAAGTAATTAATACGTCCACGTTTACATCATCTCAATGTAATAGTATAAGATACTATTATGCTACTAATCAGCAGTTGCTTCATTATTTTTCAGCATATATAATGATGAGTTGAGGTCGGTTAGACCCTACATAACAGACGAAGAAGTAGAACAAGATATGAGATGCCATTTTCCTTCTTGGTTGAGCGCATATGTAAGATGCTTGGTAATTACTTTTTATTTCTGCACTTGTAAAACAAATAACTTACTATCGCTACTTTGGTATTTAGGTCGATCGTCTAATATCACCCGAGACTGAATCTATTAGGACTCTAGCCAAGGGACCAATTACTGCCATAAAAATATGGCCAAGTTTCTGTGTGAATGGGTTCAGGTTCAAGTCAACAAATACTCCTATCAGAGACAGCTTTCTGGATCTTGATTCCACGAAAAATAGTGGTTTGTGTATCAAATCTTCAAACTACAAAGACGTCAATCCGGGCAATGATTTTTTTGGCATCTTACGAGAGATTGTGGAGTTGACATATAATTATGGCCCAGAACCTGCTAATATCGTGCTATTCAGGTGTGAATGGTTCGATCCGATTCAAGATCAAGGTTGAAAAATTGACAAGCATGGCCTTGTGGATATAAACTACAAGCGTAGATATCAAGGCTACGAACCATTTGTCCTATCAAGTCAGGCTCAGCTCGTGTACTTCACAACTTATCCTAGACGGGGGACAGCGAGGTCGGATTGGTGGGCAGTATGCAAGACTAAAGCTAGAAATACCTTTGACATTGACGAAATAGCTTATCAGGAGGACGATCTACCTCTTGTAACAAATATTGTAGATGTGGACTCAACGGAAGTTACTCATTACACGAGTAATAATGTAGAAGATGTAGAATTATCCGAAGAGGACGACGAAGTAGATGAAAGTGAAGACGAGGAAGAGGAAGAGCAGGACGAGGAAGGCGAACAAGATAAATTTTCTGAAGATGATTAAAAATATAAAATATTCCATATAGAATGTAACTATATTTGGACTGTAAATATTGCATGTAGAAGTAGATGTTGACATTAACGAATATATGTATTATATTTTGACTGTATAATGCTTTGAGATATGTATCACATTTCGACTGTAGAATGTAGTATATATTTGTGTTTCTCTATATTCATCATATATTGTTATCAGATATGACAGGACGACGCGGAGGATTCGGCAGGTCCTGAGGTAGACAGAGTGCCACTCCGGTACTGCCTACTGTTGGTTCCGGATCATCGTCGCCCAGTACTCCAGTATATCGATCAGTCACATCTCCGACTGCGACGATGTTGCGTGGCATCACTCCTGGGACGAGTAGTTCCAGGCGTGATAGTACTCCCTCGTCCAGCGTTCCTCCTGCTGACGGAACCATGGAGACAGATAAGCATATAGAGGAGGTCGTGCCGACGTTGTCCCAGCATCAGCAAGATCCTCCATGCGCACCACCGGAGGAGACGAGGACAGAGATTTGGGCCGACGGTACAAAGTAAGTCAATTAGATGGTTTAGTATATATTTGTGTTTCTCTTTATTCATCGTATATTGACTTTTTCAGTAATCTAAATTATTATTTCTGTATAGATATCGTCCATCGTCGGTTCAGAGACGCCTGGGCCAATTTCTAAGGAACAACTACGGTGGCCCTTGGATCAACTACTCTGAGGCTCCGGAGGAGAGGAAGGCGTTCTGGTTTGCGCACTTCCAGGTAAAAGTATATTAAATAAATCCTCTAATTTATGCATATTCGTGATGCTAACTTAATGAATTATTTATTGTAGCAAACGTATTTTTATCCTCCGCACCGGGCCGAGTTGATCGAGCGGCTCTTTCCTACCGTTGTCGCCAAGCTTATCCGAGATGCTCTGGATGACCAGAAGGCTCATGATCGTGCTGGAAAACCGATCCAAGGTTGGATCACGCCTGAGCAGTGGACTGCGATGAGGGCTAGATTCGACGATCCGAGCTACAAGGAAAGGTCTAAGAAGGCCAAGGCGGCTAGGCAGAATGCTGCCAAGTGGTGTGGTGGCTCGATTCCGATGACGGAATATTTCCGTCGTTTGGTATGTTTTTTCTTTTAAAATATATTATTTTAATATAAGTACCATAAAATGGTACTTGGAAAAAATATTTAAGTTTAGTAATAAAAAATATATTTTTAACAGGTACAGAGGGGTGAGGATGCAAACATGGTGACCGTCTTCTTGGCCATCCATCGCAAGGATGGAAATCTCATTGATGAGAGGGCCTCACAGACCTATGTAAGTATTACTTTACTTTGTGTTTATTTTAATATAACTTAGGCAATTATTGAGTTTCCAAACCTTTTCTAGGCCGAGTATCTTAGGCTTCGTGAGCGGGCGACTGCTAGTGCACCTACACCTGGAGAGGCTGGTGCTTCATCGCAGCCCGGTCCATTTCCGTCGGCGGACGACCTGTGGGTGACCTCAGCTGGTGGTCTCCAGAGGGGTACGTACTACGGTACGGGCTCCTATGGCGCCCTGGTTGCGATGCAGTCATCTAGGGCCTCCCCGACAGCTGTGCATTCCACACACCCCTCGCAGTCGTAGCCCTCGCAGTCGTCGGCCAGAGTCCAGGAGGCTGTTGACCGTCAGATTGCGTCTCTCCGTGATGACTTGCTGCGAAGTATGGAGGACCAGTCCCGGTCCCAGCCGCAGGCGGACGATCCGATGCTCATCGCACGATTGGATATGCTCGACCGCAGCATGACGGAGCTACGAGAATTGACAAATGATATTAGAGCCTCCAATGATCGCAACATCATGGAGCTGCAGGCGTCACAGCTATCGATGGGCGAGAAGCTGACGAGGATGCAGGCGTCACAGCTATCGATGGGCAAGAACCTGACGAGGATGCAGGATTCAATAGGTGATAGCAGTACGAGGCTGTTATCTACCCTGGATTCTTACAACCAGCGACTCGCAGACTTGGAGCGGGCACGGCCTCCACCGACGTCACTGCCTTCTCCATCGACATCGGTGTCGATTCCACAGGACGAGTATGAGGAGTTGTTATCCTTCAAGCGCGCCGCTGGTCAGCCTCCTGCAGATCCGTAGTAGTATAGTTATTTTTATTATTATTTATGAATTATTGATACTTCAACAATAGACATAATGTATGATGCTTCTTGTGGTCTTTAATTTTTTAGTTAATTTAATTGGATTATATAGTTATCCACATTTAATTGGATTGATACTTCTTGTGGTCTTTAATTTAATTGGATTATATAGTTAACTAGATTGAATCATGTTGGTGTGTATGATGAAGATGATGTAAAACTGCAGGGAATCACCAATGTTTGCTTCTGCACATTATTTTTTTTATTTTTTTTTAAAAATTAGCGACGTTATTAGCGACGTTTAGCGACGTTTAACGACGTTAATTTACGTCGCTAATTACGTCGCTACTTAGCGACGCTGTAAAACGTTGCTAAGGACGTCGCTAATGACGTCGCTAATGACGTCGCTAAACGTCGCCAATTGCTGACATGGCAGTATAGCCAGGTCATTAAAGACGTCGGTGTAACGTCGCGATAGATGTCGCTAATCAGCGACGTTTAGCGACTTTTCTAAACGTCGCTATTTAGTGACTTGGCGTCACAAAACGTCGCTAAATTTAGCGACACATTAAAGTCGCTAAAAAACGTTGGCATAGCGACGTTTAGCGACGTTTTTTGTTTTAGCGACTTGGTGTTTTTCGACTGCTTTAAAATGTCGCTAATTACGTCGCTAAACCTAATTAGCGACGATTTTTGGTTATTTAGCGACGTTTTTAGACGTCGCTAATTTGACTTTTTCTGGTAGTGTATATTCTAACAAGAAAATTATTGATACAAACTACGGTACTAAGGAATCAATCAACCAATCAATCAAACAGTCGAAAAAAAGAACAGAAGAAAAGAAAAGAACAGAACCTGCTAACACAACCATAGGTTAAATGATGCATCCAAAGTTTGATACCTCTTCCTTTAGTACCACTGTTTCTACAACAAGCACACCCACTGCTAGCTTTCTTACCTACTGCAATTGCTTATACTAGTTGTTCTTATCACTCAAGTTCACACCAAGTGCAACACACCATACTAAGTACTTCTCTCTCTAATACAATTTTAAATGGACACCCAAGTCTGTTTGTACTACCATCTCAAGCATTCTCAAGCCAATAGATCCTTACACATGCACATCAACCACTCATTTACTAATATATATTTCTTACCCACCATAAAATTTTATCCTCAAAATTTAACTTCTCGAACAATTTAAAATAAAATGCATATACTTTCCTCAAAAGTCAAATATTCAAATATTGAAATAAAATTTTAATCACTTCCAAAAATCTTTATAGCTTTGACTATGTTTATTGAATTGAATTTGAATCCTCAAAAATTTTAATAACATAAAATCTTAACTCCTCAAAAATTCTTAAAAATTAAAATTCATTTCCACTCTTCAAATTATAAATTTAAATCCACAAGTATACATATAAATACTCACAGTCTCTAATACTCAAGGTGCACACAAATACACTAATTGTCTACAACTCTCAACTGTGTACTGAAATTTGTACTGCCCGGATTACTTGCAATATTACTTCCAATAATCAAAGTTATCATCACACATATTTTCTCCAATAATTTTATATCTATATTAACTGATACACCAATCTAATTATCATCACACGAAGTACTTATTTTTATTAGCACATTGCTCAACTAATCCTCGATATAGAAACATTAGTACTCTTGGTATAGTAACAGTAGCTTCACCATTAGATCACCTCATCACACTTATTAGAACTCATGATCACTTGCACTTTCTATAATACCCATGCTTCACTTCAATCTCAAGGGTAGGCATATGGTTCCATATCTTGATTGATGTATACATATTTTCTCCTAAATAATTTACAGACTGATACACTAATTAGTGATATACTTCATACCTTCTATAACCAATCTTGATATTTCTTAACCCATATCACACTCATTAATGCCCTATATATATATACATCTCTCTACTCTTGACACACCCAAGTATCAACCATCAAATTGAATATCATGCTCTATAAATTTTTAACATAATTTCCTCGATGCTTAATTATTTACATGGATCACCCAACTACATGATTTCTTGACTATCCAAGACTGGCATGCTGACTTTGATACTAATTCTACGAACCATCACTGATACTCTTTACTCCTCCTTCTACCTATACTACCAATACAAACTATAATGGCACCTATTATAGAACTATTGCTACAAGGCACTACGCCATATGTTAACTCTAGATTGATGCCTACTGCTCGCATGTCCAACCAAGAAATACTTACAAACTCATAAGTCATATTCTCTGCAGTCAACACTGATACAAGACACAGACCTAATTGTAAGTCACCAATTATCACACTAACAAGGAATCCTCAAGGAAAAGAAGCTCAAAAAGGAACTCGGTTAAGGACTGAAGGTATCTCTACGACTATCAAAAGGAATGGTGGAACAAAGTCCTAGAAGAACAGAAGTGGATAAGTATTGAGATGATACTTTAAGAACAAATTTAAGATACAACCTGATAATCATACACGTTTGTCCAAAATTATGACACTCAGAATCCTCGCCACGCTAGTAAGCATAGCTGCGATAAACGATAGGTTCCATAACTTAGGTATGCAACTCTATAATCATGTCGTCTAGAATCCTCGCTGTGCCGACTAGTTTAGCTGCGAGAAATTTTAAATTTCATAACTAAGATATATACATCTGAAGTCCGGTACCTACATTTTTGCCACGACAGATAATATGGCTGCAATAAACTCTAGGCTCCATAACCAAAATAGACATTTTACCTTTCTCACTGTCCTCATCAACGTATGTCATCAGATAATACCGTAAATTTTTAGTCCATAAAATTTATCTCGATATAAAATTAAACTCAACAATGATACCAAGAATTAAATTTAACAACTGATCAACAAGAATCAAATTCAATAACAACAAGTAAGAACGGACGGGAACAAGAAAAAGATTTAAATTAAAAATTATAATAAGATTCTTAAGGGTCGTCCCAGGAATCTCTCAAATAATTATGATTGAGTATTCGCTCTCATCCTAGTATCCTATGTCCTATATCCTATCGCAGGCACGCAGTAGTACAACTAAGACGTCGCACTACCACGACATCGCATAACTTGCGAAGTCTAACATGCATGGGCCGCCACTAAAAATGTGTCATGACCCGTACCTGGTATAAGGGTACGAGTGCGTGGGTACGTCCAGCCTACGCTGTAGCATCGATGGGAGAACGCTATCTAGGTCATGATACTATCTAATCAATCTCACATAAATATCCAACTCCATAAGGAGACACAAATATCACAATATAATATGGAATACTCAATCACATAACTAAAGCACGATGAGATATCAAAGAAAATATATGAAATATAAGACAAGTCTAAAACAATAAAATAATCTAACCTGCCAATCCATAACATCTAAATCTCCAAGTATGCTGGAAACAAGTCCTCTATTTCATAGTCTAAAAAAA
The DNA here is from genome assembly GCA_036927795.1 of Iris macrosiphon. Classification (NCBI taxonomy): domain Eukaryota; kingdom Viridiplantae; phylum Streptophyta; class Magnoliopsida; order Asparagales; family Iridaceae; genus Iris; species Iris macrosiphon. The sequence goes on along the minus strand of JAYESA010000018.1, from coordinate 67,828,827 downwards.
ATATCCAGTCAGGATTGGAGCAAAGTACATCTCTAACAGCAGTTCTACATTAATGATATAAACTATGTAGCAGTAAATAGATAGAAATATACAAGATGCATATACATGTACGAGAGGTACACAATAAAGAAAATACTGGAAATAAATATGAGAATGAACAATATTTAATAAACAAGAATACTATGACTAAGTGTGTGAGTATTAGCTTTAACATATGATCGGCTTGGGAACTTATACAGGAATAATGGCCTGGTTAGTCATACATGTTGTGTATGACCAACACTAACATGTGAACAAGACTTGTACATGAAGGGTATGGTCACATATCTACACTAAAATACTCCCCACCCCGACTGGTATAGTAGATCCAACCATGGTACGCTATGGCACGGGATTCTCTAGGAAGGTAGCAAGTCTCCCCGAAAATCAGTGTATGTATATGTACAAGATAAACAATGAAACAAGACTTGTACAAGATACACTATATACAAGGAATAACATCTCATGACGAGATCCGGATGTACCAATCCGTGTAACCATCATGTCAAGAAATATGGATATTATACTAGATACAATAAACATAGAGGATATCATAAATAAAAAACTATCAGAGAATATACTCGCCTGGGGTCCTTAGTTGACAATACCAATGTCCTATTTCCAAAGTATCGTCTGGATGATCTAACAGTCCTGTAGACATATCGTATAATATAATATTGCATCAGACATTACACTAACATACATAATCAAAACACAATAAACTCAGGGCTACGCTAGGTATGACACTGGTCAACTAGGGTCAAGTGTGCGTCTAATTGTACGGGTGTCGCATCTGTAATTGCTATACAAAATAGACAGTCCAAATGATACGGGGCTTGCCAGTACGTCAGTGTACATATGACAGTCTGCTAACATGTTACATGGTCACAGGTCAATGTAACTATGGGGTATCCGTAATTACACTCGGGTCACCTAGTACATATATATAAATATACATATTATTATCTAGCATATACATTAATACTTACAATTTATATATATATACCAATTAAATACATATATAATATATATTGTATATACACTAATTGAATTCACATACTATATATATATATATATATATGTATATATAGATATACCAATTATATACATATTAAACATATACTAGGGAATACATATACTATACATATATACTAATTATATATATTAAACACATACTAAATGAACAATATACGCATATGCGTACATATGCGTACACAATAATTCACAAGAGAAAATACTCCTCACCTTGGCCTCGGCGTGCACGTGCACGAGAGCGACGATGACGATGATGATGAAAACGATGACGATGGTGTGAAGGTGTTGGTAACAATGATGACTACGATAAAGATGATGGTGAAGGTGATGGTGATGGTAATGATCATGGTGAAGATGATGGTGAATCGAGGGTCGAGGCAGGGCTGCCGGTGTAGAGGGCTTGGCGAGGAGAATGAGAGGTGGAAGAGATGGTCGTGGCGGTGTTAATGGAGGTCGGGTAGTTGAGTAGGCTGCGGCCGGAGATGGGAAGAGGAGGAGAAGTCTGGGAGAGGTGAACGGTGGTATCGAGGAGGAGGAGAACAGCGGGGGTTGACAGGGTGCTGGATGGTCGGGGATGGCGAGTGCAACGGCGTTCAAGTAGACAACAAGGAACTGTGGTGGGAGAACGGAGGAGAGGAGGGTGAAGAGGAGGTCATCGAGGAAACCTTGGTGGTCGGAGGGGATGGAGGAGACGATGGTGTAGACGAGGTGAAGCTCGGTCGGATCAGGCGGAGGAGTCCGGTCGAGAAGGGGATGCTTGGTCGAGGCGGCTGGGGTGCAGGCGTTCAGTCGACGGGTTCGGGTGGCGAGGTCAGGAGAGGGCACGGCGTTGGGAGGAGGGATCCGGCGGGATGGCTCTCCGGCGAGGGGGTTCGTCCGGCAGGATAGGAGAAAGAAGAAGAATAGGGAGATGGTAAGGGTCGGCTGAAACTTGGGTTTGGTTGAAAAGAATTTAAAGAAAAGGAAAAATAAGGAAAAATAAGGAAAATAATATTTATACATAAAGGGGGGGTGTTTGACCTAGAAATATTTGACTTGGTCAACACTCTCTTAAAATTGGGCTTGGGTTGTCATGTAGGTATTTCAATGGGTTAGGATTTGGTTTGATTCATAATGAATGGCTCGGATTACATTGGTTCAAGGTTTGGAGGGCCATGGTTCAAGGAGGTTGATGTTGCATTGCACACTCCCAAAAATTATGGAAAAAATATACATGAAAAAAAAATGGGTTTATTTACGCATCGTGTCCAACGGGGTAAACACCTTAATGCACTTTTGCATAAAAGTGCCCAACAATTGGAAAATTGCACAAAGTTGGATTTATGGTTTAATTTAATTAAAATAAATGCAATTGGTGTTCTAAAATTAATTAGAAGTATAAAGGACTAAAATTAAGTGGGACAGAAGTATCATAAATGAAGAAGACTCATAATAGAATATTACCTTAATTTGGTTTGCTCAAAATGGATCGAGATTTTGTCTCCAATTTCGATTAAAATGCACAAGGATACAAAGTTTAATTTATTAAGAATTAAATAATAATGTCTACGACGAATATTGTGCGGCTAAAATAAAGTACAAGAGAGCATAATTATAAGTTACACAAAGGTCAAAATGGAAGGCGAACATGTCTAGGACAAGGTATAAAATTTGTTGGAAGGCAATGGCTAGTGTAGCGCTCCAAATATCGAAGCAACGGTAATGCACAACAATTAAAAAAAATTACGACTATTAAATATAAATAAATGTCATACAATTAGTACAAATAAATACACACAATACTTATAATATATAAAAAGTAAAAAAATACCCCTATTTCAGAATGTGGTAGTGACAGAGCATGTCTGTGGAGGAGTACGCTGCGAAGTTCGGCAGGTTGAACCAATTTGCAGAGTATTTGGTGAGATAGCCGGAGGTTCGGGCTAATCATTTTTGTGAGGGTCTAAACTGGGAAGTGAAGATCCTCATTCCGTCTTTTTATGAGACATATCGGAGATACTTGCGGAGGCGTGCAAGGTTGAGCGGGAGTTGGGTTTAAAGCCCAAGAGAGACCGTAATTCTTTTCTGGGGGCCAACAGCAGTACAGTATCTGCTAAAAATCCTTATTTCGAGTTCAGGACTTTTCAGCAGCCATAGCAGCACCATATAGCTAGGTCACCGTTTTACCAGGCAGCACAGCAGCAGAGCCAGTTACAGCAATCTTTCTTCTATTTCTGCAAAAAGCCCGGTCATATCTGGAAAGTTTACAGGATGAGGCTAGGAGTTTGTTTGTATTGTGGTACTGAAGGGCATCAGCTAAGAGAGTGTCCTCGTCGTACAGTTCATGGAGTAGCTTCAGCTCCGAGGACACAGACGAGACCACCTACAGTACAACCGAGGGGACCGCTTCTGACATAGCAGCAGCATTATGTCCAGCATCAGCAGCAGGGAGGTACACGGCAGGGACGAGCGTTTGCTATGACCGTCGAGGAGGACGAACCCAATGGAGATGTCATCGCAGGTTCTATTCTTCTTTATTCTATTCTAGCTTTAGCTTTGTTTGATAGTGGTGCTTTTCATAGTTTTGTATCTGTTTCTTTTTCTCTGAAGCATGGTGTAACGCCCCAGTCCCAAAATACCGAGGGACCAGACGCGTGATAATGGCCAGCAGCACACACCGATGGACAAACCAAATTTAATGGATCCATCAGGGCATACTTAAGCTGTAAAACAAAGTCTACGACAATCATGGCACAACTAATCTAATCCACACAAGATATAAAATATGATCCACAGAATAATAAGGAATGTAAATCATCAGCTAGTCTCAACAAAATGCTTCGGGGAACAACCCGATAAATATCTAATACAATGGTTCAACAGACCAGAAAGTAAATGACTGAAATAAATAATAAATACTGAGCATGAAACATGGATGCTCAGGAGAAGTCTTCGCCTAACACCTCGTCCTCGGATGGCGGTACAGCTCCTGGATTAGCTCCTACTGCGGTCCCGTATACCTCGGGATAGATCTCGTCCTCAAATCCTGGGGACATAATCCGGATCCAGGTCCTCAGGGGACATAGCAAGGTACAAGAAAGCTCAAGCCAAAATAAATGCAGTACAAAAAATAAATAGAATAAATAAGGTAAGTATGTAAACATCCGTGTAAAATGCAAGAGAGAATATCAATAGTACTCAGGTTGAACAACTACAAGCTCTGTGTAGGGGAGCCGGTAGCAGTGATATCATGAGGTGGTCTAGCTCAGCGGGAGACTGAGTAGCCGGCATAACATAATCAACCTGTAGCCTGTGGGTCTCTCCAGTAGTAGATGGAACAATAAGGGAATACTAAATAACCAGCTAAGTGATATGCAAGATGAGAGCAGCACTAGAACTCAGGCTGAAGCCACTACAAGCTCTGTGTTGGGGAGCCGGTAGTAGCAGTAATAATGAGTAATGGGCCAAGCTCGGGCTTCAGAGTCTTGTGCCTCACAATAATAGGGGTATATATATATGATCAGCCTGTAGTCTGTGTGTCTCTCCCCACCCAATGTAACCACGCTTACCATGACCATAACGTCTCATGTCCATGTCAGCGAGGTCATAACTAATGCACAAGCCATAATGTATCTAAGAATATAGTATCTCTGTTAAATCCTGTATCCTACACAGAATCACCACGAATACCTCAGGAAGATCCTGCCTCATGAACAGTGTCAAGTGTCCTGGGTCATAATGTACTTGGTAAGACAAGTACGGAAATATAAAGTGTCACGATTATCCATCTCTAGATGATAATACACAACACCGCGTACGATGTTGGCACCCGACTGATAATCGGACGCTAAGTACGTCAAACGGTCCTAGGTTAAGCATGCACAGCTATAATATGTAACAATACTGCAGAGTTTGGCAAGGTACACTTGCCTGATATTTGCGTATCAACTATCGTCCTGGTATCAGTGAATCCTGTGGGTACTACTCCAAAAGCTATAATAAACATCACCAACCATCTCAGAAGATGTCAAATTGCTAGAAACGCCTGTCCTTACGTCCAATTTGGACACAGGGGCAAAAATAATATTTCCGGGCCAAAGCGGGGTCCACATGTGGGCCACTTTGCACCAAAAAGTGTGCCAAGGTCAAGGGTCTCCAAATTCATCAAACTCAGTGTCTACAAGTCAGGAACGATGATACGAACCCAACGGAACTTCCAGAATTGGATTCCGATGAGCCGATCATAAAATCGCCCGTCAAGTAGAGCCTATGGGGCCCACGATACGCGATTTTATCAACGTTCTCAGAATCGGACCAAACTTGGGTCACATGACCTGCGTTTTGCTACGAGTCCGATGGCGCAAGTTTTGTCTCGATCCGACGTGTGTACACAAAGTTACAGCGTATTCCAGAAAGGACAGATATGGGGTGTCGTCAGCGGATTCGGGTTGATTCTGGTGTGCACGCACATCCGAATCGACTTCTGCAAAATCCCATACGACCATATCAACGTCGCACACATTTCGGTAAAGACCGCGTGCGACCAAGTCATCCCGTTTGGCGGGGCGTACTTAGTTCCGGTGTAAAACAGGACATTATTTTTCCTGTTTTTGGATCGCGGTGTGCGATCACCACAGGACGCGATGTACCGAGCGGGTTGTACGGGCACTAAGAGGGTTATACAGTCTACACATAGCAACTGACGGAATTGAAAATGGAGTTATGAGGTGAGAGAAATCGGTACCTGAATAGGGCTCCATGAACGCTGAATTTTGCGTGTTCGGTTCGAGATGCGACACGGGAAAACTGCGTCCTGGTCGAGCCCGCTGCGCTGTTCGTGTCCTGGGCGGACGTATCCATGCTAGGGCAGCGGACGGTTGAAGGAGCGAGCGGGGCGGTGCTCGCGGGTGGCAGCGGCGGAGGTGGGTGGCAGCGGCGAGGTCGACCGCTGCAGCTGCTGCTCGTCGGAGTGGATCGGGTCTACGGCCGGAGTCGTCGAAGAGGGTTCTGGACGGGGAGGTCGACGGGCGAGGGGGTCGTGCAGCGTCGGTCTGGTGATCGACGTCGGGGTTTGAGCGGCGACGTCGACTGGTCTCGGGTCGAGCGGGCGGTGGAAGGATGGGGTGGAAGAGTCGACCGGCTGAGCGGAGATCGACGGCGAGGCGAAGAGATAGGCGGCTGGGTCAGATGAGAGAGGGAGAGGTCTGGCGGAGTGGCGGGGCACGGAAGTCGAGGGGTTTAAATAGGCGGCTACAGTAAATCCGGCGGGGAGCTAGGGTTTCAATTTGGGTTTCGTGTCCGGGTCGGGTTTGACTCGGATCTGACCCGACCCGCAACGTTGGATTGGTCCAGTTCAATCAGCAGTTTGGTTCAGTCAGGTTTGGTTCGGTTTAGTTCTACAATAGTGTTTAGGGCTTTAAACGCGTTTTCGGAGTCCAATAAATTCACCGAAAAATACCCTATGCCCGGTTTTCCATTTTGTATCATAAAATATTGTTTTAATAATATTTTAACACCAATTGGCTGCATTTAAAAATCTTTAACTCCCTAATTACCTTGGTTCTTCATCCAAAAAATACCGAAAATTCGGGAAAATTTTATATTAAAATTATTCTAAAAATTAGGGTGTTTACAATCTACCCCCCTTAAGAGGATTGCGTCCTCGCAATCAAAGAATAAGTTACTAAAGAAAGAATTATGGAAAAACAAGGTGGCTTAGTTTACAACTGTCTCCTCAAACAAGTGGGGGTAACACTGGCGCATACTATCTTCTCGTTCCCATGTCGATTCGCCAGGAGAATGATGTTTTCAAGCTACACGAACCAGTCTGATTGTCTGTCCCCGCAATGTCTTCTCACTGACGTCGAGGATGCCCACTGGTTGTTCTTCATATCTCAAGCATGGGCCTACAGCGATCTCCGAATGATCAACTACGTGACTTGGGTCGGTCATGTACCTTCGCAGCTGCGAGACGTGGAATACGTCATGCACTCCTTCTAAGGATGGAGGTAATGCAAGACGATAAGCCACCTCACCAACGCGCTCTAGAATGTCAAATGGTCCAATATACCGTGGGCTCAACTTGCCTCTGCTCCCAAATCTGATAGTACCACGAGTAGGCAAAATTCTCAAGAATACGTGCTCTCCTTCTTTGAACTCTATGGACGTCTGTGTGTATCAGCCCAATGCTTTTGTCTGTCCTGAGCTGCTCGTAGATGATTCTAGATCTGTTTCACCTTCTCCACTGTCTGCGTTACCAATTCTGGACCCAGTATTTGACGTTCACCGACGTCACTCCAACATATAGGCGATCTGCACTTCCTTCCGTATAATGCCTCTAATGGTGCCATCTGAATGCTGGCCTGATAATTATTATTGTAGGAGAACTCCACTAAGTGCAAATGATCTTCCCAAGATCCTCCAAAGTCTAGCATACACGATCGCAACATATCCTCCAAGATCTGAATGGTACGCTCCGATTGGCCATCTGTCTGTGGGTGGTAAGCCGTGCTGAATTTGAGTCTGGTGCCCAGACTCTCTTGTATGCTTCTCCAGAAATGAGAGATAAATCTCGAATCTTGATCCGATACAATACTAACAGGCACTCCATGTAATTTGACGATTTGTCGCATATACATGTCGACTAGTACCTCTGTGGACTGTCCAACTCTAAATGGCAAAAAGTGTGCTGATTTAGTGAGTCTATCCACGATAACCCATACTGTATCTCTTCCGCTGGGGCTCCTTGGAAATCCGGTGACAAAATCCATCGTGATATGCACTTCCATTCTGGTATAGGAAGTGGCTGTAGCATACCTGCAGTCCTCTGATGCTCGGCCTTTACTTGCTGGCAGACTAAGTATTTGGCCATAAATCTTGCAATCTCCCTTTTCATTCCATGCCACCAATAATATTGTCTCAAGTCTCGGTACATCTTAGTTCCTCCTGGGTGAACAGAGTACATAGAGCTATGTGCTTCCGTCATCAACTCCTGTCTCAATTCTCTATTTGGAACATACAGGCGATTTCCAAACCTCAATGTCCCGTCTTCGTGTATGCGAAGTCCTGTCTGTATGCCTGCTTCTGTCCTCTCTTTGAGTCTTCTAAATCTAGCATCGGTGGGCAATGCCTCTTTAATCTTCTCCACGAGTGATGACTTAATTTCAAGATTAGCCATCAAGCTATTCTGTCCTAGTAAGACAACCTCTATCTGAAGCTCCTGTAGATCTCTCAATAACTCGGGCTGCATCGTCAAGAAATAGGCCGTTGGCTTCCTACTCAGTGCGTCTGCTACAACATTCGCCTTTCCCGGATAATACTGCAGATCTAATAAAATTCAGGCCATAATTACTCGTTTTATATGAGCAGTTGGCCAGAAGGAGAAAGGAATTCATTGGATCAATTGGAAGAGACTTTGTTTGTCAAAGGAGGAAGGCCATCTGGGGATTCGATACCTCCTAGTTGTTAATCATACATTTCTTGCTAAGCAAGGGTGGAGGATCCTTCACTATCCATCAGCTCTTGTGAACAGAGTGTTGAAAGCAAGGTATTTTCCAAAGGATGAGTTCATGAAGATCAAGAAGGGGTATAACCAATCGTACTTCTAGAGAAGTATGCAGCAGGCGAGAATGATCCTTGAGCGGGGGCTAAAGTGGCGGGCTGGCAGAGGAACAAAGATTGAGATAATATCTGATGTATGGGTGCTAGAGCTAATTATCGGTCATCCAACGAGTTGTACATACCCTACTTCTATAAGGAATGGGAAGGTTAGTGAACTCATCAATTTTGAGTCGAATACTTGGAGGGGGGACCAGATTATGGCTTGCTTTCCACCAGATGAAGCCAGAGCAATTCTAAGTATTAGATTGAGTCGTTGTGTGTCACAAGATTTCCAGTATTGGTATAAATCTGCGACAGGATTGTTCACAATTAAATCTGCATACTATGTGGCCCAAGATGAATTGTTGGATCTGGTAGCTCCTTCTTAATCAAATGGCCCTCATCCTATCATTAAGAAGTGTTGGCTCCTTAATATTCCGCCTCATATTAAGCATTTTATATTGCGACTTCATCAAAATTTAATTCTATGTACTCAAAATCTTAGGAGGCACGTAGTGGATTATGATCCTATATGTCTGAGGTACAATCTGGCCCGAGATGAATTGCTGGATCTGGCAGCTCCTTCTCCATCAAATGGCCCTCATCCTATCGTTAAGAAGTGTTAGCTCCTCAATATCCTACCTCGTATTAAGCATTTTATATCGTGACTTCATCGAAATTTAATTCCATTTGCTCAAAATCTTAGGAGGCACGGGGTGGATTGTGATCCGATATGTGTGAGGTACAATCTGGTCGAAGAGTCGACGCTATACGCCATAAAGGAATGTGAGGTGAGTCGAAGGTTTTGGCTTGTGTCTCCCTTCTGATTCAGAACACATCAACGACATTATAATAATGTGATGGAAGGGTTCTGATGTAACCAAGTAGGTACATCGAGGTATTACGAACATCTATCAATCGTTACCAGACGTTACCAACGAACGTTTGCACCCGGTTACGACCCGAACGCTAAGTAACGATTCTGATCCAAAGCGCTCATAATGCATAGAATAAATAAATAAAAATCTGGAAACTGAGATACAGGATGGCAAGGTACACTTGCCAGGATCCGGATGCTGAAGGTGGGGCTCCGATACAACGTCCAAGTCCGCGTATCCCGAAGTACCTAGAGACGAGATATAAGATTAATCAATAAACTATTATGATGCTATTCTAAAATAAGAGGTGACACACGTCTAGCATAGGCTTCAGTCTTAGTTACATATAGCCCACATAGGCACTAACTAGAGGGTTGACCCAAGTTGACTAAAGGAATGTTGCATCAAATACGATCAACAATCAGTATAACATCATCAAACAAAATCTCCAATCACTTAATATTTATCACGGTGATTTCAGTCATTCAAGCTATGCTCATCCTCAACCATACCATCCTTGTATTCACAGACGTTATTTGTACATTTAATTTATTCATCCTTAAATAAAATAGTTATTAATTATCAAGATCTCAATAAATAACTGTCATGATATTATTACAACACCATTTCACATTTATATACCTACTCCTCAATATCCATCATAAAAATGCATGAAGTATTCATAAACCCTAACCCTAACTAGGTTCTCTTAGCATAACAACATAACTACACTAAAAATGAGAAGGGTGAGGAGTTACCCCGGTTGCTGCGGGTGGTGGCAGCGGCGATGCTGCGGCTTCGGCCATGGATGGTGTCGACCGTAGGGGTGGCGCACATGTCGACCGAGGTGGCAGGGGTGCTCGACTGTGTGAAGGAGGCATTGATCGAGGTGGTGGTCGAGGGGTGGTGAAGCTGGTCGTGGAGGTGGTGGTGCTGGAGGTAGTCGTCGTGGTGGTGCTGGCCGTGGAGGTGGTGGTCGAGGGTGGTGCTGGTGATGGCGGGTGGAGGTGTGAGGGTGGTGATGAGCGCGGTGGTACTGGCCATGGAGGTGGTGGTAGTGTTGTTGTGAGGTGGACCTAGTGGTGAAGGTCGTGGAGGTGGTGGCCGAGGGTGGTGCTAACCGTGAAGGTGGTGGTCGAGGGTGGTGCTGGTGATGGTGAATGGAGGTATGAGGGTGGTGAGGATGATGGCGGAGGGAGGTATTGGTAGTGGTGGTCGCGATGGTCGAGGGTGGAGGCTGCTGCGGGTGGTTGGCAGCAGTAAGGTGGCCGTGCGGTTAGCAGCGACGGCTGCACGTTTCTCCGATGCGGGTGAAGGTGAGGGAGAAAGCTGCTGTGGGCGGAGGTAGCAGCAACGTGGCCGGAGGAGTCACGGGTGGAGGCCGGAATAAGGTGGAGGTCGGCTGCAGGTGGTTGGCAAAGTTGAAGAAGAAGAAGATGTGAAGGAGAAGAAGAAGAAGTGAAGGAGAAAAAGTAGTGAAGAAGAAGAAAAAGAAGTAGTCGGCTGAAGGAAGAGAGAAAAGAGAGAGAGGGGGGTTTCCTAGGCTTCTAGGGATTAGGGCCAGCTCATTGGGAAATGGTGTAAAGAGGAGTTTATATAGAAGAATGGGTGGTGGAGATGAAATATGCATTTTAAATCAAGGGCCTTGATTCCTCATGAAGAAAATGTACAAAACAAATGGAGAGAGAGTGTGACTTGACCGGCCCAAGAGAGGGTCGAGGTGTTTCTTCATTTGGCCTTAACCAATAGGCTGGTGACACCTAGCACCCTATTTGTTAATAAGCCCCTTAACCTTTGGGTATTTGCACATAAAGGAAAAGTGGTGGGGATTTGGTGTGGAAAGTGGTATTTGGTGTTATGTAGGGTTAGGGGGTGTTGTGTATTTTTCATGGGCTTCATGAAAGGGGTATTGGATTAAATTGGGGTTAAATTGGGATTAGTTTAAGTTGGTGTCCCCAATTTAATTAAATAAAGTATCGTGTGCTCTTAAATTAAATGGAGCACATGGGGTCTCAATTAGGAGTGACACAAAGGTCATAAATGGTGTAGGCTTGGTGCCAGTCTTAGCCCCTATAATTGGTTCGGCGAAACGGGTTGAGTTTGTGTCCCCAAATTGATGGCAATGACATAGGTACGCGACATAGGATTAAAGAATTGATTTTGGGACTAGGAAGTTGTACAATTAAATTAGAGCACAAGGGAGTGTGTTTGTGAGTGACAAAAATGTCCAGCACCTAGGTTGGCTTGTCAGGTCAAGAGCGCAACAATTTTATTGGAAATTAAGGGCTATTGTTAGGCTCTAAATATTGTTGCAACGGTAGGGTGCACCTAGGGTTTAAATTAAAGAACCAGTCAACGTAGCCAAATTTCTAAACCTCAAATACCCTGATGCTAAACTAAAATTTCTAATCCTATCTAGTCTACCTAAAATAAATATTTGAGGGGGTTTACAGTAATCTTGTGTTTTATTTCTATATATGTTTATATGCTTGATTATGCTATTGAAACTGCTTTCAGAGTTATATACTTCGCTCCAATCCTGACTGGATATATTTTTCCAGATGATTGGCTTATAGAGCAGTGTCCCACATTCTACGGGCCACAGGACGGCGTAACTATAGACGAGAGTCCTATTGACCAGGAGGACTTAGTTGCAGAGCCTAAGGAGGTCTAGATTATATTGTATTGGATTATTTTAGACTATTCTTTTGGTGGATTCACATATTGTATATTATTTTAGATTGTGGATTGTATCTTTATTCTTTCCTTCGCTATTTCATTCGTGCATTATTCTTTCCTAGTTTGTTTTGTGATTGAGATTAGCTATACTTGTAAGATACCATATTGCTCCTCCGTTTGGAGTTGAGATGATTGACAGGTACCATATTATATTGTTGAGATGTTAGATAGTTAGAAATGACCCGGACAGCGTTCTACCGTCGATTTTGTGGCGTAGGCTGGACGTAACCACGTACTCGTGCCTGAATATCCGGGTGCGGGTCGTGACATATTTTTAGTGGTGGCCCATGCAGGTCCAGATAGATATCGTAGTGGTGCTCGTCTAGAGTACTGCTACGAGCCTGCTTTAGGAAATAGGATTTAGGCTGAGAGTTTACTCAATCACACCTAGGAAAATTCCAACATCTGTTTTTACAATCCTTATCTATTGAATATTGCTTTACTTTGAATAAAGTTCTATCCTTCTTTGATGTTATTGTAACATATTCAATATTGATTCTGTATTTCAATCTATCTTCAGGATGCCGCCGAAGACGCGTTTCCAACGATCAGGTACCGCGACAGCGTAATCAGTCACTTCATCACCCATAAGGGCATCACCCTTAGACGATGGTCCAGCACCTACATTCAGGAGGTCAGCTTCACCGGTCCAGGTGGGCGTATTGGCAGCAGATTTTGGAGGTGCTCCACCTCCAGTACCGAGAAGAGGACAGGCAGTTTTCGAGGATCTTCCACCTCCACCACCAGTAGTTGATCAGACGCAGATGTTCATGCTCTTCCAGCAGATGATGGAGTACAGCAGCAACAGTCAGAGGTCCAGCGACAGAGCGTGGAGAACGTTCACCAGATCGTACTTACAATAGTGGAGAGAGCTACTACAGCCTAACCACAGACGGTACCAGATCAGTTTTTAACGCATCTGCCGAGGCCGGGTACCATCATCGACTTCAAGAGGATGGGCTCGAAGGAATTCAGGGGCACAGAGGGGATTATCTATGCGGATGAGTGGATCAAGGACATAGAGCAGAACCTACGGCTGACATAGATTCCAAAGATGCTACAGATAGAGGCAGCGGGTTGTATGATGTTTGACATTGCTTTGACATGGTTCCGGACAGACCCGAGGATTGCAGTACCATGACTCTCTTGGGAAACCTTTAAAGAGCTTTTCAAGGAGAAGTTCTTCCCGGACGTAGCTATTACATCTTTGGAGAGTCAGTTCTAGTACCTCATCCAGGGAGGTATGTCAGTGGGTGAGTATGCAGCTGAGTATTGCCACCTAGGTCGCTTTGTGGAGGGTCAGAACCCTAGAGGCAGAGCTAGGAAATTCAGGAAGGGCCTAAACCGGGAACAAAACCCACACCAACGGAGATCCTACTGCCACCTTCGAGGAGATTCTCAGGCAGGCGCAGAGAGCGGAGGATGACTTAGAGCTTGGCTCTAAGAGGAAGAGGGGCACAGGAGGATCCAGCAATAACACGAGTACAGCAAAGAGACCTCACATCCAGCAGCAGCACCAGAGGCCTTACCAGCACCAGAGGCAGCAGTATCACGGGCCAGCTAGAGCGCCAGCACAGCAGATGCATCAGATCCAGAGGGCAGCAGTTTCTTGTACTTTCTATAAGAAGCAAGGACACGGATGGGACGCATGCAGGATAAGGCTAGGACAATGCTTATTCTGTGGATCGGAAGATCATCAGTTGTGGGCTTATCCTAAAGTCCCAGCTCATCCAGCTCAGGGTGGAGGATAGGCACAGAGGGCACCCGCTAGATCACTAGCAGGACAGCAGCAGAGAGGACCTCTTCCACCACAGTAGCAGCAGTTTGCCCAGCATCAACAGCAGAGAGGAGCGCAGCGACAGGGGCGAGCTTTTGCCTTGACTGTTGATGAGGAGGAGCCGGTTGGCGATGTCATCTCAGGTTCAGTTTATCTCAACTCCTTTCTAGCTCATATTTTGTTCAATTTTGATGCTTTTCATAGCTTTGTATCTATATCTTTTGCTTTGAGGCATCGTCTTGAGTCTGAACCATTGGCGCGGACTTGCAAGATCACGACCAGGGGTGGCATCATCCTGGTCAGTGATGTTTGCAAGAACCAGAGAATTTATTTTGGAGGCCATGAGCTGAGCGTATGTTTACTTGTAATGCTACTTCCGAGTTATGATATAGTACTCGGGATGGATTGGTTGAGTAGACATTACGATAGTATCAAGTGTGTGTCTAATTGCGCGGGTGTCGCGTCTGTAATTGTTGTGCAAGATCAGACAGTCGACTAACAAGTCTCAGGGTCGCATGGTCAACTGTAAATACGAGGTATCTGTAATTACACTCGGGTCACCTAGTACATCTAAATATATATATATAGTCTTAACTATTGTCACGACCCGCACCCGGTGTAGGGGTGCAAGTCGGGAACAACACCCAGCCTACGCCACAGCATCGGCGATAGAACGCTATCATGGTCAACTATACTATCTAATTATCTCACAAAATGCATAATCCTCCAATAATATCTCAACTCCAAGAAGAGAGTAATCAACTTAATTCAACACAATACTCAATCATATTTCTATGGCACGAGAAGATATCACAGTAGTCTAACATAACTAAATAGTTAATATAACACCAACAAATAAAAATAATATCTAAACACAAATATATGCCGGAAATAAATCCGGTACCAAAATGCTAAAGAGAACTAACTATGCTAACTAGTGAATCTGGCTAAATCTTCTGACGGTCACTTCAGAACTAGTAGGTCCAAGTATGCACCATCTAAAGGCCGAGGTCCGTAGTATGTCGGACACCAATCTCCCGGATCCTCTAAAAAATATTTTTCAGTCAGAAATGGAGCAAAGTACAATCCAATAGCAGTTCCAATTAATTGATAAAAACTATAAAGCAGTAGAATAGAAGATGCTATCTACGATGAGGATATAACTGATAATCAAGAACAATGAGAGAATAGGCAATACTAACAACAGAATATAATCAATGCGTACAAGAATAAAGGAATGAACTATAATGTCAGAATAGAACAAGGTAATCAATGAACTGAATAATGGAATCTATAATAACTATGTGATTTGAGATACTAACTAAATATATAATCGGCTTGGGAGATTCAATGATTACACTAAGAAGCTAACTCAACCATACGTGAATTGCATGGTTAGTTAGTAGCCAATGATTACACTACTAGCCGATAGTTTCTTGATTACATATTTAATTGGTATTTTCTCTGCCCCGACTGATATGATGGATCGAATCATGACACGTCACTAGCCAATTTATCCAATGTTTAATCTATAATATTCAATGTTATCCAATACCAACAAGGATAGTATCTGATACCATCTCCATAATTAAGGTAACATCCCATGACTGATGATCCAATAACAATACCAATCCGTGTACCATCGTATCAAGAATCATAAGTAATATTTCTAAATACTTGAATCATAGTAGTAATTAAATAATGGAAACTATCAGAGAATGTACTCGCCTATGGTCCAGAGTAAATGATGAAAAAATAATGTCTGAACTGGTGTCACATACCTATATATGAAATATTGCATTAATACAAGTTTTTGGGAAGAGAAATAAATTAAACTAGTCAACTTTCTAGGTCATAAAGTCATTTCTAAGTCACAAGTCAAACTAGGTTAACTCTAAGTCAACTATGGTCAACTATAGTCAAATTATGGTCAACTACCTATTTCTAGGTTGTATGAGTCTAACTCAAAGATATTGGGCTCACATACTATGAATCTAGGCCATACAAGCTACATCTTAGGATACTAAGATACCGTATCTCAGGATACGCAAACAAGGGATAAATATAACACATATGTACATATCAAACAATATTATATATATATAATCCTAATTAAAATGCTAAATGGATACCTTGGTTTCGAACCAACTTGGTATCGTAATACTAAACGTCTATCTTGATATCCAAACCCAATACCTTGATTATCCTCCAATACCTTGATACTTACCTTGGCATCTCAAGGTAAATTCAAAACCTTATTTATACTAACTACCCAACAATAATTATAAACTACTATGCATTTAATATTTATATAATACTATATACCTTATTTTAGTCACCTTAATACCAACCCATAATTAGTTTACAACTATCCTATTACTTATGCCAATACCTACTACTCATACCTTGGTATATCTTGATACTTACCTTGGTATCTCAAGGTAATTGCCAAAATCTCATATATATACTAACTACCCATCAATAATTACATATATCAATCCAATATAACTCTATTATGTACTAATAGAATAATACTAACTACCAACTACACACTAACTATTAATACATATATACGTACATACATACCTACAGATATATAATATATAAAAGATACTCATAACAATTGATAACTAAAATATACTAACTATTCTAATAAATTTATATGGTACAACTAAATATATACATATATAGTATATTATAATACAAATAGCAATTAGGAACATATTTATATTATATATATATATATATATATATATATATATATATATATATATATATATATATATTAATATCTAATATATTAAAAACTGCCAAACTGTCGCTAAATACCCTGTCCACTGTCGTAGAAAGCTGTTGTGTATATAGATACACTGCAGTTTTGTGACAATTTTTTGCACTGTCACTAAAAACTGTCGCTAAAGCTTCTGATACTCTGCTGATACACTGTTGTTTCAGCGACAGTTTCCTGCAACTGTCGCTGACTGATGTCACTGAAAAGCTGCTGCCACTGTTGCTATTTGCATTTGTTGCTGCTGTTGCGACGCTTCTGGCTCGCTGTTGTCGCTTATATATATACATATATATAACCCACCATATATATTTATACAATATATATTTAAATACATATATATAACCCACAA
The DNA here is from genome assembly GCA_036927795.1 of Iris macrosiphon. Taxonomy (NCBI): domain Eukaryota; kingdom Viridiplantae; phylum Streptophyta; class Magnoliopsida; order Asparagales; family Iridaceae; genus Iris; species Iris macrosiphon. Next base: position 67,811,641 of record JAYESA010000018.1, on the reverse strand, counting down.
TATATATTTATACAGTATATATTTAAATACATATATATAACCCACAATATATATTTATACAATATATATTTAAATACATATATATAACCCATAATATATATTTATACAATATACATATAAAACTATATACACTTATACATAGTAAATTGTATAAAATATCACATAGTAATATACACACACAACCATATAGATACTTACATAGATATATAACCATATAGATATATCCATATACTATACACATGGATACATATATATATACTTATAGATATGTTAATATATCTATACAGAAACATAGGTAACATACACAAATACATATAACTATACATACACCTATAAGTATACAACTTATACACATGTAAATATACCCATAGCTATACATATACCAATATACATCTTCATACATACATATTTATATATATATAAACATACACACATATATATATATATATATACTACAATATATAAATATACTTTATGTAGAAGAAATAGCTACATCTCAATATATACACATATAGTATATACATAGATATATAGATTTAAGACACAATATTACATAGATATAAATACACATCAATGCATATATATATACATATATAATTTCATCTCTCCATGAATAAGAACATAAAAGAAATAGATCTATAATTTAAGTTGCACACACATGGAATGTATCACCCCGTATCCCACTAGATCTAGGATACGCATGCGACACGAGTCCACCACATATCCAAACGTACCCCGAAGGACACGAACAAGTCATATATATTATTTATGAACAATACGAAGAGTCAATTACAAATCTACGTGTCCGTGTCAAAATGTGACATGTACAAAGTCCCGTGTAGGAGGAAAAACCCCCAAATCAATACGTATCACCAAATTAATGGGATACGACCTATACGTACCCAATTGTGGACATAAAACTAGCCCCAAACACACAAGTATATGCCAAATTGATCTATAGGACCAATTGACACACACAACAATTGTTAATCTCGGAATTTCCCCAAAATTGACACAAAAAGTACCATAACTTTCTCAATAGGCCTCATATAAACACAAAACCAAATCCTATGGGTAGCCTATGCATATGGGTTAATTTTTCATGGTTAAATATCATATTTAGAACCTAATTTAAGGAGAAAAACTGAATTTTACCTATTGGGAGATGGATTTCCAATGAAACCTCCAAAATTGGTGAAATTAGCTTCCAACTTGTAGATCATTGCTCCTCTTTGTAGATCCTTGCTTTTTCCTTCTAGATCCTTTCTCTTCTAGTCTCCAATGATGATTTGGGAAGTAATTGGGTGGAAAATTGGTAGAGATTTGGTAAAATTCGGTTGAGAAAAATTCTAGATCTAGATTTGGAATGAAAAATAAAGAGAGAGAAAGTTTTCATCCCCTTTACATAGGCCTCACTTGCCCCCTCCCTCAAGCTACTATATAAAGTCTAAAATACCCCTTTGGGCCTCTCATGAAGAAATTAATTAAGGAGGAAATTTTCTAGTCTAATGGTTTAATTAATTTAATCATCCTCCTAATTAATAGGCTTTCTAGTTGGGCTCAATTCTAACAATTAATATATGTTGGTTCATGAGTCTAAACTAAACTAGTTAGGTCCACTAACACAAGTCCAAAAATCTAATAATAAATAAATAATACAATAAATAAATATTTAACATGCACAATATTTAATTAATTATGAAATGACCAAAATACCCTTTCCTAGAAAATATGGTAGTGACAACTATCATTTAACATTAAATTACCTACAATATATATAGACCAATTATATACATACTAAACATATACTAAAATGAATACATATACTATATATATATATATATATATATATATATATATATATATATATATATATATATATATATATATATATATATATATATATATATATATATATATATATACCAATTATATACATACTAACATATGCTAATGAATAACTAATATACATATACTAAATGTATACATACTAAACATATACCAATGAATACTATACACATAAGTACAAAATCATGAAGGAGGGGGACAGGTACGAACCTGCGCGTATACGAGGTCGAGGGAGGCTACTGTGGTTCATCTCCGGCGAGGTTCGATCGAGTGCAACGGTCTCCAATCGACGAGGAGGAGGAGATGGGTTCTGCGGGATGAGGGGAGGTGGTCTAGCCGGGGCTCAGGCTGATGAGCAACGAGTTGGGGTCAACTTCAGGCGAGCTTCGGTCGAGTCGGGATCAGTTGATGGGTCACGGTGGTATTCAGGTGAAGGAGAACGGAGAGGGAGAAGAGAACGGCGAGGGGGAGGAGAGGTGAACGGTGGTGGTCGCCAGGAGCAGTGGCCGAGGAAGAAGGTGGTGCAGAGACGGGAAGGAGGAGAAGAGAGGGTCGTGGGTGGTCTGCTCGCCGGGTTCCGGCGGGATCGACTGGCTCGGGGAAGATCCAGGAGGGGTCGAGGTCGGCTCCGGCATCGAGTATAGCGAGTTCATCCGCTGGTCGAGGGAGAAGAAGGCCGGTGGCTGCCACGGTCTGGTCTGCGAGCAGCTCCTGCGGGATGGTGGCCGGGAAGAGGAAGTGAAGGTTGATGATGAATAGGGTTGGGTTAGGGTTTTTGGTATGGGGTTGAGTTTGATGATGGTTAAAATTTAATAAGGAAGAGGTATTTGCATGTGGGGGAGAGGTTGATGTTGACCTCCTAGGGATTATGGTCGGCCAAGCTTTGGGATGGGGTTGCTTTGGGAAAAGGGTTGAGGATGAGGAATATTTACATATAATGGTGTGTGTGGTGAGGATGGCTCCATTTGAATGAGTGGTCTAGATTCAACATGAGGGAAAATATCAAACCAAAAAGAGAAGAGAGGGAAATAGTTGAACGGTCAAAGGGAGGGGGTTGGTTCCTCATGGGGTCTTGACCAATAGGATGGTGACACTTTATTGCATTTTTGCAAATAAGTTCCCAATAATTAGAAAATTGCACAGAAAGTAGGTTTTTGGATTTAATGAGGGAAAACACCATGTTCGGTGTGATGTATTGGATGAAAGGGATGTTTGGTGTTTAGTATGAAGCTTGAGGGGATGAATGGGGTTTGGTTTGGTATTGGGTCTAATTTTGGGTCAAGTTGGGTCCTTACATCAATTTAATTAAAATTAATGCAATAGGTGTTCTAAAATTAATTGGAAGTACATGGGACTAAAATTAGGTGGGACACAAGTATCATGGACGAAGTAGACTCAGAATAGAATATTACCCTAATTTGGGTTGCACAAAATGGGTCAAGACTGTGTCTCCAATTTTGATTGGAACGCACAACGATGCAAAGTTAGATTTATTTAGAATTAAATATAAACGTTCGCGACGAATATTGTACGACTAAAATGAAGCACAAGAGAGCATATTTAAAAGTTACACAAAGGTCAGATTAGAAGGCGGGCATGTCTAGGACAAAGGTGTAGAATTTGTTGGAAGGCAAAAGCTAGGATAGCGCTCCAAATATCGAAGCAACGGTAAGGCGCAACAATTAAATAAAATTATAATAATTAATTATAACCCTAAATAATTAATCCAAAAAATTATAATTTAAATCCATAATACTATATTTCGGTCAGGGCTCCATCTAGTGGGCATCTAGGGCTAGTCTACTAACTCATGCATTAATGAATACTATATATAATACACATATATATACACATATCATACAATTATTTAAAATAAATACACACAATACCTATAATATATAAAATGACAAAAATACCCCTATTTTCAGGATGTGGTAGTGACAAGTCTACCCTCCTTAAAAGAATTTCGTTCTCGAAATTTAAAATCCTCAATAGTTGTATTTACTCATTTATTTTCCATCAAAATTTAAATTCTTCAAATAATATAATCATGAAGTAAATCCATATTGTTATTTCACAAAAATTTCAAATTTATATAGATATCATATTCCTAAAAATCTTCAAATTTAAAATCAAATCCCATTCTTATCACAATCTCCTCTAAAATTTTAAGTTAATCACTAAATACAAAATTTACTATCCAATCCTCTAATTGAAATTCAATCAATGCATATTTTAAAAAAAATCTCATCCGAAAAGTTTGAATTTTAAACATTAATCCATTAATCATCTTACTCCTCTAATTTAAGTCCAATCAATGCGTATTTATAAAATTTAAATCCTCATCCCAAAAATTAAATTCAAACACTAATCCATTAGTGATCTTAATCCTCGATTTCTTTTTTCACACAATAATCAAATAATATAATACTCGCAAAATCTTCAAATATAACATTCAAAATATAAATTTTAAATTTCATATCTTGTAGTCAAATAAATATAATGATAATCTTCTAAAATTCCTCAAAATTTAATGACAAATTTAATCATATTATAATCTTCATAAAAATCTATGATTAACAAAATCGTCAATTCTGCCATATTAAATTCTCAACTCTTTATTTAATTTAATATTTATCCTCGAAATTTAAGGCACCTGGTCTCTCTTTGTCAAGTCATAACCTCTTCATTAATCTTCACTACGGTCAAACCCCCAATAATCAAGGTCTAAGAAAATCCTACCTACAGTCATACAACATGTAATCTAGAAAAAATGTATGGTCTATGGTCTGTTTTGTCATGGTATTTCAGTCTCTGTCGGGTGTACTACTAACTACATTCTAGCAAGAAGATCACAGATACAGGCTACGGTACTAAGAAATCAATCAATCAATAAAACAGACAAAAATGAACAGAAGGAAAGAATAAAACAGAACCTGCTAGCACAACCATGGTTTAACGATGCATCCCAAGTTGATACCTCTATCCCTTTAGGTACCACAGTTTCTACTACAAGCACACCCACTGCTAGCATCTCTTACCTACTGCAATTGCTTATACTAGTTGTTCTTAGCACTCAAGTGTACATCAAGTGCAACACACCATACTAAGTACTACTCTCTCTAATACAACTCTAGATGGGCACCTAAGTCAGTTTATAGTGCCATCTCAGGCATTCTCAAGCCAATAGATCCTTACATATGCACATCATCTACTCTTATACAAATTTATATTTCTTACCCACCATAAAATTTATTCTCAAAATAAACCCTCAAAATTTAACTTCTCGGACAATTTAAAATAAAATGTATATACTTTCCTCAAAAGTCAAATATTCAAACATTGAAATAAAAATTTTAATCACTTCCAAAAATCTTTATAGCTTTGACTATGTTTATTGAATTGAATTTGAATCCTCAAAAAATTTTAATAATCATAAAATCTCAACTCCTCAAAATTCTTAAAAATTGAAATTTATTTCTAATCTTCAAATTATAAATTTAAATCCACATCTATCTAAGTATACTTATATATACTTGCAGTCTCTAACACACAAGGTATACACGAATACACCAATTGTCTACAACCCTCAACTGTGTACTGAATATTGCACTGCCCGGATTACTTGCACTATAACTCCCAATAATCAAAGTTATCATCACACGTATTTTCTCCAATGATTTTCTATCTATATTAACTGATACAACAATCTAATTATCATCACACGAAGTACTTACTATTATTATCACCTTGCTCAACTAATCCTCGATATAGAAATATTAGTACTCTTGGTATGGTAACACTAGCTTCATCATTAGATCATCTCATCAACTTATTAGAACTCATGGTCATTTGCATCTTTTATAATACACATGTTTGACTTCACTCTCAAAGGCAGGCATACGGTTCCATATCTCGATTGATGTATACGTATTTTCTCTTAAATCTTTTATAGACTGATACACTAATTAGTGATACACTTCATACCCTTTCATGACCAATCTCGATATTTGTCAACCCGTGGCACACTCATTAATATATTTTATGTGTATACATTCCTTTACTCTTGACACACCCAAGTAATTAACCATCAAATTGAATATCATGCTCTATTAATTTTTAACACAAATCCTTGATACTTAATTGTTTTCATGGATCACCCAACTACATAAATTCAAGACTATCCAGGACTGGCATATTGACTCTGATACTTACTCTTGGAACCATCTGATACTCTTTACTCCTTCTACTTATAGTACCAATACTAACTATATTGACACCTATTATAGAACTATTGCTACAAGGCACTACGATATGGGTTAACTCTAGATTGATTCCTACTGCTCACATGTCCAACTAAGAAACACTTACAGACTCACAAGCCACACTCTCAATAGTCAACACTAATACTCAAGACACAGACCTAATTGCAAGTTACCAATTATCACACTAACAAGGAACCTCAAAGAAAGGAAGCTCAAAAAGGAACTGGATTAAGGACTGAAGGTATCTCTTAGCAAACAAAAGAAGCGATGGAACAAAGTCCTGTAATAACAGAAGTAGATAAGTATTGAGATGATACTTTAAGAACTAATTTAAGATACAACCTGATAATCATACACGTCTGTCCGAAATCATGACACTCAGAATCCTCGCCACGCCAGTAAGCATAGCTGCGATAAACGATAGGTTCCATAACTAAGGTATGCAACTCTATAATCACGTCATCTAGAATCCTCACCACGCCAATCGGTATGGCTGCAAGAAACTCTAAATTCATAACTAAGATATGTACATCCAAAGTCGAATTCCTACGTTTTTGCCATGACAGCTAATGTGGCTACGATAAACTCTAGGTTCCATAACCAAAGTAGACATTTTACCTTTCTCACTGTCCTCATCAACATATGTCATCAGATGATACCATAAATTTTAGTCCGTAAAAATTTATCTCGATAAGAAATCAAACTCAACAACGACACTAAGAATTAAATTTTAGTAACTGATCAACAAGAATCAAATTCAATAACAACGAGTGAGAACGGACGGAACAAGGGAAAAAGATTTGAATTAGAAATTGTAATAAGATTCTCAAGGGTCGTCCCAGGAATCTCTCAAATAATTTGTGATTGAGTATCCTCTCTCATCCCAGTATCCTATGTCCTATATCCTATCGCAGGCATGCAGTAGTACAACTAAGACGTCGCACTACCACGACATCGTACAACTTATGAAGTCTGACCTATATGGGCCACCACTAAAAATGTGTCATGACCCGCACCCGGAATTTGGGCACGAGTGTATGGGTACGTCCAGCCTACGCTACAGCATCGACGGTAGAATCCTGTCTAGGTCAATACTCTATCTAATCAATCTCACACGAATATCCAACTCCATAAGGAGACACAGATATCACAATATAATATAAAAATACTCAATCACATAAACTAGAGCACGATAAGATATCAAAAAAACAAATAAAATACAAGACAAGTCTAAACAATAATAAATAGTCTAACCTGCAATCAATAACATCCAAATCTCCAAGTATGCCGAAAACAAGTCCTCTAAGTCACAGTCTGGAAAAATATCCAGTCAGGATTGGAGCGAAGTACAAGATTAACATCAGTTCTATGTATATTGACAAAAACTATAATACAGTGTAAAAAAATACAAGATGGATATAAATACTGGCAATAAACAATACTGGAATAATGAGATACTGGAAATAGAAATACTGGAGCATATGTCATCATCAATGGTACACTAGCAATGAACAAGAATACAAGTGCATGCTAGAATAATATGAACTAGAATATAGGTAAATACTAGAATAATAACTAGAATATGGAGAAATGCTAGATCAATAAACTAGAGATACATGTCAAGAACATCTAGCTAAGTGTGTAAAACATTAGCATATTATGTGATCGGCTTGGGACTGATCAGGCTTGCTATGTATGACTAGCTATGATTCATGTAAGGTCAGGCTAACCATCCGGATAGCTATGATGCAAGAAATAGTCAGACTAATCATATATAACAGGCTATGAGGCATGTAATGGTCAGGCTGCACCGACGTGAGGTATGAGTGAGCTATGATTCATGTAGAGTTGGGTATGATCACATAATCTACTAATATTTCCCTATTTTCCCCAACTAGCACGATGGGTCCCAATCATGACTCCTCGTGACAGGTCTCGATGATGCCAACTCGTGTAAAAAATAGTGTCAGAATCATGTACGCTATACAACTAGAATTATAAAGATAATTAACATAATAAAAATTGTCAGAGAATGTACTCGCATGGGATCCTGCTGCTGGCAATACCAATAACCTGGTTTCGAAGTCTTGTCTGAACAATCCAACAATTCTATAGACATCATTAAATAATATAATATTGTATCAGACATCACACTAACATACAATCATAAATATATTAAACTCAGGGGCTACGCTAGGTATGACATTGGTCAACTAGGATCAAGTGTGTGTTTAGTTGCGCAGGTGTCGCGTCTGTAATTGCTGTGCAAGATCAGACAGTCGACTCATAAATCTCAGGGTCGCATGGTTAACTGTAAATACGGGGTATCCGTAATTACACTCGGGTCACCTAGCACATCTAAAAATATATAGTCTTAACTATCATTTAACATTAAATTACCTACAATATATATATATACCAATTATATACATACTAAACATATACTAAAATGAATATATATATATATATATATATATATATATATATATATATATATATATATATGTATGTATATATATATATATATATATATATATATATACCAATTATATACATACTAATATATGCTAATGAATAAATAAATATACATATACTAAATGTATACATACTAAATATATACCAATGAATACTATACACATATGTACAAAATCATGAAGGAGGGGGACAGGTACGAACCTGCGTGTACACGGGGTCGAGGGAGGCTACTGTGGTTCATCTCCGGCGAGGTTCGATCGAGTACAGGCGGGTTGGCGAGGGTGCAACGGTCTCCGGTCGACGAGGAGGAGGAGATGGGTTCTGCGGGATGAGGGAAGGTGGTCTGGCTGGGGCTCAGGCGGATGAGCAGCGGGTTGGGGTCAACTTCAGGCGAGCTCCGGTCGAGTCAGGATCAGTTGATGGGTCACGGTGGTGTTCAGGTGGAGGAGAACGGAGAGGGGGAAGAGAACGGCGAGGGGGAGGAGAGGTGAACGGTGGTGGTCGCTGGGAGCAGTGGCCGGGGAAGAGGGTGGTGCAGAGACGGGGAGGAGGAGAAGAGAGGGTCATGGGTGGTCTGCTCGCCTGGTTCCGGCGGGATCGGCTGGCTCGGGGAAGATCCAGGCGGGGTCGAGGTGGACTCCGGCGTCGAGTATAGCGGGTTCAGCCGCTGGTCGAGGGAGGAGAAGGCCGGTGGCTGCCGCGGTCAGGTCTGCGAGCAGCTCCTGCGAGAAGGTGGCTGGGAAGAGGAGGTGAAGGTTGATGATGAATAGGGTTGGGTTTAGGGTTTTTGGTATGGGGTTGAGTTTGATGATGGTTAAAATTTAATGAGAAAGAGGTGTTTGCATGTGGGGGAGAGGTTGATGTTGACCTCCTAGGGATTAGGGCCGGCCAAGCTTTGGGATAGGGTTGCTTTGGGAAAAGGGTTGAGGATGAGGAATATTTATATATAATGGTGTGTGTATGGTGAGGATAGCTCCATTTGAATGAGTCGTCTAGATTCAACATGAGGGGAAATATCAAACCAAAAGGAGGAGAGAGGGAAAGAGTTGAACGGTCAAAGGGAGGGGGTTGGTTCTTCATGGATCTTGACCAATAGGATGGTGATACATCATTGCATTTTTGCAAATAAGTCCCCAATAATTGGAAAATTATACAAAAAGTGGCTTTTTGGATTTAATGAGGGAAAATACCATATTTGGTGTGATGTATTGGATGAAAGAGATGTTTGGTGTTTAGTATAAAGCTTGAGGGTGTGAATGGGGTTTGGTTTGGTGTTGGGTCTAATTTTGGGTCAAGTTGGGTCCTTACATCAATTTAATTAAAATTAATGAAATAGGTGTTCTAAAATTAATTGGAAGTACATGGGGCTAAAATTAGGTGGGACACAAGTATCATGGACGAAGTAGACTCAGAATAGATTATTACCATAATTTGGGTTACATAAAATGGGTCAAGACTGTGTCTCCAATTTCGATTGGAACGCACAACGATGCAAAGTTAGATTTATTTAGAATTAAATATAAACGTCCGCGACGAATATTGTGCGACTAAAATGAAGCACAAGAGAGCATATTTATAAGTTACACAAAGGTCAGATTAAAAGGCAGGCATGTCTAGGACAAAGGTGTGAAATTTGTTGGAAGACAAAAACTAGGATAGCGCTCCAAATATCGAAGCAAACGGTAAGGCGCAACAATTAATAAAATTATAATAATTAATTATAACCCTAAGTAATTAATCCCAAAAATTATAATTTAAATCCATAACACTATATTTCGGTTAGGGCTCCATCTAGTTGCATCTAGGTCTAGTCTACTAACTCATGCATTAATGAATACTATATATAATACATATATATATACACATATCATGCAATTATTTAAAATAAATACACACAATACCTATAATATATAAAATGACAAAAATACTCCTATTTTAGGATGTGGTAGTGACAGGAGGTGGTCGGGTTGAAGAGGGTGATGGGTATGAATTAGGATTTTGGCTAGGGTTTGATAGTTGGCGGTGTTTTAGGTTTTTGGGGAGAGAAAGAGAGTAGTATATATAGGAAAGATAGAGGGAGGCTCTTCTTGGGATTAGGGCCGGATGGGGTATGTTTCTAGGGTTGAGGGAAGTATCTCTACATGAAGAATGGTGGGTGGAGATGGCCTTAGTGATGGGGGTTTGAAATGGAGGGTGGAGATGTAAGGGAATAAAGTTGTAGGAAGTACAACAATGAGAGGGAAATATGTGGGTGGACCGGTCAAAGAGGGGGATGAGATTCTTCATGTGTTGGGTCCAATGAGAGGTGGACACCTTATTGCATATTTGCATAAAAGTCCCTTAACAATTGGGAAATTGCACAAATAGTGGAATTTGGGATTGGGTGAGGCAAAATACCATGTTTGGTATGATATAGTACGCTAAAATGGTGTATGGTATTTAGTATGAACTTTGAGGGTGTGAGTGGGGGTTTGGGTTGGAGTTGGGTCTAGTTTTGGGTGAGGTTGGGTCCTTGCACCAATTTAATTAAAATTAGTGTAATATGTGCTCTTTAATTAATTGGAAGTACATGGGTATTAAAATTGGGTGGGACACAAGTATCATGGACGTAGTAGACCCAGAATAGAATATTGTTATAAATTGGGTTATACAAAATGGGTTGAGGTTGTGTCTCCAATTTTGATTGGAACGGACAAAGATGCAAAGTTGGATTTATTTGAATTTAAAATGGACGTTTGTAACGAATATTGTGCGACTAAAATAAAGCATAAGGGAAGGTATTTATGAGTTACACAAGGGTCAGAATAGAAGGCTGACACGTCTAGGAAAAGTGTGTGAAATTTGTTTGAAAGCAACTGCTAGTGTAGCGCTCCAAATATCGAAGCAACGGTAAGGTGCACAAGGTGATACAAATATTGTACAATAAATCTAAAATACTCTGTTCTAATTCTAATTGGCTCCAAATTACCCTAGTCTCTCTATCTAAGCTATTAGACCTAAATTTGGTCGAGGGTTTTACACATAGGCTACCCATAGAAATTGATTTTAAGTTCATCAGAGACCTACGGTAGAAGTTATGTCCAAATTAGTGTCAATTTTGGAGGAATTCCGAGATTGGCACATGTAGTGCTTGTCATTAGGTCTAATAGATCTAATTGATATTTGATTGCTTGTTTGTAACTAGTATCGTATCCACAATTGGATACGTGTAGGCCGTATCTTGTCAATTTGATAAAATAGATTAATTTGGGAGTTTTTCTCCGACACGGGGCCTTGTGCATATCACATTGTGACACAGACACGTAGATACTCTAATTACTATATGTATTATTCATAATTAGTATTTTAGACTTGCTCGTGTCCTCCAGGATGCGTTTGGTTGTGTGTTTGAGCCGTATCGCAAGCGTATCATAGAGAAAGTGTGATACGGGTGCAGTGCACTCCACGTGTTTGTCATTTGGTCCTTTTTCCTATACGTACATGTGTAATTATATGTATATATGATAATTAGGTGATATATATATATATATATATATAATAGTGTATTTATGATTAGTGTATATGTGTGAGTTTATATATATATGTATATGTATATATATAGGTGTTAGTTTATATATATATGTGTGTGTGTGTGTGTGTGTGTGTGTGTGTGTTTGTATATATATATAGATAGTTTGGTATCTATGTATATATAGTTGTGAGAGGGGTATATATATACATAGATGTGTATAGGTGTGGATACATATATATAACAATTATATATAGTGTATATATATATATATATATTAGCATAGAGTGCTATATATCTATGTGTTTGTGTGTTTGTGTGTGAGTAGTGTGGCTGTGAGTGTGTGCCAGTGGTGAGGAGAGTCTCAGTTTTCAGCAGCCAAGGGGAGAGGACTGCTCGAACAAGAGTGCTCGAGCACACTGCTCAGTGTAGCAGTAGCAGTTCAGTACTGGAGTGCCACTGCTCGAGTTCAGCAGGGAGTTCAGTCCAATGCAGCAATATTGTATCAAGTGCATTCAATTCAGCATAGTTCAGCAGGGACTAGGAGTGTACATACAAGGATGATGCAACAGCTTCAATACTGCATCGTGCAGCCAACTACAACAGGGATCACCTCGAGACCACAGCGGGGACTTCACAGCAGGGAGCTTGGTGCTGCTGCACTCTGGCAAAAAGCAGTCGAGGCTCAGCAGCCTTGAGCAGTCAGTGCTCGTGCTTTACAACGGAGCTCGTGCATCTGGAGTTGTACAATAGAGGAGATCGTAGCTACGGCACATTGGCACTGTGTAGTAGCTAAGAGAAGCAGCCAAGCATGGAAGGGGGGCTCAGGCCACTGGATATTGGTTCTAGATACTGTGCCCGAGCACAGTATCGGTTCCAGTTTCAGTCAAGGTATCAGTTTCAGTTTAGTGATTAGTTGGGTTTTCGTTTTTGGGTTGAGTTATAAGTTATTGATTATTGATGGGTATCAGTAAGTGTGGGTTTAGCAAGGTATTAAAGTTTCTCTTGGTTTTGGGTATTTAATTAAGTTTAGTTGTTCTATATTAGCTAATTAGTAATAGATAGTTTTATAATTAGTATAAGTAGTAGTGATTATATATATATACCTGTTATATTGATACTTAGTATATTGTCTAGCTATATGTACTATGTATATATGTAACTATCGGTTATTGAGATATTGAGTTGTATAGTATTAGTTAGTTATGAATATTTATAGTGTGGAATTTATGTAGTAGTTAGATACATTATAGTGTTAGTTATATAGTTAGTATTAGTTGGATATATATATATATATATATATATATATATATATATATATATATATATATATATATTGGGATACCAAGGTATTACCAAGGTATTGGGTCGATACCAAGGTATTGAGTTTGGGTATCGAGATAGGTACGGTATGCATTGGTGCAAGGCCAAGGTATCTTATTTTCCTTGTTTTGATCTAGTATTATAATATATGACTTCTACATATATCTAAAACACTATTTTCATTTATGGAAACCTGCGTATCTTAGGATACGGCTCTTTGAGTGCTTGTTGTTGCTTAAATTAACTAGTATAGTTTCATAGTGTATTGACTTAGTGACTTAGTATTAGACTCTTGTAACTTAGATTTTATTGGTTTGACTTAGAAATGGCATATCGACCTAGAATTGCATCAATTTTACTTACTTTTATTCTTGAACCTAGTATTGATGCAACATACCATATATAGGTTGTGTGACACCAGTTTGGGCATCGAGAGATACACCTTGCTCTGGACTTCAGGCGAGTACATTTCTTTGATAGTTTTTAATTCATAATATTATATATGCTTGTTCTAGAATTGTATACTTGATCACGACACAGTGATTTTATAGACTGGTACTATATGGATCCCGTCAGGAGATGTTATCCCCTTCCGTGTTCAGCGGGTACTCGTGTACATTGTATCTCATCGTGTATATTGGGTATTGATTACATTTTATGTTCACACACTGCTCGTATTCAGTGTGCTTATTCGTGTACACCCACCGCTCGTGTTCGATGGTTATAATATTCGTGTACACCCACTACTCGTGTTCAGTAGTTATATTTCGTGTTCGTAATGTGTCGTGATTGGATCCATCGATATTAGTTGGGGTAGGAAAGTAGGAGTTGATTATGTGATCAAAACCCCATTGTTACATCGTGTACATTCTGGTTACATACCTTACTTGTAATCGTCTTACCTGATCATATTCATCCAACTCGATCACATAATGAACTTGTATTCTGAGGCACATTAGTTAGATTGCAGTTTACTTCATTATATTGCTGATATTCATATTATCGATCTATATTCTCGTACATTACATGTATATCTATTGTTCATCATTCATATGTTTAGTGATCTTGTCTTTCATTTCTGTATATGTTTATATGCTAGATTATGCTATTAAAACTGCTTTTAGAGGTATGTACTTCGCTCCAATCCTGACTGGATATATTTTTTCAAATGATTGGCTTATAGAGCAGTGTCCCATATTCTATGGGCCGTAGGACATCGTACCTATAGAGGAGACTCCTATTGACCAGGAGGACTTAGTTACAGAGCCTGAGGAGGTCTAGATTATATTATATTAGATTATTTTAAACTATTCTTTTGGTGGATTCACATCTTGTATATTATTTCAGATTATGGATTGTATCTTTATTCTTTCCTTCTCTATTCATTCGTGCATTATTCTTCCCTAGTTTGTTTTGTGATTGAGATTAGCTATACTTGTGAGATACCATATTGCTCCTCCGTTTGGAGTTGAGATGATTGACAGGTACCATATTATATTATTGAGATGTTAGATAGTTAGAAATGACCCAGACAATATTCTACCGCCGATTCTACGGTGTAGGCTAGGCGTAACCACGTACTCGTGTCCGAATATCCGGGTGCGGGTCATGACAAATGTCAAATCTAGTATATAATTAACTACCCAACTCCTAACTATATACTAATGTATTAACTAATACAATATTACATACTACTAACATACAATAAATATATACATACATCTACACATATCACTATCTAACTACTACTAACAACAAGTACCTATATATATAACTATAACAAGTAACTAATTAGCTAAACCACTTACTAAACTATTAATTAAACTAACTACTAATAATAGTATGTATATATATATATATATATATATATATATATATATATATATATATATATATATATATATATATATATATATATATATAACTACTAACCAAGAACTAACTTAACTAACTACACATCAAGCTAACTAACTATTAACTAAACTAACAATAACCAACTAAAGCTATTAATGAAATAACTAGTAACTACACTACTAATTAAACAAACTAATTAATAACTTACCTAGCTGCTCATGCTCCGATATACTGCTGTCCAAAGCTGCTGCTGCTGCTGCTGGAGTAGCTCGAGCAATTGCTGCTGCACACGCTGCTCAAACTGCTGCTGGTGTTAATATGCTGTTATTGTTGTTGCATTCCTTGTGCAGTGCTTGAGGCTGCTGTTGCATGCTGCTAGCTGTTGCTGCATATGCCACTGCAGTTGCTACTGCGTTTGCTTGTGGTAGTGCTCGTTGCTGCTGCAGCAGCAGTTGCTGCCACTGCATTGCTGCAGTGCTTGTTGCTGTGCTTGATATGCTTCACTGCACTGCCTGCTCTCCCTGACCTTGCTGTGCTAAAACTGCTCTATATTGCTAATTCCCTGATGTTGCTGATTCCCTCTAGCACACACACATACACACACAACAACACATATATACACATCTATATATAACTATATACTTTTATATATATATATATATATATATATATATATATATATATATATATATATATATATATATAGGTGTTTATGTGTGTGGGTGAGAGTTATACATATATATATATATATATATATATATATATATATATATATATATATATATATGTATAACTCTCACCCACACACATAAACACCTATATATATATATATATATATATATATATATATATATATATATATATATATATATATATATATATATATATAACTCTCACCCACACACATAAACACCTATATATATATATATATATATATATATATATATATATATATATGTATATGTATAACTCTCACCCACACACATAAACACCTATGAACATATATATATATATATATATATATATATATATATATATATATATATATATATATATATATATATATATATATATATAACTCTCACCCACACACATAAACACCTATGAACATATATATATATATATATATATATATATATATATATATATATATATATAAACATACACATACACATACACATACACATACATACATACATACATACATACATACATACATACATACATATATAAATACATCTATATATACATATCTATATACTACTATAGATACACACTAATCATCATACAATGAACACATAATATATATATATATATATATATATATATCATATACAATGATAATTTAATATTCTAATAGCTATACACAAGGCAAATTGAATCTAGAATACAATAAAACAAACACGTAGAGTGCATCGCACCCGTATCACACTAGATCTATGATACACTTGCGATACGAGTCCACCACACAACCAAACATACCCCGAAGGACACGAGCAAGTCTAAAATAACAATTATGAACAATACGAAGAGTTAATTATACATCTACGTGTCCGTGTCAAACTATGACATGCTCAAACCTGCGTGTCGGAAAAAAACCCCCAAATCAACATGTATCTCCAAATTGTCGGGATACGGCCTACACGTATCCAATTGTCGACACAATACTAGCCACACACAATCAAACATATGTCAATTTGGTCTAATTGACCAATTGACAAACACAAGATGTATCAATCTCAAAATTCTCCCAAAATTGACACAAAATATCACATAACTTTCTCCATATGCCTCATATGAAGCTAATTTCAATTTCTATGGGTAGCCTTATCCTATGAGGTGGTTTCTAATAATTAAATCATAGATTTAGAGTCTAATTATAGGAGAAAAACTGAATTGTACCTATTGGGAGATAGATTCCTAATAAAACTTTCAATTTGGGTGAAAAGAGCCTCCAACTTGTAGATCCTTGCTCCTCCTTGTAGATCCTTACTTCCTCCTTGTATATTCTTGCTCTAATAACCTCCAATGATGATTTGGGAAGGAATTGGAAAAAAAATTTGGTAAAATTTGATGTGATAATATAGAAATTTGGTTGAGAGAAAATCTAGATCTATATTTGGAATGAACAATGAAGAGAGAGAAAGTTTTCACCCCTTATATAGGCCGGCCCCTTTTCCCCTTCCTCAAGCTACTATGTAAAGTCGAAAATATTCCTTGGGGTCTCTCATGAAGAAATTAATTAAGAAAAAAATATTTTAGTCTAATGGGTTTAACTAATTAATCATCCTCATAATGTTTGGGCTTATTATTGGACTCAATTCTAACTAGAATTAAATGTTGGTCCATGGATCTAATCTAAACTAGTTAGGTCCACTAACACAAGTCTAAAATAAAATCTAACATGCTAACAATAAATAAATATTCAATATGCACAATATTTAATTAATTATGAAAAGACCAAAATATCCTTTCCTAGAAAATGTGGTAGTAACAAGTCTACCCTTCTTAGCAAAATTTTGTCCTCGAAATTAAAACTCTTACCACTCTCTCTTGGGCCAGTCATAATCTATTCATACAAATTTTACTATGGTAAAATCCCCATCAATCATAGTCTAAAATAGTCATATCATATAACATACAATCCTACATTCTACTAAAAGAAAAATCATACTTTGATGTAGTCTTTAACTATCATGAATTTCAGTCTCGGTCCTGCTGGGGTGTCTTCCTCTACTGGTGCAGGGTAATCTGCCATACCACCGGTGGCCTATTTTATCTCACACTAAGCATTCACTAATCATCAACCTAGTCAAAATATTTTTAATACTGGTGATATACTATAGTTCTAGGTCATTGACATGCTTAACTCACTAGTACTTGCTACCTAAGTTACTATACAAAATACTGCTAAGATACTACCTCCTTTATCTATTTCAGTTCTTGTAATCACCAAAATTTCCCAATAATTTTCTTGCAAGGAACACTTGTATATTTTTTCAATCCTGTGTTCTATTAGCACACCCTTGTCCAACTTGAATACCCCCAATAGGATGCCTACTCAAATCTTGTTACTATATACATAAGGCACCAGCTCTCATATGGTATTTTATATGACATCCTTATACCAAGTTACTCATGTCTCTCCTCTACTGCTTGGATTACTTGCACTATTACTTCCAAATAATTTTTCATCCATATTAACTGATACACCAATCTAATATTATCATACAAGATACTTACTGTTACTAGCACATTACTCAATTAATCCATGATATAGAAACACTAGCACTCTTGATATGCCCTCAATATTCTATAACACTAGCTTTATCATTAGATCACCTCATCACACTTACTAGAGCTCATGATCACTTGCATCCAATGCACTAGTTATTAACTTCTATAATACACAAGTTTTACTTCACTCTCAAAGGCAGGCACATGGTTTCATATCTTTATTAATGTATATGTATCTTCCTTTAAACCTTTTGCAGACAGATACACTAATCAGTGATACACTACATATCTTCCATGACCAATCTTGATATTTCTCAACCCATGACACACTATTGAAGTTTCTAATACTCAGGCTTCCACTTTTTGATACTCATGAACTTCCACACTGACACTCATCACCCACTGTGCATTCTGCATACAATTTCTAGACACTTATTTCACCTATTGCTTCCAACATCACTAGCCCCAATACCGTGTGATATACCCATCACTAGTTGTAAACCCCCTCACCCAAAATAGGTATTTTGTGTGTATTTTATATTATTATATTTATTATAGATGTTGAATTTCTTTAGAGTATTCTCTTAGTTAATTAGAAAATAAATTTCTTGATATATTTACTTATATAAATATTTATTTAGAATTATTTTAGGTTATTTTAGATTTTGAAGATTTTCTAGAATTTTTGGTAATTACAACTTAGGAAACATAAATTTTTAGGACTTCCATAATTTACTATGAGACCATACTTGAATGTTGTTATTACCAAACATTTATTTTAGAGTTAAAATATTTAAATATATTTTTCTGTAATTTATTTAGAATTTTAACTAATTATTGGATTTTTGGAATTATTGAGAATTTATTTGGATATATAAAGTCTTAATATTAGATAGATGTTAATTTAGATATTAAGATTATATATAAATTATTTGTATTATCTTTAATTCTATTTAAGATTATAAATTATTGAGATGAACTCAAACTCTATTCTAAATTAATTTAAATCCTGAGCCTACTAGGAAAACAACTTCATGCATATCCTATCCTTATTTAAACTGATCCTAATCATATCCAAATTAGTCAATCCTAGTCTTATTCAATTAAACAATCTTCACCATTATAAATACCTATTAGACTTATGAAATAAACTCATCTTTCATATTTTTTATCCCCAAACTTCTCTCTTTTTTGTCCAAAAATAGTCAAAATTCGTCATAAATTCAGCCTCATTTTCTAGTAGTTATGACGACTTAAAAAGACGATATCTCCTAGTTCCGGACTCCAAACGTGCTCCAGTTTTTTTGTTAGAATCATATCAAGGTTAGTTTTCTGAATATATAAATTATTTCAGTAATTTCTAAACCTATTTTTCCAGAATATTCTGAAAGTGCCAGCTGTCCGAAATCAGACGCATTTTCGTATTTTCGAGATTTTGGGAGATCCCGAACTCAGAATTACGAACCGTTTGAAGTTTCGGAAAGCTGACATGATGAGCTTCCAGAAAAGTGTTTTTCCAGAATTTAAAATATAATTTTATTCTACTGTAAAATTTATGCAACATAGACGTAAATGAGAAACCACCAAAAACTGTCATCTGTGCGCCCTTGTGGCCATAACTCTTTACCGACTTATGATTTTATAAAACTGTCGATTCTATGTAGTATTGAAATCTATAGGATTCCACACACAAATCCAAGATTTGAGTTGGTTGACTTTTTGTCAACGGATTGCCTCGATTTGCGTACCATGGATCATAAATCCGTAAAGTTGACTTTCTTTGGACCAAAATTAGGGTTCAACAATAAAATCAGATTATAATAAGATTAAAATACTATTTTGGGTTATTTATTTAGAATTAAAAATTACTTAAAATGGAGGAACCTATTCACCAACTTTTGTAACCTAACTTGTTTAATTTATGTGACGGGTAGAGCGGACGACGCCTTGAGTTGTAACTTCATCCTTTTTCAGAGCTGGCAAGTATACCTTGCCATTGTACTGTTATTTATATTTCATATGTTGCATGCATCTTTATTTTCTGTCTTTAGTTTATATATTTTAACTGTTATATAAAATGCGCGCGACGGTGTCGTCGCGATATATTTTTATTTATGTATTTGCATTAACCTTGTTTGTGAGACTACTCCATTATCATGTAGCATCATTAGGTTTATTTGACTGAGACATCATTTTTACATGAGTTGTGAGTCTCATATAGATCACGGACTTACGTATTGACTGATCATCGGTACGTGTGGGACGTGCATTAGGGATAACTGCTGATAGAAACTTTGTATGCTAGAAGACTTAGCAGTTATTAGTAGTCCAGGGACATAGCCTATTGTAGTATGGTGGTTCAATCCTTGTCCTTGTTTGGTTGCAGAATTGGGCTAGGGTACTAAAGATAGGCTATGAACCAAATCGTGTCATGGATATGACATGCTTAGAGCATGGGGTGGGGAGAACAACAAGTACCGTATTTGGGCTCTGTTGCACTTTCCTTTTGTAACCCGGAAGCTCCGCTGGAGATACGGGCGGTGATGACCCTATACTACTTGGCGGCCTCTGCCGTTCAAAAGACGACATGCTTTGAGGCCCCTGATTCTCCGAGAGAGTCATGCCAATCTCATTTATGGCCAGATAGCCCACTTGTTAGAAAGTTGTTCTTAAACTGCATTCACTTAGATGGTTAGGCGACCCATTAGATATTTATTTCAGTACTTTATTGGCATGTGTTTTATGTATCTTGTTACGTCCCTCTGAGGACCTGGTCCCTTCCAGGTGTATTTGTTCTTGAGTATTCGTATGAGCGCATATTCGGATGGTTACATATGTTTCGAGGATGTCTTCTTTTCGAGCCCCATGATTGTTAGCTGGTATTCTTATATTGTGTTTATTGTGTTGTACTTTTCCATTCGAGTTGGTAGTGGATTTGTTTCCACCCAACTATCATCCTTAGATACTTATATTGAGATCTAGTTTCATAGATACTGGTTAATTATTTATATTTGATTTTCTGTGGATGAGATTTAGATTATACCCTGCAATTTGTGATATATGTTTATACCACTTGTGGATTTGATATTCATATTACAGCATACGTATGGATTTTGGTTTTCATATATTGGAGTTGCCATATCCATGCGGATGGCATGCTTACGTGTTCCTAGTCCTACGTACTTTTGGGACTGGGGTGTGACACTAGTCATATACTGATACACTCATATCTACTCATATTAAGGCTCTACTTCTAAGATAAAGAATGATGGGACAAAACCCTACAATAATAGGAGTGGATAAGTATTAAGATGATACTTTAAGAATTAATTAAAGATACAACATGATAATCATGCACGTCTGTCCAAAATCATGATACTCAAATCCTCGCCACACTAGTAAGCATAGCTGCGATAAATGATAGATTCTATAACTAAGGTATGCAACTCTATAATCATGTCATCTAGAATCCTCACCACGCCAACCGGTATGGCTGCGAGAAACTCTAAATTTTATAACTAAGATATGTACATCCGAAGTCAGGTTTCTTACGTTCCCGCCATGCCACCTAATATGCCTGCGATAAACTCTAGGCTCAATAACTAAAGCAGATATTTCCTTTCTCACTATCCTCATCAACATATGTTATCAGAAGATACCATAATTTAGTCCGTAAAATTTATCTCGATATGAAATCAAACTCAACAACGACACCACGAATTAAATTCAACAACCGATTCACCAAGAATCAAATTCAATAACAACGAGTGAGAGCGGACAAAAACAAGGGGAAAGATTTGAACTAGAATTTATAATAAGATTCTCAAGGGTCGTCCCAGGAATCTCTCAAAAAATTATGATTGAGTATCCTCTTATCCTAATATCCTATATCCTATATCCTATCGCAAGCTCGCAGTAGTAAAACTAAGTCATCGTACTAACACAATATCGCACAACTTGCGAAGCCTGACCTGCATGGGCCACCACAAAAATGTGTCACGACCCACACCCGATGAAAAGACATGAGTATGTGGGTACGTCTAGCCTACGCCGCAGCATCGACGGTAGAACGATGTATAGGTCGACTATATTATCTAAACATCTCATAATAATAGATAATCTGCCAATAATATCTCAACTCCAAGAAGAAGGGCAAAATACTTAATGCAATACAATACCCAATCACAAATCTATGGCACGAGAAGATATCAAAGAAGTCTAACATAACTAAGCAGTTAAAAATATAACAACAACAAATAAAAATAATATCCAAATCTTAAATATACGCCGGAAACAAACCCAGTACCAAAATGCTAAAGAAAACTAACTATGCTAACTAGTGATCCGGATAAACCTTCCGGCAATCACTCCTGAACTAGTTGGTCCACGTCTGCACCATCTATTGGCTGAGGTCCGTAATACGTCGGACACCAATCTCCAGGATCCTCTGAAAAATATTATCCAGTCAAGAATGGAGCGAAGTACAACCCAATAGCAGTTTCAATTAATTGACAAAAACTATAAAACAGCAAAATAGAGGATGCTATCTACGATAAGAATATAACTGATGATCAAGAACAATGAAGGAACAGGCAATACTAGCAACAAAATATAAATCAATGCGTACAAGAATGAAGGAAAAGGACTATAATGTCATAAATAGAATAAGGTAATCTATGAAATGAAAATAGAATCTACAATATACTATATCTTTGAGATACTAACTAAATATGTGATCGGCTTGGGAGATTCAATGATTACACTAAGGAGCTAACTCAACCATACGTGAAGTACATGATTAGTTAGTAGCCAATTATTATACTACTAGCTGATAGTTCTTGATCATATATTTAATTAGTATTTCTGTTACGCCCCAGTCCCAAAATACGTAGGACTAGGAGTACGTAACATGCCAGCCGTATGTATACGAACTCCAATATATGAAAACTATATACACACGTACGCTGTACATGAATATCCAATCCACAGTGGTAAATATATGTCACAACAAGTCACACGCAGTTCTATATCTCATCCACAGCACAAATAATAGAAGAATGGAAATCAATAACTGAATATCAAAGAAGCAGTCTCAAATAGTAATCTCAAAGTGTGATAGTCGGGTGGAGACAAATCCACTGCAAATCGACTATAATAAACTACTAAAGAGAGAAGAGAATAAACTCTAATATAAGAATAAATGTCTAGAAAAGAATAGCAACTAGGATCTCTAAACAGCTGCAATGAATCACATATAATCAGAAGGTAAGATCTCCTCAGGCTGATAGGTAGCGTCAGGTCCAGGTCCATATTTCTGCGGGTACTCCTGCTCACCTATATCTGGAAAGGACCAGGTCCTCAGAGGGACGTAACAAGATACAAAAAGCATATGCCAATAAAGTACTAAAAATAAACATCCATTAGGGTCGCCTAACCATCTATGTGAATGCAGTTTGAGAACAACTTTCTAACAAGTGGGCTATCTGGCCATAAATAGGATTGGCATAGTTCTCTTGGAGATCCAGGGGCCTACAAAGGCACGACGACTTTCGAACGTCGGAGGCCCGCCATGATAATATATAGGGGTCATCATGACCGCGTATCTCCGGCGGAGCGTACGGGTTACACAAGAAAAGTGCAAAGGAGCCCAAATGCGGTACTTGTTATTCTCCCCACCCAATGCTCTAAGCATGTCATGTCCATGACACGATAATACCTCTAATAACCGCCAGGTCTACTAGCATGCAAAGTTTCTATTGGCAGTTATCCCTATCCGTCGCACGACCTATACGTACCAGTGGCCAGCCGAATACGCAAGTCCGTATCCTACATGTGACTCACACTCGTGTATGAATAGTGTCATGGCCAATGAAACATAAATGCCTCATGAAAATGGGGTAGTCTCATAAAGTAGGTCCAATGCATATACATAAATAAAACATAGTACGACGACACCGTCGTTGCACCCAAGTTTCCTTGGACGCACAGTTTATATAGCAGTTTAAAATAAATGAACTAAATAAACAGAAAATAAACATGCATGCCTCATATGGAATGTAAAAATAGTACAATGGTAAGGTATACTTGCCTGGCAAGACATCTGTAAAGTGTACGCGCCCAAATGTCAA
Organism: Iris macrosiphon; assembly: GCA_036927795.1. Classification (NCBI taxonomy): domain Eukaryota; kingdom Viridiplantae; phylum Streptophyta; class Magnoliopsida; order Asparagales; family Iridaceae; genus Iris; species Iris macrosiphon. Next base: position 67,787,003 of record JAYESA010000018.1, on the reverse strand, counting down.
GGACACTGAACCTGGAACTAAGAACTCCGAACAAACGTCTCCGGATGCTGAAATAAACATCACCAACGTTTCCGGAATGAGCAAAATAGCTAAAAAGCACATCCCTTTCGTCCAATTTGGACACAGGGGCAAAACGGTAATTTTGAGTAAAAGTGGGGTCCACGTGTGGCCCACTTTGCACCGAAAAGCGTGCCAAGGATAACAGTCTCTAAATGGGATAAACTATAGGTCAAAAAACTCTAGATGTCAATACGAACCCAACGGTATGTCCAAATATGAATTTTGATGAGCCGAACAAAATTATGTCCAAAAAGTCAACTGTGGGGCCCGCCAATTGGCGATCTGGTCAACCGTCTCAGAATTGCATGAAATTTGGGTCACAGGACCAGTGCGTTACCACGAGTCCAGTGGCGCAAGTTTCGTCGCAATCTGACAAGCGTGCACAAAATACGTGCGAGTTTCACAAAAGTGGCGACACGAAATGTGTCCACGGATACGGCCTGATTCCGGCGCGTACACGTGTCCGAATCAGTCCCCACGAAATTTTACGTGTCCGGTTATGCTGCATGCACCATTCGGTACACTTGGCACACGGCGGGGCAGTCCCGTTTGGCGGGGCGCGCTCTATTTTCCAACTTTTGGAAAACCGGAAAAAGTGGGTGTGCGCAGTTTTGTGACGAATATAACTATGTCCACAACAACTATTAGCCTAGGGTTATTTTACAGAAATTAAACTAGGTCAGGTATTCTACATGTATCAAAAAGAATCACCGAATTCGGATCTCTGTGGTGGGAGATACGAACTCGGCAATACGGGTGGTCATTCTGGAATTCTGCGATCCCAGAATTGGGTCTGTCCGTCCACTTTGGACGCTGTTTTACACCTAGGGGCACACGTTATCTGAAGTTGACTATAAAACGAATATTGGAGAGGGTTAAGGGATGATCATACCTATGAAAACAGAACAGCGTTTGGTCGAGCAAGTCGACGAGAAATCGCGCCGGGGTGAAGGTGCCTCGAGTGGGAAACTGCAGTTTGCGAGGTCGGAGTCGACGGGATGGTTGGATGGCTTGGTGGGGCTTCTCTGGCTGCGGTGACGGCTCTAGATGGGAGAGAAAGTCTGGAGTTTCTAGGTTAGGGTTTTATGAAATATTATATATATATATATATATATATATATATATATATATATATATATATATATATATATATATATATATATATATATATATTATATAGGGATAGAGGGAGTGGAGCGGGTTTGGCCGCTGAAAGGAAGGGTCGGGGGCTACTCTGGACGCTGAGGCTAAGGAGGGTCTGGGGATTTAGAAGCAAGTGGGCTGAATGGCAATGCAATGGGCGGCCAAAGCATAACGTGTAATGCTAAGTTCCTGCAAAGGAATCCTAAGTAACTAAGTAGTATTATTACTACTATTATTATATTATTATTATTAGTATTATTATTAATAGTTACTTATTAATAATTCTTTTTCCTTTCTTTCTTTAAATATATATATATATACATATATATATATGTATATATATAAATATATATATATATTCACACATAAGAAAATTTATAGATTAGGGTAATGCACACCGTTAGGCTAGCAACAGCTCAAGGGGTCTCCTACATGGAATAAATTCCGAAAAATCCTGAAGGTCCCACAAGTCCTCTAAGTGCCCGAACACCTAACATAAAAATTATTAAAAATCCAATTCTCCTATTTAGACCTAATTACTACAATTTAATTAATAATTAATAAATAAAGGGTATATACGATTTTCTAGGAAGGGGGTTTTACATTCTACCCAACTTATAAAAATTTCGTCCTCGAAATTAAAATTAAGCCACGATAGAATGCAAGGATGGTATAAGATATAATTTAACAATGTAAATTCATACCTTGGTCTGCGAATAGGTTCGGAAAGCGCTTGCGCATGTCGTCCTCGCGCTCCCAAGTTGATTCTCCTGGAGCGCCATGCCTCCATGCTACGCGAACCAAGGGAATAGACTGGTTCCTCAATACCTTCTCTCGACGATCAAGGATTCCCACGGGTTGCTCTTGGTATGACAAGCTCGGCCCAATAGTGATCTCTGAATGGTCAAGAACATGACTGCTGTCTGCCACATATCGCCTGAGCTGCGACACATAGAATACGTCATGTACTCCCTCTAGTGAAGGTGGTAGCGCAAGTCGATATGCCACCTCTCCAACTCTCTCGAGCACGTCAAATGGTCCAATATACCTTGGACTCAACTTGCCGCGCCCTCCGAATCGGATGGTGCCTCTGGTCGGTGATATCCTCAAGAAGACGTGATCGCCCTCTTTGAACTCCAAGGGACGACGATGAAGGTCTGCCCACTGCTTCTGCCTGTCTTGCGCTGCTCGCAAGTGTCCCTGAATCTTCTTAACTGTCTCTACGGTGTTGACCACCAACTCGGGTCCCAAAATCTGACGTTCTCCCACGTCACTCCAACACACAGGAGACCTACATTTTCTTCCATACAATGCTTCAAACGGAGCCATCTGAATACTCGCTTGATAGCTATTGTTGTAAGAAAATTCTACAAGATGTAGGTGGTCCTCCCATGATCCTCCGAAATCTAACATGCAAGCCCTCAACATATCCTCCAAGGTCTGAATAGTACGCTCCGATTGCCCATCTGTCTGCGGGTGGTAAGAGGTACTGAACTTCAGACGAGTACCAAGACTCTCTTGCATGCTCCTCCAAAAGTGCGATGTGAAGCGCGAATCTCTGTCCGATACAATGCTGACTGGTATGCCGTACAATCTCACGATCTGCCTCATATATAAATCAGCTAAAGCTTCTGTAGACTGACCCACTCTAAAAGGTATAAAATGGGCTGACTTGGTGAGTCGGTCCACTATTACCCATACTGCATCTCTCCCACTTGGACTCTTGGGAAAACCCGTGACGAAGTCCATAGTGATGTGCTCCCACTTCCACTCTGGAATCGGAAGTGGTTGCAATAATCCTGCTGTCCTCTGGTGCTCCGCCTTCACTTGTTGACATACCAGACATTTAGCTACAAAGCGAGCTATCTCTCTCTTCATCCCATGCCACCAAAAATGCTGTCGTAAGTCACGATACATCTTGGTACCTCTAGGATGAATGGAATAGATCGAACTATGAGCCTCTGTTATCAGCTCCTGTCGAATCTCTCCATTTGGAACATAAAGACGATCACCACATCGTAATGTCCCATCCTCATGAATGTGCAATCCGGTCTGCTCTCCGGCCTCTGTCCTTTCCTTTAGTCTCCGAAATCTGGCGTCTGTAGGCAAAGCTGCCTTAATCCTCTCTACCAATGATGATTGAACTTGTAATTTGACTAGTGTCCCATCTGCTCCGGGTAGTATCACTTCAATGCCGAGCTCTTGCAAGTCCTCCAATAGTTCCCTCTGTGCTGTCAAGAAGTAAGCTGCTGGCTTCCGGCTTAACGCGTCGGCTACCACGTTAGCCTTGTCTGGATAATAATGTAGCTCTATCTCGAAATCTTTCATCAACTCGAGCCATCGACGTTGCCTCATATTTAACTCCTTCTGCGTGAAGACGTACTTGAGGCTTTTGTGGTCTGTATAGATCTCCACTCGTTCTCCATATAAGTAATGTCTCCATAGATTTAGAGCAAATACAACGGCTGCAAGTTCCAAGTCATGAGTCAGATAATTCTTCTCATGTACTCGTAACTGCCTAGATGCATATGCAATCACCTTGCCATGCTGCATCAATACGCATCCTAAGCCTTTCCCTGATGCGTCACTGTAGATCACGTAACCTCCTGATCCTGACGGAATCGTCAATACTGGTGCTGTAGTCAGTCGCTTCTTCAACTCTTCAAAGGCCGCTTGACACCCGTCAGTCCATATAAATTCTTGATCCTTACAAGTCAGACGAGTCATAGGTGCCGCTATTCTTGAGAAGTTTTTCACGAACCGTCGGTAATATCCCGCAAGTCCAAGGAAACTCCTCACCTCTGCTGCTGATTTAGGAACAGGCCATGTCTCAACTGCTGAGATCTTCTCTGGGTCAACAGAAATACCATCTCCTGTAACAACATGTCCAAGAAATGAAACTCTGTCCAAGAAGAGCTCATATTTGCTGAGTTTAGCATACAACTGCTCTCTCCTCAAAGTCTCTAGAACAATCCGCAGGTGCTCCTCGTGCTCCTCGTGGCTCTTCGAATAGACAAGTATATCATCTATGAAGACGACCACGAACTGGTCCAAGTACTGGTGGAAGACTCGATTTATCAAGTCCATGAAGATCGCTGGAGCATTGGTCAATCCAAATGGCATGACCAAAAACTCGTAGTGCCCATATCTTGTTCTGAATGCGGTCTTCGGAATGTCCTGCTTTCGTACCTTCACTTGGTGATATCCCGATCTCAAATCTATCTTCGAGAATACCTTAGCTCCACTGAGTTGATCAAACAGGTCATCAATGCGTGGCAGTGGATATTTGTTCTTCACTGTCACTGCATTCAAGGCTCTGTAGTCAATGCACATACGCACTGACCCATCCTTCTTGGGTACAAACAACACTGGTGCTCCCCAGGGTGATGCACTCGGGCGGATGAAACCCTTCTCCTCTAGCTCTTTTAACTGTGCCTTCAGCTCGTCCATCTCCTTCTTCGCCAGTCTGTAAACATGCGATGCTATAGGTGCTGCTTCGGGTGCTAGTTCAATTGAAAACTCTACGTCTCTGTCTGGGGGTAGTCCTGGCAAATCCTCTGGAAAGACGTCTAAAAATTCTGAAATAATAGGGTGATAGACAACATCGTCCATTGCGAGCTGCATACCATCAAGGATTTCTGTGGATCCTCGGGTAAACTCAAGTTCAGGCTGGCCTGGTACCTTAAAAAGAATGCTTCCTCCAAAGCAATCGAAGAAAGCGTGATTCTTGCTCAGCCAGTCCATTCCAAGCATAATATCAAAAGACGGCATAGGAAGGACTAAGAGTTGGGCATTCATCTCCCTGCCACGTATCACTATAGGGCCCGATCTACAAACTCGACTAACTGGTACAACTCCTCCTCCGGTAAGTATTCTAACACAACTAGATAATAGTGTAGAAGCAATGTTGTGTTTGGCAATAAAACTAGATGATATGAATGAGTGGGTGGCTCCCGTATCAAATAATGTCACAGCAGGAAAAGTAAAAGCAAGGGTAATACCTGCTATGACATCCACCTCATGATCCAGGTCATCTACCTCCAATGCAAAAGCTCTCCCGTTCCTCTGTGGTTGTCCATGTCCGATCCTCATATACTGCTCCTCCTGAGTGGGTAGCGGGGGTCCTCTCTGAACTCCTCCTGCTGCTGGGGGACGGGGTGCTCCCGGTCCGGTCATCTGTTGGGCTGGCTTCGGTGCTGGAAGCGCTAATCTCTGAACTGGTGGTGGGAGTGTCGATGTCTGCATTGGGCAGTCTCTCGCCATGTGCTGCCCAGAGCCACATCTCAAACACTGACCCAAGCGAGTCCGACAATCTCTCACTACATGTCCGCGTTTCCCACAATAATTGCAGTGGGGTCTCTCTGGATTCTGGTATGGTCCAGCTCTGTGTTGCCGATGCTGCTGTGCTAAGGGACGTCTGATAGGTCCTCCTTGTTGTGTCTTGGCTGGTCCTTGTTGTATCCTTGCTGATCCTTGTTGTGTCCTCAGCTGACCTCCCTTTCCTCTACTAATAGTTTCCTGAAATCTGGCCTCTGTCAGTAGTTCAGCGTAAGAGACTCGAGACTGCGAGCTTGTATAATATTGTAGCTCCTGGGTCAGACCTCGATGAAATCTCTTAGCCTTAGCCAAGTCATTTGGTATTAAAGCAGCGCCATATTTGCTGAGTCGACTAAACTCGACATCATAATCATCCACTGTTCTGTTCCCCTGCTCTAAGTGAAGAAACTGATCATACAAGGTGTCCCTGACAGTGTCCGGGAAGTACTTTCCCTCAAAGGACTCCAAGAACTGCTCCCAAGTCTGGTAAGTACCCAACTGGCGCTCCATGGATTCCCACCAGTGATGGGCATTACCATCTAGAAGCGTCCGTACACCCGTCATCCATAGATCCGTCGGTAACTGCGATGCCTCCAGTAGCTTCTGCGTGTGAGTGATCCAGCTGGTGGTCTCCTCCGGGCTCTCAGTGCCCTTGTACTGCCTTGCACCCATCTGAACAAAATCCTTTACTGACCCAACCTTAGCTCGAGGTACTGGAGCTAGTGTTTGGGCTGGTACAGTAGCATGTGCAGCCATCCTCTCCAGTGCTGCCAAAAATTCTTGTCTCTGCTCGACTGCCTGCTGCCTCTGCTCGGCTGCCTGCTGCCTCTGTTCCTGTATCATCATCTGAAAGAATTGGAACATCTGCGCTTGGCCATCTTGCGGTACTGGGGCAGGTGGAAGGTTCTCAATAGGTGAAGCGGGCAGATCAGATAGAACTGGGTGTGAGTCTGTCTATCTGGCCCCGGAAGCCTAGGAATCGTTGGGGTCCCTCCCTGAGTCTGCCCATTGACTCCCGAAGTTGCGTCGCCATCGGCGGCAGTACATCCATTCTGTAAATCCATCTCTCTGCAGTTGATGTACGAAATGATTAGAAAAAGTACAGGAATCAAACAGGATGCAAGTATTAAATAGGAAGGATGAATTTCAATCAAGTGTGGATGAGATCCCTTATACTCTGTTCCTATACGCAGGCTTGGTTCGGTACAGTTACGTAACCGAGACAATATATTCTTGACCTGCATGGGCCACCACAAAAATATGTCACGTCCCAGTCCCAAAATACGTAGGACTAGGAATACGTAACACGCCAGTCGTATGTATACGAACTCCAATATATGGAAACCATATACACACGTACGCTGTACATGAATATCCAATCCACAGTGGTAAATATATGTCACAACAAGTCACACGCAGTTCTATATCTCATCCACAGCACAAATAATAGAAGAATGGAAATCAATAACTGAATATCAAAGAAGCAGTCTCAAATAGTAATCTCAAAGTATGATAGTCGGGTGGAGACAAATCCACTGCAAATTGACTATAATAAACTACTAAAGAGAGAAGAGAATAAACTCTAATATAAGAATAAATGTCTAGAAAAGAATAGCAACTAGGATCTCTAAACAGCTGCAATGAATCACATATAATCAGAAGGTAAGATCTCCTCAGGCTGATAGGTAGCGTCAGGTCCAGGTCCATACTCCTGCGGGTACTCCTGCTCACCTATATCTGGAAGGGACCAGGTCCTCAGAGGGACGTAACAAGATACAAAAAGCACATGCCAATAAAGTACTAAAAATAAACATCCATTGGGGTCGCCTAACCATCTATGTGAATGCAGTTTGAGAACAACTTTCTAACAAGTGGGCTATCTGGCCATAAATAGGATTGGCATAGTTCTCTTGGAGATCCAGGGGCCTACAAAGGCACGACGACTTTCGAACGTCGGAGGCCCGCCATGATAATATATAGGGGTCATCATGACCGCGTATCTCCGGCGGAGCGTACGGGTTACACAAGGAAAGTGCAAAGGAGCCCAAATACGGTACTTGTTGTTCTTCCTACCCAATGCTCTAAGCATGTCATGTCCATGACACGATAATACCTCTAATAACCGCCAGGTCTACTAGCATGCAAAGTTTCTATTGGCAGTTATCCCTATCCGTCGCACGACCTATACGTACCAGTGGCCAGCCGAATACGCAAGTCCGTATCCTACATGTGACTCACACTCGTGTATGAATAGTGTCATGGCCAATAAAATATAAATGCCTCATGAAAATGGGGTAGTCTCATAAAGTAGGTCCAATGCATATACATAAATAAAACATAGTACGACGACACCGTCGTTGCACCCAAGTTTCCTTGGACGCGCAGTTTATATAGCAGTTTAAAATAAATGAACTAAATAAACAGAAAATGAACATGCATGCCTCATATGGAATGTAAAAATAGTACAATGGCAAGGTTTACTTGCCTGGCAAGAAATTTGTAAAGTGTACGCGCCCAAATGTCAAGGACACTGAACCTAGAACTAAGGACTCCGAACAAACGTCTCCGGATGCTGAAATAAATATCACCAACATTTCCGAAATGAGCAAAATAGTTAAAAGTACATCCCTTTCGTCCAATTTGGACACAGGGGCAAAACGGTAATTTCGAGTAAAAGTGGGGTCCACGTGTGGCCCACTTTGTACCGAAAAGCGTGCCAAGGGTAACAGTCTCTAAATGGGACAAACTATAGGTCAAACAATTCTAGATGTCAATACGAACCCAACGGTATGTCCAAATGTGGATTCCGATGAGCCGAACAAAATTATGTCCAAAAAGTCAACTGTGAGGCCCTCCAATTGGCGATCTGGTCAACCATCTCAGAATTGCGTGAAATTTGGGTCACAGGACCAGCGTGTTACCACGAGTCCAGTGGCGCAAGTTTCGTCGCAATCTGACAAGCGTGCACAAAATACGTGCGAGTTCCACAAAAGTGGCGACACGAAATGTATCCACGGATACGGCCTGATTTCGGCACGTACACGCGTCCGAATCAGTCCCCACAAATTTTACGTGTCCGATTATGCTGCGTGCACCATTCGGTACACTTGGCACATGGCGGGGCAGTCCCTTTTGGCGGGGCGCGCTCCGTTTTCCAACTTTTAGAAAACCGGAAAAAGTGGGTGTGCGCAGTTTTGTGACGAATATAACTATGTCCACAACAACTATTAGCCTAGGGTTATTTTACAGAAATTAAACTAGGTCAGGTATTCTACAGGTATCAAAAAGAATCACCGAATTCGGATCTCTGTAGTGGGAGATACGAACTCGGCAATACGGGTGGTCATTCTGGAATTCTGCGATCCCAGAATTGGGTCTGTCCGTCCACTTTGGACGCTGTTTTACACCTAGGGGCACACGTTTTCTGAAGTTGACTATAAAATAAATATTGGAGAGGGTTAAGGGATGATCATACCTATGAAAACGGAACAGCGTTTGGTTGAGCAAGTCGACGGGAAATCGCGCCGGGGTGAAGGTGCCTCAAGTGGAAAACTGCAGTTTGCGAGGTCGGAGTCGACGGGATGGTTGGATGGCTTGGTGGGGCTTCTCTGGCTGCGGTGACGGCTCTAGATGGGAAGAGGAAGTCTGGAGTTTCTAGGTTAGGATTTTATGAAATATTATATATATATATATATATATATATATATATATATATATATATATATATATATATATATATATTATATAGGGATAGAGGGAGTGGAGCGGGTTTGGCCGCTGAAAGGAAGGGTCGGGGGCTACTCTGGACGCTGAGGCTAAGGAGGGTCTGGGGATTTAGAAGCAAGTGGGCTGAATGGCAATGCAATGGGCGGCCAAAGCATAACGTGTAATGCTAAGTTCCTGCAAAGGAATCCTAAGCAACTAAGTAGTATTATTACTACTATTATTATATTATTATTATTATTATTAGTATTATTATTAATAGTTACTTATTAATAATTCTTTTTCCTTTCTTTCTTTAAATATATATATATATATACATATATATATATGTATATATATAAATATATATATATATTCACACATAAGAAAATTTATAGATTAGGGTAATGCACACCGTTAGGCTAGCAACAGCTCAAGGGGTCTCCTACATGGAATAAATTCCGAAAAATCCTGAAGGTCCCACAAGTCCTCTAAGTGCCCGAACACCTAACATAAAAATTATTAAAAATCCAATTCTCCTATTTAGACCTAATTACTACAATTTAATTAATAATTAATAAATAAAGGGTATATACGATTTTCTAGGAAGGGGGTTTTACAATTTCCTCTGTCCCGACTGATACGATGGATCAAATCATGACACGTTACTAACCAATGTATCCAATGTTTAACCTATAATATTCAATGTTATCTAATACCAACAAGGAATAATATTCGATACTATCTCAATAATCAAGGTAACATCTCATGACTGACGATCCAATACAATACCAATCTGTGTACCATCGTGTCAAGAATCATAAGTAACATTTCTAAATACTTGAATTATAGTAGTAATCAAATAATAAAAACTATCAGAGAATGTACTCGCTTGTTGTCTAGAGCAAATGATGTAAATCAGTATCCGAACTGGTATCATATAAACCTATATATGGAATATTGCATTAATACAAGATTTGGAATAAAAATGAGTTAAACTAGTCAACTTCTAGATCATAAAGCCATTTCAAAGTCAAAACAGTCAAACTTGGTCAACTATAGGTCAAACTTGGTCAAACTAGCTATTTTTAGGTTGCATGAGTCTTTCTCTAAGATATTTGGTCCATACACTATGTAACTAAGCCACACTAGCTATGCTAGGATACTAGAAAATCAATAGGATACTGTATCACAAGATACGCAAATAATTAGATAGAAAATATCATAATATGTATATACAACCAACCATATTTAATATTTCTAACTAAACTAATGCTAAATGGATACCTTGGCTTTGAACCAATGCGGTATCGCACCACTATACCTCTGTCTTGATACTCAAACCCAATACCTTGAGTATCAATCCAATACCTTGAGTATCCATCAATACCTTGACATTACCTTGGTATCTCAAGGTAATGTCAAATCTAGTATATAATTAACTACCCAACTCCTAACTATATACTAATGTATTAACTAATACAATATTACATACTACTACTAACATACAATACATATATACATACATCTACACATATCACTAACTATCTAAATACTACTAACAACAAGTACCTATACATATAACTATAACAAGTAACTAACCAACAAGTAACTAATTAGCTAAACTACTTACTAAACTATTAATTAAACTAACTACTAATAACAATATGCATACATATATATAACTACTAATCAAGTACTAACTTAACTAACTACACATCAAGCTAACTAACTATTAACTAAACTAACAATAACCAACTAAAGCTATTAATGAAATAACTAGTAACTACACTACTAATTAAACAAACTAACTAATAACTTACCTAGCTGCTCATGCTCCGATATACTGCTGCCCAAAGCTGCTGCTGGAGTGGCTCGAGCAATTGCTGCAGCTGCACACGCTGCTCAAACTGCTGCTGGTGATAATATGCTGTTGTTGCTGTTGCATTCCTTGTGCAGTGCTTGAGGCTGCTGCTGCGTGCTACTAGCAGTTGCTGCTGCACATGCCACTGCAGTTGCTCCTGCGTTTGCTCGATGCAGTGCTCGCTGCTGCTGCTGCTGCAGTGCTCGCTGCTGCTGCTGTAGCAGCTGCTGCCACTGCTGCAGCAGCTGCTGCCACTTCATTGCTGTAGTGCTTGCTGCTGCGCTTGATATGCTTCACTGCATTGCCTGCTCTCCCCGACCTTGTTGTGCTAAAACTGCTCTATATTGTTGATTCCCTGCTGTTGCGGATTCCCTCTAGCACACACACACATACACAACTATATAACTATATACTCTCATATATATATATATATATATATATATATATATATATATATATATATATATATATATATATGTCACAACCCGTACCCGAAATTTGGGCATGAGTCATGGGTACGTCCAGCCTACGCCGCAGTATCGGCGGTAGAACGCTGTCTAGGTCACAAACATAATATATCCTGTCAATAGTCTCAACTCCGTACGGAGGACAATGATAAATAAACCACAGTTCTATAATATACTCAATCACAACTATAAGCATAATGGCACGATGAGAATAGGAAAGAGTTCTATTAAAAACCAACCACAATAAGTCTAACTCAAATCCTGGGTCTAAATGACCTCACAAAGTCACAAATAATAAATACAACTCAGTCTCAGTCTAAAATAGTAAATGCAGAAAAAATAATCTAAGTACAGGCAGGCAAGATCTCCTCTAGGATAGGCAACTCCTCTGGGATTTCTGGAGTGAAATCTTCCTCTATTCCTGGGCCGTAATGGGTGGGGCAAAAGTCCTCCAGGTCCTCTGAAAATGTTTACCCAGTCATGATTGGAGCGAAGCACAAGCACTAACAGCAGTTTCATTAAATTGACAAAATCTATAAACAGTGTAAGAGATACAAGATGGAAATAAATGCTGAAAATGAGAAGTACAGGAAAAAATAAAATAGACAATAGAGCATCTAGCAATGAACAATAAACAGTGAATGCTAGAACAAGTAAATCTGAATAAAGATGAACATCTAGCTAAGTGTTTGAAATATCAGTTTATTATGTGATCGGCTTGGGACTAGATCAGGCTGGTTATATATGATTAGCTATGATTCTTGAGGGTCAGGCTAACCATATGGTTAGCTATGATGCATGATAATGGTCAGGCTAATCATATATAACAGCTATGAGGCATGATGATGGTCAGGCTGCACCCGACGTGAGAAGTGGGGTGAGCTATGATGCATGATAGTTTGGATATGATCACATAATCTACTAATAGTTCCCCATCCCCCAGCTAGCACGATGGATTCCAATCACGACTCCTCATGATGGGGATCTAGGGTGCTAACCCGTGTATCCATAGTGTCGGAATCAAGTATGTAATACACTACAATTTATAGAAGTAATCAACAATGAAAACTGTCAGAGAATGTACTCGCCTGTGGTCCTGAGCAAGGTGTGAGGATCGATGTCCAAAGGGGGATCACCAAGACCTAAATATCAAATATTAATATTAAAGAATGATTTGAAGTGATATACATGTGTAACTAGTTAATTGTGATATTTCTAGGCCATGTCTAAGTCCCACTAGATTAATCTAGTCAATACCTTGCTAACTAGGTTTTCTGGTCAATCTAGTCATTACTAGACTTATACTAACTAATACTTAGTTAATAAGGCAACACTAGGTGCTACTAATATGTATAACTCATATATACATATTGGTATCAAGTATTTAACTTAATTATATGAATCTTACTTAACTATAAACTAATACTTAACTTTTAACTGATGCTAACTTAATAATCAACTGATACTAACTTAGGACCTAACTGGTGCTAATTTAATAATTACTGATACTAACTCCTAACTCATACACACCCAGGTAATGCACATCTCATCTCCCACACTCATACACATACTGACACTCAAGTTACTGACACAGGAAATATACACACTAATTTCTGATTCACTAATACTGCACACAGCTCTTTCCCCTGCACACTGCCCTCTCTAACTGATACACAGGCAAAAATCTGTACACACACTGGCACAGTTCAAATACTGAACACCTCACAGTCCTCATACATTCTCAGTTCACTCACAGGTTCACTGAGGCACAGTCCTATACTCAGGTATCTAACACACAGCCACTGCTAGGCCCACACACAGAAACTGAAACTCATATAGGTTGCATAGCTAACTCACAGGATTAATGTAGGTATTCACACACACTATCACATATACACATGTTTGCCCATCTCAGGCTCACTGATACATCCAGCACAGGTCATACACAAGTTCCTGAATACACAAACACTAGTTACATACCTATACATGTAGACACAGCCCCCAACTGCTGATACACTACTAAATCCTTACACATTTGCTCCAATGATGCACTGCCTAGCACAGTATACTGACAGCAGATTCAAACTCTAGTCTAAAACTAACATTCACTACACCTCTCCCTCACTGAGGCATAGTTCATAGAGATTACACCAATTACTAACAAATGCATCAGTCCAAGATATTGATTTAATGAGCCATTCACAGTTTCACAGTCTGGAATTGTTCAGACTTGCACATACATGGCTTAAGCTTTGAGACAAGCAATATGGCTACTGGCAGGATCAATAGGCACTATGATCCTTGATCACTCACACAGAATTCTGCACTGCACAGCTGCTGAGAATGCCTCACACACACATATGCACAGCCATAGGTTGACTGATACACACTGACTTCCTAACCTACTGACACTCTAACACTCTACTAAGTTATTAACCAACCCTCACACACAAGAATACACACAGGTAATAACCAACACACAGAATTCATATGGATACACTCACAGGCACCTATAACCCTGAAGAACTCAACTGTGCACACACACACAAAACTGCTACACACAACTCCTTGCTTACTGATACATATCCATCCTCACATCCATAACACACCCTGATAATCTATTAACACTTAATTTTACATCTTCACACTTGTTGCACCTCTAATACTCAGGTTTATAGCACACAACTCACAAAACTGCTACCCACTAACACAGAGACTCACACACATAGGTCATAACTGACACTCAACACACAGAAATTCCTATAGGTAATACTTCCTAGTTTCACACTGCTGTTAACACAGGGACACCTATACATAATACTTCCCGACCCACTGCACTGTGGAAACCAAAATACACAGCCAAAATACAGATATCCCGATCACCCACTGCCCTGAATTCCCCAATTCACACCACAGTCCACAACACTCGACTCCACAGGAAATCAAAACAACAACACATCTACACCTATGCATATATATATATATATATCAACATCATACCTCAAATTAGATTATATTAGAGTAGATTAGATAGGTAAACCTTAAGGAACATTTCATCAAACACAAGGAGTACAGAAAAGTGGTTTTGCATAAGAACCCATAATTCCTCTAATCCAAACCCTAAATCGGGTTCAACCTACACATATGAGATGAAATCAGTCTTCCTACAAATACCTAGGGTTAGGGTTCACGAAAATTGGGGAAAACAGATGTTGGGGACACTTAAACCCTAGTTCCAACCCTAAAATCAAAACTACACAGTGGGGGTTCCCTAATGGCCAATAATTTGACAGAAAACAGAATTAAAAGAATAAAAATTAGGATTGTACCTATAGAGATGGGTTCTCCAATGGAAGTTCTACTTCCCCAAGGCTTTTTGACCCAAGTTCCTTGCTTTCCTTGCTTTGGAGGAGGAGAATGGGATCTCCTAGGTCTGGATTTCGAAATCTGGAGGTGGGGAGATGGTTTTCTCTTATGGAGGCTAGGGTTTCTCCTTTCTACATGAAGGATGGCTTTGTGAGAGGCTTCCCTTTTATATTAAAGCTAGTTTAGGGTTTCCATGCATAGTTTAGGTTTAACCCCCAGGTTAGGTCAATAGGAACTTAACTAACTAAGGTTTAGTCAGTCTAAGGTTTGAGGTTCCACCTTAAAATCTGAATTTTAGGGTTTCACTAGAACTGGGTCTTCTAATTAGGGTTTACTCATTAGGGTTGTCCTAATAAATTCTAGGGTTTGACCTAAAACAAATATCACTAACAACATATAAATAGTTTATAAAACTCAGCAAATTAATTAAATTCATAATTATTCAAAATAGTGAAATTACACAAATGCCCTTATATGAAAATGGTAGTAACAATATATATTATATACAATAATAAATTAATATTCTAATAGCTATACACAAGGCAAATTGAATCTAGAATGCAATAAAACAAACACGTGGAGTACATCACACATGTATCACACTAGATCTATAATACGCTTGCGATACGAGTCCACCACACAACCAAACGTACCCCGAAGGACACGAGCAAGTCTAAAATAATAATTATGAACAATACAAAGAGTTAATTATACATCTATGTGTCCATGTCAAAATGTGACATGCTCAAACCCCCGTGTCGGAAGAAAACTCCCAAATCAACCAATTTCTCTAAATTATCGGGATACAGCCTATACGTATCCAATTATGGATATGACACTAGCCACACACAATCAAACACATGTCAATTTGGTTTAATTGACCAATTGACAAACACAAGATGTGTCAATCTCAGAATTCCTCCAAAATTGACACAAAAGACTACATAACTTTCTCTATATGCCTCCTATGAACCTAATTCCAATTCCTATGGGTAGCCTTATCATATGGGGTAGTTCATAATAATTAAATCACATATTTAGAGTCTAATTAAAGGGAAAAAAACTAAATTGTACCTATTGGGAGATGGATTTTCAATAAAACTTTTAATTTGGGTGAAAAGAGCCTCCAACTTGTAGATCCTTGCTCCTCCTTGTAGATCCTTATTTTCTCCTTGTAGATCCTTGCTCTAATAATCTGCAATGATAATTTGAGAAGAAATTGGGAAGAAATTTGGGTAAAATTTGATTTAAAAATATAGAAATTTGGTTGAGGGGAATTCTATATCTAGATTTGAAATGAACAATAAAGAGAGAGAAAGTTTTCACCCCCTTATATAGGCCCAGCCCCTTTTCCCCTTCCTCAAGCTACTATATAAAGTCTAAAATACCCCTTGGGGCCTCTCATGAAAAAATTAATTAAGGAGGGAAGGTTCTAGTCTAATGGGTTTAACTAATTAATCCTCCTCCTAATGTTTGGGCTTATTATTGGGCTCAATTCTAACTAGAATTAAATATTGGTCCATGGATCTAATTTAAACTAGTTAGGTCCACTAACACAAGTCCAAAATGAAATCTAACATTCTAACAATAAATAAATAATACAATAAATAAATATTCAACATGCACAATATTTAATTAATTATGAAAAGACCAAAATATCCTTTCCTAGAAAATGTGGTAGTGACACACAGTCACTATTGAAGTATACAAAACTTCCCTCAATTCTCCTAATATTTCTCACAAAAAATTATTTGTTGCTTCCATGCATATATAAGTAACAGCACAACTAATTGCCCCTTCTATCTTGTTACTACACATATCAGTAAACACGAGTTATGATAACTCAAGGGCTACCAAATATTTATCACCAACCACTTTTAAACAATTCGTTCCTCAACTTTAGCCATATATATACTATTACCTAGTTTCCTTATGTTTCAGCATATATTACTAGTTTAGTAAGGAACATCACACAATACCATGCTATTAATTTTTTCCCAAGCCTAACTCCACTTCCCAAAAGGTTTCCATGCACAAACTCATCACTAGAGGCACTATTCCATTTCTATAGAGAAAAGAAATACAATATCAACACATGTATATACCTTCTAATTGCATATGGGGATACACACAGTTCCTTCCATGGTGCCTTTAATTTTCTTCATACCTTATGCCATGGAATAATTTTTACATGTCCTTAATCATTTACACAAGGAATCTACTCACCAGTTGGTATAAGCTAAACTCAAACCAAACAAAGTTTGATAGAAAAACTCTACAAACTATACCACTTTTCTTAGCATCTCCATTCACTAACAACCGATTATAACTGTAAACACCCATATTTTTTTAAAATTAAAATATAAATTTTTGTAATTTTTTTCGTAATTTTTGTAAATATATAAAATTAATGTTCTTCAAAGGATAAATATTTTTGTGAAATAAATTAAATATTAAAATATTATAAAAATTATATTTTTAAGTGTAAAATAAATAATTAGTCATAGTTTAATTTTTCTAAAATTTATTGGGCCCAAAAACTATTTTTAAATAGCTAAAAATATCATTTTTAAATAAACCAAACTGAACCAACCTGAACCGAACCAAACCAACCTAGATAAACCAAACTAAACCGAACCCAACCCTAGTGGGTCAGATATAAACCCGACCCGTACTCGCTAACCCGACCCGACCCGGCCCATTAACCCATTATCTACAGTAAATATAGTAAATTAACCCTCCACTATTTTCTTCCCCCGTCGCCGGCCGTTTAACCCGCCGCCACGACTTCAACCGTCGCCCGCTCGTCTCCCCCACCGGACGCTGACCCCTCCGGTCCCCTCCCTGTAACCGCCGAGGTGAGCTCCTCTATTTAAACCCCCACCGACGACTCCCCAGCACAGAACCCTCTCCGCCAACTCCGGCCAACCACCTAGCCTCCGGCCGACCTCGACCCAGTTGACCCCGGCCATACCCTGATGACGGGTACGCCGACCCCGACGACCACCCCACAACAACCACCACCAGCCATAGCAGCCGTCGTCGACCGGCCGAGCACCGCCGCGCCGCCCCGTGCACGTGTAATTTCAGTCGATTCTGACCTCTGTTCAGGTGAGCTTTTCATCCTCCTGGCTGTGTCAATTTTTGATCAGTCTGTTACGACATGTTCGATGTGTAACCCTTTTGAACCCCGTATAATTTGATTGGGGTATCGTGTCCTGTGTCGATCGCAAACCGCGACGCAAAAACAGGAAAAATATCCTAATTTTGGACTTCAAAAACTGTCCCGAACTCACAAATTTACGGCCATTTTACGTCCAAACTGTTAAATAACTCTTAAATTCACAGTAAATTAGACAATATAACCGAGTTTTAAACCCTGTAATTAGTTTTTTTGCTGTAAGTTGTGTTTTATTTGCGGGTAAAGTTGACCAAAATCTTAATTTTCAAAACCTGAATTCTCCCGAAACTGTGTGCATCCCTCTAAATGAGGTGACTTCGTCATGTGCAAATTTTACCGAAAGGTACGCATCGTCAATGCGGACGTGTGAGATTTCGCGGAAGTTGATTTGGATGTGCGTTCACACCGAAATCAACGTGTATCCGTCAAAATTACCCGTATCGGGTCTGTTCTGAAACTCGTTGTAACTTCATGTGTGCTTATCGTTTCGTAACGAAACTTGCATCATCGGATTCGTAGCGTTATGCTGGTCCTGTGACCCAAGTTTGGTTCGATTCTGAGAACGTTGACGAAACCCCGTATCGCAGGTCCCATGGCTCCACTTGACGGGCGGTTTTGTGATCGGCTCATCGGAATCCAGTTCTGGACTTTCCGTTGGATTTGTATTATCGTTCTGGACTTGTAGACACTAATTTTGACAAATTTGGAGAACTTTGTCTCTGGCACATTTTTCGGTGCGAAGTAGGCCACATGTGGACCCCGCTTTGACAAAAAACTGTCAATTTTGCTCCTGTGTCCAAATTGGACTTATGGGTAGGCAATCCTAGCTATTTCATATCTTCTGAGAATGATGGTAATATTTATTTCAGCATCCAGAGGAGTACTTGAAGATCCCACTGTCACCGGAGCAATTGGAGAAATTCAAACCCCAAGCAAGTGCACCTTTCCAAACTTGCAGTACTTGCTTTCATATTATTATTATTTTTTATTTTTGTGATGTATTTGTTCAACCTAGGACCGTGAGACGTTTCTTAGCGTCCGAATATTATTCGGGTGTCGACGCCGTACGCGGAGTCGTTTAACGTCACTTAGAGAGTTGATATCATGATCCTCTATTTGATATCATGATCCTCTATACTTTACGTGCTTGCTTTACCAAGTACATCATACCATAGGACACTTAACACTATTCATGAGACATAATCTTTTCTGAGTTATTCATGATGATTCTGTATAGGTTATATGATTCGTGACATAGATATTACATATACATAGCTATCATTATGACTCACTACATTAGTTAGAGGTCATGATCTTGTGTGTTATGGACATAAGACGTCGTGGACATGAGATGTGTGATTACATTGGGTAGGAAGAGACACAGGCTACAGGCTGATTATATATATATATATATATATATATATATATATATATATATATATATATATATTATTGCAGTGTCGTAGCCTCTACATCAGAGCTAGTCCCACTACGTGATATCACTGCTACCGGCTCCCCGACACAGAGCTTGTAGTGGTCTCAGCCTGAGTTCTAGTGATGCTCTCATTTGTATATCACATAGCTGGTTACATAGTTTGCCCTATTGATACATTTTATATACTGCATTTATTTGGCTTGAGTTATTCTTGTACCTTGCTATGTCCCCTGAGGACCTAGATCTGGATTATGTCCCCAGGTGTAGCAGAGGAGATATACCCTGAGGTATACGGGACAGGAGCAGACGCTGGAGCAGTACCAATACCAGAGGACGAGGTGATGCCCGAGGATTTCTCCTGAGTGTTTGCTTTATATACTCAGTCATTTCTATTATTAGATACTCTAATTCATGTCTCGTGGATTATTGTATTAAACTCATTATCGGGTTATTCCATGAGATATTTTATTGAGACTTGTTGTTGAATTATATTTCTTTTTGATTAGTTTGATATTTGAGTTGTGTTTATCTTCTATGGATGAGATTAGATTTAGAATGTGGCATGTATCGTAGACCTTTATAATTATTTTTACATCTTAAGTACACTCTAACGGGTCCATTAAATTGGATTTGTCCATTGGAGTGTGCTGCTGGCCATTGCCACGTGGCTAGTCCCTCGGTATTTTGGGACTGGGGCGTGACAATAACACTCCCATATACAACACACACCCAAAAAATATTGTTATATATAAAAGGAAATAAAGTATATAATGACTCATCCTAAACCTAACAATTTTATTTGTTAATATAAAATAGAACATTAAAGGTGCAGTACAATGGAAGTGGCTGCTCACCAAAATTGAAAAGAGGGGAAAGAGATTACCAACGAGAGGACTTGTTCAATACTGGGAGATGGAGCACTCGGTGTCAGCCATACCTTACGCATGATCGAAAAAAGTCAACGAGTCCTCTACTTAGTGGCCGCACAGAGAGGAGTTGTCGACAAGATTTACATGCTCCGAGCGGAGGGGACTCCAACAAATTTGGAGCAAGCCAAAGTTGCAACCCGTGACATCGTCTGCTGGAAGTCGAAGGCCTGAAATAGGAATAACTATGAGCGAGGAGCCTCAGGTTGAAGCTCTGACGAGGGTAAATAAAATGGGCTTAGGCTTGAGCCTAAATGATAAATAAAATTTGGGTTAAAACATCTATACTCACTAAGAATATACCACTATATATATTAATAAACTATATCCCTAATATAATAATATTAATTATAAATTATTGAAATTTGGAAGGGGTTTACATTGCGGCTCTTGGCCTTGAGCGGTGACCTCGAGAGAGAGAGAGAGAGAGAGAGAGACTAATGGATGTGGCGAGGAGGAGTGGAGTTGGTGACAATATTGGGGAAAAGAGGGAACGATAATGGCAGTGGCGAGGCACGGGATGCTAACTCTAAGGTGTTGCGGAGAGGGAGAAGAGAGATCTTGTGTGTGTATATCTCTCTCTCTCTTTCTCTCTCTCTCTCTCTCTCTCTCTCTCTATATATATATATATATATATATATATATATATATATATATATATATATACACACACACACACACACTGTATATCCTTTTGATGCCAGTTTGATACCAGACCTTGAACCCTACATAGGGAATTATGCTTATAATTTTATCCATATTGGATTAATACAAATTTTTAAATAAAGGTATCTTTATACCATCTAAAATGGGTTAGAGTACTTTAGGTCTATTGTTGGAATGAATGGTCTCTCAATTAATGATTGATCAGTCAAGATAAAAAAGAAATTATGACTTCCTCTTCAAGGGTTAAATGCTTCTTTTATATCTTCTTTAAGAGATGCCAGATGTTTAGATTGACAACCTTCTCTTATGGGAGTTATGCAGACTAGTCTTTGCCATGGACCCGTTTACTTTAATGTTTATCCAAATCTTAGCCTATCTCTTACATATACTAACTTACTGGATACAATAACGTTTAATCTTAAGACGTATGGTTATAACATTAAGCAAGGTTCAGAGACCATTGTAGTTCTTTATCGTATTCACTTTAAAGTATTGTCTACTTTATCTCCTAAAGCTAGACATCTTACCAAATATGGTAAGACAACTTTGATAGAAATAAATCTGTTAACATCAAATATTGCTGCAAATAAAATAATCAGATAGAAAAAAAATCAATTTCCTAACAAATTGGTTCTTAATCAAGCGATTCCGCCTAGACCCATTATGGATACTGAATTAGATCAAATTATTCAGACTCCAGATGGAGATGGGCCCATAACAATAATCATGCTTTCTTGTTAGATACCATTTTGGTAAATGGGATGATACTCAAATAAATTATTCTACGATAAAGAAAGAACTTCTTTCTATTATCAAATGTATTCATAAATTTCAAGATGATCTATTAAATAAAAAATTCTTACTTCGAATAAATTACAGTTCTTCAAAATCTATTTTACAAAAAGATGTTAAGAATCTTGCTTTTAAACAATTTTTTGCTAGATGCCAAGCTGAATTAGCTATATTTGATTTCGATATTAAATTTATTAATGGTAAAGATAATTCTCTTCCTTACTTTTTTACTCATGAATTTTTGCAGCAAGATGTCTAGCCAAGCCAGAGGGAGAGGCAGGTCTAAGGGGACGTTACGTCCTCAGAACTCTTTTTCTCATCAAATAATAATTGACAATCGACCTACTGAAGCTGGATCCAGCTCCAATGCCAAAGGCAAACAGCCTGCCAATAATGACACTAATACCATTTCTTACAAAGAAGCAATGGAAGTTGAGTCCATCTTCTCTGAGAAGCTAAATTCTGAACAAATTATCAAACTCGATAGGAGTGATATTTCTCTTATGAAGGATCCATGGAAACTTCATAAACGATATCTCGAAGGCAATTTTATTCCGGTTACGGGCAAACCTGTCAACATTTATGAAGGTATTTTGATCACCACAAAATCCATAACTATAGAATATTCTACTAAACCACATTCTCTGAAAGTGGCTTACAGTAAAGTTATCATCAAAAATATTCTCATACCACAATCTCGGGAACTACATTCTAACAGGGAACAACAGCTCTCTAAAGATAAAGTTATTGTTTGTAGTTATAATTAATGAGATTATATACAAGCATTCTATAACTTCCTCTACTATGAGAATTTTCAACAAACCCATTCATGGTTTATTAGAATTTGTCCAGAATTTCTTTTTTATCTTAACTGGTCAATACATTAATTGAGAGACCATTCATTTCAACAATAGACTTAAAGTACTCTAACCCATTTTAGATGGTATAAAGATACCTTTATTTAAAGGACTAATAACATACCAATAAAGCCAGCTAGTGATACTAGTGGTTGCAACTATGAAGTGTAAGGGAATACAAACTTCATTTTTATAGATATGAACATCTGTAACCTTGAAAGGTGTTGTAAGAGCTTTGTTATCAACCACACTCAAAGTCTGAGTAGTACGTTCACAATACTTTAAAGGAATAATTCCTTCTTTGAAACAGTTCAAATCAGCCCCACTGTCAACTAAAGCTATAAGATTATAAATCAATGATTCCTTATTGATAATTAGATCGATTTTTATATACCATTTATGGGTAATAAAAAGATCTATCTTTGATAGAAATGAATTATCAATGGATTTTTCTTTGCGTTTCATAGAAACAGATTATATATATATATATATATATATATATATATATATATATATATATATATATATATATATTGGAAAATAGAAAATGAGGAGATAAAATGAGAGAGTAATAATAATAATAATAATAATAATAATAATTATTATTATTATTCAGAACTAGTTATATTTTAAAAATAATTAAGTAATAACGATTTTATCACTCCCTAGATGCACTTCTTCATTATATTCAAACAACATATTCATGAATTTGTCACCTCCAAATTCTGCTTCTTCAAATCATCCGCTTCTTAAAAATAATTAAGAGATGCACACACACAAGATGCATATACAAAATTTTGAACGTTGTGTATGTATAATTTTGATTTACACTTTCATCCATTTCGACGATCCAAACAACTACATGGTGTTTTATTTTTTCTAGTTCTGGTAAGTAATTTTTTTAGAAACAAAAGCTAAAACAAAAATACTACAGAAATGAATGCTCACATTAGCCACAACTTTCTTTGTCACCCTTCTGATTGTTAGATTATTTATGTCTCAAATTAACAAAATGATCCACGCAGAAACTTGATACATCTAGAATGATAACCAAGACAATTGCTCCATTTACATCTTATCAGAATTCTGAAGATTTTTGGATTAATAATGCATGTCAAATAGCAATACAGAATTCTCAAATATCTCCCTTCCTGATGTTACTCAGGTCTTAGAGCATCTACAACCCTATTGTCTTGTTGTGTATTGTGATTTTTATGTGGCATGAGGCACAAGACAATGTCTTTTATATATGACAAGATTATATTCACACAAGACATCGAGATAGAAAAGTGTTTTCCAATGCAAAAGTATTGAGAAAACAATAAAAAGTACTTTTTTCAACTTCCAAGACAACTTTTTCTCTTCTTCATTTTTTTATAAATTTTTGTATTCATAATTGATGATGTGGAGGTAAAGCCAATGTGAACTGCATTGTCTAGAACAAAACACCCAACTTCACAAAGTATTTGCCATGTCATGCCATGTCACATTCAAAATTGATTTTATATTTGAATTGTAGAATGACTTTTTCAATAAAAAATTGGTATTCCTATGTGACAACAATTTTTTTTCAAACTCACATTAGCGTTGAAGATGCTCTTAGGAGAGTCCATTTTTGTTCACCCACCAAAACTTGGATGATGTTCATCATTCTATTCAAAAATTGCCCTCAACCTAAAATTACTTTTTCTATTATTGCGAGGTGAAATAAATTAGATAGGAAACCATACTTACAAAATGCGTTCCGAAATGAGTACTAATTTCCTAAACATAATAATTCATAGGGACTAAAGTGAATAAAAATATTTTCCTACTCCCTATCCCGTTGGGGTTTTATTGCCACCTCTCTCTCCTTTCTTTCTCTCTCCTCCCGAACTGCGAACCGAAGCGAACGATTTTTCTCTCTCCTCTTCCGATCTCCGCAAGCTCCAGCCATGGCCGCCACCGACAGCCCCAATGCCGACCCCCACCGCCGCCTCGACGTCGACACCCCTCCGATTCCCAAAGGTTCGGTCCCTCTCGGCTCGCCGCCCATTAAAACCCTAGATTCCCCCCACCCCCGGCGGAAATTTGAGTTCTTTTAAGTTAGTCTCCTCGATTTCTAGGGTTTAGCATCTAATCTTTTCTTCGCGTTGTTGTTATTGGCGCAAAGGTGTTTTCTTTAGGGTTTATGCGATGGGAAGGATGGAATTGATTCAACGCGTGAAGTTGTTCTGTTGGTCTCGTATGCTTTTGAACTTGTTGTGGTTGAAAAAGGGGATTTTTTGGGCTGCAAATTCTGTGGCTAGGGTTTGATCGAGGTTTTAGGCATTTTTTTGAAATATAAGTGAGAAGAAATTTGAAGTCAAACTTTCATTTTGCATGTGACACTTGTTTACGGTGCTTCTTATGTTGCATAAATATGAATACGTCATGAAATATAAGGACACAGAGACACTGATATGGTACTGATTTTAGCGTATCCTAGTATATTTTGGACTGTATATCCTTGCTTGTTCTTATTATTGCGAAAAAAGTGTTTACCATTTTTGGGTTTACAAGATGGAATGATGACTCAGGTCAATGCCTTTGTGGAGCTTTTGTTTCGGTTGATCGCAAATGTCATGATGTTTTTATGGTCGAAAAAGAGGGATGTTTAGGCTGCAATCTCTGTGGCTAGGGCTTGGTTGAGTTTTTTTTTCTTCTTTTGGGCCTTTTTTGGATTATAAGCGGGAAGAGATTTAAAGCCAAAATTTCATATTTCTTGTGGTAATTGCTTATGATGCTTCCTATGTTGCATGAATACATATAAGACAAGTTTACACTAAGAACAAGACACTGAATTTAATGCGTCCTAGTATATTTTGGAGTGACTATGTTGTGTTTGATACTTGCCCAACTGGAAGTTGACAAGACATTGATTTTATGGATTGCAGTGCTTGCTAGAATGTTTCTGTCTTTGAATTATTCATCAAGAATAACTAGTATTTCAGTCATGAGTTTAGTTTTAATTTTTTTTTTTTTGACTTGGACATCTTCCCTCTTTGTAGATTTATAATCTTAGTAGGCAGGGAACGAGTGATGCACTTAGAATGCATCTATGCATTGAGTGATTGTGCTATTTACCTCAACTACCGGGTTTGATTACAAATTTGACCGACAATTGCAATTGTTTTAGAATTACTACGTGTGCCTATTCCCAAATAAGTGTTACGATTTTGACATTAATACGAAGGTTTGATTGATTAATCAGGTCCTTATGACTGATAATAATCTTGCATGTGAGCTTTAGTCCTTTCTTTGGTTGAACAATTGTGTATCTTGAGCTTGAGATTGACAATTGACAACTATTTTTCAGTAACATGATAATCTTGTGGCAATAAACATGTCGGTTTGAACTTTCTAGTGTCCTACTAAATGTACGTCATATCCTCTAATGTTTGAAGGATATGTTGAGGTCAAAGATTAGTCATTTTTGATCCAGAAAGCACAGAGCCTCCATATCAGGGCCTTGGTTGTTCCTGTTGATTACATGTATGAAACACGACAAACACTCTAAAATACACTAAGAGATGCCAGGAATGGTTCTGTGTTCGT
Organism: Iris macrosiphon; assembly: GCA_036927795.1. Taxonomy (NCBI): domain Eukaryota; kingdom Viridiplantae; phylum Streptophyta; class Magnoliopsida; order Asparagales; family Iridaceae; genus Iris; species Iris macrosiphon. The sequence continues at coordinate 67,760,651 of JAYESA010000018.1, read as the reverse complement.
GTCACTGTGTTCATTTCTTTTCCTGTCGTATTCATGCCCATGCATCATTGGTGTTGATGCACCACAATCATTTTCCCAGACCATTAAAATTTGTGTTGAGGTTTTATATTCGATTATTATGTTCTACTCTTGTTTATTTCAAGGTTTAAAGTATCGGCCGATACCGATACATATCGGCCGTATCGGATCGGATTTTGGGGGGGGGGGGTCCGATCCGATACGCGTAAAAAATATCGGTATCGGCCGATACACAGTCGAAAATCATTGTATCGATTCGTAGCGGCCGATACATAACCGATACCGACCGATACAGACCGATACTTGAAGATTCCAGAACTAAAAAAAATGAATCCAACGTCCAAACAAAGAAATCTCAAATCAGTGTCAAAATCCGACGTCGAATCAAAAACAAAAAGTAAAATTAGTAATTGAAATTTGCCACATTTAAAATTTTCAATAATGGAGACTAAAATTTCTATAAATATGACGAAAAATCATAAAAAAAATACCTCAACTAGATCGATGCCTTTCTCCGCCGCTCCCACTGTGCTCAAAGAAGAACACCGCTGTCGACACCATTCTCCACCGCTTGTGCAAAGTCGTGCTCGTGGAAGAAAGGAAGGTGGAGAGTCGGAGATGGGAAAATAAAAAGGAGGCGGATAGGAGAGTGTTTTCTCTCCCGCTGTGTTCTTCCGGAGGTCAGAAGCGGCGGAGAGGAGTGTTTTCTCTCTCCACTTAGGGTTAAGGGGCCCAGCCATTTAAGAAAAAAAAATGAAAAAAAGCAGCAAATGTTAGATTCGAACCTAAGCCGGATGGGAAAAAAATGTTACACCTATCAATTTGTCATCTAACCAATTGTCAACAAATTTTTTTCTGTTTACATTAGCAAATATATAATATATATCAACTAAGACATATAGTTTATATATTATTTATTATTGTATATGTATCTTTCTTCTAAACATATTTATTTGTTTTATATATATATATATATATATTCAATAACATAATTGCATGTATGTATTTTTTTAATTCAATTATGAAAAACGTTACATACAATAATGAAAAATGTTATATTCAAAATTTACATTGGGGCAGTAATAGAAATTAAAACTCCTACAGAAATCAACTTGACCAGACAAATTAATTGGGACAAGATTAATATGTTTGACTTCAATTATTGATGCATCTTTTTGCATAAATTGACCACTGAATTTATGCGATTCTTTCATTTCTTTTGCTTTATTAGAACTTGTAAGTTGAAACGAATTATTACGAGTTCTAATAGAAGTAAAAGACACGAAGAATCGCATAAATTTAGTCATCGAATTATGCAAAAAGAGACATGAATAATTGAATTCAAATATGTAAATCTTGTTCCAATGAATTTGTTTGCTCAAGTGGATTTATGTAGGAGATATAACGTTTTATTGAGGCAAGTACATTACCACTATCGATTACTATATATTATAAATGCTATTATCCTCGTCTTATATCTATATTTTATATTTGTTCCTGACACAGAGCTGTGCATATTAGGTGAGGACATGGAGATTTGCACTTAGATCGGAACACTATGTTTGATAAAATAGACTTCGTGTATATAACGGATGTATATTTTTTTATGTGGTTATTTTATCGGATTTGTCTCCGAAAATCTGACATGTATGATGTACTAAAAACACTGATAATGGACTAAGGTGATCGTGTGCGTGTCTGTGTTATAGTTTCTCCTAGTTCACTATGATTATATATATATATATATATATATATATATATATATATATATATGTATATTATTAACATGTTTGCGGGAATATATGGTCCTCATATTTATTAGACTGCATCCTAATATGCACTTTGATTTTTTCCTTTCCCCGTTATTAAAAATATTATTAACATGTTTAACTGTATTAATTATTTTTTGTACCACATTTGCATGATAACATAATGACTTTAAAAAGTCGTACGTTCGAGGAAATAAATGCTGATTCGAGCATGATAAATTCATTCATGAAGTACCACTTAATGCAAAAAAATAAAAAATATTGTCGCATATTGAGGGTAAATGACAAGATAAAAGAATAGCTGGTAAAAGAAAACAGAGGGCAAATGAGGAGTTGACACCAAAGTTTACAGTATTTACCGATGTATCCGTATATAACGTTTTTTATTATTGTATGTAAGACTTTTTATTATTGTATGTAATATTTTTTATAAGTGAAATATTATTAAATGTGACGTTTATTATTATTGTATGTAACATCTTTTATAAGGGTAATATTATTGTATGTAACGTTTTTATAAGTGTAATATTATTGTATGTAATATTTTTTATTATTATTTGTAATGTTTTTATAATATTTGTAGGATAATATAATGGTGCAAAAAAAATTGCTATTTACTATCCCTAGTTTGGGCTCAATTTTAGTCCATGTTTTTATCGATGAAAAATGTAATGCTTTATGGGCTTAAGGTTGAGCTCTAAGTTAATAAATATTATTGTATATACATTGTATCTAATTATATATATACTATTTATTATTGTATATATATACTATCTATTAACGTATCTAACTTTATATGTTATTATAGTTTATATACTATTTATTATTGTACATATATACTATCTTTTATTGTATTTAACTTTATTATTGTATGTAATATTTTTGATAAATGTAATATATATATATATATATATATATATATATATATATATATATATATATTTGGTATTTTTATCCATACATCACTCCAGAGGCGGAACACCATTCAACATTTGATGGCCTCATGACAAGTTTTTTTTCATACTACAGATATCAGTCTCTACTACCCTCATAACCAAGAATCATATCAGGACGATTATGATAATTATGAATCATTTTAGTCAAATATTTATATTTTTTTTTATTTGTATTCATTTTCGTTTTTGTATGCTTTATGTAGTTCGTACCTATTGTAAAAAGATTATTATTTATGAAATTTAAATGAAGGGATAGGCCAGAGTCCCATAAAATTTTCTGGCCAAGTAATTTTTTGTCGTACTTTTAAATTTAAACATGTAAATCTTGTAGCTAATTTTATTTTGGTATATTATAAAACAAAATAATTGGTGTCATGGATCACATTGTAACAATTTATAACTGTGCATAAAACTAAATTTCTGAATATAATTAAATCTTTATTTTTTTACAGAAATTAAAAAAAAAATCTCAAGTCAACTACAAATATAATTATGGGTCTTGTGACTCTTGTCTCATGATCTCATCATGCCATTTGCATTGCTTCTAATCTCTTGTGCTTCCCTCTATGTGTCTTAATTCGTCAAAATTGAAACCTATAGAACAATACAAGATTCAATTAGTACGGATATAATGACATAATAAGATTGTAACTAAAAACATGTAAAGGAAGAAAACTTATATATCGCAGGTAAACCATTCAACAATGATGACTATTGATTTATTCAATTATAATAAACAAAGACATAAAAACACTTAAATAATGCATAAATATGTAAATTATTTTTTCTATTATTTTTTCTATTATTTTTACTAATTTATTAATAATTATTTAAATATTGCCGATACAGCCGTTACCAAAAAATCCGATACTCCGATCCGATACCGCCGATACTGCCAATACATATACTCATACAAACTATTCGATACCGATACCGAGTTTTTGAACCTTGGTTTATATCTCCTAAACATGCTACTATGTCCTACACCATCATAGATCTTATCTAATTGCATGTTGATGACTTGATGTAAATCATCTTAAATGGGTTTCGTGGAACTTAAGTTACCTAAAAGAGTATACTTTGCCTTTGCATATGTTTCTCCTTGGATCTGGTAACCAGCATGTTTTTGTGCTGAGAAGATCATTGCTAATTGTCCAAACGTAGACTAGAGCTCTCATCTTTTAATCAAAATCAGTGACTTTTTTCTTATCTTGGATGGTAAGTTCCTAAACAAATGATTTTGTGTGATGAGCCTGACAAAGCTATGTTTTACTGATAAAAAAGTTGTTATGGAGTTACGACCGGTTGGTATGATAATAAATTTGTATCATACTGAGTCGCCTAACAGATTTATGTGGGGCCTCAGTTACTTGGTGGTTATTTCGTCCTTTGTACTCTGATATTTATGCTGTCAATATCGAACCTTTTCCCTCGCAAGAACCTTCCACAGACGATTTGTTACAGAAAACACTTTTCTATTATTGTAATACATGATATTTCTAATCAACATGTTCTGAAACGATTTTCATATTCATACTCTTCCAAGCTACTACAATCATTTAAGCTCTTAATATTTATATTACTATCCAGGGAAGATTTGGAATATGTAATTCCTTGCTCCATTCTTTTTGTCTGCCACAGATTATCAGGGATAACTTAAGTTCTCTGACCATTTAGATTACTTGTGGGTCTCAATTGTTTTTATTATTCCATATTAGCTTCATTCTTTTCTAGTACTCGAAACTGAGTTACTGACTAGGATACCTGGATCGCTAAAGGTCACTCCAGATGTCTTCTTCCCAGTTGCCAATGCTACATTATTGTTCACTTGGATTCTCTTTTCGAATTGTGGAGTCCTAATCTTATCTTGCTAACCTGTTAATTTTTAACATGTTGCTGGGGAGTTTTGGTTGATGCTGCCCTACAGAAGTGCTTAATGGAAGAGATTAATAATTTTTTTTTGGTTCAATCGATCTTAATTTGAAGACTATTAGCCTTCTTTCTCTCCTTTCTCCCCATTTCCTTTTTAACTCATGGTATGTTGTTAATTGAAGTTGTGGTAAGGAATGGATTACCTGAACAGATTTAAGGGCTGCTGATGGATGTATTATAATTCATTGATATGACGAGGCTTCTGATAATTATTGTTGTTCAAGATAGCAGAACTTTGTTAAAATAATTCGAGACATATGTTTGAGAGGGAATGTTGCTTTGTGATTTCCACCGTTTCTTGCGATTCTGTACATATAACACAATTCATTAGATTAGTAGTTGGAATAGTTGAAATTAATTTTGTCTTTCATCTATCAAGATGCAAGATTATTGGTCCCATATTCTTGCTTCTTGTAGCTTTTCATCTTGTTGTTTCAGAAAGGTTATGCTCTTGTTGTCGTGTATTAGTAGTGTGAAGTATCAACCTTCACTCCAATAAGCATATTCCCGGACCAATTGTTGCTAGAAATGGATTCTGGTTGTAGATAATCTCTTTTCTATTATGTCACTTCATTACAACAACACTTAAATCTTCATGTTCACCTTTGTGCCTCTATAATCTAGCCTATGGCAAACAAATGCCCTTAATCTTCATGTCCATGTTAGTGTAAGTCTAGCTTATTAGCAAGAGAATGTCTAAGATTGTTATAAAGGTTTCCATGTAATTTCATTAAGCTTAAACGGTGTGTTAAAGTTGAGGTAATCCTCCCTTTTATATTGAATACTTTCTCATACTTTATGTGAAAGTTCCTGTAATGATTCACTCATGTGATGGAAACACGACACAGTTATAAGTAGTGTTCTATAAAAAGGGATCAGTCGGAAATTGATCAGCTGAGTGATCTGGCCAATAATCGGGTTAATTGATTCGAAGTTTTGTGGAGTCTCGGTTAATCGCCGAGTAATCAGATTAGTGGGTAACCAGTCATGGATGGAGTGTGCAATGAAAATATGTCATTTTATAAGCACCAAGTCTTACTGCAAGTATTTCAGGTCATACATATGAATTTACTTCGAGACTAAAGCAGTAATAAACATGTAACACCAAATCTGGTTCATTTTCAACTATAGGACCCGTTGTGCTATCTTTTGTCTTTACTTCACATTTCTGGCCTTCAACATGGATTTGGGAGTCATGAAAATTTGTATGAAAGTGATCTGACTGAAAATGATATAGTTTTCAAGTGGAAGGATTTAGTAGTTGCAACTAATAGTGTATACTAGGGAATTCCAAGCAAGGAAGAAACAAAGGGAGAGATAATTGTTGGGGATAGCAAAACCAAGACCACTTTATCAGGTCAACTGAATAGAGCTACTTCCAGTTCTATGTTGATTATTAATGAGTGAATCCCTGCGATAATGGTTTTCCTAGTGTGTGCAACCACAAAAGAGTTGGCATTTTGACATCCAGCCTCGTTAAAAAATTTCTGGTTCCTCAACAAATGGAGCCACATTTCTTTTTTCTTTCTGGATCCAGCATGGTTAGGTTTCTGATCCTTCAAAAATTGGAACCATTATATACTGTTATTATCGGATGGTGCTGTTATTTGGTTGCTATACATGGTGGCTGTAATCATGTGCAAGCTGCAACAGCAAGCAGGGAGTTTTATGTGAAGCATTAAAAGTGTATCAGCAGCTTGTCAAAGGAATGATCAGGGTCACAGCTTGTTGCCCAGCTTGGCAGACCTAACAGCAACCTCCTCTAGCATGGTGGTGTGTGTGATGAGGACTATTAGAGTAGTTGGATACAACCGTGTAGTGGATGACAAGGTTAAGCTCTTCGAGTAATAGCTCTTGTACCACAAGATTGAGTCTAGTTGCAAAGCGGATGGCAGATAAATTCTTATAAGAGGAGCGTGTAGTCATGAATGAGGTGAAATTGTAGGAAATTAAGATGTAATACAATGTGTACATTCTTCTTACCCGGAGTTAACAAAACTTGATTCCTTTCCTCATACTTTTATGTTTTACGGATGTCTAGGACAGACACGCCGTGATCTGTATGTCTCTGGGACGCAAATCCAACAACACCATGATAAATGGTCTGCTGATGTTGGTGCATGTTTCTACTCTTGTTGTGTTACTGAGTCCGTATCAGGGTTGCATGATTTGCTCTACCCCCCCTGCGAATCGCGAAACCGGTTCGTGCGTACCAGAACGGGTTTGGATCGCGTCGCGAACTGGAACGGCAAAAATGGCGAACCATAGTGTTTTTTTTCCTGTGTGTGTGAAAAAATAGGGCAGAAAACTGAAAAAAAAACACTTTTTTCATGAAGTTTTATGTCGAAAACTGACCTTACATGACTTCTTCTTCTTCTTCTTCTTCTTCTTCTATCCCAGCTCTTTTTTTTCTCTTACAATCCAGGCGTCCATCGAAAACTTTTACATTTGTTTGTTGATATTTTGTAAGTTAACTCTAAGCACTTATATTATACACTGGACAATTATATATATATATATATATATATATATATGAGGAAGGATCGACATCCCTGCAAATGTTCAACTCAACGGTTAAGATTAGATGACTTAAACAACATCCAACGGATGCTATTATGGGGATGGATGGGGATACAAAGATAGCGGGGATGTCGATCCTTCCTCTCTCTCTCTCTCTCTCTCTATATATATATATATATATATATATATATATATATATATACACACACACACACAAAAAAAAAAAAAACATACTAGCGACCCCAATAAGCGAACCGGACGAACCCAAAGTGCGTACCGACTAAGTATACCCCCGTACCAGTAAAAGTACCGTTCTGTGTACCCGTACCCCGTACCGATTCGAAGTGCGAATCGTGCAACTATGGTCCGTATGACATAACATACAAGAAAACTGATTATCACATATCCAGAATGCTAGCTGTATGTTTCTCTCGAGAAAGGATTCTAGGTGTAACTATTATTTCAGCACTTTTTATATGCTACATCTCAAGTAATAAAGTTATTTAGTCTTCTATAATGCCATTCTTTTGGATTACCTAGTAAAGTCACAAGTGACTGTAATCACGATATTCTATACTAGGTCCTCCCTGCTGATGATTGGTTTGTCACAGAAATGTGAGTTAACAATTAGAGTCGATATATTAAAGACTTAAACCCTGTGTTTCTTCTGTAGTTTCTTTGATTGTTTGTAAACTCTTGTGTTAGTCAAGATTCATATATTAGTAGCTCTGTTGAGGTTGTGCTTCAGATACAATGAAGTTTTAATTTTCCTTATGTTGAGTTCTTTTGTTTCTCGGTTATTAATGCTTCTCATTCATGTTTTTTTCTTTTCTTTTTGACTTCTGCAGACATGCAAGCATCTGATAATCCTATTCCCCTTTCACCACAGTGGCTCTTGCCAAAACCTGGGGAGAGTAAGCTTGGAATATTGACTGGGGTAAAGTATTTTCTGTTTCTATTAGTTCATTCATTGTCAGAGAGATTATTCAACAAGAAAGAAACATTATATATAAACAACAACAATAACAAAGAAGTCTAAAATTCAAAATTGTGGGGTTGGCTAATCAGTCCATTTCATCCATTAGGCGCTATTGTAAGTGCCCTATCGTTTGTAAGATGAATAAGATACTGAGGTACATATTATATTTTTTGTTAACTTGTTACATTACTATTTATCTATTTGCCTGATCTCATTTTCAGAATTAGTGCCTTCTTTAATTGTGTGGGCCTAGTAGTTTTGCATTTTTATGGTCCTGATGCTTTGCAGGAACCTCACTCCACTCTTCATGCTAACCGTCCAGATGCTTTAAGAGCATTAGGTAATGGTGAAGACTCTCATGATGCTGGAAAGAAGAAAGATGTATTCCGGCCATCCTTGTACGACTCAGAAACTGGGCGCCGTGATCGTTGGCGTGATGAGGAAAGGGAGACAAGTTCTGCTACTCGTCGTGATCGATGGAGGGAGACGGAAAGGGACCTTGGTGATGCTCGTAAAATAGAACGCTTGTCAGACAATGCACCTAGACATTCTGGGGAAGCACGTCGTGCTCCATCTGAGCGCTGGGCAGACTCTGTTGGTCGAGAAAATAATCAAGATCAACGCCGTGAGAGCAAATGGAACACACGTTGGGGTCCGGATGATAAGGAGTCAGAAAATTGGCGTGAGAAGTGGTCAGATTCTGGCAGAGATTTTGAAGGGTTTCGTGAAAAAGGAATTCCCAATCTAACTATCCAAGGGAAAGATATGATTACTCAGGGAAAGGATGCAGATAAGGAGGGAGATCATTATTCTCGCTCATGGAGGTCTAGCTCTTCCTTAGCTCGTGGAAGGGGTGATACTTTTCATCACCAACCATTTGCTCCAAATAAACAAGCCCCTATCTTTGGTTCTGGTAGGGGGAAGGGGGATAATGGGCCTCCAGTTTTATCTGCTGGTCGTGGTAGGGTTAACTCTAACACAGGCATTGTGAACAATGGTTCATCTCGTTCCTACCCTTTAGGTTTTGTTTCAGAGAGGTCTGATGGTGTCCATGGTGACTCTTCTATTCTAAGATATAGTAGGATGAAGCTGCTTGATATTTACAGAACAACTGATTTAAGGAGCCTTCGGATGTCGCTGGAAGGGTTCGTAGAAGTTCCTTCTTTGACAATAGGAGAACCTTTGGAGCCTCTGGCATTCACTGCTCCAACTTCTGAAGAACTGGTAATTGTGTTGCTTTGCAAAATTCCATCCATCATACAAACATCTTTCTCCTGTCAAGAGCACGTTTTTCCGTAACATGCAAATGACATACCCTTCATTGCTGCTTGTGCAGGTTATCTTGAAAGGAATAGACAAAGGGGATATCATAAGTAGTGGTGTGCCACAAGTTTCCAAAGATGGCCCCACTGGAAAAAACTCTACAGATTCATTGACATCAAAACAACCTAGATTAGGTACCTTCTCTTTTTGGGAACCTTCATAAGTGCTCTTCACTTAATAACTTTGTTTTCCCCTTCTTCTGATTTGTGCTTTTGCTGGACCAGGGAGTAGGGAAGATTCAACAGCTATTATGGGTGATTATAAAGATGAGGGTTCTGACAATATAAGAGGCGAGCAGCCAAATTATATGGAGAGCCCTTCATATGGTAAGTACTGAAATCTACATCTGGCTGATACAAAGATGCCTCCTAAGTCCTAACCATTGTAAAAAAATCACAAATTATTTGCGAATCTTTGGCTAATGCACAAATGCGAGATTTATTCATCAGTTCACGAATATTTAATAATATTTGCGAACAACTCATCAAAAATTGCGATGAAAATGCTTACTGCGAATTGTTTGCTACATAATAGCTGAAGAGCAGGCCTGCCCGTATGCTGCAGGCCCATTACCAGTATTGGAATTGGTCTTGAATCGAAGAAGAGCTCTCACCATCTGTTATAGATCAAGGATGGCCCATGCTCTAATTTCTTTTCTGATGTGGGACTAAAGGAATACATGGTGGATATGAAGTAAGTTGGTGTGTGGATCAAAACACACCAATGGGAACCAATGCAAATGTGAAAAATGTAGCTCCAACATATATGGCACAAGGACCAATATAAACATAACTATTATATCTAGAAGTTTTTGTGTTATTTTCTTTCATCCGAACTTTTGCTGAACTCTGGGCGTTATTAGGAGCATTGTCACAAGTTCGGCATTCTGGAATGATTCGGCGAACCAATGCAAATGTGAAAAATGTTGCTCCAACATACATGGCACAAGGACCAATATAAACATAACTATTATATCTAGAAGTTTTTTGTATTATTTTTTTCATCCGAACTTTTGCTGAACTCTGGGTGAATATTCCGAACTTTTCAAACTCGCCGAATCATTCCCAAATGCCTAATTTGTGACTATGCTCCTAATAAAGCCCATACCAAGGGAATAAAATGCTTGAAGGTATTGCATGCTGAATCTTCATCTTATAGTACTTATATAGAGAACTAATTGGTGCATGTATATATTAACTTATGTACAAAAAAATAAATTATTTACATATGTATATGTAAATCTGTTTGTGTATGTGTGTTCGCGTGTAAGTACCCTCCCATTCACCATTCTTGCTAAAAATTGCATCTGATTACAACATACATATATTCATGCATGTGGCTCCCAAGGGGTCCCTATATGAACTTCCTAATGGGAGTTCTGGGTAGACTACCATTTCTTTTCCATAAATACCTTCCCTCCTATATTTAATTCCGATTTGGTACGATGCACATTAGGATCATTTTTCTTACACCCACGCTCACACACACACACACACACACACACACACACACATGTACACACGTGTAGGCATACATGTATATGTCATTTTTTGTTTGTTTGTTCCGTAATATCTAACCTTTCAAATTCTTTTCAAGAATGCTTAATATAGTCATCAAGGATTTTATTTGTGTTATTTGAGTTTTTCATGCTTCTAATATTGCTTCAATTCTTGGAAGTAATAGGCTCTATATAAAATGCCATGAGTTTTTTTTCTTCTTCTATTACTAAGGCTTAGTTTGGGATTGCTGTTGCTTTTCAAAAGGCCACATCAGAAGCAGCTTTTGGCAGCAGATGGGAGGTAGCTGTCAAAAGCTACCCCAAAATTGAAATAACTTTTGAAACATTTTTTGATAAGCTGTTGTTACCAAACAGCCTTGGACTGCTTTCCAAGAAAAAAAAGCAGAAGCAGCCTCCAATAAGCAATCCCAAACCCAGCCTAAGACAAGGAGTTACACTATAAAAAGGCTAGAAGATTCTTTTGCCCATAATTTTATGTTAGCTACACATAAATACCATGCATGCTTGCCATCCATGATTTGTGATATTTTGACCTCTGTGATAGTTGAGGAGCTTTTATCACATGATAATTTCAAAATAGAATTTCCTCAGTTTACATTTATACACTTGAATGAAATATATTAGTAATTTAATATTTCACGATAAATTAATCTGTCAAATATCCTTCTTGGCTCACTTCACATGCCTTTCTCTATACATTGCACCAGTGAAAATTAATGTAAACAATTTTAGAGGCTGCAAAATTACTTTCTAATTTTTTAGATGTGAAAAGGGTTTTGTTAGTTCATTCTAAAATTTTTGTGGATGTGCTTTATGCAGCGGTGAGGTCAGATGACAGTATTAAAAATGCAAATGAGGTTGGTACTAAAGAACTGAGCGTTCCAGAAAGGACATCTTCTCAATATTCCATTCCATGGAGGTCCCCATTAGCAGGAGAGCGCTCCCATGAATCATCTCGTGATTGTCAAGATTTCTCCACTGAACCCAGAGCAAGAACGTCCGAATTTGGCTGGTTGCACTCACAAAGAAGTATGGAAAATGATCAAAAGAATGATTTGGTTTCCTCACCTTACTTCAGAGATGAGTCACAGTGGCGAAATAGTGATCTTAATTCAGAAATGAGAAGGGATTCCAAGATTAAGAGGCAATCCTCTGAGGTGCTGGACCTAGAGAAAGAAGGCACTGTATCTCATGGTCAGGGAGACCCTTTTATTACCAGGGATAAGTCGTCAGTTGCAAAATTCCCACCATATTCATCTCCAGAAGAACTAGCACTGTTTTACAAAGATCCACAGGGTCGAATTCAAGGTCCCTTTTCTGGTAGTGATCTGATTGGATGGTTCGAGGCTGGATATTTTGGTATTGACTTGCAAGTTCGCCTTGCTAGTGCTCCTCCTGATGCACCTTTTGCTTTACTTGGAGATGTTATGCCACACCTCCGAGCAAAAGCAAGACCACCTCCTGGATTTGGTGCAGCCAAACAGAATGAAGTTGCAGAGGTATCAACCAGGGGGAACTTTAATAGCGTTGCTAATGCACATTTTGCAATAGGGGAACTTGAGGCTGTTAAGAATGTGCAGAGAAACAGGCATGAGGCGGCAACAGATGCAGAAAATCGCTTTATAGAGTCTTTAATGTCTGGTAATATGAGTAAATCATCATCAGAACACTACTCAGTGGCTGAAGGTTGGTTAAGTTATTTGTATGTGAAAATTTTAATGCTATGTTCTGACTTCATCCTGTTAAATGTTTAACATCTGTATAATGCAGGTGCAAGTATATCAAATAGGTCTCACATGTTTTTGTTCTGCACTATACAGGTAAGCAAGGATACGGTCTCCCGTCTGTGGGAGGAGAGAGCATGAAAGATATGAATTACCTTTTGGCCCAGAGGATGTCACTGGAGACACAGAGGTCTCTTCCATCTTCTGTTTCATATTGGCCAGGGAGAGATGGCTCACCTATGGTATCTAAGTCGGATGTAATCCCAGAATCTCCTAGTCAACATGCGAAGTTTCTGCCTCCATCGGGAGAGGTTCCACGTCAAATTCCTCCCCAGCAGGTTGACTTTTTATCACTCCTGCAAGCTACTGATGAGAAGTCTACTTCACCAGCTGTTGATTCTGCAGTACCAGTTTGGCCAAGCTTCCCTGAGTTCCGATCTCCGAATAATCTTTTTCATGGTGGAATTGACATCATTAAAGATATAATTGACTTGCAGCAGAATCAGCATATAACTTGTCAAACTGGGTTTGGTGCTCAACAGCAGAGATTGCATCAACAGAACCAGCCTTCTTTAATGCAAATATTAACTCAGCCTGGTGATTTTTCTTCTGCTCTAGTCCCACCTGAAAAATTGCTTGCTCCTGAAATTTCCCAAGACCCACAAATGATCAATTTATTGCAACAACAGTATTTGATGTCCCAAATTCAGTTGCAGTCTCAGTCTCCACTTCCCACCCATCTCTCTCTCTTAGATAAGTACTTATTACTCAAGCAGCAGCATCAGAAGCAAGAGCAACAACAGCAGCAGCTGTTGCTGCAGCAACAACAACATTTACTTTCTCAGGTCTTATCTGGGCATCCATCTCACCAACTTTTTGCTGAGCCTTCATTTGGACATCTGAAACCTTCTGTGCCAGCAGGAAACACTTCTATGGATCAAATTGGGCTTCATCATATGTATGAAAGTCTTCAGAACAATCAGCAAGTTCCAATTTTAGCTTCACTTGATGGGCATGCACCTACAACTCTTAGTCCAAATGTGCAAGCACCTGTGGATGCCCGTCACACAGTTAGCACAGGGCCTCCACACCCAATGTTGCCTCATGAGATGTTTGGTCATAACATTCAGCCTAAAGAGTGGGATCCCAGTCCACAGCAGGAGCTCAGTAGCCGTTTAAATTCTGTTCCCCAACCAGATTTGCCAAAATCAGATGGTTTGTTCTTATCTGAGACTATGCAGAATAATGTGAAGGGGGCTTTTATCGAACAGAAGAGTATACTAGAAGATAATAAGGGAAAACAACAAAACTTAGTAGCTACTGGTGAAAATATAGTATCAATACCCTCTGCAAGTATCGATGGCCTTGTTTCTGCGGAGGTTGCAGAAAGTACTGAAGTGATATCCTTTGTTTCCGAGCAAGTTGACGACATGAAGATCTCTTCAGATATCATTCGGGAGGCATCTGTGGCAAAAGAAGTAGGCATGCAAGAAGTGAAGAAACCTTCAGAAAAGAAATCAAAAAAGCAGAAGAAACCAAAGGCGCAATTGATCTCAGACCTTGTGAAAGGTTCATCTAAGATAACCGATAACCAGCCGCAGTTGAAACCTGATTGTGAAACCGAGAGGGCAAACTTTGGTGGAAGAAAGGTAGAGATACAGATGAAAATAGAACCTACATATTCAAGTTTGCCTTTTAAAACAGGAGTTGAGCATTCTGTTTCTTCTGCTGCTGAATCTTTGGATTGTCCACCTGCTCAGGTTTTTTCATCCCCAACTATTTCAACTGATAAAGTTAATATACTTGAAAGGAAAGCTGAACATGGAGAAGATGGGACGTCGTTGATGAGCTCACAAGCAACTTCAAGTAACCGAGCATGGAAACCTGCTCCTGGGCTCAAGCCAAAGTCTCTTTTAGAAATTCAACTGGAGGAGCAACACAGGGTTCAAAGAGAAACGATTGTTTCTGAGACTTCTGCTCCTGTGATTCTCCCAAGTTCTCCAACACCCAGGGTTGGTGTTGCCAATTCTGATAATCAACACGATAAAGATTTTTCCCAAAGCTCAAGCAGCACACAAATTGCTTGGAGGAGTGAAGAATATCCCTCCATCTCATTAAATAACAGGAAAAGCCAGTTACATGATTTGCTGGCGGAAGAAGTTATAGCTAAGTCGAACGAAGGAGATGTGTCTCTTCCAGATGAGAAAGGTTCGTCCTTGGATTTTCTCCCAGAGGTGAGTGTCCAATCTGAAGTCTCATCTGTTGTTGATGATTTTGTTGAGGCTAAAGACACTAAAAAAAGCCGTAGAAAGGCAGCAAAGGCTAAAGCTGCTGGACTCAAGGCTTCACCACCAGTTGCCTCAGCTTCTCTCTCCACTCCCCTAATTCCTACTGAAAGGAGCAAAAGTACTAGTCAGGTGCAGCAAGACAAAGAGCTATTACCGGAACCACCAGCTGTTCCATCCTTAGGAGATTTCGTCTTCTGGAAAGGGGATCAAACAAACTCGTCACCTGCTCCCGCATGGTCTTCTGAGTCGACAAAGATAAAAAAACGGACATCTTTAAGAGAGATTCAGAAGGAGCAAGAGAAGAGGAATCCTTCTGTTCAGCAGCAAATTCCAATTCCAACTCCTTCCAAGGTTCAACCGAGTCGAAGCAGCCAAGGTGGTGGTTCTTCTTGGCCTGTCCCTGGGTCATCTCCTTCCAAGACTGCATCCGCTATCCAGACTAAAGTGTCCTCTGCTGTGCAAACAAGTTCACATGCTTCTAGCCAATCAAAATCCAGAACAGAAGATGACCTATTTTGGGGTCCCCTTGATCATTCAAAACAAGAAACTGAACAGTAAGTTACCTAGCCTATTATATTTTAAAAGTTGTCTTCATTCTTTATGGTTTTAAAATTAAGATTTACCGCAAAAATTAACCTGTTCACAAATCAACAGGTGGTGGTGGTGCATTATGCTTTTTATTGTTTTATTGGAACTCACTGGGTACTTCCTTCAAAAAGAAAACTATCCAAACTCAGTGGGAGGTTGCTTGTTTCAGGGATTTCTTCTAGGATATGTGCTTTACATGTTAGGAACTTTAAAATGTATATAAATTGTTGTGAAGATGCTACATAAGTTTTATGTAGTCGCCTTTCTTAATGGCAAACAAACTGTGCCTTGCAGTTATCTATGGTTTATCATCCCTACCCTATTAGAACATTGTGTGCAGATTTTTCCTCTCTATTTGGAGTTTTGATATTCATATAATTTGGCTTAGAAAGAAAATCACGAGTTGTTGGACTTCTAATAAAAAAAATTCTATACTGTTTTCTGATTGTGAAATCATTTTTTTCGAGTACTTCATGGAAATTGACACACTAATGAAACACCATCCAGACTATCCTTTTCAAACTGCGCGAGTACTGCACAGTTGAGCAAACAATATAATAAAGTGGTGGGATTTGAATTTCACAAATTTTTTTTTAGTATTGCTTTGTTGTTGCTTCACACAGTCAGATTTAGAATAGATGCCAGTTGAATATTTTGGTTCAGAAGCAATTCCAGATTTTTAAATGTTTCAAGACTGCTTTTAAAGAACTGTGTATGGAAGCAGAAATATTGAACATGCTTCAAAGCAATATAAAACATTTAAGAAAAACATGTTTCGCAAGTGTAAAAGTTGAAAAATCATTGGCTAAACGAAATTATTGGTGAAAACAATTAACTACAGTAATGATTTGATTTGCCAAATGGTTAATTTTGAAATACTATCCATAAGGAACCATGTATGCTCTTAAGATATACAATTTCTCCATTTGGAGCATTTTTCTTATATATTGTGTTCTGATTTGTAGAAATCATCCCATATACATTTGTAATGACCTGTAAAACCCCTATTGGAAAACTAAGAGTGCGTTTGGGAACACAAGTTTGGAAATAAAACTGGGGTTTGGTTGAATTAGGCCTCCAAACTCCAAATTGCTAAACTGAGGAGCGGAGTGTTTTTGATATTAG
The DNA here is from genome assembly GCA_036927795.1 of Iris macrosiphon. Taxonomy (NCBI): domain Eukaryota; kingdom Viridiplantae; phylum Streptophyta; class Magnoliopsida; order Asparagales; family Iridaceae; genus Iris; species Iris macrosiphon. Next base: position 67,743,910 of record JAYESA010000018.1, on the reverse strand, counting down.
ACAAACCTCTATTTTTAACTCCAAAACACCACAAAAACTTGAGTTAGCAAAATTTCAATCTGAGTGGATTCTTGTGGAACTCCAGTCTAAACTCCATTTCCTTGTATTTTTTCTACAATACTTCAATATGAACTATAAACTCCGAAGCACCTCATAACTTAAATACAACTCCAGTTTTGTCAATGGAGTTTTGTCATTTCAAACTCCGGTTTCAAATCTCAAAACTCCAAAATAATCATAACTCCATTTTGGTAAACTTTGCTCCCAAACTAGGCCTAATTCTTTCATTTAGGGGTTTTCTACTTATTTCTCTTTGTTTCTTGGCCCGCCAAAGCAGTCATCAGCTCACAGACCGAGGGACCAATTATAGGAAGGTCGACATTGGTCATAAGGGTAAGCAGCTAACAAGTTCCCGATGTTTAGGGAGTACATTTCAGACGCTAAGAAGCCAAACATGGTGGAATAACAACGTGACAGATGGAGGCAAGGGGTGCCTTGTCGATGGGAACATGTGCGCGTGGCTGTTATTGAGGAAGTGCTCAAGATTGTGGGTACATACCAGATGTCTTATAAGGAAGCTCTGAAGACTAAAAGATGGATCCTTGATCAGAATCATGCCTTTATTCATCTAGACCGGTTTATGTCGATTACTGTCAGAACATGAAAGTAGGTATAATCCTTTGGAAGAAATATTAATTGCAGTGTCTTAAAAACGTAAATCTGTCAACAAAAAATACACAACTGGTTAGGAAGTTGGATAGGGCATTTTAGTGTTTTACATAACAAGTACTCTTGAGTAGTTGGATTGTTTTACATTTTGGCCAGCTTAGATGCACATATTACTTCAGTATTTGGTGACGTAAAGGTGTCTGCTTCAGTAATGTTTGCATAACTTTGCCTGTTTGCATAACTTTGCCCATGTGTTTAGAAAGAGGGCTTTGAAGCAATTCTTTTTGAGCAAAGTGAAGTGAAGTTCTGCAACATGTGCGGCACCAAATCTTGAAATAATCAAGTGAAAATTACTGGGCTGAGTTTTATTTAACTACCCAAATAGGGTCTTAAGTTCTTAATATTAGAGAGTTAGGTTTTAATGCTTGAAACGAGGCTTGAACCATAGCTGTCACCTGGTTAGGTTCGGGTAGGGTTCAGGTAATATCTAAACATGACCAACACAACACTTTCAGGTTTGGATATGGGTTTAGGTTAACCAACATGTGAGGCACCAAATCTTGAAATAATCAAGTGAAAATTACTGGGCTGAGTTTTATTTAACTACCCAAATAGGGTCTTAAGTTCTTAACATTAGAGAGTTTGGTTTTAATGCTTGAAACGAGGCTTGAACCATAGCTGTCACCTGGTTAGGTTCGGGTAGGTGCGGCACCAAATCTTGAAATAATCAAGTGAAAATTACTGGGCTGAGTTTTATTTAACTACCCAAATAGGGTCTTAAGTTCTTAATATTAGAGAGTTAGGTTTTAATGCTTGAAACGAGGCTTGAACCATAGCTGTCACCTGGTTAGGTTTGGGTAGGGTTCAGGTAATATCTAAACATGACCAACACAACACTTTCAGGTTTGGATATGGGTTTAGGTTAACCAACATGTGAGGCACCAAATCTTGAAATAATCAAGTGAAAATTACTGGGCTGAGTTTTATTTAACTACCCAAATAGGGTCTTAAGTTCTTAACATTAGAGAGTTTGGTTTTAATGCTTGAAACGAGGCTTGAACCATAGCTGTCACCTGGTTAGGTTCGGGTAGGGTTCAGGTAATATCTAAACCTGACCAACACAACACTTTCAGGTTTGGATATGGGTTTAGGTCAGACCCCATTCCTTCTAATCTAAATTCAGGTCCAGTATCGGATAATCTCTAATGTGTAATCTATAGTTGTATATTAAGTTATTTAAAACAAGTTTACTATAGTGTAGTTTGTAGAACGCAAAAAATGGATCCATTCTCCACAAAGTAAAAAGTGAAAACATGATGGATTGAAATACTGAAATATTTACCCAAAGAATACAAAAAAAAAAAAACTCCCAAGTATTCCCAATAAAGTAACCAACATGCACGGCACCAAATCTTGAAATAATCAAGTGAAAATTACTGGGCTGAGTTTTATTTAACTACCCAAATAGGGTCTTAAGTTCTTAACATTAGAGAGTTAGGTTTTAATGCTTGAAACGAGGCTTGAACCATAGCTGTCACCTGGTTAGGTTCGGGTAGGGTTCAGGAAATATCTAAATCTGACCAACACAACACTTTCAGGTTTGGATATGGGTTTAGGTCAGACCCCGTCCCTTCTAATCTAAATTCAGGTCCAGTATCGGATAATCTCTAATGTGTAATCTATAGTTGTATATTAAGTTCTTTAAACTAATGTGTAATGCAATTTTTTAAACTTTGACATTTAAAGTCAAATCCATTGTTTAGGATCATATTTACGATTGATTGTACTTCTTCAACAACATTCCAGATGACTGGTTTTCACTTATGATTCATGCTTATAAATCATTACCAAATTTTTATTATAATTTGATATAACTTGAACAATTAGTGCATGCTACTCAACCCTATTTGTTATATGTAAATTGTGGTTTTCTTATTGGTCTGGGTTTCAGTTAATATGAGGTCATATATAAATCCTATTCACTAAGGTACTGTTTGACCGAAGGAATTGGGGCAAGGAATTGAACTGGAGCCTACTTCCTGCCAAACGCTACTTTTCTGAATATAGGAAATATACTTCCACAATTCCCTTTAAATCTTCATATCTTTCTTTTTTGAGTTATGCTAATTCCTAGATTCGTGGTAGGTTGATTCTGATTCCTGGATGCCAAATTGTTGTTTGGTTGAGGAATTGACCAATTAGGATCTAAAAGTAGATTAAACATTTTGGGTTTACTTCTGAAACCCAAACCATGCTGCAAGAAAGTCTTTATCTCAAAATTTTGGCTGGGTATATAAATCTCTGTCCTCCATTCAAGCCTGTTAGGAGTCTTTCCTCTCATAACATCATAATCTAAGCACTGTAATTTTCACATAGATCATCTTAGGCTGGGTTTTGGATTGCTTATCATGTCTGCTTCTACGTTTTCTTTTTGAATACTACTGACAAAACATGTTTGGTAGCAGCAAGCAGCCTACCATTTTTTTAAAACTAGTTCGATTTTGGGGCAGGAAGCAGGTGGGAGGCTACTTTCAAAAGCTGCTTTTTCTGCTGCTTTAGAAAAGTAGCAGCAATCCAAAACCAGCCCTCATTGGTTAGCATTGACAGTCCTTACTTACCCAAGACTATAGACTATTTGCTTGAAACAAATATCCATTGTGAAAGCTAACTGTGACTTGTAGATAGTCTGCTTACCTTTTTGAATCTGCACCAACCATCGTTGGTGCTATGTTGTGCAACACATAGTTTTGACACACTAGTGAAAGATCCAGTTAGGTAATCTGCTGAGAATACCCAAGCTTGCTACAGCTGTGGCTCTTCCTGGAGGGTTGAGCGGAAGATCAGCTGAAATAACATAGCAGATTGGGTGCTTTGCTGATGGAACCCTTATTGCTTGGGTATGGATACAGTGCACAGCAGCAGCAACGACAAATCCTTTATCCCAGATTTCTGGGTCGGCTGTCTGCATCCACTTCTTCCATTCGGCTCTATTAAGGGTCATGTTATATGTTCAAAGTATGCAGTATCTTTGAGTCAAACTGCATATCGCCCTGTAAGTTTGATGAACATGTATAGTTAGACCAATTTAGCAGGTGATCTTATTCAAATATTTTTATATCAACCCATAGTTCAATAGTAGCTACTTGAATTTGAAATTTCTTATTGAAATATCCATGTATGTTTGATCTTAATCTAGTTCATTTTCATATTCTGTTTATTATATCCAATTCTTATATAGGATTTTGTATTAGTTTTGATGAATACAACTGTCGATTTTTATTATTGAACTATATCCATATTAGTTCTTATCTTCATGCTTAGAAAACAATATAAATAGGATACTGAATCATATCTGCAGATATATAGTAATTCTTTAAGTGTAGATTAGAAGCTCTAATATTCTAATATACATATGCAATTCCTGGGAGGCCAATTATATTTCCTACCAATTTACCTATAAATAATCTCAAATCATTGCATTCTCCTACCTTTCTCCCATTTGAGTGGATCAACTATGGAGCATGATAGGTCCACAAAGAGTTGACATAGGATTACGACTATGTTAGTATCTACTGTATCTTACGATACACGATAAGTATCTTACAATACGATATACATACCATTTCGTTACGTACCGGTCGGTTGATCTGATACGATACCTATAGGCGATACATATAGGCTGTTAGGTATTATCGAATTTTTTAGGGTTAATTGCACTAACCTCCCCTATATTTTATGTTTATTACACGGGGTACCCCTATTTTAAAATAATTGACTGGGTACCCTTATGGTGGAAAAAATTAGGGTGGTTAGTGTAATTACCTTTTGTATTATTTTCAAAATAAGGGTACACTGTGTCATTATTTTCAAAATAGGGGTACTCCATGTAATAAACATAAAACATCAGGAGTTTATTGCAATTAACCCAATTTTTTACTAGCGTCGTGTAATGTATACTTAATCTTGATTCTAGAACTAGATAGACTTGTAAAGATCATCATTCAACCTTCTCCAATAGACTGGGGCGGCTATGGAGCAAAAGAAAGCGCCATACAAGATTTGACATAGTTTTTTGACTGATTATGACCTGTAATTAGTCCTCTATGTTGGTGCCAAATTTCAAGCCAAACTAGCTATAAACATGAGAGCCATGCCATGAATTCTTGGTGGCCATAGACCTGTAAAGGTGAAACAAATAAAAAAGTTATGAGAAAATTATGTTAAATCATGTCCTATATGGATTTAGAAGTATAGACCCTGAACTCGTAGAGTTACTCATTTGATACATGATATGATACACAAGTAAATCGATACAGGATACAATAGGTTTATGACTGCTTATCAACCTAATCTCAATATTCTACCTTCTTCTCGTGCCAAATTCTAGCAAAGATAACTATTAGCAAGAGGGCTGATCACAAAACCTAGAAGGAAGTGAGCAGATAGGTTTGTTCATGCAATTTATTCTCATGCAGCCTTTGAGCATATTTGACCTTGAACACTCTGAATGATGCCTTGGCTTTCTATGGGCCAAGTTTAATCTTCAAAGTTATTTTCAATTATGGTTTTACTTTGGAAGGCTTGAAGCCTTGAAGTTTACTTAAATAGTCTACGAGTAACACCGCAACACACAATCATGCAAATTTATTGCAAGTTAATAAGTTACATCCATTAGACAACCCTCTTCTGAACCCCATTTTTTTTCTTTCCTTTTTTGATTTCCCCTTGAGCTTTCTTTTTCTATCATCAGTTTCTGCGAGATTCTTGCCCAGTTCATCATGTCCCTAAAATTTTAAGGTGCACCTTCTTTAAAATGAAGTATTGCACATTACTCCTATAACAAATAAGAAAGGTTCGTGATACTCATTTTTTCTTCAATTACCTGGAAGTTAATAAATGTTGATCCATTTGAACATTGATCTCTTTCATTGCTATAATATTAAGCAATGAGATTTTTGTTTAGTAGAATATACATGACTTTGTAGGGTTTTTAGGATACCCTTGAAGTTGAAAAGGATGTTGTTTCTGGTAGTTGTGGACGAGAGACCTTTTCTTGATAGTGGTTCTTGGTAATGTTTCAGAGTACCTTAATAGAACTGAATGAAAGAAAAGGATTTAAATAGCTGGCCCCGAAAATTTGACATAAACGCTTTCTTGTTGTATGAATTGTCAAGATATTGATGTAAAAGTCAAGTAGGTGTCTCTCTTTCAGATTTTTTACTATTTGTAAGCTTTAGTTATAGGTTATCAATATTAGAACTGTGGGTGTAATAAGATAAGCCAAAAAAGTAATTGCATGGCATTTGAAAAAAAAACTATTGGTTTTTTTGTACATTATATCTTCATCTAAGTGGTGAAATGCACAATTCTTTATAGACAAACATCATGATAGCAGTGCGAAGAACTACTTTTAGTGGTAGTTTTGTAATATTTCTCCAAAGAAAATTGCACGGAACTATATCTAAAAGGGTGGTTGTTTAATAATCTTCGAGGTGGTATGCTTCAATATTTTATTCTTGGATTTTTGTTCGCTTCTGAAAGTCCTTAGTCTTTCAGATTGCAGATAAATGACTTGTGGATATTGTATTAAGAAATGTCATATAAGAGGTTGGCTACATGATAAAATTAGTCTTTTGCAAGATCTAGATGTGGGCCTCTGTGTGTGTTTCATGTCTTGCTTGTTCCAAGTGTTCTAGTGATTCGAGACATTATTAGGGATTCTTATAGGAATACTATTAGTTGGAGGTCTTAGTCCTCTTTAGTGATGTTTCATAATCCTTGGATGGAGTCTCGCATCTCCTTTTGACTCGGATGGATATACATGGCTTTTGTCCGTTCATTATGTCTTCGAATCGTAATTGCACACACTTATATACCAACCTTACGAATGTGTATTGGCAACAGGAAGAGTTTGATCCTATGTATTAATTTGATTCTTGTGTGAAGTTTTATCGTTTTTATTTATTTAGTTGACAACTAGCGAAGTAAATGTTGGTACATGTTGGAGAGAATAAAATACCCAAAAACCATAATTTTTCAAAACAAGTCAACTGTTCTTTGATACATTTAGGTTGCGTTTGGTATGCTAATCATATCGACGGGAGTTTCATATTCCTAGAAATAAAATGTCCGGACTTTGAGATCATTGAGTTCATGAGAAATTTATATTACCATGTTTGGATAACATAATATATTTCAGGAATATATTTTTCATGTGGAAATGTGCAAAGACTATCTTTCTTGGTTTATTACAAGTTATATTTTGCGAGTTCAACCTATTATCAACTTGTTGTAGTCTAGCTGGTAAAGAGACTAGCTTATTATAGGAGACGCATGTTCAAGTCCCATAAAATGTTGTACTATTCTTAACTTATTACTATTATTTTTATATAGGTTATTCATTTAATATTATCCTGACCTGAATCCACTAACCTGGATTTGAGCTTGCTGATCTAGACCTGAACCCGCTAACCTGGACCAGACCTTGGTGACCCAGAGTTAAACATACTAACCTGAACCGGCTCTGCTGACCCAGATCCGGATCCACTAACTTCGACCGGACCTGTACTGACCCGAACCTGACCCCAGATGGAACCTGACTAATTAGGACAAGAACCTGACCGGACCCTACCTGACCCTCGAAGTGACCTGGACCCAACCCGAATCTATTTGACCTGAACCCGATAAGGAAATAATTTTATCCCATTAGGAATAAAATTACCCACCTATTTGGGAGCGTAAAAATTGAATTCCCAGGAATTAAAATGCTTGGGAAACAAATATTTATAACACCAACAAACAGTAATTATTTTTCCATCCTTGTATTCCTGGGAATTAAAAAAGTAACCTTGTATTTTTAATAAAACATTATATTCTCTTCTCCATCTCTTTCACTCCCGCCCCACCCCACCCCACCCCACCCCCTTCCTAGAGTTCCCCATACTTGTTTCCTTCCTTCGATTATTATCTGTTACCTGATCAACTCTTTTGTTGTGAGCAGGTCAGATTTTCCATTACTTGCAAATCCTAGTCGCCGTGGAGGGAAAGGCACCCCTGTTAAAGTAACTCCTGGGATCTCTATAACTCGCCAGAAGCCTCCAAGTGGCAGAACAGCAGACCATCCTATTTCTACTTCACCCCTAACCGGCCAGTCTTTCTGGAAAGGGAAGAAAGATGAAGGGTCCAAGCATTCAGGTAATCAAATCGTGAGTTTAGACTGCATTTGTCCAATTTTTATCTGGAAAAGTATTATGTTTGATCTCTTAGCTTTTGTAACATGCAGAGGCAATGGACTTCAGAGATTGGTGCGAGGGTGAATTGGTCAAGCTAACTGGATCAAATGGTATCTCCGAAAGCTCTCTTTAGTAAAAAAAAAAAAAAATCATTCCTCTATTCCGTATTTATCCAGTTTATTTATTTTCTTTAGATACAAGCTTCTTGGAATTTTGCATGAAGCAATCGACATCCGAAGCTGAAATGCTTCTCAGAGAGAACCTAAGTTCCTTGGACCACAATCATGAGTTCATTGACAAGTTCCTTAACTACAAAGATTTCTTAGCACCAGATGTCATTGAGATTGCCTTCCGGACCCAGAACAGCCGGAAGAAAAGTGGGGATAGTCTTGCTAGCAGAACCGTTATGGTAAAAGAAGCAGATGGAGGGGGGAAGAAGGGAAAGAAAGGGAAGAAGGTGAGCCCAGCAGTTTTAGGGTTCAATGTAGTGAGTAACCGTATAATGATGGGAGAAATTCAGACTATCGATGATTAGGAGCAAATGCATTTCAGGACTGCAAGTGTACATACATTCTGGACAACCGTCTGTAAATGAACCCCTAGAAAAGATTTTTTTCGTTCTCTTTTCTTTTTCTTTTGTTGTGCTATGCCCACTGGGTTACAGTAGGAGCAGTGACTAGGGAGCTATCAGCCTCAAGTCTTTTTGTTGCAGTCACTAGTGGTAATGTTGTTCAAATGCTTACTAATTTATAAAGACCACAGTGGAACTCCGTGAAGACATTATCCAAATCGTACATGAAGAGAGATGTATAACTCGGAGCCATTTTCTTTTTGGTATTGGAGAGGTCGTCAGTTTTATGATGGAAGTATTTTGGAGGGTTATCGCTCATAGGTTTGAAGATTGCCTTTGGCCTGCAGTCACTGTATGATAACATCAACGTGGCATGATTTACCATCCTTTCATGGCTGTGCAGTGAGCGTGAGTGTTGTGCATTGTATCCCGTTATGTTCAATTATTGTTTCGTTGATGCTGAGCTGATTGATAGGAGGCATGGATATTACTTAAATATCTTTCAAATAAGTATCATGTGTTTATACATGCTACTTATTTCTTAAAACTTGTCTATGAGCTAATAAGATCCTTGTCATGTTTGATCATCTTCATAATTTTGTGCACTTGTGTAATTCTTTTTTGTTTTCTTTGCCAAACCCAAAATTTGGGATAAAGGCTTTATTCAAGGGCGGAACCTAAAATTCCTAAACTGATGCGGGTTGACTTATATGAAAGAACATAAAAAAAAAAAAAGAAAAAAAGAAAATAAAATAAAATAAAAATAGCAGTATTTTTTGGGTGGGTTGGAGTTCACCCCAGTTTCTACATGATTCTGCCATTGGCTCTTGTTATTTTGTTGGAATGTAATTTTTTTTTTTCTGTTCTCTAGAGGGCCAATTGATTGTTTCTCTCTTTCTACCACATCTGGCGACTATTTGAGATGCATTCGATGCCATTGTTAGTCATGCCAATTCAGTGTTGCTGTTAGTGCATGGTAGTATTGTCGTGGCTCACCGCATACTGTTTCTGCGTAATGCAGTTTAAATTGTGGATTCTTGACACTCCCAAGTCTTCTAATGCTTCTACTGCATCACACTATTTTAAGCCTATTGGATTTAAAATAATTCATACGCCGGAGCAAACACCTAATCTCCCCACAAAAAGGCCAAACACAAACAAATCGAAGAACATTTGTACCAACTACAAAATCCTTATATTTCAAACTAGTCAAGTGCATTGCATGCTTTTAAAAAATTATTGGTAAAAAATAATAATTATAAATAATATCTTAGGCTCTAGGAATTGAACTCAAGCAACCAAGATACTTTCCACCCTAACAACTTGAGTTAGAATTATTTAGTTGTAAGTAAATTATATTAGATAATTAAATTATTAGTTATTTTTAAAAAAATAATTAATAGAGTACTTATAAATGGCTTAGATGGTTTAATTTTGAACCGTTTTCAAACCACAAAGATGTATCAGAATTAGCTTTAGTTAAAGGCTAAATTACAACTTGATACCCTAAACTATTACAAATGTTCAACTTGATACCCTCAACTTTGATAGACGTCAACTTGATACCCTAAAAATTTAAAAATGATCAAATTACTCATGTTCCCTCCTCTCTAGATCTCCCCCTCCCTCCCCCACCGGCTGCACCCCCTTCTCCTTCTCTGTCGCATGTGGGTTGTCGCCGCCACCGCCGCTGACGAAGAGAGTGGGGTGGGGGGGGGGGGAGCGGGATTAATTTGATCATTTTTAAATTTTAGGGTATCAAGTTGATGTCTATCAAAGTTAATGGTATCAAATTGAACATTTGTAATAGTTGAGGGCATCAAGTTGTACTTTAGCCTTAGTTAAATAACAGTATGTCATTGGCAGGTCTTTTGAATCCGAGACTTTTTGCAGTTACCATGACCAACTACGTTAACAACCATCAACTAGGGACGGGAGGAAAAACACAGATAATATTATATATTTCCAAGACTATCATAAACACAAAATTTCCATTTCCATTGATTTGCTGAGGAGGAATAAGCTAGGAATTGGAGATCGAAGAAGAAAATGATACATAATGACACGTTAAATATTTTCATAAACTCTACCTCTCAACTTTTAAGAGAGAGAGAGAGAGAGAGAGAGAGAGAGAGGGAGGGAGAGGCTTCAGCCGAAGCACTGGTCTGCCGGGAGCGGCCCGGGGATGTACCCCCTGTCGAAGAACTGCAGGCCGAAGACGAGTAGGATAGCGAGCAGGGTTAAGTAGCTCAGCCCCTCGACGGCCCCCAGAATGCCATAGGGACCGCCGGGAAGGCCCGTGCCTGTCTTGGCCTTGGTGTATATCGACCACGCCACGATCCCCGCGACCACCAGGTAGCTCACCCCTTCCAGAGCGCCAATAGAGCCACCCGGGCCAGGAGGCAGCCCGCACCCCGTCGTCTTCAGCGTGTACAGCGACCAACCTATGACCGGGTTCGACACCAGACCTCCGATCGTCGCAGCAGCTAAACCCACGCTGCTACTGCTATTGCTGCTGTCGACGTCTCTGGTACTCTCCGACTTGCATCTGATCATGACCACGCATGATGTCGACACTCGATGATGTTTCGACGCTATTCTTCTTGAGGTAATTGGGCGACCAAGACTAGGCGCCGATAGTAGAGTTGTCAGTGCTGCTGCCATCTTCTTTTGCTCGACTCTCCCTCCTTGCTTTGCTTTGCTTTGGTTTTTGAGTGGCTGCTAGCGGCCTGCGCACCTTATCTTGCAAAAGCAGTCAGATACTCATACATTGACATATAACATATATGCACCTCTCATTTGGGGTTAATTATCTTTCTTGTACTGATACACACAAATATAAAAGTCAGCAACAAAATTATAATAAATTCCACTCAAAGTATAGAATTATAAATAATTTCAAATAAAGTATTATAACACC